>CM022302.1:459726956-460986079 GCA_011799875.1 Thinopyrum elongatum | reverse complement strand
TTATTGCCTCTAGGGCATATTTCCTTCAGTCTCCCACTTGCACTAGAGTCAATAATCTAGTTCACATCGCCATGTGATTTACACGAATAGTTCACATCACCATGTGATTAACACCCATAGTTCACATCGCCATGTGACCAACACCCAAAGGGTTTACTAGAGTCAGTAATCTATTTCACATCGCCAAGTGATTAACACCCAAAGAGTACGAAGGTGTGATCATGTTTTGCTTGTGAGATAGGTTTAGTCAACGGGTCTGCCACATTCAGATCCGTATGTATTTCGCGAATTTCTATGTCTACAAAGCTCTGCATGGAGCTACTCTAGCTAATTGCTCCCACTTTCAATATGTATCCAGATTGAGACTCAGAGTCATTCGGATCAATGTCAAAGCTTGCATCGACGTAACCCTTTACGACGAACTCTTTGTCACCTCCATAACCGAGAAACATTTCCTTAGTCCTCTTTAGGTACCTAAGGATAATTTTGACCGCTGTCCAGTGATCTACTCCTGGATCACTATTGTACCCCCTTGCCAAACTCATGGCAAGGTACACAATAGGTCTGGTATACAGTATGGCATACTTTATAGAACCTATGGCTGAGGCATAGGGAATGACTTTCATTCTCTCTCTATCTTCTGCCGTGGTCGGGTTTTGAGACAACTTCATACCTTACAACTCAGACAAGAACTTCTTCTTTGACTGATCCATTTTGAACTCCTTCAAAATCTTATCAAGGTATGTACTCATCGAAAGTCTTATCAAGTGTTTTGATCTATCCCTATAGATCTTGATGCCCAATATTTAAGCAGCTTGACCGAGGTATTTCATTGAAAAATTCTTATTCAAGTATCCTTTTATGCTATCCAGAAATTCTATATCATTTCCGATCAACAATATGTCATCCACATATAATATCAGAAATGCTACAGAGCTCCCACTCACTTTCTTGTAAATACAAGCGTCACCATGACTCTGTATAAAATCATATGCTTTGATCGTCTTATCAAAGCGTATATTCCAACTCCGAGACACTTGCACCAGTCCATAAATGGATCGCTGGAGCTTGCATACTTTGTTAACACCTTTAGGATCGACCAAACCTTCTGGTTGCATCATATACAGCTCTTCTTTAAGAAATCCATTAAGGAATGCAGTTTTGACGTCCATTTGCCAGATTTCATAATCATAAAATGCGGCAATTGCTAACATGATTCGGACAGACTTAAGCATCGATACGAGTGAGAAAATCTCATCATAGTCAACACCTTGAACTTATCGAAAACCTTTTGCGACAATTCGAGCTTTGTAGATAGTAACACTACTATCAGCGTCTGTCTTCCTCTTGAAGATCCATTTATTCTTTAATGGCTTGTTGATCATCGGGCAAGTCAACCAAAGTCCATACTTTGTTCTCATACATGGATCCCATCTCAGATTTTATGGCCTCAAGCCATTTCGCGGAATCTGGGCTCATCATCGCTTCCTCATAGTTCGTAGGTTCATCATGGTCTAGTAACATGACTTCCAGAACAGGATTACCGTACCACTCTGGTGCGGAACGTACTCTGGTTGACCTACGAGGTTCGGTAGTAACTTGATCTGAAGTTTCATGATTATCATCATTAACTTCCTCACTAATTGGCGTATGCATCACTGGAACTGATTTCTGTGATGAACTACTTTCCAATTCGAGAGAAGGTACAACTACCTCATCAAGTTCTACTTTCCTCCTACTCACTTCTTTCGAGAGAAACTCCTTCTCTAGAAAGGATCCATTCTTAGCAACAAATATTTTGCCTTCGGATCTGTGATAGAAGGTGTACCCAACAGTTTCTTTTGGGTATCCTATGAAGACACACTTCTCCGATTTGGGTTCGAGCTTATCAGGCTGAAGCTTTTTCACATAAGCATCGCAACCCCAAACTTTAAGAAACGACAGCTTAGGTTTCTTGCCAAACCACAGTTCATACGGTGTCGTCTCAACGGATTTAGATGGTGCCCTATTTAACGTGAATGTAGCTGTCTCTAATGCATAACCCCAAAATGATAGTGGTAAATCGGTAAGAGATATCATAGATCGCACCATATCTAATAAAGTACGGTTACGACGTTCGGACACACCATCACGCTGTGGTGTTCCAGGTGGCATGAGTTGCGAAACTATTCCACATTGTTTTAAATGAAGACCAAACTCGTAACTCAAATATTCACCTCCGCGATCAGATCGTAGAAACTTTATTTTCTTGTTACGATGATTTTCCACTTCACTCTGAAATTCTTTGAACTTTTCAAACATTTCAGACTTGTGTTTCATTAAGTAGATATACCCATATCTGCTTAAATCATCTGTGAAGGTCAGAAAATAACGATACCCGCCGCGAGCCTCAACACTCATTGGACCGCATACATCAGTATGTATTATTTCCAATAAGTCATTGGCTCGCTCCATTGTTCCGGAGAACGGAGTTTTAGTCATCTTGCCCATGAGGCATGGTTCGCAAGTATCAAATGATTCATAATCAAGTGATTCCAAAAGCCCATATGCATGGAGTTTCTTCATGCGCTTTACACCAATATGACCTAAACGGCAGTGCCACAAATATGTTGCACTATCATTATCAACTTTGCATCTTTTGGCATCAATATTATGAATATGTGTATTACTACGATCGAGATTCAATAAACCATTCACATTGAGTGTATGACCATAGAAGGTTTTATTCATATAAACAGAACAACAATTATTCTCTGACTTAAATGAATAACCGTATTGCAATAAACATGATCCAATCATATTCATGCTCAACGCAAACACCAAATAACATTTAGGTTCAACACTAATCCCGAAGGTAGAGGGAGTATGCGATGGTGATCTTATCAACCTTGGAATCTCTTCCAACACACATCGTCACTTTGCCCTCAACTAGTCTCTGTTCATTTTGTAACTCCTGTTTTGAGTTACTAATCATAGCAACTGAACCGGTATCAAATACCTAGGGGTTACTATGAACACTAGTAAAGTACACATCAATAATCTGTATATCAAATATACCTTTGTTCACTTTGCCATCCTTCTTATCCGCCAAATGTTTGGGGCAGTTCCGCTTCCAGTGACCATTTCCTTTGTAGTAGAAGCACTCAGTTTCAGGCTTAGGTCCAGACTTGGGTTTCTTCCCGGGAGTAGCAACTTGCTTGCTATTCTTCTTGAAGTTCCCTTTCTTGCCCTCGCCCTTTTTCTTGAAACTAGTGGTCTTGTCAACCATCAACACTTGATGCTATTTCTTGATTTCTACCTTCGCTGATTTCAGCATCGCGAAGAGCTTGGGAATCGTTTTCATCATCCCTTGCATATTATAGTTCATCACGAAGTTCTAGTAACTTGGTGATAGTGACTAGAGAACTCTGTCAATCACTATCTTATCTGGAAGATTAACTCCCACTTGATTCAAGCGATTGTAGTAGCCAGACATTCTGAGCACATGCTGACTAGCTGAGCTATTCTCCTCCATCTTGTAGGCAAAGTACTTGTCAGAGGTCTCATACCTCTTGACATGGGCATGAGTCTGAAATACCAATTTCAACTCTTGGAACATCTTATATGCTCCGTGGCGTTCAAAACATTTTTGAAGTCCCGGTTCTAAGCCGTAAAGCATGGTGCACTAAACTATCAAGTAGTCATCATACCGAGCTTGTCAAACGTTCATAACGTCTGCATCTGCTCCTGCAATAGGTCTGTCACCCAGCGGTGCATCAAGGACATAATTCTTCTGTGCAGCAGTGAGGATAATCCTCAGATCACGGATCAAGTCCGCATCATTGCTACTATCATCTTTCAACTTTGTTTTCTCTAGGAACATTTCAAAATAAAACAGGGGAGCTATACGCGAGCTATTGATCTATAACATAGATATGCAAATACTATCAGGACTAAGTTCATGATAAATTAAGTTCAATTAATCATATTACTTAAGAACTCCCACTTAGATAGACATCCCTCTAGTCATCTAAATGATCACGTGATCCATATCAACTAAACCATGTCCGATCATCACGTGAGATGGAGTAGTTTTCAATGGTGAACATCTCTATGTTGATCATATCTACTATATGATTCACGTTCGACCTTTCGGTCTCAGTGTTCCTAGGCCATATCTGCATATGCTAGGCTCGTCAAGTTTAACCCGAGTATTCTGCACGTGCAAAACTGGCTTGCACCCGTTGTATGTGAACGTAGAGCTTATCACACCCGATCATCACGTGGTGTCTCGGCACGATGAACTGTCGCAACAGTGCATACTCAGGGAGAACACTTATACCTTGAAATTTAGTGAGGGATCATCTTATAATGCTACCGCCGTACTAAGCAAAATAAGATGCATAAAAGATAAACATCACATGCAATCAAAATATGTGACATGATATGGCCATCATCATATTGTGCCTTTGATCTCCATCTCCAAAGCACCGTCATGATCTCCATCGTCACCGGCTTGACACCTTGATCTCCATCGTAGCGTCGTTGTCGTCTCACCAACTATTGCTTCTACGACTATCGCTACCGCATAGTGATAAAGTAAAGCAATTACATGGCGATTGCATTTCATACAATAAAGCGACAACCATAAGGCTCCTGCCAGTTGCCGATAACTTTTACAAAACATGGTCATCTCATACAATAACGTATATCGCATCATGTCTTGACCATATCACATCACAACATGCCCTGCAAAAACAAGTTAGACGTCCTCTACTTTGTTGTTGCAAGTTTTACGTGGCTGCTACGAGCTTCTAGCAAGAACCGTTCTTACCTACGCATCAAAACCACAACGATTTTTCGTCAAGTGTGATGTTTTAACCTTCAACAAGGACCGGCCGTAGTCAAACTCGATTCAACTAAAGTTGGAGAAACAGACACCCGCCAGCCACCTGTGTGCAAAGCACGTCGGTAGAACCAGTCTCATGAACGCGGTCATGTAATGTCGGTCCAGGCCGCTTCATCCAACAATACCGCCGAATCAAAGTAAGACGTTGGTGGTAAGCAGTATGACTATTATCGCCCACAACTCTTTGTGTTCTACTCGTGCATATCATCTACGCATAGACCTGGCTCGGATGCCGCTGTTGGAGAACGTAGCATGCAATTTCAAAAAATTTCCTACGCTCATGCAAGATCTATCTAGGAGATGCATAGCAACGAGAGGGGGAGAGTGTGTCCACGTACCCTCGTAGACCGAAAGCGGAAGCGTTAGCTTAACGCGGTTGATGTAGTCGAACGTCTTCGCGATCCAACCGATCAAGAACCGAACGTACGGCACCTCCGAGTTCAGCACACGTTCAGCTCGATGACGTCCCTCGAACTCTTGATCCAGCAAAGTGTCGAGGGAGAGTTTCTTCAGCACGACGGCGTGGTGACGGTGATGGTGATGTGATCCGCGCAGGGCTTCGCCTAAGCACTACGACAATATGACCGGAGGGGTAAACTGTGGAGGGGGGCACCGCACACGGCTAAGAGAATATCTGTTGTGTTCTAGGGTGCCTCCCTGCCCCCGTATATAAAGGAGGGGAGGAGGAGGCCGGCCACCAAGGGGGGCGCGCCATGGGGGTGAGTCCTACTAGGACTCCACTCCTAGTAGGATTCGCCCCCCCCCCCACTTTTCCTTTCTCCGGAGGTGGAAAGAGGGAAGGAGAGGGAGAAGGAAAGGGGGGCGCCACCCCCTTCGCTAGTCCAATTCGGCCTCCTCCCTTGTGGAGGGCGCACCAGCCCCTTGTGGGCTGGTTAGCCTCCCTCCTATGGCCCATATCTTCCACCGGGGGGTTCCGGTAACCCCTCCGGTACTCCGGTATGTACCCGATACACTCCGGAACCCTTCCGGTGTCCGAATACTACCTTCCAATATATCAATCTTTACCTCTCGACCATTTTGAGACTCCTCGTCATGTTCGTGATCTCATCCGGGACTCCAAACAAACTTCGGTCACCAAAACACACAACTCATAATACAAATCGTCATCGAACGTTAAGCGTGCGGACCCTACGGGTTCGAGAACTATGTAGACATGATCGAGACACATCTCCGTTCAATAACCATTAGCGGAACCAGGATGCTCATATTGGTTCCGACATATTCTACGAAGATCTTTATCGGTCAAACCGCATAACAATACATGTTGTTCCCTTTGTCATCGGTGTGTTACTTGCCCGAGATTCGATCGTCGGTATCTTCATACCTAGGTCAATCTCATTACCGGCAAGTCTCTTTACTCGTTCTGTAATGCATCATCCCGTAACTAACTCATTAGACACATTGCTTGCAAGGCTTATAGTGATGAGCATTACCGAGAGGGCCCAGAGATACCTCTCCGATACTCGGAGTGACAAATCCTAATCTCGATCTATGCCAACCCAACAAACACCTTTGGAGACACCTGTAGAGCATCTTTATAATCACCCAGTTATGTTGTGACATTTGATAGCACACAAGGTGTTCCTCCGGTATTCGGGAGTTGCATAATCTCATAGTCAGAGGAACATGTATAAGTCATGAAGAAAGCAATAACAATAAAACTTAACGATCATAATGCTAAGCTAACGGATGGGTCTCGTCCATCACATCATTCTCCTAATGATGTGATCCCGTTCATCAAATGACAACACATGTCTATGGTCAGGAAACTTAACCATCTTTGATTAATGAGCTAGTCTTTTTTAGAACAATTTGGGATGCGGCGGCCCGGTTGGACGCACCGACAGCCGAACAACCGCATCCGGACGTGCGTGTCTGTTTGTCATCCCAAACAAACAAAATCCGGACAAAACAATTCGTGAATTTGGGGTCGTGCCTTGGAGTTTGGCCTCAGACCAAAATGCCCTAGTCTGCCTTGTCAACATCTCCCCGCCCATGCTGGGCTTCCTCCCTTGGCTTAAGCGCCTGCTTGATGAACGGCTTGGCATCACGGCTGTCAGGTTCGCCGGATGCACCACCGGCACTGTGTTCGTTTTCTTTCTTCGTCAAGCGGAACAAGCCGCGGCGATGAGGGCAAGCCCCATCCTGACTAGCACACGCCACGTCGACATCCTTCCACACAATGCCGGCGACAATGCCTTCACCTTCTGCTTCCGCCACCTAGTCAGCCTTTCCCTAGCCAAGATGCCTCTTGAGCTTTGGGACTGTAGTGGGGTCTCAGCCAGTGTTGCTGGTTTAGCCAGCCTCCTGGGGATCGATCACGCATGTATTCACGGGTCGGACTTCTCCTGTATCTTTGTCCTAGTCAAGATAGAAGCACTCCAGCATATCCCTCACCACCTTGCCTTCCACAGGGTTGATGGCGCCAACATCTACGCCGACGTAACAATCAACCAGGTCTGGGACGTGGCACGCACGCTAGGCTCTCCATCCTCACCACCCGCCCCGCACTACGTCTTCCGTCCGGGAGGGACGATCCTACGCCCCCCCCACCCGCCGGGGAGGTCGTCTCGTCGTCGTGGCCACAATAACCCTCGCCTATCCCACCCTGTGCATGGCTAGCCGGACAGCAGGTAGTCCATGACTGATCGTGCCTTCCGTGCTTTCCAGTTCCCTCACTCGGCCACGTTTGGGGACTGCATTGCCATGTTCAAAATATCAGCCAAACCCAAGTTGTGTGCACCCGACACTTTTGCCATCCCCACTATAGGCGAGGTCTCACACAAAGATGAGGATCGCTGCTGCCTTAAGTCAAATATGCTTGCCACTGAAGTGCGGCGCCCCCATGAGGTTGTCGCCTTCGATGCAGAAACCCTAACCTTCACCTTCTCTGTTAGAATGAGCAACTGTAGGACCTTCTCTGGTGTCATTGTCGTTGGGGCGGTTGGCACCGACACTGGCCACTTCCCGTGCTTTGATCTCACGCTTGGAGAGGTCGAGCGCCATAACTGTCGCTCAATCCTTTTCAAGTTATGGCCTAAAACCATCTCAGGAGAATTCTGCTCCTGCACCCTTCCACTGCTTCCCGCGGTAGAGTGCAAGCATCCTCCAAAATCTTCGGTCCCTATATCTTTGATCCCGGATATTGGGCCGCTCCTCACCCTTTCAGGCGCACCCATCCATCCTGCACTTAACCTACCGCTGGCCCAGATCCAAATCCAAGCCCACCAGGTCCTCAACTCCAAGCCCATCTGCACTAGGCCCTTTACAACCATCCCAGATCCCGCTCCGGGCCTGCTACCCAGCTGCTTCTTCTCACACCCTAAAAAAAAAAGCCGCTTCTTCTCACCAGTCGCCTGCACTGATATGCGGCACGGGGCTTGTGCTATCCTGCCTCTAGAGGCAGGGACGAATCCAAGGGGGGGCGAGGGGGGGCGAGACCCCCCCTAACGATCTCATTTTACTCGGTAGCGATTAGCAGGTCGGTAGAAAAAAGTGGATATTTAGCTAATATCGCCCCCCCTGACCACCTGAAGCCCAACTAAATCACAAAGCCCATCTTTAACACCCCGCAGGAAATAGCCCAGCACGAAGGGAGACGGTCAGATCGTTTGATTTTCCATCGTCCGATGCCTGTCGCCAAGGTCTAGCTGTCTAGGGTAGTTCCTGACCAGCGCCGTTTCAATCTGAGTCCATGACCAGCGCCGTTTCAATCTGAGCTCTAGGGCAGTTCATGACCAGCGCCGTTTCAATTTGAGCGGAGAATCCTTGCTTGGACGAGATCGCGTCTAACGTGAACGAGGGCCATCTTGCGCGGACGCTCGGCCGGCCGGCCGCGCAACCAGTGGAGAGAAGCGGCGACCAAGGAAAGGGTTAGGTTAGTCTGTTTCTCACTCATTGGTTTGTCCTTGCTTATGTTTCTAAATCAGATTAATGGATGCCTTCAGAACTACACAAGTCGAATGGTAGTAACTGTATAAAAGTAAAAGATTGGGGATATATCCCTGTACCCATCGGACAAGCTTTTGCATTGTTTATCCCATCCAATAGTAGAAAGATTTAGTTCATTAAACGTGAATTGCCTTGGCATTTGCTGATGGTAACTTCTGATAAAAATTCAACTTGCTCACAGCAGAAAATGTTTTGACGAAGATTTAGTTCGTTAACTAGGCTGTCTCTTCTATTTTTTTTCGAATCTCTACACTAGAGGATTTTTTTTTTGTCCCCCTATGTTCAAATCCTGGCTCCGTCCTGTCTAGAGGTAGCCACTAAATTCTGCCCCTGCAGGGTACCACTGCCCGAACCCTCTGCTACCGATAAGCTCTCCTCCCCCACCACGCTTCAGCTCCTTGACCCGGTTCTCATCACCATCCCGGATTCACCACCTGCGACCGTCGTTCCTCCGGCGGCGGCCACAGAAACTGCTGACGACGCACAGGCTACTGACGCCCCCCCCCCCCCCCCCCCCCCCCGGAAGGGGATCTTGGCGGGCCTGCGCGCTCCCCAGGGCGGGCGGAGGCCATGGCAGCCTCCCCCGCCGCAGCCTGCGCATCCAGGAGCTCTACGATGGGGTGCACGTCGACCCCATCGAGCGCGCCTCCAAGCGTAAGGCGACTGCCAGCCTTTCTGACGGTGGTCAAGGAGGCCGACGTGCTTCAGGGAGGAAGAAGAACAAGGCCAATGCCGCCTCGATCCTGGAGCTCCCTCTCCAGGGGGCACCAAGGCCGCTGACTAGGAGCAAAGTCAAGCAGCTCTCATGCTGCTGCGACCTGAACTTTGAGGCGGTCCTCGCTGATGCGGCTCAGTCCTCCTCCTCTGAGGACAGCAATGCATCGGGCTCAGCGACGTCAACCAGGTCTACTCGTGGATATGCAACAGCCAGATGTCCCAAATGGCAAGGCTACAGCTTTCTGTATCTGTACTAGGTGTGTGCGCCATATCTTCAGTCCTGCTCTGTTTCTTGCAAGGTTATCTGTAATGTCTAGGTTCATTATTTCGTCTTTTATGCCATGCGTGTCCACCTCGGGTCGTAATAGGTTGTTATCAGGGCTTTTGCATCAGTTGTTGTTTCGTCTTAGTTGTACTGCTGTCTGCTATCCTCCAACTCATGTAAGCTCTCCTGAGCATATCACAAGTCTAATGAATCCCGTATGCTTCCTTATTAATCTTTCACTCTTTCTCCCTGTGATCATACTTTTTCCATCATGAGAATCTTAAATTGGAACGTTAGGGGGCTTGGTGATGCTGACAAATGTTCGCTGGTCAAAGATGCAATTCTGGCCAGTCGACCGGACGTTGTATGTTTGCAGGAGACCAAGTTACAGGCGGTTGGCACGAGGAAGGCGGCCTCTTTTCTGCCACCAAATCTGCGCTCCTTCCTTTTCATGCCCGCTTGTGGCACATCGGGCGGTTTGATAGTGGCGTGGGATACAAATGTTTTATCAGGGGACGAGCTTCTCAAGAATCAGTACTGCATCTCCATGGGCTTCAGTTCGGTCAATAGTTCCTGCTCTTTCACACTATCTACAGTTTATGCACCATGTGAAGCTTCAGAGAGACCTGCTTTTTTTTCCAAATTTTGGAACAGGCTTCTGCCAGTATCACAGGACCTTGGATCATGCTAGGGGATTTTAATATGTACCGTTTTGCACATGAAAAATCACGGGGCAGAAGAAATTGGCCAGTCATGGATAGCTTCAATGCTTGGATCCGGGATTCGGGCATGGATGATATAGAAATCATGAACCGCAGCTTTACATGGTCAAATAAAAGAAGGAATCCTACTCTGGTGAAGCTGGACAGAGTCCTTGTAAATGCAGACTGGAACCTAGGCTTTCTGCACACAGAAGCGTCGGCTAGAACTGCAGTCACTTCGGATCACACCCCCATTGTGGTGGACTTCAACAGGAACGGTGCAAAGAGCAATTTTTTCAGGTTCGAGAACCACTGGATTCAGATTCCTAAAGTCAAAGAGCTGGTTGTTCGTGAGTGGCCCAAAGGAACAAGACACTTTGCCTCTGCTTTCTCCAGGTTTAATCACAAACTGAGAAAGATGAGGGTGGCAATCAGAAAATGGAACAGATCATGTACTCCCATTGCCCTGACCATCAATAACTGCAAGCATGTGGTTCAGTACCTGGATCTGATTTAGGAAAAGAGGAGCCTTTCTGCACTAGAATTCTCCCTCAGAAAACATGCAGCTGCAAAGGCTCAACAAGTCATTTTGTGGCAAACAGCCGCATGAAGGCGCAGAGCAAAGATTAGGGATTGTGTGCTAGGCGATGAGAATACAAGGTTTTTCCATGCAGCCGCCAATTGCCATCACAGACGCAACAATATTAGAATGCTCAATAATGAGGGGGTTGATTTCTTTGATAATGAAGCTAAGCTTTCTATTGCCTCTACTTTCTTCGAAAATATCTTCGGCCAGGAATCTGTATCTCTACCTACGGTGGATATCCATCAGCTCTATGAACCTGCCAACTTACAAGAGCTAGAGGTCCCCTTCACATGGGGAGAGGTGGCCAATATTATATGTCGAATGCCCAGTAATAAGAGCCCGGGGCCTGATGGTTTTACTAATGAATTCTACAAAGCCTTCATGCCTATCCTCAAGGATGATCTGATGCTCCTTTTCCAGGATTTCTATGACCAAGTGTCTGAACTGCAAGGAGTGAATTCAGCAAATATTGTCTTGATACCAAAGAAAGACAATCCTGTGGATATTCGGGACTTCAGACCCATTTCCTTAGTACACAGCCTGCCGAAGTTGGTCTCCAAGGTCCTTGCTTCCCGCCTGCAGCGAACGATACCCGGGTTGGTGCATCAACTTCAATCAGGTTTCTTACCGGGAAGGTGTATAGCTGAGAATTTTGATCTCGCGGCGGAACTTGTACAGCAGGCAAAGCTAAGGCGCAAGCCGATGGTGGCTTTAAAATTGGACTTCTGCAAGGCTTTTGACAGTGTTAGCTGGGAAGCACTCCTAAAAATTCTTTCTGCCAGGGGCTTTGGCGACCGCTGGGTTCGATGGATCACTGCTATTCTGACATCCAGCACTTCCAGAATTCTGATCAATGGTACCCTGGGTCGTAGCATCAAGTCTAAAACTGGCCTCAGACAGGGAGACGCCCTTTCGCCCTATCTGTTCATCTTGGTAGCGGATGTATTACAGCAGCTCTGCCGCTTGGAGCACAGCTCGGGTAGACTAAAACACCCTTTGGGAGTGGATGCTTTCTTTCCAATTCTTCAGTATGCGGATGACACGCTAATACTGTTCCAGGGGGATATTGAGCAAGCAGGGATTATCAAGCAAGTATTGCAAGATTTCTCCAGTTTCACAAGGCTACAAATAAATTTTTCAAAGAGTACTCTAGTACCTATCTGTGTGGACCACGATACCAGTCAACAGATTGCTGAATTGCTGCAGTGCCCGATATCATCCTTCCCCTGCACCTACCTCGGACTCCCGCAGTCTGTTCACAAAATCTCACACGGGCTTTTGATCCCAGTTATACATAAGGTGGACAAAAGACTGTCAGGTTGGCTTGCAACCTTCCTATCTTGGGGGGGGCGGGTTACTTTGATTAATTCAGTCCTAGCATCCATCCCCAACTACTACATGGCCTGTTTCCTATGGCCGAAGCAGTCGATGGACAAGCTGGAGCAGATCTTGAGAGGCTTTCTTTGGCAAGGTAAGAATTCAGCAAAAGGGGGACATTGCTTGGTTGCATGGGAAACAGTGACTACACCCAGGATAAATGGAGGCCTTGGAATTAGAGACCTCAGGGCACACAACATGGCAATGATATGCAAGCTCATGTCCAACATTCTTCAACACAGTGAAGTCCCATGCTTCAATTGGTTTGTCACACAATATTGTCAGAAGGAGATCTCAGCTCTCAGACATAGTAGAGATACCACCATGTGGAAATGTTTGAAATCATCGCTACACCATGTCCTTGAATCAACACAGTGTAAACTGGGAGATGGCACACGGATTTCCTTCTGGTTTGATCACCGGCTTCAATGCGGCAGGTTACGGTTTGCTTTCCCTGTGCTGTTTTCCTTTGCTTCCTCCAAGCACTGCACTGTGGCTTCGCAATTCAGAGAAGGACAGTGGGCACTACAGCTGCACCCCAATTTATCCAGCACTGCCACACTTGAACTTGAAACCTTGCTTGGACTCCTGCATTTGATGCAGCCAGATCCTTCTCGGGGGGATACAAGAACACCTACGGCGACGAACGGAAAGCTCTCGACCAAGTATTTCTCTGATTTGCTTTCCTTTCGAGGTGTGGAGTGCCAACTTGGCCCAAGCATATGGGATCCTATCATACCAAGTAAACACAGAGTTTTTCTTTGGATCGCCCTGAGGGGCAGATTAAACACCAAGGACAACATGGTGAACAAGCATTGGACGGCCATTGCATGACATAATGGTTGTGATGTATGCCCAGCAGTAGAAAGCATCGACCATATCGTCCTGAGATGCAAGCTCGCTGACAAAGGGTGGGGCAAAGCGGGACTTCTTACATCAGCCTCCACGGCGTCTTCACTGCAGGATTTCTTATGTTGCCGTACATCAGCTGTTTCTTATGGGAGGCTTTGGAATGTACTGTTTGCGGCAGGTGCTGTTGGGTTATGGAAGGCACGGAACGCTCGGGTCTTCGACAACGATTGTTGGCAATGCCGCACGAACACTCCACGAGGTCTCTGATCTTTACTCTTAATGTCTCAGTTGGTAGTCTCCGCGGTTAATTTTCGTCCCACCTTCTCTGGTTTTTTTTCGTCCTCCCTCCCACCTCCCACCTCCCAGCGATTCTCCCCTGAACCGATGAGAGGCAAAAAAAAAAACCTGAAATTGCGATGCCCCCAGGGTGCAAACCTCTGGTCGATCGATAGAAAAACGGATGTAAAAAAATCTACGAAAGAAAACCAACGAAAAAAAATCGACTTGGACTCGCACGCAGGGTGCAAACCTCTGGTCGATCGATAGAAAAACGGATGTAAAAAAATCTACGAAAGAAAACCAACGAAAAAAAATCGACTTGGACTCGCACGCACGAGCGAGCGAGGCCTGTACCCTCGAGCGAGAACGACGCCACACCACCAGATCCCTTCGCCGCCGCCTCGCACTTGCATCCCTGCGCAGGCTGCGCTACCTCGACGGACCCTTCGCCGCCGCTGAGATCCGAGAAGAGTCTTCCTTAGCCGCCGCGAAAATCCCGTGCCTCTCTACAGATCCCCCTCTCTCTTCTTCGCCCATCCACCTAGATCGAAACCCGCTGCCCCTTGGTCGCTGCTGGTGCTCGAGGGAAGACGAGGGCGGCTCCTCCCGGCGATTCCCCATGGTCCTCGATGGCTCCTCCCGGCGATTCCCCGTGGTCCTCGGCGGCTCCTCCCGGCGATTCCCCATGGTCCTCCGCGGCGGCGACGGTTAGGTAAGTCCTCTCTCTCTCGCTCACCCAATTTGCCACCAGGTCGACACTGCCGCCCCATCATGTTGCAGATGATGCTATTATTACCCGCCGCCGGGCCCGTGTGCTGACATCACTATGTCATGTCGCCGCTGCTACTTCTTGCCGGTGCTGTATGTTCAATCAATTGATGTTCCTATATTTAATTTCACCATTGATCTGTATAGATAGAGGCAGGACATTACTGAATCACAATTTACTGTCACCACAGGCATAGGTTAATATCTATTTAACTGAAGTGAAATTTCCTGCCACTATATGCAGCTCGGATCCCAGCCATGTGTTTCACGGACAAGCCGACGAAGTCTGGTGTTACTAACCCCGAGCGTAGTATGCAGATCTATTCAGTTAAAGTTGAGGAAATATATGTGATGGTTACTAACCCCGAGTGTAGGTTGAATTGTACACCACACAAACGACCAGAATACGCACTAATTCTGTACTCAATGCGTTTTTAGATCGCTGTAGAATGATGTTCCCAGATTTAACCATCACATTTGTCACCCTGTTCTGAAACTTGTGGATTTTTAATAGAAAAATAAAGAAGCATGATGTACTCCATTTGTTCGTAGCTATTTGTCCTAACGTATTTGGATTCTACTTCAGCGTCGCTGATATATATGGCAGAATCCTCTTTTTATGTACCGCATCTCAAATTCTTTTGGTGTCCTTGCAGATTGAAACATGCTTTCTTTGTGCATTAGACTGGATGAGCACACGGCTTTGGATATATCAAGGACATAACTGAAATTCCTCCCAACTGAAACTTACTGGTCCTTGAGATTACTATTTGCTATTGTAGCGCATGGACCTGCCACTCTTTATGGTATTATTATCCTCGTAACCTGCTACCTAGAATAATCTTCGCATTGCTTGCACTGGTTTCAAAGTTATAGTTTTGGTTATTGATATTAGAGAAAAATTTAGTTTTATGTATCTTGGTTTTGTTCCATGATTAATCATCATGATTGATGGTCTTTTTTGGCAGTAGTGAGATGAGGGTATGGCGGTATCTTTGTTAAATAGAAAAACACTTCCCTCCATGCACCCTTTAAGAACTGCATGTGTTCTTTCCTTCTGTTGCATCATTTTAATTTTTTTGATTGAGTGTCATTCTGATTTGTAGGTCCTGAAGCTTGTGCGGACGCACTCGCAAAGCCACCGTATTGTACAGGCTACACATCAGGAGGTTGTCTCGACTATTCCTATGGTTGGTAAGTTATTGATTATTTTTGTGTCATCTCAGCTTTGTGTTTTTAGGTCTGGTGTTGAATTCAAATTTACTGATGTGTTGAATAGTGAAACTGTCAATTAGGTAACAAAGTTGTTGCTGTTGGTAATAGAGGAAAAAATCTACTAACTTTACATGGTTTTGACTAGGTGAAGATTGTGAACTTGCCAATGTAAATGTTGTTAACTAGCTATGCACTCTCATGTAAGCTTTTTTTTCTAATTAACCAAGCATCTATCCTAATGCAGTTGTCGGCCTTCACGAATGTACTATTATAGCTTCTATGATGATTAACTGAAAAAAAATGTAGTTTCACTTTGCATGCACACGAACTGATGATGCTTTTCTGAAATTACCACTAGGGTTTAGTGTTGAGAAAGCTTAGCCAAAGAGTCTAATATTTACAGTGTGGGGATGTTGGTGGCCAAGAAAGTATATGCCCTTGTGAAGACATTATTTCATTAATTTATATAGCTTGGGACTAGATGTTCTCACTTCTGAAGACACATAAAAATAACCATCAATGTCTTATTTATCACAAAATGCAATGTATTATATTTGTATTCTACCATTAAGTGGTTTTTTCCACAAGCTAATTGATTGGTTTGAGGCGAAGAACTTCTGAAGCACAATGCAGTGATAGGCACTTAATTTGTTTGCTTTTGAACTAGGTTTGATAAGGCCTGTGAAGTCCTAAGTTATCCTGTAAAAAGGATTCTTATGATAAGCATGTAAAGCAACTTCTGAACTAAAATGTAGATATTTAAGTGCCAATACCATGTTTTGGTATAACACAGAAAAAATCAAGTTTTGAGGCCAAAGATTTACCTTGCTGTTGCGTGTACATTACTTTAGCTAATCAACCCGCCGTCGGGCTTTTAGTTGAAGTTCACTAAATTTCTTATACCGACATTTCAGGGATAATACGACTGACCCAACTGTTACCGGTGCAATGCTTTTGGGGTCGACCAAAACTTTAAAAATGTTATGTGGTTCCGTAATAAAATCAAGTATGAAGCAGGAAGAGATCAACAACAGCCCCGACAACAAAGATGACAGTGTGTCTCACTGAGCATGAGCACTGGCACACTCGTGTCGAGTACCTACCAAGATGCTTACCTGTCCAGACTTTGAGCACTTCCTCCTTGCCGCCGCCTTGGCTGCTGTTGTCGTCTCCTCGAATAAGTCGTATCAGGTTGGTTCCTTTGCACTACAAATACTACGACTTATATTGGGCAACTAAACACAACTTGCAAGCACGGGAAAATATGTACACCAGTGTTATCGGGCGCGCGGAAGCCAATTTCTTGGGTCACCCATTGTTGTGCATCTTCTGCTCTAACCAGTAACCATGCCTTGCTCCCAGTAATTTTGAGCTCGCAGCCATTTAGGTAGCTTCTTGTCATGCTCACATCTAGCAGCAAGAAAAATGAGAAGCTGCTGAGCAGAGTGTAATATCTTAGTGGTAGTGGAGACCACCAAGATATGATGCTCTAATGCAAAATATTATAGGAATATCTACTTACTTTGACCCCATTTCGTATTTGGTATTTAACCTATCTACATGTAGAAACACGAAATGTAGATAATGTTTTGTTGTTGAGAAATTTTATGATGTGCCCAAATGATTATGGGCCGTACATTGATAATGATCTAATGGCTAGGATGATGCATCATTTGATAATTCAAGGAAAGGTCATGTCTCTACGGGAATGCTCAATCCCCCCTCAGTTTGAAATTGTAAGGTGTATTAATTTTTGATATATTCAAACTTACCTAATTTTGACCAAGTTTATAGAACAAAACATAAATATCTACTATAGAAAATCAGTATCATTAGATTCAGGATGAAATATATTTCCATATTTGATTTATTTAGTATCGTAGGTGTTAGATGTATTTTGTTGGGATGCCATCAGGTTCCAAACCAAACCAAACCTGGGAGCACTTTACTTGCCAATAAATTAAGTTAACTTTTGCATAAAGGTTTTGTCGTAATTCGATACCAAGATGGGTAGCACTGTACAGTTTCCTAGCATCAACATTTTGCCAGCTTCTTAGATTTTATCGGTATGAATGGTAGATTTGCTCATTTTGATTTATAACATTGTAAATGTTCACCTAGCTGCCAGATTTCCATAATGGAACGTCGTTTGGTGTATTTGAAAGTTGCCAGTTTAGGTGGGCCAAACAGCCAACGAGCTTATGTCAAAGTTGCTCAGACACACATAATTGTTGGTCTGTAACTGAATCTTGAGAATTCACTGGATGTTCCGCGAGCACACGATCAAACTTGTATGACATGACGTACAAATGCTTTATTCATAATGAAAGAAATATCATTATATGTGCTTAAAAATATGTCATAATTCTGTATAAAAAATGGCATCTTCTACTAGATAAAGAAGTGATAATGGAAAAAATAATAATTTTCTTTGGGCAGTCCGCATGTGTAGAATGTGGGAACGTTTAGATATTAGGAAGTGTGCATTAATTCTCCCCATGGAAAATCGACCGACTAGGGAATGAGACAGTGACACGAAATTCAAATTTTTGATGTGTTTGTATTTAAAACAAAAAGGGCAAGATAATAAAAATTGATGTATGTTTTGAGAAAAGTTTAAAGAAATATAGATAACAATGTCCGCACACCACCGATACACACATGCACTCACACATGGATGGGTATCATCATTCAACTATTGGCTACACACATGCACTCACACATGGATGGGTATCATCACTATCCAAACCATTCCACTATTAGCTGGTTTCAATAACATTTGGTTTATTTGTCAATAACATATTATTGTGTTTGATAATATGATTTCTGTTAGTTGATTGTAAAAAAAAACGACATGTGTTTGCTGCGATGGCATTGTTCTCGGTTATTTTAGATCCGTGAATTACATCTTAAATTTTTGTAAAAGGCCGTGGCAACGCACGGGCGCTCTACTAGTCTTCTTAGATTATGGAGTTCGCGTGCCCGAACGGCGGGAGATCGCTGTACAATTATAAGCTGGGCCGACCTTCATGTAGCTTCCTAGAAGTGCCACCCCCACCCTCTTCCCTCCCCCTCATGTAACTCTCTCTCACTGGCTTGGTGGCGGCCTGCTGCACTCTCGGTGCACGTTTACACCACCTTCATGTAATCGGCCTTTGGCCACTCGGGTTTACCCCCGTTTTGAATGCATAAGGTAGACACTATCTACCTTTTCTTTCAAAAAAAAAAAAGTTTGGCCTTAGACACGGAAAGTTGTGTCTTATCCGTGCGGAGGCATGCATGCACGCCGCACACTTTTCGATCAGTGCGCGCGCTCATCCACCGGCTGACCGGCGCATGCGACCACACGTACGCGCGCATCTATCGCCCGACACGACACCACTGTGCCGTCACAGAGCCCCTGAGCGCTGCTGCACCCACCGACCGACGAGCACATGGAACGCAACGCGCGGGCACAGGATCGACAGGCTCACACTCGGAAAAAAAGGTTATTCTCTTGGTCTGTAAAGAACACCGCGCTCAGCTGTCCACGGGAGGAGGAGCTCAGCCAGCGCGCCGTGTCGACATGCATGCTGCGTATGCACGCCCTTTACCCAAACAATAAAGTTTTACAGTATACAACTCGATTGTGTTCGCACGTACGTACGTATACAAGTATATGTGGTTCTGGATCTAAACAACTGAGATGAACTCAAGTCGTAGCTCAACCAGATTCGTGCAACGGTTTCTGTACGTGCTGCGAGGGCCGGGGGAGAGATCGATGCGTATTAACTTGAACTGCCAGATCACCAGAGGTCTGACCACACGATAATGTATGGATGGATATCCGACCCTCTGAACACGCGCAGCTCTGCGGCTCTGCCAACCGTATGAGATTGTACCAGACTCATACATCCCCCATTAACCAGCCCAACATTGCATGTTTGCCGCAGTTACAATGCAGGCCCGGCGGATCGAACACAAGCTAGCTATACATATGAGCAGGTAATGTTTCCGTACTTAGAGTGATTAGCTTGACAGAGAGCTACGTACCCGTTAGCACGTACTACAGTATGTCCGAAGGAGGGGTCAGTTCGTTCATTGAGGACCAACAACAGCCGCCATTATTTTTTCCTGCTAACTTAACAGGAACTCAATCTGGTTTTGTCAAACAATGCATGACCATATATCGACCGACGTTGCTCATGCACGATTGAACGAGACATTGCTGTCTTTCTGAGTTCTGACTACCTAGGCTGGTAACGATAGAACATGACGATGGTACCGGGCTCGGCACGGTGCGTCGTCAGCTAGCCTGGGCTGGTAACTCGGCACGGTACTGCTATACTGATCGACGGCGCTGGCTATGTACACATTTCACGGCCGGCACTACTGGGCTCGCCACATGCATGGGCCTTGCATGCATGCACACCAGCAAACCACAGGTGCATGCATGCGCGACCCGTCCAGCCCGGGGGCTCACGACCATGCGCCGCCGCCCGCCGGCCGGTCAAACGTCTGCTGGAAGTGCTAAACGCACAACTGCGATATTTTGTGGCTCCAACACTAGCTGGTGTAGTAGGAGCTGTGTATAATCTGCACACGCACGCAAATGGCAAACCATGCATGCAACAGTAGGCCTCCTCCGCTGCGCCCACAGATTGGAGCGAGGCAGCGAGCGGGACGCATGCATGCGGCGCGGCCTGGCAGCCAGGAGCGGAGCAGAGCCGATCTGAGCTCACTTATCTGCGTGTGCATGCGTGCCCACTGGCTGCGCAGAGCTGGGCCAATGGGGGACGGGGGAGTCGCTCTCCTGAAATCTGGAACTGGTACACTACAGTCAACAGTCGTCGAGAGTGCAGACTACAGAGCTCCAAAACTACGTTGCCCTTCGCGTCGATGTGACTGCCCTCGCCTTCCTTCCTGACATGCTCTAGGGGAAACCCTAGATCCAGATTATTGGATCGGATAATGGCGGTGTTCTAGCTGTGCTTGACGTCGCATTCCCTCTTGAGGGCATCGTTTTGGAGATGGACCCGGTCAGAGAGACTTGTGGCTCGTGGAGTTGATCGACGACGGCTCGGATGATTAGTCGTTATGGCGAGCGTGGGGCCGACGGTGTTACTACCGTCGGCGGTGGGCAGCAGAAGCATCCTTCACATGCGAGGAGCGTCGGGCAAGCGATGTCTGTCAACCTCGTGGGATCGGAGTGGCATAGGTTCGCCTCCTTTCGGACATATCGTTCCTCTCTATTGTCGTTGAGATTGGCATATATGCTTATGTCAGCCCAGATTGATGCGACGGTTTTCGGTGTAAACCTTGGTAGCAACGAAGGCGCTTGGGTGCCTGACCGGGTGTGTTATGGGGTTTGGCCTTTTGGCGTCTTGTATGTATTGTGGTGCTTTAGGCTTAGGTTTCTAGGTGTGGCTTGCCGTTGTTCAGGTTTTCGCCCGGTTTTCCTTTAATAAACCGAACAGTTTGGCTCCTTGTATCATCTTCTTCTTACAATGAATATAACAGCTCTCCTGTTATCGTTCAAAAAAGAAAAAACTACGATGCCCCGGCCCCGCGTGTAGACGATCGATGTGCGTCCAGGGCTCCAAGCAGAGCCAGCTATGCATACACGTATGTCCTCATGGGTGCACGGTGGTGCATATGTTTCATGTGTATAGATATGTTGTAACTGATGCTATAGCTCTGTTGGGGCCACCGGTCGGGAACCCCTGAACTGGTAGCTGATAGATGAATAAAACTATTGCTTGTATTATTGTTTTAGCACAGGGTACATGGCTATATATATTGGTACAAAACCGACTTAGACTAGATATTACAAACCGACTTGGACTAGGAAACTTGTGATCCAAGGAATAGTCTAACATCCCCCCGCAGTATCAACGGGAGGCTCGATGACGTTGAGACTGGAACGTATGTCTTGAAATGGCTTAGTAGCAAGTCCTTTGGTGAAGATGTCAGCAAATTGAGCCGTAGTAGGAACATGGAGCACCCGAACTTGTCCAAGAGCCACCTTCTCTCGAACAAAGTGAATATCAATCTCAATGTGTTTGGTCCGGCGATGCTGAACAGGATTTCCAGACATGTAAACAGCTGGAATATTATCACAATATACAATAGTAGCCTGCTCAATCGGTCGGTGCAGTTCTGAGAGCAACTGATGAACCCAAATAGTATCAGCGACAGCATGTGCCACAACACGGTACTCAGCTTCAGCGGACGAGCGGGAGATCGTAACCTGTCTTTTTGAGGACCAAGAAATCAAATTGTTACCCAGAAAAACACAAAAACTGGATGTGGATCGTCGAGTGTCTGGACAACCAGCCCAGTCTGCATCAGAGTATGCGGTGAGAGAATGAGGAGTGGACTTATTGATGTGAAGACCATGATCAAGAGTACCTTTCAAATACCTAAGAACACGTTTGACATGATTATAATGCGGAAGCCGTGGATCATGCATATGGAGACATGCTTGTTGAACGTCAAAGGAAATTTCAGGACGAGTGATAGTGAGATATTGGAGAGCCCCGGTTAGACTACGGTACAAAGTAGGATCATGGAAAGGTTCACCATCAGCGGATAGTTTGAAACTGGTATCAACAGGGGTGCGAGAGGACTGACAGTCAAGCATGCCAGCACGATTAAGAAGATCAAGAGTATACTGACGTTGGGAAAGAAAAAGGCCAGAAGAATCACGAAGAACAACAATTCCCAAAGAGTGATGAAGAGTACCAAGATCAGTCATAGAGAATTCAGAATGAAGGAGGGTAATAATATGATCTAAAAAGGTTTGAGAAGATGCGGAGAGAATGATATCATCTACATAAAGAAGGAGGTAGGCAGTTTCGGAATTGTGGTGGTACACAAAGAGAGAAGTGTCAGAAAGGGAAGAAGTGAAACCTATCGTTTGGATGAAAGAAGAGAAACGTTGAAACCATGCTCGTGGAGCTTGTTTGAGACCATAAAGATATTTTTGGAAGACAGACATGATTTGGATAGGAAGAATTTTCAAAACCAAGAGGTTGCTGACAATAGACGGTCTCTTGAAGAGAACCATGGAGGAAAGCATTTTTTACATCTAGTTGATGAATGGGCCATGCGGACGAAATAACGATGCTAAGAACAGTACGAATGGTGCTGGGCTTGACAACATGAGAGAATGTTTCATCATAATCAATGCCATATTGTTGAGAGTAACCACGACAGACCCAGCGGGCTTTATATTTAGGAGAGGCTCCCGTCAGAGTGGAATTTTTGGCGAAAGACCCATTTGCCAGAAACGATATTTGTATTGGAAGGACGAGGAACTAACTGCCAAGTATTGTTTTGAATTAAAGCATCGTATTCTTCTTGCATGGCAGCAGCCCAATTTGGATCAAGAAGAGCAGTTTTGTAAGTTCTGGGGATGGAAGAGAGAGATGTGGTAGCATGTAGGTTGAGGCGATCTGTGGGCTGACGAAAACCTGATTTGGCGCGAGTACGCATGCCATGATCATTGACAGGGGTGACGGTAGGAACAACTTTAGCTGGTAGGATGGAAACGGGGGTGTCTGGTGTAGGAGAAGATGCGGACGGTGGGTGGGGTGGTGTTGGGTTTTGTGGTTGCGGGTTGGGTGTTGGCGGGTTGGGTGATGGCGGGTTGGGTGGTGGCTGGGTGTTTGATGGCGGGTTGGGTGGTGTCTGGGTGTTGGATGGCGGGTTGGGTGGTGTTTGGGTGTTGGATAGCGGGTTGGGTGGTGCTGCCGTGACAGTAGGTGCGATAGGTGGGGCTGCCGTGATAGGGGTGTAGAGGTGGAATGGACGGGGAGAAGAGGTGGCGGCGGAGGTAGGGATGATTGATGGTGTGTCGGTGCGGTGAGCAAAAGGAAAAATATGTTTGGCGAATGTAACGTGGCGAGACACGTGTACCCGTCCAGTGTGCAAATCAAGACAGCGGTAACCTTTGTGTTCGGCGGAAAAACCAAGAAGGACACATGGGATAGATCGTGGTGAAAGTTTGTTTTCAGAGGTGGCATAGGCATTTGGAAAGCAAAGACAGCCAAAAACACGAACCTCGGAGTAATTGGGATGGCAAAGGAAAAGAGAGTAATAGGGAGTGATATTTGGATTAGTTTTGGAGGGGCGAATATTGAGAAGAAAGGTGGTTGTGTGGAGTGCTTCTGCCCAGAATTTGATGGCATGGAGGACTGAACAAGAAGTGTACGAACAATGTCATTGATGGTGCGAAGAGAACGCTCAACTTTACCGTTTTGAGGAGAAGTGTAGGGACAAGAGAAGCGAAGAAGGATGCCATGTGTTAAGAAGAAGGTACGATTTTGAATGTTGTCAAACTCACGGCCATTATCACACTGAATGAAACGAATAGGGAGGAAGAAGTGGACAGAAACATAGCGCTGAAAATTTAGAAAAAGAGAGTAAACATCGGATTTGTTGCGGAGAGGAAAGGTCCATACAAAGTGAGTAAAATCGTCTAGTATGACAAGATAGTATTTAAAACTAGAAACACTTGCAACGGGTGATGTCCATAAATCACAATGTATTAATTCAAAAGGATAAGTACTAGAATAACTAGAGGAGCTAAAGGGAAGACGCACATGTTTGCCTAACTGACAAGACTCGCAAAACGAAGAATTGTGGGAATCACGATTACATGGTATGGAAAATTCACTAAGCATAGATGCTAAAACAGCAGGGTTGGGATGACCCAAACGACGATGCCAAAGGTCGACGGAGGCCACCATGGATGTAGGAGGAGCGGCGGCAGGGACACCATGAAGAGAGTAGAGTTCACCGGAGCTATTAAGGCGGGCGATCTCGGCCTTGGTCTGGTAATCCTTCACAGACAAGCCAAAAGGGTCAAATTCAACGGAAACTATATTGTCGCGAGTAAATTGGCGAACAGAAATTAAGTTTTTAATAAGAGCGGGTGCAACAAGAACATCGCGAAGAAGAAGTGGTTTAGTGGGAGAGGGAAGTTGAGCCTGACCTACACAGTATATGGGAATAGATGAACCATCACCAAGAGCAATGGAAGAAAACGGAGAAGGAGTGCAAGAAGAAAGGGAATTACTTGATGCAGACATATGACTAGAGGCACCAGAATCAAAAATCCAATCTGTACCTGAGTTTCCTTGGGCAGCAAAGTTGTTCATGGCCTGGAGAAAGGCGGCTTGATCCCAGCTCGGCGGTGCAGATGAGGATGGTGTGGGTAGCAGCGGTGGCTGATATGCTGGTGAAGGCAGGAGAGCCGGCGAGGGCATGTAGTAGAGACTTCCGTCAGCAGGAGAGGGCGAGGAAGCACCGTAAGGAGCATACGATGGAGCGGCATGATATGCGTTCGCCGGCTGTCGAGGGGTGAGCAACCCAGGGGCACCAGTATGCGGACGAAGGCCGGGTTGCCAAGCACCGGTGTAGGCAGGTGGAGCGCCAAGGGAGGACGGGGCAGACCAGGGCATAGGCCATGCCTGGAAAAGCCCGGTCCAGGGATCATGCGGAGGACGCCAGGATGGAGCCGCAGGTGGAGCACTCGGAGCTAGCGCAGGGTTTGAAGGCGGCGGTGTCGAAGGAGGCGCCGAGCGTGTCGAGGGCGGCCTGTAGATGGGGTTTTTGCCGCGGTAGTTGGGACTGGGGCGCCAGCCTGGAGGTGGCTGCACGGATGGCGTCGGTGGCGGCGTGGCGGCCGGAGCTGGTGGGGCAGGCGCTGATGGAGACGGCGTAGGAGGACGAGCCGCAGCATGGAAGACCCGTGGGCGAGAGTCCTTGCGAGCTCGAGTGTCCGCCGCGAGCTGCAACATGGAGCGGACTTCGGCGAAGGTTGGAGGAGGCCACATCATGGGGATGAAGGAGGCCTGCTTGTCGAAATCCTTGCTCAGCCCGACGACGATGATGTTGATGAGCTGTGTGTCGCTGACGGGATCACCAAGTTCGCGAAGCTCGTCACCGATGGCCTTGACGCGCTGACAGAAAAGATTTACCGGGGCATCGCCTTGGGTCAGGTTATGAAGCTCGGTGTGCAAAGCATTTTTCCGAGCGTCGCTGTTGCTCTGAAAAAGCTGGCGAAGAGAGTCCCAGATGTTGGCGGCGGTGGTGCCGTCGTGATCAAGCATGTTGAAGATCTCGGTGGTGATGCGGGTGTAGAACCACTGGACAATTGCGAAATTGTCTTTCACCCATTGAGAATCATGAGGGCGAGGAGGACTGTTGGCGGCGACGTGAGAGCGGAGGTTGCAGCCTCCCAGGTGTAGATCAAAGAGGTGGCGCCAATGATAATAGTTGTGGGCGGCGAGGTCGAGGACGATGGGGATGAAAGGGCTGACATCGGTGATGGTGTCGGCGAGCGACATGGGTGCAGCCAGAAGAGTAGTAGGAGGTGTTGGTGGTGCTAAGGAAAGAGTAGAGGAAGAAGAGGCCACCGCGGCGGCGGCTCTGGCGATGATAGCAGCCCGGCGCTCGAAGTAGCCGGGCGGCGGCGGTGGTGGTGGGGTGGGTGGAGCCATACCCTAAACTCTAGGATCGAAAAACTGATACCATGATAGATGAATAAAACTATTACTTGTATTATTATTTTAGCACAGGGTACATGGCTATATATATTGGTACAAACCGACTTAGACTAGATATTACAAACCGACTTGAACTAGGAAACTTATGATCCAAGGAATAGTCTACCAGTAGCCAGTCAATGTAGCATCTTTTTTCCCGAGAAATCGTCAATGTAACATCTTATTCTCTCAACCCTAAGAAAAACTTCTTATTCTCTCTTGGCCATAGTTTTAAAAACCAGACTAGACAGTAGACAATCGGTTGGGCAAGAAAAAAATCAGGACCGGCAATCATGGCGGTCTGTTTTCATTTTCTTCGAAAAGGATCCATGTCTATTATAAAGTCCATCAGAAGTACAAAATACCTCAAAGATAATAAAAAATACATCAAGGTTACTAGACCACAAAACGACCACTACCACTGTCCGAATGAGCCGCTCCTCTACCGGAGCCGGATTGGCCTTGTCGATGACAGCCGGGGTCTTCGTGCATGTCCACTAATGATAAGCGCCCTGAAGCCGCAATCGTCTCCGTTGAGCCCCTTGAATAGATCTAAAGCATCTCCAAATCTCGCTACACGATGAGAAACCCTAAAGTCGCCGTCCCAAAGAGATGACAAGAATCTATGCTAGAGCTCCGGCGACTATGTCCAGACGGACGGACTCGAGGCGGATCGAAGCGCGGAAAACAAGTTCTAAGAAGAAGCGTCACCATCCGCCCGAACACCGGACATGCAAGGATTAGAAAAACCTAACCGAAACTACTAACCGGGGTTGAGACACCGGGATTCCCCTCCCCCTCATCGCCTGTCGAAGCGACATGCAAAAGGAAGGTGAATCCACGGGCTCGTCGTCAAAGTCTAGAGAGGAGAGTTTACCCTAGCCGCCAATGAATAGGTAAGGATACGCTAGTTCTATGTTTTGATCATGGCAGTTTGTTAAGACACATGGACAATCCCTTCTATCGAACCGGAGAAAGCCTGTCGAACTAGGTCGTTTTTTATCCCTTAGTTGCTAGTAAAAAGATTATTGAAAGTAAAACTGAGAATAGATGATTGAATCAACTGTGTTCTGGATTTCATTGATGTGAGAGTATATATACAAGCCGAATGGGTGCCTCGAAGAGACGTCTGTTACACGCTCAGAGAGAGAGAGAGAGAGACACGTCCGTACGGACACAGGCGTCCATACGAGACGACGATTCAGGGTTGGACACACCCCTTCATCTAATGACGGTTGACTAATTATCATGTGCTAATTAACTATCTGCACATGCTAATTCTATTCCTAACACTCCCTCTTGTACAACACCGCTTCTTGAAAAATCTGTTACTAAAGCTTGCTTGTATATTTGGTCTTCATCTTGAGAAATCCTTTACATAGTCTTGAGAGTCTCCTCCAAAAACCCTGTGGGGAAAATATGAGGAGAATTGTATAGATATGTTGCTAAAACTCCTTTAAACCCGGTGGGAAAATAATAAGGAGAAAATGATGCAACATATAATGATTATTGTCTCCTTGATAACTCAAATGAGAAAAACCTTTGAAGAAGGACAAAACTCATTGTTGAGTTTAGAAACAACAAGTATGTCTTGAGTACTTCCTTTAAAACCCCCAGTGGGGAAAATAGAAAGTATGACATATGATCTTTGAGAAGATACTGCCTCATAAACCGTTATATGAAACTTTCAGAGAAAACTCATAAGGAAAAGAGTGTGATCTGTTATGCCATTGAAAACTCCTTTAAAAACCCAGTGGGAAAATATAAGGAGAAAAATGATATGGCATATATGAAGACTTGTGTTTATATTGTCTCGTTAAAAACCTTTTATGAGAAACCATTAGGGAAAAACTCAGGAAGGAAAAAAGAGTACAATATTTGCAATCTAATGATTGTTAACATGTTATAGTTTGAGAGATTACTCCCCCTGAACTTTGCAAATATGGAAGATGTGTCATACCAATTCCATTGATATGATCATGACATTGTGAATAATCTATTGGATTTTCACAGTATATTGTTTGCAATTTGTTTCCTCACTTTTCTATAATTCGTGAGGATAAGTAATTTTTGAGCAATGTACTTTATGATATTGCTCTTCATATAACCTGTAGTTTTTGAGTAACACAAGTGGTAGCATCTTGAAAAATCAAGTTATGTGATTCCGATGAATCCCAACCACATGATTTTGAGTGTGGTTAATCATTCTGCTGAGCCATGCATATTTGGCAATGCTTTTAGATAAAGCAATTATGTTAGAATGATTAGTGGAAGTAGTCGTTAAAGTCTATTTATATGACTTCCCTGAGAAGACTATTCCAGTGAATTCAGTCACTGATATGGCATTGTTGGGGTCAAATAAAGAGCCAGTATCATTCCATCATATCATGGTCATATCTTGATTTTCCTGATGGAATTGCCCAAGATTTATTGTGAGCTTGAGATATAAGTTAATATTTCTTATATCGGCCATATACCTTTTGTTGGTATGATATATCCACATTGAACTTCTCATATATGTTTTAGATATATGTAGACTGATATGTATTCTTGAGAGAATGCTCAAGTTGTAAACTTAAGCTAAATTTGGTTGAATCCAAATTTCCCGTCTTGAGATGATTTTGTGCATGTTTAGGTCTTGTATAAACATTGATGATGAGGTCATCAATATACACTGAGGTGATGAAAGGAAGTCAAATTGATTCCTTTATTAAACACGTAAATAATCATCATTAATCGAGTAATCCTTTTTAAGAAGGAACTCATTTAGTCGGTAGTACCATATGATTTTTGACTATTTCAAGTCATGGAGTGACTTATGAAGTTTTACACAAAACTTGTTGCGATTTGCTTTTGGATTCGGAAGTATAAGCCCTTCTGGGACTTCAAAAAAGATTTCCGAAATGAGTGACTCATATGAGTATGTAGCCACTTCATCCATCAACTGCATGGATAATATTATTATTTTTATTGCCAATGATATTTAGTATCGAAACATAAATCCACCCATACCAAGAGGGTATGTTACATCATAATTGATGTTGGGTCTCTGCGTGAACCCTTTTGCTACAAGCCTCGCTTTCTCACCATCTCGTTGACTTTGTCTATGAATGAGAAGTTTTTAGTATTCCATATGGAAGATACTTATGAGGAGTAGGTATTACTGCGGTAAATACCACTCATTTGTTGAGCGAGTGCTATTCTTCATTACTTGCTTCCTTTTATGTGAACCAATATGAATGCAAGAGGCACTCTACCATGGATTTTGGTTCTGGGCCCAAAAGGTTTTAGCAATTTGAGAAGAAATATATGTCGACAAATGTAGTCTTTAGTTTATATGATTCTGGTGGAACCATTGAAGTTTGTGGATAAAATATTTATTCCTTTTTAACTCCTTGTGATTTCCTACAACAAATGGAGTCAAGGTGTTTCGATGTCCTGGCACCAAAATATTTGTGCACATTTATGCCGGGCTTTGGATGATGAGCATCCAGTGAGGTGTCTTTCAACTTGATGTTGAATTACATTTACTGGCTGAGGATTTGATTTCCTCTGTTTCCGCGGAAGTATATGAGAAGCTATATCTCGTCTTATCAGATTTTCTCCCCCTCTTGCTCTCATTTGGGGAGAAGAGTGGTTTATCAGGTACCTCCACTCTTTCTGATACTTTACTGTAGGAATATAGAATTTAGTGACACCTTGTCATCAGTAAATATATGTGGCAGATTTGCAATGTGTTGCAAATATATGATTCTCTAAACTTCTAGTTCAGATTCTTTGAGTACGTGGATATAAGGATAGAATGTCAATAACATTTCTAATTTATTTCTCGGCATTCTTTGTGGTACTTATCTCCCCCTAATGCCGGGAAATATCCTTATTGCTGATGCAATCAGCATACGGGCTATGAATAATTTTGATTGACGGATAAATTGTTATTCCTCACATAGATCCCTAATTTTCGGTGAGGGCCCATTGATGTACGCTGGAGTGGTGATATCAGTATGTAACCGAATTATTGTAGATGAGAAATACCTTGTTGATTTCCACGTAGTTACTACAAGGGGAAAGTAGTATTATATGCAGTTGGTATGATTTAGATCATACTTACGGTATGTAAGGCCATATGTGTCCAGCAAGAGACTAGTAAATTTACAATTCTTTAAGAGTGGTCATATAATTCATTTGACTATCTTTGATAAGAAATTTAGCTAAACCATTCTGGGCATGTACATAAAGTACTGAATGCAATAAAAAATGCTCATCGAATGAGTTCAACAACATTGTTCATTCGAATGAGTTTATAGATCCTGTTTTCTAGAGAATTTGCTCTTACTTTGATAAGTTGAGCAATTTATTTAATAAGATCATGCATGGTTGCGTGTGATAAGAGACACACATGAAATCATTTTATAAATGTTTCTAAGAGTACCATGAAGTGTCTTACTAATCCCATATAATGGTTAAGTAATTCACATATATCTTCTAAATGTGATCACAGAAGAATTAGTGGTTCCTTTCAAATTTTAAGGTGAGAGTGCCTTAAAATCGATTTCCCTATGACACATGTGGTGCACATAAAATCTGATGATTTTAGGGAATTTTGCAACTTAATAAGTTGTGACCAATAGAATTGTCAATAATTTTCTAATCATCCCCAAACCAGGATGGATAGGGCTATCAAGCCAAATTAATGTATTAAAATTTAGAAAATTATTGTGTACGCAACAATAGTAAGTATGAATTGATTCATACGTTCACAATTTATCAAATATCATGTCCGAAAAATAGGATATTGGACATCACACAACATGTAGTAGTACATGTTTAGGCTAAATATATTTTGGGAGTAATTCGGAGATTACATGAGGTCTCCTATATTACTGAAATTTTTATTACGCAAACCTATCATCGGTGCAAAGGAATTCATCATCCTTTTATTGCACTAGATTTTTGGTTCTCCTTCTGATGAAGATCTGAGAACAATCATTGACCAAAATAGTTTATGGTTATAAGTTTGCAAATTTTCAAATTTATCCCAATGAACTTCTTTGCCTTTTTAATAAATTTGTGGTGTGGTTTGACCATATGTTTGAGGGTTTGGTAATCATAGGTATGATATTTGTATAACCACAAATTTGACAAACTTGAGAGTTGTCTTTGTGATCGTTTGAAAACGATATATTCCCTATTAATATGTAATTCTGTTTTTGGTTGTCATTTAGCCTCCACTTTACTTTGAAGTCCTCATGGTTATATTTGTCGCCACTGACTTGCATAGTATTGAGTACCAGCAAGATTTTCAAATGATGGTATCACACCTGTGGGGTGAGTCTGATGATTTTAAGAAATTCCATGTTCCTTCGTCATGGAAAATGGTAGTACCATCATAAGTGGATGTAAAGTGTGTTAAGGGCTTTTTCAACCAGATCTACATATTTAAATTATTTGATCATTGGATCTCAACTTGAAGTTGATTAAAGTGATAGAACTACGAGCCACGATAGACTTGAGGTCTTGAAAACAAATGAGGGTGATCATTTGCGATGTGCTCATGGAAGCATGTTTCTCTTAGGGAAATATTCAGGTGAATAAATATTCATCCATTATGTACTTATTTTGAGAACTAAGTGAAGTTGGTGACATATAAAATGCAATATGTACATACTTGGCTATTAATAGAATAGCAATGACATTTTTTGAATGTGGGGTTAGAGTGGCAATAAGGCCACAAATGGATACAATGACTGATGTCCATGACCCATCTTAAAATAATTACTCCCACCTAATGTAACATGCATTTGAAAATGCCAGCCATGTGTTACATGAAATGCTCATGCCCTATTTAATTTACTTCTTGGAGTAAAAAATATACATGGATGAAATGATTTGTTTGAGAACAGTCATGGCCAAAGTGATCTTCGGTGAGCCTGGGTGTATCCTTCAATACAACGCATGTAATAAAATCTTTGCTAATGTTTTGGACTTCATTCTTAAGGAAATGTGTGACTTTAGAGTCACTGCCAAAACGCATAGACTTTACATGTTTACCATTGGTTAGTCACTATGAAAGTATAACCACAATGTGATGTGTACCATGCAAAAGTGTTGAGACGCTCAACCATTGCTATAAATTATGGTATACATCTTGATGGATGGACGACACTATAATTATAAATAGTGACATAGGCTCCACCGTCATGTATTTTACCAATGTAATAGAAGGTAATCACCGGGGTATGCAAATATTTGCATAATTTTCTATGACATATTCAAGCAAAGTGAGGCTTGAATTAGCACAAGAATAACATTTTGGCATATAGTGATTGCGTATGAATAATATTTACTATGAGAGTAAATCATTTTAGTGAACAACAACAAATGCTTCTGAGGAGCAAATTTTATAAATGTAGCTGATGCTATCAGGGGCTTATGTGTATACCGCAAATTATATAGATAACACTTTGAAGGTAATCACCGAATGTGGTGTAGATCTCGTAGTAATAGGATGCATAATCTGACTTTCGTCAGTAGATGCTCATGGTTTCTATTACCTTGTGTTTACTGTAAGATTAATATTTGGAAGAGCACTTGAAGGTAGTCATCTTGTTACAATGACAAGATGTAGACCTCACAGTAGTGGTGGATAATCTGCAAATGGTGCAGTAGATGCCAACAATACCTTGTGATTCACAAATAAAATTTGGGTTAGTCATATTAAATATGACACTTTATAATTCTTATTTGAATTCATGTCGGTATTTGCAAGGAAAATATGTTTCTGTTGCAAACTTATAGTTGTTGTCCCAAAACGCATGTCATAGGGAATATCTGCGGTAAGACATAGATGATGTCTTAAATTCGAACGAATATAGCCTAGAATGTAAGCAAAACATTATTTTGCAATATTATTACTGAGGTAATACATATGGATGAAAAAAAATTACATACTTATACAAATATATGAAGAGATGAGGCTTCACAAGACAATTTTACACATGGTAAAATGGTGTGTAATTATGTTGTATGTAATAGGATGAACTCAAGTTCTCCCACATATATTTTTCTCAAGCCGAGGGCTTAGAATGCAAATGGTAATAACCAGATGGTTGAAGTGCTGAAACAGTAACCTGAGGGTTAACTGCAAATTCCGAATAGTCAGATGACTTGGCGGTATATCCAGTAATACAGAGTGCTGGATTGAATAGGTTGGATAAGCCTGAGGGTTGAACCAAAAATTACAGGGAATTTTCAGTAGATAACAGGAACGCGAAGGATTAAATTGAAGAAATAACGAAGGGATAAGGTTCCTTCCCGTGAGTGGATAGGAATTAATTGATTCCTTGGTCGCTCCTGTTCTACCGCGGTACAGCCGCCTGTGTGACACGCCGAAGGATTGCCCTTCTGTAGTGGAGAGTCTCCTCGCTGGGAGGGGTGAGGGTGGACAGGCTGTGAGCCGTGCGCCGCGCACCATCCCGCATGGAGCCGGGTCGGGACTGGACGTCGCGCGTCGTCGTTCACCGCGACGGGGCCGAGGGCCGAGGCGAGAGCCACCGCCTGCTGTCCGCGAGGAGGGGCGACTAGGAGGAGCAGCAACTGGCTACCGCCACCCGTCTCATCGCCGAGGCTGAAAGCCGAAGGCCACGCCTGCGCTGGAGTTCACATCTGCGCGCATGTGTTGATGAGGACGATGAAGGTATCCTCCCATACTGAGTCTTTTCTTCTTCTGTTCTTTTTGTTTGTAGTTCACGATTGATCGATTCTTCGTGAGATTCGCGTGAGCGCATATACTTACATGAGAAAAACAATTCATTGTTAGATTGTTAATTGATTGCAAGAAGACAAGATCAAATAGTCAATCAATCTCCTGATTAGTTTCATTCCTTTTGTACGAGGAACATCTCGTCTTCGGTGTGAATCGCATGGTGGCCGGAACTCCAGCAGACAATTTCTCCAGCCATCTTCGGGGGCAATTGCAGATCGCTGGAGTGGCATCCGCTCTCGGTAGAGGCTAGCGTGCTGATAACGTATTGAAAGTAAAACTGAGAATAGATGATTGAATCAACTGTGTTCTGGATTTCATTGATGTGAGAGTATATATACAAGCCGAATGGGTGCCTCGAAGAGGCGTCTGTTACACGCTCAGAGAGAGAGAGAGACACACACGTCCGTACGGACACAGGCGTCCATACGAGACGACGATTCAGGGTTGGACACACCCCTTCATCTAATAACGGTTGACTAATTATCATGTGTTAATTAACTATCTGCACGTGCTAATTCTATTCCTAACAAAGATGAAGCAGAGAACTTTGGCCCAATAAACCCACCGTCAGAAATTGCTAACGGAGCTCAAGCTTTGTGGAGCTCGAACTTTAAAAATTCAAAAACACAAATTTTATGATGTGGGCTACACTTAAAAAAACATGTATTTTTAGCACATGTACTGTTCACTATAAAAGTCCATGATTTTTTTTGTGAAGCTAAAATAACAACGTAATATCATCATGAAAATATACACACTTGTAGACAACATCCCTATGCACATGTATATGTTTCAAAACTTTTTAAAACTTCAAATTATGATTTTTGACTTGTTTAGAATTTTGGGCTCCTTGGAGCCCGGAGCCAAAATCCACTCTCACTCACCGCTATCTATTTGGTCTGGAAATGTAAGGATTTCATCCTATGTGACATTTGTCTGCTTACGCAAATACTAGCATTTTTTCCTATCGAATCGATGACGAACCGAGCGAACCGGCGATCCGATCGACGAGTGAAACCCCAAACCGTTATACTCACCGGTTCGGTTGTTGGCCCCGTCTATATGCTCGTGGTTCCACTCAAAAAAAAAAAAAAAACCTATGCTCGTGGCATATTGCAAACCAACGTACCTGACGCAAATATCGTTGGTGGTGACTGCCCGGCCCCAGCTGTATTGTACACGAGCAGAGGGCCTGCTGGCAAAGCAGCTGCTCTGGCAGCCACATGTCATCGTCCAGCTCTGCCCGTTTTGCCTCCTCCCGGATCTCAATTCAAAGCCAAATCTAAACCCAATCTAATCTTTTCCAGAGACCCAGTCGAGTGGCCTCTCATCTGCATCGCATCGCTCCCTCTGAGATGCACGATCAAATATTTGCCTGCATGATGCAGGCCGTCAGCCAGCCTCTGCGGGCGAGAACACGGGCTACGTGCCTGCCTGGTGCATGCCGCAGAGCAGACTCTCAAGTGCGCATCCATCCGTCTGCCCGCGTACGTCCTTTGACGCAGGTGCTGTTCCCCCCCCCCCCCCCCCCCCCCCTGCTCCGCGCCGGACGAGCGACGTACGTGCCGGAGGCACGCCTGACACGCACCAGTGCATCACTCGATCTCCTATATGTACGTACGCGGTCATTTATTTTTCTACCTAGCTGGCGCTCCAGTGAACGTACGTGCGCCCGGCGGGATTAACTGAAGATGCGTGGGCAAAAAGGTGGATCGTTCCACAGTGGCGACCGATCTCCTTTCGAGACGTGTGTGGGGATCTCGGGGGGACTGACTAGAGTTGCTCCTGTTCCGCAAAGTGATTCCCAGCCCCAGCACTAGTACGATCGAAAAAGATAAAAGGGGCCGCCAGTGGTGCTCAGCGCGTAGGGACATGCACGGAGCGTTCGTTCTGCGTGCACTGTAGACCATGTATATACCTCCGATCGATCGATCGATGAGTGTTACTGCACGGTCGATCACAGAATTACATTGGCGGGCGCTATATAGCTAGCAGTACAGGCACTGTGCACGAATCAGTGCCTGCATGCGTGAGACGAACCGATAGATCGTTCCATGCATGCATGGCCGCACGCGGAACTGAGAGTTTTAATGTAGGTTGATGTTGCAAGCCGACGTTTGCATCACACGCTGGGGTCGTCATCTCTCCGTTTGCATGCGTGCGTGCGTACGTACGTCGAGCTTGCAGGCTGCAGCGGCAATGGCATCTTGGCCGGCCTTGGTCTGATCCGGCCCGTGCGACATTCATCATCTCAGAGGGATAAAGGCGTACGTGCTGCTCGCTGCTTGCGTTCTGTGATCCGTGACATAGAATCATCCTCTCCCTCGTTTCCCTTTTCCATCTACTTCTGCATTTTCTCATTTTTTCTCCTTTTTTGGGATTCATATAAGGTAGGCTTTCCATCTCACTACAATCTGTCATACAATATCATAGTGCTAATCACCATTATATGCTTGGACAAAAGGAGAATGAATCATGCGAAACAACTACATGAATTTGTTTTTTGTGAGATATCTCAAGGGTTTTAGCATGGAAAAGGCCAAGCGTAGTTAGCAGCCTTTTTTTCCCCCATCTAGTGCATATATTAACCCCAAGCTAACTAGGTGGGCACTTAACCTAGCTACCATGCGCAGCACCAAGGTAGCAATAAATTTAAGAATAGTCCTGCAACAGATAAGCAACTCCGGAAGAAACAAAATAAGGGTACATGTTAACTACACCTTCAATTTCCTCTTACGATAAATGTATATAGATCGAAACGGAGTTGTCCGAGCCAAGGGGAAGATATCATGAAACGGAGTTGTCCGAAGCATTTGGCTTACATGCATTTTCTTTTCGAAAAGGAGTGTATCCCCCGGCTTTTGCATCGGGTGATGCGCACATCAATTTTACTGCATTTGGATTACACTTTACTAGGAGAGTAACACATGTGCCTACCAAAAGTGATGTTCTGATCTGAGCTCATTTGAGCTCGGGTGAACAGTAAAATCAAAACAATAAACTAAAAATTAAAAAATCCTGAATTTTTTTTGTGTGCCAAACATTGATAAATGTTTTCATTGCTTGCAAGTTTCATCACCGGATGACATTCTTGGAAAACATGGCAAAAAAAACGATGCTCCAAAATGCTTTTGTAAATAACATTTTTGAGTATCAATTTTTTTTTTGCCACGTCTTCCACACATTCATCCGATGACGAAACTTTGCAAAACATCAGAACATTTGTCAATGTTTGGCACAATAAAAATTAAATTTTCCTTTTTTACTGTTCACTCGAGCTCACATGAGCCGAGATCAGAACAGCCGCATCCTCTACCTGGTTTTTTTGCCTTTGTCTTACTTTGCTAAACTTCTTAGTCACCAAGGTGTATCTTTTGCTTCGGCTTCGGAAAGAAGGAAGAATGTTCAACTAGACGTGGAGATAACCTATTCTAGTTTACCATCTGGAAAGTTCAAACCAAATGAGAAATTAATGCTGAATGTACCACTTAGTAAAATTCATAACAATATGATCATTTGTGAGATAAAAAATAATTTCTAAGTATTCAGCTCCAAATAATAATAATATTTGGTGTCATTTTCCCCTTTTGCGTAGAATAGGCTTTCATGTGTGTGCAAAGTCACTGCGACGTGTCCGGTCTACTACCTCTTGTTGTTACAAGGAAGTTGCCCACACACGCGTACACCGCAAGCAGCCGTGTCTCAAATCACAACTATAGAACAACGATAGATCCATAAAACTTACTAAAGTAGAAAATACCCAGCACGTTGCTGCGGTACGAAATTGCATTATATTTAAGTGATTTGATCGTATGAAGCATGCATAGTTGAATTAGTAATATATGAACTAAAATTAAAAATAAAGATTATATATTTTATTTGATTATTGTGTAGTCAAAAAATATTTTGAATACAAGTGGCATAATATGATAGAAAACTTTTTCACATCCATGTTGAGTGGGCCTTGAGGTGGCATGTGTGGTAAGATGGGAGTGGATGGGATTAAGTGTAATGGAAAACCTCTTATCATACATGTTGTGGTGGACCTTTGATGATGTGACATGTGTTCTTGTTAAGAGCATCTACAATCACAGGTAGCAAATCTCGTCTGCCAAACGCCCGCGGACACGCTCAGGCGCGTCCACAGACACTGACCAGATAACACACAATTTTTGTCCTCCACAATCGGATTAATCAAAGTGAATCCTCAAATCCATATTATTCTTATGCAACGTACGTACATATCTAAACACATGTCATCGCACTATCAAAAATTGACATGCTATACTAACTACAACGGAGCGACAATGGGTGAAGATCATCCATGACCACCCTTGCCCTTGCCTTTGCCCTTCCCGCCGTCCATGCCACAGTAGCGGTTGAAGTCGTAGAACGGATTAAGGCGGATCTGCTCACTGTCGGAGTTGTCTGGTCTGTGGCCGTCCTCGACCTTCTCCGACTTGGGGGGCAGTCCGGCCATGGTACAGACCACCCGGCTTTGCGCTTTTGCCATCTCCTTGACCGCCCTCCCTTACCACTTCTCGGTTATGCGGGCATGAAGAGCTTCCTTCGACGCTGCCGAAGCCACCTGCACGTCGCAGGCTGCCTTTGCCATCTTCGCCGTGAGGGCTGTCGAAGCCTTCTCCGCTTGAAGCCGCGTCTCCATTTCGGATTAGCGGCGACTCATGGAGGCACGGATGGCCTCCGTTTTGGCAGCCGACGCCGTGGGGACGAGGTGCCACCTATATAGTTCCGGTGGCGCAGCGGGGTTGCGCCATGCAATGATCACCGCTTCCAACGAGGCCTCGGTCACGCGCCGAGACCCACCGGCCCTGGATCCGAGCGCTATTTGGGCAACGGATGCCCAATGGCTGGCCGAAGATCGGGGGAGGGCGCACTCCCCTCGGAAGCCTCGGAGAGCTGCGTGGATAGCCATCTGCTCCTCGGGGCTACACAGGATGAGCTCCCAGTCCTTAGATCTAGACATCTCGGAGTCGGATTCAATGGCCGCCGTGGAGGAGAACGCTGGAGATCACCGGAGAGGAGCTTGGTACTTTAGGAGGGGGAGTGGAGTGGAGCGGAATGCGGCTAGGGTTTCATCCGGAGTGCGGATATAGTCCAGTTTATGTGGGGTCGATGGGCCAGACTGGGCCGAATCTGACATGGCGGGCGTGTCCGGGCGCGTTTGGGCATTCCATATCCACCGCATATACACGTTGAATATGAGGAGTGCCGGTCAAGCTGGACGTTTGGGCCGGATATTGGCGCCCGGTTGGGTGGCGTTTTTTTTTCGAACACTGACCGGGCAGCTCATCTGGACGTTTGGGATGGGTATGGTGTGTCCGGTGGTGGATCTTTGGCCATAAAGGTACTGCATGCTTTGAATAAATATAACATCTACCTAGCTTCAAAAGTTTGAGTTAAAACCTGCCTGCGTTGAAATTTGTAGACAAAAACTAAACTCAGACATCAAAAAAGCCAACCGAGAAACAATTTTTTCTTTTAAAGTTTGCATGAACAGAACAAGATTTTGTGCATTTTCTGCGTGTCCTAGTTTAAGTTTTGATTCCTTCCGCAGGAAATCATAGCTTAGTTTCCGTAGAGTAGGACCAAGAACAACAGAGATAATCATGACACATTTGAATTCCCACTGCTCTTGAATATCTGGGTATAAACACGTACATACAGATCTCGCGAAAAAAAAAACACGTACATACAGATCTCGCGAAAAAAAAAACACGTACATACAGATTAGAGGATAGGCTTGAAAGTTTTTTGTTTTCTTTTCGAAACGAGACAGGCTTGAAAGTTCAAGTATCAAGAAAGAGCTGATGCTGATCCATGGGCGCCATTGTCGGGCCCCATTTCGAAAGCCATTCCAAAGTTTGTTTTCTCCTAGCTAGCCTATGAGATGAGCCTGACCGTAAATATATACCCGTTGCATGCAATGTGTGTGTGTGTCCAGTGCAACTGCAACCCAGAGCCCACGGGATCATGTCCGCAACATATCTACCCGGACACATGGGGCCTCTGAATTGATAAGCACAAGCACCAACACATGGCATCGTCCAGCCAAATTAGCTGGCATCTCCCGCCGTCGTCAGAGGTTTCCCTCCCATGCATTTTCGCCGGAGCGCGCGCATACTTTGCTATAGGTATTAGGAGTAGCTAGCTAGCTGCTGCATTATTGCGACTCGATGGGTACGTGATTTCGATGTGCATAGTCGCCTACTGTCGAAAGCTTACAAAGTCACGCGTCAGTACTGATGCACTCGATACCACGTACCATGCTCCCATGTATTCGCGTCGGTCGCAACACGCCAACATGCATGTACAGCCGTCTGATCAGTAAATTATTCTCAAGTTGCAAGCGCCCGCTGTGGCTGTGCCGTACAGTACAGCACTACTGTAGTCAAAGCAAGGTCAACTAGACTGGTGTGTACTGTATGCTAGCTACTAGTAGCTAGCATGAGCCAATCAATAGCTCCCCATATCGATCAGTTATAGTCGTACAGAGTTACAGACCACAGCTGAACTGAGTTGAGACCTCGGAGAAAGAAGGAGAAGAAAGAACCACTCGTAAAGGACATGGATTTCCTAGATCTAGAAGCACCGGACCACTTTTTTTTTTTGAGCGGAATGGCAGGTGCTCTGCCTTTTCATTATAGGAAGGGAGAAATACTGTACAGAGGCAAAAACCCAAAGAAAACAAAGAGGAAAAGGAAAAAGGAAGGCTAGAGGCTGAGAAGGTCTCAGCTCAGCCAAAACTGACTACAAGCACTACTCCCATGCCTCCTTAAGGAGGCAGATTTCATCAGAAATAATGTTACAAAGCCGTTGAACAGGCAGGCTCTCATGTTGAAAGAGACGACGATTTCTCTCATTCCAAAGATTCCAGGCAATGTAAACCGAAGTTGTGCAAATCTGGAAAGCTTCTTCCTTCTTTCGATGATGGGAAAACACTTTCTCCCACCATCCCACAATGGAGCTGGCCTCACGAGCATATCGAGCGACAAGCTGGTTGGTGGAGCTGAAGGAGTGCCAGACTTCTTTTGCGTAGGGACGTCTGAGAATGAGGTGTAAAGCTGATTCAATAACCTGGTCACAGTTGCAGCAGCTATCATGATGATCCCAGTTTCTACGAAGGAGCCGGTCAGCAGTCCATAGCCGATTCTGCAAGAGCATCCACATGAAAAAATTTACTTTGCCTTCAGCCTTGATCTTCCAAACATTAGCCAGGGCCGGGATTGGGATTCTTGTCTTGAATTGGATGTCATAAGCCGATTTGGCTGAGTAAACATTGTTTGTGGTGAGAGTCCATTCAATCAAGTCCTCATTCGTGTTATCGAGGATGTCTTGTTTAACTGCCTGCACCTTCGTCCATAAGCATAGGAATTCCTCCAATTCAGCGGCTCCATCCATCCTGTTAAGGCCTCTCATCCATCTGTCATCATGTAGAGCATGCCTGACCGAGCTCGATTTTGAGCGAGAGAGGGCAAAGAGAGCTGGGAAACAATCTTTTGTTGCATTGCCATCAAGCCATTTATCCATCCAGAAGGATGTTTTGCTCCCGTTTCTCACGGTAATCTTTGTGCAGGAGGCGAAAAGCTGACGGCCGGAGGAGTCGCAGGGAATGCTAGCACCTTTCCACGGTCTGTCTGTGGGTTCCCATTCAAACCACTGCCACCTTAACCGGTGGGCTCGGCTGTAGGCCTCCAAATCCTTGATCCCGAGGCCGCCCACATCTTTGGGTGCACAAATTCACTTCCAGTTGACTAAACATTTACCACCATGTGCCTCTTCGTCCGCGTTCCAAAGGAAGTTTCTTCTAAGTTTGTCAAAATTTTTTATTGCCCATTTGCCCGGTGCAAAGGCAGTGAGGAAGAAGGTTAGAGTGGCAGTGAGAACGGAGTTGACAAGCTGAAGCCTAGCAGTGCGGTTCATGAGTCTGCCCTTCCAGCCTTTTAATCTTGCAGCGCCCTTATCAATAAAAGGCTGAACATCAACTCTTCGAAGTTTTTGGGTGGACAACGGGAGTCCCAAGTACTTGCAGGGAAAAACACCATGTGTGCCCCCAAAGCATCGAAGGAGCTCCTCACTATTGATATGCTGACACTGAATAGGATAGGTCACACATTTGGCCTCGTTGATTTTGAGCCCAGCAATGTTTCCAAAGGCCAGAAGAATCTGCTGGATGGCTGTGATCTCTTGCTGTACCGGATTGACAAAAATTGTAGCGTCATCGGCATAGAAACTAGATCTCAGCTTCGCCGTCAGGATGGTGAGCGGAGAGAGAATGCCAGCCTCAGTAGCCTTAGAGAGGAGCAAATGAAGTGGTTCCAAGGCAAGGATGAACAACATGGGGGAGAGGGGGTCGCCCTGTCGCAATCCACACTTATGCATGAAAGGGGGGCCCGGCCGTCCGTTCAGGAGCACTCTGGAGGAGGATGTGGCAAGGATGATGCTGATAAGATCCCTCCATCGTTGGCCAAAGCCAAAAGCCTCAAGCACCTGAAGTAAATAGCTCCAGCTGACGGAATCAAAGGCCTTGGCAATATCCAACTTCAAGAACAACAGAGGGCATTTCTTTTTGTGAGCAGTCTTGATGATGTTTTGGACATAGAGGAAATTGTCATGGATGGATCTTCCCTTGATGAAAGCGCTCTGGCAGCTTGACACTAGCTTATTCAGTTCTGGTCCTAACCTCATGGCTAGAATCTTGCAAACGATCTTAGCCACACTGTGCATCAGGCTAATAGGGCGATAATCAGCGGCAGTGTTGCCACCTTCTCTCTTGGGGATCAGTACAATGTTGGCGTTGTTTAGGAGCTTCCATTGGTTACCTCTTAACTGGAACAGTTGATAGACGGCGGCAAATAGGTCATGTTCAATAATAGGCCAAAAACGCTTGAAGAAGCTACCAATGAACCCATCCGGCCCAGGGGCTTTCTCATCATGAATATCGAAAACAACTCGCTTTAATTCATCCTTCGAAACATTTCCATCAAGGTGCTGGAGGTCAGCTGGTTGGATGTGTAGGGCCTCCCAATTCATATGCAAGGAATTGTTCACCGTCTTTCCCATCAGAGATTTGAAATGTTGAGACAGAATGTCTTCCTTCTGGGCGTGGTCAGTAACGTCCTCGAGGTTGCGCAACAGAACTGGGATGTGATTCTTGCGCCTTCTACCATTTGCTCTGAGGTAAAACAGCTTAGTATTTGCATCACCCACTCGGATTTTTGTCAGCCTAGATCTTTGTTTCCATTTGGATCGCTCTAAAGCAGCGATTCCCAAAAGTCTGCTTTTCAGTAACCTTCTCAGCCGCCACTCGTCATCAGAGAGTTCCCTATTTTCCATGGCAATATCCAGGTTGAAGATCACCTCATTTGCCACATTGGCTGCCAAGTTGCGTTCGGCCCTATTTTGCTTGTCCCATTTTCTGAGAGCAGAGGCTGTCCTAGCAAGTTTAATCTGCAGCACCCGGATTGCATCATTGGAGAGCAAAGGTTTGTTCCAGGCCGAGGCAATAATATCAGCAACACCATCCATCTTGAGCCAGTGTGTCTCGAACTGGAATCCCTTGTAAACCTGAGTCTGCATTTTCCGGAGGATTAAGGGCAATGATCAGAAATTGCAGTGGAGGCATGCGTGAGTTGGTATTGAGGAAAAGAACAGTCCCAGTCGTTAGAGATGAGCACTCGGTCGATTCTGGTTAGCGTGGTATTTTCCCGCTCATTGGACCAAGTGAACCTTCTGCCCAGGAGGGGGATATCTTTGAGCTCCAAGGTGTCAATGGTGTTTCTGAATCTGCTAAGCATTTGGAGGTTAATGTTGTTGTTGCTTTTGTCTCTGACTCTACTGATCAGGTTAAAATCGCCAAGCACCATCCATCTGCACATCATGGCCGATTTGTTATCCATGAGCTCTTGCATGAATAATATCTTCTCAGCATCACTTTGGGGGCCATAAACACCCGTTATTGACCAGGCTAGGCCATTTGATCTGTCAGTTATGGTTCGAGAGACAGAGAAATCACGCACTCCGCACCGGACCACTTGGACTATGAAGAATTTAAGAGTAGATAGAAGCCGTCCAATTTCATTATCGGAACGGAGGAAGTAGATGATGTTTAAAGTTTAATAACTGAGCGTATTGAATGAGATGAACACACAGCATTGTCGTACGTGTACGTACACCATGCATTGTCGTGGCCACCGGGCTAAATTAGTGGTTCTTCTTGAGAGAGGTACCATGCATCCATTGTTCGTACGTGTGGATCAGCGGATACATCTGCAGTTAAGATGAAACAGAACACCACATGCACCTGTTTGGTCGCCAGTCGCATCACGACGGACGATTACCGCGCGCGTCTCTACGGCGGAATACTCCGACTGTTCCTCCATAACTCGTCCAACTACTCCGTTCGTATTATGTCGGGTTGGATATGGCTAGATCTGATCAACGGCGGGGCTAATAAGAATGCGCGGTAGTACCTCGGTTTAGCGTCACCCTTGGGAAAATACTACCATGCTACCGGTTCACAGAAGTGCAATTAATCGTGCGCTCAGACGACGCACGAGCGGCAACAGAGAGGCTGAGCGGCCGTGTGCCGATGGAAACCCGATGCCTGGCAGGGCTGCCGGGTACGGAGCAGGGCGCGCAGGACGAGACGCAGAGGTATCGGGCCGCGCACTGAAGTGAAGGCCCCAATCAGGTGGGCGCGGAGGGGCGTGCGCCTGCCTGCCCGTGTGGCCGGAGACACGCACCTCCCCGCTAGGGCGGCAAATTTGACAATTTTGACCTCGGGACAAAATTAATTCACAGAATGAATTGCCCGTGAAACTATTTCACTCCCCTGACCTTTTTGTGTAGCGCCCACCACGCCGGCGTCACACCCTACGGTGCATCGCCTACCTCTGGGGCGTTGCACTCCAGTCCACCGTGGCAGCCCTGGGCCCCGCACCCAGCAGTGCAGCGCCTATGATTTAGGCGCCACACATGTAATGTGCAGCGCCTAGACCTTAGGCGCTGCACTGTGACTTAGATGCCAGCCGCCCGCTCCCCCTCCCCCCACCCCACCCATTCGTTCCAGGAGGAGTTACAGAACAGGCGCGCCGGCGGCTTCCTCCTCTCCCCCTCTCAATCCCCTCTCCTGCATTTCTTCACCAATCCATTCTAGAAGGTACTCTCCTCCGATCCCCTTCTTTCTATCCATAGAAAATATGGTATTTTGAAGATTTGGGGAATCCTTGTTTGATTTGATTAGATTTGAATCTTGCATGTATTAGAATTTTGCATGTATTACAACCCTTGTTTGTTTGATTTGTGGAACCCTAGTTTAGTTTATTTTATTGAAAAGATATGGTTGGATACATATATTGACATGTTATTTTTATGGAAAAGTTATTTGTATGAAGTAGGCCTAGTTTAGTTTATTTGTACTGAAATTATACTCGTATTGAGAAGAATGCTTTGGATACATATGCTTTGAATTTTGCATCTAGTAGGCCTACTTTAGTTTTTTTGAATTGAAAAGATAATCGTGTTGACAAGAATGCTTTGTTGAAATTGTTAGGATGGTTTGGCTTCTCGATGATCACTGGGACAAACAACACCGGTCGTACGCTATGTCGGTGGAGCAGCGGGTAATAATGAAAGTGGCCGGTGTTATGAATTTCATATTTATTTCAAACACAAATGCCCCATATGTAATGTTATGATTTGTTTGTTTGTAGGAGCTTGCACCTCTGAAGCTTCGGTCTCACGGGGTCACCCTTGGATGGATGCGCTATGATGAGCGGTACACACCGTATGTAAGGGAGACAGGACTTCTTCCTTTCATTCAGTTGGTCAGCCGGTCGACGCCACCCAACAATGCTGCAGCACTCACCGCGCTTATTGATCATTGGAGGCCGGAGACACACACTTTCCATCTTCGGACCGGGGAGATGACCGTGACGCTCCAGGATATTGCTATGATCACTGGTCTTCCTATCGATGGGAACCCTTTATGTATGAACACCGATTCTGATGGGTGGCGCGCGCAGATGCATGCCCTTATCGGTATGGTTCCTCCGGAGCCTGGGGAACCAGAAGCAGAAGACAAGAAGAAGGAAAGAGTCGCAGCCGGTGCTCCTTTCACGTGGATTACATCGCACTTTAGTACTTGCCCTGAGGATGCTAATGAGGACACGGTCAAGACATATGGTCGTGTCTACATGTGGTACGTGATATCCAGGACTATGTTTGCTGATGGCACAGGCAAGAATTCTCCATGGATGTGGCTGAAGGCGTTGACCGTCTTCGATAGCAAATGGAGTTGGGGTTCGGCGACACTGGCTTACTTGTATCGACAGGTATGAAGTTGTTTCCTTTTCACTTCATTGATACATTATCAATGCGCTCTTGCTGTTAATTCAACCATGTTCTCTTTTATGTGCAGTCGGACGAAGCCTGTTGTAGGCAATCTGGTGGTATTGGTGGTTGTCTGCTCGCACTTTTCATATGGAGCTGGGAGCGTTTGCCGGTTGGACGACCGAAGACCATGAAGTACGAGGATTGGGACGACAAAGACGACCCACTACGGCTCCCCACTTGGGCTCACAAGTGGGATGTGTTAAATGAGACGACGGATGATCCCTCGGTCATGTACAAGTTGTACAAGAGCGAGCTGGACGCGATCACGCCTGAGCAGGTGAATCGACATTGCATAAGTGATTATCATGCTTGTATCGTAACTCAATATCTATTTTGCATTCTATCCCATTTTGCAGGTGGAATGGGAGTCGTATGGACAAGGAGAGAGTTTTGGTAACCCTATAGAGTTCAGGCTGAATCCGATGTGCACTAGGGATAGGGATCTCTGGCATATGCGGTGCCCACTGATATGCAACTGGGCGGTTGAGCTTCACCTGCCACATCGGGTGTTCCGCCAGTTTGGTTTGTTCCAGCCACACCCGCCGGAGTGGGAGGACACGGAAAAGTTGCTACACGCGTAAGATATAATTAACCTTGAGCACTTAGCAGCTTCTCGGCGGTTTCGATGATGCTAATATTCTGTTTGTAACTTGCAGGTTGGATAGGAAAAAGCAGCGGAAGATCAAGGATTGGGCCAAGCATCACAGGAAGTATGTTGTGCAGTTCGCGCTTTGTGTGGAGCAAGCTAGGGCTGGAAAACGAGCCCAGCTTCGTGAGCACTGCCCGGTCGCGTTCAACAACTATCTCACATGGTTTCTTGCAAGTACCCATGTGGAGGTATGCAAGCCGGCGTATGCTGAGGAGATTTTGGAAGAACCCACCGTGTTTGATGAGGTAGCCCAGCACCAGTACAACACATTAGTCAGGAAAGGCAACTCAGTGATCCCTTCAGCTCCAATGATGAACTTTGTGGTATTTGCCCTTTTTGCTTTTCCATTCGCACTATTCACATCTTCGCTTGCCTAACACTTTGATACCGTTTCTGTTCATAGCGTGCCCATATCAAGAAAGCAGCTGATGAGACCGAGACTATTCTAGAAACAACCCCGGCTGGCAAAAGCGATGGGGAAGGTGCACTTCGAGCATTCATTAAGGTTCACATCTCTTTCAAACTAGCACTTAACATGTGTTGCTACGTTCCATGTCTCATTCACTTGTACATGTTGCAGCGCCAGGGCCAAAAGTTAAGGCGGCTATCAAACCTTTTCGGTTGTCGTGACCCCGAGTATGTATCACCAGAACGGTCTAGGTCGGCGACACCATCAGATCCCACTTCGGGCCAGGGCCATGGTGATCCTTTGGAGGATGAGGATGTGGGTGTGGTCACCCAAGAGGTATGGCATGAGCATATATCCAATTGTTGATGCATTGCTAACTATATCCTCACACACGGTATTTCCATATCTTTTGTTGATGCATAGGTTGCTGATGATATGACCTTGGGGACGTACCAGGTTCGGTCTGCATACGAGTTAAAGCCTAGGAAGGGATTCAAGAAGTACACACCTGAAGACTTCACCCAAAGAGGCAAAAGGACGGTCGGCACCTCGCGGATGGCGGCTTTGGATGACTATTTGGATGACGTGGAGGAACCGGAGCCGGAGCCGGAGCGGGTTCCTCTTCCTAGGAAGGTGAAGAAGATAAGCATCAAGAGGGGGGAGGAGCCAGCAAGCGCGGAAGGCACTAGTCATCATCCTCTATTTATAATGTTGAACTTAGAGTGGTGGTAGCTCTTAGTAATGTGGAACTTGTTATGTCATTTAACTTGGAGTGGTGGTAGCTCTATGTTAAACTTGAAGTTATGGTAGCTCTATGTTAAACTTGAAGTTGTGGTAGCTCTTAGTAATGTGGAACTTGTTATGTCGTTGAACTTGGAGTTGTGTTAGTAATGTTGAAATTCTTATGATGGTCATTCTAGGAAATGCTGTCTTTGTTGAACACTTTTTGATCCTTACTGTTTATTATACGAAATGTTGAACTGTGCCTGAAAATGACCCAGTCTGAATGACAAAAAAACACTAAGTGTTTGTGTGGCGCCTAGCTGGGAGGCGCCACACTCTACCGTGTAGCGCCCAGAGCTTGGGCGTTGCACTGTACAGTGTGGCGCCTCCCATCTAGGCGTCACACAAACACTTAGCGAATTTTTTGGCCCAAACTGGAGGCAAGCCTTCTGTTGCTCTCTGGATACCTACAGACTTGTGTGGCGCCTAGCTTGGAGGCGCCACACTGTACAGTGCAGCGCCTAGATCGTGGGCGTTGCACTATACAGTGTGGCGCCTCCACGCTAGGCGCCACACAGGTCTGTAACTTGCCCTACGTTCTGTTGCTCTCTGGATAGCTACAGACCTGTGTGGTGCCTAGCTTCGAGGCGCCACACTGTACAGTGCAGCGCCTAGCGAGTGGGCGTTGCACTATACAGTGTGGCGCCTCCCAGCTAGGCGCCACACAGGTCTGTAACTTGCCCTCCGTTTTGTTGCTCTCTGGATAGCTACAGACTTGTGTGGCGCCTAGCTTGGAGGCGCCGCACTGTACATTGCAGCGTCTAGCCCGTGGGCGTTGCACTATACAGTGTGGCGCCTCCACGCTAGGCGCCACACAGGTCTGTAACTTGCCCTACGTTCTGTTGCTCTCTGGATAGCTACAGACCTGTGTGGCGCCTAGCTTCGAGGCGCCACACTGTACAGTGCAGCGCCTAGCGAGTGGGCGTTGCACTATACAGTGTGGCGCCTCCCAGCTAGACGCCACACAGGTCTGTAACTTGCCCTCCGTTTTGTTGCTCTCTGGATAGCTACAGACTTGTGTGGCGCCTAGCTTGGAGGCGCCGCACTGTACATTGCAGCGTCTAGCCCGTGGGCGTTGCACTATACAGTGTGGCGCCTCCACGCTAGGCGCCACACAGGTCTGTAACTTGCCCTACCTTCTGTTGCTCTCTGGATAGCTACAGACTTGTGCAGCGCCTTGATTGGAGGCGCCACACTGTACAGTGCAACGCCCATGAGCTAGGCGTTGCACTTGGACTTAGTGAATTTTTTAGCATATGCAGACATAGTAAGGTGATGTGAAGTAGGATTGATACATAGCAAGCAAACAACTGTGAAGACAACATATGCACAAAGTACTTCACGACACATAGTAGTTCATAACACATAGTACTTCACGACACATAGTAGTTCTTACAACCAAATCAAGGAGGAGACATAGTAGTTCACGACACATAGTAGTTCTTACAACCAAATCGAGGATGAGACATAGTAGTTCACGACACATAGTAGTTCACAACCAAATCGAGGAGGAGACATAGTAGTTCATGACACATAGTAGTTCACAACCAAATCGAAGAGGATGACATAGCTCTATTGCGTAGAGCAAGGCCCCTTTCCCTTCTTCTTCTTCCTCTCTTCTTCCTCTTCCTCCTCCCTTTTCCTTATGAGGTGAGCCTCCTTAACCACCCTCTCCATGAATATCTGATTCTCCCTCTCTTTTTTTTCAGCTGCAATTGCCCAAAGCTTCATGGTTCTTTCTTCAAAATCCTTTTGACGCTTCTTCTGTGCCTCCTCACATTTCCTCACCAACGCTTGCTCCCTAGCACGCATCGCATTTGACGCTCTCTCTCTTTCCTTCCTCTTCTCCTCAAGCTCCTCTTCCTTCTTCTTCTTTAGCTTGGCTGCATCCTCCTCTCTAAGCTTCTTCGCAGCCTTCTCCCACCATCCCGCCATCTCATCTTCGCCATCCTCCTTCATTGTTGGTTTGTTGGGTTGGGAAGCCGCCATACCTACAATGAGTGAAACATAATGGTTAGTAAAGACAATAAGAACAAATAGAAGCACATGTAAAACAAGAACATATGAAAAATAAGAACATATGAAAAACAAGAACATATGAAACATTATAGTTAGTGAGGAACATACGGAAATGGTCCATCAAGGTATCCAAACATTCCTCTATAACGAACTTGCCCTTGTCCATCACCACAGCCAAGTCCACCACCAAGGCCAAGACCATCACCAAGGCCTAGACCACCACCACGAGCTCTACCACCACCACGGCCTCTTGTAAGTCCTAGTTGCCGACCTCTTTGTTGCCTAGATCCTCTTTGGCTAACACTTGGTTGGCTTGGCACTTGTTGGCTACCACTTGGTTGCCTTGGCACTTGTTGGCTACCACTAGGTTGGCTACCACTTGGTTGGCTTGGCACTTGTTGGCTACCACTAGGTTGGCTACCACTTGGTTGCCTTGGCACTTGTTGGGTACCACGTGGTTGCCTTCGCACTTGTTGGCTACCTCTTGGTTGGCTTGGCACTTGTTGGCTACCACTTGGTTGGCTCCCTTGTGTAGCTCCTTGTTGGCTTGTGCTTGCATCATTTTTCTTGGACCTTTTCCTTGGTTTCGTACATTTTCTTTTGTTGTGGCCATGACCTTTGCACTCCCCACAACGGGAGCTCTCACGAGGCTCTTGGAATTGGTCGTTGCCCGCTTCGCGGCGGCCACCATGGCCCCATCCGTCCATGTCGCTTCTAAGACGCTTTGTCTTACGTCTACCCCGTTTAACAACCTTCAACTCCGGATCCGGCCATAGTTGAACTCCATGATACTCCGGCCATTGTGATTGGTCAAAGTACGGGTGAAAGCGGGGAGCCCATGTTTTCTTGACCGTCATGATTGAGAACTCCGACTCCCTCACGGTGCGTGGGTGATTGATGTCCACATTCCTAACGCGACCGGCGGTATACAAGTGTGAGCATGGGAGATGAAGCAACAATGGCCTCCCGCAAGTGCAATCACATTGTGTTAACGACGCCTTGAAAGCCCGACCTCCATGTTGCCGGCCATCGTTTGTGGTTCCTCCTGGCTCTTTCACTTCGTACTTCCACTCTTCGTTGTCATATAATATAGCTTCTTCTGAGTCCGCCTTCCGTGATTGAAATACCAACCATTCATCAACCTTGGGTGGGAACTTGTACTTGTACTTGCGTGGGTTCTCACCCGCTATCTGTGCATCCGTTTCCATCAAGTACTTTACAAAGTACGCATTCATCTTGTCAAATGTGTATTGAACTATTGCCGTCACGGGTAATCCACGTGCACCTTTGAGCACCCTATTGAAGCATTCGGCCATATTGCTTGTCATTTGACCGTATCTCCGGCCATCTTCATCAAAAGCACGTGCCCACTTGTTCCGGTATTGAATGTGCCTATTGAGAAAGTCTTGACCCCCGGGATCAAGTTTTTTGTGTGCGAGCAATTTGTTGTACAAAGTGGCGAAGCACTTGTCGGAGAAAGCGAGACAATAATCTTGAAGATCATCGGCCAACTCCTTAAGGCCACATGCCCTATAGAAGTTCGAACAAAAGTGCCTCATGCACCATCGATGGTGCAACGGAGCATGCCCGGGAATGTCAATCTCCACCGCGTTAAGAATTCCTGGATGCCGATCCGATATGACACAAATTTCCCTTTGAGTCGTCCTCAAAAGATGCAGAAACCACTCCCAGTTGTCATTGTTCTCCACCTCAACCAAAGCAAATGCCAATGGCAACACCCGGTTATTGGCATCACTTGCTATCGCAACCAACAAGGTGCCCTTGTATTGTCCAGTCAAGAACGTGCCATCAATTGCGATGACCGGCCTACTGTGTTCGAAAGCCCTCACGCATTGCTCGAACGCCCAAAAAGCACGGCCAAATACTCGGACTTTCCTTCCTTCATGAACCGTTATTTGGTGCCCATGAGGCTCGACCACATGAACCATGCCCGGGTTTGTCGCGGCCATGGCTAACAACAACCTAGGGATTCGGTTGTATGCTTCCTCCCAAGTACCATACAACATCTTAAATGCGGCTTGCTTCGCCTTCCATGCCTGGCCGTGTTTCACCTTGTAATGAAAGATGGCATTCACAAGGTCAATGACATGTTGGACGCTCATTGTTGGAAGTGTGGATATTGAGTTGGAGAGCCTGTAAGCGATGAACTCGGACGTGAGTTGTTTGTGGTCTTGGGACACAATCTTGCCATCCACCCTTTTGCCTTGGCACACAACTCACTACATGCCAAGTTGGACCTCCTTTCCATGGTCTTGCACGCACAATCCACGGACATATTTCATCTTCACATGCACATGCAACCGTGTAGCGCACATTGACGTCCGAGTTCACCACCTTGTGTGGACGATAATGCGTAACCGAGTAGTTGTCGAGCCACATCTTCAATTCCAACAAGGTTTCGAACTTAGAACCTTTAGCAATCCGGTTCTTGTCATCTCCCAAATCACGGTGAGAGCTTGGCCTAACCCCAAGAGATACACATTGGCCACCATCTACCACGGCTTCATCCGCGAGACTAACATCCTTGAACAATGTAGTCCGATGATCCCGACCGAATACCTTCTCGAAAGCTTCGGCCTCCTTCACCGTGAACCCCTCCGCATCAACTTGTTCATCGGGACCATCGTCATCCGAGTCCGATGCATATGCACAGGAAAAAGGGATGGAATGGTCCATTGTCTCTTGCAAATGATATTTGTCGAGATCACCCACATTGTTGTCATGGAGATCAACTTCATTGTCATCGTCCGCATACTCATCATTGTCCTCTTGCAAAGCTTCATCTTGGTTGTTTGTAAACGGGCTCAATGTTGGCCTCACTTCTTGGTTCAAAAGAGGTTCAACAATTTCATCTCGCTTCAAGGGTGGGGGGCTACTAGCAACCAAAGGGGAGGGGTTCCGGTTCAAGTCCAAATGCAAACTTGAATCAACCTTCTTCGTTGCAAATAACTCAAGAGCCTTGTCTAGTGATTCGTCCACCGTCTCCTTGTATGCAACCCAACGTTGCTCCGAGTTGACACGCATTGTCTTTCAACGGATGTGCATTCCAAAACCAACATTATGCCTTCCCTCCAACTCAACGATATCACTAGGGTCCATCCAATTCAAATCTTTCCTCACTTGTTGCAAGAGCTCCACATAGCTAGGACTACTATCAAACACCATGTCAAGCTCATCCGGGTCCGGTTCTATATTGCCTTTCAAAAAGACGTCTTTGTCCCCATGATGAACAAACACACATGTTCTTCCCATCCCTATAAGCATTCAAAGAACACAAGGTCACATTGCTTCCATGAGTACTAATCCAAGGATTAACACGGAATACAAACCCTAATATATATATCAAACAACCCTAACCCTAACCATAACCCTAACCATAACCATAACCCTAGCCCTAAACCTAACCCTAGCACCAACATAAGAACACCCATAAGAATAACCCTAGCATACTAACAAAGCCTAATCATAGGAAATTGGCAAACAAACATCTCACATCTCCATGCAAATCTCTAGATCCAAACAAAACTAGGGTTTCCCCAAACTAGCAACAAATGAGCAATTTGATAACATTACTTGGATCTAAACAAGGGGATCGGAGAAGATTACCTTGAGGGAGGGTTTGACTTTGAAATCCACGGACAAATTCTTCAAATTTGCAAGATTTGGGAGAGGATTTGAGAGGGGGAGAGAGTGGGAGAGGGGGCAAAGCTCGGGGAGAGAGTGGGAGAGTGTGTGGTGTGGGGGGAGTGGGGGAGGGGGGGCCAGCCAAGTGGCTGGATAAGTCACAGTGCAGCGCCTACGCGCTAGGCGCTGCACTTCAAATGTGTGGCGCCTAGATCTTAGGCGCTGCACTTTACATGTGTGGCGCCTAGCTCGGAGGCGCTGCACTGCTGGGTGCGGGCCCAGGGGCTGCCACGATGGACAGGCGTGCAACGCCCCCGATCTAGGCGCTGCACCGTAGGGTGTGGCGCCGGCGTGACGGGCGCTACACAAAAGGGTCAGGGGAGTGAAATAGTTTCACGGGCAGTTCATTCTGTGAATTGATTTCGTCCAGAGGTCAAAATTGTCAAATTTGCCCGCTAGGGCCGCTGCGTGTGGGGATCGGCTCGGACTACTTGGGGCGCTCAAAGGCGCAACCAACGGCCGGCGGCCCCCTGCAGGCTGCAGTCGTGGGAGGGCGCACCGGTGGAACGAAAAGATCAGGGCGGGGGCGCCACCTGCGCTGGGCGCCAAGGGTTTTCGGCGTGCGATCGCGGGATCCCATCGACCTGTCGAGGTGCTCGTCCGTGGCGACGCGTCCCTCTCGTCACGTCTTTATCGCCCTTCTGTGGGCTGCCCCCCGCCCCACGTCAATCCATCTATCTATAGCCACTTTACCGCTCGCTGCACCGGTCTCATCCTCGTCTGCCCCTGTGACGTCGATGCATGCATGGAGCTACTAGTAGCCTACTACGTACCCACGCCCCTTGTTTCTGTTATTCTGTAGAGAGCTACCCAGTTGACTCAATCCGATCGCTCGATGGGTTATGCATGGACAGACGCAGATACTGGCCGGCCGGGGTGGTCGATAGGGGCGCGGCTGGTTAAGAGGACACTTTCATGTAAGGCGGAAATGCGCATGGGCACGCAACGCACTTGCGTGACCGAGTAGGTGCGCCTGCTCGCGTTGTGATTCGTGCACTTGTGTGTACTAGAAAATTGTGAAAAACCGCTGGTAATCCATATACGCTATGAATATGTCGGAATACGGTCGAGTATACATGTCGGTCTTGTACTGATACGTAGTACGCACTGTTGCACTATTCCGTCTTCGACTACGCGTGGACCTTATATGTTTGGTTCTTTGATTCATGTTCATCTCCTTCCTTTTGTCTCTGGATTTTCAATTTGGACGAATTGTTCTGCCTTTTCTACATCGCCAATGTCTCACCTTCTCTTATCCGATGCTTTGTATTCCCTTCATATTCATCTAATTTTTTTGCTTTGCTGTTTCATCTAGTGTGGGTATTCTGTGCACTACCAATATGGGATCTTTCTGTGCAGAGGGATTAAAGTTGCCAATCCGCCAGGTAATTTATGTTACTCCTTCTATTCTGTTACTATTCTTGCTTACTCACATAGGCCGCTCATATCTTTCTATCTACAATTTTATCCATGCACATTTGTGGACCTGAAATCATATGGTGCAAAATCTTGCTTACCATCTCACGTATGTGCAGAGGATTTTGATGTTAGCAAGGTTCAGTCATCACACGATTCTTGACCGGTAACTGGGAATATGGTTGTCTTGCGCAACAAACTTCTTTTACAGATGCACAGATCCAGGAATCTGAATCTGTAGCTGTCTGTACCTTTGATCAATTAAGTGCCAATGGATATTTCAGTTTATTCTGAATACAACCATCAACATACTACATGATTATGAAATCTGGTGCTTCCAAATTAATAGTTTATTACTTCATCCTCAAGTTATGGTATCTGAAACTTATTGCATTTAAGTTTCATAAGTGTTGGTTAACTAGTTCTTAATGTCATAATGCAGTGCAGCTTTCAAAATCTTATGCATTATGGGCTGAGTGCTGATTGCGATACCGATTATGGTTTAGACCAACTATCTTCGCTCTCAAATATGAGTATGCCTGCCAATCCAAGTTCGTCTGATATACCTCTATCAATCATTAAAGAATACATTGCATTGTCTTTTTCTCGATACACACTTCTATTCCAATCAACTTTACAAATGTTGATCACCAAATTGGATAGTTATGAAATTTTAGGTTTCTTTCTCACTTATTTGTGCTTCCTTGTTTCAGATGGTAAGAGAGTGTAAATTGTACTCATATTAGTTGGCAACCGATAGATGATCAACACGAGGGGGAACCTGATCCTAGTGATACTGCTGACTACAACAGATTGTCACAAGAATTCGAAGAGTACATACTATCGTGCGATTTGTGTCATATATATCTTCCTTTCGTACTCTGCTTCTATGAAGGCTCTTTCTGTTATTTACTATCTTTGTTAACATTATTTCAGATGGCACAATAGTCTTAATTCTACCAACATCTCCTTAGATTCACTTGGATGTTCTGTCTGATGTTCCTCTTTCCCTTGATATTCCTCAGTTTCACTCTATGCCTTCATCAAAATCACCTCAATCAATCCATACACATGCTTCAGATGATTCCACTACACGTAATCAACACATGTCATCTGCTGTGCCAGTAGGTGAACAAAATGATGCCGATTCGAACCAAGGTGCGCCGACAATTCATATGTAAATCCTCTACCTTCTTACAAATTTACTATCTTGAGTTTACATATCTTGGCCTTTATATTGTTAATTTTAAAATTCTTTACGAGATCACATGATAATTTTGTTCCACATGTTCACCCAACAAACAATTCTCGGTTTTGTGCTCTACAAAAATCATTATACACATATTCAACAGGACAACAGAAAACTATTCTGTGCCCATCTATTGGAACATGTTTCAATACTATCACCGTGGGATATGATTTCTACAATTTATACATTTGGGAGATGGGATTCGACATCCGTTATGGAAAGAGTTGGAAGAATTCTAAGAAAATTAATGCAATGCAAGAATTCAACTGCCTATGTGGAGTATTTCTAAAGTCAATACTTATATATTTGCCACGTCTTTTGTTCCGTTCTATGCATAAAATTATCTCTTCGCAGGGTATTCCTCGTCTGAAAAATAGCAAATCCATAAGAACTGAATGCCCTTCTATGATTCGATTGACCCTTCGCAATGAAAATCTATGGTACATGTACATCAATGAATTTTGGTCTGATCATAACCATCCATTATCAACAAATGATTCTAAAAAGATGCATTAGAAATCCCAGCATCATATTTATATATACCTTCAACAACTAATAACTAATATGAGAGACAATGTTCACATATCGAAGGTCTACATGTTTCTTTGTACTTTCTTTGGCAGGATGGAAAACATTCCTTCCAGTAAGCGCAGTTTAAAAACCTTAAGTGGTCGTATCAATAAAGAAGTTGCTAATGATGATGTGAATTTTTTTTGATGTTTTTGATGATATATGTTCTGAAGATCCTGATTTTGCCTACCGGGTTCAGGTTGACTCACAAAGCAGAATTGATACTTTACTCTGACAAATGGTCGTTGTTGGTCAACATATAAATACTTCGGAGATGTAATTACTTTTTATACAACTTATCAAACAAATATATACGACATGCCTTTCGGTCTGTTTGTTGGTGTCAACAACCATTTTCAATCTATCATACTTGGAGGTATTTTTATGCGACATGAAAGAGAAGAGAATTTCCAATCGGTTTTGTCTGAGTTCCTAGCACTCATGGGTGGCAAGCATCCTGTTACCATACTGACAGGTTGATTTTAGTTTTCTTACAATTTTGTCCTTGTATACATTTTACTATCTTTTTACACTCCTAATACTTCATCACTTCATCATGTAGATCAATGTTTAGCCATGGAGATTGCTATTGGATTGGTAATGCCAAATACAACACATAGGTGGTGCAAGTGGCATGTTCTTTGAAAATCTAAAGAATCTCTTGGTTTGTATTACTCGCTAAAAAATGACTACAATGCTGACTTCTACAAATTGGTGAATCATATGCTCACTGTGGATGAATTTGAGTTAGGTTGGAAAATGGTTATTGAAAAATACAAGTTAGAGAAGAACACCTTCCTTATGTAGTGCTTTGATGTTAGATATAAGTGGGCAAAACCCTATTTTGTTGGAATTTTTTGTGCAAAGCAGACAAGCACATAATGTACCGAGAGTGCAAACGATTTACTACAAACTTAGATACCCGCTCTTTCTCCAATGCACAACTTCGTCAAACAATATCAGAAATGCAATTTGATCGAGCGTCCAAAGAAAGTTGTGAAGAGAAAAGAACAAGCCTCGTAATATTTTATTCATTGCTTATATTTGCTTTTATTGTGACAGGTTTTACACCAATCTGATTCTTTCTAACTTTGCTTATTTTTTTTGTAGAGTGGTGTTGTCTTAAATGCTAATAACCCACTTGAGAGACATGCTAGCAGAATATATACATGCAAAATGTTTGTGATGTTTCAAAATTACAAATATGAATCTGGAGGTTATCAGGTTGAGGTTGTCATTCCAAACATACAGTACAAGACAATACATAGTAAACTTGTTCAATGAGAGAAGTGGTGCCGCCATGCTTACACAATATCAAATGCTAATGATTTCCAAAATTTCACGTGTGAATGTGGCCAATATGAACATATGGGTCTTCTTTGTGCTCATATATTGAAGGTATATTCTATTCAATCTCTATTTGCATATGTTTAGTCAGCAAGTTTTAAAATTCTGATTCTATATGTATAATCTACTACCAGGTGATGACTTTTTTTGGATATTTCTGACATACTAGAAAACCATATAATAAAAAGATGGATAGTCAATGGTCGTCACATTCTTCCTGGTAATTTAGTAATGTACCAAAAGGATCATGATTTGCCTGCACATAATACATTTCGTAATCAGACACTCTATGTGAAAAACCTTGAAGTAGTTCAACTTAGGGACAACAATGCAGAATCTTATGATGTTGCTATGCTAGGTTTTGAAAAACTTGGCTATACGCTTACCCCTTATAAGGAATTCCAAGATGGAAAAGGTCTTTTACACAAGCAAAATGCTGTCAACTAAACAAATGCAACAACCACTGAGAAGCAGTTTTCATATAATGAAGTCACAAGTGGACCTCACTTAGATCAACCCCCTTGTAACTCCCCTTGACCTAATTCCACTTCTATAAATTCCTTAAAATCCCAAAAACACCAGAGGGAGCCACGAAACAATTCTTCCGCCACCGCAAGCCTATGTTCTTCCGCGATCTCATCTGGAGGCCTCCGCCGATACTCTACCAGAGGGGGAATCGATCATGGAGGGCTTCTACATCAACCTTGATGCCCTTCCAATGAAGTGTGAGTAGTTCCTACATGACCTATGGGTCCATAGTGGTTAGCTAGATGGCACTCTCTCTCTCTCTCTCTCTCTCTCTCTCTCTCTGATCTTCAATACAATGCTCTCTTCGGAGATCGATATGATTTAATACTTTTGTGTGGTGTGTTTGTTGGGATCCGATGAATTGTGGGTTTATGATCAGATTATTCAATGAAATTAATTGAGTTATATTCTGAACTTTATTATGTATGATTTGCATAGCTATGTAATGCTTTCCGGTCTATAAGTTTTCTTTGGCCAAGTTCACGATTAGGTCTTCAGTGGAAGTCGTGCATAGTAGTATGTGATACGTCCATTTTGCATCATATTTTTCTACTATTATTTATTATGTTTTGGGTCATTACTTCACTTTATGATACTATTCTTATGCCTTTTCTCTCTTATTTTGGATTTTTCACATGAAGAGGGAGATTGCCGGCAGCTGGAATTTTGGACCGGAAAAGGCTACAACAGAGATAGCTACTCTGCACAACTCCGAATGACCTAAAAATTTATAGAGAAATGTTATGGAATATATAAAAAATATTGGCGAAAGAAATATTAGCAGGGGCGCACCAGGGAGCGACAAGCTTAGGGGGCAAGCCCTACCACCCTGGGCGTGGCCTGTGAGCCTGTGGGCCCCCTGTTAGGCCTACGGTGCCCATCTTCTGCTATATGAGGCTATTTGCCCTTGAAAAAATAACAAGAAGACTTTCGGGACGAAGCGCCACCGTCTCGAGGCGGAACCTGGGCAAAAGCACTTTTGCTCTCCGGTAGAGCGATTCCGCTAGGGAAACTTCCCTCCGGGAGGGGTAAATCGAAGCCATCGACATCACCAATGATCCTCTAATCATGGGAGAACCAATCTTCATCAACATCTTTACCAGCACCATCTCATCTCAAACCCTAGTTCATCTCTTGTATTCAATCTTTGTCTCAAAACCTCAGATTGGTACCTGTGGGTTGCTACTAGTGTTGATTACATCTTGTACTTGATGCTAGTTGGTTTATTTCGTGGAAGATTATATGTTCAGATCCTTAATGATATTCAATACCCCTCTAATCTTGAACATGAATTGATTTGTGAGTAGTTACTTTTGTTCTTGTGGACATGGGAGAAGTCTTGCTATAAGTAAGCATGTGAATTTGGTATTCGTTCGATATTTTGATGTTATGTATGTTGCTGCTTCCCTTAGTGATGTCATGTGAACATCGACAACATGACACTTCACCATATTTGGGCCTAAGGGAAGGCATTGTGGAATAATAAGTACATGATGGGTTGATAGAGTGATAGAAGCTTGAACCCTAGTTTATGTTTTATTCTGTAAGGGGCTGATTTGGATCCATATGTTTCATGCTATGGTTAGATTTATCTTAATTCTTCTTTCGTAGTTGCGGATGCTTGCAAGAGGGGGTAATCACAAGTGGGATGCTTGTTCAAGTAAGAGCAGAAACCAAGCACCGGTCCACCCACATATCAAATTATCAAAGCAGCGAACGCGAATCAACTAAACATGATGAAAGTGACTAGACGATAATTCCCATGTGTCCTCGGGAACGGTTTGCTTATTATAAGACAACATTCCGGCTTGTCCTTTGGTATAAAAAGGATTGGGACACCTTGCTGCACCTTTGTTACTATTGCTACTTGTTACTTGTTGCGAATTATCTTGCTATCAAATTATCTGTTACCGCTAATTTCAGTACTTGCAGATAATACCTTGCTGAAAACCGCTTATCATTTCCTTCTACTCCTCATTGGGTTCGACACTCTTACTTATCGAAAGGACTACGATTGATCCCTATACTTGTGGATCATCAAGAATCTTTTGTGGCGCCGTTGCCTGGGAGTGAAGCGCCTTTGTTAGGTGGAATTTGGTATGGAAACATTTATATTACGTGCTGAAATGTATTGCCACTTGTCACTATGGAAAATAATCCTTTGAGGGGCTTGTTTGGGGTATCTTCACCTCGACTGGAAGCAATAAGCATTGCTCCTCAACCTATTGAACCTACTAAAAATATTTATTATGAAATTCCTTCGGGTATGTTAGAGAAACTGCTAGCTAATCCTTATGCAGGAGATGGAACAATACATCCTGATATGCACTTGATCTATGTGGATGAAATTTGTGGATTGTTTAAGCTTGCAGGTTTATCCGAGGATGGAGTTAAGAAGAAGGTATTCCCTTTACCTTTGGAGGGAAAGGCATTGACATGGTATAGGATATTGGATGATACTGGAACATGGGACTGGAACCGGTGGAAATTGGAGTTTAATCAGAAGTTTTATCCTATGCATTTGGTTCATCGTGATAAGAATTATATATATATATATATATATATATATATATATATATATATATATATATATATATATATATATATATATATATATATATAGTTTTTGGCCTCGTGAAGGAGAAAATATCGCTCAAGCTTGGGGGAGGCTTAAGTACATGATTCACACATGCCCAATCATGAGTTTTCAAGAGAAATAATTATACAGATTTTATGCTCGACTTTCTCATAATGATCAATCCATGCTCGATACTTCTTCTACTGGCTCCTTTATGAAGATATCTATTGAATTCAAATAGGATCTTCTGGAAATAATTAAACGCAACTCTGAAGATTGGGAATTCGACAAAGGTAAAGATTCAGGTATAAAACTTGTGTTTGATTGTGTTAAACCTTTTATGGAAACTGATGCTTTTCATAAGTTTAGTACTAAATATGGACTTGACTCTGAGATAGTAGCGACTTTTTGTGAATCTTTTGCTACTCATGTTGATCTCCCTAAGGAGAAGTGGTTTAAGTTTCATCCTCCTATTGAAGAAAATTGTGAAGAACCTATTATAGCTAAAGATGAAACAATCATTTATAATGTTGATCCAGTTGTGCCTACTGCTTATATTGAGAAACCTCCTTTCCCTGTTAGGATTAAGAAACATGCTAAAGCTACAACTGTGATTAATAAAAGTAATATTAGAACACCTAGACCCTCTGAAGAAATTAGAGTGAAACCTAATATTGCAATGGTTAAGGATCTCTTGGTTGATAATATTGATGGTCATGTTATTTAATTTTGTGATGAGGCTGCTAGAATAGCCAAACCTGCTAGAAATGAACACGATATGTTAGATAAGAATAAGACCATAGTTGGCATGCCTGTTGTTTCTGTTAAAATTGGAGATCATTGCTATCATGGTTTATCTGATATGGGTGCTACTGTGAGTGCTATTCCAGTTTCTTTATATCAATAAGTTATGAATGGCATTGCACCTGCTGAGATTGAAGATATTGACGTTACTATTAAGCTTGCAAATAGAGATACTATTTCTCCACTTGGGATTGTTCAAGATGTTGAAGTCTTGTGTGGTAAGATCAAATACCCTATAGATTTCTTAGTACTCGGTTCACAAAAACATAATTTTTGTCCCATTATATTTGGTAGGCCTTTCTTGAATACCGGTAATGCTGAAATTGATTGTGTTAAAGAAAAGGTTAGAGTTAAGTTTGGTGATGTATCTCATGAATTTAATTTCTCTAAGTTTTGTAGACAACCACATGAGAAGGAATTGTCTTGTAAGGATGAAATTATTGGTCTTTCTTCTATTGTTGTTCCTCCTACCGATCCTTTAGAACAATATTTGTTAGACCGTGAAAATGACATGTATATGAATGAAAGAAATGAAATAGATGAGATATTCTTTAAACAAGCACCTATCCTTAAACATAATTTACCTGTTGAAACTCTTAGAGATCCTCTTCCACCTAAGAGTGATCCTGTGTTTGAATTAAAGAAATTACCTGATACACTAAAATACGCTTATCTTAATGAAAAGAAGATATATCTTGTTATTATCAATGCTAACCTTTCAGAGCATGAAGAAAAGAGATTACTTAAAACTCTGAGGAAGCACCGTGTTGCTATTGGATATACTCTTGATGATATTAAGGGCATCAGGCCCACTCTATGTCAGCACAAGATTAATATGGAGCTTGATGTTAAGCCGGTTGTCGATCAGCAACGCCGTCTGAATCCCAAAATGAAGGATGTGGTAAGAGCTGAAATATTAAAGCTTCTGGAAGCAGGTATAATTTATCCTATAGCTGATAGTAGATGGGTAATTCCTGTTTATTGTGTCCCTAAGAAAGGAGGCATTACCGTAGTCCCTAATGATAAAAATGAACTTACCCCACAAAGAATTGTAACTGGTTATAGGATGGTAATTGATTTCAGGAAATTAAATAAAGCTACTAGAAAGGATCATTACCCCTTGCCTTTTATTGATCAAATGTTAGAAAGATTGTCTAAGAATACACACTTCTCCTTCCTAGATGGATATTCTGGTTTTTCTCAAATACCTGTATCACAAGAAGGTTAAGAGAAAACCACCTTTACTTGTCCTTATGTAACTTATGCTTATAGACTATGACACCCCCGATTCAATCGTACACTAATATGTACGATCAAGATCAGGGACTCACGGGAAGATATCACAACACAACTCTAGACACAAATTAAAGTAATACAAGCTTTATATTACAAGCCAGAGGCCTCGGGGCTCGAATACAAACAAGTCAGCGGAAGCAACAATATCTGAGTACAGACATAAGTTAAACAAGTTTGGGTTAAGAAGGCTAGCACAAACATCATGAACGATCGAAAAGGCAAGGTCTCCTGCCTGGGAGCCTCCTAACTACTCCTGGTTGTCGGCGGCCTCCACATAGTAGTAGGCACCCTCGGGGTAGTAGTAGTCGTTGGTGGTGGCATCTGGCTTCTGGGATCTGTCATCTGATTGCAGCAATCGGGTATGGGGGAAAAAGAGGTAGCAAAGCAACCGTGAGTACCCATCCGAAGTACTCGCAGACTTACATCAGATCTATGCTAAGTATGCATCAGTATCAAAGGAATGGGGCTGTATCTTTGGACTGAACTGCAGAAATGCCAGAAGAAAAGGGAAAACCTAGCCTATCGAAGACTAGCATCTTGAAGCATCTTGCAACATCAGAAGAGATAAGAGTATCATAGCATAAGTAATAAGTATGTTATAGCATCCACACCCAGAGATCCTTTCTCAACTCCCTGCGAGAAAGCAATCCCGAAGCCATCATATCCATTTATCATCTCCAGTAACCAGCTCTAGTTGTATAGATCGGGATACAACTCCAAGTCGTCCTGTTACCGTGGACACGACTAATCGAATAGACAAACCCCTGCAGGGGTGCACCACATTACCCAACACGCTCGATCCCTCTGGTCAGACACACTTTCCTGGGTCATGCCCAGCCTCGGAAGATCAACACGTCGTAGCCCTACCTAGGCTCAACAGAGAGGCCAGCACGCCGGTCTACATCCTAAGCGCACAGGGGTCTTGGGCCCATCGCCCTTTGCACTACTGCATGTTACGTGGGCGGTCGGTGTCAGTCCTGGCAACCTCCTTATACAAGCACTGGTATAGTGAGGTGCTATACAAACGGGTTTTAACCCCTTTCCGCGACGACATTTAGAACCGTCGCCAAGTGAGTGTGTGCGATAGGGGCGGTCCTTCCCACATGACCCAAAAACCATCGGGGATAGGGAGCCTTGGTGCATATAGTTGTCCCCATAAAACTGTTTCTGATATCTCGAATATCCCAAACGCTCCATCCTTGCTACTTGTTTGTGCTCGCATTGCCATCGCAGTCGGTATTCTGTGGTGCTACATTTACGATGCGTGACCCATCACAAATAGTTCACGGTTATAGAACGTGTATGATAAGCAGACAATCACACACATTCACTTTTCCCGAACCGTATGCGATAACTAATTAAGAAGATTAGCTAATCATCATACGAGTGTCGGATAGGATTACGAAACGCCGGACCGTCGTACATGATAGCTATCGCACACGCTATTCTATGTTGCAACATTTACGATGCGTACCACATCAGAAACAGTTCATGATTGCAAATCGTGTACGATAAGGCAATTATCACAAACATTTAGTTTGCCCGCACCGTTTGTGATATTGTCTGACATCACACACGCTTTGCAAACGGTAACTGTGTGCATGATCGCACACATTTCCTCTCTGTGAACCATGTCGGACTATGGTGTATATCACAAACGTTTGTGTTTTACCGACCGTGTCCGCTGTAACGACCTGCAGAGCCTAATTTCACCATAATTTAATTGCTGCTATTTAAAATTGTACCGGATTTGAATTTGAAAGTATGCTATAGCTTTATTCATATCCATCAAGTTCAAACAACCAATGCATTATTCGATTCACAGGTACATATGTTCAAGAATTACATAAGCACCAAATAAAGAATGATGAACCAAGGTTGTATACTTGTACTATTAAAGACGGTAAAGAAAGAGGCGAAATACATTCTGGTTGCTGAACAAGGTGAAGCGGAATGCCTTATTGTGCCCTCCTCAATGCAGAAGGCACGCACGACTCTAGTCCAACCCCTTGTGATGGCCGACCACCCATCCTTCACTGTCTTCATGAACACATCTAGATAGTCATCGTGTTCTGGTACAAATACTTTAACCTTTGCATGCCCACCAATCATGTAGTTTGAGAGGTAATCTTGAGTAAATTGCTTTGGGAACCACTGCAAAGGAAAAAGATTCAGACATTGTCATCTAACACAACTCATTATGGGCAGTAAAAAGAAGGCTTCAGAGTTCTTACTTACCATCCTGCAGTTCGCTGTTGTCTTGGATAAAGTGTAAATAGATAGTTTAATTGCCATATTTTGACCCATTTTACTAACAATCTTTATTAGCTTCCTCACTTGATGCTGGTTCATCAATATCTCATTGCCCCATACGCAGAAAGGGTCAAAGCGCGGATCGTTACCAATGACATATGTACCTAAAAGCACCAAGTTAATATTAGAAGCTAAACAGCAATTGCACAATGTTGTAGTACAACACTCCCTCCATCCCATTATATAATATCTTATAACATCCAATATACTCACATATTGGATGAATTAACATATTATATTATGGGTCGGAGGGAGTTTATTGCATTTTTACAAATTATCAATTGATTAACTGTTGTTGTGTTGTTGTTGTTGTTGCTGCTCTTCTATGTATATCTAGACATCATCAGAACATTAAGGTAACACTCTTCCTTGTTGCTATGTAGCCTAGGATTGCATATTTAGACATTCAGTACAGTGCATGTTGCTATGTAGCCTCAGATATATTATATATGGCCCTAGTTAACCTACCGATAAATGGGTTACAGATATATTAAGTTAAAAGTCTGATTCACCGATTAGTCCCTTATCAGACCCGGGCCTATTTGGTACCAGCTACCGATATCCTGAACATTGAGTATATATAAGCCATGGGATGAAACTAACCTCGATGGAAAACAGCAGTTGTTCCCAAAATTGTCCTGTGTAAGTACATCGAGAGGCATGTTAAGCACAACAGGCTAAACATCAACCAAATATATCCATGGCAGACAAAATAATCTCCAAACGATAGCTTCAGTGTGCAGGTTTAAGCACGCTAGTTAAGCAAAACAAGAAGTGGAAAGGTGTGTTAACATGCAACAGGCCTAACATTTAACAACAAGCAAATATAGTCATTCAAACTGGTATTGTGCCGGTCTAAGTACATTGGTTATTGTTGAATAAAAATGGAAAGGCATGTTAACTACAACATGCTTAACAACAACCAAATTTAGTCATTCATAGTGGTATTGTTGAAACTGGTATTGATGAAATTAAACTGCACGGTTCATACTTGCACATATAGAACATCACATTGTGAATAACCGGAATAAACAAGGCATACTACGAACAACCAAAGATAGCATTTGAAATTGGACATATGCTAACTACAAACAACCGAACAACCAAAAAACTTTAAAAGAGCCATATGCTAGCTATAACAGGCTTAACAACAAGCAAATATATGCATTCCTATCGGTATGTTTAAAACAGGTATTGATGAAAATGTACTGCACAGTAAATAGTTGCACATATAGAGCATCACATTATGAACAACTGAAATAAACAAGGCATACTGTAAACAACCAAATATAGCAATTAAAACTGGACATATTCTCACGACACTACAAAAGGGACTCGACAAAACAAATCATGGGTTCCCCCTATGAAGAGGCACGGAAAAACAAATCATGGGTTTCCACACTTGTCACAGATGGGCTCGTTCTCGTGGGAAGAGCACGGATCCTGGGTGCGCTCCATGTTGTCGCAGATGGGCTCCTTCCCCTTGGAAGAGCACGGCTGTAGGGTGCCCTCCCTGATGTCGCAGATGGGTTCTTTCCCCTTGGAAGAGCCGGAGAGGGTGCCCTCCTCGTGGTCACCATCGATGAGGTCTGACTTGGAAGCTCTGGATCCCAAGCCAGCGTCGCAGAACATGTCCTTCAGAAATGACAAAAGGGGCTCGATGGCGATGTAGGATGGCAAATTCTTGACAGAGAGCCAGAGGAGATCAGCGAAGGGGCCATGGATGAGATCGACGGCGGTTGAACCCGAGGGGATGGGGGAGGTCCACTTAACCTGTAACATAGCCCGCGTCAAGCCGTCGCTGTCGATGACCTCGATGTCATAGCCGGCATCCGCGACATACCCGCATACTCTAGCCCACTGGTTGAGAGCCTACGACCAGTAATGGTTGTCAGCTTCCTCGGTGGCCACCTCGGCGACATCGGGCGAAGAGGCCGTGATACACCTCTTTTGGGCCAGTCACTCCTCGAGCTCCACGGGAAGCATAGCCGGGCTTAGGCAGCGATGCTCTGGAGTGGGGGATGGGGATGGGGATCTGTGGGAAAGGGGGCGTTTGGCAGGCGCCATCTAAGAAACTCAGGGCGGCTAGTGTATGGAGATCGATGGGTAAGCTTCATGGGCAAACGGGCTGATGTTGACAATGGAGGCCTTGCGGCGGCGACCTTGCTAGGGTTTCGAGCGAGGGAGGGGTTGTGGTGTGTGTGTGTGTGTGTGTGTGTGCGCGCGCGCCCGAGGAGGTTTTGGGGTGTGTGTGTGTGGAGGGGGGGGGGGGGGGTGTTTGAAGAAATGACGCGGCTACTGAAAATTTTACTATGCGGGAGTAAAATGTCGGGGCTATTGAAAATTTGGATGATGGTGCATCGCACACGGTCCCGAAATAACAACTGTGTGTTATGAAATAGAAAAACCCTCGAGCTGGGCAGATATTTTCGAGGGATGCAGGCGGGAGCGGGAACTACAAACATCACACACGGTGGAAACATAACAACCGTGTGTTATCAAACAGAAAAACCCTACAGGCGGGTAGATATTTTTGAGAGGGGAAGCCTCGTGGGGCCCAATGTACTGTGCTGATGTGCGTGAGAGGGACACCGGCGTGGCACACGGTTAGTGTGAGTGAACCGTGTGTGTTGCGTCATCCAACTAGTCTAATGTTCATAAATTTTGCGAAAATGACGCGGGAAAGGGTCAGAACATGAACACACTTGCATGTGCACCAAATATATGTATGAAGGGTGGTTTGATGTTCAAATACCAAATGCACAACTTCGATGTGGCACCTATCTCACAAAGCGCACGGTATTGCTCCCCCTCGTGTCGGCAGGAGGGGAATCCTAAGCTATGAACGCATGCCCGCCCCCACGTAGGTTCACCTAGCAAAGTGCGAAGTAGCAGCCCCCATCACACACACACACACACACACACACTTTCAGTCGGCGGGAGAGGGCATCTCACGAAGATGTATCGTAAAACGGACCAAGAAGAATCCACCTTGGTCGTACAAGCTCTCTCTTGTTGTTGGTCAAAGTGATGTACGTCTATGCGACCCCAGAGATGGGCTAGCTCGCCAATAATCACGCAAGTAGCTAGTCCCCGAAGACAACCACTGGCTGCATGTGGCCCAAACATATGTATGGGGTGTTGATGTTTGAATACACAATGGAACAACTTTGTTGTGGCACCATGCTTTGGAACCAGAAATCCCCACACGGAGCGAGGGTCAGTTGACGACGCATTGTATGCATGTATGTCACACCACACTTCGAGCCGATGACGGGGATTCATGCATGCATGCATAGTATGCACTCAAACTTAGGTCTGAATCTCACCATGACCTACTACGATAACACAAACCAAAGGAAGAATCCACCATGGTAACCTATCTCGTTGTCAGTCAAAGTGATCATGGATGTCCATGCGGGCCCATGAATATATAGGCTTGTCGCCAATAACCACGCGAGGGAGTGTATCGTTCAAAGACAACCACTGCATGCATATGTATGTATGGAGGTGATGCGTGCATGTTTGAATACCATGCACATTGATGTGGCGCATGCATCGAAAATCGTACAGTCCCCACACAGAGCGAGATTGGTTCATGACGTGTCGTGGTACTGCCCACTTCGAGTCGGTAAGAGGGATTCATGCATACACATGCATGTGTGCTCAATCTATATCATGTCATCCCAGAGCATGACCTATATATACACCGTAGTACAAACCAAAAAATAACCCCCTCCTAAGTCAAATTAACCTCTCTCGTTGTCGAGCAAAGTAGTGATGGACCAATCGGGCCCACAGATGGAAAGCATCGATATTGCTGATAACCGCGTGAGTGGGTGCGAGAGGACAACCACCATCGCTTTGCATGTGGCCAAACATATGTATGGATAGATGTGTGTGGTTGTGATGTTTGAATACCCAAAATGCATAACTTAGATGTGGCACATGCCTCAAAAACTGTAAAGTCCCCACACAGAGCGAGGTTCATGAAGCGTACTACATATGCTGGTCCCCTTCCCCCTCTTCGACGCATACTATATATATGCTTCTACTGTAATACAAACCAAAATGAATCATCCTTGATGGTGAAATTAATTAACCTCTCCTGATGTAGGTCAAAGTGATGCATGCAAGGACGACGACCTCGCGGACCCACAGATGGAAGCGTCACACGTGAGTGTCCTAGGATAACCACTGTCTGCATATGCATGTGGCCCAAAGAGGTGTTGTGTGATGTTTGAATAGCCAATGCACAACTTCGATGTGGCACGTGCCTCGGAAACCGAAAAGTCCCGACACTAAGTGAGGTGTGTTCACAGACGTGTACGTAGTATATATGCTGGTCCCCTCCCACCTCTTCGACGCGTACTATATACTCCCACCGTAACACAAACTAAAAAGAATCAACCTTGCTGGTCAAACTAACCTCTCTGTCGGCTATTGGTCGAAGTGATGGACGACGACCTCACGGGCCCACAGAAAGCGTCACACACGAGTGAGTGTCATGTAGGACAACCACCGACTGCATGTGGCCCAAACATGTATGTATGAAAGGGTTGTGTAATGTTTTAAATAACAAATTCACGATTTTGATGTGGGACCTGCCTCACAAAACGGCCAATGACCCACACGGTGGCTCACGACTCGTAGTGTACTGCCAGCCCCCACCCCAGACGCACACACACACACACGACACATCCACCGCAACTACGATGCATGTTAAATTTTCCCGCGGTGAACATATGTTACCAAAGGAGGGACGTTTTAATTTTGAAAAAAAAATAGATATCTTTAAGACGTTTTAGTACATTGATTGATTTTCTAGGGGTATAATGTGCAAAAATCAAATTTGAGCTACATGCACACGTGACAGTGCATCTAAATGGATTGGAAAAACACATGTGTCTCACTGGGTGCATGTTTACTCCCCGTGCAAGAAATTTCGAACATTGAGAATCTTGATTTTTAAAATCTAGTACATCCAAAACTTATTTGAAATTCATGAAACTTATCGTGTTGTCATATGGACACCAATATACTGTGGTATTGTACTTTTTTGTCAAATTTGAGACAAGTTTTGATGTAATTTTTATCTTCTTACAAACGGAAGATTATTAATTATTGGGAACCAATATCGCAAACGGATTATTTATTCGAACCGTGGGCATTAGACCAACAATAGATACGTGCCATGTTTCGGTTAAGCAATAAAGCGGCAGCATTAATTATCAAAATAGAAAAGCAATATACGTGCCGCCACGAGACCCCTGTGCCGTGCGAGCAGGCGTGAGTTGACGGGACGCATGCGACCAGTCCGTCGCGCAGGCAGACTGGGAGGCGTGCGTGCATGTATGTGAATTGACGGGAGGTGTGCTCGCTGCGCAGTGTCATCGGGAGGTGGCGAGTAGCTGTGTGAAATGACGGTAGGCATGCCAGCAGTCCGGTGCGCAGGCTCACCGGGAGGCGAGCCAGCGGTTTGACCGCCGCCTGCCTCTCTCCCACTACTCCATATTAATCACACGCCCGAGCGACCGCAACCCCCATCTTCGCTGCACACACAATCCTCTCTCTCCACCTGCATCCTCGATGCCGCCCTCAGTCCTCACCCCCGTCTGTGTATGAGGATGCCGCCGAAGCGCCCCATCGGAGGGAGTGCCGACGCGGGCGCTGCGGAAGCACCGGAGCATGGCGTGAAGATGGAGACAGAGGTTGCCATCGCCGCCGCCGAGGTCTCACTGCACCTTGACGTCGTTGACGGCGTCGTGTTTCCACAGCCAGAACCAGAGGTCCACACCGACTCTGGCGACGACCCCGATGATGACTCCGACGGCCACTCCGGCGACGACTCCGACGACGACAGACAACCGGTTAAACATCTATACCCCATTTATGTGTCAAATATATCCTAGGGTTTCTCTGGTTACTCCTGCCTCCCCCTTTTTGAAATAGAAATCCTATGGTTATGTTCTCTCAATCCATGAAATCTGAGTAAGTTTCGTTAGATCTGTGTAGTGTATTGATTGTTTGAATGGTAGAAATGATAAGTGATTAGTTGTTTCATCTGTACAAATGATTTCTGCTAATAATCCAACTAGGGTTAGTGTTTCGTGCTAATAATTCCTAGTTAAGGCTTGACAATTGATTTTTGAATGACCTAAATATATGTTTGTGCCATTTTTTTTCAACATTGGTCTATACATAGACGATTGTGCTTAAAAATCGAATCATAATATTTGGATATGTCTAAAAAAATAGCCGTAAATTCCATAAATTCCTAATCCTACTTTACGGCATGCAAAAATTGATTTGATGCCAAATTTTGGCAACTGCCAAATGTTTGCTAGAGATCAGTTTGTATTCCAAATTTGACGCCACATTTTTTTATTATATGTATAGGTGCTATCTGACGATGTCGATAGCGAGGATGAAGATGTCCAGAGGAGGTACAAGAGGCAAATCCTCTGGGAGCTTTATGCGGGAATTCATAACAAGTGTATTAGGACCTGGGACTGGGGCTTTCGATGCCCATTTTACAACCAAAAGCTTCAGGCGCGTATGAAAGTGTCCTGGCGCATGCAAGAGGATGAGCCGCTGGCTCCTTCAAGCAGAAGTATTCTCGCAGGGTGGCGAATTCCACGTACGCGGAGTACCTGGAGAAGCTTCATGATCGTGCCCGCCAATGAGATTGAACTATGTATGGCTATGTAGTGTCTTAATTATAAATTTTCCTTGGGTATGCTTGATGACGGTTGAACTATATATGGTTGAACTATGCTTGTGTACGTTTATTTTCTATGCCTGAGTATGTTTAATCTATGTTTACTTATGTCTAAACATGGGATATGTATGCAATCAATTCGGTTGATGGAATCTACCCCCGTCCTGGTTTATTGGTCCCCTTTTGTAATTTGTGTTAAATTTTGACCAAAGATTTAACTGACAAAATGTTAGTGCATGTCAGCAAAAATTATATCGTTGGATTCATATTTGAACATAGTGTTCAATGATATAATTTTTTGGTTACATTCATAAACATTTGTTAGTTAAATCTTGGGTCAAAATTTGGCACAAATTACAAAGGGGACCAATAAACCAGGACGGAGGTAGTACGTCAATCACACACGGTTCCCAAATTGGAACTGTGTGCAATGACTTTTATTTTCCCAGTTACGTCAATCACACACGGTTGGCTCTAGCAAACCGTTGCCTCTGAAACTCTTTGTGGAATAGAAAACCCTCACCACCCAATTCAAAAAAGAAAAAAGAAAACCCTCACCATCCCCACATCACAAAAACCCTCACCCCGCCCACCACCCCCTTCGGTCCCCATTCACACCTGCACAAGCTCCTCCACGACTCTGCATGGCACCACCTATCGCCACGGCAACCACACGCCTGTCGCCGCCGCCAGGCTGCCGGCAAACCGCACCGCATTTCGCCACTTCCGCTTGCCGCCGCCTATCGCCATCGACTTTTTCGACGCTGCTCGCGGTTGACCCAGCTCCGCCCGATTGGGGAATCCGTGGTATTGAGGGTTTTTCTCATGGACAACAAGGTAACTAATTTACTGAGATATTCTCTCATCTCTTATCCCAGTTCATCTGCCTCCTTTACTCACCAGGCCGAAATCGCCATGAATTCATTTTTATTCGAGCTGATTTGAGGGTTTTCTTTCATTCATAGAGTCTACAGTGCGCGGACACATCAGGACTTTGTGGCCTCGGCCAGACATCCGTGGAGTTCCATCTCACCGTACCAGATGACCTCAGGATGCGCACGGTATGTTCAATCTCACCCTACATCGGTTGGCATGGCCTACTTTTCTGAACATATACTATATATTGCTACATCTGGATAAAAGGTGCCACATGCAGCATATACGTCACAGGGGATTTTTCCCTCTTCTTTCTGTATTAGGCAAATTAATGATGTATTGTTCTTTCGATTACTCTCATTTTTCCATGACATCATGGTTACACTATCTGTTTAATTATAGTTTTTTGTCCTTTGATTTCAACTGCTGTACTGTTCTTTCAATTTCGCCCATATTTGCATTTTACCATATTCTTTAACAATCCTAACATTTTCTGCAGCACATCCCTTGCTATGCAACAACATCTGTAGTGCACAATCTTGCCTTTTACATAACTCAAGACTGCAGGGACGTCATACTGAACACAAACCATGGATTCACAATCGTTGCTACTATAAGACTTGATGAACGTGGTGACTCCTATTTTGGCAGGGGCCTTTGGACAGAAATTTCTATGTTTTATGTACTGAAAGCAGGCACTAAAATTGCACTGCACATAAAAGAGCCTAGTCATGAGATATATGCTAACTTCCCTGACGATATCATCCATCCATACTTTGTTCGAAGTAAGTGTTCTTTTCAAGTATCTGCATGTTGACTTACCCAACAATATCAAAGGAATTGTGTAGTATTTAAGCAACCAATTGTTATTCCATTTTCTTACTATATTCCTCCTTACTAACTTCTAGTTAGCAATACACTTTTCTTTTGCCCTGTCTTAACTAAATGTTCCCTATACTCCCACTTCTATCAGAAAGCGCCGCTGACGAGGAGACTCCGGAGGTGGAGAATGAGGCTGCCAACAAGCGGAGGCGGGTCGAGCAAGAACTGCAAGTGACTCCAGCAGGCCTAGACTTCATCATCAGCCTCCCCGATGATATGTTGATAGTCATCATCTCCCTCCTCCCAATCAAATATGGGGCGCGGACAACCGTCCTTTCCTGGCGTTGGTGCCCCCTATGGCACTCCACCCCTCTCGACCTCATCGACGCCCACAAGCTTTGCCATGGCTATCGCAAAAGCTTGGATGCGTTGTCCCAGATCCTTGGCAGTCACCCTGGCCCAATCAGAGGCCTTAGCATGGGCAAGTTCCGTTCCAACGGCAAGGACCGATGCAAGCTTGACAAGTGGATCCGATTCCCCGCCCTAGATCAGCTCGAGGAGCTCAGTTTTAATGATGGGCATATGTGCTCGCTGCCAATGTCCGAGCTCTGCTTCGCGCCCACGCTGCGCCTCACCAAGTTCAGGAACTTCCACCCCCCTTAATGACGCGCCTGCTCTTATTCTACCACGACTGAAGCACCTCGAGCTCGTCGCCATATGCATCCCAAAGGATGACATGGAGCACCTGCTCCGCGGCTGTACTGCACTCGAGTACATTTGTCTTCAGGCGATCAATGGGTTTAGTAGCTTCCACATCACCTCCATGACTCTCCGGAATATTTATGTGTGTTGATGGTGCTGCAACAAGAGATCACAAAAGGTGTACCACAATATGGTCATTGAGGACACACGTTCACTTGAGAGATTACTTGTAGTTGATCAAGAAGGTCCAACAAGAATCAGTGTCATTTCTGCGCCAAAATTGACAGTGGTGGGCTACTCGCCCGTCAATTACTCCGAACTTGTTATTGGATCCACACCCGTTCAGGTACAACAGTCGCCTTCTACCTCTCCTTCTTGAAATTAACATTATTTCTAATTTTGAAGATGTATGTTTGTCTGTCATCCAGAAAATGATTCCGACAAGCTTGACCCCGAATCTGTGCACAGTGAAGGTCTTCGCACTAGAATCTATCAGCCCCAACCTGGAACAAGTTGTCAGTTTCCTGAGATGCTTTCCGTGCCTGGAGAAGCTATATATCGAGGTGATGTTCCTTTCTTGTAAAATGTTAACCATAAGGGAGTTCAATTTTTGGCACCTTTTCCCACGTTTACAATGACAATGTACTACAATTTCGGAAGGAATTTTGGAGGATTTCAGTACATACATGTTTCGCCCCCCCATAGTGGTTGCTTGATTGATATGGTTACAATCCATAAGCATTTCTCCTTTGGATTCATTTGTACTAGTTTTCTTAGGGAATTTTTCATCCACTCCAACCTCTTGTGAAGAAGGATACATTTTTCTAGATTGTAATCAAATGCCCATGTTAATCATGTCGGCTCGAAGATGGAACATTAGTGCATTTTACAAATCCTGCAAACCAAATAGGCCTGTAGTAGTGTTCAAAACTGCATGTAGGCACTAACACGTTTTCTTCTTTTGCAGATAAGATTAGGCCCGGTGGTGGATAATGTGATACAATATAACAATCACATCGAATGCCTAGATCTGCGTCTCTCAGAAATTACTTTGAACTCCTACCGACGGGCCTTACCGGAGATTATATTCACCAGGTTCTTTGTTGTCAGAGCAAGGGTGCTGAAGGTAATGAGGTTTGCCCTAGATTTATTTCGCAAAAATGAATGGTTTGTTGATCAGCGCCGGCGGCTGCAGCAGAATGGAAAAGGCTCTGAAAAAGCTGAATTTCATTTTGGAACTTCAGATGACAGAGTAATCAGAAGTCATCGTGTCAACCCCATACATGACTTGTGAGTGGCTGATCCCTTTGCAGAAATGATGAGGTTTCGAAACCAGCTTTACTAGTGGTAATATTAGTTTGAACCTCTCTTATATCCATGTTCAGCTGATCAGCGCGGGCGTTTGCAGCTGAATGAGCTGAATTTCATTTCTAATATCAGTTTGAACCTTGTAATCTTTGAATTTGAGACATATAACTCTGGAATTTGAACCTTGTAATATTTGGGGCTTTTGTGGTACAATCGTTGAAATGGCATCATATGAGACTCGTATATTGGTAGTACTTTTTGACCTTAATATGCAATGGACTTAGATTTTATTAACCATTCTCGAATGTGTTTCCCTTGTTGATCTCATAGCACATGATCTGTGTAGCTAACTCGACTCCGATCTTCGACATTATTGCACACAGTTGGTTTCTTCAACCGTGTGCCCTGTAGAGCGCAGAATTAATTATCGCACTCGAGTGTCCATCATCACCCTTCTGTGTAACTTTGACCTCATCACCCACGGGTAAACTTATGATCGAAGTCATTCCACACACTTCATTTTTACAAAGCTTTTTGCCAATAAATGCCCATGATTTGTCCCTCTTCTAGCCGACGCGTGGCCAAACTAGCCAGGCAGGAAGCTTGCACGGTAAACTGCGCGGTTCCGCGGGAACAGGCTCACCAACGATACATTTAGCGCCTCTTCGAGCCCACGCGTGGTCAAACGAAATGCGTGCGGGGTGCTCAAGCATGCACTGGAATCCTCTGCTATGAATGCTGTGACAAGATGTGATGTTACAGGCCGGCCGGCCCCCATTTATTACAGCGGCCATTTAACCCTTGTGTCTCTTCAACCTTTCGATCGCGCCTCAGTATTGCAAGAAGCACACCCACCAGGACAAATTCTTAGAGGGTATCCTGCGCCGCTCCAATGGCGCTCCGAGTGGCTACCGATGATGAGCAGGAGTTCACCATGCATGCAGTGGTGGACACCCACAGAAGGTTCACGGAGCTCTCGGTGGTGTACACCAACAACCCGGTCTAGGTGGAGCACTCCATCCACATCATGGAGCTGTTTCTTATTGAGGAGAAGTAAAAGGTGGTCGGGTTCGACCTCGAGTACACCCGTGCTCATGCCGGGTCTCATCCCAAGGTCGCCGTCGCCCAGATGTGCGTGCACAATCACGTCCTCGTCTACCACTAATGCCTTGCCACAAGGCCTTGCGAGCGTTTCGCCAGGTTTGTCGACAGCCCCCACTACATGTTTGCTACGGTGGATATCACCAACGATGTAAAGGTGCTCAAGAATTCGGGCATCGCCTGCCAGAATCTTGTTGACATCTCGGGCCAATACAAGATCTGGGGCAACAAGGAGCATGAGAAGGACTCACTGGTTCACCTCGCCGAGGCCATCATTGACCCCTACTACAGAGACATGAAGGATACCTGCAACAAGGAAAAGCGTGCCTGGCACTCGGCCTGGATGGAGAAACTCGGTCAAAGCTCACGTCGTGTACGCGGCCAAGGAGGCATACACGAGCTACGAGATGTACAGGCAGATCGTTGACATGAGGATGTGCCTCCTTCCCCAAAATGGCCAGGGATCCAGCCGGAAGCAGAGCAATGGCAAGCATCGTCGCAAGAAGATGTAGATGATTAGATGCTCGTTTCTCCTAGTTTAGTATGCATGTAATTGCTTACTTTGTTGTGTGGAAATGTTATGTGTGTAGTCACTTATGTAATTGTATGCTTAATTTGGTTATGCAATGCTGTTATTATAAGTATATATGTTGATGTTCTGTAGACAGAGCAAATCACATCGCACACGGACTAAACGATGGAACCCGTTGGTGATGATTTCATCAATCACTCACAATTGTATACCAGCAATCGTTTGCTCACAACACACACGGCTTGTTAACAGGAATCGTGTGTGTTGTTATCGGTCTTCCCACACATTTCCGATTACAGACCTGTTTGCCGCGTATCACACACATCTTGCTAAGTTGAACCTTTTCTGTTCTCTTTGCTCAACGCAAACAGTTCATCCGAGTGAACTATATGCCGTATATCGCACACACCTTCATCTAGCTGACCGTTTCTTTTGTGTTGCCTAATCACAAACAATTCATCCGAGTGAACTGTATGTTGTATATCGCACACACCTTCATCTGGCCGCCCGATTCTATTGTTCCGCCTCATCACAAATAGTTCATCGGGGTGAACTGTATGCTGTATATCGCACACACCTTGATCTGGCTGCCCGTTTCTGTTGTTCTGTCTCATCGCAAATAGTTCGTATGGATCAACCGTATGCCCCGCATCGCACACGCAACTAAAATCTGAACCATGTTTGATGTATCCTTCATCGCAAACGTTTTGCATCTTTTTTGACGATTTTTTACATCACTGTTTGCGATTAATGCATCGCACACAGCTTCGTCAAAGGGTCTCTTATCGTAGTGTCGCGTTAGCAGCATCCTGCAGTAGTGAAGGCAGGTGCTTACGCGGGCCACCCAGGAGCGAGCCACTCAGTCACTAACGTGTGAAGAGCTTCGGCTGATAAATACGACGCCGAGTGCCCATATTTGTTCCTGCGTGGTGGTTAGTGCATATAGGCCAGTGGCCAACTCAGATCAAATACCCAAATCCATTAGTGTCTTGGGAGCGCGCGGTAACGAGCAGAGACTCACGATCATGTGACCCCGTCGCCCCGTCTCGTGGACTTACGGCAAGGGCCCGGAATGCCCGGCCGTGCCACGTAGAAATCTCGCGGGTACCCTCCAGGTCAACCCGACTACACATCAAATCGCGGGTACCCCTCAGGGCCGACCCGACTTCAACATGGTTCTGTGGTAAAGTCAAAGTAACCGTGTGTCCAAAACAGCAAGGGGGAAACCTTAGGAATCACCCTCGATGGATTCCCAATCGATGTAACCGTCAAGGTGGACTTGGAGGAATCACCCCGATGGTCCACACTTGAGGGGTTGCACGACATAGTTGTTATCGGGAGTGGTGAAGGAGGAATCACCCTCGAAGACCACGACCGATTAGCTACACTACAGAGTTAACATCAGAAGTGCTATATGAGGTATCACCCTCGGCACTCGATAGTAGCTCTGTAGAGTCATACAACTAAGGGGTGTGTGATGTGATGTGTCGGGCCCTGGACGTCGATCACGTTGATCGAGTCATCGAACATAAAGTGGGGGTAACTGGGACAAGGTGAGGGGTCACTGGTGGATCACTAACCAACCTATACTAAGCAGTTTAGGATAAGCAGGTAAGGTACAAGAGCAGGTTACAAAAGAAGGCTATGCATCAGAATAGGATCAATCAAGTACAGTAGCAAAATCTAATGCAAGCATGAGAGAGAATGGAATGGGCGATATCGTAATGATCAAGGGGGATTTGCTTGCCTGGAAGCTCTGCTGCAAAGGACCGATCGTCGGGGGTGTAGTCGTCGTCAGGAGCAGTGTCAGTCTCGGGGTCTACCAGAGAGAAGAGGGAGAAGAAAAAAAATATAAAGCAGACAAGTGCATCATGATGCATGACATGGCAATATGCAGAGATAGGGGTGTTCTAACGCAGTACTACATATTGCAGACAGAGGGGGGAAACATCCGGGGTTGTTTTCCCGGCGTTAGACAGATTTCAGACTGATGAAAGAGAGGGGACGGTTCCATGTTCGCAGTGTCAGAGGCATGTGACAGCTACATGGAGGGCACCTACAGGTTCGTCTTGTTTTCTGAACGTTTTTCATCTATAAAACATTTTCATCGGAGTTACGGTTTAATTTCTATGAATTTTCAAAGTTTAAACAATATTCTGAAATTACTATAATTAATAATCCAAAAAAACAATTTAAGCAGAAATGGCTGGGTGCACCCGGTGCAGTGCACACACAGGTGCACCAGGCACTGGTACAGCGAGGTGCTATACAAACGGTTTTTAACCCCTTTCAGCGATGGCGTTTTGAACCGTCGCCTAGTGAGTGACTGTGATAGGGGGGTCCTTCCCACATGACCCAGAAACCGTCGGGGATAGGCCCTCCTGGCACACACGCTCGGCAAAATGAGGTCGTGTGCGATGGGCGAGCGATCAAATATGGTTATACGTACAGTTGTGCTAAAAATACAATTATACATGCCAAATCATTTTCGGTCGTAAGAACATCCCACACAGTCAGTCCCGGCTAAACGCTTCCGTTCGTATGTACATTCCACACAGTCAATCCAAGGAATACATTTCCGTTAGTATGTACATCCTACACAGTTAATCCAAGAAGTATGTTTCCGTTCGTATATACATCCCACACAGTCACTCCAAGGAAAACATTTCCGTTCGCAGGTACATCACACACAATTTTCCCCATTAAATCATTTGTGATAGCGTTGCCATTGCAGACGATATTAACAATTTTATCGTTTACGTTATTGAATGCATCACACACGGTGCGTATAAGAAACTGTGTGGCAAAGGCTGTCCATCACACACACTATTTATGTGGTAAACGTTTGCGCAAGGTGGCCTAACGCAAACAGTTTTCAAGAGGATGTCATGTGTGATTGTTCATTGATCCAACACGGTTTATTCCTAGAAACTGTGTGCGTTGCCAGAGGTCATCGCCCATGGTGTTTTCTCAATAACCGTTTGCAATAGGAAAACCCAATTAGCAGGCTAATTGTCCTATTATTAATAATCCATTTATTAATCTAATTGAAATTTCATATTAAGCACATAATATATTTCATTTTCATATTAAGGAAGCATGATTTCATAATTAAAATACATCAGAGTACAACATCATATAGCTTCAGCACTCAGCTACCCCATTACATAACTGCACCAGCACCAAGTTTCACATGCAACATCTACAACCTTTCGAAATTAGCATCATAGACGGTACATAGACAGATGAATCTCATCTGGAAAACTGCTGAAGTGGAAGGCGAATATTGAGCCTTCATTGATGTTGAAGGTCTTTGCAACTTTAGGCCAGTGCCTATGGATGATTGACCGTCCATCCTTCGTCCTCTTCAGGAACACTTCAATATTGAACCGTGGGTGTTGTATGAATACCTTCCTCGCCTCCTAACCATACAGGTGGTTTGAGAGGTAATCATCAGTGAACTGCTTTGGAAAGGCCTGAAAACAAGGATGTGCATAAATATTTTCTCTATATTGGAAATGGGGCAAAGGAATAAAAAAGGCAAGGTATAATAGTTAGTACCATCCTGTAGTGAACTGATGTCTTCTTCATTGTGCAGACAAAGATCTTGTTGTTTTTCGTCGCTAATTTCTTTATCCTAACAATCTTTCTGAGTTTCTTGACTTGACTGATATTCATGGACAACTCATTTCCACATATGCAAAAAGGGTCGAACAGTGGGTCAAAACCTCTGACAACAGGACCTACATGTGCAAGACCAAATTGTTAAAAACCTAAATATTAGAATGGTTCCTGCAATTGCACAATAATGTGCTATTAGACAAAGGACCATGCATGTGCAAACCTCGATTGTAAACCTCAGTGCTTCCCATTGTTTCCCTGCAACACATATAAGGTAGTTAGTGATCAGGTTAAGTGAGGGTTCGCATGCTATCAGCAAAATATGTTGATGAAAAATAAGCACATTGCAGATTCATCAGATTAATTCAAGCCACATGGAAAACCCATTTATCCAAACCAAGCATGATTAAGAACTAGGAAATATAGCAATTGTATATATTTCTCATGTATTAAGTGCAGCCAAATTCGATTTATTCCTGACGTGCACAACAATACAAAATTCTACCCATGACAATTGGACATCGCATTGCAGAATTGAACCAAGCAGTTAACTAAACACCACAACAAATGAACCAAACATTAACTGAGCACCACATTGCATAATATAACATACTCCTAATAGAAGATCAGTCAGTTAACCAGACCAAGCATGCTTAACAACTTGGAAATATAGCAATTGTATTTGTTTCTCATGTATTTAGTATAGCCAAATTCGATTTATTTCTCACATGGTATACAATAACAGAATGCAACCACAACAATTGAACATCGCATTGCAGAATTGAACCAAACAGTTAACTAAAGACCACAACAAATGAACCAAACGTTAACTGAGCACCACATTGCATAATGTATAACATACTAGAATATCAGAGAGTTAACCAAACCAAGCATGCTTGACAACTTGTAAATATAGCAATTGTATTTGTTTCTCATGTATTTTGTAAAGATAAATTTGATTTATTTCTCACATGGAAGACAATACAAAATTGCACCCTGAAGAATTGAACGTCACATTTGCATAATTGAACCAAATAGTTAACTGAAGATGACAAGTAATTAACCAAACAATTAATAAGTGAGCACCACATTGCACGACATATAGAACATATACACTAGAGCAACATATTGCATGGTAAAAGTAGATAGCACAATTCACTAGAATTTGTTAAGGAAAGGCAGGAGCAGCACATGCAACGGGTAAACCGAGCATGCTTAACCAGCGTAGCTAGCAAACTGAACATAGGTCCTTATAGTCAGCTAATAAGACAAGCTACTCCTCATCGTCAGAGATATCGATGATGATTGGCTCCTTGGACATGGAAGAGGGCGAGGCCTCCACATCAGGGGTGCCCTCGTCATAGTGGTGAGTTGCCTGAGTCGCTCCATGCACCAACCTGCTGCCTCTCGAGTTGAGGTAAGCACGGGCACGCTGAGAAAACACCTCGTAGTCTTTGTCGAAGGCATCGACGGTGGCCTCAAGGAAACGCCACGAACTATCATTTAAAGCAGCCAACCGCGTCGCGGCGTCGTCACGCGAGGCATCGATAGTGGCCTCGACGGTGAGGTGCTCCTCCAAGATCTGGGGGTTGGCACGAATGGCAACCATCACGACCTCATCCGCACGTGCGGCGGTGATTTGCTTCTCCGCTACCAAATGCTCCTTGAGCTCCTGGCTATACTGCGTGCACCATGGCTTAGGGCGGCTCTTATTTGGGGGAGGGGTCAGAGATTTGGGTGGAAGGTGTCGCGCCGGCGGTCGGGGCATGTGGGATGTGGAAGGAGGAGGAGGATGGGGGTCGGGTGTGGATTACCTGCCTGGATCGACGAGGCCGAGCAGCGTGAAGGAGGGTCGCCGGCGAGGAGGTGGCGCTGCAAGCAAGGAGTGAAGGTTTCAACTTGGAAAGGAAGGCAGAAACAGGGGAAATGTGGCTTTTGGTAATGGGGAGTGGGCGGGGAGGTAGATATTTCCGCGGAAGCCAAAATTTTTGAATCGGTGCAGCGAAAAAACTGGCGCGCAAAGTGTCATCAGACATGGTCCCTTATTCAGCACTGTGTATGATATGTGAACATCACAAACGATTCATATAGCTTAACTCGTGTGTGATGAGTTTGAACGTCAAAATTTTTGGTTCGAATTTCCCTGGTTACAGTGGTCATCCACGTCATTGCATAATTTGGGTACACAAAGGAGACTACAGCACACCCACACTTCTTAATCGAGCAAGTTCAGCAATTAAATAGAGCTAGCTGACCTAAACATTACTCTAACAAATTAAAGACCGCCGCTCTTAATTAAACAAAACAAAGAGTACTACTATGGCTGGTGCTCTTCGATCTCCGCCGCCTCCTGCATGTCCAGCTCGCACCCGACGATCTCCTGGGGAAGGGGCTCCATGGCATCCATCACACCATACTCGGCAAGCATCTCGCCATCCGCGTCCACCATCTCTTTGGAAAAGGCCTCCACGAGCTGGGCTTGGGCGGCCGCGATCTGGGCTTGGACGGGCTCCGTCGTGGCAAGGTATGCCACGGAGGAACGGACGGCTGCTCGAACGCTCTCGGCGATTGCCAACTCTTCGACCGTGGGTTGCCGACCATTGTCGGAGAAGCTTCGTTCGATTTGTGCGGTGACCGCCACGAGCTGGGTGTGGGCGGCCTGGACATGGTCGTGGGCGGCCTCCATCAGGGCTAAGGATGCCGCTGCGGAACGGACAGCTACTGTGCCGCTCTCGCCGGTTGCTATCCCCGAGGCAGATGTTGCTGCCGCCACCTGATGACCCACAAGTATAGGGGATCAATCGTAGTCCTTTCGATAAGTAAGAGTGTTGAACCCAACGAGGAGCAGAAGGAAATGACAAGCGGTTTGCAGCAAGGTAATGTCTGCAAGCATTAAACTTTTGGATCCAAATTAGTCCCTTACGGAATAGCGCATAAACTAGGGTTTAAGCTTCTGTCACTCTAGCAACCCATCATCTAATAACTACACCACAATGCATTCCCTTAGGCCCTAATAAGGTGAAGTGCCATGTAGTCGACGTTCACATGACACCACTAAGGGAATCACAACATACATACCATCAAAATATCGAACACATATCAAGTTCACATGATTACTTGCAACAAGATTTCTCCTGTGACCTCAAGAACAAATGTAACTACTCACTAATGATAATCATGCTCAAGATTAGAGGGGTATTAAGTAGCATAATGGATCTGAACATATAATCTTCCACCAAATAAACCATATAGTAATCAACTACAAGATGTAATCAACACTACTAGTCACCCACAAGTACCAATCTATAGTTCCGGTACAAAGATTGAACACAAGAGATGAACTAGGGGTTGAGAGGAGATGGTGCTGTTGAAGATGTTGATGGAGATTGCCCTCCCCAAGATGGGAGAGTTGTTGGTGATGATGATGACGATGATTTCCCCCTCCGGGAGGGAAGTTCCCCCGGCGGAATCGCTCCACCGAAGGGCAAAAGTGCTCCTGCCCAAGTTCCGCCTCGAGACGGCGGCGCTTCGTCCCGAAAGTCCTCTCCTTATTTTTTCTAGGTCAAAATGACTTATATACCAGAAGAGGGGCACTAGAGGTGGGCCGAGGAGGGCACAACCCACCAGGTGGGCCCCCTCTGGTACTTATTGGCTCCAATAATTCTTATATATTCCATAAAAATTCCTCGTGAAGTTTCAGCTCATTTGGAGTTGTGTAGAATAGGTAGCCTGACGTAGCTTTTTCAGGTCCAGATTTCCAGCTGCCGGAATTCTCCCTCTTTGTGTGAACCTTGCATATTATGAGAGAAAAGGCATTAGAATTACTCCAAAAAACATTATTATGCATAAAAACATCATAAATAACTGTAGGAAAACATGATGCAAAATGGACGTATCAACTCCCCCAAGCTTAGACCTCGCTTGTCCTCAAGTGAAAACCGAAATCGAAAAACATGTCCACATGCTTAGAGAGAGAGGTGTCGATAAAAACAAAATACGGACATAGAAGCATCATGTATATTATTATAACAGCAACAAACTTTAGCATAGAACTTTATCGTAGAACTTTTATCATATAACTTCTCATGAATAAGTAGCAATTCATCACAACATCGAAGCATAAAGCATAAACTCTATTGAAAACCAACAAACTATGTTTTCAATCAACTTTGCAACTACAATTCATCATCTTTTCAGGAAGGGTCACGTATCGGAGCCTTTTTGGCAAGTCCACATACTCAACCATCATATAGTCTTCTATGATTGCTAACACTCACCGCATACACATGAGCAAAACGTTTCAACCGGACACATAGAAAGATAGGGGCTTATAGATTCTCCCTCCAACATACTCACCTCGAGGGTGATGTCAACAATAATAACTCATGCTACTCATATCCAACTGGATATATGTGCCTAGATCTTTCCTCACCACATGATGCTTGCCAAAAGAGAAAATAAAAAGGAATAGAGAGAAGAACTTTGACTCTTACATAAAAGTAAATACATAAAAGTAAAAGATAGGCCCTTCGCAGAGGGAAGCAGAGGTTGCCATGCGCTTATTTGTTTGTATGCTCAATCTCTTAGTGCAAAAGAACGTCACGTTATATTGCCCCTTGTGATAGCAACCTTTATTATGCAGTCTGCCGCTTTTATTCTTTGCCATCACAAGTTCGTACAACGCTCAATTTTCTCTTACACTAAATGATCCAACACTTTTAGAAGCAATTTTTATTGCCCTTTTTGCACCGATGACAACTTACTTGAAGGATCTTACTCAATCCATAGGTAGGTATGGTGGACTCTCAAAATAAGATTTGGGTTTAAGGTTTTTGGATGCACAAGTAGTATCTCTACTTAGTGCGGAATTTTTGGCTAGCAAAGATAGGGGCAAGCACCACATGTTAAAGGATCTATGACAATACAACTTCTATGTGAATATGAACAAACATAAATCATTACATTGTCTTCCTTGTCCAATGTCAACAATTTTGGCATATAATATTTTGATGGGGGCTCACAATCACAAAAGATGTCCAAGATAGTATATTTGCATGTGAATCTTCTCTTCCCTTATTAATTCTTTCATGAATTGCATCACTGACCAATGCTATGTTTGTCAATCTCCAATAAAATTTTCTACTTATACTCTTCCTTATGTGATGTCATTACTTACCAAAAAATTAGCATATGATATTTTTCATTTATTTCCTTTCTTTTTATTGAACATGAAAGTAAAGAAAACAAAACACAAACTAAACTTTATTATATATCTCACACACGATTACAAAGATAGATCACTAAGCAAACACTCAAAAAGAAAGGATCGAACTAAACTTTTATTCATCTAAAGCAAAATATAACTATGGATCGAACTAAGATAAGTAAAGGCAAAAGATAGTGGAGGTGATACGATACCGGGGCACCTCCCCCAAGCTTGGCACAAGCCAAGGGGAGTGCCCATACCCGATACTCAATTTTCCTTTGGTGATGAAGAAGGAGGTGGTGGTGATGAAGTGGTGGCAATCTTATCCTCGGGTTTCCATGGCAAAGGCTCACCATCATAAGAGGAGGAGTGGGTCCCACGGGTCCTGCAACTGGCAGCCAAACTCATACCTTTAAACCTCGCCTCATATTCAAAGACTTGGTTTTGGAGATCATAGATCTGGCTTTGGAGGAAGTTGATTTGCTCGTTGAAGGTGAAGATGATGTCCTTCATGGACTTGCCATCCACCTTGAGATCACGGGTGTAGTCCGCGATCATGAGGTGATTGGCATTGAGTCCACGTTATACCATCCCCTTGCACCGGAAGACTTCCTGCTCCATAGCTTCAAGCCTAGCCACCACGGATCCCGTCCCCTTGGGGCCTTGCACATCGCGGATGTGCAGCACCCCCACATGCATCTGGATAGCCTGAGGGTGCTGCATCACCTCCCGCAAATATGGGTTGATGACGTTCTCGAAGAACTTGTCCTTGGAGGAGCTTGAAGCAGCCATGGTAGATTGGATTTGTCAGAAAACAACAAGGAAAAGAAAATAGAAGATTTCTCTACGATACGGTGGTCAATAGGTTCGGGGGGGGGGGGTATATAAAGATTTTTTTATCTTGGGAAACAAGCAAGCTGAAGAAAAACGGAGTCCGGAAGGTACCCGAGGTGGGCACAACCCACCTGGGCGCGCCTGGCAAGCCAGGCGTGCCCTGGTGTCTTGTGCCCACCAGGGTTGCCTTCCTGGTTGTTTCTTATTTTCGTAATTTTTGTTATATTCCAAAACAGACAGAAAATATTTTTGCGGATTTTTCGGAGTCCGTTTACTTACCGTATCACGTACCTCCTTTTTTTCACGATTCTGGGGTGTTCCGGAAGGTTTCCTTTATGTGTTCTTCCAGTGTCATAGTTCGGATAATATTGCTTTCAACATTAATGGGCGTACCTGAGATATAATGTTTTATTCGTTGCCCATTAACAACCTTCAGGTTAGTACCTTCGGCATTATTTATCTTGATGGCTCCGGATTGGTAAACCTCCTCAATAACATAGGGTCCTTCCCATTTGGAGAGGAGTTTTCCTGCAAAGATTCTGAAATGAGAGTTGTACAAAAGAACATATTCTCCAACTTTGAACTCACGCTTTTGGATTCTTTTGTCATGCCATCTTTTAACTTTTTCTTTAAATAACTTGGCATTTTCATAGGCTTGGGTTCTCCATTCATCTAGTGAGCTAATATCAAATAACCTCTTTTCACCGGCAAGTTTGAAATCATAGTTGAGTTCTTTGATTGCCCAATTTGCTTTATGTTCTAACTCAAGAGGTAAATGACAAGCTTTTCCATAAACCATTTTATACGGAGGCATACCCATAGGATTTTTATATGCTGTTCTATAAGCCCAAAGTGCATCATCTAACTTCTTAGACCAATTCTTTCGGGACCTATTGATAGTTTTTTGTAATATTAATTTTATTTCTCTATTGCTAAGTTCAACTTGACCACTAGACTGAGGATGATAAGGTGATGCAATTCTATGGTTAACATCATATTTAGCAAGCATTTTATGGAAAGCACCATGAATAAAATGTGAACCACCATCAGTCATTAAATATCTAGGGACTCCAAACCTTGAGAAAATGACTTCCTTAAGCATTTTAATAGAGGTTTGTGATCAGCACTACTAGTTAGAATAGCTTCTACCCACTTAGTAACATAATCAACAGCAACCAAAATATGTGTATACCCATTAGAGGAAGGAAAAGGTCCCATGTAATCAAATCTCCAAACATCAAATGGTTCAACAGCAAGAGAATAATTCATAGGCATTTCCTGACGCTTACCAATATTACCAATTCTATGACATTCATCACAAGATAAAACAAACTTATGGGCATCCTTGAAGAGAGTAGGCCAATAAAAACCAGATAGCAATACCTTGTGAGTAGTTCTATCTCCTGCATGATGTCCTCCATAAGCTTCGGAGTGACATTTTTGTAGGATTTGTCCTTGTTCATGCTCAGGTACACAACATCTAATAATACCATCTACTCCTTCTTTATAAAGATTTGGGTCATCCCAAAAGTAATGTCTTAAATCATAGAAGAATTTTTTTCTTTAGTTGGTATGTGAAGCTAGGTGGTATATATTTAACAACAATATAATTGGCATAGTCAGCATACCAAGGAGTGTTATGAGAAACATTTATTGCAGCTAATTGTTCATCAGGAAAATTATCATTAATAAGTTGTGGGTCATCAAGAATATTTTCTAACCTAGACAAGTTATCAGCCACGGGGTTCTCAGCTCCCTTTCTATCAGTGATATGTAAATCAAATTCTTGTAACAAAAGAACCCACCTAATGAGTCTAGGTTTAGCATCCTTCTTTTCCATAAGATATTTTATAGCAGCATGATCGGTGTGAACAGTCACTTTAGAATCAACAATGTAAGATCTAAATTTATCACAAGCAAACACAACTGCTAAAAATTATTTTTCAGTAGTAGCATAATTTTGTTGAGCACTGTCTAGAGTTTTACTAGCATAATGAATAACATTTAACTTCTTATCGACTCTTTGTCCTAGAACAACACCAACAACATATTCACTAGCATCACACATAATTTCAAAAGGCAAGTTCCAATCAGGTGATTGAACAATAGGTGCAGAAATCAAAGCTTTCTTAAGTGTTTCAAAGGCTTCTAAACAACCATCATAAAAAACAGATGGAACATCCTTTTGTAAAAGATTTGTAAGAGGCCTAGAAATTTTAGAGAAGTCTTTAATAAACCTCCTATAGAAGCCAGCATGACCGAGGAAACTACGAATACCTTTCATATCTTTAGGGCATGGCATTTTCTCAATTGCATAAAATTTAGCTTTATCCACCTCAATACCTCGTTCAGAAATTTTATGTCCCAAGACAATACCTTCATTAACCATAAAGTGGCACTTCTCCCAATTCAAGACGAGATTAGTTTGCTCGCATCTCTGCAAAACTCGATCAAGGTTGCTCAAGCAATCATCAAAAGAAGTTCCGTAAACGAAGAAATCATCTATGAAAACCTCAACAATCTTTTCACAAAAATCAGAGAATATAGCAGTCATACATCTTTGAGAAGTAGCAGGTGCATTGCATAAACCAAAAGGCATACATCTATAAGCATAAGTTCCAAAAGGGCAAGTAAAGGTGGTTTTTTGTTGATTAGGTTGTGAGACAGGTATTTGAGAAAAATCGGAATATCCATCAAGAAAGCAAAAATGTGTGTGCTTTGATTGTCTTTCTAACATTTGATCAATAAAAGGCAGAGGGTAATGATCTTTTCTAGTAGCTTTATTTAGTTTTCTAAAATCAATTACCATTCTGTAGCCAGTAACGATTCTTTGTGGAATAAGTTCGTTCTTATCATTAGGAACTACGGTAATACCTCCTTTTTTAGGGACACAATGAACGGGACTTACCCATCTACTATCAGCTATGGGATAGATTATACCTGCTTCCAAAAGCTTTAGTATTTCTGTTCTTACCACTTCTTTCATTTTAGGATTTAAACGTCGTTGGTGATCAACAACGGGTTTAGCATCAGGCTCCATATTAATTTTATGCTGACAGAGAGTGGGACTAATGCCCTTTAAATCATCAAGAGTATATCCAATGGCAGCTCGGTGCTTCTTCAGAACCTTCAATAATCTTTCTTCTTCATGTTCTGAAAGGTTAGCACTAATAATAACAGGATAAATCTTTTTATCATCAAGATAAGCATATTTCAAAGTGTCTGGCAATTGTTTTAATTCAAACACAGGATCACCTTTAGGTGGAGGAGGACCTCCTAGAGTTTCAATAGGTAAATTGTGTTTAAGCAGTGGACGTTGTTCAAAGAAAATCTTAACTATTTCATTTCTTTCATGCAGATGCATATCATTTTCATGGTCTAGCAAATATTGTTCTAGTGGATCGGTAAGAGGCACATCAATAGAAGCAAGACCAATTATTTCATGCTTACTAGACAATTCTTCCTTATGATGGTTTCTACTAAACTTGGAAAAATTAAACTCATGAGACTCATTCCCAATACTAACACCGACGGTTTGTTTCTCACAATCTATTTTAGCATTGACGGTGTTCAAGAAAGGTCTACCAAAGATAATGGGACAAAAGTCATCTTGTGGGGAACCAAGAACAAGAAAATCAGTAGGGTATTTTATTTTCCCACACAAGACTTCAACATCTCTAACAATCCCAAGTGGTGTGATGGTGTCTCTATTGGCAAGTTTAATAGTAACATCTATGTCTTCTATTTCAGCAGGTGCTATATCATTCATAATTTCTTGATATAAGGTAAAAGGAATGGCTCTCACGCTAGCACCTATGTCGCATAAACCATGATAACAGTGATCTCCTATTTTAACTGAGACAACAGGCATGCCAACAACGGGTCTACGTTTATCTTTTTCATCAGGTTTGGCAATTCTAGCAGCTTCATCACAGAAGTAAATAACATGCCCCTCTATATTTTCAACCAAGAGATCTTTAACCATAGCAACACTAGGTTCTACTTTGATTTGTTCAGCAGGTTTGGAAGTTCTAATATAACTTTTGTTGACCACAGTTGAGACTTTAGCATGTTCCTTTATCCTAACAGGGAAAGGTGGTTTTTCAATATAAGCAGTAGGCACAACTGGATCAACATTGTAAATAATAGTTTCATCTTTAGCTACTACTGGTTCTTTAATTTCTTCTTTGATAGGTGGGTGATATTTAAACCACTTCTCCTTAGGGAGGTCAACATGAGTAGCAAATGATTCACAAAAGGAGGCTACTATCTCAGAGTCAAGTCCATATTTAGTGCTAAACTTTTGAAAAGCATCGGTATTCATAAAAGATTTAACACAATCATACTTGAGCTTAATACCTGACTCTTTACCTTCGTCTAGTTCCCAATCTTCAGAGTTGCATTTAATTCTTTCTAAAAGATCCCACCGAAAATCAATAGTTTTCTTCATAAAGGAACCAGTACAAGAAGTATCAAGCATGGATCGATCATCATGAGAAAGCCGAGCATAAAAATTCTGAATAATAATTTATCTTGAGAGCTCATGATTGGGGCATGAATATAACATTGACTTAAGCCTCCCCCAAGCTAGAGCGACAATTTCTCCTTCACGAGGCAAAAAATTATATATGTAATTCCGATCATGATGAACTAGACGCATTGGATACATTTTTTGGTGAAATTCCAATTTCAATCGATTCCAATTACAAGATCCAATATCATCGCATAGCCTATACCATGCCAATGATTTTCCCTTCAAAGATAAAGGGAAAACCTTCTTCTTAGCTTCATCTCCGAGTAAACCTGCAAGCTTAAATAATCCACAAATTTCATCCACATATATCAAGTGCATATCAGGATGTTCGGTTCCATCTCCTGCATAAGGATTAGCTAGCAGTTGTTCTAGCATACCCGAAGGAATTTCATAACCAATATTTTTAGTAGGTGCAGTAGGTTGAGGGGTAACTAATTGTGGTTCCGGTCGAGGTGAAGATACCCCGAACAAGCCCCTCAAAGGATTGTTCTCCATAGTAGCAAGTGACAATAAATTTCAGCACGTAGAAATAATTTTCCTTACCGATTTCCACTTACCAAGAGCGCTTCACTCCCCGGCAAAGGCGCCAGAAAAGAGCCTTGATGACCCACAAGTATAGGGGATCAATCGTAGTCCTTTCGATAAGTAAGAGTGTCGAACCCAATGAGGAGCAGAAGGAAATGACAAGCGGTTTTCAGCAAGGTAATGTCTGCAAGCACTGAAATTATAAGTAACGAGTAGTTTGGTAGCAAGATAATTTGTAATGAGAAAGTAATGGTAATGGTAAAAAAAGTGCAGCAAGGTATCCCAATCCTTTTGAGGCAAAGGACAGGCCAAAACGATCTCTTATGATAAGCAAAGCGTTCTTGAGGGTACACGGGAATTTCATCTAGTCACTTTCATCATGTTGGTTTGATTTGTGTTCGCTACTTTGATAATTTGATATGTGGGTAGACCGGTGCTTAGGTGCTGTTCTTACTTGAACAAACCTACTACTTATGATTAACCCCCTCGCAAGCATCCGCAACTACGAGAAAAATATTAAGAATAAATCTAACCATAGCATTAAACTTTTGGATCCAAATTAGTCCCTTACGGAATAGCGCATAAACTAGGGTTTAAGCTTCTGTCACTCTAGCAACCCATCATCTAATAACTACACCACAATGCATTCCCTTAGGCCCTAACAAGGTGAAGTGCCATGTAGTCGACGTTCACATGACACCACTAAGGGAATCACAACATACATACCATCAAAATATCGAACACATATCAAGTTCACATGATTACTTGCAACAAGATTTCTCCTGTGACCTCAAGAACAAATGTAACTAATCACTAATGATAATCATGCTCAAGATCAGAGGGGTATTAAGTAGCATAATGGATCTGAACATATAATCTTCCACCAAATAAACCATATAGTAATCAACTACAAGATGTAATCAACACTACTAGTCACCCACAAGTACCAATCTATAGTTCCGGTACAAAGATTAAACACAAGAGATGAACTAGGGTTTGAGAGGAGATGGTGCTGTTAAAGATGTTGATGGAGATAGCCCTCCCCAAGATGGGAGAGTTGTTGGTGATGATGATGACGATGATTTCCCCCTCCGGGAGGGAAGTTCCCCTGGCGGAATCGCTCTGCCGGAGGGCAAAAGTGCTCCTGCCCAAGTTCCGCCTCGAGATGGCGAAGCTTCATTCTGAAAGTCCTCTCCTTATTTTTTCTAGGTCAAAATGACTTCTATACCAGAAGAGGGGCACCAAAGGTGGGACGAGGAGGGTACAACCCACCAGGTGGGGCCCCTCTGGTACTTATTGGCTCCAATAATTCTTATATATTCCATAAAAATTCCTCATGAAGTTTCAACTCATTTGGAGTTGTGCAGAATAGGTAGCGTGACGTAGCTTTTTCAGGTCCAGATTTCCAGCTGCCGGAATTCTCCCTCTTTGTGTGAACCTTGCATATTATGAGAGAAAAGGCATTAGAATTACTCCAAAAAGCATTATTATGCATAAAAACATCATAAATAACATTAGGAAAACATGATGCAAAATGGACGTATCACCACCTGAGAAGCAACAGCGGCCGTTTGGGCTGCCTTGGCCGCCCGGTCGCAGATTGCGGCCGCGCTCACGAACCTTGTTAGTACGCGGCTGGCGGCTGCGGCCGCGCTCTCACCGGAGTGGGCCGCCGAAGTTGCCCTCACGAAGCGGATCCACATCCCCATCTTTCACCGGCGATGATTAAACAGTGAAATGATATTTGGGGAGCAAGCTAGTGTGCTTGACACGCCGGCTGTGGACTGTAGCCGACGCACCTTCTCGCGTAAGCCATATGCGTACTATACTCCGATGGTGCTCCAAGATATTTTGTGCTGCATCTCACACGCTTGGTGATAATTAAATGTGTGCGATCTCTTTGATTTTTTGTCTTGATTTGAATTACATAATGGGGTCACAACGGCAAAGGAGGGTGTTTGAATTGCTAGAACTTTTATCTGCAGTGAACATGCAACTATAGGTGTGTCGTCAAAAAATTTTGGAATTATTCAGGGTTCGTTTGGACATTTTTATACATTAACTTGGTTTTCTAGGCATTTCAGGTGCACAATTCAAAATTAAACTACATGCACATGCTCCGGTGCACCAAAATGGGTTTTAAAATCATATATGTGTCCATGGGTTGATGGTTATGTCCCATGCAAGAAATGGGGATGAATTTCAAACACCACGTCACTGTGGCTCTCCGGCAAACGTTGAGGTTCTTGCTTTTGTAATTCTTGTAAATCCAAAACTCGTCTGAAATTCATAAACCTTGGCATGCTATCCTGGAATGGCATTAACATGCTGCGGTAAAAAATATTTTCCCATTTGGGGTAGGTTATGGTATAAGCTTCTCACAAACCAGAGCTTCTCACAAGAAGCCTCATGGTTCCGGTAGGGAAACGTGTCACCTTTGTGGACGAAACGATATCCGTTGCCTCTTCTTGCTTTCAAAATTTTTCTAGTGTCAACGTAGAACAACATGAGTGTTGTGTCATTTTTTGGGATTTTTCGTGGTTCGCTAGGACATTTTTATACATTAACTGAGTTTTCTACGCATTTATGTGCATAATTCAAATTTGAACTACATGCACATGCTCTAGTGCAAATAAATGGGTTGAAAAATCAAATGTGTGTCCTTGGTTGCAAGCTTAGGTCCCATGCAAGAAATAGGAATGAATGTCAAACACCTTTGCCACCGTCGCTCGGCCTCTAACATTGAGATACATGGTTTTAAAATTCTAGTAAATCGAAAACTCGTCTGAAATTCATGAAACTTGACATGATATCATGGAACGACATCAACATGCCGTGGTAAAAATATTGTCCCATTTGGGGCAGGTTTGGGTATAAGCTTCTCACAAACCAGAGCTTCTCACAAGAAGCCTCATGGTTCCTTTAGGGAAACATGTCACCTTTGTGGACAAAATGATATTTGTCGCCTATTCTTGCTTTCAATTTTTTTTCTAGTGTCGACATAGAACAACAGGAGTGTCGTGTTAAATTTTGGAATTTTTCGGGGACCGTTTGGACATTTTTATACGTTACCTGAGTTTTCTAGGCATTTATGTGCATAATTCAAAATTGAACTACATGCACATGCTCCAGTGCATAAAAACGGGTTAAAAAATCAAATGTGTGTCCTTGGTTGCAAGCTTAGGTCACATGCAAGAAATAAGAATGAATGTCAAACACCTTGACACTGTCGCTCGGCCGCTAACATTGAGATACATGGTTTTAAAATTCTAGTAAATCAAAAACTCGTCTGAAATTCATGAAACTTGACATGATATCATGGAACGGCATCGACATGCCGTGGTGAAAATATTATCACATTTGGGCAGGTTTGGGTATAAGCTTCTCGCAAACCAGAGCTTCTCACAACAAGCCTGATGGTTTCAGTAGGGAACTTGCCACCTTGGGGGATGAAACGATATCCGTTGCCTCTTCTTGATTTCAATTTTTTTTCTAGTGTCAACATAGAACAACATGAGTGTTGTGTTAAATTTAGGAATTTCCCGGGGTTCGTCTAGACCTTTTTATACATTAACTAAGTTTTCTATGCATTTATATGCATAATTCAAATTTGAACTACAGGCACATGCTCCAATGCATGTAAATTGGTTGAAATATCAAATCTGTGTCCTTGGTTGCATGCTTAGGTCCTATGCAAGAAATGGGAATGAATGTCAAACACCTTGCCACCGTCGCTCGGCCGCAAACATTGAGATACATGGTTTTTAAATTCTAGTAAATCCAAAACTCGTCTGTAGTTCATGAAAGTTGACATGCTATCATGGAGCGGCATTAACATGTTGTGGTAAAAAAATTGTCCCATTTGGGGCAGGTTTGGGTATAAGCTTCTCACAAACCAGAGCTTCTCACAACAAGCCTGATGGTTTTGGTAGGGAACGTGCCACCTTTGGGGACGAAACGATATCCGTTGCCTCTTCTGGCTTTCAAATTTTTTCTAATGTCAACGTAGAACAACAGGAGTGTTGTGTCAATTTTTGGGATTTTTCGGGGTTCGCTTGGACATTTTTATACATTAACTGGGTTTTCTAGGCATTTTATGTGCATAATTCAAATTTGAACTATATGCACAAGCTCCAGTGCAGAAAAATGGGTTGACATATCAAATGTGTGTCGTTGGGATCATGCTTAGGTCCCATGCAAGAAATGGGAATGAATTTCAAACACCAGGGCACTGTTGATTGCCGGCAAAAAGTTGAGATACTTTGTTTTTAAATTCTAGTAAATCCAAAACTCGTCTGAAATTCATGAAACTTGGCACGCTATCATGGAATGGCACCTGACATGCTGTGGTATTTTTCGTGTCCATTTTGAGAGAAGGCGCACTCGAATAACAGCCAACAAAGGCATTTTGAAACAAATAGCTGCCACTTTAACATCTCAAACGTCTGTATAATTTAAATCGTGTGCGTTCTGTTAACCATTCACGTGACGCCACATGTCACTCTTTTAATGGCTATAGGAGGTGCCGTGCGGACAGCTGCTTGACTGAACAGGAGGCGTGCGAGCGCAGTCCGGTGCACAGGCTGACCGAGAGGCGTGCAAGCTGTCCTCCAATGCGCAGGCTCACTGGGAAGCATGCGAGCTGTACGCTGTGCAGGCTCACTGGGAAGCGAGCCCTTTGACTTCCATGGCCACCCGCCTTGCTCACATCCTCTCCATTAATGGCTGCGCCCGAGCCACTGTTTAATACGGACAGCCTTACTGTTCGCCTCCCATTCCCCTCCCTCCCGCAGACCTCCACCAACTCCATGGCGCAGAAGGATCATCTGCCACTAGTCTTCCAGTTTGGTGAAGTCGACTCCGAGCCAGAGGAGATAGAAAATAAGGAGGAATGGGGCCTCATGGACATGGACCAGAACGAGCTGGCCGCGGCGGTTGATGCCCCCGCGCCTGTCCCAGCTCCCATCCCCGCGCCCGCGCTAGCGACCGTCCCCGTAGCATTGACGGGCTGGTCGCCGAGCACTATTGCAGAGCTGGGAGCCGCTGGCGTTAGCGAGATCTCCGCGGACCCGCGCAAGCTCGTGTACATGCTAGCGCCAGCGCCCGTGCCCGTGCCCATGCGCGCCCATGCACCCACCGCGGCGTCGGTCCCCGTGCGTTTGCCTGCATCCACCGCGCCCGTGCCCGTGCGCGCGCGCTCCTCAGCGGCATGGGATACCGCCGTCGACTGCTACCTCGCAGCACCGCGAGTTACCGTCCTCCCGTGCCCCGCCCGTCGATCGCGCGATGACATGATGTTTGATTTCCAAGTGAAGAACATTCTGTGCTGCCTTGAAGACTTCAACAACGGCGTCCCGGAGGACGACAACGACAACGCCGGTGCGGCACGCCGCCTCCGCCGCCGCCAGAATTAGTTTTTTTGGGGGTTTAATGCTGTATCAGTGTATCTCGAGCATATGAATATAAATTCGCAGTGTGACTGAATGAAAGATATGGTTTGAATGGACTTGCTTTTTTCTTTCTCAATGTACAAACTTATCAAACGATTTTCTTTAAAAACAATGTAAATGGTTTTAAAATATAAAACACTCATCGCAAACGTTTTAGATAGAACACCCATACGCAAACCGACAGCTTCCCCAGGAATCCAAGGGAAATGTGCCGAGCAGGCTTTGTGCAGCTCTTGATCGCAAACGTTTTAGATAGAACTCCCGTATGGAAAGTGAGAGCTATGGTCTTCCCTAGTAAGCCAAGGGAAAATTCGCAGCGCAGGATTTGTGCATCTCTTCAATGCAAACGGTTCAGATTGAATACGGTATGCAAAGCCAGACTTCGGCGCTAAGCCAAGAGAAAATGTGCCGAGCAGGATTTGTACATCCCTTCAACGCAAACGGTTGTTTTTGATGACCCATGTGCAAGCACGTACACACAATTTGGTAAGATTTGCATCTGTCATATTGGGTATATTGCCAGTTGTCAAACTGGAAAGATTGACATTTGTTGATCTAGTAACATTGCCATTTGTCAAGCTTGTAACACTGCCATTTGTCAAAATATGCAGCTAAAAATCACTAGCACTATCTAATTTCTGCAACTAAAATTCAGTAATTAAGCATAGATTTCATTCATAGATTAAGCAGTCGTTCTAGCTGAACCAACCAAACTTTTCCCCAATTGTTGCCAACCACGTACTGAAATAGCTAGTTCAACTATATATACTAGCTAATTTTAAGTATGTTGTACAGTTCCACCACATCTATAGTCAGATGAACTGAGCAAAATAGCCCCTAAATACTACTACTATGAAGGGGCTTTGTACTACTTCTGGCAGCCTCTCCTCTGTAGAGCGCGCTCAGTAAGAGGCAGAGGAGGAGGAGCCTACCGACGAGCTGGACAACTGCAATACGGTGCCTGCCGCTGCTGCACCTTCAGCGACGCTCACCTCGAACGCCCTCTACCGCTCCTGATGACCCCTCTCGAAGCGGTGGTTCTCCTTGTAGATCTCCTGATTGCTTGGCTCTGCGGCGGCGTGTGCTGCGGCCACGGTTGCGGTAAGGCTCTTTGCATGCTCGACGAGGCGCTCCTCCTCCTCCCGCAGGAACTCGATGTAGCGCGCAAGGTCGCTGACGCACGTGCGGGCCTCCACCTTCACCTCCCGCCTTCGGGTGGCGGTGGCGGAGTGGGTGATGACCCCGGCGGTCGACGGTGGGCTGGCGGCCACGGCGGTCGACGGTGGGCTGGCGGCCACGGCGGCCGACGATGGGGTGGCGGCCACCGACACCACCTCCCGCCTTCGGGCCGCGGTGGCGGAGCGTGTGATGGCCACGGTGGCCGCCAATGGGATGGCGGCCACGACGGCCACCTCCCGCCTTTGGGCCGCGGCGGCGGAGTGGGCGATGGCCCTGGCTTTCGACTGTGGTGTGGCGGCCACGGTGGCCGGCAACAGCTGCCGACGGGCAGCGGCGGCAGAGCATGTGGTGGGTGTTCCACAAACACCCAACAGGGACGCCACGCGCACTACACTACGCCGGGGACTGCGCCGCCATCGCGGTGTAGCCTCCCAGTTGGAGCTGTCCTCTGATGACGACGGAGTGGCTGAGCGACGACGATGGACCGGTGCCATTGGCGATTGGGAGAAGCAGACGAGATAAGCTAGAGGGAGGGAGGGGAAAATGCGACGCAGGACTCGCCGGCCATGAGGGTTTATATAGCAGGCCGGTAAGCATTGGGATTTTGGGGGATTTCACCGAGTTGGGCGGGAAGCTTGCGCGGGAACCTGCGAGGTTGCGCGGGAACGGGCTCACCAACGATTCATTGGTGCCACTTCGAGCCACCGTTTGGCTAAAAGAACGCCCCCGTGCGCTGCGCAAGCTTGCGCTGTAAGCCGTCTGCGGCAGCGGGGTGACAAGACGTGCGAGAGGAGGACGAAAGGACACGTACACATACGGTTAATAAAAAAATGTTTGCGATTTAATTACCTACTACCCCCGTCCTGGTTTATAAGTCGCTATGTATTTTTGTGCCAAATTTTGACTAGAGATTTAACTAATAAAATACGAATGCATGTCGCCAAAGATTATATCGGTGGATTCGTATTTGAACATAGTTTCCAATTATATAATTTTTATAACATGCATCAACATTTTGTTGTTTAAATTTAAGGTCAAAATATGGCACAGAATATAAAGGGGACCAATAGACGAAAACGGAGGTAGTAGCACACGGCCGCTCTCTACGCAGCGTCGCAACTGCCGGCCGGCTTGTAGACGACCATTCCCTGCGTGTTCAACTACTCTATGTGTGTGGTTGCTCGCGGTTGAGGCGGCCACGGCACACTATGCTCGCGTCTCGCCGCGCACGCTATGCTCTCACGTCCCTCCGGGCGCTCTGCCCTCGTCCCTCCACGCGTGCTGCCAGTGTTTGGGGCTAGCGCACGATCACGTACGTTCGTGCTGCCATTATGCATGCGGTTGCGCCACGCGCGGTGCCACGATGCAGTTACCCGCTGCAAAAACTACCATGCGGATGCGCTGAGAATCCAGGCCGCCCGGCCCCTATTTATTCCTGCGGCCATTTACCTTCATCTCTTGCGCCACACGACACAATAAGCACACCCATGATGACACATACAGAGAGTACATCCAGCGGTTCCAATGGCGCTCCACGTGGCTCCAATGGCGCTCCCAGCGGCCGACGACGACAACGGGGGGCAGTTCACCACGCATCACATAGTGGACACCCATGTGAGGGGGAAGGCCCTCTCGGTGGTGTACACGAACAAGCCAGTCTCGGTGGAGAGCTCCATCCAAACTATGGAGCAGTTGCTTGCTGAGGACAAGTACCAAGTGGTCGGCTTTGACCTCGAGTACACCATCGGTCGTGCCGGGCACGATCAGAAGGTTGCCGTCGCCTAGTTGTGCGTGCGACATGACGTCCTCATCTACCACTACCACCTGGCCGCAAGGCCTTGCAAGCGTTTTTCCATGTTTATCAACAGCTCCGACTATAGTTTCGCTACGATGGACACCACCAATGATCTAAAAGAGCTCAAGGTTTCGGCCTTGAAATGCCAGAATCTTGTCAACATCCAGGACCACTACAAGGTCTGGGGCAGTGACAACAACAAACAGAACTCCCTGGTTGACCTCACCTCGGCCATCATCGACCCCTACTACATGAAGATGAAGGATGAGAGCAAGAAGGACAAGAACACCTGGCACAGTGTCTGGCATCAGACATTGGATGAACAACACGTCAAGTACGCGGCCAAGGATGCGTACACAAGCTACGAGATGTACAGGTAGATCGTTGACATGAGGAAGTGTCTTCTTCCTGCCCCAGACGAGGGATCGAGCCACAAAGTAGTGGCGGGAGCGTCACAAGAAGTAGATGACTAGATGATCATTTCTCCTAGTTTAGAATGAATGCAATTGTTTATTGAGGTGTGTGCCAATGATCTGTATAGTCACTTATATATATATATATATAATATATATATATATATATATATATATATGTTATTCTTCTATAGATAGAGCAAATCACACAGCTCATTAGCAGCAATCGTCTGTGTTATTATTGGTCTTCGCACACATTTCTGATTACGGGCCTGTTTGCCGCGTATCACACACATCTTATTTAGTTGAACTGTTTCTGTTGTCTTGGCTCATCACAAACAGTTCATCCGAGTGAATTGTTTGCCCTCCATCGCACACACCTTGATCTGGCTGACTGTTTCTATTGTGTTGGCTAATCACACACAGTTCATCCTAGTGAACTATATGCCGTATATCACACACACCCTCATCTGGCTGCCCGTTTCTGTTGTTCTGCCTCATCGCAAACAGTTCTGCTGGATTAACCGTATGCCACGCATCGCACATGCAACTCTAGTCTAAACCGTGTTTGATGTCACCGCCATCGCAAACATTTTGTATCTTTTTTGATGGTTTTATTACATCACCGTTTGTGATTAATGTATCGCACACAGTTTCGTCGAAGGGTCTCTGATTGGACTGTCGCATTTGGACCAACCTGCAGTAGTGAGGGGCTGGCAGTGGGGCTAGTCAACTACCCAGTCAGCAGTTGACTGGTCCACGGTTGACTAATCAGCGGGTCCTGTGGGGCCCGCATGTTAGTGACTCAATTTTTACATATTTATATTTATTTTTTATTTTATTTCCTTAAACCTTTTTTAACAGGCCGGCCCCAGGGGCAGTGACACAGGCCACCAGGAGGGTGGCTGTCGGGCGCGCACGACGCACACCGACGCCGGCGGCCATGGCAGCTAGGAGGCCCGAGTGTGGGTGGAAGGCGGCAGGGCGCGCGAGGCACAGGTAGGTGCATCCGAGGGCTTCTACGGCCGCGCGCAGGAAGCGCCGGCGGCCTTCGGCAACAGCAGCAACGGGAACAGCAGGCGGTAGCGGGCTACTACGAAGGCGCACGAGGGCGGTGCGGTGGCAGCCAGCGCGCATGCGCGAGTAGGGGGTTGGGCAGGTCACGGCGGATGGCGGCGGCGAGCAGCTGCAGTAGCAGAAAGAGCGGCGGCAGGCAGGGTGCGGCGCGGGCAGGGACGGGCGCGGGCGGCAGCTAGCGCGAGTGGGGAGGCGTGGGTGCGGCTGGCGGGCAGGGCGGCTGCAGTAGCGTGGGCCACGGCCGGGCGGGCCCGGTAAGCAGCGAGTGGGGTGCGGGTGAGGCACTCACAGCGGGCAGCGGCGGTGGTGTCAGCGGAGTTGTAGGAGCAGGGGCGCGGGCTGGCGCAGGGGAGCACGCTCGAGGTGCGACGAGCGGGGTCCGACGACGGGGCTGCTACGGGGTACGGACAGGAGCTAGGGTAGGACGGGGAGGAACGGGGCTCACAGCGGGGCCGGAAAGGATGCTCAGGGACGATGCGGGTGGCCGGTGAAGGGGATCGGGTCAGGGCAGCAGTGGCCCGACGCCGCGTGGACGGGGGTGATGGAGAAGACCGAGAGCTCTCCGGCTCGAGCCAGAGGGCGAAGCCGGCGTGGGCTTGCGCGGCGAGGCCCCTGGACCTGGTGGTGGCACGAGGGAAGGCCAGTGGCCGTGGGCACGGAGATGTTAGAGGCGGATTGGCGCGAGGAGAAGAGGACAATACAAGGTGGAGGGGGAGAAGATATTTAGGGCGAGGCCAGGGTGTCGGCGCTGTCTAGCTTATCCTCTCGAGGCACCCTGTAGCGACACAGTGGCGTGGTGGTGCGGCGAGAACGGCGTCCAAGCACAGCTGGAGGAGAGAAGTAGGGGAAACCTGGGAGTGGGTTGGCCGGTGCGGGTCGGCCAAAGCCCATGGGGAGAACAGGGGGTTTGTGGCCCTTTCCCTTTTGCTTTTTTAACTTCTGTTTTCTAATTCTCTTAAAACAAAAAAATATTTTTATAAAATATTAAAATTACTCCTAAATTAGTATAACAAATTAGGCCACTGCCACAATTAGTTTAGTAGTTTAAATAAAATAGTTTAGTATTTTTATAATTTAAAAAGCAATTAAATCATAGTTTTGCCCTATTTTTTATTTATTTTAGGGCACTAAACCACTTTATAAAAATGTTGGTTCACCACCATAATTAGTTCTGGAATATTTGCCACATGATGAACATTTTAGTTTTCATGTTTGAAGAAATAATTTATTTGACTTGCATTTTAAATTTGAATTGAGTTTGGTTTGAAAAAAAGTGAGGATTAGCAACTTAGTTATGATGACTTGGCACCATTAGGCATGAGATTACTGTAGCATGATACTGGGGGTGTTGCAAAAAAGATGTTCCATTTGTTTTTGATGATGATTGCGTAGAAGCCTTTGAAATACTTAAGAAAGCACTAGTTTCTACACCCATTGTTCAATCACCTGATTGGAACTTGCCTTTTGAAATAATGTGTGATGCTAGTGACTACACTGTTGGTGTTGTTCCAGGTCAAAGAGTTGATAAGAAATTGAATGTTATTCATTATGCTAGTAAGACTTTAGATAGTGCTCAATAAAATTACGCTACTACTGAGAAAGAATTTTTAGCAGTTGTGTTTGCATGTGATAAATTTAGATCTTATATTGTAGAATTTAAAGTAACTATTCACACCGATCATGATGCTATTAAATACCTTATGGAAAATAAAGATGCTAAACCTAGGTTGATTAGGTGGGTCCTTTTACTACAAGAATTTGACTTGCATGTTATTGATAGAAAGGGAGCTGAGAATCCTGTAGCAGATAATTTGTCTAGAATGGAAAATGTTCTTGATGACTCACTGCCTATTGATGATAGTTTTCCTGATGAACAACTAGCTGTTATAAATGCTTCTTCTTCTTGTAATAATCCTTGGTATGCGGACTATGCTAATTACATTGTTGCTAAATATATACCACTGTTATACATACCAACCAAAGAAAAAGTTCTTCTTTGATTTAAGCCATTTCTTTTGCAATGACCCACATCTATATAAAGAAGGAGTAGATGGTGTTATTAGATGTTGTGTACCTGAGCATGAACATGAACAAATCTTATGGAAGTGTCATTACGAGGCATACGGAGGACACCATGCTGGAGACAGAACTGCAGACAAGGTATTACAGTCTGGTTTTTATTGGCCTACTCTCTTCAAAGATGCACGTAAGTTTGTCCTCTCTTGTGATGAATGTCAAAGAATTGGTAATATTGGTAGACATGAGGAAATGCCTATGAAATATTCACTTGCTATTGAACCATTCAATGTTTGGGGCTTTGATTATATGGGACATTTTCCTTCCTCCAATGGGTATACACATATTTTAGTTGCTGTTGATTATGTTACTAAGTGGGTAGAAGCTATCCCAACTAGTAATGCTGATCATAACACTTCTATTAAAATGCTTAAGGAAGTTATCTTTCCGAGGTTTGGAGTCCCTAGATATTTAATTACCGATGGTGGTTCACATTTTATTCATGGTGCTTTCCATAAACTTCTTGCTAAATATGATGTCAACCATAGAATTGCATCACCTTATCATCCTCAGTCAAGTGGTCAATTTGAATGGAGTAATAGAGAAATAATGTTAATGGTACAAAAGAGTTTTAATAGATCTAGAAAGAATTGGTCTAAGAAACTTGCTGATGCATTATGGGCTTATAGAAATGCTTATAAAAATCCTATGGGTATGTCTCCATATAAAATGGTCCATGGAAAAGCATGTCATTTACCTCTTGAGTTGGAACATAAAACTTATTGGGCAATTAAGGAACTTAATTATGATTTTAAACTTGCCGATGAAAAGAGGTTTTTTTATATTAGTTCTCTAGATGAATGGAGGACACAAACTTATGAAAATGCCAAGTTGTTTAAAGTAAATGTTAAAAGATGTAATGACAAAAGAACCCAAAAATGAGACTTTGATGTAGCTGATCTATTATACAATTCTTGCATCAAATTCTTAGCAGGAAAACTTCTCTCTAAATGGGAAGGACCATATATTGTCGAAGAAGTTTATCGCTCCGGAGCTATTAAGATCAACAATGCCGAGGGCACTTTGTTAATGGGCAAATAATTAAGCATTATATCTCAGGTACGCCCATTAATGTTGAAACTAATATAATTCATACTATGACACTAGAGGAGCACGTAGAAGAGATCTTCCGGAACGCTCCAGAATCCTGAAAAGGAGTTGGTATGCAGTACGGTAGGTAAACCGACTCCTAAAGTTCCATAAAAGTAGTTTTTGTTCATTTTGGAATATATAAAAAATTAGGAAAATAATAAACAATCAGGAAATTGCATGAGGGAGTGACAAGCTCGGGGGTGCGCCCTACCCTCAGGGTGCACCATGTGAGCTTGTGGCTTTCCCGTGGACTTTCCCGACTCTGTTTTCTCCCAGATTACTTGTCTTGCATGGAAAAAATTCATTATATATACTCTCGGATGTTTTGACCTCCGTTTCGCAAATTTCCCCTTTGTCCTTGTTTTGGACTATTTTTCTGACAGATCTATATCGCGATGGCACCTCCAAGCTCGTCCAAGGACAAGTTCTATGAGAAGGTCATCAACCCTTACCTCTCGGAGGTGATGAAACACCATCAGACCATCAAGATGAGTGAGGGGGTGCTTCACATCTGGGACGTTCCAGGGCCCAAGAAGACCGGAAGTGAGAAGGCCAGGCTTGAAGCAGTGGAACAGGAGATCTTCTAGTGCCAAGGGATGGTGGAGCATGGACTAACTGCTAACCACTCCATGATCATGAAATTTATCCGTGAGCACAAGGTGTACATGAAGGATATTGGGGACGTCATCTTCAAGCTCAATGGCCGTATTGATCATCTGCAGGCCCAAGTTTATGACTTACAAAACCAAAACTTTGAGTATGAAGCCAGGTTTAAATTTATGAGTTTGGCTACAAATTTCGGGATTCCAGAAACACGTCCATCTTTTTATGATGGGGAGCCTATGCCTTGGAAGACGGAGGACAAGCCAACCGCTTCATCATCACCGAAGAAAGACACTTGAGTACACGGGTATGCGCACCATCCTTGACTTGTTCCAAGCTTGGGCCAGGTGCCCTTGTATTGTATCACCATCACTTTTATCATCGTTATCTATCTTAGTTCGATCCTTAGTTATTTCATGATTTAGAAGAATAAAATTGTATTATGATCTAGTTTTGAGTGCTTGTTTTGTGATCTATCTATGTAATCGAGTGTGAGAGTTATATAATAAAGAGTAGTTCGAGTTGAGTTGTTTTACTTTCTTGTTTTAATCTTAGAAATAAAAAGAATGAAAAGATCATATGCTAACACTACAAAAAAAAGTCCATGATGATATGTGTTTGTCACAGTAGGTCACGTTTTCTGTCATGCATGTACACCCATGACGATTTTATGACAGAATGAAGATAGTCATACCTGTGCTGTCGTAGAAGTGTTCCATGACAATACTCAAATTATCATCATGGAAGTGTCCACTTCCATGACGATAAATGGTGCGTCATGGAAGTGCTTTCGTCAAGGGGAACCGACACGTGGCATCCACCATAACGGGTCACCGTTAAGCTATTGGGTCCGGTTTTGGATCCGATAACGCGTTAACAGTCGTGACCAATGGCGATTTTCCATGTGTAAAGTTCTCATTGGTCGAAGGAAACACGTGTCAGCTCTGTGTTGGGACAGAGGTCATCCATCCAATGGATGAGGCGGGCCTATGAGACATCGACACGCGGCACGACCCAACAGTGGCCCATTTATGTTAAAAAGGCCGGCCCGTTTGACTTGGTCAAAATTTAGCGGGCCGGTCCATGGAAAGCTTGTTAACGACCTGTTCCCACATAGCCCATTTATGGCCCGGTAACTCAGGGCCCATTATGGCCTTTCCGAATTCAACCCAGTAGCGTTATGTGGGCCGTCCAATATAATCCCAGCCCGTGGTCAACTTCGGCCCATGTGTGGCCCATGATGTCTTTCGGCCCATATGAGGCATTTCGTATCTTTGGGCCCTTTAACGGCCCGTTGTGACTCTGGCCCATAATAAACAGTAAATATCTTTATACCCATTAAAGGCCCATGATTCAGTTGGGCCATGTCTAGCCCGTATTATCTTTCGGCCTTCTAAGGCCCATATACCCTTGGTCTCATTACCGGCCCTCGATTACTTACGGTTCGTTACTGGCCTATTCCGCTAATGGTCCAAATTCAGCCTGTGGTTACAATCGGCCCGTCTGTGGCCTGTTAAACCTTTGGGCCTTATTCATCCCGTCATCTATTACGGCCCATTAACGACCCATTATGCCTGTCGATATAATTAAGCGTGTGCTGTCTGATGACCTATTAATGGCCCATTATGGCCTGGTCCCATTAATAGATGGTTGTGATTCTGTCCCGTTTACGGCCCATATCACGTTCTGACTTTGGTCCACGATCAATATGGCTCATGGATCCTACGGCCGTAAGAGGCCCATGGATCGTAAGGCCCATAGGAGGCCTATGGATTGTACGGCCCATAGGAGGACCATGGATCCTACGACCCATAGGAAGACGATGGATACTACGGCCCGTAGGAGGGCCAGGTTACAATGGACCATATGTAGACCATTGTTATTGCAGCCACTAGGAAACCGAGGAAAAAGAAATGTAGTACTACAAGCAAACAAATAAAAAAGATTATAAGAAAATAAATAAGCAAGCAACTAACGCTAGGATATTACGGTGATTACACAGATTACATCCACTGGGCATGAAAGTTCGCCATCAATGCAAATATAGGGAACAAAGCAACATCTTACATACAATGGACGTCAAAGTTGGCTACCAGTGGAAATAAACACCGCAGAAAAACAAGTCCAGAACTAAAACCACTTCAGAAGAGCTCAAGAAACGATATCCTGGGCACCCACCATGCTCGCAAGAAGCTTAGCAAGCTTATTAGCTTTCTCTTGTTCGACACTAAAATCCTCCAAATCTTCCTGTTGCACCAGAAAGTATGCATCTGAATTCTGCAGGGACTTCCTCAGTCCTTCGGCTTCTTGTCACAGCACAGCTGATCATTGTCTTTCAGCTTGTTGTTGAGACTCAAGAAGACGAACTGATTCACGCAGTGAGTTCGAAGAGCTTGTGCCAGCAGTAGTGGCCAGTAACTCAAACACTACATCAAGGCAGGACTTTGGGTTTGTCTCACTATCTTAAAGATAGCTTATATCAGGTTTCTTGGAGACCAACAGGGTTGTCTCACTATCTTCAACCTTATCTGCATTATTTGCTTTACCATTGCACAATGGGGTACTCTTCTCCAATATTCTGCCGACATTCTAAAAGAGGAACAAGCAGACACATCACAGGTTTAGCATGTAGTATATGAAACTCATTTTGGTAAACCAGTTTAGTTGTAATGTTGACAGGATTATACTAACTTGTCTTCTATTGCAAGGTAGTACATAATAACGGCATGAAACAAACATATATCTATGTACTATGGTCACTGAATTGTCTATATCATCGTCACTTATGTTGCCAAATCAAGATAGAGACACAGTTCAAATCATATCTGTGGAAAACTACATAGCACTAACAACACTTGTAATGTGCATGCCATGAGAACATAACTGTTTATACAATTGAAACTGAAATCAACATAGAGCAAGAATTTACAACAAAAATCCAATTAAAAATAGGTTTAAAACATACCTGTTGCGCAATTGGAGTTTCTATTGGATCCTTCAAATTCGAAATTAGTTGGTATATGTAAATACAGTGATGCAAGAGCAAAGGAGTATGCACCATAGCTACGGAATCTGACCTGAAAATAGTTGCTCTTCTGCTTTAAGCGTGGAATTTGGGTTCGCTGGGGTGGTCCGCGTGCTTTGGGCACTGTAGTTGCCTTACTAACTGCTCGTGTGTGGGTGCTCTGTGGTGGAGAAGGTGTTGTCTCAACTGGAAGTGGTTTACTATCTACTGGGGTTGGGGTTAGATGGGGTGTAGCTAGTTCAGTGTCTAACGGGTAGGGGTACAATCTGCAAGAGTGCTGGTTATGTGTGGTGGGGCTGGTTCTTGCTCAAGTAAAACCATGGTTCTATTTGCATCGACGGGTAGCATCGTCTTTTGTGAAGACCGTGCTTTTACGCCCTTAGATACTGCCATCAACCTCTCCAATTCAAATGGCTGATAAACAAGAAAAGAAACTAAATGTACATATATTATATGGTAGACAGATGCAGTAATTCACGTATATGTGGTCTAACCACAAACCAAACAGGATAGCATTACACAATTTCACATATATGATGGCTAACTAAACATCATAGCATGACACAGTTTCAGATATATGATGTATAACTAAACAGGATAGAATGACATAATTCAACGTATGATGACTATCTAAAGAGGATGACATGACACAACTATATGATGTCTTTATAAAATAGGTTGGCATGAAATAATTCACATGCATGTTGTCAAAGTATACAGGATAGCATGATATAGTTCACATATATGATTGATATACTAAGCAACTGGCACTCGCATATATGATCCCTAAACTAAGCAGATGGCATTGAATATTGTCTGTATGATGCTAAACTAAGCAATGCAAGACACCATATGCATGATATGAGAAATATAACCATCGCAAGTTAGAGCACACACCTCAGGTGGGATATAGGACTGGTCATCTGTCTCCGAATCCTTCTCTGAGGAGCTACCTATAACTAGCATGATATCTGCTTCAACAGGTAGCATTGTCTACTCCGAAGACCTCGTTTTCACTCTAGATTTTTCCATAACCGACTCAAATGGCTGATGCACAGGAAGAGTAGTTGAATATAGAAACATTGTCGACAGATGGAATATGTAATGAAGAAAAATGATGACTTGACATAATTCACATATATGATGTATGGCTATACAGGATGGCATTGCATAATTCACATATATGATGCCTGGCTAAAAAAGATGGCATCGCATAATTCACATATATGATATAGAAACTAAACAGGTGGCACTCTGACAAAGCATGTCTAATCTAACCAGATGACATAGCAGTGCAAGACACCATATGCATGATATGAGCAACATAACCCTGCCAAGTTAGAGCATACACCTCGGGGGGGGGGGGGGATAGGACAGGCCATCTGTCTCTGAATCCTCCTCTGATGAACTATCTGTAACCAGCAATATATCTTCTTTGACAGGTAGCACTGATTACTCTGAAGGCCTTGTTTTCACTTCAGATTTTTCCATCACCGACTCAAATGGCTGATGCACATGAAGAGTAGATGAATGTACAAACATAGTCGACAAATGGAATGCATGATGGAAAAAATAGTATGGCATGATACAATTCACATATACGATGACTGGCTAAACACCATGGCATTGCATGACTCGCATATATGATGTCTGGCTAAACAAGATAACATTGCATAATTCACATGTATGATATAGAAAGCAAACAGGTGGGATTCACACAAAGCATGTCTAAACTAAGCTGATGACATGTACGATTTATAAAGTAAGCAATGCAGGGCGCCATATGCATGATATGACCAACATCAGCATGCCAGGTAAAGAGCAAACACCTCAGGGGTAAATAGGTGTGGTCCGCTCCCTCTGAATCCCCCTCTAAATATTATCTTCCTCTGGAATACAATCTAGCATGGGGGGAGGGGGGCTGCCACTGCGCCCACCATGGAGCGACATCTGCATGACATTACATTCCCACGCAACGCTCTCCTCTTTTTCTCTACATGTTCAGTACGATTGTGTACGATAACTGACATGCATAATATGAAAAACATAGTCAGATTATGCAAAGCCTAAGGGGTGCATGCAGAAATCCAGACTGATGGCAGCAACCAGTGGATAGATCCAAAAGTAATGGTAGCAGGCAGATGATAGCTTCAGTTAAAAAAGATAGATGATGGCTCCTCTACTGTTTGTTGCCCACCCAACATGAACCACAAAGAAGACCCGAGATGAACCGGATAGTAGACAGAGATACTATTCGTTGCTGCCTCGATATGTGCCCCACATGCATTTTAAAACTCAAGTTTGAACATTAGTTTAGACTTTGGACCTAACTGGAAGTCTAAGAGGTGAACAAGATGATAAAGTAGCAGGTAATATTAATATATGTATAACGTAAGCAGACACGAAAGAGTGTGACCTCTCTTCCGGAACTGTGTAGTCCTCAGGTTCATCTACTCAGTCGATGATGGTAATGCAATTGCCATGGCTGCCGGTGGCGGGGAAGAAGATCTGAGGCGGCAAAAGAAGGTCTATAGGGGGGATCTCTGCTGCTATGGACGCTTCCGTCATTGTAGCAGCTCAGGTGGGGTGGACGACGACACGTCTGGAGCGGGACAAACGACATAGAGTTTTCTTTGACACCTATCTGTAAATGAAGTAAATATGTAAGGGCTCCTTTGAATTGGAGGATTCTGAAAACACAGGGACAGGAAAAATACAGGAATATGATAGGAATGCACGTGCAAAACATAGCATTTGCAAACACGGGATTTCTGTCAACCTGGGTGTTTGGTTCATAGGAATTCGAAGAACACAGGAATGTAGAGAAACATGGTCAAATTAAAGTCAAACCACATGAAAATGTAAAGTGGGAACCTTATTATGCCACTAATGCACTTAGTCTTGTTCTTCATGCATAGCAATTTGAAAAGGACATCCAAGTGGATATTAAAATAATTATGTTTTTTCTTTGAAAGAGACACCAAAGGGAAAAAAATCCTCCAGTTTTGCTTTGCTCCATTCCTTCTTACCAAATGCATGAATCGTAGTACCATAGGAAACTTTCCAATTCTTGTGATTTTCTTCACTTTTTCTTTCAACCAACGACAATTTTAGTAGGCAGTCTTCAACAGGCTGAAGCCTACAAAATGTTTTTGTAATACTACTAGTTTGGACCCAGCCAACTAGCTCAACTCCCAAGCCCATCTACACTCCCAGGACTACTGCCGCACTGCTTGTTATATGGGAGAAACTATTCGTATATCTCATTACTATGGGTTCTTAGTGTGTCTTCTTGCCTGCATGAACTGGATATTTTTTTAAAGAAACCTAAAGTTTATCAATATATACTACATGTGCTCTGTTGTACTGTGAAAAAAATTGAGCTTATATGGACAACATAAGTAGGTCCATTATTCTGGTTGAAAAGTTATATCTTTAACTAAATCAATAATAGTACATGTTCCCGTTGTAATCTAAATTTTTGTGAGCTTATTTGGTCCACATGATTATGATATAATGGCTGTCTTCCTAAACTGATTCAAATTGTGGTTCAAACGAGCATTTAGTTTTTTCGCTATTAACTTTTAGACCACCCTCCATTTCTTTCTAGATTTGCAACAACTTTGAACTAAAGGACCCCTAAGGGATATAAATTAATGTAGAGTAAAAAAAGCAATGCGATGAGTGTACAACCTCTTTGGCGTAGCCTTGTCGACCTGAGCATCATTGGGTTGGTTGTGGAGGATGGTGCGGCTGGTGTGACTGTCGGAGGCAGGGAAGAAGATTTGAAGCGTCTGGAGACAGCGCCGAGGCTACTGCTTCTCTATGATGGACGGTTCCATCATTGGAGCAACTCCAGTGAGGCGCACGACGGCAAGGCTGAAGCATAAAAAGACAGACAACGTTAATCTGAAGTGGCATTCTAATAGCATCTGCAATAGATGATGTAAAATACATCACCAAAAAGTGCTAGATGTAAAATGCATCAGCCGCACCATGGCACCTCCAACAGATGATGTAAAAACTGTCGACTCTGAACTTAACTGAAGAATCTACATTTTACAGTCGAAACTGAATTTTACTGTCGAAACTGAATTGTTCTGACGAAACTGAATTTTACTGTCGAAATTGATTGCACTAGTAGCAGAGCATTGCGATAAAAGTTTAGGACGATCGAGCACTTGTAGCAGAGAAGCAGTGATCTAAATTAGCAGCCGCTCGAGCAGGGAACACACTAGCAGAGTGATACGTCTCTGTCGTATCTATATTTTTTGATCGTTTCTTCTCAATATTCTACAACTTTTATATACTTTTGGCAATATTTTATATTATTTTTTGGACTAACATATTGATCTAGTGCCCAGTGCCAGTTCCTGCTTGCTGCATGTTTTTTGTTTTACAGAAAATCCATATCAAACGAAGTCCAAACACGATAAAAATTTACGGAGAATTATTTTGGAATATATGTGATTTTGGGGAAGCGGAATCAATGCAAGACGATGCGCGAGGGGCCCACAAGCTCAAGGGGCACACCCCCTACCCAGGGCGCACCTGGCAAGCTTGTGGCCACACCGTAGGTCCGTTGGAGGTGTCCTTCGGCCAGAAGGAAGCTTATATCCAGATAAAAATCGTGTTAAAATTTCAGCCCAATCGGAGTTACGGATCTCCGAATATTTAAGAAACGGTGAAAGGCCAGAAAAGGGGATCGCAAAACAGAAGAGAAACAGAGAGATGGATCCAATCTCGGAGGGGCTCACGCCCCTCCGCCACCATGGAGGCCATGGACTAGAGGGGAAACTCTCCTCCCATCTAGGGGGAGGTTAAGGAAGAATAAGGAGGGGGGCTCTCTCCCCCTCTCTCCCGGTGGCACCGGAGTGCCGCCGGGGCAAGGATCGTGACAGCGATCTACACCAACAACCTCGCTACCGTAAACACCAAGTTTCTCCCCCTCTATGCAGCGGTGTAACACCTATTATCCCCATTGATATATCTACTTAAACATGGTGCTCAACACTACGTATTATTATCCAATGATATGTGGCTATCCTATGTTGTTTGAGTAGATCCGTTTTTGTCCTATGGGTAGATTGATGATCGTGATTGGTTTGAGTTGTATGTTTTATTTTAGTGCTGTCCTATGGTACCCTCCATGTCACACAAGCATGAGGGATTCCCACTATAGGGTGTTGCAATATGTTCATGATTCTCTTATAGTGGGCGGCAAGAGTGACAGAAGCTTATACCCGAGTAAGGGGATGGTTGCCTACGGGAGTAAAGAGGACTTGATACTTAATGCTATGGTTGGGTTTTACGTTAATGATCATTGGTAGTTGCGATGCTTTCTAGAGTTCCAATCATCAGTGCATATGATCCAAGTAGAGAAAGTATGTTAGCTCATGCCTCTCCCTCATATAAAATTGCAATAATGATTACCGATCTAGTTATAGATTGCCTAGGGACAAATAACTTTCTTGTGACAAAAACCTTTCTACTAAAACTAACTTTTATTATCTTGCAAATTATTCATAGTTTTATTCTAGAAAAGTACTCCTAGTTTTATTCTTGCAAACCTATCCTATCACCTACAAAATAGTTTCATACTTGTTCTAGGTAAAGCGAACGTTAAGCGTGCATAGAGTTGTATCGGTGGTCGATAGAAATTGAAGGGAATATTAATTCTACCTTTAGATCCTCATTGGGTTTGACACTCTTACTTATTGAGAAAGGCTACAACTAATCCCCTATATTTGTGGGTTATCAAAACCTTTTTTTGGCGCCTTTGCCGGGGAGCAATAGCGTGGGGTGAATATTCTCGTGTGTGCTTGTTTGCTTTATCACTAAGTAGATTTTTTATTTTCTGTTCTAAGTTGTTCTCTATCTTTAGTTATGGATATGGTACACGAAATACCAAAAAAAAATAGTTGTACTTGCTACTCATGGAGATCAGGAACCTCCTAAAACCCTCGATGCTCGTTATGTGAAAAATATTAAACACTACTTTGATAATCCTGAGAAAACCCAATTCCACTTGATAATGGGAGACATGTTGGATCAACGTGAATACTTTAGGGATTCTCGCTTGACTCACAAAAGGAAACTCTTATGGGATCAAATTGAAATGTTGCATTGGTATGCTTGGGATTTATGCTTGAGATATGGATATACTTGTTGCTCTAGGATGAAGACTCCACACCTTCCCTTTTCATGTGAATTTAATGATAATGAAACCTTGGCTTCTTATGCTAATGGTATACATGATTACTATGATGTGGAACGAATAGAAGAATTTGTCGCTTTTAAGGGTGCTTATGAAATTGAATCGTTGTTTGAAAAGTATGAAGATTGTGATGATGTTGTTTATAGATCTGAAAATTTTGCTATACTTAAATATTGTTATGATAATTATAAATACAATGCCGATATTGATCAATTTATTGAGAAAGTCTTCGCTGTCCAAGAAGAGACTAATATTTTGAAGGAATCTATGGAAGAAGAAATTGATGAAACTGTGAGCTCATTAGATGAAAAGGATGACGAGGAGAGCGAAGAACAAAAGGAGTAAGAAAGAAGAGCATCGTTGAAGTGGGGGAGCTGCTTGAACTTTGTTCATGCCCATGGAAACTTTGCATATCTTGAATTACAGAAACATTTCAACAAAAATCATTATCTCCTTGTACAAATCCATTGTATTATAAAAATAATGTGCCAAGGTTGGCCTTTAGGATGTTTAGATTGCTTGTTTGGTATGTGCGGTGCAAAAATAGAAACTTTGGCTGTAGTGCATGTCGGGGATATACCCCACGGTATAACCCGGCCGGAAGTATGACCCGGCCGAGACTTGGCGCCTCATTAGTAACCCGCCCAGACTTGGCGGCTCGTGAGAGGGCCAGCTCAAGGAGAGGCCTGGATGGTCGGCTCACGGAGAAGGTCTGAGAAGAGCAAGACCTGGCAAGGGAAGCAAGACTCGGACTTGTATCCGGCTTGTAATAGACTAGTCCTAATCCTACTAGGAATGTATATGTAAGCCGCCACTTCAACTTATATAAGGAGGGGCAAGGCACCCCAAGAGGGACAAGTTTAGACAGACAAACAGGTCTTAGACAAGATCAAAGTAGATGCTCTCGAGATGAGAGGTAGCGAAATAGCACCCTTGTAATCGAGATCATCATCATCATCAATAGCAGGCTTTTACCTCCACTGCGAGGGGCCGAACCTGGGTAAAAATTCACGTCTCTGGATTCCGATCAACCCCGTTCAATCTACTACCTAGTTGCGATGGCCTCACAACTAAGTCCTCACACTAGGACATCTGCAATGACAAAACCACGACAGTTGGCGCCCATCGTGGGGCCTACACACGGTGGTGTTATGTTCTTGAGGGATCGAGAAGCTCGCAATTCATTGGATGAAGAAAATTTGAGAAATTAGGGTTGCATCAGGTGCGCCACCACAAGGTTGCCGATTTGACGAGACCGACAGGCGATCCCATTCAAAGCCAGATCAAATTTTTTGGAGCGCTCGTGCGTCGGCGAGACCGACGGGATTTCCATCGAGCGCCACCATGATTCGGGAGCACGGACACATCTTCCATCCACAACGGCCGTGCTACAGGGTCACTTCAAGTCCTGACTCAGAAGTATTACGTCGCGTTTCATCAAGTATAAAGACAATTTGATTATTACTAGTTCACGATCAAACCAGCACCTCAAAACACAAAAGGAAAAAGACGAAGAAGGAGAAACAGTCCACAAACAGTCGACGACCCGGAAGATGATTTGGCCACGAACTCGGTCTTCGCTTGAGCCGCCCCCATACGACTTCGCCGCCAAGTCGCCGGCCTTATTTTGCCGATCTTCGTCGGGCTGGCCCCGGCTTCAGCTGCCTCCGCCATTGCCTCGCCAAGCCGCCGCCGTAGTGCGCCTCGCCTCCTGAAGCCTCCATCCACAGCCGACTGTCGGAGCTGCGAGCTCGTCACGACTGCCACCTCACCTCGTCAGGGGCCTCCTCAGCCGCCGTCCTTGTGGCCGTGGCCGCGGTCTCGCCTGTCGGCCCTGCCTCAAGCTGCTACCTCGAGCGACCTCCACCGATCCGTCCTTGTCGAGTGGCCCTTCTTCACAGTCGCACAAATTGCCTCGCCCTCACGCCGCCTGACCTCGTGGCCGCACCAAGACCACCCTGCTCGCCGGGTCACCTTCGCAGCAGCTGCGCGCCTGGAGCCACTCCCACGGCCTTGTGCCAAAATCGCAGCTGCCGCCCACCTTCATCGTCGTGTTCATGTCAAGCCGCTGCCCAACTCTACAGCGAGCGGCCCCGAGCCGCCTTCGTTGACCCACCTCCGTTGCGGCCTCGCCCTCAAGCCATCTATGAGCCACCGGCCTCCGTCGTTGCTGACATGGCTTGAGTCTGTGTCGGTATTTCCTGAAAGAGGAAGGGATGATGCAGCACATCTACGGTAAGTATTTCCCTTAGTTATGAAACCAAGGTATCAATCTAGTAGGAGGCCAAGCCATGCTATGTAAACAGTACCTACACATAAAGAACAAAAACTTGCAACCCGATGCGTAAGCGGGGTTGTCAATCCCTCGTCGGGTAAAAGATAGATTGGTTTGTATGATTTTGGATAAATAGATCTGAGTAAAACACGAAATAAAATAAATAAAGAAAAAGTGCAGCAAGGTATTTTTGGGTTTTTGGAATAATAGATCTGAAAACAAAAGCGAATAAAAATATATTGGAAAGCAATATGATAAAAGATAGACCCGGGGGCCGTAGATTTCACTAGTGACTTCTCTCGAGAAAATAGCATGCGGTGGGTAAACAAATTACTGTTGGGCAATTGATAGAAGATCAAATAATTATGATGATATCCTGGCAATGATCATTATATAGGCATCACATCCAAGATTAGTAGACCGAAATGATTCTGCATCTATTACTATTACTCCACACATCGACCGCTATCCAACATGCATCTAGTGTATTAAGTTCATGGAGAAACGGAGTAATGCAATAAGAACGGTGACATGATGTAGACAAGATATATTCATGTAGGAATAGACCCCATCTTGTTATCCTTAATAGCAACAATACATGCATGCCTCGCTGCCCCTTCTGTCACTGGGAGAGGACACCGCAAGATCGAACCCATCACAAAGCACCTCTTCCCATGGCAAGAAAAATCGATCTAGTCGGCCTAACTAAACCAAAGATTTGAAGAAGAAATACGAGGCTACAAGTAATCATGCATATAAGAGATCAAAGAAAACTCAAAAAACTTTCATGGATATAGATCTGATCATAAACTCAAACTTCATCGGATCCCAACAAACACACCGCAAAAAGCAATTACATCAAATAGATCTCCAAGAGACCATTGTATTGAGAATCAAAGAGAGAGAGAGAGAGAAAGACATCTAGCTACTTCCTACGGACCCGTAGGTCTATGGTGGACTACTCACACATCACCGGAGGGGCACCAATGAGGAGGATGAATCCCTCAATGATGGTGTAGATTGGATCTCCTGGTTCTGGAACTTGCAGCAGCTGGAATTGTGTTTCGTCTGCTCCCCTAGGGTTTCTGTAATTTCTGTGGATTTATAGAGCGAAGAGGCGGTGGACGAGACCCCCATGGGCCCCACAACCCATCAAGGTGCGCTAGGGGCCTCTGGCACGTCCTGGTGGGTTGTGGTCCCCACGGGCCACCCCCCAGGTGCTTCCTTGGCTCCCAAGTTGTCTTCTGGTCCAAAAAAATCTCCAAAAAGTTTCGTGGCATTTGGACTCTATTTGGTAATGATATTCTGCAAAATGAAAAACAAGCAAAAAATAACAACTGGCACTAGGCACTATGTCAATAGGTTAGTCCCAAAAAATAATATAAAGTTGCTATAAAATGATTGTAAAACATCCAAAAATGATAATATAACAGCATGGAACAATAAAAAATTATTGATACGTTGGAGACGTATCAGTTGCCGCCGCTGTTTCATGTCGGGTCGCCTGCTTCGGCCATGGTCTCCGCTGCTCTGGCCTGCTTTAGCAGTCGTCGACCTGCGTCGTTTCCTCTGGCGCGCCTCTGCCGTGGCTGCCTCAAGCCGCCGCCGCCGCCGCCGCAAGTCGAGCCGGCCGCACCCTGGGCCGCCGCCTCTACGACCTCGCCCTGCTCGTGTTGACCGCCCACCCGGTCCGCGCCCGCCGGCACCTGCGCCGACCTCCTCCCCGCGGCCGGCTTGCCGGCTCTGGCCTCCCCCGAGCCCGGATGCGTCATCTCCGTCCAGCGCCCGGCCTCCACATAGTTCTGCCTCTTCCGCCCATGGCCCGGCCTCCCGCGCTACTGAGCCCTCTCCACCAGCAACACCGGGTCCGGCCCCTCCCACGCCGCTACGCCGTCTCCGCCCTGCGCCGGGACCGGCTCCTGCGTCGCCCGGGCTGGCTCGCCACACCGGCCGACCTCCACACATCCCCGCCATCAGCTCGCTCCGTCTAGCCCGCCACGACCGTGTCATGCGCGCCCCGCCGGCTGGCCCTCCACCGCACCACAACTCTCGCGATGCTGAAAAGTCTCTGCTGCGGTCCCCGCCTCTGCTGCGGAATGGCGTCTCTAAGATGTCCTGGCCGCACTCCTCCTCTGCCATAGAATGGCCTCGAGCCACCACAGTCCCCCGGTCGGCCCCCGCGCGCCTGCCGGGTTAGCACCGCCCCTGCCTCGTCCGACCGGCCGCACCCGGGATTCCTTCGGCTCCTCCGCTCCACCGCGTCGGCGGGTCGCGCTCGCGCCCCTGGTGGCTTGCAACGCCTTCGACGCCTCATGCCTCCTACACCCCCTGCCCTCGCGCCGTTGTGTCGCCCCATCGTGCTCAACCCGGCACGCCCGTCGGTCCGCCTCCGCCCGCGCCGGCCTCCTGCGTCGGCTCTAGCCCTGCCTTCGCAGCCGGCTGCTGCGCTGCACCGGCGTCCACGTGCCCCGCGCCATGCCGCCCTCCCGCGCGGCGCTTCTCCTCCTCGCTCGCCCATTGGCCCAGGCCGGCTCCTGTGTCCACATGCTCTGCTGTTGGGTGGAGAAAAAGAAGTAAAGTTGTAGCCGGCTAAAAAAAAGGCGGCTGCATTTGGGACTGCTAATCATCAAAATATTCTGTTTGCACTCGATGGGCTGTAGATTATCTATGGACGCTGCATACGGATCATCCGTCGTTCGGATAAATCAGATGAAATCCATCCAATCGATTTTTATTGATACATTTTTATTCTTTCGAGAACAATTACTCTCGTCTACGATATCTTTTATACAGAACAATTCTTCACTACAAAACAGACCATCAAACTGCGGATACAGTGTTCCCATTTGCATCATCATGTGATCGGCGTCTACACTGTCGATGTGCAGGCCGCAGGATCTGTGGTCCAGTCTGCAACAACACGCGGAGGCCATACTTGCATACGTCCGCACCGCACCTCTCAACAGACTAGCATCCAACATATCATGTTGGCGATCCACTCTATATTAACATGTCGGAGGCTGACCTACATCACACGGTCCGGCAAACACGTCGCTCATCATCAAGTGGTCCGATCCACAATGATACATCAAAGGCCGTAGCAGCATCTGCACCTAGCACTGCCTGGAGGACACACAGATGGCCTAGCACGCTCGTGTTTCGGTCAGTACTGGCCATAACATGGGAACCAACCATGGAAGAGTTACGAGAACTGGCCATGAAAAGAGATGGCCTATAAAGAAAACAACCCTGAAGGAGCCAGAGGAATCAACCCTGGAAGAACCAGGGGACCCGGCGACTTAAACATCGGCAGCAGAGGTCAAAATCAAGAAACCCTGTGAAGAGCCTAATGATATCATGGGATGATCCATCCCATTACGAAGAATTCAGTGGTCATGCCCACACAAACATAAAAAAAAATTGGCCCTGGAGAAGCCAGGAGAGCCGGACCAAGTGAGAATCGCAAGGAATGGAAGGACATACGATGAGCATCACAAAAGTCATCAACTCGCCACATTGCTTCCAGCTTCAAATATATTCCTGCTATCAGCTGACCCGGTTTATGCCACAGCAAAGTATGGAGAATCTCAAGCCAACTCCTTGAGTCGTCTTAAGACTCGGGGGCTACACAGACATAACTTGTCAGATTTGGCCGCTTTCACAAGTTCAAGAACCCGGGTAATTGGGAGGAAGACAACTCGGTCCTGGGGGCTGCTGCCATATTGGCGAGAAATTAAAGGTTGCCAAAGAGGACTAGCTGCCATGTTGCATAGTTCAAACATAGCTATCCTGCCATATTGGCAAAAAGTAAGGTTACCAAAGAAGACTAGTCGCCATGATGCACAGTCTAAACATGGGTATCCTGTTCAATCTTGATCATGGTCACTTGGGGGCTTCCAACTCACGGAGTTTAGCTTTCTCACCCTCTTGACCCGGCAAAAATGCCAAATATTATATTGGTTAAACCTGCCTGTCTGCTTGATGCTACTCTGAAAAGGTGACCCCTTGTACTCTTGACAGTCAATCTTTATGACCCTGAACTTGTCAAGGTTAAAACGGCGACTTGAGTCACGTCTGAGCCGGCTTACAGAAAGCAAGGATAAACCAAGGCTATCAGGCCAGCTTCACTGAAGCAAGAGTCGAGCCTCGAAAGCCGACATTTTTATACTTTGTTATCATACACATACATCATCATACATTACATCATCATACAATGCATCTTATATGCATGTATATATTTTGTAGGAGCCGGTTTTCAAACCGGGTTACATTGTAACTATGCTGGAACAAACAAAACCTTGATAGCCAAAATGGCCGGGTATTATATGGTTTATCAAAACCAGTTTCAAATAACATTGCTATCAAAGCCAACTTTGAAACAATTGCAGGTACATATTAGATCTATAAGACCGGCTTACAATTGAGAGCCGAGTCATCATCATGGTTTATCATAACCAGTATAAGTGATTGAGGGTTTCAAAGTCAGCTCAGAAAAATGGCTATTCTTTTCAAATCCAAAATGCCGGCTTATAATAAGGAGCATGGTATAATAAATTACCACTAGTAATTCGCAAATTGGATTATTGCAATGCTACAAAAAAGAGCAACAATTCAAGAAAGGATATCATGGCAAAGATCATGAAACTGGCTTTTTCAAAAAGCAATGAAATATGAAGTGTTATGCAAGGCAACACTTTTGATGGGTTTAGCAACAAGTTCAATATTGATATCCAAAGTACTCAGCAATATCATCCAAACAGTGGATTTGATTTTATTCTACAATGGAAGGAATAGTCCCGAGTTGCCGCAGGCACACGACCCGGCACTTGGGGGCTACATTATTCAAATCAAGATTACATCAAAGTATGAAAGTCCCATGTCGCTGCAAGCATGCACCACGACACTTGGGGGCTAATGCAAGTCGCTTTTCAAATCATTACATTATCAGAAGACCCGGCTATCTTAAGAAGATGAGCCAGCCCTTGGGGGCTACAGGTCGCTCTTTATTCAACTATATATCTATAACATTCATGATTAAGTTCAAGTCCCAAGTTGCTGCAGGCAAGACAACCCGGCACTTGGGGGCTACACTGGCTGAAGTTTTATAAGCACAAGACAATTACAAGTCCCAGGTTGCTGCAGGCAAGACAACCCGGTACTTGGGGGCTACAGTGTTTAGTTTCTTAAACAGATTATACGGTCCAAATTGAAGACCCGGCCCATCACATACTGATGAGACGGCCCTTGGGGGCTACACATGTGAAATACGAAACATTCAGTTTATGACTGGTGGCTGAGATGAACAACCCGTATTTCTCCAAAGTTGCAACATTTATATTGAAGCAAGTCTTGAGCTATCACTATGTTCCCCTCTTAAGACTTGGGGGCTACAGGTAATATGGATATAAGGGAGGTACTGTAGGAGATATGCCCTAGAGGCAATAATAAATGTTATTGATTATCTCCCTGTTCATAATTAGGTTTATGTTCCATGCTATAACTGCTATGGTTCTCGAGTCTGCAAATAAAACGAGGCTCGGAGGAAGACTCATATGCACGTGTGGAATAATAAATGATAAAATGTATTCCTAGTCAAGCCTCTATGACTGGCTCAAGTATTGCATGATGATCCTGTTTTTCTGATCATGGGCATGACTATGCCAGCAATTTTGAGGGCACAATGTTAACAGAACATTTGTGTTGAATCGACCCGATTGATGTTATGCTATGAGGTTCTTTCGTCACAAGTTAATGGTTAATAACACAGAGATGGTTAATGTTTGCATGATTCCTTAGACCATGAGAGTATCGAGTTTCTTCATGCTTGCTTCATGAACTTTGGGGTTTGTTAAACGTCATCCGTAAATGGGTGGCTATTACGGCGGCTTACGGGTTCATGGAAAAGTGTGTCAAGTAACTTGATAGCTCAAGATTGGGATTTGCTCCTCCGGCGATGGAGAGATATCTCTGGGCCCTCTCGGTGTTACGGTATCCATCATCGTCTGGCCAGACACTTTGTGATTTGATCACGGGGATGCCGGAACATGGTAACGAGAAAAGAGAACAATACCGGTAACGAGGTAACTAGCATAGTGGACAAGTGTTGATCCATGGGAATGCCAACATGTCTCACCTCGGGTATTTGTAACATATCACGAAGCAACAGGAATAGCACACGGCAACTGGAGGTTCACTCGAATATTCATTCGTGTGGGTATAGGGGTCAATATGGGTGTCCACGGCTCCGATGTTGATCATTGATCGGAAGGGGTTCCGTGTCATGTCTATACTTCACCGAACCTATAGGGTCACACGCTTAAGGGTCATCTATCTGCTGAATACTAGATAGGGAGTCTGAGAGAAAATCACTGAAAAAGTTTCGGACACCGAAAAGTTTCGGACAGCGGAAAAGTTCCGCAGAGAGAGGTCACCGGATGAGTTCCGGTGAAACTGAAAAGTTGTTTCAGGGGATACCATTAAGTCAAAATGGTTTCGGCACATGCCTGATAATTCTTGGAGGATACCAGAATCATTCTGGAAACTTCTGGGAATTTTCTGGAAGAAAAACCGGAAATGTTTCGGAGCTGCCGGAACCGCTTCAGATGCTTTTCGCAGATGAAAATCACTAATCTGGAATTGTTCCAGAACGCGTTGAAAATTATTTTAGTGGGTACTGGAATTGTTCTAAGCCCACATAAATATTTTCAGTTCGAACGGACGCTGAAAAATGTCGTCATGAATAGTGAAAGTGCTTTTTGGGAATTTTTATGGAAAGCACCTTTTTGGAAATTCCAAAAGGGCCTTCTAGAAGGGGAAGGAGGGCATGGCACCTCATGGGGGGGTCCCCCCCCAAGGGTGGCCGGCCAAGGAGGTGGAGCACCATGGTGCTCCACATGGCACTCCCATATGGCATATTCCCTTTTGGAAAGGGATATTCCAAGGGCACTTTGGGGTTTTTGTGTGACAATTTTACCCCTTGGCTTGCCTATATATAGGAGTGATCTTGGCAGCCATTTGCTCATCGCTTGATCTCATACACATGCCAAGATGTTATCTGGCTTCTCTCTCCCTCCCACGAAAAGAGTTTCGTAGAGCCGAAAGGCTGTCTGGGTTCCGGCAGGAACTAGTTCTGGACGGCGAAGCCCTGCCGGATAGCTGACACCGTATGTGTGCAACTCTGTAGAGAGGTCGTAGTTTCGATCTTAGTGCCCGAGGGGCTGTTCGAGAGTGCCTCCCGAAGGGCTGTCCAAGTGACGGTCCGAGTTCTGTGAGTCCTCCCGAAGGGCTGTCCGAGTGACCGTTCGAGTTTCGAAGGTCCTCCCGAAGGGCTGTCCGCGACATCGTCTGGGGGACTGTTCGACAGCCTCCCGGAGGGCTGTCCGAAGGGAAGACGAGGGTATACATCCTCGCGGTTGGGAGGTTGTAAATCCTAGCTGCGGGGATCTGCACCGCCAATCGTCATCGACTCTACTTCCGCTGCGCTACGAGTCGGTAACGAAAATGATCAAACCTTGTATGCAGTCTCCATAGTGATCCTGGGCTGGTGCGTAGGTCGGAAAAATTTTGTTTTCTGCTGCGTTACCCTACAGGTACACCTTCAAGTTATCAGTTTTGAGCAAACCAGGTATCATATTCTTGATGGAGAAATTTGCAAAGTTTATCTCCTCCGAGCTATTCATAGAAAGGCCCGGAGAGTCGACTCAATGATTGGAAGCTATATTTACAAAAGCAAGCACCAAGTCGTTACAAGGTATAAGGACTTGGCCTAAAGAACTCAGGAAGACCAACTATATGACCCAGCGTTTGTAACAATCATGACCCGGTATCATCAATCTCTATAACTCGGCAGTTTCGACGATCACAACTCGACAAGCTCTACATCCTGAAGCCGACCGAACATCAGATGAATATCTCAAGACCAATATTTTTGTCAAGCCAGAGCATTGGAGGCCGACTCAAACGAATTATTTTTCGTAATATTTCCCTACAAGAAATCAATATCAGCAATTTGATTTTGAAGCTGGCTTACTGATACAACAAAGAGACCCGGACTTTCCAGGAGGGATTCCGTTGAATAAGGAGCTCAGATTTTTGCATTGACAAAGTTTGGCATATCTACTAAAAGGATTTGTTATGAGATCATGGAGATGGCTGAGATCATATGAAAGAAGCTCAAAAATTGCACGACCTGGCACAGATTGACTCGGTCGGGTGCTTTCACAAAAGGAAATGACAAGGACTTAAGGATGAACAGATGCCGGCTCAGAAGAACCCTCAACCCGACGCACAACCTGTCAAATTTGTTCTTGTTTATATTTTTCAGGATAAGTTTAACATGGATAAATCCAAATTAAACTGGGGGCTAATGTCGGGTATATACCCCGCAGTATAACCCGGCCGGAAGTGTGACCCAGCCGGGACTTGGCACCTCATCGGTAACCCGCCTGGACTTGGTGGCTCGTGAGAGGGCCGGCTCAAGGAGAGGCCTGGACGGTCGTCTCACGGAGAAGGTCTGAGAAGAGCAAGACCTGGCAAGGGAAGCTAGACCCGGACTTGTATCCGGCTTGTAATAGACTTGGCACCTCATCGCTAACCCGCCCGGACTTGGTGGCTCGTGAGAGGGCCGACTCAAGGAGAGGCCTAGAAGTCTGGCTCACGGAGGAGGTCTGAGAAGAGCAAGACTTGGCAAGGGAAGCAAGACCCGGACTTGTATCCGGCTTGTAATAGACAAGTGCTAATCCTACTAGGACTCTATATGTAAGCCGCCCCTTCAACTTATATAAGGAGGGGCAAGGCACCCCAAGAGGGACAAGTTTAGACAGACAAATAGGTCTTAGACAAGATCAAAGTAGATGCTCTCGAGATGAGAGGTAGTGAAATAGGACCCTTGTAATCGAGATCATCATCATCATAAATAGCAATCAAGCAGGATGTAGGCTTTTACCTCCACCGCGAGCGGCCGAACCTGGGTAAAAACTCGCTTCTCTCGATTCCGATCTACCCCGTTCAAGCTACTACCTAGTTGCGATGGCCTCATGACTAAGTCCTCACACTAGGACATCTGCTGTGACAAAACCATGACACTACCCGTGCCCACCTTCTAATGGGAGTAACTCTTCAACTCATACATTGTTTAATTTCCCTTCGTGCTTATCGAAGGATGAATGCTATGATCTCTTGGATTCATTTGAAATATCCCTTTTTGATGAAATTAATGCTTGCTATGCTTGTGGCCAAGATGCCAATATAAATTATGCTTGTGGAAATGAACTTGCTATTGTTCCTTATGTTAAATATTAAATTGTTGCTGCTGCACCCAAACATGATAGTCCTATTATCTTTTTGAATTATCCAAACTACACTATATCGGAGAAGTTTGCTCTTATTAAGGATTATATTGATGGGTTTCGTTTTAACACTACACATGATGATTTTGATGAATATAATATGCATGTGCTTGCTGCTCCTACTTGCAATTATTATGAGGAACCACATCTCTACCTCTCTATGTTTCCAACACAATAAAATTGCAAGAAACTACTTATGCTATGTATCGGCCTTTATTATGTGTGCATGAATTGTTCTTTTATGACATGCTGATGCATAGGAAGAGAGTTAGACTTTATTGTTGCATGATATATATTCCTTTGTGCTCTATACTAAAATACAAATCATCGCTAATTAAAATTGGCTTTGATATACCTTGGGATCCGGGTGGATCCATTACTTGAGCACTTTATGCCTAGCTTAATGGCTTTAAAGAAAGCGCTGCCAGGGAGACAAACCGGAAGTTTTAGAGAGTCATTTTATTCTGTTATGTGCTTTTAAAAAGTTTAAAAACTAAAAATATAGAGGGGAACCTAAAACTTTTCAAAAAGGAAAGTGAAAGTAAGAAAGAAGAGCATCGTTGAAGTGGGGGAGCTCCTTGAACTTTGTTCATGCCCATGGAAACTTTGCATATCTTGAATTACATAAACTTTTCAAGAAAAATAATTATCTCCTTGTACACATCCATTGTATTATAAAAATAATGTGCCAAGATTTGCCTTTAGGATGTTTAGATTGCTTGTTTGGTATGTGCGGTGCAAAAACAGAAACTTTGGCTGTAGTGCATGAATTTACATTTTTTACTGGAAATTAAAAGTTTCTAAAAAATTTACACAGTATTGCTATGCAAATTGTTTATTGTTTCCTATTTTTTCAGAATTTTTGAAGTTACAGAAGTATGGTCAATGTTCAGATTGCTACAGACTGTCCTGTTTTTGACATATTCTGCTTTTGATGCATTGTTTTGCTTGTTTTGATGGAACTATGGACTGTATTAGTGGTATATGCCATGGAGAAGTTAGAATACATATTGTGTGGATGAAGCGTTCAAAGATCGAGGCGGTCTCGATATGAGGAGAAGGAGGAGAGGCAAGAGTTTAAGCTTGGGGATGCCCAAGGCACCCCAAGTAAATATTCAAGGAGACTCAACCGTCTAAGCTTGGGGTTGGCCCGGAAGGCATCTCACCTTTCTTCAACAAGTATCGGTATGTTTAGGTCTTTGTTTTGTTCACGCGATATGTGTAAATCTTGGAGCATCTTTTGTGTTGATTTTTTCCTTTTCTTTTATGCACCATGCTGGTATGAGATAGTCCATGGTTGATTTATAGAATACTCTTTGCACTTCACTTATATCTTTTGAGTATGGCTTTATAGAATGCTTCATGTGCTTCACTTATATCATTTGAAGTTTGGATTGCCTGTTTCTCTACACATATAAAACCACCATTTGTAGAATGCTCTTTTGCTTCACTTATATTTGTTAGAGCGTGGACAAATCTTCTGTAGAAAGAATTAAACTCTCCTGCTTCACTTATATCTATTTAGAGAGTCAATAGGAATTGGTCATCCACATGGTTAGTCATAAAATCCTACATAAAACTTGTAGATCCCTGAATATGATATGTTTGATTCCTTGCAATAGTTTTGCGAAATTTCGGGATAACAAGGCACGGCGCGGGTTGAAAAGGCGGGAGTTTCGCAGCAGAGGAGACAAGAGATACTCTAGCTTGAAAATTTCGGGATAACAAGGCGCGGATTCCATGTTCGGGAGAACAAGCTTAACGTGTACAAAAAAAAATTAGACAATTCATACAAGACAAAAGAGAGTCATGTCCCCTTTTACTATATTGCTACAAATGCCATTGAAAAACTACAAGAAAAATCTAAAAAAATTGGTAAACAAGATTAGCGTGTACAGTACCAAATCAATTCACACTTCCCTCAACAACAACAAAAAGAAATCAATTTACACAACAAGAAAGGGCCATGTCCCGTTTTATATGATTACAAATGCTAGGATCTCGAATGTCAAATTTTGTATCCATGTTATGTTGAATTGGAATATATCATAGGTGATCTTGCGGTGTATAATGGATGTAGTCCTATATTTTGATCTTCCATCTTATATGAACATTTTTTTTCATCTAATGAATATATGTTGTCGTCTACCATATGGACTAAATTTGAATAAATTTTCCCTAATTGAATATGATTGTTGTCAAGTAGTACCATCATTTAAGTGCTATCTTCATAACAGAAAACATGCATATAGTAGTAATCATATTTAAATATGAACTACATGTACCATATGATCTCCAATTTAAATATTTGTATCCATTTTATGTTGAATTCAAATCACGGTACATTCATGATCTAGGTAGCCAGACGTTCGGAATAATCTAAACCCTATTTTTATATGTATAATGTGTTTAACACACATAACAATGCATGCCCCCCCCACCACACACATAAACAACATTTAGATGTTAGCTTTGAAAGCCACACATTATCTCAGATTCGAATAGTTATGTCCATGCATGGATGCAATGTGGTCAGACGATGCCTGCCATCGGTATCTAAAATTCAAATCGATTTGCGCTTGTTCGATGTGTATATAGTATATAGCACGTTTGATTCAAAACCACACCATGCATATCTCCATTATATTCATGCATGCATGAGTTACCACTACTGCAGGATGCTGCTAACATGACACTACAATCAGAGACCCTTCGACGAAACTGTGTGCGATGCATTAATCGCAAACGATGATGTAATAAAACCGTCAAAAATGATACGAAACATTTGCGATGGCGGAGACATCAAACACGATCCAGATTATAGTTGTGTGTGCGATGCGTGGCATATGGTTGATCCATATGAACTGTTTGCGATGATCCAGAACAACAGAAACGGGTAGCTAGATCAAGGTGTGTGCGATATACGGCATACAGTTTGCTCTGATGCACCATTTGTGATGATCGAATTGAACACAAATGATTCGGCGTAACAAGATGTGTGTGATACCAGGCACAGGTCGATAATCAAAATTGTGTGCGATCATTATAGACATCGCATACGATTTTTTTTTGTGAATTGTGTGCTCGACAGGGCACACAATTAAAAAAACCAACTTGTGGGCGATAATGTAAAAGATCTCTGTCGAATACATATTGCTAACTTTGTGCGATGAGATTGACAGCGGAAATAGAGATAACAAATTAATATGAGCGAACGGAAATAGAGATATATACAGTCTGCTTAATTTAGTCCTTCTTGTTGTTGTTGTTGTTGGATGGCCCCGCAACATCGTCTTGGCGAGGAAGCTTCTTGCCGCTAACCGTTGGCTTTTCATCGCCGCTGCCGTTGTCATCGTCATTGCTGTCGTCGTTGACCTCCTCCTCGTTCGACCATTCCTCCTCATCATCATCGTCGTCCTCTTCTCTGTCCTCCGACGGCACCTTGTCCGTCTGGTTGTCGTATGACGACTCGGGAGGCGGCGTCCCTTCCATGATCCGGATAAAATCAAGGTCTGGGCTCGATGCCAGACTCATGGAAGACGAGCGGGATGACTCCGATGTTGACCTATCATCGAGCACCAGACTGCTGGAGGAACTGTTGTCCTCGCTGTCTCTCGACATGGCTGCGGTGCTTATACAAACCATGAGAAAGCGAGATTGCAGAGTGTGTGCAAGTGTGTAGCGCGGCTGGCCAGGGACGATGAAGATGGTGGACACTTAAGCGGGGTATGCAGACAAGAGGAATGTCAATTGAAGCGGGGGATTGACGTATTATCTAACCGCTGATATAATCAACCGCAATTATTTGTACCCATTCGCTCCAAATTTCTGAGGTTGTGCAGTTCTCAATGTGATAATTACGCACACGTGTTGGAGCGTCCAAATATGAAACAAGCATTTTTCATATACTACTCCCTCCGTACCGGTGACCTTGTGGGGGAAAAACGAGAGAACTTGATGATTATTTGGTAATCAATACCATTGCGTGCAGAGTATTGACCATTGCATGTTATGCTAAGTAATCTGAAGTCATTGAATGCATACAAGCCCCACGACTCCTATTAGCTAATTTCTTTTTTTAGGACAAAAAATAGGGAACGAGTTTTGGGATTATTTGGTTTTCGTAATGTGACTTATGCACCGGTACGAACAGAGTAGGACAGTTGGCAAGCAATACATTGAGCTCTTCTTATTGATGAAGCCAGTAATAATCAAACAAAACCCCTAATCATCATTGCAAACAGCACATAGAAGATGGCTAATGCGACAACCACAACTACACATGCTAGTTCCTTCTTGTCTCTTGCTTTCATCTGTTGCCTGTGATTGATTCTTTCTTGCTTCATCGTACTGATTGTACACTCCAGATCAGTCAGTTTCTTCTTCAGCTTTACGTTATCTTCTGCGAGCTTGGTGATAACACTCCGAGCCCTGCCATGCCATTCTTCATCCAGCCAGTTAACAAAGGCACAAGCCTCATATCCCTGCCAATGTTATATAGTATTCAGGATGAGCGGTGGCATTAACTCAACTAAAATGATGAACTTAACACTAACATCTAAGGGGCAACTAAGAAACCATCTGCCAATGTCGAATCCCTCCGTGCATACATGTCGAGCGGGAGTGTGTCTGTGCACAAAACTCAACTTTTGGTACTTCTTGGTGGCGCAAAACTCGAAGTCGAACTCATGTTGTGGGAGTTTGGATGGGCAGTGACGGCATCATAGGAGGTCAATCCTCGGTCAATGGGCAATGGCGGCATCATACGAGGTCAATCCTCAGTCTGCGGCGAGAGATAGGAGGAGCTCAACCATCGAGGTCAGCGGCGGCGTGATTGGAGCACATCCATCATGGTCGATGGTGGGATAGTGGAGTTCAAACTTCAGGCGGTTGCCCCACTAAGCTTTGCTCCTCGACCCTGCTGTCTCGGCATGATGCCAAATCGCACTTCTCTGTCTGCTGGGTGGAGGTCGCCGTGTGGCTAATTAATTAAGGTATTATTTTCGTTGAGTGGCTTAATTAAGGTATTCAATTCATAAGGGTAGTGTTGTACTACTCTGCGTGTAAATTTACAGGCCATTATTTTTTGTCATCGCACGGCTGGATAACAATATGGAGTACCCTCAGTAATTATGAAAATAAAATCTTGTGATTTATGCACGCATCTTTGGGCATCAGTTAATCTGTGTGTTAATGTTGTTGTTTTGTTTTTAATTGCCCTTCGTGTGGTGCAGATGGAATGATCTGAATGGATGAAGAATCGGATAAGCTCAGATTTGATCAGTGGCATGATGGAGTTCATCAATTTGGCTGAAAGTACAAAGGAGAGAATTGGTAATGAGGATTACATCATGTGTCCATGCAGTCGTTGTGCCAATACAGAGTCACATAAAGTTACAATTGTCGAGTTCCACTTAGTCACTCGGGAATTCATGCATGGATATACACGTTGGACCAGACATGGTGAAGATCAGGTCATGGATATATATACCCAGGGCTGTGAGATGCCAAACCCCGGTCAGAGTCACATGGATGTTGAATCTAACATCAGGGCTGAGGCGTTAAGCTACCAATGGAACACTGGAAAGCCGAAAACCCCACTGGAAAACCAAGACAGCGACACAGACGACGATGACGATGACCTTGATATGCCAGATTTTGCTGCTATGATTGTAGATTTCAAGGGCCCCAAAAAACATATGATTGGGTACAATGATCTGCCAATCATTGATGCGGACTCCAAGAAAGATTTGTATCCAGGTTGCAAAAAGAAATATTCCAAGTTGAGTGCCACACTAGCGCTTCTCAGATTTAAAGCAGCAAATGGTCTATCAAACAAGGGCTTCACAGAGTTGTTAGGTCTTTTCAAAGAAATTCTTCCGGAAGATAATGTGCTCCCCAAAAGCACAAACGAAGCAAAGAAAATTGTTTGCCCATTGGAACTTGAAGTACAGAAGATACACACTTGTGTGAATGATTGTATATTGTACCGTGGTGAGTACAAAGATTTGCGTGCATGTCCCACATGCAAGCATGCACGATACAAGCGCAGAAGAGCAAAGGACAAGTATAAATTGGATGACGAGATCAAGACAGGAATCTCGTTCAAGGTTGTTTGGTACTTGCCTTTAATTCCAAGGTTGAGGCATTTGTTTGTAAACCCTAGAGAGGCAAAGAGGTTGCGGTGGCATCATGATGAGCGAACTGCGGATAAATATATCAGGCACCCGAAAGATGGGGCTCAGTGGGAATTAATCGACAACAAGTTTGAAGAATTTGCCAAGGATCCTAGAAGTATAAGGCTCGGGGAGTGTACTGACAGGATGAATCCTTTTGGCGATATGAGCACCAAACACAGCACATGGCCGGTGCTTCTGTGCATATATAACCTTGCTCCTTGGTTGTGTATGAAGAAAAAATACATCATGCTGTCAATGATTATCCAAGGCCCGAAGAAACCTGGAAATGACATCGGCATTTACTTTTAGCTACTGGTAGAAGAACTGTTGACATTGTGGGTAAAAGATCCGCTCTAAAATGTTAGGATGCTTACAAAAAGGAGTTTTTCGATCTACATGTGATGCCGCTGCACACCATTCAAGATATGCCGGCATTAGGCAACACATCGGGGCAGAAAACAAAGGGAGATGTAGGGTGTGTCACATGCATGGATAGGACAGCTAGCAGATTTCTTCCCAACTCGCACAAAACCGTGTATTTGCGTCATCGTAGGTTCTTACGGAAAGATCACCCATACCAAAAGATGAAAGCTTAATTTGATGGTACGATAGAGGTAGGTTTGGGCCCAAGACCTTATGCTAGGGAGTGGGTCCACAACATGGCTAAACAAATTAATGTTGTGCTTGGCAAGAACCACGCTTTGACTATGAAACAAACACCCAGGAATCAAGTGTTTAAGAAGAAATCGGTGTTCTAGGAATTGCCTTACTGGGAGATTCTACGTGTACATTACTGCATCGATGTCATGCACGTAGAGAAGAACGTACATGAAAGCATCCTTGGTACTCTCTTCAAGATTAAAGGTAAAACAAAGGACGGTGACGGTGCATGACTCGATATGCTTGGTGATCAATCAAAATGCAAGAGTGAAGCAGAAGATGATAACAAATTCCTCCACGCTCGCCAGAGTTACAATTTTAGTACAAAAGAAGCAACAGAGTTCTTCAACTATTTGTTGTCCATTAAGACACCCTCTTCTTACTCTGCAAACATCAGAAGTCTCGTGGATGTGAGCTTAGGTAAAATGAAGTTGGGACACCTGAAGTCACATGATTGCCACGTAATGTTGACAGAAATCCTCCTGGTGGCCATCAGGAATCTGATAGACACAGATATAAGAAACACACTCTTTGAGCTCTGTGATTTCTTCAACAAACTATGGTAGAAATTTGTAGATCCTGAAGAGTTGGATTATATGCAAGAGGATATTGCAAGAATATTGTCCAGCCTAGAGATGTTTTTCCCACCGTCATTCTTTGATGTCACGGTCCATCTCACTGTGCACCTTGTCGGCTAGATAAAGTATTGTGGTCCTGTGTTTCTTTGCAACATGTATCCCATTGAGCGGTTCATGGGAATACTGAAGCGCTATTGTCGGAACCGAAGCCATCCAGAGGCAAGCATCCTACAAGGTTATGCCGCGGAGGAGGTGGTTGAGTTTTGCACCGAATACATGAAACAGAGACCTATAGGTTTGCCCCTCTCTCGCCACGAGGGAAGGTTGAAAGGTAAGCCGGTCCTTGCTGGCACACAAAAGGCTGCACCCGGAGATTTGGCCGACAAAGCCCATTTGACAGTACTTCTTAACAGCCCAGGTCTCAGTGCTTATGTTGACGAACACTTGGCGGAGATACGCCAAAGCTTCTTACCAATGGTGTATCCATTAGATGTGGAGACGAAGGAGCACAATAAGGACTACGCTAGATGGCTGAAGAATCGTTTGGCACAAGGATCCATGGATGACATTGCTACGTGGTTGGCACAAAAGCCATCACCTACGGTGTTGATGTACCAAGCGTATGACATAAATGGCTACACGTTCTACACTGAGGAACATGATGAGAACACCTCATATCAGAACAGCTCTGTTCGAATATAATGCATGATTGTAGATGAAGCTGATAAAAGGGTATACTATGAAACCATCAAAGAGATTTGGGAGCTTAACTATGTGAAAGTTAATGTGGCATTATTCAAGTGCACATGGATCCCTCTTAGTCAGGTAAAGATTGATAATTACAGGAAGACATGTGTTAACAAGATAGCGATGGCATATCATGCGGACCCGTTCATTCTTGCGAGCGATGCTACCCAGATTTTCTATGTGAAAGACCCCTTGTATAAGAACAGCCATGTGGTGATGCATGGGAAGAGGAGGGTACTGGGCGTCGAGGATGTTACTGATGAGGACGAGTATGATGAATTTGCTGAGTTGCCAGCCATGGGATCACGCACCATCCAAACAAAGAAGCATAAAATCATCAGAAAACCTAAGATCATTCGGGGTCAAGCTAATGATCCCAGTTCCCCCATGTACATGGGAATTGAGCCGTAAGACTAGTTTTTATGCCTAACCTGCAACTTAATTTGTTCAATTTAGAATTGTTGCGTGTACTAAAAATTTGTGAGTTACGCTCGGTCTTCTGTTGATGTAAGAACCATTAATATGTTGATGACCTTGATATGCTGTCAGCTCAGGCAATGAATTTGAACTGTTTATTATTATTATTATACCCTAGAGGTAGCACACAAAATTGATCTCACTCCAGTATGTATCAATAGAAGATATGCAATCTGGTTTGTGAATAGCACACGATTCATTCATGAAAGCCGTGTGCCGACCAAACCGCGCGCGCGATGTGAGCCGTGCGTTCTGATTAGCCAGAACCCGAACCCCACGGATCGTACATCTGCACCGTTGGATGCTCCCAGATCGAACGACAATCCTCATCCCTTTCATCAGCACATGCAGTTGTGGTTGGGATATGATTAATATGCACAAAATGCATGTTAAATTCAATAAATGTCTTAAATATAGCAAACGATACATGAAATGCGCCAGAAAATCAAACCCGTGGTATAATGGTGATTGCGTACCATGGAAATTTTTATGAGGCCAAACGATGAAGTCACCGGCCACTGGAGTTTGAATTGACACGTCTCCTTTTGGAAACCTTGATCCTTCTTGGGAGATGTTCCGGTTTCCAAGGAGCGATCATCAAAACTTGTGCCAAACTTTACCAAATTTTTTCCACGGGGTCGTGAGAGCACGCCACGGTCACACACCGATTTTCATGATGTCCGTACTCCATCTGAATTTCCTGTAATTAAAATACCAACTAGGCCTACGCTGGTGGCCGCACCTCGCAGCCGAAAATGTTTGAAACTTCTCCCCGCTTCTTGGACAATGGATGAAAACTTGCAGAGCGACACACAAATGATTTGTACACCTTCTTTGCTAACGCCCACATGTAGTTGTAGTAGGGTTTAGATTTTATATGCACTAAATGCAAGGTAAATGCAAAAAATGGCTTAAATATAGCAGACAAGACCTGAAATGGGCCAGAAAATCAAATCTAGGGTATATCGGTGATTGCTTACCGTGAAAAAAAAATTCAAGGCAGAACGATGAAGTCATCGACGATTGGAGTCCGAAGTGTGGCGTATCCTTTTGGAAACTATGATCAAAACTTGTGGAGTCCGAAGTGTGGAGCCCGAAGTGCTCCGGTTTCGAAGGTGCGAGCATCAAAACTTGTGCCAAACTTTACCAATTTTTTTTCATGGGGTCATGAGAGCACACCATGGTGACACACCGATTTTCATGATTTCCGGACTCTATATGCATTTCCTGTAATTAAAATACCAACAAGGCCTACGCCTCTCGCCACACCCTCCGGCCGAAATGTTTGAATTTTTCCCATTTCTCGGACAATGAATGAAAACTCGCAAAGCGACACACAAATGATCTTGCTAACACCCACGTGTAGTTACGACACGGTTATATATATATATATATATATATATATATATATATATATATATATATATATATATATATATATGTATATGCATGGTAAATGCAAAAAATGTCTCAAATATTGCATACGAGATCTCAAATGCACCAGAAAATCGAACCTTAGGATACAACTAGCACAAATGCTCGTGCATTGCAACGGGAGACATTTTCACACGTCTCATGCGTTAGTCAGTCTCATCATCTCAGTCTGCACTCCTTGTCCTCGTCCTCGTCATCGTCTACTCATCTCAGTCTGTGCTCCATAAAATTTTGTGTTAATTAGAGAGTTTTCCTTTCATATTTCTGTGACTGATTTCCGTCCTTATTACTTACACCTCTTCCTTATTTGTCTCAATTCCTTTCCTTCCCTTTATTGTTGTCTCTCATTTCCTTTCCTTCCTCTTTCCTTGCACATAGAGAATTAGCAAGAGCCAGACCATTCCTCATAGTCATCACTTCTACGGTGATCACGTCTGCTGCAAATGGAATGAATTTACACTGAGCCACCAGAAAATTACCACTACCATCCCTGAGTATGGCCGCCATAGCTCCAACTCCTTCGTCTAGGAAAAATATTACATCAACATTTAGTTTAGTGAAACTCAGGTTTGGCTTACACCACCTGGCTTCAGATATACTTGGTGAATGCGGAGATGAATTCTGATGATTGTTGGCAATTGACAAGACCAAAAGTGACCATCTCCATGCTGGCAGAACCACTTCGTTGAGCATAATTTGTCTGTGGATCCGCCACAAGTGCCAACCTCTGGTTGCTATCTCTTGTTTGAAATTCAAAGTTGGATGTATAGCTAGGAAGTTGGAATTCAAAGTTGGATTGTTTTTGTGTGTTTGCACAATGATGCTACTTTTATGATTGTGTTTTTGTGTTTCAATTAGTGTTTGTGCCAAGTAGAGCCTTTGGGATGATCTATGGTGATAGTTGATTTGATTTTGCTGAAAACAGACATTTTTGGGCCCAGTTCTGGAATAATGTAAATTTACAAAAACGTGCTTTTGATCTGAATTTTTTACACAAGATTGATTTAAAAATTGCCCAGGTCTTCCTAATGTTTCAGAATTTTTAGAGTTCCAGAAATACGGTTAGTTTTCAGATTGCTACAGGCTGTTCTGTTTTTCACAGATTCTGTTTTCTATGTATTGTTCTTTTGTTTTGATGAATCTATGAGTAGTATCGGGGGGTATTGATCAATAGTAGGTACAGTGGGGTTTTATGCCCAAACTGCGGGTTATCGAAGTTCTCCTCAGGGACTAGGCGATCAGCGACGGCGCACGACTAAAGCAAGGTGACAATTCAGATGATGATCGCAAGAAAATATAAACCTAAAATAACCAAGGACGATGACAGATAAAATGACAAACGGCATGGGGAGATTAAGATTGAAACTCACTCTCTTTTTGGTATTTTCATATTACTTGAGACAATAGAGACCAATACAAAAGGAAACAATAGGACATGAACACATATATTTATCTAACAAGCGTATGATAGAGGGAAGAAACAAGATAATGGACAGGGATGAAAATGCTTCATGTCACAACATATATTACAGGCACAAAGCTAATACAGAGACTGAAAATTAAATGATCACATAACTGACTACCACAGAGAGCAATTTCAATACAAAATAAAATCACAAGTAGTAATCTGAATTTATACAAACCACTAACTGACAAAATGCCACATATATATAATTGTTTCACATCAAACACACACACTTATGTATTTATATCCCAAGAACAATAAACTGGACACCAATCATCAGCAAGTATAGAATATATATGACATATATAGCTAGTTCTTACACATCAACAAAAGTGACAATAAACTGTTCTACTTCTTGCAGATCAACAGAGAACAACCAAACAAGCATAAGTCTGAATAACACAAGGTCTAACACGTCTCTGATACATAGAAATTATATTTGTATATATATATATATATATATATATTTATATTTATATTTATATATATATAGAGAGAGAGAGAGAGATTGTAGAAGAGCTTCAGGTTCAGAAGAGAAGCAAGAAGTTCGGCAGCAGGGAAAGCAGAGCAGCAGCGAAGGGAGGTTCAGAGAGGAGCAGCAAAGGTGGGTTCAGGCAGCAGCAAGAAGTGTAGGGGAAGAAGCAGCAGCAGGGGCGTGAGAGAATGAGCAACAGCAGGGAGTTCGAGAGGAGTAGCAGCAGGGGTGTGAGAGGAACAGCAGCAGGAGGTTGGAGAAGGAGAAGCAGCGGGAAGGGCAAACAGTAGCAGCAGCAGAGAGAGAGGTGAGACACCGTCGACCGCGGGTCTGGTCTGGCGTGCCGGCTGGAGGGAGTAGCGCGCTGGGGAAGACACCCTCCCCGTCGTATCTGATGGTGGGCATGAGGTGGTGCTGGTGGGTGGTGTGTGGTGATATTGGATGGAGTGGCGCGGCGGCGGCTGAGATGGATGGATGGTTGGGAGGCGCACCACCACGCCGGCCTGGCCGTGGCGGCGGACGGAGTTGGAGAAGGAGGGGTGAGGGGGAGAAGAAGGTGCCAGGCCCGAATTGGGAATGGATGCGTCTAAGGGATTTTGATCACCTCACGGCTGATCTGCCACTTTGTACTTTTGCCCTCCATCTTCTCTTCTTTTTCCTGAAGTAGATCCCTTTCTTCTTTAGTTTTGGCCCTAGGTTTCTTCTTTCCTTCACGCTCAGGTCCATCCATCTTTCTTTCCTGCCCTTGTCTCTTCTCGTTAGCCTCATAGTCCAAATCTTGAAGTTTATAGTGCCTTTACGCACTTTTCTGTAAAAGAAACATATCACAAGTAAATGATCACTTTATATGATTTTCATTCAAATATGCAGTAATTCATAGCAAGAATTGATTGTCAGATCACAATAGATGCTATATTTGGGTGTCAAATTATATATATATGAAATGTGCTGATCAAGTTCCCCCACACTTAAACTTTTGCTTGTCCTCAAGCAAAGGAATATGACAAAGGCTAGATAGTGAATAGTGAACTGACTTAAGGATGCACTAGTAAAGTAGATCTCCAAACAATGCATCCTTTGAACCTTGCTAGTGAAAATAAATGGTTAAGAGTGCTACAAAGCAATAGGACACTAGTAGACTCAATCATTTTAAACTTTTACTATGATAAAAGAAGATTAGCAAGTTCAAATGTTGATTGTGCCAAAAGGTTCTTAAAAAGAGCATGATCCCAAGAATAAAAGGAATTTGTGAACCACTTATTGAATTTGAAAGAAACACAATTGAAAATATATTATTGATCTCACCAAAGGAACATACCACCGATCCCGAGAACATGGTATACACCTGGCTCGACCAATTATTAGTTTTTTTGTTTGTCTCCCCAAAGGAACATACCACCGATCCAGAGAACATGGGATACACCTGGTTCGACAATTACATTTTTTAATATAATTAACTCCTATCCGATCCAACCAGATTTCACAAGCCACCGATCCAGGGAACATGACATGCTACTGTTAGGTAGATCAGATAATTATAAGATATACCTTTTTTTACTTTTCAAATAAATAAAAAACAGGAATCATCACTCATCCATGTCTGGTTCACATACTACCGATCCAAGGAACATAGCATGCTAGCACATAGTGGTAAGTGATTGCTCCGAATGGGAACACATTAGGCGCAAACTTAGCATTTGACACATAATGATCTAGGTGTGTCAAGGTAAATGCAGAAAATGATGAAGTTTACTAGTGTACTAGGGATTTGAGCACTGAAAACTAGTAACTTTCACTACTTTCAGCAAAGCAAGCATTGTGTAGATCACTAGTTTACAAGGCATTCAACAATCAGTTCACATACTCACATCAAGCACAATATGTCAAATAAAATTCAGCTTGAAGACATTTCATAACTGGTGTATGCAACCAAAATAGCAATTCAATTCAGCAAGCATAAATGGATGATGATTTCAGAATGGGTCATGAAACAGCTCACCAGGCTTTGATGTAGCACTCACTCGATCATCTCACATCCTCTTGCATTGTGACTCCTGTCCTTTTGCTTCCTCGTGCACGCTCCAGCTTCTCTCATCCTCATGTGCGCTCCTTGCTTCTTCTCGTCATCATGCTCTAAATCTACCGGGGTCCCAAGGAATGTCACCTCGAACCTGGTCAGCATCTAGTGGATCGTGCACAAGCAAAAACCTGAAAGAACACTCAACAAAAGAGACAATACAAGTGACAGGGGTAATGCCCTCTAAATCGTCAATAGAGTACCCAATTACGTAAGCATAGCTATAAAGCACATGTTTAGGATGGTACGAATAAGTGATCTCAACACTAGCATGTGGATGATATGTTTCGTTAAGCATAATTCTAGCATGAGGAAAATAAGTGTCATCATCGGAAACATAAGCAATGCCACGAATAGGGTATGTATGATCATGTCCAAGCAAATATTTTTTCAAGTCTAGCTTAATGGCTGGTATAATGCAATGCAAAGTAGCAGCAAACATCTCATAAGGAAACATGTCATCAAGAGGGTTAGATAAACCTGCTAAATCACGCTCTTGTATGACAATAGACGAATGAATTTCTAATTCTTCAAGTTCATCTACAGCAGCTTCTTTTACTTCTTCGGGAGAAATAGACATTGGATCTTCAACTTGTTCACTTGGGTATTCGAGCTCTGGATCATCTTGTGCCTTGGCTTCGAGTACATCTTCAATTTGAGGTCTCTCTTCCTCTGAACTCTCACTATCTTGCTCAGCTGAATGTGAAGGTGTTGGAACCGCACATGTATCAAGGGGAATCCCAGAAATACTCAGCTCAAGCCATGATGAAATAGTACTTCCAACATTGATGTTCTTCTATATCTTCCTTACTTCTTCCACTAGCCCTTTTCCACTCTTGATCTTCTTCATTTCCTCTAGTATAAGCTTCCTAATAGGATCATCCTCGGCACTCCAAGTGAACTCGAGACTCAAGAATGTGATCTTCTCTATATCATCAAATTCATCTTGTGTGGGCACTTGCACTGAGTACTCAACATGTGTTGGATTTGTTGATTGACCAAGTGGAGGACCATTTAACTGCATTGGAAACTTCTCCTAGTGCTGAGGTATATGAGTAGAAGGTGAATAAAATTGTTGTGGTGCATAATTATGGCTCTCCTCTGCATACGTAAATCCCTGCATATGATTACTAGAAGCAAACGGTGAGATCTCATGGTTGTTGTTCCTATATGACATATTCTGGTTTTCAGGCCACCCATGTGAGTAATTGTTTTGGTATGAGCTATGCTATTGAGCGAAGCTCATGCCAAAACAATCTGGAGGGTGAGAGTAACCATGCTGACATTCAGCGGGTGAATGGCCCTGAAATCCACAAATATGGCATGTAGGAGCAACATAAGGATGGCCTCCGTAATAAGGATCATGACAACTAGGCCTACCGTAAAAAACTATACCTCACTGCCGAGCTAATTCATATAATTGATGGGATATCTTACTTATCTGTTCTTGAATAGTTTCCATGATGTTTGTGGTGTTGCTCGCATATCCTTGATGATCTGAATAGTATGCCATTTCCGAAAAGATACTATAACCTGCAAATAGGAAAAGCAAATAGAAAGAAACTAACTAGAACAGGGGTTAGTTGTTAGAGATATATCACATAGGGAAAAAGAAGAAAAACCTAGTCTATAGCCTCACACAATCTGTCGGGGTACACAAACAGGGGTGTATGTTTTCCCTTGACTTGTGCACGGACAGCACCCCTCCGGTCTAGCAACTCTCAGCACCCAGGACAAGGCCTAGCAGAAGAGATTAGCTCTTTGAGGAATCAAAGGGCGGATCAAGAAGACCAAGACCAACCCAAGGAGTAAAATACCACAATGGAAAAACCTCCCTAGCCGGGCAGGCGAGCCTGGCGGGGACGAGGTTGCCCCGAAGACAAGTCTCTAGATTGCCCCGGCAGGCTTGCCGGGGGCGCCGAGTGTGGATTACCCCGCCAAGGCTCCACCGATCCACCTCAAAGCAACGCAAGTCACCGATCGGTGCGGTGTCGAGCCCTCAAGATGCTAAGTGGCCGCTATTTGGCACGTGGCGGCCACTTCCAGAGGAAATCACCTCCAAACGACACTTGTCCAGCAACGTGTCACGTAGGCAGGCGAGAAGGTGGCAAAACAGCATGACAAGGTTTGCCGGGCTAGACTACGATGTGACACTAAGCAGCGCATTTAATGCGTTCTGCGCAGTCTGCAGAGTTAGGTATGATGGCTCTGTTTGCTATCTAATCAGTACACAATGACTGATTTGCCACTGTGGTGACCCCTTGATCTATAAAAGGAGGGCCATGGCAACCTTAGAAAGAATTCGGACCCCTGTACACTCATACGCGCGTAGCTGCTCTCGCCCAGAGGCGACCTTGCCGGGCTAGAGTGCTGCGTCTCCACCACGGTCCTCTCATTAATCCACCAAAGCAGGAGTAGGATTTTACGCCTCACAGCGGCCCGAACCTGGGTAAAAACTGCCCGTGTGATTGCTGTCGCGCTGCCCCGTGCCCTCCGCTCTTTATGCAATGCGTCCTTCCCCACATGCCGAACCACAAGAGGCCGATGGCCCCATAGGTGGTCGTGTTTTCCCATGACATCTTTGGCGCGCCAGGTAGGGGGAAGTGCTTGCGCGAATCCGAGAGTGTACGCAGCGCGTCATCTTCATCATTGTTTTCTTCATCAACGGCTTCATCATCCATGATGCCCAAGAAAAGATGAAACACAGCAGGACGGAAGGGGAGCGGTATCGCTCCCCCGCCTACCCTATCCAATCTCCATCGCCTCCCTCCGCCGCGGCTGCAGCAGCAGCTTGTACCAGGAATGATGGCGGCATGACGGCCCCAAACAGTTCGGGCGGCATGATCACCATGCGAGCCCTGTTCGGGAAAAGAAACAATGAGTGGGGGCACAAGGTTTCTCTCTCCACCACTTTCACTTATTGACAATCGAGCTACTCCGGGTCCTGCGTCATCAACGTCGATGAGCCTGCGTGATACTCGGTCCAGCATCTACCCTGCTTAGGGAGATCCTGAGTAGAGCGCCAGTGCGAATCTGTTGATTGACGCCCCGGCAAGTATGCTACGGCAAGGCCGTCCGTGTTAGTGTGAATTTTGTGCCAGCCGCAGTCAGATTGTTTAAGAAAAAAGTGTGAAGGGGAGGAGAGGGAAGCCGATCGAGCCTTGCACAGCGTCCTGCCGCCCACAAGATACATATGATTATTGCCGGCACCTGCTGGGAGCCAGAGAGCAACATGAGCAACGCCATCCTTCCCTAAGCATGCGAGCGCGACGAGCAACCGCAGCTGAAAGAAGTGGGAGGAAGCAAGGATAAGAGCTAAGTCCGCACAATCTTTGCTTCATCGTATACCTAAAATTTGCATTTGCTTGTCCCTTGGATACCAAGGTGTTCGTATGAGGAAATGCTTCGCGTGATGGCACCTTACTAGTTCTTTGTCTGCGCCCTTGTTCTGTTCCGAGCCTGCTCGCAGAATGGGTGGCCGCACCTCAAAAACTACCAAAGGAAAAACTAGCTGGAACGTATCCTCGCCAAGATGACTGTTAAGGGCTAGACCCTTACGACAATCACGGTAATATAATACCGGTAGGCAACCAAAACGCGCACAAGAGACTAATCATACGAACGCCAACTGGTAAACTTAAAAGGGATAAGCATGCAGCTAAGATTAAGTAAGGACATTAGTTCCATGCAAATAAAAGAAACACGATGTCTAAACATGAGATATGCATCATGTTTTGTTATAGGACAGCACGATGGCGAGGATAATTCAAGACCGCGCTTGGCGGCCTCGCGGAAAAACGGGGATGCCAAGGACCTTGTCAGCGTATGGGGAAGATTTCTCCTCGGTAGCAGAAGTGTCTGCATCCCTTGGCAGCTTCCTGAAGCCGTCGGCAAGATCGAGGTTCGGGTGGCGATGGGCAATGTTGCTCAGAACCATGAAGAGAGCGTTGCGGGCAAGCTTCCGGGACTCACTCGCGAAGCGACCGGGCCTTCCCTCTTCGTGTGCCTTCAGCTTTTCGATCTGCTCGTTGAAGAAGAGCCCTAGCTTGACGCTGGGGACCTCATGCATGCTGGCCGAGAAGACTGGCCCTTCCATGCCCATCGCCGCAGTTTGGGCAGTGAGACGCTCAGCAATGTCGACCAAACTCTTGATCCATAGGTTAACCTGCTCGGCGTGGTTCGCCAGTTTGTCCTCTGCATCCTTCCGAAGGAGCCTGGTGGTATCAAGGTCCTTCGACAGCTGCTTATCGCGAGCCCCACTGGATTCGGCCAAGCTCTCCAGAGCGCCAATCCTGGCCTTCAAATCTTCAACAGTGCCGTTGGCGGCCTCAAGGCCCTGGCTCTTGGAGGAGAGCTGCGATTACACGTCCTTCAGAAGGATCTCTGCTTTCCGCGCCTCCTCCTTGAGGGTCGTGACCTCCTTGGCACTCCCGGCAAGCTCTTCAGTCAGTTTGGCCACCTGTTGGTCGAGATCGGTCTTGGCAGAAGATGCAGCAGCAACTTCATCTGCGAGCTTCTTCAGTTGGATAGCAGCATTAGCAGCGAGGGCGTCCAGAGCTACCTTATGCCTGTCCTCCTGCTCTTTGGTACGCTGCTGCACGAGGGCTTCCAGTTCTTCTTCTTTGGCGCGGAGGGTGGATTCGAGTTTCTCTTCCCGGGAAGAGATATTCTCCTCCTTGGCGTCCAAGAGCGTCATGCGCTCTGCCAAGAGAACCTCCTGGGCGATGACATCCTCCCTTGCCATGGAAATCACCTCCTGCTGCCTCATGAGGACCTGGAACTGCTTGCCGTGCCAGTCGCGCAGCTCGTTACCCTTGTCCCTCAGCTTCTGGTCCACCTTGTTGGCGGACTTGCGCTGCTCCTTGAGCATCTGCCATTTCTGGCTGTGCCAGCCCTGCATCTCCTTAATGCCTGCTGCCATGGACTCCAGGAAAGACAAATCCATGGCGACAGTGGCAGAGTCGTCCGCCTCTTCAACCCCTTGGTACAACGATGCCAGGATGTGCTAAATTTCTCCATCAAGGTCCGCACTCGTCGCTGCTGATGAACCGGGGGCTCCGAGCCCAGGCTGCGCAAGCACCAGCACCAGTTGATTCGAAGTCAGTGACGGGATCCCCACCGAGGCGCCAAATGAGGGAAGGGGGTCCATAGTTTGGAGGGGGGGTTTTCTCTTCAACCGAAACCCCCGACCCCGACGTGCTACCGGGGGTTTTCTTTGGTTCCTTCGGGAGCTCCTGGACACCCCCGGCAGCATGCTCCTGCCCCTCCGCGGTCGTGATCTTGGCAGCTTCCTCCGCAGCATCTTTCCCTATGCTGGCCACTTCTTCCAGCAGTTCAGGTTCTCGGATCAGATGAGCTGCAAGTGGAGTCAACAATCCATAATGAAGGTGCATGCAGAGTTATTAGCAAACCAGGGACTTGAGGCAATATGATGGAAGCAGCAGAATTAAGAAGGAAAAATGGATTACCCAAAGATGCCTGCCGTGGAGGAGTTTCAGTTTCCCCGGCAACATCATTTGCCGGGCCATGGTCACCATCCCCTCCCTCCATAACCACGATGTCATCCTGGGCGGACTCTTCCGTGGAAACCCTCGCCGGGGATCCCTCGACTCGATCAGTGGGCGGGGCGGGCCCCTCCTGGTAGGACTCACCCTGAGTAATCCCCTCCTCTCCTATGGGCACAGAGGTGGGGAGCTCTCCTCCGTCACTTCCGGCAGGGGGAGCCAACCCCGCACCTTCAGGCCGGGGGCTGAGCTGGGGGCTTGGTGTCGGGTCATCCATGCTGGTCCCTCCCAGGCCCTTGCCTTCCACAGTCTTCGGTGGTCCCGCGCGCCTGAGCCGCTTGGTCTGGTGGATGAGGGTCTCGCCTTCTTCCTCCTCCTCCCTGGCAAGGACAGCAAGCCAAGATCAGTCAGCAAGCAAGTGGATATGCGAGAACTGCAGCAAAGAAGGAAGAACATTATTTCTCACTCTTTGTCGATGAGCATGGAGCTCAGCTCGAACTCTATGGGCGGTGAGGACGCCCTGCCTCTCTTCTGGGGCGGAGGGGCGGAGCTTCCCGGCAACTTCGAGCCTTGCTGAGGCACAAGAGCCTCCGATGAGGACGAGCTATGCGAGGAGCTCAAGCTGGACTGGGAGCTAGAGTCGACTTCCGTGGCCGCCAATTGCTTGGCGGGAGGGGCCCTAGCCCCAGAAAGGCGAGAGGACTGTCGACGCGCCACATCCGGCCTGCTGCCCTTGGAAGTAGTCTTCTTCACCTTCTTGGCGGCAGGAGCAGGATCGGGAACTACTGCTCCCCGGCTAACCACAGGCCTACGAGGACGCTGCTCCAAGATTGGCTCGGGGGCTTGAGGGCCTGCCGCGAGCCACTCTTCCCCGGGCTGCTCCACCTTCGCGATCCCCTCTTCCTCCTAGGCCTCTGCCGCCACGGCATGTAGAGCCTCAATCTCGGTAGACTCCTCTGTGATCTGCGCCTCGCTTCGGCCGCGGGAGGAGCCTTCGTCCTCAGCCTCCCCCTCCTCCTCCGCCGTCTTCCCGGCCTTCGCCCTCGCGGCAGCTCAGAGTGCTTTGTCCTCCTTGATCCGCCTCTTGATGAACGCTTCTTCCACCTTAGAAGTGCACTTGAACATGTTGGTCTCCACCCTGGTAGCCCTTTCCACCAGGCTGGAGGACCACGCAAGCTCTTCATTAAGTTCGGGTAACTGCCAGTCACTCGAAACTCCATGAGCATTATAGTCTGGCATCCATTTAAGAATCTGGTCCCGAGCGGAGTTGACATTCAGTGGGATGATATTTGGCGGCAGCCTGAATGGCCCGGGGCTGCCGAACAGTTGTTCGCACAGCCAAGCATGGCCGTAGACCGACAGGTTGTTGGACAAGCCAGAGTACAACCTCATCCTGTCTCCAGCATCTCCATACCGCCAGGCGAACCTATCCCTCTTCTGCAGCGGCGCGATACGACGTCGGAGGAAGTCCGCTCCCACATGATCGATGGTCAGCCCGGCGGCCTTTAGACGGGTAATCCTGTTTATTGCCGGGCGAAGTCTATCATCGGTAAGACCAAGTTCCCTCCAGTCATTGCCGTGCTCAACGCACTCCGTCCACGCTTGGCAGAAATCTGGGGCCTCTTCATCTTGGATCCAGCACCAGTCTCCCCTCCACTCCTCCCATCTGCCACGCTGTTGCCCGGGGAGGTAATCCCAGTTTTCTCTCGCCACTTAGGGAATCCAGCTTATGTTCCCAGAACGGTGGGCTTTGTTCTCCACTCGCGGGACAAAGTAGTGCCTGAACAAGTCGACATTGGGGGCAACTCCAACGAAGTTCTGACACAAATGGGCAAAAATCGCCATACAGGCCATTGCATTTGGCATAAAATCCAGAAGGTGGAATCCATAAATCACCATCATTGCCTCAAAGAATTCCGAAAAGGGAGGACAGAGGCCACAGATGAAGTATGCACAGGAGAATCTATATGAATCTGGCGGATCCTTTTTCCCCTCTGCCAGGACCTTGGGTGCGACATGCCCCTTCGGAAGCTCCCTCCCCCAGAGATATCCGTACCTTGCTTTCAGCACATCACCGTCCAGATTCGACGAGAGGAAGACCACATCTTCCCTTTGCTTCTTGTCCAGCTCTGCCGCTCTGTTCTTGCTCCCCTCAGCGGCCGCCGCCTTCATGGTGGTCGTCCGCTTCCCCTTTGGAGCAGCGGTTTTCTTCCCCATCTCTTCAGGTTGCGGCGAAGATTGGGGAAGGAGGTTGGGTGAGGATCGGCGGCGGGTATGGGCGAGGAAGGAGAGCAATCGCTTGGCTTGCGGAAGAAGATGGTGGAGGGGTGAGGCAGACGATGAATGAGCAGTACCCCTTCACGTTTTTCTCTCTTAAGGGAAAGGACGTGGGGAGAGGCGTGACTCTTCAGAAAGTTACCGTTTCACATTAACTACTGCAGTCCCACAACCCCACTACCCGCGGTAATTACGCGAAGTGGACATTGGATTGACTGGTCATCATGACAAACCGCTGCGTGCGCAGCGTTCTCTCGCCACATGTCCGTGCACTGTTTGGGGCCTAACCCAACGTGCCCAGCGACACGTATGGCTCAGGCCCGGGGGCTTTTGTCGGGGTACACAAACAGGGGTGTATGTTTTCCCCTAACTTGTGCACGGACAGCACCCCTCCAGTCCGGCAACTCTCAGCACCCAGGACAAGGCCAAGCAGAAGAGATCAACTCTTTGAGGAATCAAAGGGCGGATCAAGAAGACCAAGACCAACCCAAGGAGTAAAATACCACAATGGAAAAACCTCCCTTGCCAGGTAGGTGAGCCTGGCGGGGATGAGGTTGCCCCGAAGACAAGTCTCCAGATTGCCCCGGTAGGCTTGCCGGGGGCGCCTAGCGTGGATTACCCCGCCAAGGCTCCACCGCTCCACCTCACAGCAACGCAAGTCACCGATCGGTGCGGTGTCGAGCCCTCAAGATGCTAAGTGGCCGCTATTTGGCACATGGCGGCCACTTCCAGAGAAAATCACCTCCAAACGACACAAGTCCAATGACGTGTCACGCAGGCAGGCGAGAAGGTGGCAAAACAGCACGGCAAGGCTTGCCGGGCTAGACTACGATGTGACACTAAGCGGCGCATTTAATGCGTTCTGCCCAGTCTGCAGAGTTAGGTATGATGGCACTGTTTGCTATCTAATCAGTACACAATGACTGATTTGCCACTGTGGTGACCTCTTGATCTTAAAGGAGGGCCATGGCAACCTTAGAAATGATTCGGACCCTTGTATAGTCATACGCGCGTAGCTGCTCTCGCCCCGAGGCGACCTTGTCGGGCTAGAGCGCTGCGTCTCTACCACGGTCCTCTCATCAATGCACCAAAGCAGGAGTAGGGTTTTACGCCTCACGGCGGCCCGAACCTGGGTAAAAACTGCCCGTGTGATCGCTGCCGCGCTGCCCCACGCCCTTCGCTCTTTGTGCAGTGCGTCCTTCCCCCTGCTGAACCATAAGGGGCCGATGGCCCCATAGGTGGCCGTATTTTCCCACGACACAATTGCTCGACACTAGTCCCCGGGAACGGTGCCAAAATGATCAATAGCAGGTACAGTGGGGTTTTACGCCCAAACTGCGGGTTGTCGAAGTTCTCCTCAGGGACTAGGCGATCAGCGACGGCGCACGACTAAAGCTAGGTTACAATTCAGATGATGATCGCGAGAAAATATAAACCTAAAATAACCAAGGACGATGACAGATAAAATGACAAACGGCATGAGGAGATTAAGATTGAAACTCACTCTATTTTTGGTATTTTCATATTACTTGAGACAATAGAGACCAATACAAAAGGAAACAACAGGACATGAACACATATATTTATGTAACAAGCGTATGATAGAGGGAAGAAACAAGATAATGGACAGGGATGAAAATGCTTCATGTCACAACATATATTACAGGTACAGAGCTAATACAGAGACTGATAATTAAATGATCACACAACTGACTACCACAGAGAGCAATTTCAATACAAAATAAAATCATAAGTAGTAATCTGAATTTATACAAACCACTAACTGACAAAGAGGCCACATATATATAATTGTTTCACATCAAACACACACACATATGTATTTATATCCCAAGAACAATAAACTGGACACCAATCATCAGCAATTACAGAATATATATGACATATATAGCTAGTTCTTAGACATCAACAAAAGTGACAATAAACTGTTCTACTTCTTGCAGATCAACAGAGAACAACCAAACAAGCACAAGTCTGAATAACACAAGGTCTAACACGTCTCTGATACATAGAAATTATATATAAATATATATATATATATATAGAGAGAGAGAGAGAGATTGTAGAAGAGCATCAGGTTCAGAAGAGAAGCAAGAAGTTCGACAGCAGGGAAAGCGGAGCAGCAGCGAAGGGAGGTTCAGAGAGGAGAAGCAGAGATGGGTTCAAGCAGCAGTAAGAAGTGTAGGGGAAGAAGCAGCAGGAGGGGCATGAGAGAATGAGCAACAGCAGGGAGTTCGAGAGGAGTAGCAGCTGGGGTGTGAGGGGAACATCAGCAGGAGGTTAGAGAAGGAGAAGCAGCGGGAAGGGCAAACAGCGGCAGCAGAGAGAGAGGTGAGATTCACGCGGGTGTCCAGACACCGTCGGCCGCGGGTCTGGTATGGCGCGCCGGCTGGAGGGAGTAGCGTGCTGGGGAAGACACCCTCCCCACTGTATCTGATGGTGTGCGCGAGGTGGTGCTGGTGGGTGGTGTGTGGCGATAGTGGATGGAGTGGCGCGGCGGCGGCTAAGATGGATGGATGGTTGGGAGGCGCACCACCACGCCGGCCTGGCCATGGTGGCGGCCAGAGTTGGAGAAGGAGGGGTGAGGGGGAGAAGAAGGTGCCAGGCCCGAATTGGGAATGGATGCATCTAGGGATTTTGATCCCCTCACGGCTGATTTGCCACTTTGCACTTTTGCCCTCCTTCTTCTCTTCTTTTTCCTCAAGTAGATCCCTTTCTTCTTTAGTTTTGGCCCTAGGTTTCTTCTTTCCTTCACGCTTGGGTCCATCCATCTTTCTTTCCTGCCCTTGTCTCTTCTCGTTAGCCTCATAGTCCAAATCTTGAAGTTTATAGTGCCTTTACGCACTTTTCTGCAAAAGAAACATATCACAAGTAAATGATCACTTTATATGATTTTCATTCAAACATGCAATAATTCATAGCAAGAATTGATTGTCGGATCACAACAGATGCTATATTTGGGTGTCAAATTATATATATGAAATGTGCTTATCAGGTATGAACCATGGTGAAGTTAGAATACAGTAGATATAATGCTAATAAGAAATTGGAATGAGTTTACAACAGTAACTAAAGTGGTGCTTTGCTTTTATTATACTAACGAAGCTCATGAGTTTTCTGTTGAGTTTTGTGTTGTGAAGTTTTCAAGTTTTGGGTGTAGTTTTGACGGACTATGGAATAAGGAGTGGCAAGAGCCTAAGCTTGGGGATTCCCAAGGCACCCAAGGTAATATTCAAGGATAACCAAGCATCTAAGCTTGGGGATGCCCCAGATGGCATCCCCTCTTTTGTCTTCAATCCATCGGTAAATTACTTGAGGCTATATTTTTATTCACCACATGATTTGTGTTTTGCTTGGAGCGTCTTGTATTATATGAGTATTTGCTTTTTAGTTTGCCACAATCATTCTTTCTATACACACCTTTTGAGAGGGACACACATTAATCGTGAATTTATTAGAATACTCTACGTGCTTCACTTATATCTTTTGAGCTAGGTAGTTGCTCTAGTGCTTCACTTATATCTTTTTAGAGCACGGCGGTGGTTATATTTTGATGAAATCTCATGCTTCACTTATATTATTTTGAGATTCTTAAAAATAGTATGGCAATTTGCTTGGATTATGAATTTAGTCCTAATATGATGGGTATTCAAGAGGGATATAATAAAAACTTTCATGAAGATCATTGAATATATGAGAAGTTTGATTCCTTGCATTTGTTTTGAGATATAAAGATGGTGATATTAGAGTCATGCTAGTGAGTAATTGTGGATTAGTAAGAATATTTGTGTTAAGGTTTGTAGTTCCCGAAGCATGCACGTATGGTCTCTCGTTATGTGATGAAGTTGGAACATGGTTTATTTTTTATTGTCTTCCTTATGAGTGGCGGTCGGGGACGAGCGATGGTCTTTTCCTACCAATCTATCTCCCTAGGAGCATGCGTATTAGTACTTTGTTTCGAGGGCCAATAAACCTTTGCAATAAGTATGTGAGTTCTTTCTTTACCTACTAATAAAGAACACATTGATTCTGTCGGGTTCACCGCCACGCCATTTTTATAAAAAGGTCCCTATGGTTTTTGATAATTAACCCGCGCTACAGTTTTTAAGTGGTAAGCAGAAGAAAAACATTTCATGTATTGGGCTTAGGACTCGGCTTGGCCTTCAGGAAAAAAAAACATGGCGACCTGTCCTCTCGTCTGCGTGCGCACAACATCACGGGGTCTTCTTCCTGGGGACGACTCGGCACGGCACCGCCGCCATGAATCCCGCCGCCAAGCGCGGCTGGTCTACCCCTCCAGCTATCCTCCAGCAGCGCCGCTATTGCCCTGTTCTGCCCTTCCTCACCCGCCGCAACTCCTCACCCCTAGCCTCCTTCGCCTCAAGGAGGACGTCTCCGATTTTGATAGGATTCGATGGCGTGTTCATGCCACCACGCACGGCCGGTCTTCCTCTCCAGCTACCCTCCAGTAGCGCTGTCGTTGCCCTCTTCTTCCCCTCCTCACCCCCCAACTCCTCACCCCCAGCCTCCTCCGCCTCGAGGCGGACGTCTTCGATTTGGAGCTCAAGTACTGCTTCCCCGACACCTCCATCCCCATGTACGTCCTCCCATCATACGATGACGAGGTGCGTACAAATTTAAGATCTAGAATTAAAGGATTCTAAGGTTGAATAGGAGGAACAGAAAGAATGGGTAGCAATTTGTTCGGGGATTTCATTTTTTGTGCCAACCTCTGAGATCCCCTTCTCTGCCATGGATTTGGAAGCTTGCAGATTTGGATTGGGGTGCAATAGAGATGAGGAAGGGCAAAGCATGAACATCACAAGTGAGAGCGAACGGATATGAACACCACAACCCTCCCAGGACGGATTGCCATATTCTATGCTCATATTCAAAGTATCTCTAATGTTTGGCCAAAGTCTCCGTATATAATTTGATCTTTGATTTCTAGATCGCTAACCACATGTGCCATTTGATTTCAGAGTATCTATTAATTTTTCCTGTTCTTCAGATCTTTGAGAGGTAGTTTGATTTGCCGTGGTTTTTGCAGGGGATGTTGGCTGATCAGGATACCCAATTCTCAAACAAGCATGCTGAGATGCTCTAGATATAGAAGTTCACCCCCAAGCTTGACCACCAGGTTTTTTTGGTTCATGTTCAATGGGAGGTGAAGAGTGTCGAGCGGGTATCTGATGCAGGTCCAAGGTAAACTCTATTTTGCTTCTTTTATTGTGTTTTGATGAACATGTCAAAGGTGCAGATGAACATGATGAATCCGTGAATTTTCACACAGGTCACTGAGCTTCTTGGGTTTGACAAACTACCTAACTGCTATTAACCTGAATTTAGTTTCATCTGAACTATGAGGACCACATGTGCTTCTCTAACAAAGAATTACTCATTTGGTGTTGTTTTGCACTGTTGATTTTTGTTCAAATTTGTGTGAGTGTCACCTCTCTTTCAATTTAGATAAGCCTTTCTATATCACATGGATGTGACCTATAGTATGGTGTAGAAAAGTGATGAAAGGTATTCGTTGGGATTAATTTGGCAGCAATAGTTTATCAAGTTTTTGCCTAGCTAGCTATTTCTAGAATTTTTGCAGCTGTAATTTTGTGCCATCTCCCTGATGACCCACAAGTATAGGGGATCAATCATAGTCCTTTTGATAAGTAAGAGTGTCGAACCCAACGAGGATCAGAAGGAAATGACTAGCCGTTTTCAGCAAGGTAATGTCTGCAAGCACTGAAATTGTCGGTAACAGGTAGTTTGATAGCAAGATAATTTGTAACGAGCAAGTAACAGTAACGGTAAATAAAGTGCAGTAAGGTAGCCCAATCCTCTTGTGGCAAAGGACATGCCAAAATGGTCTCTTATAATAAGCAAAGCGTTCTTGAGGGCACATGGGAATTTCATCTAGTCACTTTCATCATGTTAGTTTGATTCACATTTGCTACTTTGATAATTTGATATGTGGGTGGACCGGTGCTTGGGTGTTGTTCTTACTTGAACAAACCTCCCACTTATGATTAACCCCCTCGCAAGCACCCGCAACTACGAGAAAAGTATTAAGATAAAATCTAACCATAGCATTAAACATATGGATCCAAATCAATCCCTTACGAAGTAGCACATAAACTAGGGTTTAAGCTTCTGTCACTCTAGCAACCCATCATCTAATAACTACTCCATAATGCATTCCCTTAGGACTGAAGACGGTGAAGTGCCATGTAGTCGATGTTCACATGACACCACTAAGGGAATCACAACATACATATCATCAAAGTGTCGAACACATATCAAATTCACATGATTACTTGCAACATGACTTCTCCCGTGACCTCAAGAACAAAAGTAACTACTCACAAAAGATATTCATGCTCAAGATCAGAGGGTATTAAATAGCATAATGGATCTGAACATATAATCTTCCACCAAATAAACCATATAGTAATAAACTACAAGATGTAATCAACAGTACTAGTCACCCATAGGTACCAATCTGTGGTTCTGGTACAAAGATTGAACACAAGAGATGAACTAGGGTTTGAGATGAGATGGTGCTGTTGAAGATGTTGATGAAGATTGGCCTCCCAAAGATGAGAGAGTTGTTGGTGATGACGATGGCTTCGATTTCCCCCCTACGGGAGGGAAGTTCCCCCGACGGAATCGCTCCGCCGGACGGCAAAAGTGATCCTGCCCAAGTTCCGCCTCGAGACAGCAGCGCTCCGTCCCGAAAGTCCTCTCCTGATTTTTTTCTAGGTCAAAAGACCGCATATACCAGAAGATGGGCACCGGAGGTGGGCTGGGCTGCCCACGACCCACCAGGGCGCACCTGGGGGCCCTGGCGCGCCCTGGTGTCTCGTTGGCACCCAGTGGCCCCCCTCCGGTAGTTATTTGTGATACGTCTCCGACATATCTATAATTTATGAAGTATTCATGCCATGTTTACAACAATTTTATATGGTCTTGGTATGATTTTATTAGAACTAACCCGGACTGACGCTGTTTTCAGCAGAACTACCGTTGTGTCGTTTTTTGTGCAGAAATAAAAGTTCTCGGAATGGGATGAAAATTGACGGTGATTTTTTATGGACCAAAAGAGACCCCCGAAGCACCTGAGCTGGACCAGAAGAGTCCCGGGGACTCCACAAGCCAGGGGGCGCGCCCTACCCCCCTGGGCGCGCCTTGAGGGCTTGTGGGCCCCTCGGGCACCTCCTTGACGTGAGACCGACGCCAAAAATTCTTATAAATGCCCAAACCTCCGAAAAGAACCCAAGATCGGAAGTTTCACCGCCGCAAGCCTCTGTAGCCACAAAAAATCAATCTAGGCCCTCTTCGGCACCCTGCCGGAGGGGGCCATCATCACCGGAGGCCATGAAGGAGGAAGCCGGAGGGGGCCATCATCACCAAGGAGGCGAAGGACAAGAGGGATAACCTCTCCCCATCTAGGGGGGAGGCCATGGAGGAGGAAGCATAAGGGGGAAACTCTCTCCCCCTCTCTCTCGGTGGCGCCGGAGTGCTGCCGGGGGAACCATCGCCGCGGTGATCGTCTTCATCAACATCACCTTCTTCATCACCGTCCTCATCTCTTTTAAGTGGTCCACTCTCCCACACCAAGCTGTAATCCCCTACTTGAACATGGTGCTTTATGCCACATATTATGATCCAATGATGTGTTGCCATCCTATGATGTTTTGAGTAGATTTCTTTTGTCTTTTGGGTTGATTGATGATCTAGATTGGTTTGAGTTGTATGTTTTATTTTGGTGCTATCCTATGGTGCCTTCCGTGCCGCGCACACGTGAAGGATTCCCGCTGTAGGATGTTGCAATACTTTCATGATTCGCTTATAGTGGGTTGCTAGAGTGACAGAAACTTAAACCCGAGTAAGGGGGTTGTTGCGTATGGGATAAAGGGGACTTGATACTTTAATGCTATGGTTGGGTTTTACCTTAATGATCTTTAGTAGTTGCGGATGCTTGCTAGAGTTCCAATCATAAGTGCATATGATCCAAGTAGAGAAAGTATGTTAGCTTATGCCTCTCCCTCATATAAAATTGCAACAATGATTACCGATCTTGTTAACAATTGCCTAGGACAATTCCGCACACCGTTCCATCATTATTCCACACTCGCTATTTATAATATATAGTAATATATTCTAACTTTATGTTAACAACACCTATTTTTATATTTTAGTTCTCTGATATCATGCAAAGCTATCCACTTCATACCCACAACGTAGTTTTATTTCTCATTTCTAGATGGAAGCAAACGTTCGGTGTACATAGAGTCGTATCAGTGGCAGATAGGACTTGAGAGAATATTGATCTTACCTCTAGCTCCTTGTGGGTTCGACACTCCATACTTATCACTTCCACCTTTTGAAATTGCTACGATGATTCCTTGCACTTGGGGATTATCAAGCTCTTTTCTGGCGCCGTTGCCGGGGAGCAATAGCGTGGGGTTGATATTCTCGTGTGTGATTGTTTGCTTTCTTCACTAAGTTGATTTTGTTTTTCCTTTTGTCTTTGTTTTCTTTAGTTGTAGGTGAAACAAACAAAAAAAATTTAAAGAATGCAAAATACAAAAAAATTACTTGCCTCTTATGCCTAAAAACGTTTTCATGGAAGTGATTGGAAGGTTATGCATTGGAAAAGTGAGGGTCGACCTTGAACACTTGTGTTCATGCTCATGGAAACAATGTAGAATTTTTCATGGAAGTTTCTCAAAAATAATTATCCCCTTGTATATATCCATTGTATTATAAAAATAATGTGCCAAGGTTTGGCTTTATGATGATTAGATTGCTTGTTTGCTATGTGCGGTGCAAAAATAGAAACTTTTGCTGTTGTGCGTGATCTTACATTTTTTACTAGAATGTCAAGAGTTTCTGAAATTTTTACAAAATACTTCTATGCAAATTTTTTATTTTGTCCTATTTTTTGAGAATTTTTGGAGTTGCAGAAGTATACAAAATTTCTAGATTGCTACAGACTGTCCTGTTTTTGACAGATTCTATTTTCTATGTGTTGTTAACTTATTTTGATGAATCTATGTGTAGTATCGGGGGGTATAAACCATGGTGAAGTTGGAATACAGTAGATATAATGCTAGTATGAAATTGGAATGAGTTTACAACAGTACCTAAAGGTAGTGATTTGCTTTATTATACTAACAGATCTCACAAGGTTTTTTGTTAAGTTTTGTGTGGATGAAGTGTTCGAAGATCGAGGAGTTATCAATATGAGAAGAATAAGGAGAGGCAATAGTTCAAGCTTGGGGATGCCCAAGGCACCCCAAGTAAATATTTCAATGATACTCAAGCATCTAAACTTGGGGATTGACGGTGTCCTGCACTAGGGGGTACTCACCACGTCGTCTCCCGACCAGGTGGATCGGGCCGAGGACCCCCATGGCGGTTCTCTCATGGGCCACTTCGGGCAGCCCATGAGGCATACAAGGAAGATTCCACAAGACTTGGTGATCAAGACAAGGACTCCTCTCCACCAACGTAGCCAACTAGGACTCTTGTTAACCTAGGTCTCCGGTACATTATATAAGCCGAGGCCAGGCTAGTCGATAGATCATTACGACTTCTCATATATGCTTGATCGATATGACATTCATCATCATACCATTAGGGTTTAGACCACAACATATGATCTCGAGGTAGATCAACTATGTACTTGATACTCCATCAATATAAACAAGCGCAGGACGTAGGGCTTTACCTCCATCAAGAGGGCCCGAACCTGGGTAAAACATCATCGCCTTCGTTCCTGTTACCATTGATCCAAGATCCATAGCTCAGGACCCCCTACCCCGAGGTCTGGCGGTTTTGACACCGACAATGGTGCTTTCATTGAGAGTTCCGCTGTGTGATCGGCAAAGGATCAATGGCTCGCCTGCAGATCAACTGCGACGTCGGCATCTTCATCGCCGGCTCGACCAAGGACTATCGTCTGCCTCCGATCGTCATGTTCGGACGAGGGCCTTCATCAACCTCAACTCCGATCTCTATCAAGATCATGGAGGAATCATCCATGGAGCTCGGGGGCTCAATGTCAACATTGCCCTCGAGCGACCGTGCTATTTTTCTGGACAGCAAACTCATATCCGCTGCCACAACACCCTCGAGCATCGCTTTGACGATTCCTTTGGTGGAATTGTGCGGAATTGAGTCTACAACAACCCTGTAAAATTTCGCCGCGTTCCGATTGAGAAATCTTCGTCGATCTCCGATATACCGGAGCCCTGTCGAATCTGGATGGAAATCCAGACGAGTTTGGAACATGGTGTCCAGCGTCTAGCTCGGACGTCCTTTGGAAGATCCAACCGTTGATCCGCTGTGTAAATCCTATATCTATCACCCCTCAAAATTTCAGCTCGATCCGACCGTTCAAACTCCGGGATACCTCCGATGAGTGCATCGATTTTTAGATCTGTTTTCTGCGCGAATATGAATCCGACCCAAGTTCATATTTCTTCATGAACAGGATATGGGACAAACTTTTTAAAGGAATCTCTTTTTAGGGTATTGTGTTTTGTTTCCAAACACATGCTTACAAATTTTTCTCCTATTCGGAGGTAATCTTCACCGTCGCGCCGGTGTTAAACCAGCCCGACAACGTTGCTGCACGGCTGCCGAACTACGCCAAATGAGTTATCGCTTCATCGAGCCGAGCTCAACCTTATCGGATCATCATCTCGGCAACCCGAATAATAGTTCGGCATCGTGAAGGCTAAATCATCACCAACATTGTCGCCCCACGGATTATACAGAGCAGGCACATCGTCATCGCTGCATGGTCACTTCATCAAGCAGGCATCGACCGCGTCACAAGATCCGGCCCGCGTCGGCATCGCCGCACTATTGCTTCTTCAAGCCTGGATGCGACCTCTGCGTCCGAAGATCGGGAGTCAATTCCAACCGGACTCGCCTCTCTTATCCCGAATCTAGCTTCAATCCTGGACGCGACTTCGGCGTCCGAACACCAGGAGTCAACCCTGGTCGGACTCGCCCCTCGCACCATAGTACCGGAGGACGATGCCGAAGAAATCCTAGATACTAATCCGGCTGACCAAGCCGATGTCCACCACGCCGACCTGCTTCGACACCTCGGCTGGCATGGGGCTGCAATGTCACACTACCAACCTGCCCCGTCACCTTGGCTAGACCGGGGGCTTCGCCATCTCTTCATCAACCTACTCTATGGACTTCGGCGTCACCAGCTGACCAGCTTCGTCACGTTAGCTGGACCAGGGGCTTTGCCTCGCCATGTCGACCATGTTGCGTCACCACTTCATCAAGCTGAACTCTTCGCTGGGGCACCTCGGGACCGGCTTGGGGGCTGGCACCTTAGCTAGGCCGAGGACTACGTCTTCGTCTCGCCATGAGCTCGAACCTTGTCAACAACATCGAGCACATTAAACCAGCTAAGTCGCCTCCATGCTCAGTTTTTTTTTAAATTTTTAATTCTTGTTCGGTTCAACCAAACATTATATTTGTGTTAAACAAAAAAGTTGTTCGTTCAAACGTTGATTGTTAAACACTTCTTTTTTCTGTCGAGCTCTTCGTCACCTCGGTCATGAGGGTTTTCGTCACCTCGGCTAGACCAGGGGCTTCAGCTCGCCACATCGATCCTGCGGCATTGCCACTTCATCGACCAAGCTCTTCGCTCGGGGACCTCAGGACCGGCTTGGGGGCTGGGACCTTGACCCGCCGCAAGCTCGGCCCACATCATCAACGCCGAACACATTAACCAGCTAAGTCGCTTTCATGCTCAAAGTTTTTACATTTTTAATTTGTGTTCGGTTCGACCATGCTCACATGTGTTGTTTGTTAAAAACACTTCCTGTCATAGGTTAACTGGGGCTCTTAAATTTATACGAGCCATTTTATAATGAATGTTTTTCTTCTCAGTCGTTGCAAAGTCTTTTTCTACCACTCCTTTTTCGACTCGAGTGTGTGGTCAATAGCCGAATAGCCTGGCTTCTCTCTAAATCCGCTTGAGTTTAGTTCGCTAAACTGGCCTTGGAGAAGCACTCCGCCTTCGCGATAAGGAGGTTGAAGCCGAAGGCTGACCTACTTAAAGTTTAGAGATCGAATGTGTCATGTTAAAGCATGATAAAAGCACAATTTTTTTTAGACCAATTTCGGATTGGCACAAAAAACTTGTTTTAGTTCGGACGTAAAGTTTTTACTGAACTTTTTTGATTTTCCAAGCTTATGGCACTTTTAACCTATTTGTGTGTTTCCTGCATAAGTCTCACAGTACAATGCCAGAAACCTTTAAAGCTTCAGCAGTATCAACGCGGATAGCCGAACCCACCAAAAGCCAAGGTACTCCATGGACTCCTCGGCAAAACATTCTCGGATATTGCATTATATGCATCAGTTTCGAATTGTGTCTTCGGTCAATAGTTGGGTTGCCCGGCTCCCGTGCTTGCCTCCTACGTTCCGCTTTGTTTGGCTGGGTGTGCAAAGGGAGAACCATTGCGATTGTGCTTCCAGCTCGAATGGTTAAGCGTCTCAGTGGAGAAAGCCAAAAACTAACTGTCACAATGGGTGTAAACTGGTCAGCGATCCGATGACGGTGTCAAACTATAGATCGATAGCGGTTACCACGTGTTAGATGATTGGCCTTTTATAACATTGGCCGAAATGTTAATGGCTAGACTTCGGTCAGTGCCGAACACTAACCGGGGGCTAGTACCTGGCCTCCCAACTTTAAGCTCCTATGACTAAGTGAAAGTTATAAAGCCTAGATATCTGATTGCCTTGTTTCTGCTAACACAACCGCCTCCGGGCACCAAGATGTCAGCTAAGGGGTGTCTTGTTAGTATGGAAACACCCTACATAGCATCTACAAAGGGGTAGAAGCTGACGATGGGCCACTTTCAGATTATAAACGGTCGCAACGGAGTCAAAATAAAAATATATATCATCAGCTTTTGTATTCAATATACGAGCGCTGCCTTCCGTAATTATCATTATAAAGCCATAAATATGCATCAATTTGACTTAAGATTTTGGCCAAGCTGGGTTGCCTGGCTCCTATGCTTACCCCGACGTCCCCGATTGTTCGGCTAGGCGGTAAAGGGAGCACCTCTATGATTGTTACTACCGGATCATCCAGGTTAGTACCTCAGACTGGGTGAAGCCGAAAGCTAGCCATCTTAAAGGATATAATTGGTCGGCAAAGACGGAAGTGAAAATTTCGATTCATTAGACCATAGAGTTCGGGAACTTTCCCCAAACTAAATCCTCAATATTTTCCTCCCACATTGACCGGAGGTGAGGTTTCATGATCATGGTCAGCATGACAACCCAAAGAAAGGAACCGATAGCGAGACTATTTTCTTTGGACGATGTTTCTTACGTTAATAGTAATATAACATATCTCTCCGTGTAACTTTGTTTATAAAACCGTATGGCCGGATTGCCTTGTTTGCCGTAAATCTTTGCCCTTATAAAGGCTTTATAAAGTAGGATAAACACTCCTCGGCTACTGGCCGAGGAGGTTGAAGCCGATGGTCGGTCAACAAAGTTTTGTACAATGCGGATCCGAGCATTAATAATGTAAAGTACTTGGATACATAAAATCATTACACATAAATTATGATTAAAATCAATTTACTCCGGATATTGATCCTTAATTTGGCCAACCTTGCCCAAATTACGGCTCGGGGGCTGCTGGCTTCGCGCTTCTCACTTAAAAGACATTAACGGGGTACATCGATCCCCTGATCTGGTTTTGCCACCCAACTAGTGGCTCGGGGCTACTGCATTGCCTATTCAATGCAGAAAATTTAAAATGCCCAGTGTTCGGCTTGACCGAGCTATGGGCAAACGCGTCTTCGGACAACAATCGGTACCATCTGGGACCTATCTGGCATCAAGCTAGTATATTACGGCGACTTCTCAAGACCCTCTCTCAAGGGCCCGTCCGCCGATCACTATCTCCTCTTATATATTACACTATGTTTCTATTCCTACGTATGCTGCCGAGCTAAGATTTGATCCTCAGGCTGATTTTTTGAATCGAACAGAGTCTTACGGGCTACTAGGATCAGCGGTTTCATGTTTTCCTTCAGGTGCATCTCGGATTTTAGGCCGACACACACAGCTTGAGGGCTACTGGCTATATATCTCGGCAGAGAAGAAATTGCACCAATCGTGAAAAATATATCCGCTAAAAATCAGCCCAAGCCTGAGGTTGTGCACCACTTCGAAAGTAGTCCGGCATAAATTTCGGATGCAATTGGTTGGCTCCCTAGAGAGCGGTTCCGAATTAAGCTCGGCTGAATTCTTTCAACTTTTTCAAGACCGAGGTAGTCTATGATACTTCGGATGTAGACCGGTGTTGGAGCTCGGCTGCAAGAAGATACCTCGGAAGCAGTTCGGCATAAAGCTCGGATACAAATGGTTGGCTCCATAGAGGGCATTTTTGGCATTAAGCTCGGCTAAACTCCTTCGACTTTTTCGGACCAAGGTGATCTATGACACCTCGGATACAGTCCGGCGTTGGAGCTTGGACGCAGTCCAGCGTTGGAGCTCGGCTGCAAAAAGACAACTAGGATGCAGTCCAACGTTGGAGCTTGGATGTAGTCCGCCGCTAGAGCTCGGACGCGAGAGGACACCGCTGCGCCTGAAGAACTTCAAACCCGAGGTGTGGCGTAAATATAACAAGGCATTGATAAAGGCCTAAGACTTAAAAGGCTCCTCGGATGCCCGACGTGTGAACTCTTCAGATTTAGCTCGGCAATCCTCAAGATCGAAGATGGGAAGATTTGTTGAACCAGTTTGCAAGACCGACGAACAAAGATGAAGAACAATTCAGAAGAATCGAGGAGCGTCCCCAACTTGAAGGCCGGTTCAGGGGGCTACTGACGGTGTCCTGGACTAGGGGGTACTCACCACGTCGTCACCCGACCAGGTGGATCAGGCCGAGGACCCCCATGGCGGTTCTCTCATGGGCCACTTCAGGCAGCCCATGAGGCATACAAGGAAGATTCCACAAGACTTGGTGATCAAGACAAGGACTCCTCTCCACCAACGTAGCCGACTATGACTCTTGATAACCTAGGTCTCCGGTACTTTATATAAGCCGAGGCCAGGCTAGTCGATAGATCATTATGACATCTCATATATGCTAGATCATTATGATATTCATCATCATACCATTAGGGTTTAGACCACAACATATGATCTCGAGGTAGATCAACTCTGTAGTTGATACTCCATCAATATAAACAAGAGCAGGACGTAGGGTTTTACCTCCATCAAGAGGGCCGAACCTGGGTAAAACATCGTCTCCTTCGTTCATGTTACCATTGATCCAAGATCCACAGCTCGGGACCCCCTACCCCGAGGCCTGCCGGTTTTGACACAGACAGGGATGCCCTAGTTAGCATCCCATCTTTCTTCTTCAACAATTATCGGTATACCTCGGTTTTTGTTTTGTTCACATGATTTGCGTCTTTTGTGTTTATTTTTCCTTTCTTTTCCTTTATGCACCATGCTAGTATGAGATAGTTCTTCATCGATTTATAGAATGCTTCATGCGTTTCACTTAAATCTTTTGAGTATGGCTTTATAGAATGCTCTTTTTGCTTCACTTAAATCTTTTGAGTATGGCTTTATAGAATGCTTCATGTGCTTCACTAATATATTTTGAGCTTGGATATTGGTCAATCTATATTAATTGTAGAATCCTCTATGAACTTCACTTATATCTTTTAGAGTATGAATAAAATTATCATCGAAATTGGGCTTGGAAGAGTATCATTAAAATACCATGCCTAGCTAAAAAGGCATTAAAGAAAAGCGCTTGTTGGGAGACAACCCAATATTTATCCTTACTGTTTTTGTGTGTTCACATGATTGAGCTACTATATTAATCATGTTTTATAGCTTTTGTTTCAATAAAGTGCCATGTAAAGCCTTTGGGATAGTGTGGTTGATAGTTGACTTGATTCTTTGCAAAAACAAAAACTTTTGCGTCCAGTAACAGAATTGTTAAAACTCACTGGAACATGGAAAAACTCTGAATGTTTTAGAGAGGATTGATATACAAATTTTCTACGTGTTCGTAATTTTTCAGAAGTTTTGGAGTAACAGAAGTATGAGCATAATTCAGATCTTTACAGACTGTTCTGTTTTTGACAAATTCTGTTTTCGATGCATAGTTTGCTTGTTTTCTAGTTTCTATGGCTTATATTGCTTAATATAAATTGTGGAAATTATATAGTACAGTAGGCATTATGTGGAAACAATTATGAATCTTGTCTTGATAGTACCCAAGTGAATGATTTGTTTTATTATACTAACGGAGCTCACGAGTTTTCTGTTGAGTTTTGTATGATTGAAGTTTTCAAGTTTTGGGTGATTTATCGATATGAGAAGAATGAAGAGTGGCAAGAACCTAAGATTGGGGATTCCCAAGTCACACCAAGGTAATATTCAAGGAAGACTCAAGCGCCTAAGCTTGGGGATGCCCCGGAAGGCATCCCCTCTTTCGTCTTCAAAACTATCGGTATACCTTACTTGGAGCTATATTTTTATTCGTCACATGATATGTGTTTTGCTTGGAGCGTATTTTCATTTTACTACTTGTTTGAATAAAATCATTGGATCTGAAATCTTTAATGAGAGAGAGTCCTCGCATGGATATTTAACTACTTGACCACTCATTGTTCTTCACTTATATCTTTTTGGAGTAGTTTGTCATTTACTCTCGTGCTTCACTTATATCCTATGAGTAAATGGTTGAATGAATTGAATATCATAAATCTGAAATTATATATGTTGCATATGCTTATCCCATGGGGAGTAATGACTTCACATATAAGCAGTATAGGTGGTAAAATTTATTGAAAGTTAGTAAACTCAACATTGGTCACTTGAACAATTCATGAAAGAATATTGAAGGAAGAGATATTTAACATATAAATATACTATCTTGGACATCTTCTATGATTGTGAGCCCCATTAATTATTTTCAAACTTGAGCAAATTAGTTGAAGTTGGATAAGGAAGACAACGTAATGAGTTATGTTTGGGTATATTTGTATAGAAGTTATATTGTTATGGATCCTCCAACATGTGGTGCTTGCTTAGGACCTTTTGCTAGACAAAATTTTGTACTAAGTAGAGATACTAGTTGTGCATCCAAAACCCTTAAACCCCGTTTCTTGCCATTAGTGTCCACCATATCTACCTATGGATTGAATAAGATCCTTCAAGTAAGTTGTCATCGGCGCAAAAAGCAATAAAAATTGCTCCTAAATATGTATGATCTTTTATTGTAAGGGAGAATAAGCGTTGTACGAACTTGTGATGGTAAAGAAATAAAAGCGACGGACTATATAATAAAGGTTGCTATCACAAAGGGTAATACAACATGACATTCCTTTGCATTAAGGGTTTGCACATCCAAAATTAAAAAGCGCATGACAACCTCTGCTTCCCTCTACGAAGGGCCTATCTTTTACTTTCATGTATTTACTTTCATACAAGAGTCAATAGTATTCCTTCTTATTTCAACCTCAATTATTCTTTAGTTGGCAATCATCATGTGGTGGGGAAAGATACAAGCATATATGGCCATTCAAATATATATGATCATGAATCATTATTGTTGACAATTATCTATATGATAAATAAGTTGGGAGGCAAAACATTAAGCCCCTATCTTTCTCTGTGTTCGACGGATGCTATTTGTTCTAAAAATATGCTTTGACTATTAGCAATCATGGAAGACTATATGATAGTTGAGTATGTGGAATTTGCTAAATAAAATCTCTTACATAGACCCTTCCTAAAAATAAGATGAATTGCAATTGTTGGGTGACTGAAAGCATAGTTTGTTAGTTTTCAAGAAACTTTATGGTCAATACTTTAACATGTGAATAGCTTGTTACTTGATCATGAGAAGCTTTATGAGATGAGCTACTGTTTATGATTTATAATGATGCTAGAGAAAGTGTTTGGAACTATCATTGATCAAATTTATGCACTACGCTAGCATTCATACTTCATAAATTATTTCTTTTATCATTTACCTACTCGAGGACGAGCACGAATTAAGCTTGGGGATGCTGATACGTCTTCGACGTATCTATAATTTATGAAGTATTCATGCCATGTTTACAACAATTTTATATGGTTTTGGTATGATTTGATTAGAACTAACCCGGACTGACGCTGTTTTCAGCAGAACTGCCGTGGTGTCGTTTTTCATGCAGAAATAAAAGTTCTCGGAATGGGCTGAAAATTTGCGGTGATTTTTTATGGACCAAAAGAGACCCCCGAAGCACCGGAGCTGGACCAGAAGAGTCTCGGGGAGTCCACAAGCCAGGGGGTGCGCCCTACCCCCCTGGGCGCGCCTTGAGGGCTTGTGGCCCCTTGGGCACCTCCTTGACGTGAGACCGACGCCAAAAATTCTTATAAATGCCCAAACCTCCGAAAAGAACCCGAGATCAGAAGTTCCGCCGCCGTAAGCCTCTATAGCCACGAAAAATCAATCTAGGCCCTCTCTGGCACCCTGCCGGAGGGGGCCATCATCACCGGAGGCCATGGAGGAGGAAGCCGGAGGGGGCCATCATCACCACTGGAGGGATAACATCTCCCCATCTCGGGGGAGGCCATGGAAGAGGAAGCACAAAGGGGAGACTCTCTCCCCCTCTCTCTTGGTGGCGCCGGAGTGCCGCCGAGGGAACCATCGCTGTGGTGATCGTCTTCATCAACATCACCTTCTTCATCATCGTCCTCATCTCTTTTAAGCGGTCCACTCTCCCACACCCCGCTGTAATCCCCTACTTGAACATGGTTCTTTATGCCACATATTATGATCCAATGATGTGTTTCCATCCTATGATGTTTTGAGTAGATTACTTTTGTCTTTTGGGTTGATTGATGATCTAGATTGGTTTGAGTTGTATGTTTTATTTTAGTGCTGTCCTATGGTGCCTTCCGTGCCGTGCACATGTGAAGGATTCCCACTGTAGGGTGTTGCAATACGTTCATGATTCGCTTATAGTGGGTTGCTAGAGTCATAGAAGCTTAAACCCGAGTAAGGGGGTTGTTGCGTATGGGATAAAGGGGACTTGATACTTTAATGCTATGGTTGGGTTTTACCTTAATGATCTTTAGTAGTTGTGGATGCTTGCTAGAGTTCCAATCATAAGTGCATATGATCCAAGTAGAGAAAGTATGTTAGCTTATGCCTCTCCCTCATATAAAATTGCAACAATGATTACCGATCTTGTTAACAATTGCCTAGGACAATTCCGCACACCGTTCCATCATTATTCCACACTCGCTATTTATAATATATAGTAATATATTCTAACTTTATGTTAATAGCACCTATTTTATATTTTAGTTCTCCGATATCAAGCAAAGCTATCTACTTCATACCCACAACGTAGTTTTATTTCTCGTTTCTATATGGAAGCAAACGTTCGGTATACGTAGAGTCATATCAGTGGCAAATAGGACTTGAGAGAATATTGATCTTACCTTTAGCTCCTTGTGGGTTCGACACTCCATACTTATCACTTCCACCTTTGGAAATTGCTACGATGATTCCTTGCACTTGGGGATTATCAATTTGCACCAGTATTTTTTATATATTCCAGAATAATTCTCCGTAAAATTTCAGCTGATTTGAAGATGTGCAGAATAGGTATCTTTGACATAGCTTTTTCAGGTCCAGAATTCCATCTGCCGGCATTCTCCCTCTTTGTGTAAACATTGCATATTATGAGAGAAAAGGCATTAGAATTACTCCCTAAAGCATTATTATGCATGAAAACATTATAAATAATAGTAGGAAAACATGATGCAAAATGGACGTATCAACTCCCCCAAGCTTAGACCTCGCTTGTCCTCAAGCGAAAACCGAAATCGAAAATCATGTCCACATGTTTAGAGAGAGAGGTGTCGATAAAAACAAAATACGGACATTGAAGCATCATGCTTATTATTACAATAGCAACAAACTTTATCATATAAGTTCATCATATAGCTTCTCATGAACAAGTAACAATTCATCACAACATCGAAGCATAAAGCATATACCTTATTGAAAACCAACAAACTATGTTCTCAGTCAACTTTGCAACTACAATTCATCATATTTTCAAGAAGGGTCACGTATCGGAGCCTTTTGGAAAGTCCACATACTCAACCATCATTTAATCTTCTATGATTGCTAACACTCATAGCATACATATGAGCAAAAAGTTTCAACCTGACACATAGAAATAGAGGGGCTTATAGTTTTTCCACCCAACTTATTCACCTCAAGGGAGATGTCAACAATAATAACTCATGATCATTCACATTCAACTGGATATATGTGCCTAGATCTTTCCTCACCACATGATGCTTGCCAAAGAGAAAAATAGAAAGAATAGAGAAGAATACTTTGACTCTTGCATAAAAGTAAATACATAAAAGTAAAAGATAGGGCCTTCGCAGAGGGAATCAGAGGTTGTCATGCGCTTTTTGGTTTTGTATGCACAATCTCTTAATGCAAAATAACGTCACATTATATTGCCCCTTATGATAGCAACCTTTATTATGCAGTCCGTCGCCTTTATTACTTTGCCATCACAAGTTTGTACAATGCTTAATTTCTCTTGCACTAAATGATCAAACACATTTAGAAGCAATTTTTATTGCCTTATTGCACCGATGACAACTTACTTGAAGGATCTTACTCAATCCGTAGGTAGGTATGGTGGACTCTCAAAACATGAGTTTGGGTTTAAGGTTTTTGGATGCACAAGTAGTATCTCTACTTGGTGCAGATTTGTGGCTAGCAAAGCTATTGGGCAAGCACCACATGTTGAAGGATCTATGACAATATAACTTCTATGTGAATATGAACAAACATAAATCATTACGTTGTCTTCCTTGTCCAACGTCAACAATTTTGGCATATAATATTTAATGGGGGCTCACAATCATAAAAGATGTCCAAGATAGTATATTTGCATGTGAATGTTCTCTTCCCTTATTAATTCTTTCATGCGTTGCATCATTGACCAATGCTATGTTTGTCAACTTTCAATAAATTTTACCACTTATACTTGTCCTTATGTGATGTCATTACTTACCATAAGATTAGCATATGATCTTTTCATTATTTCCTTTTATTTTGATTGCAACAAAAAGGTAAAGAAGCAAAATCTCAAACTAAACTTTATTATATAACTCTCACTCGATTACATAAATAGATAGATCACGAAACTAACACTCAAAAATAGATCAAACTAAACTTTTATTCAACTAAATCACGAAATAGCTGAGGATCAAACTAAAATAGGTAAAGGTAATAAAAGTGATGGTTATACGATACCGGGGCATCTCCCCCAAGCTTGGCACAAGCCAAGGGGAGTGCCCATACCTGTGTACTCAAGTCTCCTTTGGTGGGGAAGATGATGAAGGTGGTGGTGATGAGGTAGTAGGTTTTTCCTCCGACTTTGAAGGTAAGGGATCACCATCAAAAGAGGATGCACGAGTCTCCCGAGTCCTGCAACTGGTAGCTAAACTCATACCTTTAAATCTTGCTTCATACTCGAAAACTTGGTTTTGAAGATCATAGATTTGGCTTTGCAGAAAATTAATTTACTCGTTGAAGGTGAAAACGATGTCCTTCATAGATCGCCCATCCACCATGTGATCACGGGTGAATTCCGTGATCATGGAGTGATTGGCGCTGAGTCCATGCTCCACCATCCCTTGGCACTTGAAGATGTCTTGTTCCACCGCCTCGAGCCTGGCCTCCACACTCCCCGTCCTCTTGGGCCCTTGAACAACCCGGATGTGGAGCACCCCCTCACGCATCTCAATGGCTTGAGGATTCTTCATCACCTCTTGTAGGAAAGGGTTGATGACCTTCTCGAAGAACTTGTCCTTGGAAGAGCTTGGTGGAGCCATGGTGATCTAGATCTAACAAGAAAACTACACGAAACAAGAACAGGGGATTTTTCTGCGATGCGGTGGTCAAATCGTCCGGGAGTATATATAATGATTTTTTATCTTGGGAAACAAGTATATGGAAGGAAAACGGAGTCGCGAAGGTGCCCGAGGGGCCCATGACCCACCAGGGTGCGCCAGGAGGGGCAGGCGCGCCCTGGTGTATCGTGGTCACCTCGGTTGCCTTCCGGTTATTTCTTATTTTTCCTATTTTTCTAATATTCCAAAACTAACAGAAAATATTTTTGCGGATTTTTTGGAGTCCGTTTACTTACCGTATCACGTACCTCCTCTTTTCAGGGTTCTGGAGTGTTCTGGAAGGTTTCTTTTATGTATTCCTCCGGTGTCATGGTTTGGATAATATTGCTTTCAGCATTAATAGGCGTACCTGAGATGTAGTGTTTAATTCTTTGTCCATTGACCACCTTCGGGTTAGTACCTTCGACATTATTAATCTTGATGGCTCCGGAATGATAAACCTCTTCAATAACATATGGTCCTTCCCATTTGGAAAGAAGTTTTCCTGCAAAAAATCTAAAACGAGAGTTGTACAAAAGGACATATTCTCCAACTTTGAATTCCCGCTTTTGGATTCTTTTGTCATGCCATCTTTTAAATTTTTCTTTGAATAGTTTGGCATTTTCATAAGGTTGGGTTATCTATTCATCTAGTGAGCTAATCTTTATCTTTACTTAATAATAAAGGACAGAAGATTTCATAGTTCTCCATACGTTGATTTTTGGATATTAATTTACTATCCGAGGTGGTACTATCTGGTTCTTCGACACTGTGTTTGATTTTCCTGTACGCGCTACATGGCTGCTGCATTCGGTTGGGCCTCTGACTAGGCCTGCATTCAGTTGGGCCTCTGACCAAGCTTGCATCCATACACGAAATTTTGTCTGTCGTAGGCTGTGCAACCAATTTAACCAACTGAACTATAAGTAACCCACTGAATAATCCCACCTTGCTACAATGAATCGACTCTGATCGATTCATATACATCCCAGTTTATCTGTAGCATCAACCAGCCACCTCAAGCAAAAATGCATGAGAACTAGGCCGATAAGAAGCACAGGCAAAGGCGGGATCATGGGATGCGTGGAGGAAAGCTAGCTGGGGGCAGGGCCAGAGAAGGAAGGTGCGCGGGAGCAAGGAGGCCGGCGAGAGGCGGTGCTCATTGGCCTAGGGACGGCCGGCTAGACCTCGACGGAGGTCCTCAGCGGAGGGGCACAGGGGCGAAGGTTGTCACTCAGGTCACCGACGCCGCAGCTACAGGAGGCGAGTCCAGCGCTATGGACGGCTAGCCAGATGTTAGGGAGGTGCTGGAGGGGCGAAGAGCTCACTGGCCGACGCCGCGACAACAGGAAGGAGCCGAAGCCGGCGCTCTGGACGGCCGGCAAGAGGAGCTGGCGGGGCGAAGCCACCAGCCGACACCGCGGCAACAGGAGGCGAAGCCGGCGCACGGGACGACCGGCGAGAGGAGCTGGTGGGGCGAAGCCGCCAGCCGACACCGTGGCAACAGGAGGCGATGCCGTCGCTCGGGAAGGCCGGCCAGGGTCGTGGAGATGTGCCGGTGAGGCGTGAGGAAGCGCGAGGCGCACGCCTGACTGTGCGCTGCTGTGCGTGTGGCGGCGCTTGAGGGAAGACACGAGGGAGAGGGGTGAGGAAAGAGAGTTGTGGGGATCGGGCTACGTTTCCAGGCAACTAGCTGGGCCTGGTGGGCTCGTAGGGAGAGAGAGAAAAAAAGGTTTTGTGCCGGCCTAGTTCATCGGTTCCTAAAAAAAAACAGAAAATGGGAAAAGGCCTAGAGGATAATGGAATTTCTTAGAGATTTATACTTGGTCCCGTAAAAATTGGTTCCGCAAATGTTTGAAAGGTTTGAATTCAACCGTAGAATTTGATTCAAATTGGAAACAAGAAAAGTATTACAAAACCAATTCACACAAACATCCATAACTTTATTAAAAAAATTACAAATAGGTCGTTTCAGGCAAGTAATAGGTTTGGGATGTTATGACATTAAAGGGGAGGAGGCCATGGGGCGGTAGTGGCATCTTGCGAGGAAGAGACGAACGAGGTGCTCTTGTTGGCCGGCTGCGTGTATGTCGCTATGCGCGTGTAAGATATATTTTCTATGCAAAGCTTTTTCTTACTCTGCTCGTGCCTGATCAGAGTTAATTGCAGCCGCTGGTGTTTTCTTTGTGTGGTGACATGACCAAACACGACAGTTAAGAATGGCTAGAAGATTATGTATTTATTTCTTACAATACCAGGTATAATAGGCCAGTAATTTCCCCCGTACATGTGTTTTAGTCTGTGAAGCCGATTTTTTTAGCATAATCACATTATTTTGCTGCTTTGATGACTGATTTTCGTACATGTAAACAATCATGTAGTTATTTACTATTAGATTTCATGCACAAGAAGAAGGTTTCACATAGATTCGTCTTATTCTCTTAGTTGTTGCCTCCTTTATTTACTATTGGGAAGCCTGGATTTAGTGTTAAAGGAAAAGGCAAACGTATCATACATATGTTTTTCGATAAACATATGACTACAAGTCCGAAGTTTTTATACACATGGCATAGAAGATTTCATTGCATCAAGCAAACCAACATCAAATGAGCATGTCACTTATTTTTGTATACCCATTACTTAATTTCACCCACTATAGTCGAGCCTTTATGTTTCTTGCATCAGATTTTTTAGCAAGGTTTAGAATGTGACGCAAGGTGGACATCACTGCCGCAATCGATGAGGGCAGAAAGGAATATAAGCAACAATACATGTGGGGTATTGTGTTGAAATAAAGGACGGAGAAAAGTGTGTATTGGCGAGGAGGGATGGTTGTGATATGTTTTATTCTCCCGTTGCAACGCACGAGCATTTTTGCTAGTATCAAATAACCTCTTTTCACCAGCAAGTTTGAAGTCATAGTTGAGTTCTTTAATTTCCCAATATGCTTTATGTTCTAACTCAAGAAGCAAATGACAAGCTTTTCCATAAACCATTTTGTATGGAGACATACCCATAGTATTTTTATAAGCTGTTCTGTAGGCCCAAAGTGCATCATCCAATTTCTTTGACCAATTCTTTTGGGACCTATTTGTAAGTGCATCTAGTGCCACCCCTAGTTGCTTTTGGAGTATTGATGACAAACATGGTTGAGGGACTAATGTGTTTGTCAGAACTACAGGATAACACAGGAAGTACTACCTCATTGATTCGGTTTTCCTACCATAGATGACCCGTAAAAATGTATGAAGACATTGAAGACAATGGTGGTTCGTGAAGACATTCACATCGAAGATAATGACATGTGAAGACATTCACTTGAAGACTATGGAGTGCGAAGACATAGTTTCTTTTGTAGTTTCATTTTCTTCTTTATTGAGTCATAGGAACCACCGTACTATTAAGTGGGGTCCAAGTGAACAAAGTCAGAAGACTGACATGATGCTCAACCAAAATCTTATGTCTTCGAGCGAAGACAATGAGAGCAAATCTTATCCAGAGTTGGATGAGTCAGCTTTGCTTGTAGCCCAAGCCAAGCTGCCGCGTGTGTTTGAAATCCGACCATTGGACACGTGTCGGTTCCTTAGTGACCCAGGGTCATTTCGAACATATCATGCCGGGTTGCCTCCTGGCTATAGATAGCCCACCCATACAACATAAATTGGTGGCTGCTCAGAGATAGTGCATGGCTTTTGTCGTTTGATAGCAACCCACCTCCGAAGCCTTTGAGAGAGATCCTTGCGAGGACAAATCCGAAAACACCTAGAGCCAAAGAGTGTTGGGCATCACTGAAGTCTTTTTGTCCGAGTGACCTGAAGACTTGTTACACTTGAGGACTATGTATCCTCCAGCCGGTTAGGCATCACGCTCTGAGGATCCAAGAGTCATTGTGGATCGCCAGTGAACGGAGTCTGTGAAGGTTTGGAAGTCTACCTTGAAGACTTACCAGAGTGATTGGGCGAGGACTGGGTGTCGTTAGCTCAAGGGGAATAAGGTGAAGACATGGTCTTCTGAGTTCAATCTCAGCCTCCCTAACCAGACGTACAGTTGTCACAGCAACTAGAACTGGTCTACCAAATTCTTGTCTTCACCAAGCTACTAGTTCTATCTTCTACCTCCTTTACATTTCATTTGTCTTCGTGAAGTCATTGCCTGTTTGTCTGATCTGTTTGACTTCACTGTGTGAAGACTATTACCTGTTTGGCTTCATACTGTCTTCCATTCCGATCTGTACTACCTAGCTGCTATTAGTCTTCGTGCTTTCATTACAATGCTTACTTGACTATGGCATGTCTAGTGTAGTTTATCTTCCGCTGCATATCATATAGGTTCCACTTGATCGTCTGTCTTCAAAGACCTCATGTTTTGAAGACTTTCATAAAAATTGCCTATTCACCCCCCTCTAGGTGATAAATAGCATTTTCAATTGGTATCCGAGCGAGGTGCTCCCTTGTTCTGTGTGATTCGGTTTAACCACCTGGAGTTTTAGCTATGTCGACTCAGGGATAATCAAAGTCTCCGCTCCGTGCCTTGTCTTCGATGGCACTGATTACCCCTACTGGAAGAATAAGATGCGCATGCATCTTGAAGCCATTGACATCGACCTCTGGTATGTTGTCAGGATTGGTGTTCCCAAAGTCGGTGAAGGTGTCACCGCTGCTGATGTCAAGAGGTTTGCACAACTGGTTTCAACCGCCAAGAACATCATCTGTGGTCATCTGACCAAAGGACAGTATGTCCGTGTGAGTGCTCTGGAAACTGTGAAGCTAGTCTGGGACTGGCTATCCAAGGTCAACGAAGGCGTCTCAACACAAAGAGACTCAAGGATTGATGTATTTCGCAATCTCTTCAACCGCTTCAAGAGAAATGACAATGAGAATGTCCAGCTCATGTTCGATCGCCTCACTAATATCACAAATGAGCTTCACGCACTCAGCGCCACTGAGATCACCAAGCATGAAATTGTGAAGAAGCTACTGAGATCTCTTGACAGCTCATTTGACACCTTGGCCCTGATGATTCAAGAATGCCCTGACTTCAAAGATCTTGATCCATCTGACATACTTGAGAGGCTCAACACACATGAGTTCCAGCTATCTAAGATGATAGATATCTATGGCCCCAACTATGGCTGATCCCGTGCTTTGAAGGCAAAAGCTGTTTCCTCATCTGAAGAAGAATCTGACTGCAGTTGTGACGATCCTGAAGACATTGGCAAAGAGCTAGCAATGCTCATGAGAAAGTTCCAAAGTTTGCCAAGAAGAATCGCTTCGAAAAATCTTAAAGATCCAGTTCCAAGAATGATGAGGCTTCCTCTCGTGACTACAAGAAGAGAACATGCCACAAATGCAAGAAGCCAGGTCACTACATATCTGAATGTCCTCAATGGGACAAGGAAGCCAAGAAAAAGAAGAAGAGCAAGGAATATGACTCTGACGACAAGAAGAAGAAGAAACCCTCAAAGTCTTCTTCGAAGTCTTCATCAAAGCCTTCCTCACACAAGAAGAGATCATCTGGCAAGGCTCGTGCATTCATTGGCAAGGAGATGGGTTCAGAGGAGGAGTCTGCTTCTGAGGAGGTAGAGGTGGAGTCTGAGGAGGAGTCTGATTCAGGCGTGGCAAGCCTGGCTCTAGCTTCGGCATTCATCGCCAAGTCCATCTTCGACACTGAAGACAATGGTCACGCCGCCGACGCTGAAGCCGATGATGAGGATGACTCTGCTCCGACCGACTGCTTCATGGCACGAGGTGCCAAGGTAAACTCATGCGATGCTTAATTTCAAACCTCCAGTGAAGATGACTCTGAATGTGAATCAAACCAAGCTATAAGACTCTTGCTAAAATTGCAACTGAACAACAAACTGCTATGGAAAACATTCAAAAATTGCTAGACAAAGGCGATGACCTGTTGGATGAGGAAATGAATCGAACTCAGTCCTTAATCGAAGACATAAAAAACCTTCGCGTTAAGTACGAAGAACTTGAAAGTCGTCATGAAACCCTCTCAGCCACTCATGAGAAGCTTTCCTATGATTATCTTCAAAGGAAGCAAGATCTCGAGAAACTGAGAGCGTCTCATGAAGATCTTCAAAAGGAGAACGATTCACTACTCACTCAACAGACCAGTTCCGCTCAGGAAGATTTTGTGCCACCATGTTTAAAATGCCTTGAGCGTGACAATGATGTCTCTATTGCTGAATGTTCTACTGCCTCTAATGTTGCAATATCTTCAACTGCTGATGTGGTAACTAACCCCTCTTCTGTGGATACCACTACTATTGCTGATGAGAATGCCAGGTTGAAGACATTGCTTGAAACAGGCATGTACAAAAGCCTCAAAGGGCATCAAACACTATGTGATGTCCTCAAGAAACAGATTTTGAACTGAAACCCTAGGAAAGAGGGTGTTGGTTTGGAGAGGAAAATGAATGCTGATGGTTCTTACTGGAAGCCTGAGCAGTACCCCAAAACCACATGGGTTGCTGCAAAGGGTCCTTCAGTAGATCCATCTACTTTATCTGGCTTCACTTGTGCTAACCCCATTATCATTGATGAGTCCTTTGACTCCAATTATAAGCTATTTAAGAATTAGAATGGTGAAGTGTTTGCCAGGTTTATTGGTACTAACTGTAGGAATGGGCCACCTTTGAAGAAGATCTGGGTACCCAAAAGTTGTCTTGAGAAGCTTCCTGTGAATGTCATCATGACACCACCAGGGAAGAAGACAAACCCCAGACCAAAGGCTTCATATGGCCCAAAGGCTTCATACAGACAGAGGACCTCACAAGGTCACCCTAACGCCAATGTTTTGCAGGGAAATTATCATCAGAATCATGAATATGAGCGTGTTTCATCTAACCGCTATGTTCACAGATCAAAGAACTTTTCTGCATATTCTTTTGAGTACTATTCACCTCCTGCAAAACTATTTGCTAGGGCTCCAAAGCCAAAGTTCTCAGATGCTGCACTTAGACTCATTGCTTCTAAGCCACCCCTTAAGATGTGGGTGGTTAAGAAGAATTAACTTCTCTTGCAGGGAAAGGTCTCCAGCCAGAAATCACTGACTTCTGAAGACAATGCTGGGGACCTAAAACATCCTGTGGGATGCAAGATTAAGTGCCAAAATGGTCTTACCATTTATTTCGTCACTGGGTTTCTTGACGAGCATCCCATCATACCATCCAAGAATCTTAACTTTGATAGTATGCTTGTACGTCAAATGTTTATGCTTCACAATACTCTTGGTGAAGCCTATCCTGCTAACTGCACTGTAGGGTATGACTCCAAAAGCTACTGAGTGGATAATGGACAGTGGATGCACTAACCACATGATTGGTGATCGAAGTCTTCTCATGGATTCAACCCTACATCCATCTACAAAAAGCCACATCACGTTCGCTGACACTAGTAAAGGCAAGGTATTGGGCTTAGGTAGAGTTGCTATCTCAAAGGATCAACACATGGATAAAGTGATGCTTGTTGAATCCCTTGGATACAACTTAATGTCTGTCTCAATGCTTTGTGATCTGAATATGATTGTGATATTTGGAAAATATCGTTACCTTGTGCTTATGGAATCTGACAAATCTCTAGTCTTCGAAGGCTATCGAAGAGGTGATCTGTATATGGTAGATTTCTCCGCAGGACCACAGCTTGCCGTATGTCTTCTAGTAAAGGCTTCAGATTGTTGGATCTGGCATTGAAGGCTAGGACATGGAGGCATGAGGAACTTGCACACTCTTGTGAAGAAGAAGCATATCATTGGCATCGAGGGCGTCAAGTTCAAGAAGGATCATCTATGTGGTGCTTGTGAAGCCGGGAAGATGACTAGGGCCAAGCATCCCTCGAAGACAATCATGACTACATCACCTCCCTTCGAGCTGCTACACATGGACTTATTTGGCCCTACTCACTACTCTACTCTTACTACCACTGCACATCTTTATGGCTTCGTTATTGTTGATGATTATTCAAGATACACCTGGGTGCACATAATTCTCTACAAGACTGAAGTGCAGGATGTCTTCAGACGCTTCGCCAACCATGCCATGACCAACTATGGCATCAAGATCAAGCACATCAGGAGTGACAATGGCACAGAATTCAAGAACACTGTCCTCGACACTTATCTTGATACATTGGGCATCACTCATGAGCTCTCTGCTCCATACACTCCTCAGCAGAATGGCGTCGTGGAGCGCAAGAATAGGACCCTTATTAAGATGGCTCGTATGATGCTTGATGAGTACAAGACTCCAAGAAAATTCTGGCCTAAAGCCATTGATACTGCATGCCATATCATCAACAGAGTTTATCTTCACAAATTTCTTAAGAAGACATCTTATGAACTACTCACTGGTAAGAAGCCAAACGCAAGCTATTTTAAAGTCTTCGGTGCTAGGTGCTGGATCAAGGATCCACATCACACTTCAAAATTTGCACCGAAAGCACATGAAAGTTTTATGCTTGGTTACGAAAAGGATTCGCACACCTACAGAGTCTTCAACCTCTTTCACTATAAAGTGGTTGAAACTGTAGATGTGCGGTTCGATGAGACTAACGGCTCGCAAAGAGAGCACCTGCCAAATGTGCTAGATGAAGCTTCCCCTAGTGAATCTATCAAGATGATGGGTACTGGAGAAATCATACCCACCGAGGAACATGCAGAAGAGGAGATTGTTGTCCCAGCACCTACTACACATGAAGACAATGCTCAGTCTAAAGATAATACTGAAGAAGATAGCAATCAGCAAGAGCAAAGTCTTCGCCCTGTTCATCCTCGGGTTGCTAATGAAGTTCAGATTGAGAAGATCATTGATAGTATCAATGCACCTGGTCCCCTCACTCGATCAAGAGCAACACAGCTAGCAAATTTCTTTGGACACTTTACATTTGTCTCTATATCTGAACCCAAGAAAGTTGATGAAGCCTTCATGGAACCTGAATGGATTCAATCTATGCAAGAAGAACTTCAACAATTTGAGGTGAACAATGTCTGGGAGCTAGTCAAACATCCTGATCCTCGCAAGCACAATATAATAGGCACCAAATGGATCTACCACAACAAGCAAGATGACATGGTCAAGTGGTCAGAAACAAAGCTCGTCTCGTTGCTCAAGGCTACACACAAGTAGAAGGAATTGACTTCGATGAAACCTTTGCTCCTGTGGCTAGGCTCGAAGCCATTCGAATACTGTTAGCCTATGCCAACCACAACAACATCCTTCTGTATCAAATGGATGTGAAGACTGCCTTCCTCAATGGAAAAATTGAAGAAGAAGTATATGTAGCTCAACCACCTGGTTTTGAAGATCCAAAGTGTCCTGATATGGTCTACAAACTCAACAAGGCACTGTATGGCCTCAAACAAGCACCTCGCGCTTGGTATGACACACTCAAATACTTCCTGAAGAGCAAAGGCTTCAAAACTGGTTCTCTTGATCCCACTCTCTTGACGAAGACATATGATGGAGAATTGTTTGTATGCCAAATCTATGTGGATGATATTATCTTCGGCTACTCTGATAAGAGATAGAGTGATGAGTTTGGGCATATGTTGCAGGAGCAATATTAAATGTCCATGATGGGTGAGCTAAAATTCTTCCTTGGTCTTCAAATCCGTCAACATAGAAATGGCATATTCATATCACAAGAAAAATACCTCAAAGATTGCCTGAAGAAGTTTGGAATGCAAGATTGCAAAGGGTACACGACGCCAATGCCAACCAAAGGTCAATTGGGCTCCGACGACAATGGTAAAGAGTTCGATCAAAAGGTATACCGTTCCATGATTGGTTCTTTATTGTACTTATGTCCATCTAGGCCAGATATAATGCTTAGGGTTTGCATGTGTGCCCGATTCCAAGCGGCACCAAAGGAATCGCATCACCTCGCGGTGAAGCGAATACTTCGATAGTTGGCTCACACCCCGACACTAGGATTATGGTATCCAAAGGGCTCAGAGTTTTATCTAGTTGGATACTCAGATGCTGATTATGCTGGTGACAAGGTTGGTAGCAAGTCCACATCAGGCACATGCCACTTTCTTGGACGATCTCTTGTCTGTTGGTCGTCAAAGAAGCAGAACTGTGTATCACTCTCCACTGCTGAATCTGAATACATTGCTGCTGGATCTTGCTACGCTCAGCTTCTCTGGATGAAGCAAACCCTCAAGGACTATGGCATCAATATGAAGCATGTGCCCCTCTACTGTGACAATGAAAGCGCCATCAAGATTGCTCACAGTCCAGTTCAGCACTCGAAGACAAAGCACATTCAGATCCGTCATCATTTTCTCAGAGATCATGTGTTGAAGGAAGACATTGATATCATTCACGTCAACACTGAACAACAATTGGCACATATCTTCATGAAGCCCTTGGATGAGAAAAGATTTTGCAAGCTGCGGTGTGAGCTAAATATCTTAGAATCCTCAAATGTCCTGTGAATGGACACACATCCTAACGCTTATGCATTTTGATGATTTAGGTGCGCAACACACAAAGTAACATATCTCTTCAATTCATGAAGACATACGCTCTGAGTGTGAATACATTAATGTGGAATTTGACTTCGGAGCGCCACGATAATTGTGCGCCATGTCTGGGTCTAATACTTCCTATACGGTGGGTAACGCCACCACCAACCTTTCTTGAAGATTTTTGTTTGGCGTCAAGTTGAGTTATCTTCAAAGTTAGTTTGTCTTCAACATTGCCTTGTCTTCATAATTTATCTTCGCATTGTTCAACTTGGTCTTCACTGATATCTATATATATATGTTCTGTCCTCTACAACATTCACTTATAGCTATGTCTTCAAGTTGCCATTTTTTGCGCTGAGTGAATGTGATCGGACCCCAACCCCTTCTGTGCTTATCTCTCAAATTCTCTGTCTCTTCATATGCATTCTATTGACACGTGTCGATTGTCTTCATTGTGTCCTTGTCAGCTAAAGATACAGAGACACACAATTAAAACTGCTTTTATTATCTCTATCCTTTTTGCCAGAATAACAGAGAAGCAGGAACGACCACCTGACAAACCAAGTGCGCGTGGGGTCGTGGCACAACCTTTAATCTGTTGCATGCTTGCCACGTGTCCTTTAGATGTGAACCGCCAGGGGCACCTGAGTAATTACACTGCGCCGTCCCTCTTGCTTATAAATACTCCACCCCTGCGGTCATTATTTCCTCTCCCCTCGCCGTCTCGCTCAAACCCTAGCGCCATCACTAGCATTAGTCGTCGCCGGAGACGAAGCACTTCGCTGCCGCGACTTCTCTGATGTTGTCTTCACGTCGACCGCGGACATCTTTCCCCCCGCTGCCGCCGTAGGTGTCTTCCATCACCAAGTTAGGGCATGAGAGATTGGACTGCTTGGCCTCCCTACTTCTCGTCTAGCAGTTCTTCGTGTGGTAAATAAGAACTTACTTTTTACCGTTTATTTGATCCGTTGAACTATCCACGTCTTCCAAAAGTTGTTTTTACACCTCCAAATCTGGATCTTTCCTTTTCTGCATCTCATAATTTGCAAGAACATTCACTTATACATCACAGCAAGTTAGATTCCTCACTTGTACTTATTCATGGATTCGTACAAATCTGGAACCAACACACATCGATAAGTGAATGTCTTCACGCTAAGAGGTCAATGTCTTCAAACTGATTTATCTTTAAAATCTTCTGAGAATGCATATGACCTCTTCCCCTTCCCTCGCATCTCTAATGCTGTCACATGTACATGTCCGTGGGAGAATCCGTTGGTTCTCATAGTTTGCATTCATTTGCAGAGTTCTTACAGCATCATATTGAATAGCCTGAAGCCAGTTCCTGTCTGACCAGTCGCCTGAAGCCAAACACTATTGTGAAGCCTTTCAGTTTGAATCCAATGGCTTCTGGAAAATCAGCAAAGAAGGGTGGCAGACAGCACCGTGACAATACTACCTTGGATCTGCCTCCTGATCTATATGAAATGTACAAGTCAGATCCTGATGAAACCTATGCAGAACGCAAGTCCAGAGTTCAATGGATTCACAGGTACTGGGCTGAACAGTGGTTTCTGTATCATTATGTGACTTCTGAATATGCTGAAAAGAATGCAGTGAGGCCACCATGGGCCGATATTGTATACAAGAAGCTACATCCCAAGACCAAGACTGAAGCCATTGTGAAAGGCTTCTTTCCTTGCATGGTTAGAGGCCCTATGCCTGAAGATGCCGACCCATCTAGCCTCAGATGGTGTCAAGAAGATGATCTCTTTGAAGAAAACTACAAGTATGCCAAGAACTCTGCTGTCCAGAACAAGAAGGACTTTGGGATTGACTTCAACCTGGGTCCAGCTCGACCAAGGCCCAGTGGCAGGTGTGAAGCTGAACAGAATCTCATTGGTCCTTTCAACAGCCTTGGTAGGCTTCTCACACATATCGCTGAGCAAAGGGCCAGTGTTGAAGAGGCTGCTGAGGAAGAGGAACATGCTGAAGTTCCAGAGCCCCCGAAGCCTGTGAAGCAAGCAAAGGCTTCAAAATCGTCTGCTGCACCAAAAGCTTCAAGAGTGAAGCCACTGAAGTCTGCACCTCTTGAATCTAGTGTGCAGTCTGAGGACCTGTCTCGCACCTCCAAGAAGCCCAAGAAGATCTCAGGGCAAGCTCTTACTCCAGCAAGCATTCTTCGCAATGATGAAGATATAATCGATCTATCTAGCGATGAGGATATTGATGATGATGCCCTTGAGATGCTGATCAAGAGCAAACAGGAAGCCGAAATCTTCAATGATCTGCCACTGTTTGACGCTGGCATTCTCAACAACTTCATTGATGAATGGTTTGAAGATACATCCCTTACCATCGATGATTTGCAGCTTCCGATTGGCATCAACATGACATTTTAGGGCTACATTGCCAAGGAGCTGGCCATTGCTCAAAAGGTCATTGAGCAGAAAAAACAAGATTGACCATGAAAAGGCTGTCTTCAAGAAGCACATGGCCAAACTAAGCTTCACAGATGTTCAGAATTTCAAGAAAATGATGGCTTACCTCTAGGCTGAGTTTCAAAAGCGTCGTGATGTAGCCAAAGGCTCCAGAGAGTGTCTCAAGCTCTATGCTGCAAAGTGCATTTAGGCTCATAATGAAGCTCTGAAAAGGAAAGCACTTGGGCATCCTGGCGTTGAACCCAAGATGGCTACTAAGAAGAAGAAGCCCGCTGAAGCAGAAACCGAAGCTCCACGGCAGGAAAGACCAAGCTTTGTCTTCCCTGTCAGCATGACTGGCTCGAAGCCAAAGGTCCCATCAGCTGCTTCTGAAAGGAAGAAGACTAAGCTGGCTGAGGCTAAGGCCAAGAAGAGAAAGCATCATGAAGCCTCTGATGCTGCTCCCTCCAAGAAGAAGCTGAAGACTAAGCCTTCAAGGTCTTCAAGAAAGGACCAAACTGCACCACCAGAGCCACTGCTTGTTGAACCCATTTCTGTTGCCCTACCTGCTTCCTCCAACCGCGAGTGCAACCTAGTTGTTCACGAGCCTGCTACCACAGAGGCTCATGTGTTTGAAGATATTCCAGCTGCTGACTCCACCACAGCTGAAGACATTGGTCATGAAGACAATGTTGATGATGATGAAGTCCTTCCTCAGTTTTCCTAGATTATGCCCAAGCCGGTATCATCGCCTGCTCCATCAAGTGGTGAACAGATAAGCATTGGCAGTCCCACGACGCCAATCGCACATGATGAGTTCTGGGAAGAGCAACACCCCAACTCCCCGTTGCATGAAGTCATACCTCGCACACCATCGGCTCAAGTCATTACACCCGTGATTGAGACCCCGCAAGACACTCCTGAAGACATGGAGAAGACCACTCCCTCACTAAAGGCGTCGCCATCTTTTCGAAGGCTTCGCAGAGGCCCTAGGCCCTCGGTCTCCATGTCAAGTATACCTGAAGAGGATGGGCAAGCCACAAGCTTAGTAGCACATCAAGTGATCCCTGAAGCCATCCCTTTAGTCACTACTCAAGAGTCTACAGCCAAAGAGGCTGAAGATATTCTGGCTGCATCAGCCGATGAAAACGAGGAAGAATGTGAAGTTATTCCCCATACCACTATACCAGTTGTGAATGAAGATGTGTTTGTGCCAGACCCCCCAATTCATGAAGCCACTGAAGTTGCGGCAAATATGGCTGCCAATACCACCACTGATGAAGCCAATGATGTTGTCATGGCTGAAGATAATGTGCAGCCCGAAACCAATGATGCCACTAAAGACAATGTGCAGCCATCCACCTCAGATGTGGCTGCTGCTCCTCCTGTACCTCACACTATGGAATGGGCGTTCAATCGTGGTGAGCTTGTGACTGTCAAGTGGCCCATCCTGATGCCTCCAGCTACTCCTGGTCCCCAATATGATTATCATGTGGAGCAGAGGCCTCAGAAGCAGAAGCCAAAGCCCAGGTTGCCAAGGCTTCCAAGTGCTGTTACCACACAAGGCTCCTTCAGTGTGCTCAGCTTCAGGGAGCACAACACATTCTTTGACACGGCCAAGAATCCATACAAGAAGCCAAAGATCTCCTCTGACAGGTTCTGGAGCCACCAGCAGCGAAGCTATTACTCTTGCATCTTATACAACCAAGACAGGATCTTTCCCCACAAGCGTTGTGCTGCGATGCCATTGTTGGACTCCCCTGCCTTGAGGAAGCCCTTGACTGCTTCCGTGAAGTTGGCTTGCTCCCATTTATCATTGACAAGGAGCTTTGGAATGAAGAACTATTGCTGCAATTCTTTGCCACTCTCCATATATTAGGCTACAACAGGGATCCAAAGACATGGGTCCTTGAGTGGATGTCATGTGATGTACATCACGAAGCCAAAGCTCAAGACATCATCGAGCTCACTTCCCTGCCCACTCCTGGTGATCTGTATGAACGAGGTTGTCAGCGCTATGAACAAGAATTGCAGAGCTTCTTCCAGAAGCCTGAGCCCAACATGAGTCAAATGCTCAGCATGATGAAGCCATTGCCAGTTGATGCTGAATACCCCAAGGAGTTCTATGTCAATGACCTCGAGTATCTGCCCCGCACTATCTATCACATACTGAGGCATACTCTATGGCCAATTAAGGGGCATTCTCCTCAAGCCAAGATTGAAGGCACTATGAAGAGATTGGTCTTCTACATCATCAATGGCATCAGATTCAATACTCAAGACTTCTTCATCCGCCAGTTGGCAGCTTCAGGCATTGATCTGTTTGGCCTTAAATTCTATGCTCCATGGGTCATGCGGCTGATTAAACTTTACTCCACCATCAACTATCAAGCTTCAGTGCACAACCATGTTGTCTTTCTGCCTGAAGTGGATATGTCTCATGAAGCCATATATACTAAGCCTGCAAAGAAGCTTGTTCGCAAAGACAATGCTGCCTTCCAAAGCTTCACTCAACCACTTGAAGGGATTCATGTGCCAAACCCAACCACTACTGTTGCTGGTCCTCTTGCCGGTCAGCTCAGGCTGCCGCATCATGCCAACACTGATGCAACAGCCAGCACAGTAGCCCACGGGCCACAGAAGCGTGCTCGAGTTCTGAATAACAGAGAGCTTCTTGTATCACTTCATCAAAAACAGGATAGGCACCATGACTGGATGAAGCGCCAGATGCAAAGTCTCCTAGTGGATGTCAACCGCATTCGCAACCTTGCTACCAAGAACTCCTTTGTTGCTCATGAAGCCTGTCGGTGAGCCTGGAAGAGCCTCACAATGCTCTGTTCTCAAGATGATCTACGAGCCGATGGCTTCACTGAACGCTTCAAGTTTGACTCCAGGCCTCCATAATCAGCAAGTTGGCGTCCAACTCCTTCCATTGAAGATTCTGAGTATTCATCTTCGGCTCCAACTGTTGTTGCGCGAGTCATTGATGAAGAGGACGTCACCACTTCACCAGCTATGGCTTCACTGCATCACGATTCTGCATCAGGCCCCTCTGCACCGCCCAACTCCACCATCGACCTTGCTGCCCCAACATCTACACCAACACGGCCTGGGAACGCTTAGACACTCTATGTCTTCAGTCCTTTTTGGTCATTCCTGACAAAAGGGGGAGAAGCTTATGAGTTGATAGTCTTCAAGCGGGTTTATATGGGTCGGGTGCTTATTTTTTCCTAAGTTTTACAACTCTCATTCTTGAACTGTTGGTTTTGAGTTGTAACCCTTAAACCTCGATGGTCGTCTGCCACTTTTGATGCTATCTTTTATTGCGACGATAAATTCCGCATACTGCAGACGCCCATTTCTCATTGTGCATGTCATTATCTTCATTACATTTTTGTATGCACGATGAATTATCTTCATGAAGTAAGGGAGATCTCCACAAAGCAGAACCTGCCATGTGCATTTGCATTCAAAGGAAAAATACCTATATGCACATCTTCAGGGGGAGCCCCTTCATCTTCATGAATCCAATGACCGCATTCTTTAACTTGCACATATTTTTATCCCCGTTGAAAACTTCAACCAGTTTGTCATCAATCACCAAAAAGGGGGAGATTGTAAGTGCATCTAGTGCCACCCCTAGTTGGTTCTGGAGTATTTATGACAAACGTGGTTGAGGGACTAATGTGTTTGTGAGAATTGCAGGATAACACAGGTAGTAGTCCCTCATTGATTCGGTTTTCCTACCAGAGATGACCCCTAAAAATGTATGAAGACATTGAAGACAATGGTGGTTAGTGAAGACATTCACGTCGAAGATAATGACATGTGAAGACACTCACTTGAAGACTATGGAGTGCAAAGACATAGTTTCTTTCGTAGTTTCATTTTCTTCTTTATTGAGTCATAGGAACCACCATACTATTAAGTGGGGTCCAAGTGAACAAAGTCAGAAGACTGACGTGATGCTCAACCAAAATCCTATGTCTTCGAGCGAAGACAATGAGAGCAAATCTTATCCAAAGTTGGATGAGTCAGCTTTGCTTGTAGCCCAAGCCAAGCTGCCGTGTGTGTTTGAAATCCGACTGTTGGACACGTGTCGGTTCCTTAGTGACCCAGGGTCATTTTGGACATATCATGTCGGGTTGCCTCCTGGCTATAAATAGCCCACCCCCTCACCATAAATTGGTGGCTGCTTAGAGATAGTGCACGACTTTTGTCGTTTGAGAGCAACCCACCTTTGAAGCCTTTGAGATAGAGAGATCCTTGCGAGGACAAATCCCAAAACACCCAGAGCCAAAGAGTGTTGGGCATCACTGAAGTCTTTCTGTCCGAGTAACCTGAAGACTTGTTACACTTGAGGACTGTGTATCCTCCAGCCGGTTAGGCGTCACATTCTAAGGATCCAAGAGTCATTGTGGATCGCCGGTGAACGGAGTCTGTGAAGGTTTGGAAGTCTACCTTGAAGACTTACCAGAGTGATTGGGCGAGGACTGGGTGTCCTTAGCTCAAGGGGAATAAGGTGAAGACGCGGTCTTCTGAGTTCAATCTCAGCCTCCCTAACCAGACATACAGTTGTCACAGCAACTGGAACTGGTCTACCAAATTCTTGTCTTCACCAAGCTACTAGTTCTATCCTCTACCTCCTTTACATTTCACTTGTCTTCGTGAAGTCATTGCCTGTTTGTCTGATCTGTTTGACTTCACTGTGTGAAGACTATTACCTGTTTGGCTTCATACTGTCTTCCATTCCGATCTGTACTACCTAGCTGCTTAGTCTTCGTGCTTTCATTGCAATGCTTACTAGACTATGTCCTGTCTAGTGTAGTTTATCTTCAGCTGCATATCATATAGGTTCCACTTGATTGTCTGTCTTCAAATACCTCGTGTTTTGAAGGCTTCCATAAAAATTGCCTATTCACCCCCCTCCAGTCGATAACTAGCACTTTTTGTTCTAGTGGTCATAGTTGAGTTCTTTAATTTCCCAATATGCTTTATGTTCTAACTCAAGAGGCAAAAGACAAGCTTTTCCATAGACCATTTTTTATGGAGACATACCCATAGGATTTTTATAAGCTGTTCTGTAGGCCCAAAGTGCATCATCCAATTTCTTAGACCAATTCTTTCGGGACCTATTGACAGTTTTTTGTAATATTAGTTTTATTTCTCTATTGCTAATTTCAACTTGACCACTAGATTGGGGATGATAGGGTGATGCAATTCTATGGTTAACATCATATTTAGCAAGCATTTTACGGAAAGCACCATGAATAAAGTGTGAACCACCATCAGTCATTAAATATCTAGGGACTCCAAACCTTAGGAAAATAACTTCTTTAAGCATTTTAATGGAGGTGTTATGATCATCACTACTAGTTGGAATAGCTTCTACCCACTTAGTAACATAGTAATCAACAGCAACCAAAATATGAGTATACCCATTAGAGGAAGGAAAAGGTCCCATATAATCAAAACCCCAAACATCAAATGGTTCAATAACAAGTGAATAATTCATAGACATTTCCTGACACTTACCGATGTTACCTATTCTTTGACATTCATCACAAGACAAGACAAACTTACGGGCATTCTTGAAAAGAGTAGGCCAATAAAAACCTGATTGCAATACCTTGTGAGAAGTTCTATCTCCCGCACGATGCCCACCATAGGCGTCGGAGTGACATTTCCGTAGGATTTGTCCCTGTTCATGCTCAGGTACACAACGTCTAATAATACCATCTACTCCTTCTTTATAAAGATGTGGGTCATCCCGAAAGTAATGTCTTAAATCATAGAAGAATCTTTTCTTTTGTTGGTATGTGAAACTAGGTGGTATATATTTAGCAACAATGTAATTAGCATAGTCAACATACCAAGGAGTGTTATGAGAAGCATTTATTACAGCTAGTTGTTCATCAGGAAAGCTATCATCAATAGGTAGTGGGTCATCAAGAATATTTTCTAACCTAGACAAGTTATCAGCAACGGGGTTCTGAGCTCCTTTCCTATCAGTGATATGTAAATCAAATTCTTGTAGCAAGAGAACCCACCTAATGAGTCTAGGTTTAGCATCTTTCTTTTCCATAAGGTATTTTATAGCAGCATGATCAGTGTGAACAATTACTTTGGAATCAACAATGTAAGATCTGAATTTATCACAAGCAAACACTACTGCTAAAATTATTTTTCAGTAGTAGCATAATTTCTTTGGGCACTGTCTAGAGTTTTGCTAGCATAATGGATAACATTTAATTTCTTATCAACTCTTTGTTCTAGAACAACACCAACAGCATAATCACTAGCATCACACATAATTTCAAAATGTAAGTTCCAATCAGGTGGTTGAACAATAGGTGTAGAAATTAAGGCTTTCTTAAGTGTTTCAAAGGCTTCTACACAATCATCATAAAAAACAAAAGGAACATCTTTTTGTAAAAGATTAGTAAGAGGCCTAGAAATTTTAGAGAAGTCTTTAATAAACCTCCTATAGAAACCAGCATGACCGAGGAAACTACGAATACCTTTGATACCTTTCGGACATGGCATTTTCTCAATTGCATCAACTTTAGCTTTAACCACCTCAATACCTCGTTCAGAAATTTTATGCCCCAAGACAATACCTTCATTGACCATATAGTGGCACTTCTCCCACTTCAAGACAAGATTAGTTTGTTCACATCTCTACAAAACTCGATCAAGGTTGCTTAAGCAATCATCAAAAGAAGTTCCGTAAACGGAAGAATAATCCATGAAAACCTCCACAATCTTTTCACAAAAGTCAGATAATATAGCAGTCATACATCTTTGGAAGGTAGCAGGTGCATTGCATAAACCAAAAGGCATACGTCTATAAGCATAGGTTCCAAAAGGACAAGTAAAGGTGGTTTTCTCTTGATCAGTGTCGTGGGAAATCACGGCCACCTATAGGGCCATCGGCCCCTTTTGGTTCGGCAGGGGGGCTGAACGCATTGCACAAAGAGCGGAGGACCGTAGCGCAGCATGGCAGAGATCACACGGGCAGTTTTACCCAGGTTCAGGCCGCTGCGAGGCGTAAAACCCTACTCCTGCTTTGGTGGATTGAGGTGGAAACGCAGCGCTCTTGCCCGGCAGGGTTGCCTCGGGGCGAGAGCAGCTACGCGTGTACGAGTGTACAAGGTTCCGAACCCTTTCTCTGGTTGCCACGGCCTTCATTTTATAGATCAAGGGGTTACCACAGTGGCAAATCAGTCATTGTGTACTGATTAGATAGCAAACAGTGCTATCATACCTAACTCTGCCGGCTAAGCAGGGCGCATTAAATGCACCGCTCAGTGTCACATCGTAGCCTGCCCGGGAAGCCTTGCCGGGCCGCTCGGCCACCTTTTCGCCTGTCTGCTTGACATGTCTCTGGACGGGTGTCATTTGGAGGTGGTTTCCTCTGGAAGTGGCTGCCATGTGTCGAATGACTGCCACGTAGTCACTTGGGGGCTTGACACCGCATCGATCGATGACTTGCGTCGCTGTGAGGTGGAGCGGTGAAGCCTTGGCGGGGTAGTATGCTTTGATAGTGCCCGGCAGGCCTGCCGAAACGGTCTTGAGGCTTGTCTTCGGGGCCACCTCGTCCTTGCCTGGCTCGCCTACCCGGCACGGGAGGTTTTTCCTTAGTAGTGTCTTGGTCTTCTTGCTCTCCCCTTTGATTCCTCAAAGAGCCATCTCTCCTTGCTTGATCTGGTCTTGGAGGTTGCAACTTTGCTCTTTTGGGCCTGTGCACGGTCTGGGCAACAGACCCAGGGTTTGTTTTACCGACAGGAGCCCCCGGGCCTGGTCCGAACGCGCTGCCGGGCGTCGTCGGGGTAGGCCCTATCCAGTGCACAGGCAAGAGTGTAGCAGTTGCTTCGTCCTTTGAGATTTTCTTTGCTTCTTCATTTACCTGAGCCCAGGTCAGTTTCCGGTTGTTTCGCATGTCGCGTAACACTAATTGTGGTGGGGGAGATAATGGGCCATGATCCGTTGGGTACCCACGTTCCACATTCACGGGGCGGTAACCGTCGCCCCATTATCATTCTCGTCCCGAGTGCCTCCGCCACGTGTATCGCGTGCACTGCGCAGGGTTTGTGGCGGATGCGGAGGGCGCGGGAATAAGCGCTGTGGCAGAAAGCCAGGCGTCATAGATTGGTGTAGGGGGTTGGCCTTGATTTCTTGAGAAGTTAGTGGCGAGGAGGAGCCGGACTGGCCGAGCTGGGCAGCCATCTTCATGGAGGAATCTAGCCCCCTGCCCCGTTTGCCTATAAAAAGGGGAACGTGGGCTAAAGTGTTTCCCCACACACCCTTCTCCTTTCGTTCCTGCAGTAGTTCTTCCCCCCCCCCCCATGGTGAGAGGTCGGGGACGCGGCGCTGCTCTAGTGACGGCGACAAGAACTTCTGCTCGATAGCGCCTCCCTCCGAAAATGCGGGGGCGGAGCCGGCCGTGAGAGGAGGTGGGAGGGGGTGAGGTCGAGGTCATCATGGCGCCCGGGGCCGAGGAGGACGGGGTGGTGCTATGGTTGCACCCCCGTCGGCCGCCCCTCCCCCGATGGAAGACCATGTTGGAGATCAACCCCTGGAGTTCATTATCAGAATATACAAGCCTCCGCGCAGCCGCCTTCGTCTCCCCACTCCATTCGCAAGGGCGATGGAGCTTGAACAACCGCGCTCATTGAAGCTGCACATGAGGGGTTGCGGGAATGGCGGCATGTGAGTGGATGTGGATTTCCCCGCCCCTCATGTCATGCTCTTCCGACGCGGCTAGAAGACCTTTGCACGCGCCCATAGCTTGTCGGAGGGGCACATCCTCCATTTCAAATTAATGGAGGCCGATCTGCTCTCCGTCAAGGTCTTTGGGTGCTCGGGTGCTCGCTTAGGGTGCTGCGCGGAGAGCTCGACCGACAACAAAAGCTCCTCCTCGAGCGACAGCGACGAGGAGGACAGTGACGACGATGACGACGGCGCCAATGGGGAGGACGGCGACTCTGACTCCGACTGATCGTTAGCTGCACCCTCACCATCAGGCGGCAGCACCACTATCTGCACCTGCATCCCGTCCCCGGCAAGGAGATTCCCTGGGGAGTTGGATGCAGAGGTGGGGGTGGTGCTCCGGGCTCCTCCAGCAGCCTTCCAGCTGGGCCCCGGCAGGCTTCCTCGTGGGCTGCAGCTCCGTTTGCCCTGCTGGCCCTGGTGGCGGTGGCTGGCGGGTCGTCTCCGTCGCTCTCTTCACCATCACCTTCGCCCGCGCCCTCCCGCCCGTGTTAGGCCCCTTGACAAGGGGCCTGACAGGGTCAGGCTGGGTTTCTGCCCAGGCGCTCCTTTTGCCTTCTTCACCTTCCTCCGTAGTGCCTAGGAGGAGGAGGGCAAGAAAGAGCATCACGGGGCACTTATCTTTTTTCAATCTAAAACATGTAGGCATTTGCCAATCTTTAGTTTAAATAATGTAATCTTCTTTATCCTTGTTAGTGTTCTGTAAGATTTGTACTTGTTCATCTGCATATTAATGAAAAAGACAAGCTTTGCCGGGCACTTGTGCATGCGTCATACTCATGCAGAGGTGAAATGCCTCTATACGTTCAAGTAAACAAGTTAGCTCAGCCAAGCTATCCTGCCGGTACCCTTGAATTGTTGCCGTGGGGCTAAGCCTGCCGGGCACAAATTGTAAAGTGGGATCAGCCCCCGCCAAGCCTTCTCTGTCAAAGGCCACTGCGACCAACCTGACCAAAGCAACGTTCAAGTCAAAGGATGGGAGCACCTAAGTTTCGAAGGTGGCGAGGTTTTCATATGCACAAGTTTCTGCTTACAGAACACGTAAGGATAAGAAGAGAACTTATCTGTTTGGCTTGCCGGGGATCGTCACGTAGGCTTGTCTTCATTTCTTCTTTCTTGGGACCGAGTCCATGGCAAGAACCCTGCAACTTAATGCAGATGAAAACAATGCCTCATGCGACCTCATCTACATGATCATGCTATGCTCATGATATGCTTATGCATGCATGCAAGTTTTGGGGGGCCCCCAGCGCTTCGTTTATTTCTGTTTCTCAGGGTCTGCGCCTGGCTTTGTACAAGTGGTTACATGCAACAGCGGCAAGGCCTGTACAAAAGGGTGACTGCCGGGCAGGGCCGGACAGCCGCGCCTTACGGGTAGAACTTACAGAGATGCTCAATATTCCATGAGTTTTGCAATTGAATGCCATCTCCGGTCTCCAGACGGACTGTGCCAGGTCTAGTGACTAGTACTACCCGATAATGGCCTTCCCACTTTGGCGTCAACTTGTTTGTACCCTTGGCGGACTGAACACGCCTAAGGACAAGGTCGCCTTCCTAAAAACCCCGGGCACGAACCCTGCGGCTGTGATAGCGACGTAGGGCTTGCTGGTAGTGTGCAGCACATGTAGCGGCCCGGAGACAGTTCTCCTCAAGTAGCACAGCGTCGTCACGCCGGTGCCATTCCTGCACTACTTCATTGTAGGTAAGCAATCGAGGAGACCCAAATATGAGTTCCGTGGGGATAACTGCTTCTGCCCCATAGACTAGGGAGAAGGGAGTCTGCCCGGTAACTCAATTTGGTGTCGTTCTGAGGGACCAAAGAACCACCGGCAGCTCGTCAATCCATTGCCTACCACACTTCTCCAGTCTATCAAAAGTTCTTGTCTTGAGGCCCCACAACACTTCAGCGTTCGCCCTCTCAGCTTGTCTGTTGCTTCTGGGATGGGCGACAGAGGCAAATGAGATCTTGCTTCCGAGGGCATGAACCTATTGCATGAAGGCGCGACTTGTGAATTGGGTGCCATTGTCAGTGATGATCCGGGCAGGGACTCCGAAGCAACACACCAATCCTTTCAAGAACTTGATAGCTGACTGAGCGGTCACCTTTCTCATGGGCTCCACCTCTAGCCACTTTGTGAACATGTCGATAGCGACGAACAAGAACTCAAGGCCCCCGGTAGCACGGGGGAAGGGGCCCAAGATATCAAGCCCCTAGACCGAGAAGGGCCATGATAAAGGGATCGTCTGAAGAGGTTAGGCAGGCTGATGAATGTTCTTGGAGTGGAACTGGCAGGCTTCACATTTGGTGACGAGCTCAACTACATCTTGAGGGCCGTGGACCAATAGAAACCTTGCCGGAAGGCTTTTCCAACCAGTGCCCTTGATCCAATGTGTGAGCCATACATACCTTTGTGTTTCTCTGCCAACAGTTCATTTCCTTCCTCCAGGTAAATGCACTTCAATTTCACACTGTTGGGCCTCCTTCTGTATAGTGTGTCGTCGACAAACTGGTACATGCTGGCCCTCCGGGCTACTCTTTCAGCTTCTTCTTGCCCTTCGGGGAGTTCTCCAGTTTGGAGGAAATGGACTATGTGCCGTGCCCAAGTTGGGGCAAGAGGCTCGGCAACAAGGACCAACGGCACCTCCTCATTCGCAGGAGCGCACTTCTCGACCGTAGGGACCAGTGGTCTGGCGGGATGGTGCAGCTCGCTGATCAAAGGGGAGTTGTTCCCGCCAAGCTCTCTGCCGGGGGCCTCGAGAGGCCTTGCCGGGTGAGGCTTGCCGGAGTCCAGTTTCCTCCTCTTTCTGGCCATTGTATCCGGGGATACTGAGGGTTGAGTCAGATGGAGAACAAAAGTCCTTGATTCCACAGGGAGCTTTTACACAGCGCACTTCGACAGATGATCAGCGATGCTGTTTTCCGCACGGGGTATGTGCTCTGTTTGCAATCCGTCAAAGCGCTCCTCCAACTTTCTCACTTCCTCAACGTATGCCTCCATCAATGGACTTTGGTAATCCTTGTTGTCTTGTCTCACCACAAGCTGGGAATCTCCGCGGATGATCAGCTTCTTGATTCCCAGTTCTGTTGCAATTCTGAGGCCGGCAAGGAGCCCTTCATACTCTGCAGTATTGTTGGTAGCCTTCTCCCAGGGAAAGTGCATCTGTACGACGTACTTAAGATGCTCCCCAGTGGGAGCAACAAGAAGCATGCTAGCGCCTGCACCTTGTAGGGAGAAGGCACCATCGAAATACATGATCCAATCTTGGGGCGCCTCCTTGCTGGGAATAACTGTCTCTAATACTTCTTCATCAGGAGTTGGTGTCCACTCTGCGATGAATTCTGGTAGTGCTCTGCTCTGAATAGTTGACGTGCTTTCAAACTTCAAACCAAAGCTGGACAACTCCAAAGCCCATTACACAATCCTGCCGGTGGTCTCAGGGTTTCGGAGTATGCGTTGCAAGTGGAAACGGGTGACAACTATGATCTCGTGGGCTTGGAAGTAGCGGCGCAGTTTCCTTGAGGCCATGATGAGGCCAAAAACCAACTTTTGCACGCCAGAGTACCTCGACCTAGCCCCCTACAACAGGGAACTTATGAAGTACACTGGGCACTGCACCACTTTCTTCTTTGCCGTGACCAGAGAACTGCTTCCGCTGCTCTGCCTTTCTTCGCTCTGGACAGACTCTGGCCTTATTGGGATAGGTCCACTTTCTTCTCCAGAGGTAACAGTGGTTGCAGTTGCCGCGTCATCCACTTCCTGCTACACCACCAGTGCTGCGCTAACCACTTGATTGGTTGCCGCCAAGTATAGCAGCAGCGGCTCTTGCGGTTTGGGAGCGACCAAGGTGGGCACAGAGTAAAGATAGGTCTTCAAATCTTGTAGTGCAGCATCTGCCTCCGGGGTCCACTCCACGGGCCCTGCCTTCTTCAAGATTTTGAAAAATGGTAGGCCGCGCTCGACAGACTTGGAAATGAACCTGCTCAGTGCAGCCACGCATCCTGTCAAACGCCTCACGTCCTTGACTATCTTGGGTGCTTGAATCTGCTCGATAGCCTTGATCTTATCGGGGTTGGCCTCTATCCCTCGATGAGACACAAAGAAACCAAGTAGCTTACCAGAGGGGACGCCAAACACACACTTCTCCGGGTTCAACTTCAAGTTGATCTTACGCAAATTGGCAAAGGTTTCTTCCAAATCCTGGATGAGGGTTGATCTATCCTTGGTCTTGACCACAATATCATCCATGTAAGCTTCGATGTTTCTGTGTAACTGGGACTCAAAGCCAGTCTGTACTGGTCTTGCAAAGGTGGATCCAGCGCTCTTCAGCTCGAAGGGCATCCGTACAAAGCAGTACGTGCCACACGGGGTTATGAACGTGGTTTTCTCCTCGTCTTCCTTGGACATGAAGATCTGGTGGTATCCGGAGTAGGCATCCAGAAAGGAAAGCTGGTCGCACCCGGAAGTGGAATCCACAATCTGGTCGATGCGCGGCAAGGGGAACGGGTCCTTTGGGCATGCCTTGTTCAGACCCGTAAAATCTATGCAAAGCCTCCATTTCCCATTCGCCTTGCGCACCACCACTGGATTTTTCCAACCATGTGGGGTGCAACACTCCCCAGACCAAACCAGCTGCTTCAAGTTTCTTGATCTCATCGGCAATAAACTGTTGCCGCTCCAAAGCTTGCTTTCGGCCCTTCTGCTTCACGGGCCGGGCATGTGGGCAGACAACTAGGTGGTGCTCGATTGCCTCCCTGGGAACACCGGGGATGTCAGATGCTTGCCAGGCAAACACATTGACATTCACCCGCAGGAAGGCAACGAGCGTGTTTTCCTATTTGTCATTGAGGGTGGCACTAATATAGAAGGTACCATCCATGCCAGCAGCCCTGCCGGGACCTTCTTCACAGCAGGCACAACAACTTTGGATCTCTTGCTATTGGAACTCTGCGGCAAGTCATCGACAGGCGCAGCGCACTCCGGAGAGGCACGCTTCCCGGATTCCTTGCTGGCATCCTTGCTACCTCTCTTCATTTTCTTACTCTCCTTGGTGGGAACATTGGCTTCCGCGGCCTCTGCCGTGACTGCTTCCCGATACATCTTATCCACACATATGACTGCGTCCTTCTCATCTGATGGAATGGAAATGACTACTATCGGCCCTGGCATCTTCAAGGTGTTGTAGGCATAGTGGGATGCCGCCATGAACTTGGCCAGAGCTGGGCGACCAAGGATTCCATTGTATGGCAAGGGGAGGTCAACCACGTCAAACACAATCTTCTCAGTCCAGTAGTTTAACTCCCCCTCGAACGTCACTGGCAGCGTGATCTTTCCTTTAGGACGACTCCTACAGGGGTTGATTCCTTGGAACGTACCAGTAACCTTGAGCTCCTCGTCTGCTATCTGAAGTTTGCTGAGGACCTTTGGAGATATCAGATTCAACCCAGCCCCGCCGTCAACCAACATCTTTGTGACTTTGAGGTTGCATATTGTTGGTGAGACCAACAACGGCAAGCACCCTACCATAGTGGTGCGATCAGGGTGATCCTCTTCGTCAAAGATTATGGGCGTGCGGGACCATTTGAGCACCTTCCGAGAATCTGCCGCTGGCTCCATGGCGTTGACTTCATGCGCCCACTGTTTAAGTTGGCTGTGAGAGGAGTACAGAGATGTACCCCTGTCAACGCACAAGGCATCAGTGGCTTTCTAGAACTCCTGCTCGCTAGTTTCCTCTTCATCTCCCTCATCAGTCTCATCACTGCAATCCTTCTTCTCACGGCCTCTAGCAGGTTTCCCTTGATTCTGAGGAGCCTTGCCGGGGCGGCTTACTCCGCCGCCACGACCCTTCCCGCCAGTACCATCCTGATTTTTCTCCTTATCACGCTTCTCATACTTAGCCCTCTGCTTCCTGATGAGCTGCTCAACCTGATATCACTCTTGAAGGTCATGGCCCTTGGTCCTATGGATCTTGCAATACGGCCCCTCACCCTTCCCGGCCTTCTCGCCAGTCGCAGCCGCCCGGCAGTCAGTGCACGCGGCAACCTCCTTGCCGAGTGCTTCGGCCTTGGCCTTCTTGCCGGTACTAGGTGTGCTTGACCCTTTGACTGCCATCACAACTTTCTCCTTGCGCTTCTTATTGCGTTTCTTGTTCTTCTTCTGGCTGGTGGCGTCTTCGTCATCGTCTGAATCGATGTCGACGCCGTCCTCTTCACCGGGAAGTCGCCTTCCCTCCTCCATGCGAGCACACTTATCCACCAGTGTGTATAACTCATTCACAGTCCGGGGCAGCCGCACGTTCATTTTGGAACGTATCCGGCGGCTGTGCACGTTGGACTGGAATGCAGCTATCACGGCTGCCGGGTGGATGTCTGGGATGTTCCTGTGCACTTGACTGAACCTTTGCATGTACTTCCGCAGGGTCTCCCCTTCCTTCTTCGGAGGAGTTGCAAATTGCTGAGCCGCCCTAGTTCTTGATGGCCACCCGTGAAGGTGCTAACAAACTCATGGCACAGGTCAGCCCAAGTTGAAATGGAGTTCTCCGGCAGGTGCATCAGCCAAGACCTCACGTTGAAATGGAGGGGACTGCACTGTGGGGGTTCCCCCTCAGCATGGCCAGTTGCGCGGGCCGTTGTTGTCGCATTGGGAGACCGTGGCGGGCCAGCTCGCTGTGATCCTCCCGCTTCGGCAAAACCAATCAGGCTTTGAATGGTGGCTCTCCACTCATCCATCTGATCGGCTGCCGGTGGAAATCTCAACAGCAGCTGGGCCCACGCCATAGCCTCCGAAGCGGTGCTTGGCATGGATGATGACGTAGATCGTTGCGTTGCCTAGCTCCTTACGGTGCCAGTAGTAGCTGCGCCGTGTTCTCGCCGTCGTGAGCCCGCGGGCACGGTGACGTGGTAACGAGGTGGAGGCGCTTGAGGGCTAGCGGCTCTGTTTGGCGCATCGACTGGGTCGGTTCGCTCCGGGAGTGGTGCACGCCCCGCGGCCGCGGCCGCAGCGGGAGCGACCGGAGGGTTGCGATTCGCCCCAGAGAGAGAGCCGCCGCTGCGGCTGTGCCTTTTGGCTGGGCGCAGAGGTGCGGATAGAATGATTTCTCCACCCGTACCTTGTGGAGCGTGGCCGTCAGGATGCTGTTGGTGCTGTACTTCACCGGTGCCTTCTGCTCTTACTTTTGCCGCAGGGAAGGTGGTGGCGACGCCGCCTGCGCCGGCCACGTCCCCCACAGCGTCCGTGTCCCCGTGCGTCCTCGTGGCCTCCGTGGCATCGGCGGCCGCCTGCAGCGGGGCCTTCGAGGTGGACGGGTGGGCTGCAGCACCGGGCTTCTTCTTGGGCGCCATGAACGATGGAGCTATCGATGAAGATGACACGCTGTGTATGCTTCTCTGGTTCGCGCAAGCGCTGCCCCCTACCTGGCGCGCCAAAGATGTCGTGGGAAATCACGGCCACCTATGGGGCCATCGGCCCCTTTTGGTTCGGCAGTGGGGCTGAGTGCGTTGCACAAAGAGCGGAGAACCATAGCGCAGCACGGCAGAGATCACACGAGCAGTTTTACCCAGGTTCGGGCCGCCGCAAGGCGTAAAACCCTACTCCTGCTTTGGTGGATTGATGGTGGATTGAGGTGGAAATGCAGCGCTCTTGCCCGGCAAGGTTGCCTCGGGGCGAGAGCAGCTACGCGCGTACGAGTGTACAAGGTTCTGAACCCTTTCTCTGGTTGCCATGGCCCTCCTTTTATAGATCAAGGGGTTACCACAGTGGCAAATCAGTCATTGTGTACTGATTAGATAGCAAACAATGCTATCATACCTAACTCTGCAGGCAGAGCAGAGCGCATTAAATGCACCACTCAGTGTCACATCGTAGCCTGCCCGACAAGCCTTGCCGGGCCGCTCGGCCACCTTTTCGCCTGTCTGCTTGACACTTCTCTGGATGGGTGTCATTTGGAGGTGGTTTCCTCTGGAAGTGGCTGCCATGTGTCGAATGACTGCCACTTAGTCACTTGGGGGCTTGACACCGCATTGATCGATGACTTGCGTCGCTGTGAGGTGGAGCGGTGAAGCCTTGGCGGGGTAGTTCGCTTTGGTAGTGCCCGGCAGGCCTGCCGGGATGGTCTTGAGGCTTGTCTTCGGGGCCACCGCGTTCTTGCCAGGCTTGCCTGCCCGACAAGGGAGGTTTTTCCTTAGCAGTGTCTTGGTCTTCTTGCTCTCCCCTTTGATTCCTCAAAGAGCCATCTCTCCTAGCTTGATCTGGTCTTGGATGTTGCAACTTTGCTCTTTTGGGCCTGTGCATGGTCTGGGCAACGGACCCAGGGTTTGTTGCACCGACAATCAGGTTGTGATACAGGTATTTGAGAGAAACCAGAATATCCATCGAGAAAACAAAAGTGTGTGTGCTTAGATAATCTTTCTAGCATTTGATCAATAAAAGGCAGAGGATAATGATCTTTTCTAGTAGCTTTATTTAATTTTCCAAAATCAATTACCATTCTATAGCCAGTAACAATTCTCTGTGGGATAAGCTCATTTTTGTCATTAGGAACAACAGTAATACCTCCCTTCTTAGGGACACAATGAACATGACTTACCCATCTACTATCAGCTATGGGATAGATTATACCTGCTTCCAGAAGCTTTAATATTTCAGTTCTTACCACTTCTTTCATATTAGGATTCAATCGTCGTTGGTGATCAACAACGGGTTTAGCATCAGGTAGCATATTAATCTTGTGCTGACAGAGAGTGGGACTAATGACCTTAAGATCATCAAGAGTATATCCAATAGCAGTACGGTGCTTCTTCAGAATTTTTAATAGTCTTTCTTCTTCATGTTCTGAAAGGTTAGCACTAATAATAACAGGATATATCTTTTTCTCATCAAGATAAGCATACTTCAAAGTGTCAGGCAATTGTTTTAGTTCAAACACAGGATCACCTTTAGGTGGAGGAGGACCTCCGAGAGTTTTAATAGGCAAATTGTGTTTTAGGAGAGGTTGTTGTTCAAAGAATATTTAATCTATTTCATTTCTTTCACGCAAGTGCATATCATTTTCATAGTCTAGCAAATATTGTTCTAGTGGATTAGTAGGAGGTACAGCAATAGAAGCAAGACCAATTATTTCATCCTTACTAGGTAATTCTTTATTACGAGGTTGTCTACGAAACTTAGAAAAATTAAACTCATGAGATTCATCACCAAAACTAACACTGACAGTTTCTTTTTCACAATCTATCTTAGCATTGATAGTGTTTAAGAAGGGTCTACCAAAGATAATGGGACAAAAGTCATCCTGTGGGGAACCAAGTACTAGAAAATTAGTAGGATATTTTATTTTGCCACACAAGACTTCAACATCTCTCACAATCCCAAGTGGTGTGATGCTATCTCTATTAGCAAGTTTAATAGTAACATCTATGTCTTCAATTTCAGTGGATGCTATGTCATTCATAATTTCTTGGTATAAGGTAAAACGAATAGCACTCACACTAGCACCTAAGTCACATAAACCATGATAGCAATGATCTCCTATTATAACTGAGAAAACAGGCATGCGAACAACAGGTCTATGTTTATCTTTTTCATCGGGTTTGGCAATTCTAGCTGCTTCATCACAAAAGTAAATAACATGCCCATCAATATTTTCTACCAAGAGATCTTTAACCGTAGCAACACTAGGTTCTACTTTAACTTGCTCAGGGGGTTTAGGTGCTTTAATATTACTTTTGCAAACCACTATTGATACCCTAGCATGTTCCTTTATCCTAACAGGGAAAGGTGGTTTTTCAATATAAGCAGTTGGCACAACTGGATCAACATTGTAAATGATAGTTTCATCTATTGCTATAACCGGTTCTTTAATTTCTTCTTTAATAGGGGGATGATATTTAAACCACTTCTCCTTAGGGAGAACAACATGAGTAGCAAACGATTCACAAAAAGAGGCTACTATCTCAGAGTCAAGTCCATATTTAGTGCTAAACTTGGGAAAAGCATCTGTATTCATAAAAGATTTAACACAATCAAACTCAAGCTTAATACCTGACTCTTTACCTTCATCAAGTTCCCAATCTTCAGAGTTGTTATTAATTCTTTCTGAAAGATCCCACCTGAATTCAATAGTCTTCTTCATAAAAGAACCAGTACAAGAAGTATCGAGCATGGATTGATCATCACGAGAAAGCCGAGCATAAAAATTCTGAATGATAATTTCTCTCGAGAGCTCATGATTGGGGCATGAATATAACATTGACTTAAGCCTCACCCAAGCTAGAGCGATACTTTCTCCTTCACGAGGCCAAAAATTATATATATAATTCCAATCGCGATGTACTAGATGCATAGGATAATTTTTTTGGTGAAATTCCAATTTCAATCGATTCCAGTTCCAAGATCCAATATCATCGCATAGCCTATACCAGGTCAATGCTTTTCCCTTCAAAGATAAAGGGAAAACCTTCTTCTTAACTTCATCTCTGGGTAAACTTGCACGCTTAAATAATCCACAAATTTCATCCACATGTATTAGATGCATATCGGGATGCTCAGTTCCGTCTCCTGCATAAGGATTAGCTAGCAGTTGTTCTATCATACCCGAAGGAATTTCATAACCAATATTTTCAGTAGGTGCAGTAGGTTGAGGGGCAACTAATTGTCCTTCTGGTCGAGGTGAAGATACCCCGAACAAACCCCTCAAAGGATTGTTTCCATAGTGACAAGTGACAATAAATTTCAGCACGTAATATAAGTTTTTCCTTATCGATTTCCACTTACCACGAGCGCTTCACTCCCCGGCAAGGGCGCCAGAAAAGAGTCTTGATGACCCACAAGCATAGGGTATCAATTGTAGTCCTTTCAATAAGGAAGAGTGTCGAACCCAACGAGGAGCAGAAGGAAATGACAAGCGGTTTTCAGCAAGGTAATGTCTGCAAGCACTGAAATTGTCGGTAACAAGTAGTTTGATAGCAAGATAATTTGTAACGAGCAAGTAACGGTAATGGTAAATAAAGTGCAGCAAGGAAGCCCAATCCTCTTGTGGCAAAGGATAGGTTAAAATAGTCTCTTATAATAAGCAAAGCGTTCTTGAGGGCACACGGGAATTTCATCTAGTCACTTTCATCATGTTGGTTTGATTCGCGTTCGCTACTTTGATAATTTGATATGTGGGTGGACCGGTGCTTGGGTGCTGTTCTTACTTGAACAAACCTCCCACTTATGATTAACCCCCTCGCAAGTATCCGCAACTATGAAAAAATATTAAGATAAAATCTAACCCTAGCATTAAACATATGGATCCATATCAGTCCCTTAAGAAGTAGCGTATAAACTAGGGTTTAAGCTTCTGTCACTCTAGCAACCCATCATCTAAAAAATACTCCACAATGCATTCCCTTAGGCCCAAATATGGTGAAGTGCCATGTAGTCAATCTTCACATGACACCACTAAGGGAATCACAACATACATATCATCCAAGTACCGAACACATATCAAAATCACATGATTACTTGCAACATGACTTCTCCCGTGACCGCAAGAACAAAAGTAACTACTTGATGTCGCTTGAAACTGCGTCGGTATTTCCCCAAAGAGGAAGGGATGATGCAGTACAGCTACGGTAGGTATTTCCCTCAGTTGTGAAACCAAGGTATCAATCCAATAGGAGAACCAAGCAACACTATGTAAACGGTACCTGCACACAAAGAACAAATACTTGCAACCCAACGCGTAATAGGGGTTGTCAATCCCTCCACGGTAAAAAGATAGATAAATTTTTGGTCGATTGGATAAATAGCTCTCGATAAAACACGAAATAAAATAAGTAATAAAAAAGTGCAGTGAGGTATTTTTGGGTTTTTGTAATAATAGATCCGAAAATAAAAGCGAATAAAAATATATCTCAAAGCAAATATGATAAAGAATAGACCCGGGGGCCGTAGATTTCACTAGTGTCTTCTCTCGAAAAAATAGCATACGATGGGTAAACAAATTACTGTTGGGTAATTGATAGAAGATCAAATAATTATAATGATATCCAAGGCAATGATCATTATATAGCCATCACGTCCAAGATTAGTAGACCGACTCCTGCCTGCATCTACTACTATTACTCCATACATCGACCGCTATCCAGCATGCATCTAGTGTATTAACTTCATGGAGAAACAGAGTAATGCAATAAGAACGATGACATGATATAGACGAGATCTATTCATGTAGGAATAGCCCCCATCTTGTTATCCTTAATAGCAACGATACATGTGTGTCTTGCTGCCCCTTCTGTCACTGGGAAAGAACACCGCAAGATCGAACCCATCACAAAGCACCTCTTCCCATGGCAAGAAAAATCGATCTAGTTGGCCTAACTAAACCAAAGATTCGAAGAAGAAATATGAGGCTATAAATAATCATGCATATAAGAGATCAAAAAAGACTCAACTAATATTCATGGATATAGATTTGATCATAAACTCAAAGTTCATCGGATCCCAACAAACACAGTGCAAAAAGAGTTACATCAAATAGATCTCCAAGAGGCCATTGTATTGAGAATCAAAAGAGAGAGAGGAAGCCATCTAGCTACTGCCTATGGACCCTTAGGTCTATGGTGGACTACTCACGCATCATCGGAGAGGCACCAATGAGGATGATGAACCCCTCTGTGATGGTGTTAGATTGGATCTCGTGGTTCTGGAACTTGAGGTGGCTGGAATTGTGTTTCGTCGACTCCCCTAGGGTTTCTGGAATATTTGAGAATTTATAGGGCGAAGAGGCGGTGCAGGGGGGCTCCGTGGGGGCACAACCCCCTGGGCCCGCCTGGGCTCCTGGGCGTGCCCTGGTGGGTTGTGCTCACCATGGGCCTCCCCTCTGGTACTTTCTTGGCCCATTGGGTGTCTTCTGGTCCAGAAAAAATCTCCAAAAAGTTTCGCTGCGTTTGGACTCCATTTGGTACTGATATTCTGCGAAGGAAAAAACAAGCAATAAACAACAACTGGCACTGGGCACTATGTCAATAGGTTAGTCCCAAAAAATGATATAAAGTTACTATAAAATGAATATAAATATCCAAGAATGATAATATAACAGCATGGAACAAGCAAAAATTATAGATACGTTGGAGACGTATCAGCATCCCCAAGCTTAGTTCCTACTCGTCCTCGAGTAGGTAAATGATAAAAACAGAATTTTTGATGTGGAATGCTGCCTAGCATGTTCATCACATATTCTTTTTCTTTTGTAGCATGGACATTTGGACTTTTATATGGTTCAAAGCAATAGTCTAGTTTTGACATGAAGATTTCAATATTCAAGCATATCAACAAGCAACCATGTCTTTCAAAATATCAACACTAAAGAAAGCTATCCCTAGCCCATCATGCTCAATCATTGATCCATTCACGAAACACACTCGCATATTAGCTACATCCAATGCTCAAGTACGATCATAGTGCCCCTTAGTTGGTTCTTTATAAGAGAAGATGGAGACTCAAATAAAATAAAATTTGCATAAAGTAAATAGATGGGCCCTTCATAGAGGGAAGTAGGGATTTGTATAGGTGCCTGATACGTCTCCATCGTATCTACTTTTCCTAACGCTTTTCCTCTTGTTTTGGACTCTAATTTGCATGATTTGAATGAAACTAACCCGGACTGACGCTGTTTTCAGCAGAACTACCATGGTGTTGTTTTTGTGTAGAAATAAAAGTTCTCGGAATGGAACGAAACTTTGCGAGGATTTTTTATACAATAAAAGATAATTTCTAGAGCCAAGAACCACCGGAGGGGGGGGCACCTGGGTGGGCACAACCCACCAGGGAGCGCCACCCCCTCCAGGCGCGCCCAGGTGGGTTGTCCCCACCTGGTGGCCCCGCAGACCCTGAAACCGACGCTATAAAATCACATATTTCTAGAAAAAAATCAGGGAGAAAGAATTATCGCGTTCCGCGAGACGGAGCCGCCGCCACCTCTTGTTCTTCATCGGGAAGCCAGATCTGGAGTCCGTTTGGGGCTCCGGAGAGGGGAATCTTCGATCTTCGTCATCACCAACCCTTCTCCATCGCCATTTCCGTGATGCTCCCCACCGGGAGTGAGTAATTCCTTTGTAGGCTCGCTGGTCGGTGAGGAGTTGGATGAGATTCATCATGTAATTGAGTTAGTTTTGTTAGGGCTTGATCCCTAGTATCCATTATGTTCTGAGATTGATGTTGCTATGACTTTGCCATGCTTAATGCTTGTCACTTTGGGCCCGGGTGCCATGATTTCAGATCTGAACCATTTATGTTATCACCATTATATCTATGTTCTAGATCCGGTCTTGCAAGTTATAGTCAACTACTACGTGTTATGATCTGACAACCCCGGAGTGACAATAGTCGGGACACTTCCCGGTGATGACCGTAGTTTGAGGAGTTCATGTATTCACCATGTGTTAATGCTTTGTTCCGGTTCTCTATTAAAAGGAGGCCTTAATATCCCTTAGTTTCCAATAGGACCCCGCTGCCACGGGAGGGTAGGACAAAAGATGTCATGCAAGTTCTTTCCATAAGCACGTATGACTATTTACGGAATACATGCCTACATTATATTTATGAACTAGAGCTAGTGCCGTATCGCCCTTGGTTATAACTATCACATGATGAATATCATCCAACGAATTACCGATCCAATGCCTACGATTTTCCTACATATTGATCCTTCTAAGTTACTACTGCTACTATTACTGTTGCACTTGCTACAAAATCACTGCTATCACTGTTACCGTTACTATTGCTATTGCTACTACTATCAAAATTATCATACTACTTTGCTACTAATCACTTTGCTGCAGATAATTAATTCCAGGTGTGGTTGAATTGACAACTCAGCCCCTTAGAATCTCAAATGATGTTAGAGTTGTAGGGAAGCATGCTTCTATAGTTCAAACTCAGCTCGAACAAGTTGCTAAATCTCAAAGAGAACTGCTTGATGAAATGAATAATAATATCAATGATCATGCTGTTAGAGTAATGACTAGAGGAGGTCGAATGACTTAGGAACCACTTTATCCTGAGGGACACCCAAAAAGAATTGAACAAGACTCTCAAAGAGTTGACACTGATGCATGTAGTCCTCCTAAAAAGAAAAAGAAGAAGAAAAACAATTGGACTTTGCGTGCCTCTAGTGAACCTGAAGTAGAAAAACCTCCTGATAATGATAATGAAGTCTCTATCTCTGATGCTGAAACTCAATCTGGTAGTGAACACTCACCTTCTGATAATGAAAAAGATAATGATGAGGTTCATGAAGACACTCAAACAAATAATAAAGAACCAGACAATGATGTTGAGATAGAACCAGCAGTTGATCTTGATAACCCACAACCTAAGAATAAAAGATATGATAAAAGAGACTTTGTTGCCAGAAAACATGGAAAGGAAAGAGAACCATGGGTTCAAAAACCTATGCCCTTTCCACCTAAGTCAACTAAAAAGAAAGATGATGAAGAATTTGAACGCTTTGCTGAAATGCTGAGGCCAGTCTTTTTGCGTACTCGCTTGACTGATATCCTTAAAATGCCTCCTTATGCAAAGTACATGAAAGACATCATTACCAATAAGAGAAAAATACCGGAAGCTGAAATCTCCACTATGCTTGCTAATTAAACCTTTAAAGATGGAGTACCTAAAAAACTTGGAGATCCGGGAATACCAACTATACCTTGCTCCATCAAAAGAAATTATGTGAAAACTGCTTTGTGTGATTTAGGAGCTGGTGTTAGTGTTTTGCCTTTCTCTTTATCTAAAAGACTCAATGTTGGGGATATCGCTTATCGGGAACTTATCGGGTGACCCATGATAAGGGGTAAATCAGCCAGTTTATTGGCATATCGGCCGATTTATCACCATATCGGCCGATTTATCGGCCGATTTATCTTATCGGTCAGACAATGGTAAGCGATAAATCAGCCGATTTATCGGAATATCAGAAGATATCTTGAACATTGAAAAGACTTAACTTGAATAAACTCACACCTACTGAAATATCTTTGCAAATGGCTGACAAATCAACCACCATACCTATCGGTATTTGTGAGGATGTGCCCGTTGTTGTTGCTAATGTTACTATTTTGACTGACTTTGTTATACTCGAGATGCCCGAGGATGACAACATGTCGATTATCCTTGGTAGACCATTCTTGTAAACTGCAGGGGCTATTATTGATTGCAATAAAAGCAAAGTCACTTTTCATATTAATGGTAATGAGCATACAGTGCACTTTCCGAAGAAACAATTCCAAGTGAATGGTATTAATGTTATTGAAAAATCTCCGACAATCACTATTGGAAGTTTTCAACTACCTCTACCTACTATTAAAAAGAAATATGAAATGCTTATTGTTGGGGATATTCATATCACCGTTGAGGTAACTTAGTGATTTATGAAAGTTCTTTGGTTTCATGCTAATCGAAAGTGGTTGTTAATAAGACTTGATCAACCTTATTAATGGATCATTTTTTAGAGGTATGAAGTTGATGAATCTAGTAAGCACTACCTTCTGTCCCAACCTTTTGTTTTTTGTTTCTATTAGCTAAATAAAATAAAATGCCATGTTTTGTCTGTTTTCTGATTTTCCTGTGCAATAAAAAATGACCCAAAAATAAAAGTTCTCAGAATGCTCTGAAAATTTGATACTGTATTTTTCTGAATATTTAAGAATTTTTGGTGCAAATAATATCAGAGGGAGGTGCACCAGGTGGGCACAACCCACCTGGGCGCGCCAGGACCCCCAGGTGCGCCCTAGTGGGTTGTGGTCCCCATGTGGGCCCCTCACGTATCTCTTCATCCCACATCATCACCTACCTCCATAAAAAATTCACCATTGCTCTTGCCCTCGTGTTCTTGCTCTCAAACCCGCGGATTTCGATCTCTTTGCTCGAAGCTCCGTTCCCGAAACCGTTTCGGGGGATTGTTGCTTGGTATGTGACTCCTCCATGTGTCCAATTAGTTTTTGCTTTAGTTGTTTATATTTTGAATAATTAGCTACTCTTGGTGCTGCTGTAGATGAGCTTGCATGTTGAATTCTTAGAGTTTTAAGTAGTTTGAATGCTTGCTATGGCCTCTATGCTTCCCTATGAGTAGTTGCTATCAATCTTGTTAAGTTTTGTTGAGAAAAATTTTGTGGACTAAAAATTTCAGAATTTTGCTTAGAGGAAAAACATGAGTATCTTTAGGAAGTTTGCTTCCAAGAAGAACTCCAAGGGAGTAATTGGGGAGTCATGTGACAGTGATCTCCGCACCCGGAGGTTGGCGGAGTTACGGCCGTGCGAATGGCCGCATACCCCGTTCATGGAAGGGGCCGGAATCCTCCAAGAGTTTGCACAATATGTTGCTAATGCCAGCCTCACCGACTTCATCACAGCTGAATGCGAACAGTATCATCTCCTCACAAATTCCTTTGTGCAAAGTTTTACTTTCCTTCCTAAGAATAATCCCCCTGAAGTGCAGTTTAATTTATACGCTGAACCCCATCAGATACCGCTTAGTGAATTTTGTGAAATATGATTGCTTCCTTCTGATGGTGGGTTGGTAGAGCCTAGGCCTGCAGAGTTTGAAGGTTTTTACCGTACTCTATCTGTGGAGGATGAGAGAGGAGTGTCGAGTGTCACCGCCACTAGCTTGCAATTTCTTGATGTTCATTATTTTGCTCTTTTCATTGCAAAGTGCTTGCTTGCTAGAGAGAAGGTGGGTGCACTCAGTGCCCCAGACCTTGTTGTTTTACGTCGTGCACTGGAAGGCGACAACACTTATAGCTTGGGAGCTATTGTGGCACGCCGCCTCCACATGAATAAATCCGAGGGTAAAATACATGGTGGTATTTACGCTACTCGCCTGGCAGCTCACTTTATTGTTCTGATACGCCAGCATGATTACCCTTTGCCCAAGGTTCACCTAGATCGCGCTGCTATGGAATACCATCAGTTTATTGCTCCCGATTATCCTGACATTCCTCTTCCTTATAATCTGATTTTTAGTGTGAAAACTCATGATATTATTCCATTGCCTGCACCTGCTTTGTTTGATCCCATTGCCAGGGGTGGATACAGGATTATGCCTGCGGACATCATCGCTTACCGGAACAACCAGGCTGCGGCACAGGAGGAGCCTCAGCAGTGGGCCCCTCAAGTGCCCACACCTCAACACTTCAACATAGGACCTCATGGCTTCTACGACTAGTGATTACAAAGTTAGGCCAAAAGCCTAAGCTTGGGGGAGTACGTATTTCCACCGACATTACATTCATGTTTACACATTTCATTTCAGTTGTCGGTGTCCACACTTTTTCATTGTATTATCCATGTTAGAATTATTTTCTTGCTTTCTTCTTGTGTATTTGAAAAACTTTGAGAAAATCCAAAAATATATTTCTTGCTTCTTTTTGATTTTTCTTCCTAGTTTAAATTGTTGTAGTACTAAAAAGAAAACTCAAAAAAATTTCCTTGTTCTTCTTTTGCTTGTTGGGAGCTTTCCCGTGTAAATAATTTTCTCATTTTTGTTTTTCCCTTTTTATTTGCTTGTTTACAAAAAACCAAAAACTCCAAAAATATTTCAGTGTGTTTTTCTGAACTTCTTTTCTTTTATTGAGTCATACCGAGGAGAAGACCACGATGAAAATGTTGAGTGGCTCTCATATGCATTATTGTTAATCTAACAAAGAGCCCAATTTACCTTGTCTTCTCCTTTTGAATAAAATGTTTGCAGATTCCAACTTAGTCCATGGCACTCTTGCACTATTATCATTTTCATATCGTTCGGTCATGCAAGTAAAAGGCAATAATGATGATATTCGATGAACTGGCCGTGGCAGAAAGAAACGGGTATGAACTCGACTTGTTATGTTTTTGTAAATATGTTTAACCTAGTATCCATGATTCAGCCCATTATAATTAAACATGTTTGCAATGACAATTAGAGATTATAGTTTCTCATGCCATGCATAAGTAGCTAGGAGTGGATAATGATTTATCTTGGATGTCAACATTGCGTTAAAATGATTGTGATGTAGTATGATGATATGGTATCCTCCTCTGAATGTTCGAGTGGCTTGACTTGGCACATGTTCATGCATGTAGTTGAATCAAAACCAACATAGCCTCTATGATATTTATTTTCATGGTGTTCATATCCTACTCATGCTAGTATCCAATATTACTTATGCATAATGCATGTTCATGACCGTTGTTGCTCTCTAGCTGGCCGCTTCTCAACCTAATTGCTAGCCTTCGCCTGTACTAAGTGGGAATTCTGCTTATACATCAAAAACCTTGAACCCAAGTTATTCCAGATGAGTCCACCATACCTACCTATATGCGGTATTACCCTACCATCCTAAGTAAATTTGCATGTGCCACCTCTAAAAACTTCAAATAAATATCCTTTTTGTGTGCCTAGATTGTTCATAGAGCGACATGAGGTAGTCGGTATCTTCCATGCTAAGCGGGTTATTCTCAGGATGAGTGTTTATTCACTCACCATTGCACGAGAAAGGGGCGGTAATAGGGATTCCCAGTCCCGGATTCAAAAATTGCAAATAATTAAACAAAACTCCCCTAGGACTGATGTTGGTATGGACGGTACCCGTGGATTCGGCTAGCCGTGGAGTGTGTTTGTTGGTGGAGGGGGAGTAAATCTTTCATTTTATCTCTTGGGAACCGCCACTAATGTGTTTAGCATGGAAGATACTGATAACTGATGGTCGCGAAGTAAACAAGAAGGGTGCTTGCCTCAAAATTTTATTTAACCTCTATTTTAAAAACTTGAACTCTGGCACCTGTGCAAATCACTGCTTCCCTCTGCGAAGGGACTATCTATTTACTTTTATGTTGTGTCATCACCCTCTCAAATAAGCGCCAGAACCTGAGAGCACTGCTGTCATGCTTATGCATTGTGTGTAGCTAATGTTGGGTGCATCATGAATGGATCTTTTCTACCATGAATTACAATGTTTAGTCGCTGCTCGGACTTTGGAGGTGCTCTGCATTTATGTTATGCGTCCTCAGAAAGGGCTAGCGAGATACCACTATTGTCATATTGTATCATGGTTGTTTTGACAACGTGTTGTTATTTGAGATATCTTATTATTGCTCGCTAGTTGATTATGTCATTGATATGAGTTAATATAATTTTTAAGAGTTATTGTCAACATGGTTAGTTATAATATTGGCTGAAAACCTGGGTGCTGTTTAAGCTTATTTATGCAAACAAGAGCAAAAGAGTTCGTAAAAGTTTTTCTTTTCCACTTTCAGTTTATCAACTGAATTGCTTGAGGACAAGCAAAGGTTTAAGCTTGGGGGAGTTGATACGTCTCCATCGTATCTACTTTTCCTAACGCTTTTCCTCTTGTTTTGGACTCTAATTTGCATGATTTGAATGAAACTAACCAGGACTGACGCTGTTTTCAGCAGAACTACCATGGTGTTGTTTTTGTGCAGAAATAAAAGTTCTCGGAATGGAACGAAACTTTGCGAGGATTTTTTATACAATAAAAGATAATTTCTGGAGCCAAGAACCACCGGAGGGGGGCACCTGGGTGGGCACAACCCACCAGGGCACGCCACCCCCTCCAGGCGCGCCCAGGTGGGTTGTCCCCACCTGGTGGCCCCGCAGACCCTGAAACTGACGCTATAAAATCACATATTTCCAGAAAAAAATCAGTGAGAAAGAATTATCATGTTCCACGAGATGGAGCCACTGCCACCTCCTGTTCTTCATTGGGTGGCCAGATCTGGAGTCTGATTGGGGCTCCGGAGAGGGGGATCTTCGATCTTCGTCATCACCAACCCTTCTGCATCGCCAATTCCATGATGCTCCACACCAGGAGTGAGTAATTCCTTCGTAGGCTCGCTGGTCGGTGAGGAGTTGGATGAGATTCATCATGTAATCGAGTTAGTTTTGTTAGGGCTTGATCCCTAGTATCCATTATGTTCTGAGATTGATGTTGCTATGACTTTGCCATGCTTAATGCTTGTCACTTTGGGCCCGGGTGCCATGATTTCAGATCTGAACCGTTTATGTTATCACCATTATATCTATGTTCTAGATCCGATCTTGCAAGTTATAGTCACCTACTACGTGTTATGATCCGGCAACCCCGGAGTGACAATAGTCGGGACATTTCCCGGTGATGACCGTAGTTTGAGGAGTTCATGTATTCACCGTGTGTTAATGCTTTGTTCCGGTTCTCTATTAAAAGGAGGCCTTAATATCCCTTAGTTTCCAATAGGACCCCGCTGCCACGGGAGGGTAGGACAAAAGATGTCATGCAAGTTCTTTCCATAAGCACGTATGACTATTTACGGAATACATGCCTACATTATATTTATGAACTGGAGCTAGTGCCGTATCGGCCTAGGTTATAACTGTCACATGATGAATATCATCCAACGAATTACCGATCCAATGCCTACGATTTTCCTACATATTGATCTTGCTAAGTTACTACTGCTACTGTTACTATTGCACTTGCTACAAAATCACTGCTATCACTGTTACCATTACTATTGCTGTTGCTACTACTATCAAAATTATCATACTACTTTGCTACTAATCACTTTGCTGCAGATAATTTATCTCCAGGTGTGGTTGAATTGACAACTCAGCTACTAATACTTACAAATATTCTTTGGCTCCCCTTGTGTCGAATCTATAAATTTGGGTTGAATACTCTACCCTCGAAAACTGTTGCAATCCCCTATACTTGTGGGTTATCAGTGCCAGAGCTCAAAGCAAAAAAAATTGAGAGATAAAAACATTTTGAGATTCATGCTTTTCTTGTCAACGAAAACGACCGAGTAATTCCCAAAACTTTCCATGCTAGATATATCATAGGCGGTTCCCAAACAGAAAATAAAGTTTATTCCTTTTTCCACCATTCTTTCACACTGCATGGCTAGCCGTATCCACGGGTACCGTCCATACCAACACTTGCCAAGGAATTTATTATTTCACAACATAAAGTAAATTTCTTTTTCATTTCGGGACTGGGCATCCCTATTACCGCCGTACTCTCATGCAATGACAAGTGAATAAACACTCATCTTGAGAATAACACATCTAGCATGGAAAATATTGGCCACCCCCTGCCGCTTCATGAGCGGTACGAGCACACAAAAAGGAAATTCATTTTGAAAATTAGAGATGGCACATACAAATTTGCTTAGAACAACATGGAAATACCGCATATAGGTAGGTATGGTGGACTCATCTGGCAAAACTGGGTTTAAAGATTATGGATGCACAAGTAGTATTTCTACTTAGTACAAGTGAAGGCTAGCAAAATAGATTGAAAAGCAACCAACCAAGAAACGAAAATTCACGTAAGCCAGCATTAAGAATAACTAACACCGAATGATGCACCACAAGTAGGATGTAATTTCATTGCATAACTATTGACTTTTGTGTTTGCATAGGGAATCACAAACCTTAACACCAATTTTCTTACTGAAGCATAATTACTCACCAACATGGCTCACATATCACTATCATCATATCTCAAAACTATTACAAAGAATCAAGTTTATTTTGTCCAATGATCTTCATTTAACTTTTTATTATATCCCTCTTGAATATCTATCACTTTGGGACTAATTTCATATATTGCAATTGCTTTTGACAAGCTCAAATAAATCTAAGTGAAGACCATGAGCATAAAAAAGTTTCGTCTCTCAAAATAATATAAGTGAAGCATGAGAGAATTTCTTCAAAAATTTACTAACTCTAAAATAAATCTAAGTGAAGCATGAGAGTATTTCTTCAAACATATTAAAGCACACCATGCTCAAAAAGATATAAGTGAAGCACTAGAGCAATTCCATAGCTCAAAAAAAATTAAGTGAAGCATACAAAGCAATTCTAACAAATCATAGCATAATTTTGGCTCTCTCAAATAGGTGTGTCTAGCAAGGATAATTGTGACTAAATAAAAATCAAAACAAGCAAAGATTCATATAATACAAGACGCTCCAAGCAAAACTCATGATATGTGACGAATAAATATATAGCTCCAAGTAAAATACCAATGGTAATTAGAAGAAAGTGGGGATGCCTTCTGGGGCATCCCCAAGCTTAGTTGCTTGGTTATCCTTGAATATTAACTTGGGGTGCCATGGGGCATCCCCAAGCTTAGGCTCTTTTCAGTCCTTATTCCTTCATCCATCGTGATCTCACCCAAAACTTGAAAACTTCAATCACACAAAACTTAACAAAACCTTCGTGAGAACATTGCATTATAACTACTGTATTCTAACTTTACCATGGCTTATACCCCCCGATACAATCCAATAGATTCATCAAAATAAGCACACAATGCAACGAAAACAGAATCTGTCAAAAACAGAATAGTCTGTAAATACACGAATTCTACTCATACTTCTATAACTCAAAAAATTCTGAAAACATAGGACAATGTAGGAAATTTGTATATCAATCTTTTGTAAAAACTTCAGATTTTTTAGTTGCTTATGTAAATTTTCAAAATTCTCTTACTGGACGCAAAAGTTTCTGTTTTTTCAACAAGATCAAATCAACTATCACCCAACATGATCCCAAAGGCTTTAATTGGCACAAACACTAATTAAAACATAAAAAAACTATCATAACAGTAGCATAATTGTGCAAACACTCTACAACAGAAAGAAAAAAGCAAAAAATAAATTTTATTCATTGGGTTGCCTCCCAACAAGCGCTATCGTTTTATGCCCCTAGCTAGGCATAATTCATAGATTCAAGTATTGTCATCTTTCTTCTTATTTTCCATAGATGTGTTTTTGTTGGGAGGTTTTGCAAATATAACTTGGAACACATTATCCATAGAAATTTTAGCCTTATCGAGTTGCCCATCTACGTATCCCCTTTGATTTCAGGCCACAATCCAAGAATATTGTTGATTAACTTCATTGAAAACTTGTTGGATTATATCTAAAACGGGGATTTCCTTTTTAAGGTTCTCATAAAAAATTTGATTATTTCCAAGCAAATGTCTCAACATGTAGTCACTATTGTAAAGGATCTCATCTATCATTGGTTTTTCATGGCTCATACCATAAAAATCAAAAATTTCCCTAGCTTCCCGTATTATGTAATCAAATTCATTCATAAGAACATGGGTAGCTATCTTTTTAGCTTTTGGGTCTTTTATAACAGGTAGCTCATAAAACAATCTTTGCAAGGTAGGATGGGTACGGGTAAATCTATTTTCAAGTCTCAGAACTAGTGCTGAAATGGCCTCCGCATAGGTTTTAGTTGTGATAAGTATAGGAGCATCATCAAAAGTCAAGTTTCCAACACAATTAAAAAATTGTTGATTGTGTTCTTTTCCCATAACATTCCCTTGCCCCAAAACAAAAGTTTTAGCATCCAGATTGCCAGATTGTCCAATTTAAGGAGTCAAGCCATCATCTGTTTCTGCCATACCAAAGTCACTCATGATGATGAGCTCAAGCAAACAAAAGATCCGACGAGAAAACGGCGAACGAAAAAGAGGGCGAATAAAACGGCAAATTTTTGTGAAGTGGGGGAGATAAAATCGAGAGGCAAATGGCAAATAATGTAAATTGCAAGGAGATGAGATTTGTGATTTGGAACCTGATAGATGTTGATGATGTCTCCCCGGCAATGGCGCCAGAAATTGGCAAGTTGACGGGAGACTATCTTGACTTGATCCTCCCCGGCAACGGCGCCAGAAATTCCTTTTGATGTCGCTTGAAACTGCGTCAGTATTTTCCCAAAGAGGAAGGTATGATGTAGTACAGCTACGGTAGGTATTTCCCTCAGTTGTGAAACCAAGGTATCAATCCAGTAGGAGAACCAAGCAACACTATGTAAATGATACCTGCACACAAAGAACAAATACCTGCAACCCAACGCGTAAGAGGGGTTGTCAATCCCTTCACGGTAAAAAGATAGATAAATTTGTGGTAGATTGGATAAATAGCTCTCGATAAAACGCAAAATAAAATAAGTAATACAAAAAGTGCAGCAAGGTATTTTTGGGTTTTTGGAATAATAGATCTGAAAATAAAAGCAAATAAAAATAGATCTCAAAGCAAATATGATAAAGAATAGACGAGGGTGCCGTAGACTTCACTAGTGGCTTCTCTCGAGAAAATAACATACGGTGGGTAAACAAATTGCAGTTGGGCAATTGATAGAAGATAGAATAATTATGACGATATCTAAGGCAATGATCAATATATAGACATCACGTGCAAGATTAGTAGACTGACTCCTATCTGTATCTACTACTATTACTCCACACATCGACCACTATCCAGCATGCATCTAATGTATTAACTTCATGGAGAAATGGAGTAATGCAAAACGATGACATGATGTAGACGAGATCTATTCATGTTGGAATAGCCCCCATCTTGTTATCCTTAATAGCAATGATACATGCGTGTCTTGCTGCCCCTTCTGTCAGTGGGAAAGAACACCGCAAGATCGAACCCATCACAAAGCACCTCTTCCCATGGCAAGAAAAATCGATCTAGTTGGCCTAACTAAACCAAAGATTCAAAAAAAATACGAGACTATAAATAATCATGCATATAAGAGATCAAAGAAGACTCAACTAATATTCATGGATATAGATCTGATCATAAACTCAAAGTTCATCGGATCCCAACAAACACACCGCAAAAAGAGTTACATCAAATAGATCTCCAAGAGACCATTGTATTGAGAATCAAAAGAGAGAGAGGAAGCCATCTAGCTACTGCCTATGGACCCTTAGGTCTATGGTGGACTACTCACGCATCATCGGAGAGGCACCAATGAGGATGATGAACCCCTCTGTGATGGTGTTAGATTGGATCTCGTGGTTCTGGAACTTGCGGCAGCTGGAATTGTGTTTTGTCGACTCCCCTAGGGTTTCTGGAATATTAGGAAATTTATAGGGCGAAGAGGCGGTGCAGGGGGGCTCCATGGGGGGCACAACCCGCCTGGGCTCCTGGGCGCGCCCTGGTGGGCTGTGCTCACCACGGGCCTCCCCTCTGGTACTTTCTTGGCCCACTGGGTGTCTTCTGGTCCAGAAAAAATCTCCAAAAAGTTTCACTGCGTTTGGACTCCGTTTGGTACTGATATTCTGTGAAGTAAAAAACAAGCAAAAAACAACAACTAGCACTGGGCACTATGTCAATAGGTTAGTGTCAAAAAATGATATAAAGTTGCTATAAAATAAATATAAAACATCCAAGAATGATAATATAACAGCATGGAACAAGCAAAAATTGTAGATACGTTGGAGACGTATCAGCATCCCCAAGCTTAGTTCCTACTCGTCCTCGAGTAGGTAAATGATAAAAACAGAATTTTTGATGTGGAGTGCTGCCTAACATGTTCATCACATATTCTTTTTCTTTTGTAGCATGGACATTTGGACTTTTATATGGTTCAAAGCAATAGTCTAGTTTTGACATGAAGATTTCAATATTCAAGCATATCAACAAGCAACCATGTCTTTCAAAATATGAACACTAAAGAAAGCTATCCCTAGCCCATCATGTTCAATCATTGATCCATTCACGAAACACACTCGCATATTAGCTACATCCAATGCCCAAGTATGATGATAGTGCCTCCTAGTTGGTTCTTTATAAGAGAAGATGGAGACTCAAATAAAATAAAATTTGCATAAAGTAAATAGATAGGCCCTTCGCAGAGGGAAGTAGGGATTTGTATAGGTGCCAGAGCTCAAAGAAAAAAAAATTGAGAGATAAAAACATTTTGGGAGGCATGCTTACACCTAATTTGTTAACAGATTAAATAGCCCCACATTGCTTCTTACACCTAATTCTATCAAGTTAAAAAAAACTAATTCTATCAATTTATATATGCTTGTAAGTATGAGAATTAACAAGCAGCCTAAGAATAGTACTGTATTTAGTTTTCTGGAAGGATGCAAAAGTAATACTGGGCTTCTTGTGTATACTGATTGCTAAAGGATGCAATAGTATTTGTGTGGTGGGGAAGTGTCATTCCCTCTGTTTACTGATGGGCCTCACCCTCTTAAGAGATCTAACCCTTGTCACTGTAAGGAAAGAAGCAAAGAGTATTATGATGCCATAAACTATGAATTCAGAGAAGTATATGCTGAAGAACACCAGAATTAGTCTTCATGAACCAGTGTCGCCTTGTTGATGATGCTTCACATGTAAGTTTTCTGGTCCGTTGAAATGGTCTTCTAATTATTCAAAAGCGATGTCAAATGGTATGTACCATTTTTTTTATTTTCTTGAATTGTTAAGTTGAGAACGGATGCTTGCATTTCCATTTGGGAAAAAGAGAGGAGAAAGTGATGGATTGGAGCTTTGATGGAACATTATTACTATCTAGAAAATTCATGGCAACAGGGCCAATGATTGAACATATAAATCTTTTTGAAGTAAATTATTTTGTAACTCTGAGTCTCAGTACTATCTTGTTGATTTATACTTAGAGGACCAGAGGGCAAAATCCACAGCAAAGCCGTACACATGTCTGCACATCCGGTGCATGGCTGTGATTTGAGCAATTTTAGGTCATTAAGCATCATCTTCATGCAGCCCCTGCCCAAAAGGAGCAACTGCATTTTGTCTATAATGCATCTTTGACTGAAATCCCATTTCTATTTTTTGTAGCGCACTCACAAATTAAACAACCTATGAAATGGCCAGAAGGGACCGGATATCCTACTTGGTATGTGGTTTTAGAAGTGACTTATGTTCCAGCTTGCTGTGAATTTATGATTTATCACTGCTATACTGTTAACTACTTACCTCGATACTAAAACATTGGAGCCGTAGTATTTGAAGAGGAATTCAGAACAGGCTTCATCAATTGAAAAAGGACTATGTAGAAACATCTACGACTTCACTAGAGAGTGGATTTGCACTCGAGGAGTAGCTCGAGCAGCTTTGCGCACATGCCTAGACCTACTTTCCTGTTGGTGTTGTTGATATGTGTGTTGTTCTGTGCCATTCTCTCCCTCTAGCGTGTGATGTAATCCATTTTCAAACTTTTTCTAATAGATGTTCATTGAGATTATTTTCATATAAAAGCGCATGTACATTGTCAGCAAAAACAAGAAAGTGTGTGTGTGCCTGACCTTCTCCCAGTCCGACCTTGACCAGGAAGCACGTGAAACAAAAACGCCAATCTTTACACCAGCATCAAGCCCCTAGAAATAGTCTATCACATGTATCTTTGCATATCACTGAGATGCAGCCGGAAGACAGTTTTTTATCAGTTTATATCATTGTTGTGTAGAGATAGAAATATTTAGATTAGCAAACATTTAGCTTAAGATGTGACTGGTACCCAATTACTCTTGGTCTCACTATTTTATCTTTTTGCCGGACATTTTACATCTCTTTTGCTTTCTAAGTCTTTTAATTTCTATTATTTTTGCTTCCTGTTCTGATGTCAGCAGAAACAAGAACACGAGGCACATTATTTTGCTTCTAACCCCACGCAATTAAGGGAGTTTCTTTCTTTCTTTAAGCATCACCAGATTTTCTCTCTTTGTTTCAAGAATATGGTCCTTGGTACTTTTGATTATGTTAAATATTGTTTTGCTACTTGCAAAGTTGTTTAAGTGGTGAATTGTTTTTCAGGTTTCCAAGCATTTTTCTTTTGTACCCATTGCAACGCACGGGCATTCGTGCTAGTATGACTAATGTTGAGTCCATGGATTATACGCACTCTCGCCCTTCCATCATTGCTAGCCTCTTCGGTACCGTGCATTGCCCTTTCTCACCTTGAGAGTTGGTGCAAACTTCACCGGTGCATCCAAACCCCGTGATATGATACGCTCTTTCACACATAAACTACCTTATATCTTCCTCAAAACAGCCACCATACCTACCTATTACGGCATTTCCATAGCCATTCCGAGATATATTGCCATGCAACTTCCACCGTTCTGTTTTATTATGACACATACCATCATTATCATATTGTTTTGCATGATCATATAGTTGACATAGTATTTGTGGCTTGGCCACCGTTCATATTTTTTATACATGTCATGCTAGATCATTGCACATCCCGGTACACCGCTAGAGGCATTCATATACAATCATATTTTTGTTCTAGTATCGAATTGTAATTCTTGAGTTGTAAGTAAATAAAAGTGTGATGATCATTATTAGAGCATTGTTCCATGTGAGGAAAGGATTATGGAGACTATGATTCCCCCACAAGTCAGGATGAGACTCCAGACGAAAATAAAAAAATAATAAATAAAAGAGGCCAAAGAGCCCAAAAGAAAAAAATGAAAAAAATAATAAATAAAAATGAGAGCAGGGACAATGCTACAATCCTTTTTCCAGACTTGTGCTTCAAATAGCACCATGTTCTTCATAATATAGAGTCTCCTATTTTGTCACTTTCATATATTACTAGTGGGAATTTTTCATTATAGAACTTGGCTTGTATATTCCAATGATGGGCTTCCTCAAATTGCCCTAGGTCTTCGTGAGCAAGCGAGTCGGATGCACACCCACTTAGTTTTCTTTTGAGCTTTCATACACTTATAGCTCTAGTGCACCTGTTGCATGGCAATCACTACTCCTTGCATTGACATCAATTGATGGGCATCTCCATAGCCCATTGATTAGCCTCATCAATGTGAGACTTTCTCCTTTTTTGTCTTCTCCACACAACCTCCACCATCATATTCTATTCCACCTATAGTGCTATATCCATGGCTCACGCTCATGTATTGCGTGAGAGTTGAAAAAGCTTAAGAACGTTAAAAGTATGAACCAATTTCTTGGCTTGTTATCGGGGTTGTGCATGATAAATACTTTGTGTTATGAAGATAGAGCATGACAAGATTATATGATTTTCTAGGGATAACTTTCTTTAGCCATGATATTTTGAGAAGACATGATTGCTTTATTAGTATGCTTGAAGTATTATTGTTTTTATGTCAATATTAAACTTTTGTTTTGAATCTTATGGATCTGAATATTCATGCCACAATAAGAAAATATTACATGATAAACATGTTAGGTAGCATTCCACGTCAAAAATTATGTTTTTATCATTTACCTACTCGAGGACGAGCAGAAATTAAGCTTGGGGATGCTTGATACGTCTCCAACGTATCTATAGTTTTTGATTGTTCCATGCTATTATATTATCCATCTTGGATGTTTTATATGCATTATTATGCTATTTTATATCATTTTTTGGGACTAACCTATTAACCTGGTGCCCAGTGCCAGTTGCTATTTTTTCCTTGTTTTTGTCTTCTACATAAAATCAATACGAAACGGAGTCCAAATGGAACTAAACTTTTTGACGATTTTTCTTGGACCAGAAGATACCTAGGAAGCTTCGGGAGGCCAGAAGGTCCACGGGTGGGCGACAAGCTCAGCAGGCGCGCCCTAGGGGGGCACGCCCTATGAGCTTGTGGGCCCCCATGGCTCCTCTAACCCTAATCTCAGCTCTATAAATACCCAAATATTCCCCGTATACCAGAGGGCACACCAAAAATACTTTTCCGCCGCCACAAGCTTCTGTTCTCGTGAGATCCCATCTAGGGGCCTTTTCCGGCACTCTACCGGAGGGGGATTTGATCACGGAGGGCCTCTACACCAACCTTGCTGCCCTTTCGATGATGTGTGAGTAGTTTACCAGAGACCTACGGGTCCATAGCTAATAGCTAGATGGCATCTTCTCTCTCTTTGATCTTCAATAGAATGTACTCCGTGATTTTCTTGGAGATCTATTCGATGTAATCTTCTTTCGCGGTGCGTTTGTTGAGATCCGATGAATTCTGGATTTATGATCAGATTATCTATGAATATTATTTGAGTCTTCTCTGAACTCTTTTATGCATGATTAAGATAGCTTTGTATTTCTCTCTGATCTATTAATTTTGTTTGGCCAACTAGATTGATTTTTCTTGCAGTGGGAGAGGTGCTTTGTAATGGGTTCAATCTTGTGGTGCGCAATCCCAGTGACAGAAGGGGACATGACACGTATTTGTATTGTTGCCATTAAGGATAAAAAGGTGGGGTTTATTTCTTATTGATTGGATCTATCCCTCTACATCATGTCATCTTGCTTAAAGCGTTACTTCGTACTTGTTAATCTAATACACTAGATGCATGCTGGATAGCCGTCGATGTGTGGAGTAATAGTAGTAGATTCAGGCAGGAGTCGGTCTACTTGTCACGGACGTGATGCCTAGATTCATGATCATTGCCTTAGATATCGTCATAACTTTGCGCTTTTCTATCAATTGCTCAACAGTAATTTGTTTACTCACTGTATGCGTTCTTTCAAGAGAAAAGCCTCTAGTGAAAACTATGGCCTCGGGGTCTATTCTCATCATATTATTTTCAGATCTATAAAACCAAAAACCCAAAAAAATACCTTGCTGCAATTTATTTACCCTTACTTTATTTTGCACTTTTATTTATCTTTTATACCTATCTCTATTAGATCTCATCCTTGCAATTAACCGTGAAGGGATTGACAACCCCTTTTATCACGTTGGGTGCAAGTATTTGTTTGTTTGTGTAGGTGCAACCATTGGAGACTTGTGTGTTCCTCCTACTGGATTGATACCTTGGTTCTTAACTGAGGGAAATATTTATCTCTACTTTGTTGCATCACCCTTTCCTCTTCAAGGGAAAAACCAATGCAAGCTCAAGAAGTAGCACTCTCCATCGCGGTGAGGCATATTTCCTTGCAATCCCTCTTCCTATTTCATTCGGTATGTTCCCTAATTGGCTATAAAATAACAGCGAGAGTATATATGTTCATTACCTACCTTCCTAACTAGTACATATAAGATGTATTTGTTCCAATTAGTTATTGTCGATTTACATATCGTGGGCGTCTGAGTCACACAAACTTAACAAATTAGCCGTACATTTTCTAAATTATTGCATGACATGTTTAGACAGCTTGATACCAAGTTGTTAGCTTTATGCTTATCCTCCTTTCCAGAGTTTCGCATGTGTTATCTGTAGATGCCGAGTAGCAGCGACAACACTCATGCTTTCGGCTATGTATCTTCATCTGAGTGATCAAGTAATGTGGAACGGGATAGAGCTGCAGCAATGACCCTTCCGGTCAGGACATAGAGGAACGCTCCAAGGAAGCCCACACACCAGCCTAAAGGTGTATATGAAGTAACCGACATCGATTTAAAGTCTTGAGCTCCAACTAAACTAGATAAAGCACGCACGAGGTTTAGGAGTGTGTGTGCATTTGTTGGCACGGCAAGGCTCAACATTAATCTGCCGGGGTTTCAGAAGGCTGACACAGAAACACGACAAAGGATAGTCCGGGAGATCATGGATCACTTCAACGTTCCAGAGCAGTGGAGAATGCAGGTGGAACACGCTGCACTGAAGAAGGCTAGGGATGCTTGGAGAAACTGGAAGCACGTGTTGTACAAGAAGTACTTGAGTGAAGGCAAGGACCCAATCCCCCCATACCCACAAATTACTAAGGTAGACTGGGCAGAATTCAAAAGGGCCAGGGTAACTAAATAGTTCACTGAGAAGAGTGCCAAGCAATCGGAACTTCAGAAGAGGAACACACACACCCACTGTATGGGTGTGGCAGGATACTATGGCATGAAACCGATATGGGACCAGGAGGACAAAGAAGCAGTAGCTACGAGTGGGAAACCAGCATTTAGTGAAATCAGGGGCGAATGCACTAGAGACTACTTGCGGGCACGTGCAAGGAGGCGTGATGACGTAACTTATTACTTTCAAGACTAACGTGACGAAGAACTGTATCGCGTGATGTTAAAGGCTTCCAAGATCCCTGGAAGGTTCTACAGGAACTCAGGGCCATGTGACATTCTGTCCGATGCTCTGAAACAAGAGAGCCCCCTGGCCGTGCAAGGGGTATAGGTGTTAATGTCCCGCACAAGAGGGCTTTCACACTCAGCAAAGAAGAGAGGCTCAGCATGAAAAAAGCGAGGAGTGAAATGAAGCAAAATCAATTGTATGAAAGGTTGAGGAAGGACATGTATCCGACAGTTCGAAAGGAAATTGAGGAGTCAATGATGATGCAGAAGATGTAGGAGATATGCCCTAGAGGCAATAATAAATGTTATTGATTATCTCCCTGTTCATAATTAGGTTTATGTTCCATGCTATAACTGCTATGGTTCTCGAGTCTACAATAACCACGAGGCTCGGAGGAAGACTCATTTGCACGTGTGGAATAATAAATGGTAAAATGTATTCCTAGTCTGGCCTCTGAGACTAGCTCAAGTGTTGCATGATGGTTCTGTTTTCCTGATCATGGGCATGACTATGCCGGCAACTTTGAGGGCACAATGTTAGAAGAACATTTGTGTTGAATCGACCCGAATTGATGTTATGCTATGCGATACTTTCGTCACAAGTTAATGGTTAATAACACAGAGATGGTTAACGTTTGCATGATTCCTCAGACCATGAGAGTATCGAGTTTCTTCATGCTTGATTCATGAACTTTGGGGTTTGTTAAACGTCATCCGTAAATGGGTGGCTATTACGGCGGCTTACGGGTTCATGGAAAAGTGTGTTAAGTAACTTGATAACTCGAGATTGGGATTTGCTCCTCCGATGATGGAGAGATATCTCTGGGCCCTCTCGGTGTTACGGTATCCATCATCGTCTGGCCAGACACTTTGTGATTTGATCACGGGGATGCCGGAACACGGGAACGAGAAAAGAGAACAAATACCGGTAACGAGGTAACTGGCATAGTGGACAAGTTGTTGACCCACGGGGATGCCATCATGTCTCACCTCGGGTATTTGTAACATATCGCGAAGCAACAGGAATAGCACACGGCAACTGGAGGTTCACTCGAATATTCATTCGTGTGGGTATAGGGGTCAATATGGGTGTCCACGGCTCCGATGTTGATCATTGATCGGAAGGGGTTCCGGGTCATGTCTATACTTCACCGAACCTATAGGGTCACACGCTTAAGGGTCATCTATCTGCTGAATACTAGACAGGGAGTCTGAGAGAAAGTTTTCGGAAAAAGTTTTCCGGAGACAGCGGAAAAGTTCCGACGAGAGAGGTCACCGGATGAGTTCCGGTGATACTGAAAAGTTGTTTCAGAGGATACCATAAAGTCAAATTGGTTTCGGGACATGCCTGATAATTCTTGGAGGGTGCCAGAATCATTCTGGAAACTTTCTGGAATTTTCGGAGATGAAAACCGGAAATGTTCCGGAGCTGCCGAAGCCGCTTCAGATGCTTTTCGCAGATGAAATCACTAAACTGGAATTGTTCCAGAACGCATTGAAAATTATTTTAGTGGGTACTGGAAATGTTCTAAGCCCACATAAATATTTTCAGTTCGAACGGACGCTGAAAAATGTCATCGTGAATAGTGAAAGTGCTTTTTGGGATTTTTTATGGAAAGCACCTTTTGGGAAATTTCCCAAAAGGCTTCTAGAAGCCTTGGGCACTAAGGAAGCCCCCTTGGGGGGGCCCCCCCAAGGGGTGGCCGGCCATGGAGGGTGGAGCTCCATGGAGCTCCACATGGCACTCCTTTTTGCTTTATTATTTATGTAAATGACATAAAGTGGGGGTACTTTTGGTATTTGTGAATGCCAACTTTACCCCTTGGCTTTCCTATAAATAGAGGAGAGTGGGCTGCCCACAAACTTCATCCCTTCTCACATACAAGTGCCATGCAATGATCTGGCTTCTCTCTCCCTCCCACGAAAAGAGTTTCGTAGAGCCGAAAGGCTGTCTGGGTTCCGGTGGGAACTAGTTCTGGATGGCGAAGCCCTGCTGGATAGATGACACCGTATGTGTGCAACTCTGTAGAGAGGTCGTAGTTTCGATCTTAGTGCCCGAGGGGCTGTTCGTGAGTGCCTCCCGAAGGGCTGTCCAAGTGACGGTCCAAGTTCTGTGAGTCCTCCCGAAGGGCTGTCTGAGTGACCGTTCGAGTTTCGAAGGGCTGTCCGCGACACCGTCCGGGGGACTGTTCGACCGCCTCCCGGAGGGCTGTCCGAAGGGAAGACGAGTGTATACATCCTCGCGGTTGGGAGGTTGTAAATCCTAGCTGCGGGGATCTGCACCGCCGATCGTCATCGACTCTACTTCCGCTGCGCTATGAGTCGGTAACGAAAAGATCAAACCTTGTATGCAGTCTCCATAGTGGTCCTGGGCTGGTGCGTAGGTCGGAAAATTTTTGTTTTCTGCTGTGTTTCCCTACAGTGGCATCAAGAGCCGTGCTATGCGTAGATGCAGGTTGCGATCTAGAATACATAGTGATGTATGGGTGTTGCACAATATAATTAGGTAGTAGATGAGTTCTATTACTAAAAATTATTTGTGCGGGTAGCAGATGAAATATGTTACCCGATATTCTTGTTGCTTCCCTGGAATTTGCATATTTCTGATCTTGATAACAGCATGGTGGAGTTTCAATGTTCTGGCAATCCGCGATCCTGATTGATCAACGAAGTGCTAACAGTTCATTGAATTCCATCGTAGTTAAAAAGAAAGATGAAATTTCGCAGACGAAAGGGCAATGCAGATATGATCTGCACGGGGGTCATGCGTATGATGAAGTTTAGTATGGGGCTCGAGATTTTGTTATCTCGGTTTTCATACACCCTGGAATGTTAATCTAGCGACTTGAATTATCATACTTGATGATGGACGTTGGTAGCTTCGGTTTGTTTCGAAACCTTAGAAGCCACGAAAAACTAGTTTTTTGCATGAACCAATTAGAGGCGTCTAACTTGGTTTTGTAGGAGGGTTTACATGTGCATGTGATGTGGTATAGCGGTGCTCATAATAATTTGATTATGTATGAGATGACTATATAATGTAAATTGATTAACATGACCTGCGTGTCATGATTCGGCATGATGGCTGGAGCCATATGATTGCACTTTAAATGACCTGTGTGTCAACCTTGTGTAATGCATTATTTTATTAGCTATAGAGATAGCAATATTATCTGCTACATCGACAAGGTGGTGGCAATCTTCGCGAAGGTGATCACCGACGTGAATGCCGAAGACGAAGGAATACAAGACTTCTCCGTCAGAAAGGGCTATACCATATCATGCTATTATGAATTGCCTGATATGTTTATGCCTTATGTTGCACCCTTCTTGATTGCGTGGTAGTCGCTTTTATTAGGGTGATCTCTCACAAAAATATCAAGTAGTTAGCGTTCTCCCAAGTGTAGCACCGTCTACAACACGTATCTTTTCGGGGTGCGCCATGTACACATGAGCACGAACGATTAGAGAGGTGTAAGGCGGGTGAAGGTCAGACCTCACTGCGTGATCACTTGGTTGTCTTGACGTTCAGGCAGGACAGTCCTGAGCTCGGAACACACGCATCGAAAGATGGACAAGAGTCACATAGAGATGTGATTGGCAAGTTGGCATACCGATTGAAATTCACGTCATCAGTGATGAACCCGTCAATGGCGTTGAATTGATATGCGGATCTTGAATCACTCACAATCAATTATGAGAGATATTGATTTGAGTGGGAGCGCACTGTTGAATTAACTTGTTTTAATTCTCAGTGCAATTAATTATGAACACTGTCTAAGTGTGGTTTGCAAAATAGTTCTAGAATAATGGCTCGCGTTTCCACCTTCCCTGTTAAAATTGAATAGCTGTTAAATATCTGGTTAAAACTTTACGGTTGGTAACGTAATGTGAGGATTGTCCTCAAGAGTGCCAAGAAGGACTTTGTCCTATCGCATACTTTCGGTATTCTCTCGCTTATGCTATGGATCATGTGACTCTCATCCTTCGATCCAAAAGCTAGAATTCCGTTTCAGTCAAGTACAATATGTTTGCTTCCATGAGACCCAAACTTCGAAAGTTTGGATAGTTATGTGATATTCATGGAATCTAAAAATCATTTTCAGAGACAGACAAAGGCTAAAAGATATGAGATATCCAAGGAAATGTTTGTTTGCAAACTATTAGTAAAGGTGTTAACTATGCATTAGACTGATAAGAGAGGGATCCAGAAGAACGCCTGTCATATGATGAAAGGTGAATAAAACAACAAATTAAAGAGAAAGGAAGTGTCCGAAGGGTGTTAGTGAAACTTTCACGCCTAGGAAGTCCGGGGCTAACGCCACTCTTAAGTTGGGTGCTTCTTCTGGAAGTAGGAGAAATACTAAAAGTTAAACTGTTAGAAGTATAAAGGCAATAAGAAAGAAGACTGGAATATCCAGCTCATGTATGAATGTCATACAAGTTTTTGATATATAGAAGGCTGGTCAAAGATATAGTTCTTGGGAATTATGGTTAAACATGTTAATCACTAATTCTTGGGTATTGTGAGACAATCACAAAGATACCCGCTCGATTGCATTCTGTTGCAACTCGATGTAAGAACTACTATGGCCTGAAAGACTAGCCAGGGATGAGGTTTAGGTATACACAGGGAACATAGTAAATGTTACTATACCTTCCATCGGTGTATTACTGTCTATATTTATTTTCATAATTCATTTAGAGTTTTAAACTCTAGCCCATTGCATAAGGTATCTTGCAAGAAGGTTGTTCATAAGAGAACTTTTTATGTTCGAAGTTATGAATAACATAAGGGCCATACTTTCATTGAGAATGAGATGTATGTTATGAATAATGATATTAATATATTACCTCTGGATTTACTTTCATAATTCATTTTAGAGTTTTACACTCTAGCCCCTTGCACAATGTTGTTGCAAAAGGGTTGTTCATAAAAGAACAATTGTTGTTCAGTGTTATGAATAACATTTAGAGCCATGCTTCCATCCAGATGGGATGTATGTTATGAATATTGATAGTAATATGATACATCCATAACACTGACGCTAAATGTCGCAAGACTAAAAGAATACCACACAAGTGTGGCGCTGCATTTGGTCACATTGGAGAAACCCGCATGGAAAATTCCATTATGATGGATTTTGAAGTCGTTTGATTTTGAATCATCTGACACTTGCAACTTTTCTCCGAAAAGTGAAGTGACTAAAATACCATTCACAGGCCATAAGGAATGGACAACAAACTTATTGGTGGTCATACATTTGATGTTTGTAGTCCGATAAATGTTGTTAGTAGTGGATTTATCTATCTTCAGAAATGACTCGAGTAGATATATGGATATTTACTTGATGAGACGTAAGTCTAGATCTTTTGAATTCATTCAAAAGGTTTTTAAGAATGAAGTAGAAGTTATTGTAACAAGAAAATTATGTTTCTACAATTCGATTGCAGAAAGGAATATTTGAGTTACAAGTTTAGCGAATGTCTGATGAGTTGTGAAAGGGGTTTCATAACTTGCACCTCCCGGAACACCACTGCAAGTGGAAAGTCTGTGAAGATGTAATCAAACCATTTATGACATGGTAAGATCAAAGATGACATAAATAAATTTGCCATTATCCCTTTTAAAGAGTGATGCTTTAGAGACTGCGGCTTTTACACTGAAAAGAGCTCCATCGGGTCTGTTGAAATGACACCATGGTATGGTACGCCCAACCATGTTATATCTTTTCTTAACATTTGGAATATGGGGCTTGTGTAAAAGGTTACAAACCTATTCCAAATTAGACAAGTGCTACTTTGTAGGTTATCCCAAGTAATTGGGTATTCCTCCCTCACTATACCGAGGCAAATAGGTTTGCCACAAAGAACGGTATGCTTTTTGAAGAAAATGGTTCTTTCAAAAAGGTGAGTGGGAGAATAGTGCAACTCGACGAGATAAACAGTATCTTCGTCATCAGATCAAAGGAAAGAGACCTTGGAAGTAATTCCAGGTTTTCCTACTGCGACTGATACGGAAGTCTCTACAATAAAATGTATGGACTTCGGTCGAACTTGCAGCTGAACCACGTAGGCAAGGCTCGTGCAAACCTCTCAGGTGCGCAAATGAGATATTGTTGTTAGACAACAGTATACCTACGATACACAAGGAAGCTTTGATGGGCCTGACTCCGGAATTGGCTAAATGCCAATACAACCCGAGTTAGTTTCCATATAAGTTATTCAAGATTAAAACCTTGATACACCTTTCGGAAGACTTAGAGTCTAACGAATATTTATGGAACTTAAAAATGATATGGATAAAAATGTTTTATCCATGAAGCTCGACTTGTTGCAATAACAAGTTCAAGGAGTTGACTACGATGAGGTTGTTTCATCGTAGCGATGCTTAAAGTCGGTTCGGGTTGAACTAGCAATTGATACATATTTCAATCATGAGATATGAAACATGGATGACAATAGGATTTCCATCTGATGGAAATGAAACCAAGGACTTGCATGTGTTACAATCCAAGGTATTTTGTCAGTCCAGAGGATGCTAGTAAGTATGCAAACTTCAGAGTTCCAGCAATGGACAGAAGAGAGCAAAATGGAGTTGGAATCTTCGTGTTTTGATGAAATAGTCAAAGGGGTTTGACTTCATCAATGGGTAACGAAGATGCTTATGATTCAAGAAAGTAAGTGGGAGCATAATAAAATTTCTAAAAAAACGTTGTGTGCTTGACATATTGTTAATTGGAAATAAATTTCTTGACACGAATTAGGACTTCATTTGAAAATAGTTTTTCGATGAAGTGCTTGGGCTAAATAGCCTTTATATTAGGCATGATGATCTATGAAGATAGATTTACCTAATGGGGCTGAGCAAAGATACATATTGACAAGATGCTAAAACCTTTTAGCATTAAAAACGTCAAGGAGTGATTCTTGCCGAAGTCACATGGAAAGAGTTTTTGCAAGACTCGGTGTCCCAAAACACTGATGAGCAAAATACATGATGGAGATTCCACACACTCTTGTGTTTGGATTAATCATGTATTCCATGGTATGTAAAAACAACCAGATATGTCCAATACTCCCAAAGTTGGTTCGAGTATAGATACCAAAGTGATCAAAAGTTCTGATCATGGGACAACAGTGAAAAAGGGTCATTGAGTACTATAGTAGCACCGATGACATGTTTTCTCGCAAGCGGAGATCATGAAGAGTTCGTTGTAAAAGGTTACATCGATACAGTCTTCATCCATGCTCCAAGCGATTTTCGATTTAAATTGAGGGTTTTGTGTAACACACAATATGGTGGCACGGTAGTTGGAAATTGTTCCAAACAAGTTACTGTGGCGAATTCTATAACAGAGGCGAAGTATGTTGCCGCTTTTAAAAGCGACAAACAAGATGTTGAATCATATAGTTCTTTCATGAACTTAGTATGGTTCCAAGAAGGCTTTGGTCAATGGGACACTACTGCAGGTAGTTGCTCCATAACTCAGTCTGAGGAATCCAGGTTCGACTGTGATTCACATACATACGAAGCCAAGTCCACACAAAATATGAATTTTGTGAAAGCGTGAAAACGTGAGGATACGCAAAGATACACACGGAGCTGAAGTTGTCAGATCCGTTGGACATCAGGCTATACCACAAGCGAAGCATATTTACACCGGTGTGCCACAGGTGTAAAGTGCATTAGCATTAACTAGATTATTGACTCTAGTGCAAGTGGGAGTCTGTAGGAGATATGCCCTAGAGGCAATAATAAATGTTATTGATTATCTCCCTGTTCATAATTAGGTTTATGTTCCATGCTATAACTGCTATGGTTCTCGAGTCTACAATAACCACGAGGCTCGGAGGAAGACTCATATGCACGTGTGGAATAATAAACGGTAAAATGTATTCCTAGTCTGGCCTCTGAGACTAGCTCAAGTGTTGCATGATGGTTCTGTTTTCCTGATCATGGGCATGACTATGCCGGCAACTTTGAGGGCACAATGTTAGAAGAACATTTGTGTTGAATCGACCCGAATTGATGTTATGCTATGGGATACTTTCGTCACAAGTTAATGGTTAATAACACAGAGATGGTTAACGTTTGCATGATTCCTCAGACCATGAGAGTATCGAGTTTCTTCATGCTTGATTCATGAACTTTGGGGTTTGTTAAACATCATCCGTAAATGGGTGGCTATTACGGCGGCTTACGGGTTCATGGAAAAGTGTGTCAAGTAACTTGATAGCTCGAGATTGGGATTTGCTCCTCCAATGATGGAGAGATATCTCTGGGCCCTCTTGGTGTTACGGTATCCATCATCGTCTGGCCAGACACTTTGTTTGATCACGGGGATGCCGGAACACGGGAACGAGAAAAGAGAACAAATACCGGTAACGAGGTAACTGGCATAGTGGACAAGTTGTTGACCCACGGGGATGCCATCATGTCTCACCTCGGGTATTTGTAACATATCGCGAAGCAACAGGAATAGCACACGGCAACTGGAGGTTCACTCGAATATTCATTCGTGTGGGTATAGGGGTCAATATGGGTGTCCACGGCTCTGATGTTGATCATTGATCGGAAGGGGTTCCGGGTCATGTCTATACTTCACCGAACCTATAGGGTCACATGCTTAAGGGTCATCTATCTGCTGAATACTAGACAGGGAGTCTGAGAGAAAGTTTTCGGAAAAAGTTTTCCGGAGACAGCGGAAAAGTTCCGACGAGAGAGGTCACCGGATGAGTTCCGGTGATACTGAAAAGTTGTTTCAGAGGTTACCATAAAGTCAAATTGGTTTCGGGACATGCCTGATAATTCTTGGAGGGTGCCAGAATCATTCTGGAAACTTTCGGAGATGAAAACCGGAAATGTTCCGGAGCTGCCGAAACCGCTTCAGATGCTTTTCGCAGATGAAATCACTAAACTGGAATTGTTCCAGAACGCGTTGAAAATTATTTTAGTGGGTACTGGAAATGTTCTAAGCCCACATAAATATTTTCAGTTCGAACGGACGCTGAAAAATGTCATCGTGAATAGTGAAAGTGCTTTTTGGGATTTTTTATGGAAAGCACCTTTTGGGAAATTTCCCAAAAGGCTTCTAGAAGCCTTGGGCACTAAGGAAGCCCCCTTGGGGGGGCCCCCCAAGGGGTGGCCGGCCATGGAGGGTGGAGCTCCATGGAGCTCCACATGGCACTCCTTTTTGCTTTATTATTTATGTAAATGACATATAGTGGGGGTACTTTTGGTATTTGTGAATGCCAACTTTACCCCTTGGCTTTCCTATAAATAGAGGAGAGTGGGCTGCCCACAAACTTCATCCCTTCTCACATACAAGTGCCATGCAATGATCTGGCTTCTCTCTCCCTCCCACGAAAAGAGTTTCGTAGAGCCGAAAGGCTGTCTGGGTTCCGGTGGGAACTAGTTCTGGACGGCGAAGCCCTGCCGGATAGATGACACCGTATGTGTGCAACTCTGTAGAGAGGTCGTAGTTTCGATCTTAGTGCCCGAGGTGCTGTTCGTGAGTGCCTCCCGAAGGGCTGTCCAAGTGACGGTCCAAGTTCTGTGAGTCCTCCCGAAGGGCTGTCCGAGTGACCGTTCGAGTTTCGAAAGTCCTCCCGAAGGGCTGTCCGCGACACCGTCCGGGGGACTGTTCGACCGCCTCCCGGAGGGCTGTCCGAACGGAAGACAAGGGTATACATCCTCGCGGTTGGGAGGTTGTAAATCCTAGCTGCGGGGATCTGCACCGCCGATCGTCATCGACTCTACTTCCGCTGCGCTATGAGTCGGTAACGAAAAGATCAAACCTTGTATGCAGTCTCCATAGTGGTCCTGGGCTGGTGTGTAGGTCGGAATTTTTTTGTTTTCTGCTGCGTTACCCTACAGAAGACTCTAACACTGACAGATAGCCCGCAGATGGGAGGGGAGGCGGGCATGGAGGATACTGGTTATTGCGCGACAACATCACACAAGAGTAGCTTTGCATCAGCTGACCCCAACGACACCAGACTGCAGCTGCTCATGACGATGCCATATCTGATCTATCTGGAATGAAAGACAGACTGAGGGGCGTGCTTACACATTATGAAGGTACGTTAAAATGTGCAACAGCTTGTGTTTTCCCACCCTTCTTGGAAGAGGACCTCATGTTGGACAATGTGCCACTGAAACCGGGATGTGTGAAGTGCTACGTGACTGAAGTAAAGCCCGGATTCAATGAATTTGCCCTGAAGAATGTCCTAGGGGACTTTGATGAGCAGAGGACCTTGGGAGAAACACTGTTACATTACATCCAGTGGCCACGAAAGGAAATAGTCTTCATGGATGAGATCCCTGAAGCCCCGCCAAGAGCTACTGATGTCTACTACGCAACCTTCTTCTTGTAGACGTTGTTGGGCCTCCAAGTGCAGAGGTTTGTAGGACAGTAGCAAATTTCCCTCAAGTGGATGACCTAAGGTTTATCAATCCGTGGGAGGCGTAGGACGAAGATGGTCTCTCTCAAACAACCCTGCAACCAAATAACAAAGAGTCTCTTGTGTCCCCAACACACCCAATACAATGATAAATTGTATAGGTGCACTAGTTCGGCGAAGAGATGGTGATACAACCGTAATATGGATAGTAGATATAGGTTTTTGTAATCTGAAAATATAAATACAGCAAGGTAGCAAGTGGTAAAAGTGAGCGAAAACAGTATTGCAATGCTTCGAAACAAGGCCTAGGGTTCATACTTTCACTTGTGCAAGTTCTCTCAACAATGATAACATAATTAGATCATATAACAATCCCTCAACGTGCAACAAAGAGTCACTCCAAAGTCACTAATAGCGGAGAATAAATGAAGAGATTATTGTAGGGTACGAAACCACCTCAAAGTTATTCTTTCTGATCGATCTATTGGGCTATTCCTATAAGTGTCACAAACAGCCCTAGAGTTTGTACTAAAATAACACCTTAAGACACACATCAACCAAAACCCTAATGTCACCTAGATACTCCAATGTCACCACAAGTATCCGCGGGTTTGATTATACGATATGCATCACACAATCTCAGATTCATCTATTCAAACCAACACAAAGAACTTCAAAGAGTGCCCCAAAGTTTCTACCGGAGAGTCAAGACGAAAACGTGTGCCAACCCCTATGCATAAGTTCACAAGGTCACAGAACCCGCAAGTTGATCACCAAGACATACATGAAGTGGATCACGTGAATATCCCATTGTCACCACAGATAAGCACATGCAAGACATACATCAAGTGTTCTCAAATCCTTAAAGACTCAATCCGATAAGATAACTTCAAAGGGAAAACTCAATCCATTACAAGTAGGTAGAGGGGGAGAAACATCATAAGATCCAACTATAATAGCAAAACTCACGGTACATCAAGATCGTGCCAAATCAAGAACACGAGAGAGAGAGATCAAACACATAGCTACTGGTACATACCCTCAGCCCCGAGGGTGAACTACTCCCTCCTCGTCATGGAGAGCGCCGGGATGATGAAGATGGCCACCGGTGATGGTTTCCCCCTCCGGCAGGGTGCCGGAACAGGGTCCCGATTGGTTTTTCGTGGCTACAGAGGCTGGCGGCGGCGGAACTCCCGATCTAGGTTTATTTCTGTGGGTTTCTGTATTTATAGGAATTTTTGGCGTCGAGAACAAGTCAGATGGTCCATGAGGAGCCCACAAGACCGGAGGGCGCGCCGACGGGGGTAGGGCGCACCCTCCACCCTTGTGGAGGCCTCGTGGCTCTTCTGGCCCAACTCTTTTGCTTCGGGGGCTTCTTCTGGTCCATAAAAAATCACCGTAAATTTTCAGCTCATTTGGACTCCGTTTGATATTCCTTTTCTACGAAACTCAAAAACAAGGAAAAAACAGAAACTGGCACTGGGCTGTAGATTAATAGGTTAGTCCCAAAAATCATATAAAATAGCATATAAATGCATATAAAACATCCAAGATGGGTAATATAATAGCATGGAACAATCAAAAATTAGAGATACGTTGGAGACGTATCAAGCATCCCCAAGCTTAATTCCTGCTCGTCCTCGAGTAGGTAAATGATAAAAACAGAATTTTTGATGTGGAATGCTACCTAACATATTTATCCATGTAATTTTCTTTATTGTGGCATGAATGTTCAGATCCATAAGATTCGAAAAAAAAATTTAATATTGACATAAAAACAATAATACTTCAAGCATACTAACAAGGAAATTATGTCTTCTCAAAATAACGTGGCCAAAGAAAGCTATCCCTACAAAATCATATAGTCTGGCTATGCTCCATCTTCATCACACAAGGTATTTAAATCATGCACAACCCCGATGACAAGCCAAGCAATTGTTTCATACTTTTGGTGTTCTCAAACCTTTTCAACTTTCACGCAATACATGAGCGTGAGCCATGGATATAGCACTATAGGTGGAATAGAATATGGTGGTTGTGGAGAAGACAAAAAGAAGGAGATAGTCTCACGTCAACTAGGCATATCAACGGGCTATGGAGATGCTTGTCAATAGATATCAATGTGAGTGAGTAGGGATTGCCATGCAACGGATGCACTAGAGCTATAAGTCTATGAAAGCTCAAAAAAAAACTAAGTGGGTGTGCATCCAACTCGCTTGCTCACGAAGACCTAGGGCAATTTGAGGAAGCCCATCATTGGAATATACAAGCTAAGTTCTATAATGAAAATTCCCACTAGTATATGAAAGTGACAACATAGGAGACTCTCTATCATGAAGATCATGGTGCTACTTTGAAGCACAAGTGTGGTTAAAGGATAGTAACATTGCCCCTTCTCTCTTTTCTCTCATTTTTTTTCTTTCTTATTTTTTTATTTGGGCCTTCTCTCATTTTTCTTTTTCTTTTTTGGCCTCTTTTTTTTCTTCCGTAGTCTCATCCCAACTTGTGGGGGAATCATAGTCTCCATCATCCTTCTCCTCACATGGGACAATGCTCTAATAATGATGATCATCACACTTTTATTTACTTACAACTCAATATTACAACTCGATACTAGAACAAAAGATATGACTCTATGTGAATGCCTCCGACGGTGTACCGGGATGTGCAATGACTCAAGAGTGACATGTATAAAAATTATGAATGGTGGCTTTGCCACAAATACGGTGTCAACTTCATGATCATGCAAAGCAATATGACAATGATGAAGCGTGTCATAGTAAATGGAACGGTGGAAGTTGCATGGCAATATATCTCGGAATGGCTATGGAAATGCCATAATAGGTAGGTATGGTGGCTGTTTTGAGGAAGGTATATGGTGGGTGTATGGTACCGGCGAAAGTTGCGCGGTACTAGAGAGGCTAGCAATGGTGGAATGGTGAGAGTGCATATAATCCATGGACTCAACATTAGTCATAAAGAACTCACATACTTATTGCAAAAATCTATTAGTCATTGAAACAAAGTACTACGCGCATGCTCCTAGGGGGATAGATTAGTAGGAAAATACCATCGCTCGTCCCCGACCGCCACTCATAAGGAAGACAATCAATAAATAAATCATGCTCCGACTTCATCACATAACGGTTCACCATACGTGCATGCTACAGGAATCACAAACCTTAACACAAGTATTTCTCAAATACACAATTACTCACTAGCATGACTCTAATATCACCATCTTTATATCTCAAAACAATCATAATGAATCAAACTTCACATAGTATTCAATGAAAGTTTTTATTATATCCCTCTTGGATGCCCATCATAATCAGACTAAATTCATAACCTAAGCAAATTACCATGCTGTTTAGAGACTCTCAAAATAATATAAGTGAAGCATGAGAGTTCATCAATTTCTTCAAAATAAAACCACTGTCGTGCTCTAAAAAGATATAAGTGAAGTACTAGAGCAACTGGCAAACTACTCCAAAAGATATAAGTGAAGATCAATGAGTAGTCAAATAATTATGTTGCTATGTGAGGACTCTCTCTCATAAAAGAATTTCAGATCTTAAGTACTTTATTCAAACAGCAAGCAAAACAAAATAAAATGACATTCTAAAAATAGCACACATCGTGTGAAGAAGCAAAAACTTAGGCTCAACCGATACTAACCGATAATTCTTGATGAAGAAAGGTGGGATGCCTACCGGGGCATCCCCAAGCTTAGATGCTTGAGACTTCTTGAAATATTATATTGGGATGCCTTGGGCATCCCCAGGCTTGAGCTTTTGTGTCTCCTTAATTCCTTTTATATGATGGTTTCCTTAAATCTTAAAAACTTCGTCCACACAAAACTCAACAAGAACTTGTGAGAAAAGTTAGTATAAATCAAATGCAAAACCTTATCATTCTCTACTGTAGCAAATCACTAAAATTATTATTTGACATTGCATACTAAATGCCTCTGCATATTCAATACTCCTATCCTCAAATAGAATCATTAAACAAGTAAACATATGCAAACAATGCAAACATAATAGCAATCTGTCTAAACAGGACAGTCTGTAAAGAGTGCAATTGTACTCGTACTTCCCTAACTCCAAAAAATTCTGAAATTTAACTACACTGTAGAAAATTTGTTGTTACTCATTGTGAAAAACTTTTAAGATTTTACCATGTTCTGACTTTCCATAAGAATTCAGACAATTATAGACAACTTTCTGTTTTCAAATCAGCAACATATAGACTTGTAAAATAAGCATGGTAAAGGCTACACTTGACATTTTTATTGAACTAAAATATGAAAGTCATTAATCTAAATAATAGAAAGAAAATACTAATAAAATAAAATGACGCTCCAAGCAAAACTCATATCATGTGACGAATAAAAATATAGCTCCAAGTAAGGTTACCGATAATGGTGGAGACGAAAAAGGGGATGCCTTCCGGGGCATCCCCAAGCTTAGTTGCTTGGATCTTCCTTGAATATTACCTTGGGGTGCCTTGGGCATCCCCAAGCTTAGGGTCTTGTCACTCCTTATTCTCCTCATATCGATATCTCACCCAAAACTTGAAAACTTCAATCACACAAAACTTAACGGAACTTCGTGAGATGGGTTAGTATGATAAAACAAATCATTCACTTTGGTACTGTCAAGACAAGATTCAATATTTTTATCACATGATTCCTACTGTACCCTATAATTTCTACAATTTATATTGAGCAATATAAGCCATAGAAACTAGAAAACAAGCAAACTATGCATTGAAAACAGAAGCTGTCAAAAACAGAACAGTCTGTAAAGATCTGAATTAAGCTCATACTTATGTAACTCTAAATATTCTGAAAAATTGGGACAACGTAGAAAATTTGTATATAAATCCTCTGTCAAAAATTCAGAGTTTTTTCACGTTCCAGTGAATTTGAACAATTCTGATACTGGACGCAAAAGTATCTGTTTTTGCACAGAATCAAGTCAACTATCATCCACACTATCCCAAAGGCTTTACTTGGCACTTTATTGAAACAAAAGCTATAAAACATGATTAATACAGTAGCTTAATCATGTGAACACACAAAAATAGTAGGGGTAAATATTGGGTTGTCTCCCAACAAGCGCTTTTCTTTAATGCCTTTTAAGCTAGGCATGATGATTTTAATGATGCTCACATAAAAGATAAGGATTGAAACACAATGGAAGCATCATGAAGCATATGACTAGCACATTTAAGTCTAACCCACTTCCTATGTATAGGGATTTTGTGAGCAAACAATTTATGAGAACAAGAATCAACTAGCATAGGAAGGTAAAACCAGCAAAACTTCAAGACTTTCAATACATAGAGAGGAAACTTGATACTATTGCAATTCGTACAAGCCTATATTCCTCCCGCATAATAATTTTCAGTAGCATCATGAATGAATTCAACAATATAACTATCACATAAAGCATTCTTTTCATGATCTACAAGCATAGAAATTTTATTACTCTCCACATAAGCAAATTTATTCTCATGAATAGTAGTGGGAGCAAACTCAACAAAATAACTATCATGTATGGCATAATCCAATTGAAAATTAAAATCATGATGACAAGTTTCATGGTTATCATTATTCTTTATAGCATAAATTTCATCACAATAATCATCATAGATAGCAACTTTGTTCTCATAATCAATTGAAACCTCTTCCAAAATAGTGGATTCATCACTAAATAAAGTCATGACCTCTCCAAATCAACTTTTATCAATATTGTGAAAAGATTCAACACCCTCCAAAATAGTGGGATCATTAGTACCTAGAGTTGACACTCTTCCAAACCCACTTTCATCAATATAATTATCATAAATAGGAGGCATGCTATCATCATAATAAATATTCTCATCAAAACTTGGGGGACTAAAAATATCATCTTCATCAAACATAGCATCCCCAAGCTTGTAGCTTTGCATATCATTAGCATCATGGATATTCAAGGAATTCATACTAACAACATTGCAATCATGCTCATCATTCAAAAATTTAGTGCCAAACATTTTATAGACTTCTTCTTCTAACACTTGTGCACAATTTTCCTTTCCATCATTTTCACGAAAGACATTAAAAAGATGAAGCATATGAGGCAACCTCAATTCCATTTTTTTTGTAGTTTTCTTTTATGAATTAAACTAGTGATAAAACAAGAAACTAAAAGATTCGATTGCAAGATCTAAAGATATACCTTCAAGCACTAACCTCCCCAGCAACGGCGCCAGAAAAGAGCTTGATGTCTACTACGCAACCTTCTTCTTGTAGACGTTGTTGGGCCTCCAAGTGCAGAGGTTTGTAGGACAGTAGCAAATTTCCCTCAAATGGATGACCTAAGGTTTATCAATCTGTGGGAGGCATAGGATGAAGATGGTCTCTCTCAAACAACCCTGCAACCAAATAACAAAGAGTCTCTTGTGTCCCCAACACACCCAATACAATGATAAATTGTATAGGTGCACTAGTTCGGCGAAGAGATGGTGATACAACCGTAATATGGATAGTAGATATAGGTTTTTGTAATCTGAAAATATAAATACAGCAAGGCAGCAAGTGGTAAAAGTGAGTGAAAACGGTATTGCAATGCTTCGAAACAAGGCCTAGGGTTCACACTTTCACTTGTGCAAGTTCTCTCAACAATGATAACATAATTAGATCGTATAACAATCCCTCAACGTGCAACAAAGAGTCACTCCAAAGTCACTAATAGTGGAGAATAAACGAAGAGATTATTGTAGGGTACGAAACCACCTCAAAGTTATTCTTTCTGATCGATCTATTCGGCTATTCCTATAAGTTTCACAAACAGCCCTAGAGTTCATACTAAAATAACACCTTAAGACACATATCAACCAAAACCCTAATGTCACCTAGATACTCCAATGTCACCACAAGTATCCGCGGGTTTGATTATATGATATGCATCACACAATCTCAGATTCATCTATTCAAACCAACACAAAGAACTTCAAAGAGTGCCCCAAAGTTTCTACCGGAGAGTCAAGACAAAAACGTGTGCCAACCCCTATGCATAAGTTCACAAGGTCACAGAACCCGCAAGTTGATCACCAAAACATACATGAAGTGGATCACGTGAATATCCCATTGTCACCACAGATAAGCACATGCAAGACATACATCAAGTGTTCTCAAATCTTTAAAGACTCAATCTGATAAGATAACTTCAAAGGGAAAACTCAATCCATTACAAGAAGGTAGAGGGGGAGAAACATCATAAGATCCAACTATAATAGCAAAGCTCGCGGTACATCAAGATCGTGCCAAATCAAGAACACGAGAGAGAGAGAGAGATCAAACTCATAGCTACTGGTACATACCCTCGGCCCCGAGGGTGAACTACTCTCTCCTCGTCATGGAGAGTGCCGGGATGATGAAGATGGCCACCGGTGATGGTTTCCCCCTCCGGCAGGGTGCCGGAACAGGGTCCCAATTGGTTTTTCGTGGCTATAGAGGCAGGCGGCGGTGGAACTCCCGATCTAGGTTTATTTCTGGTGGTTTCTGTATTTATAGGAATTTTTGGCGTCGAGAACAAGTCAGGGGGGTCCACGAGGAGCCCACAAGATCAGAGGGCGCGCCCTCCACCCTTATGGAGGCCTCGTGGCTCTTCTGGCCCAACACTTTTGCTTCGGGGGCTTCTTCTGGTCCATAAAAAATCACCGTGAATTTTCAGCTCATTTGGACTCTGTATGATATTCCTTTTCTATGAAACTCAAAAACAATGAAAAAACAGAAACTGGCACTGGGCTGTAGATTAATAGGTTAGTCCCAAAAATCATATAAATGCATATAAAACATCCAAGATGGATAATATAATAGCATGGAACAATCAAAAATTATAGATACGTTGGAGACGTATCAGCAACCAATGTCACCCTTCAACCGGTGACTCTCTCCTTGCCACAGTAGCTCTCGCGTGCTTCCCCCAAGGAACCTAATACTCGTAATCCGACGGCTGATGCATCAACCTGTGATCAGCCCGCCCGACTTTCTACCGTACAGGCGATGTCATCTTCTGCCCCAGAGCAGCCAGTGGCAAGGCCTCCAAGTGCTGAAGACGCACGACCGGTTCAGATGCCGGCCACTGAAGCAGTGGGGGGAGACCCAGCTGCACCACATGCTTAGCAGACTAACCTGGTGGAACGGACTGCTAAGCAGTCTGATGCTTCGACGTCGGTGTTCTGGGAACCAGGGTACCCAGATCTGCCTACCTGCGGCCCATGGCGTGGCTCCCTCAACAGCCTGGTATGGCCCAGCGGCAAGGCCTTCAAGACAAGACCCTCGTGAGAGCCCCGGCCCTCGCGAGGCGGGCGACACCAAGACCTCCAAGGAGCAGCGTCCCCAGGTTGCCTCCCGAGGAGCGGAGATTTCTATGCAGATACCCGGCCTCCCGAGGCTGCGATCACGTGAGCCATGACGATCAAGGCCAGGCGGGCGCCAGCGGGCGCAGAAGGAGCAGTTTCCCTTTCGGTGCTAAGAGAGTAAGGACAGACGCAGGTTCCCGAGGAGCCTCCCAAAGCTTTCCATTCCGGTCAACAAGACCAAGACCACGGGCTCAGCAGGACGGATGTCATCGCCGAGCCCACCACTGTGTTACGACTAGAAGCTTTGCACGAGAATACCACCTTTCGTCAGGATTAGATGTACTTCTTGTCCCCTTTCGAATTGGCCGTTGTGGGATCCCTTCCCGCCTAAGTTTTGAGGGAAGAGGACTAAAGCCACTATAAATATAGGTTAGCCACCACCATAGAGGGGGATGGGATCCTTTCCACCCTCTACACCATAGCCCTCGCGAGGCTGTTCATCCACTGTACTAGTTCTTCTCCAGCCCCTCATGAGGCCAATCCACCACAAAGCAGGAGTAGGGTTTTACACTGCAAGGTGGCCCGAACCTGGGTAAACTATTGTGTTCATCTTCCTCCCCGCTCACGCGAATCCGACGAGGCTAGGCTCTAGGGTGGCGAGTTTGGGACTTGAGAGGTTGAGATCTTCGCACACGCCCTAGAGTTCGAACCTTCTTGGGTCTGCAGAGCCTTGAATCCGACATTTGGTGCGCCAGGTAGGGGCGTGTCGAAGTCCTTCTTCTACCTCTGGTTCGTCCCCGTTTCGTCGCTCCCATGGCAGACGCGCGCCGGGTACGCGTCGAGCGCCGGGCCGCTCGTGTTGCCCAGACAGCATCCATGGGCAATGGTGCTCCTCGCCGGTCTGCATCCCTCGCGGCTAACGCCGTCACTGACCCTGCTGCTCATGAGCAGTAGGACTCCTCGCTGCCACCCTCCGTGCAGCGTGAGGGCTGCACCACCACTCCGTCGCCCACTCCCTCCATGGAGTCGTCCTCCCACGTCCGCCGTGGGCTGGCAAACGTGCAGGCTGCGCTGCTCATGGTACGCGAACTGCTGCGCTACCGTCCCACCAATGACTGGCTTGGGCGCATCGCCGAGCTCATCAACGCCACCGGTGAAGTCCATGCACCATCCCGCTCGCTCCTTCCCCCACCATCCCAGGCGGGCAACGTGGCTCATGGCGCACCTCCTCCTCCTCCTCTGCGCGGCGCTGACCCCGAGCCCAGGCGTGACGCGCCCCAGCGTGACCCGCCGCGCGAAGCGCCGGTGCACGATGAGGCAAGCTGCCAGGTGGTGCAGCGGCCGCAAGCTGATGCACACGCGTGCCTAACTCCTCCGTGCCAGCACCAAGACCATGCGCCGCCAGAGGCTGTGGCGCGTGTGCATCAAGACCGAGCTCACCCCACGCGCGTTGCTCCTGCGAGCGCGGCGGGCTTCCGCTCCTTCACCCCGGAGCTGCGCCGTGTCGTCTGGCCCGGCAAGTTCAAGCCAGATCTGCCTCTGCGCTATGACGGCACCCGTGACCCTGCAGAGTTCCTCCAGCTCTACTCGCTGAGCATTGAGGCGGCAAACGGCGACGACAAGGTCATGGCGAACTAGTTCCCCATGGCCCTCAAGGATGGCGCGTGCTCCTGGCTCCTTCACATCCCGGAAGGATCGACCTCCTCCTGGGACAAGCTTCGCGAGCGCTTCATCGCCAACTTCCAGGGCACCTGCGACCATGCTCCTACAGTGGGTGACCTGCGGCGCGTAAAGCAGCAGCCGGGCGAGACCTTTCACAAGTACATACAGCACTTCACGAACGTTCGCCTCAAGATCCCGAAGGCATCGGACGAGGCCATCATCTCATCGTTCACCGATGGCGTCCGGGACGTCAAGATGAAAGAGGAGCTCGCCATCCATGAGGACCTATGCTCGGCCCTGGAGATGTTCAACTTGTCGAACAAGTGCGCTAGGGCAGAGGAAGGCCGCCTCTCCCTCCTCGAGCTCTCGCAGGCCGACCCTGAAGACAGGACGGCCAAGGCTAAGGAAGCAAAGCGCAAGGGACCCGCTGTGCTCGCAGCCGAGCCGGAGATGAAGCGCGGCCAAGACCACGATGAGCCTCCCAGGGGCAACCGCCCATTCTGCATCTTCCACAACGTGCACAACCACAACACCAATGACTGCCAGGAGCTCAGGGCACTTCGCGATGGACGCATCGGTCACCGCCTCGAGCTTGGTGACCGTGGCTACAGCCGCGGCGGAGGCCGCGGTGGAGGCCGCTGGGACAACCGCGACCCTCGCTAGGACTGGCGTGACCAGCCTCATGAGGACCGTTGGCGTGATGAGCCTCGCGACGGACCCTGGCACGACCAGCCTTGTGAGGCCTGTCCTCAGGGCAATGCCGGCCTCCCTCCGCTGCCGCTGCCGCCCAGGAGGAATGATGACAACCGGAAGGACGATGGGGTTGGGGGATTCCAGGAGCCTCGTGCGGTCGCTTGCATCCTGGGTGGTGTCCAGGCCCCGGCCTCACATCGCATGTTCAAGCAGTTTTACCGTGAGGTGAACGCGGCCCTCCCGAAGCTCGAGGCCGCGCGTCCCCTTAGCTGGTCACAGTGCCCTATCATCTTCGACTCCAAGGACCACCTCAAGTGCTCGGCCGCCGGAGGCGCGCTTCCCATGCTCTGCACACCTACCATCAGCAACGTCGTCATCACCAAGACCCTCATTGACGGAGGCACAGGGCTCAATGTTCTTTCTGTCGAGACGTTCGAGACGCTTCAAGTGCCTTATGACCAGCTCCTGCCAACCAAGCCTTTCTCAGGGGTGACAGACGGCTCCACCGTCCCCCTGGGGCAGATACGCCTCCCAGTCATCCTTGGCAAGCGTGACAACTACCACACCGAGCTCGTCGACTTCGACGTCGCCCACATTGGCCTACCATACAACGCCATCCTTGGGTACCCGGCCCTCGCCAAGTTCATGGCGGCAACCCACCATGGCTACAATGTCCTCAAGATGCCAGGGAGTGGCAGCATCATCACAGTCGCCTGCGATGAGAAAGACGCGGTGTGCTCCCTTGAGCGTGCCTACCAAGCCGCGGCGGTTGACAACTCTGATGATGAGGGAGGCGTCCTGCCTCCCGAGGCCACCCCAAAGAAGAAGAATAAGCTCCTTCCCAAGAGCCATCGGGAGACCGAGGCGCCCGCTGGCGGTGCCTTTTGCTCCGCGCCCGCTGCTGGGGCACCCCTTCCTCCTGCATAGGAAGGCGTGCCTGGTGCCTCCCTCAGTTCTGGCTCAGGGGCTTCCGCCTGAAGAGCCTCTGACCTGACCAGCGTGACGAGGGAGGTACTCGGGCACCACTTGGAGGCGTGCTTCGATGCACGCCCCCGCGAGCAAGGCGCACGGCCCGAGGCGCCAGGTGTGCGAGAATTCATCACCAAGGCGACCGAGGAGCTTCAAGAGGCGCGGGCCATGCGTGGCGAGCGTCGCCCCGCACCACACGGTGCAGCCGCACCCCCTGGTGCAGACGACGAGCTGTGCGTCTGCGTCAACATCCCAGGCCTCAACAGGGCCGCGTCACAAGACCTCTTCTGGCCATCACGCGTCGGTCAGAGCGGGAGCTACCCCTGCAGCTACGTCTGCATGCCATTTGGCCTGCTGAACATGGGCGCCATGTACCAGCGCCTCGTGCAGCGTGCTATGGCGGCTCACGAGGCCAGGCACTTGGCGGTCATGTCAGAGGAGGTCACGGACCATCATGAGCCCCCAGGGCCTCATGAGCTCCCACGACCTCCGGAGCCACCCAGCTCGTCAGGAGCGACCTCCGCGGCACGTGTCTTCAGCTACCCCGACGCTTCTACAATGCTGGTGCCAGGTGACTTTTTGGTTTGTTCAGTTGAGGGCGCCCCCTGGGCTGCATTATCCTCAGGCTGTTAGGGCCAGTCCCCACAGCTGTATCGTTTTGCGCATGTATCAGAACCAGTTGTGCCTTTATGAATTTCCTAAATATTCCAACCTGCATGTCCGGTGCTTCGCCACCATGAATGTCGTTGCGCCCTCACAACCCTGCCCGCGACCGCCTCATGATTAAGGACTGGCACGACATCCGTGCTCGGGTCCGTCCCTGCAGCGTTGTTAAACCCAAGCGACCGAGCTCTATCCCGCGGGCCAGCTCCCGTGTGCATCACCTCCCGGGGTCCTTGGTGCCTTGTTCTCGCATGAGCTAATCGCGAGTGGATGAGTAAGGGCGCACGGCCCGGTTCATACAACTGCAATTCGGTGTTTCGTCGACTTGGGAGCCGCGCGCCGGGTGTTTTTTCGTGGGATCGTTGCATGAGAAGACTAGGCATGGCGTCTGTGCTCAGGTCCGTCCCTGTAGCGTCGATAAAACCAATGGTTGAGCTCTGTCTGGCGGGCTGGCCCCGTTCACGTCACCTCCTGGGGTCATTGGTGTTTGGCCTTCTCATGCGGTAACCTCTGGAGGTTCATTCGGTGCAGGTCCCCCCACCTCACAGGTTCCTAATGCACGCCTCGCGCCAAAAATCTAGGCGCAACCCGCCTTGAGGTAGGGCCTCCTGAGTCCCGCGATGGCTCATGAGTGCCCAGATACAGCTCCTCCAGTTCTACTGTGCTAGCCACATGTACAAATGGGGTTGTACACGCCCCGGAGTCTCCCCCCGAGGGAACTCCCACCCACGCCCAATTGGAAGCCCCATGCTCCGCGCTGGCGGACGACACGGTCGCACAGCGGCTATGCCCACGCCCAAGTGGAAGCCCCATGCTCCGTGTTGGTGGATAAACAACTGAGGGCGCCCTAGTGGCTGCACCAACCTCAAGATAGCCTATCGGCTCTTGACACGGCCCACTCGCGCAGCTTTCCCCACGGGAGACACACGCGAGGGGGCTGGACACGGGGGTTGTGCTCAGGCCAGGCCTGGCACGCGCCACCTCAACAGGTCTCTGGTACTTGGTCTTCTCACGTCCCTCCCAGGCAAAAGCTAGCGAGGAAAGGTATGGAGGACTCCGGATTAACTTAGACGCTGCTCACATTTCCTTCATGAGGGCTGTTCGTACGTCAAGGGGGACCCCTACGCATCGCGACTCAGGGGCCTCACTAGTCATGTAGCCCATCGCCCCTTGGTCTTGTCCTGGCGCTCCGGACGCCCCAACGGCGGTCGAGGTATGCGCGGGGCTGGGCCCTGCCGACGCAGAAAACAAAGGCAAGCAAGAAGGAAATCAAGCGCGGAAAGAAAATTATGGAGTTCTAACAGTTATTACAGGAACCAAATGTAATGTTCTGCAAGCCCAAACAGAGTCTTATGCCTCCACGGGGCATGATAACTGTTGTAGGGTAAAAACTAGGAGGAAGCGCCACCACCACCCTAGCCGTTGCCGCCGCTTGGCCAGTCACAGGAAGCCCGTCGTCGATGACGCTGCCACCATCGCCGCCGCCGCCGGCCTCAGCCTCGGGGTCGGGAATGCAGAGGAACTTCTTCAGCAGCGTGTCCACCCGATCCTTCATAGCCCCCGCGCCCTCGATGGACATTCCTCCAGGCAGCGCCACCGAGGCGCCAGGGGCAGGTGGAGCGCTCAAGCGCCCAGGCGTGATACCGCCCGAGAGCCCGGGGGCTACGCCGGGCCGGCCCGATGCGCTTCCGCGCCCGCCACGGCCGCGACCAGAGGCTGACGGCGCCCTCAGGACTGGGGGCTCCTTCAGCTTCGTGCTCTCCTTCCACTTCTTCGTCATGGCGCCCAACCTGGTCATCGGGAGGGGAGTACTGTGGGCACAGTGGCAATTTATGCTTGACTCGAAAACAAGGTAGGTTACTTACTCGTCAGGGTCGACCCATGTCCTCTTCTTCTCCTTCTTGGCCGGAACCGGGGTGCCCCCACCTTCCCTCGACGCGGCCTTGGATGTGCTTGGGGGGCCGGCGGGGTGCTCGGCCGGCCCCGGCACAGTGCCGCTGCCTGGAGAGGCAGAAGGGTCGCCTTGAGGGGTCACAGCCGACTGAACCATGCCAGCCGCAGCAACAGCCGCCCCGTCTTCGCTTGCGGGCCGGACGGGCACCGAACCAGTGCCTCTCCCGCCTTGCCAGCAAGCAGGGAGCCCTCCGCAGTGGGCACAGCCGCGCCCTTCTTCGGGGTCGCCCGGCCAGATGCTTAAGGCGACTGAGGGGTAGGCCTTGTCCTCCTGAGGACCCTGGTGGGGCGCGGGGAGTCTGCGGCCGGGAGCTCATAGGTGTCTTCGTCGTCTTCAAGCTTGCGGAGAAGCTCGCTCTGCGATGGCGGGGACAACTCTTCCACGTCATCGTCCCCGGTCGCCTCCGAGTCCTCTTCGCCCTCTTCGCCGACGCTGTCACTGGAGGACATCGGCACGGGGGAATCAGGGCGCTCAGGCGACGCGAGCCCCAGCTTGTTGAAGGCGGGCATGGCGGCAACCAGCTCTTCCCTGTCGGCGCGGCGGTACAACGGGGTGTAGCCCTCGGGAAGGTCCCCAGGGTAGCCGCTGAGCAGGACGACCATGGCCTTGTCCAGCTCCTTGCCTGTCAGCTTGGCGGGGCGGAGCCTGATCTCGTCCGTCGAGCCCCGGAACTCCCACATGGGGCGCGTTTGCGCCTGGAGCGGTGCCAGGCGCTGTGGTAGGAACTCCTTCACGAGCATTCCCCCCGTCAGTGCCTTGTCCTCCATGTCCGAGGTCATCCTCCTCAGGATGGGCTCTGCCCGAGGGTCGGAGAGCTTCTCATGGCTCCACCTCTCGAGCCATTCGGGCAGCTCGGTCGGCAGCTCCAGCCGCTCGTTGAGACCCTTGGTGTCCAGGAAGACCCAGTGGTGCCGGAAGCCCTCCACCTTCTTCCCGGCCATCATGAGCACGTTGCCCTTGTGGACCACGACGAAGGATACACAGGCGGAGCGCTGCGTCAAATCATGTAGCTGCAAGCAGAAGAAATGGCGGAGGAGCAGCACGGAGGGCCTCACGCCCACGAAGGCCTCGCAATAGAAGGCGAAGACAGACAGGAGGAGGATGGAGTTCGGTTGAAGGTGAAGGGCCCGGATCTTGTAGTGGTTGAGGACGGCGACGAAGAACTCTGAGAGGGGCGGGACGAGCCCCGCGAAGATGCTGTGGAGGAAGAAGGGATAGACCATCCGAGCCAGGGTCCTCTGCTCGGCGGAGCCGGCCAAGATCACGGTCTCGCCTCGGTCGTTATCTTCGCTCACCGTCTGCGGGAGCACGGAGTCGAGGTGCCCCACCTCGGCGATGGAGGATGCGCCAAGTGTTGGCGCCGGAGAAGAGGAGCTTGAGGCCTGGACAGTGGGCTTCGGCTTCACGGGAGCCATCTGCGGAATCGCCGGTGTCGGAGAAGGAGAAGGAAAGGGGCGGAGCTGTGGTTGGATCTGGAAAGTCTTTCAGCTAGGAGAAGGGGATCTGGAGCAAGGCAAGGGAAGCAATGATGGCTCTATAGCATGCGCCAGTCTTTTGTCAGCCTGGGCAGTTGCCGAGGTGACATGGGGGAGCGAAGGCGTCCGTGCCCCGACGGGCACCACGCGTCAAGCCTGGCCCGCAGGCCGTGGGGGCCCGCGGTGCTTCACCCTTGCCCCTTGGCTTCGCCTCGAAGCTAGCCTGAGCGCGCCTTGGGCCCGGGGGCTACTGTCAGTGTTCTGGGAACCAGGGTACCCAGGTCTGCCTGCCTGCGGCCCATGGCGTGGCTCCCTTGAAGGCCTGGTACGGCCCAGTCGCAAGGCCTTCAAGACAGGACCCTCGCGAGGGCCCCAGCCTCGCGAGGCGGGCGACACCAAGACCTCCAAGGGAGCGGCCTCCCCAGGTTGCCTCCCAAGGAGCAGGGATTTCTATGCAGATACCCGACATCTCGAGGCTGCGATGACGTGAGCCATGACGACCAAGGCCAGGCGGGCGCCAGCGGGCGCAGAAGGAGCAGTTTCCCTTTCGGTGCTAAGGGAGCAAGGACAGACGCAGGTTCCCGAGGAACTCCCAAAGCTTTCCATTCCGGTGCAACAAGACCAAGACCACGGGCTCAGCAGGACGGATGTCATCGCCGAGCCCAGCGCTGCGTCACGACCAGAAGCTTTGCAGGAGAACACCACCTTTTGTCAGGATTAGATGTACTTCTTGTCCCCTTTCGAATTGGCCGTTGTGGGATCCCTTTCCGCCTAAGTTTTGAGGGAAGAGGACCAAGGCCACTATAAATATAGGTTAGCGACCACCATAGAGGGGGATGGGATCCTTTCCACCCTCTCTACCATAGCCCTCGCGAGGCTGTTCATTCACTGTACTATTTCTTCTCCAGCCCCTCGTGAGGCCAATCCACCACAAAGCAGGAGTTGGGTTTTACACTGCAAGGTGGCCCGAACCTGGGTAAACTGCTGTGTTCATCTTCCTCCCTGCTCACGCGAATCCGACGAGGCTAGGCTGTAGGGTGGCGAGCTTGGGACTTGAGAGGTTGAGATCTTCGCACACGCCCCAGAGTATGAACCTTCTTGGGTCTGCCGAGCCCTGAATCCGACATTCGAAGCCGCCTGCTAAGTAGTCTGTAGGTACAGAACCGACTGCTCATCAGTTCGTCGGTCCGCAGCCATGTGATCAGCATACCAATGCGTCAGCACTGCCTGCTTAGCAAACCAACGCGTTGGCATGGCCTCCTCAGCACACCGACAAGTTGGCACCACCTGCGCAGAAACCTGGCTTAGCTTCAATGCCTGGTCAATAGTCTGATGCCTCTGCTCCTACAGCCCAACAGTCCGCCAAAGCAGCACCGCCAGCTCAGCAGTCCGGTGTAGCTAAACCATCTGCTAAGCATTCCATCGCAGCTTTACCGTCTGTTCGGGAGTCCGCCTTTCAGCCATCCAGACCATGTACCAGAAGTGCTTCAAGTACCAAGAAGGAAGCAGGCAAAAAGGCTGCACCCGTGAGGAAGTGGCCCGCGAGATCGAAGAGGAATGAGAACGATTGCCTCTTACTTAAGGCACTCGTCGCCCAGAACCAAATTAACAGCAAGTTGCTCGAATCAGAGAGTAATATTATTTCTGACGGCATGGATGATGCACAAATAGAATTTGCTAAAAATAAACCAGACGTACTTGAAGCACGCAATTACGTCCATGGCCAGCCATTTCTTGTTGGCGAATACTTTGATGAGTGTAGTCCCAGTCGCCGTGAGTTACATAAATATTGCATAGATCTAATGTTAGCAGGTCATCATGTTCTGCTAGTCTACTACAACAGAGATCATTTCCAACACGATCCTGGTTCCATCAGTGTGGATTTCGAGGACTTACATGTCTTCTTCAACTTCAACGTGCTCGATACCACTCTTATTAGATGCCTGATTTTGAAAGTACTTAACAAACTCTGATCAACTTCTCCATACAAGGTTGTAAATAATAAACAGCTAACTACATTTTATTCCTCTCAGGGGATTGACCGCGTAGAGAAGAAAAAGGGAGAGTGTGTATTTCATAGATCCTGCATTAGCAAATGGCACAACATTACATGGTAAGGATGAATGGGAGTGGGCCATTAACACGAGCGCTCGTATCTTCGAAAACACGTCCCATGCAAAATTATTTCTCTGGCCATATCATTAATGGTAAGTCAAATAAACAACCATGCATCCACTGATTGTCTTTCAGATTTCAACATAATTTGTAAGTTCATGGTTTTCTTAATAAGTAGCAATCACTGGATCTTGGTATTCATTGTTCCAAACAAGAACATTGTTTACTACATGGATTCTCTCAGAGAGTCAATAAAGGCTCAGGATCTGACGCATCTTCAACAATTCATGGATAGATATTGAATTCTATGATGTTGAAATTAATTTGCATTCATATCTGGTTCAAGAATTGATGTTGTGAAAATTCATCTTCATTTGTAGCGTGTTTGCATTGTGGAAAACTAAACCAGGGAACCTGTTCAAGAGGGAACTACCTCTGCAGCATGAGATTGTTTCTTCGGTAACACACCGAAATCCATTATTTTCAGAAAATGTATCCAATAGTCTACAAATACCTTTTCTTACGCTAGTCAAATGTTCAAGCTTCTAAATAAATCTCTTTCTATTTCTGACCAAAGAAAAAAAATACATCTAACACTGGTTAGGTTGTTCCTAACAGGGCAAATACATGACTAATTCTGTACAAAAAATTTCAGTGTCCTCAGCAACAAGCAGGGACCAACCTTTGTGGATACTATTTTTGCAGACACATGATCTCCATCTGCAAATCTGTTGATAGTTGTGAAGATGCTCGCAAATTAGTACCAGTAAGTCCATCTTAATTAATATCTTCTACTCCACTCATATGGCACATTCCGATCTTAAAAATATTGTAGCTCATCTTAGAACCGAGGACCCCTGAACCGCTCCCCGCTGGTGAATTGCTGATGGTTCGGAAATTTATCAGCAACTTCTTCCTGAATCACTACATCAATCCCACTGGTGATAATGAAGATTTCATCATGCCTTCTCCTGAAACATTGAGTAAGAGTTAGCAGCTAAACATATACACATGGATCCATTGTTTTCCATCTGATGAGGTCTTCATATTTCGTACACTATGATTAATTATGTAATGCATATATATGTCGACAAATCATTGGAATTTATCTACCATTTGTTCAATTGCAATTGTTGTGAAATCTGATGAATGTTCTTCCTATGGAAACTATTTGTTCAATTGCATATTGTGGCGAATTTGCTTTTTGCATGCCGATTCAAATGGGATATTTATGCTTTAACCTAGCAATTGCTGCGCACACGGTTCAACTAAATGAGTGTGTGCGATCCACATTGGAAAGCATACGTCAATCATAGTGGAACCGTCGGTGATACATAGCAGATCGCAGATGATTTGCAACACTACTACGTGTGCATAGGGGCTCCGGAACCGTTTGTGATACCACATTATCGCACATGAGAGCTCAGAGTAAACCATGCCCAATGTAAAATACAATCCCACTCATAAATTTTTCAGGAAATGTGTGGGATCCCAAACGGAAAGCACATGTCACTCATACCACAACCGTCAGTGATACACAACAAATCACAAATGATCTGCAGCACTTGTATGCGTGCGAAGGGGCTCTTGAACCATTTGTGATAACACATTATTGCACATGGTAATTTTTTGTCAAATGTGTGAGATAGTGTCATGCATGGCAGACGAGTTCCGCACAAAACTCGTGTGCGATGGGGCACATATCGCACACAGTTCATAAATTGGCCCATGTGCCTTTGATACTGTTTCCCAAACGGTTCAGTACGAAACACCGTTTGGTTTCACTGCATCATTAGAAACGTTTGATCACCAATCCCACACGTGTGCCAGAATGTGGTGTCTGCGATGTGTTGCTGCATCGCATACGATTACATTTGGCAATGCGTCTGCATCATGGCTCCCTATCCCTGACAGTTTTTGGGTCATGTGGGAAGGACCCCCCTATCGCCCACAATCACTAGGCGACGGTTTAAATGTCGTCGCGGAGAAGTGTTAAAAACCGTTTGTATAGCAGCTCGCTGTACCAGTGTAGAAACATCATGATCTCTTATTCAAATATTTGAATCCACTTTTATATTGATTATCATCTCTGTGAGTCTTTTACACGCACACACACTCACTCCTCCTCCCTTTGTGGATACCGATAACTTTCCTATCGTGCATGTATATATGCACACACACTCCTCACCACTCAGAATTCTCTACATCACGCACACACGTTATTTTGTTCTTTAGGCCGGTCTCCCACGATCTCTCTACGTCTCTCCATCTCCCTCTTACCCACACACACCGATCGATATACCCCTCTAGCTAGCCAGGCCTGCCTGCGACACACAAACATGTACACACATAGTCCCTTCCCTCCTCTCACCATCCATGCCTCCAGACCTAACTCTGAGGCACACAGGCACTATCGCCCCCTCTGTTGTTATCCATCTTGCACTCGTACAGTGTCACAAGCTAGCTGCACCCCCTCCCCCACCACATACACCTCTCCCTTTCTTCGTCACTCTGGGTGTTCTTTATCTCTGACACATGCATGCATGTACACCAATCGATTTCCCTCTATGTGTAGCCAGGTCTCTCACTATTTCCCCACACAAGACGACCGATCTATATCTCTAGTTAAGTCTCCCCCTCTTTACACATCGACCCAACCACAACCTCTCTACAGGACCGCCTACCACACACATATTAATTGTCCCCCTGCCTCATCATGCATGCCTTCCACTTTATCTATCGACAAGACACGCGCGCCCACGCACGTTATTGTCCCCTATCTTTAATTATCGATCTCGCACTTGTACTCCTTCTTGTCTTCGTCTAGTTGGTAACTCAGATCATCTTCCAGCATGCACCCCCTCTTTCCTAGCACTTGCCGAAAAAGGGTTTCCCCCGCTTTGTATTACAAAGCAACCAACACCGATACAACCATACATCCGTGTCTATCGATATGTCGCATAAACGATCCCTCCCCTTTCTTCTCATATATTGCCCCCTTGCACATAGATATACTATCGGGCCAGTGGGACTGGGGGGTACCCAGGCCCGTCTGCCTCCGACCCGAGGCACGGCACGTACCATGAGCCCAACACGGCCCACCTTCAAGGCTTCATGAGCAAAGCCCTCATGAGGGCCCCCGCCTCGCGAGGCATACATCACCAAGGACTCCCCGAGGACCTCGTGCAGGGTAGCCTCCTGAGGCTTCCTCCCAAGGCCCCTCGCGGGTGGATATGTCAAGGCTCGCCTCGTGCTGCACGTGGGTGAAACCTTCCTCTTGATTCTAAGGGAGCAGCGCCAGCTCGCAGGTTCACAAGGCAATCCCAAAGGTTGCCACTTCAGTGCTAGAAGACCAAGACGGCGGGCTTGTCAAGACAAAAGTCATCGCCGAGCCCACCAGCGCGTCATGGCAGGGAGCTTTGGCAGGCGAAGACTACTTTTGTCAGGATAAGTTGTACTCCTGTTCCCTTCGAATTTGGCCATTGTGGGCACCCTTCCCTCCTACCATTTTGGGGGAAGAGGGTCGAGCCAATATAAGGGAGAGATGGCACCACCTTAGAGGGATCCTGGAGGGACAAGAGCTAGCAAGAACCCACCTTTGTACTCTCATACTCATCCTCCCTCGTGAGGCAATCCAACCACAAAGTAGGAGTAGGGTCTTACACCGCAAGGTGGCCTGAACCTGGGTAAACTGTCGTGTTCTTTGTTTCTCTTCCTTGCCTCAGGCATGTCGGAGCTTCTCCGTGGAGTATGGAGTAGCAGGCAGGGTGAGGTGAGGTACTGTGAGCACACCTCAGAGTTTGAACCTTTCTTGGGTCAGCGGAGCCCCGATTCTGACATTTGGCCTGCCAGGTTGGGGTGTGCCTCAGTTCTTCCGCTTTGCTCCGGGTTCAGCTCCACCGCCTCCATGGCTGACGCTCGTCGTGCCCTTGCCGAGTGCCGGGCGGCTCGTGTCACCTAGGCGGAGCCCGCGTGCTATGGTAACCGCCATCACTCCCCCTCGGTCGTGGCCGTGGCCGTGGCCGCCGACCCAGCCGCTTCCCTGGGCACGACGGGTTGCCTGGCCTTCACCGCTGAGCTGCTCTGCGTGGAATGGACAACAAGGTTCAAGCTGGGGCTGCCCCCGCGCTATGATGGTGCCACCGACCCCACGAAGTTCCTTTGGCCCCATGCGAAGGGTACCTCGGTGGTAGGCGGGGGTTCCAAGGCTATGGCAAACTGGTTCCCGTTGGCCCTCACGAGCGGCCCGCGCTCCTGGCTCCACAGCCTCCCTTGGGATTTGATCTCGTCCTGGGGCGAGCTCCGCCACTGATTCACCGCTCGCTTCACGCTCCTGGGGCCCCACGTGGTTGCGTGTATCCTCGGCGGGTCTCAGGCGCCCGCATCCAACCGCCACTCCAAGCAGCTCTTTCGTGAGGACAACGCCGTGCGGCCCAAGCCGGGGGTTCCGCGGCCTCACGCGCGGGCTGAGTGCATCATCACCTTCGATTCCGGAGATCACCCCAAGTTGGCAACCGCCGCCGACGTGCTTCCTATGCTGTGCACCTCCACCATCAGCAACGTCGCGGTCACCAAGACTCTCGTCGATGGAGGGGCCGGCTTTAACATGATCTCCATTGCGACCTTTGAGACGCTCCAGGTGCCCTACGACCAGCTGATGCTGACCAGGCCCTTCTCTGAGGTGACGGATGGATCGACCACTCCCCTGGGGCAGGTGTGCCTCCCAGTCACCTTTGGCACTCGCAACAACTATCACACCGAGCTCGTGGACTTTGGCGTGGCCCACATCAGCCTCCCGTACAACACCATCTTGGAGTACACCGCACTCACCAAGTTCATGGCGGCGACCCACCCTGGTTATAACATCATCAAGATACCCGGCAGCAACAGCGTCATCACCGTGGTCAGAAACAAGGAAGACATGGTCCGGGCCCTCAGGCGCACCTATAAGGCCGCGGCGGCTTCGCGCCCGGATGCTGAGGGCGGTGTCGAGTCTCCGGAGGCTGCGCCCACAAGGAAGAAGCCTCTGTTCTCTCAAGACCACACCGAATCAAAGAAGGTGCCGGTCGATAGTAGTGGCACGGTTCCCATCTTCACCATTGGCGCCGGTCTTCCCCCGGAGCAAGAGGATGCGCTTGTCGCTTTCCTCCAGGCGAACAGGGATGTGTTCGCCTGGAAAGCATCCGGCCTGGCCGGCGTCCCAAGAGAGGTGATCGAGCACCACCTAGTGGTGTGCCCCTACACTCGTCCCATCAAGCAGAAGGCGCGGTGCCAAGCGCCAGAGAAGCAGGCGTTCATCGTCCAGGAGGTGCACAAGCTGCGAGATGAGGGGGTCATACGAGAGGTGCGCCACCCCGAGTGGCTCGCCAACCCGGTCGTGGTCCCCAAGAAGGGTGGGAAGGAGCGCATGTGCATCGACTTCATGAGCCTCAACAAGGCCTGCCCTAGGATCCTTTTCCACTCCCACGCATCGATCAGATCGAGGACTCCACCGCCGAGTGCGACCTACTATGTTTTCGCTTGCCTTCTCGGGCTACCACCAGATCAAGATGGCGACAGAAGATGTTGAAAAGACGGCCTTCATCTCACCATGTGGTGTGTTCTACTATACCTGCATGCCATTCGGCTTGAGGAGCGCTGGCTCCACCTTCCAGCGGTTGATGCACATCAAGCTGACGCCACAGCTGGGGAGGAACGCGGAGGCGTACGTCGATGACATTGTGGTCAAGTCGTGCGAGGCCAGGATGTTAATCGAAGACTTGGAAGAAACATTTGCCAATCTGCGCAAGGTCAGCCTGAAGCTCAACCCCGACAAGTGTGTCTTCGGAGTTCCCTCCAGAAAGTTGCTCGGCTTCCTAGTCTCCCACCGAGGGATCAAGTCCAACCCTGAAAAGATCAAGGCCATCGAGAAAATGCGGCCCCTCAGACCCTCAAGGAGATGCAGCGGCTGGCGGGGTGCATGGCTTCCCTGGGGCGTTTCATCTCCAAGTTCGGCAAGCGCGCCTTGCCGTTCTTCAAGCTCATGAAGAGGACTGGCTCCTTCGAGTGGACCCCGGAGGTGGATGCGGCCTTCGAAGACCTTAAGAGATATCTCACGAGCCCACCCATCATGGTAGCCACACTCTTCCGCGAGCTCCTGGTGCTCTACTTGGCGGCTACCCCGCACACGGCCAGTGCTGCGCTCGTGGCTGTTCGGGAGGAGCGCATCATTACCAAAGGGAGGCTCCCCGGGCCTCGCGAGTCCCCCGAGCCCTCTGGGTCTTCGGGGCCTTGCCAGCCGTCGAAGCCTCGCGAGCCCTCCGAGCCTCGCGGGCTCCCTGCGCAGCAAGAAGGCGCCCCGGGGACCTCCGTGCCCCCAGCGCCCCATGAGGCTCCCAAGCCACACGCGCCCCCTCAGGAATAAGCCGTCATCGAGACCATACACCTCGTCGAGCACCCTGTGTATTTCATCAGCACGGTGCTAAGGGACGCGCGCACTACCCTTTGCAACAAAAGCTCCTTCTCGCGCTCCTGGTCGCCTCTAGGAAGCTGTACCACTACTTCCAAGGCCACCCCATCAAGGTCGTCTCTGCGTACCCCCTGGAGAAGGTGCTGCGCAGCCCTAACGCCACCGGCCGAGTCGCTGAGTGGAACAATGAGCTACATGCCTTCCAGCTGGAGTTCTGCACCACCAGGGTCATCAAGGGGGCGGCCCTCGCCGATTTCATGGCGGAATGGATGGACACCTATGAGGAGGAGCCTCGCGAGGAAAAGTCCCTCTTGCCTGAAGATGAGGTGCCCGCTGGTTGGGTCATGCACTTTGACGGCGCTTTTTCCAGGCAACGCGCTGGGGCTGGGGTCGTGCTCATTTACCCAGCTGAGGACAAACTCTACTACGCTGTCCAGCTGTGCTTCCTGCATGGTGAGAAGGTCTCCAACAACATCGAGGAGTATGAGGGCTTGATCGCCGGCCTCAAGGCCGCGGCCGCCTTGGGGATCAAGCGCCTCACCATCAAAGGTGATTCCCAGCTCCTCATCAACTTCTCCAATAAGAAGTACAAGCCAAAGGATGAACACATGGCGGCCTATCTGGAGGAGCTACGTATACTCGAGAAGCATTTCCTGGGGTTAGAGTTACAGCACATTCCACGCGGCGTCAACAAGGAAGCCGACGACATTGCCAAACGAGCATCTCACCACGAGCGCCATGACCCTGGCGTCTTCGAAGAGAGACTCTTCGTGCCATCAGCTGCACCCCCAGCCGCCGGCATGGTACCGCTCCTTGAGGAGCTACCGCCCGCCCCGCCCAGCGCTAGACTGTGGCCCAACCACAAGGGCTCGCCTGCTCCTGGTGCTGGAGCCCCAAGAAAACAGCTGGGTCGCAGAGTACAAGGCTTACCTGCTCCATGGCACCCTTCTGGAAGAAGATGCGGAAGAAGAGTGCGTGGGCCGGCAGGCCATCGCTTACTGCTTACGGGATGGTGAGCTGTACCGCAAGCACCCCAACGATGTCTCCCTGCGGTGCATTTCAGAAGAGCATGGGCATGAGCTTCTAGCCGACTTCCATGGGGGAGACTGCGCACATCATTCGTCGTCACGCACCCTCGCAGGTAAAGTGTTCCGCACTGGGTTCTATTGGCCTACAGTGCTCTACGATGCCACCAAGCTAGTCCAATCCTGCGAAGCCTGCCAGTTCCACGCCAAGCAAATCAATCAGCCTCCGCAAGGGCTTCAGACAATCCCACTCTCGTGGCCCTTCGTGGTATGGGGGCTGGACATATTGGGCCATTTCCCTCGTGCGGCCGGCGGCTACCGCTACCTCTGCGTCGCCATTGACAAGTTCACCAAGTGGGCGAAGGTGGAGCATGTGCGCACCATCCCGGCGGGCTCGGCCGTCAAGTTCATCAAGGGCCTCGTGAGCCGATTCGGCGTCCCCAACCGTATCATCACCGACAACGGCTCTCAGTTTACGAGCGGCCTCTTCAAGTCATACTGTGCTAACCTTGGGACGCAGATATGCTACGCTTCTATGGCACACCCGCGAAGCAACGGCCAGGCCGAGAGCGCCAATGTTGAGGTCCTCAAGGGCCTCAAGACCAGGAGCTTCAAGAAGAATCTTGAGACCTGCGGAAAGGGATGGTTGGATGAGCTGCTGTCCGTGTTGTGGTCCATCCGCACCACCGCGACTAAGTCCACCGGCGAGACCCCCTTCTTCCTCGTCTACGGGGCCGAGGTGGTCCTCCCCTCGCAGATCAAGCATGGCTCCACATGAGTCCTGGCATTTGATGAGGCGCGTCAAGACGACTCGCGGGGGGCCGACCTTGTGCTCCTCGAGGAGGCCCACCGCTAGGCCACCCTTCGCGCCGCAAGGTACCAGCAGGCCTTGCGGCGGTACCACAACCACAACAAGCACCCTCACATCCTTGAGGTCGGGGACCTCGTCCTGCGGCGGATCCTCTCTAGGGAGGGTCTCCACAAGCTTTTGCCCATGTGGGAAGGCCCCTTCAGGGTCACCCGTGTCTCCAGGCCTGGCGCTGCCCGCCTGGAGATGGAGGAAGGCATTCCTGTGCAGAACGCCTGGAACATCCAGCACCTCCGCAAGTTCTACCAGTGACCCTCTCGCGTAAGAATGAGGCAGGGCTGTACACGCCCCAGAGCCTCCCGGTACGCCACCCCACGGACTCACGGGAGCTCCCACCCACGCCCAAGTGGAAGCCCCATGCTCCGTGCTGGCAGAGCGGTTGAATCGCAACCATGCCCACACCCAAGTGGAAGCCCCATGCTCCACGCTGGCGGAATGATTGAACAGCGATCATGCCCACGCCCAAGTGGAAGCCCCATGCTCCGTGCTGGCGGGACAATCAATGAAGGTGCCGGACATGGTAGCCATTTTCCTTTCTACTTGTAAACAATTTTTGGGCTTCTCTTAATAAAGACTATGGTTTTTGCGCCTTCTCTAAGAAAAATTCGGTTTCCTTTGCGGCGTTTTGACTGGATTTTACCCCTTTTCGTGAGCCACGCGTGTCCGCAGACTCTCTCATGAGCCTCACGCGAGCGGGGGCTAGGCATGGTGCCTACGCTTGGTTCAACATCAGCAGCATTAAGAGCCCAAGAGGTCGGGCTCTGGGCCGCGGGCCTGCTCCCGCGTGCACCACCCCACCAAGGCCTTGGTGTCTAATGTCCTCGCGCGATGCACATGAGCGAGCCGACGGGCACGCGCTGCCCCCTCCCCGAGCTTTTTGCCTCCGGAGCACTCGCTAGCCTTGGAACTCTCACTTCCTGGCCTTGCCCAGGCATCGCGACCTGGCATACCGGCGACGGTCGAGCCCCGCTTGGCGGCTGTGTTCTAGCAACATAGAGCACGAAAGCAAGCGTAAAGGAAAAACAAGCTTCATGAGAACACAAATCTTGCTCGTTACATCATTAAGGATTCCAGCAAAATGTCCTTCACGCCCCCACGGGGTCACAGTTAAGTATCAGTAGGTAAGGGAAGAGTGGTGACCTCAGGAGACGTGACACTGCTGCCCATGAGTTCCTTGGCTCTGTGCCGGTCTTCACGGCTGTCAGGGGTGAACCGTGCGCTTAGCGCGTCCACGTGATCCTCCACCCATTCCCCGAGGGCATCGCGGATCACTTCAGGGACGGGGGCTATCACGGCCTCGAAGTCGAAGCAAGGGTCGGAGCAAAAGAGATGGCTGAAGACGTGTGTCGATGCCTGGGCGTGGAGGCCACAACTTTCCTCTTCAACGTGTTTACCCACCTTCTTCGAGCCGCTCCACTACCTTGGTGAAAAAGGCGAGGTAGCTGGCATCGTCGGGCACGAGCGGGCTGGAGACATCCTCCTTGTAGATAGATCCCAGGGCACGGCGAGCCCTCCGCTCGAGGTCCGGGAACATCTTGGAGCGCGTGTGCTGCAACCCTTGAGCCCAGCTCGCATCGTTCGCTGCGTGTTCCACAAGGGACGTCACGCCCCCCACCTGCTCCTGAAGCGACGCCAGCTCGGTCTCGGCGGCAGCTTGAGCTCCAGCACGGCTTTTAACTGGTTATCTGCTTCGGCCAGCCTCTTCTCGAGGTCGTCTATCTCGCCCTTTAGCTCCCCGCACCGGACACAGAAGCAGGTCTCCTGAAGCTTTAACTTCCTGTGGTGCTCCCTGATGAGCACCCAGCGGGCATTCGCAGCCTTCTTGTTGGCCTCCACGTGGATTGTCGTTTCCTTTGGATGCCAGGGAGGTGTTGGCCTGCTCCACGCGTTGAGCCAGTGAAGTTTCAGCGGCAGCCACCCGGCGATCCAGCACCTCCAGCCATTCGCGCTCCAGACGTGGGCGCTAGCTCTTGCTCGAGGGCCTTGAGGTCCGCACCTCGGGTTGCCAACCCTCCCACGGAGGCAAAGAGGGTGTTTTTGCGCGCTTCGATTTGCTGCTCCAGGGCGATGTTTGAGGCTAGGAGCTCTTGCTCGTGAGCCTCTGCCGCCTCACGCTGCCGGTCCACTGCCTTAGCCTCCTGGAGGGCGCGCTCACAAGCTTCCTTCACAGTGACGGTGGACTTCTCGTCCTTTGATCGGCGATTAAACTTAACGGTGACTTCAAGTTGGTGCCACCCGCGCGCCAGGTGCAGGTGCTCACCCGCGAGGCATGCATCAACGTCATGAAGCTCTGCCTCGAGTTGGCTCAACGCGCCCTTCGCATTCTACAGAAGATTGTGCCTGACTGCAACCCGGCTGCTCGCAAGTGCCAAGGCCCGGCCCGGGCCGAGCCCCGTGTTCCCGTTCACCGCCGTGGCACGAGAAGCCCCAACTACGCCCGTCGGGGCCCGAAAGTTGGCCAACGCCTCTTTTGCACCTTCTGGGTAGGGCGGCGCGCCCCGCGGGCTCGGCACCTTCTCACAGGCGGTTGTCAGCCTGCGGCTGCCCTCGGTGCCGGCATGGGCTGGAATGATAGCCGACGGCCCCGCCTACGCCGGCTTGGTGCGTACCTCGGCGGAGGGTGCCCGGGAGGCACGGGCAGTTCACCGAAGGCTCCCTTGGAAGAACGGTCATCGCCCCAGTGCACGCAAGGCCGCCTGTGGGGATCGAGGAGTGCGCGGCTGCCCCGCGCCCCCTGCGGGCGGCGGAGAAGCTGTGCCTCGCTCTGGCGCGATCCTGGTGCCGTGGCAAGCCACACCCACATTGTGCTCCATGCTCACGACAAGCGGCGAGGAGACAGTCGCTCGGCTCGGGGGCTCCATCACCATCTCGCCTGAAAAGAACCTGCGGGACGAAGGAGCTTAGAGATGCTTGACATGCAGGAGCAAGAGGAGGGAAAGGCACTTACTCGTCCACAACGACCCACTTCCACTTCTTCAGCGCCCTCGGCAGCGCGCCGGTGTTGCCCTCCAGCCAAGTTTTCCTCCAGGAAGCGCGCGGCCCGGGGATTGTCATCCTGGGGCTCTGCACACTAATCGTCGCGCCTGGAGCGTAGGCCCTGCACCGGGGCGGGGTGACGCCGCCAGCGTCCGCAAGTGCAGAGGTGTGCTGTCAGGCGGACTCAGGAGACAGCTCGCCATCGCCCTCCGCCGTTGTGGCTAAGGGCATCGCACCTGCGAGGCTTTCCGGCTCTGGGAGCACCAGGAAAGGGTTGTCCCGAGGCTCCTGGTGGCCCTTGGGGAGCAACCCCCACTGATCGAAGCGCGGCATCCTCCTGACGAAGGTCTCCTTGCTCGTGTAGTTATACAGGGGAGCCCTTGCCTGGGGAGCTCGCTCAATTCTTCGCTGGTCAGGACTCGAAGTATCCCACCTAGCACGTCGGTAGGCAGGCAGCTTCTTTGGAGCCGCATTGTGTGTTCCGGGCCAGTGAAGGCCCACATGGGGAGGGAGTGGCATTGAAGGTGGGCAATGCGCTGGCGCAGGAATTCCCTCACCACCATCGTCACCATCACTTCCGCCGCCCTCAGGTCGGCCATCCTCGCCATAACCCACGGCAGCCTTGGGTCGTCGAGCTTCTTGTGCCCCCATCCAGAGCTCGCCACCACCGGGGACGATGGAATATGCAGCAAGGGACTGAATCGAGCCGCGTCCATGTACACCCATTGCCGCCTGAAGCCCTCCGCTTCGTGGTTAATCTCCAAGTCGATGCCCTCACCCGCCGTCACGCCCACGACGCAGAACGACACGCATCCTAAGCGCTGGTCGGCGGTGGTCAGCCGAAGGCAGAAAGAGTGATGGAGCAGCGGTACTGAGGGAGCCATGCCCACAAAGGCTTCGCATAGGAAAGCGAAGGCAGAAAGGTGGAGAATGGATTTCGGATCTAGATGCAGCGCGTGCACTTGATAATGCGAGAGCACGGTGTTGAAGAAGCATGAGAACGGGGGCAGCAAGCCGAGAAGATCACGGGAAGGTGGATGGCGATGGTGGTGGCTTCCAGCTCGGAGAGGGGCCACGAGGCGGGACAAATCTTTGTCGCCCTCCACACATTGAAGTCTAACACGATCATCGGGCGGACCTTATCGAGCCCCTCGAGGTTGAGCAACGTGGACCGGCCCAAGGCAGACTCTGGCCCCGCTCGGCTGTCCGCCACCACCACTGGGCCCCTCTTGCTCGGGGGCGCCATGGCGACTCAGTAGGATGAGAGCAGTGTGGGTCTGGCGAAGAAGAAGCAAGCTTGCTCGAGAAGGAAGGAGCCAAAGGACGGGCGCACAGGAAGGTAATGATGGTAGCATAGCCGGCGCAGGCCAGCTTTATGTCAGTCGGGCGGTTACCGAGGCATCGGGGAAGTGGGGCGTACCACGCCCCATTGCGCGCCACGCGTCGAGCCTGGCCCGCAGGCAGTTGGGGCCCGCGACATTTCGCCTCTCCAACTGGTGGAATCATGCACACTGCAGGCCCAGGGGCTACTGTCGGGCCAGTGGGACTGGGGGTACCCAGGCCCGTCTACCTGCGACCCAAGGCGCGGCGCGTACCATGAGCCCAGCACGGCCCACCTTCAATGCTTCACGAGCAAGACCCTCACGAGGGCCCATGCCTCGCGAGCCATACGTCGACAAGGATCCCCGAGGCCCTCGCGCAGGGCAGCCTCTTAAGGCTGCCTCTCGAGGTTCCTCGTGGGCGGATATGTCAAGGCTAACCTCGCACTGCACGTGGGTGACGCGAGCCCCGACGAACGGCGCCAGGAGCCATGCCAGCGGGCGCATATGGTGAAACCTTCTTGTTTGGTGCTAAGGGAGCAGCGCCAGCTCGCTGGTTCCCAAGGCAATCCCAAAGGTTGTCAGTTCAGTGCTAGAAGACCAAGACGGCGGACTCGTCAAGACGGAGGTCATCACCGAGCCCACCAGCGCTTCATGGCAGGGAACTTTGGCAGGCGAAGACAACTTTTGTTAGGATAAGTTGTACTCCTGTTCCCCTTCGAATTCGGCTGTTGTGGGCACCCTTCCCGCCTAGCATTTTAGGGAAGAGGACCGGGCCAATATAAGAGAGAGAGGGCACCACCTTAGAGCGATCCTGGAGGGACAAGAGCTAGCATCAACCCACCTTTGAACTCTCATACACATCCTCCCTCGCGAGGCAATCCGACCACAAAGTAGGAGTAGGGTCTTACACCGCAAGGTGGCCCGAACCTGGGCAAACTGTCGTGTTCTTTGTTTCTCTTCCTTGTCTCAGGCATGTTGGAGCTTCGCCGTGGAGTAGGGAGTAGCAGGCAGGTTGAGGCGAGGTACTACGAGCACACCCCAGAGTTCGAACCTTTCTTGGGTCCGCGGAGCGCCGATTCCGACATATACTATGCATTCAGGCCTCTCTTTGACACAAACATATGTATAGAGGCATGTCGCACACACCATCTCCCTCTCCCTCTCTCTAACACACACACACACTAGGTGGAGGACATGTATGAAGAGAAGAGGTGCACGCACGCATGCACTGCCTCCCTCGTACACACACAGGTACACGATGGAGCACGTCTCTCTAAGGACAGGTAGCCCACGTGATAATTTGACGCATGTTGAAAGACTTTTTAGATGATGTGGCACTAGTACTTCCGGTACGTGCAAAGCAGGTAGGAAACAAAATACGAGCAAGTTTTTGTTACGGGCGATGTCTCTCTTTTTCGTTCGATATATTTATGAATAAAATGAGGGGGGCATCAATGAAGCCACATGGCACATGTAGAGGTGTTGTTTAGCAGCTTCTTATGTGGATTGATCACACTGACGTGCTAATGGTTCCAGAAGAATGTAGACACTGCTGGGTACAATGAGGTTACTGTAGACGCGAATCCCAGGCACTTAGGCTGTTGGATCAACATCAATGAACGGCTAATATCGCGTCATACGTGAAATTGAGAATTTCTAAACTGATTATATAGAAATAGCCAGCAGTAGGCTACTCCTTTTTTGCTCCAAGAGGTTGCGGGCATCTTGCTCCGCCACGACGGCCTCTGAGAATGCGGGCCCACGTACCCGTTCGAGAAACATATGTAAACCGTCGGGCAAACTCCCATGCCCCCACTACACTCAGAAAGAAAGATAAAACCCCCTTGCTTCTCGTGCTGGTAAAACACCATCCTCGCCTTTCTAATGGGGATTTCTATCGACCAATCTCGTTAAGGAGCCAAAGAAATTGTTACCCTTTACAAATTAAGTTAGGCGGTAGACTTACAACCCGTCGCGTTGGCGTCGCCCCAACACACGGTCGGTGACGGTGTCCTGGACAAGGGGGTACTCACCACGTCATCTCCCGGCCAGGTGGATCAGGCCGAGGACCCCCATAGCAGTTCACTAATGGGCCACTTGGGGCAGCCGATGACATACACGAGGAAGATTCCACAAGACTTGTTGATCAAGACAAGGACTCCTCTCCACCGACGTATTCGACTAGGACTCTTGTTATCCTAGGCCTCTGGTACATTATATAAGCTGAGGCTAGCCTAGTCGATAGAGCATTACGACATCTCATATTCATTAGAACAATCTCGTGGTAAATACATGTACTCTGTACTACACCCCATATGAATACAATCAAAAGCAGGACGTAGGGTATTATCTCTTCGAGAGAGCCCGAAGCTGGGTAAAATCCTGTGTCTGTGTTACCATCGCTCCAAGATGCCTAGCTTAGGACCCCTACTACATGATATGCCAGATTTATAACCCACATTGGTGCTTTCATTGAGAGCCTGCTGGCAGTCGCCACGGTGCGTTGGAAATTCAGATCGTCTCCGGCGCGATCTACACGTCAGAACCGAGCTTTATGTCGATGTTGACATCTTCGTCGCCGGCTCGACTGGTCACCTCGGCTGGACCGAGGACTATGCTCCATGTCAGAACGTCATGATCGGATGAGGGCCTTCATCAACATCAACTCCGATTTCTATTAAGATTATGGAGGAATCATCCATGGGGCTCGGGGGCTCAACGTCAACATTACCCTCGGGCGACCGTGTTGTTTTTTGGACAGCGTAGTTGTATCCGCCGTCACCGCCTCCTCGAGCGTCGCTTTGACGATGGCTTCAGTGGAATTGTGCTCAATTGAGTCTACAGGAACCCTGTAAAATTTCGTTGCATTCCGATGGAGGAATCTCCGGCGATCTCCGATATACCGGAGCCCTGTCGAATCTGGACGGGAATCTGGACAAGTTTAGGGCAAGGAGTCCAGCGTCCATCTCGGAAATCCTTTCGAATATCCAACCATTGATCGGCTGCAGAATTCCTATACTTACCACCCCTCAAAATTTCATCTCGATCCGACCGTTCAAACTCCAGGAAACCTCCGATGAGCGCATCGATTTTTGGATCTGTTTCCTGTACGAAAACGAATCCGACCCGAATTCATCTTTTTTATGAACGGGATTTTGGACATCTTTTTGAAGGAAATTTTATTTAGGGTATTGTGTTTTGCTCTCAAACACATGCCACTAATTTAAAAGGCTTTTCCGGGGTAATCCTCACCGTCGCGTCGGCGTCAAACCAGACCAACAACGTTGCTCCACGGCTGCCGACCTGCGCTAGACAGGTCGTCACTTCATCGATCCGAGCTCAACCTTATCGGATCATCATCTCGGCAAGTCGACCAAGAGTTCGGCAACGCGAAGGCTAAATCATCACCAACATCGTCGCCCCACAAATTATATGGAGCGGGCACACCGGCACCACCGCACGGTCACTTCATCAAGCCAGCACATCGATCCGAGCTCAACCTTATCGGATCATCATCTCGGCAAGCCGACCAAGAGTTCGGCATCGCGAAGGCTAAATCATCACCAACATCGTCGCCCCACGAATTATATGGAGCGGGCACACCGGCACCGCCGCACGGTCACTTCATCAAGCCGGCATCGACCGCGTCACAAGATCAGACCTGCGTCGGCATAGCCACGCTATTGCTTCTTCAAGCCGATGTCCACCATGCCGACCTGCTTCGACACCTCGGCTGGTATGGGGACTGTAATGTCACCTTACCAACTTGCTCCGTCACCTCGGCTAGACTGGGGGCTTCGTCATCAACCTACTTCGGGGACTTCGGCGTCACTAGCCGACCAGGTTTGTCACGATTAGCCAGACCGAGGGCTTCGCCTCGCCACATCGACCGTGCTGTGTCGCCACTTTGTCAAGCCGAACTCCTAGCTCGGTCAGCTCGGGCTTGGGGGCTGGGACCTCGGCCAGACTGAGGACTACATCTTCGTCCCGCCACGAGGTCGGACCTCGTCAGCAACACCGAGCACATTAACCAGCTAAGTCGCCTCCATGCTCAGTTTTTTTAAATTTTTAATTCTTGTTCGGTTCGACCAAACATTATATTTGTGTTAAACAAAAGGTTGTTTGTTAAAAACTTAGTTTGTCAAAAATGTTGTTTGTTAAAAACACTTCTTTTGCCCAAGTTAACTAGGGGCTCTTAAATTTGTATGAGTCATTTTATAATAACTGTTTTTTCTAAGTCGTTGCAAAGTCTTTTTCTACCATTCCTTTCTCGACTCGAGTGTGTCAATAGCCGGATAGCCTGGTTTCTCTCTGAAGCCGCTCGAGTTTAGTTTGCTAAACTGGCCTGAGAAGCACTCCGCCTTTGGGATAGGAGGTTGAAGCCGAAGGCTGGCCCGCTTGAAGTCTGTAGATCGGACGTATCATGTTAAAGCACGAGAGAAGCACAAACTAATTTTAAGACCAATTCCAGATTGGTACAAAAAAACCTGATCTAATTTAGACGTAGAGTTTTTATGTGAGTTTTTTGGTTCTCTAAGCTTATGGCACTTTTAACCTATTTGTGTGTCTCCAGCATAAGTCTCGCATTACATCGCCGGACTCCTTTAAAGCATCAGTAATATCAACGGGGGGCTGCGACAGAGCCAAACCCACCAAAAACCAAGGTACTCCATGGAGCCCTCGGCAAAGCGTTCTCGGACATTGCTTTATATGCATTGGTTTCGAATTGTGTCTTTGGTCAATAGTTGGGTTGCCCGGCTCCTGTGCTTGCCTCCTACATTCCGCTTTGTTCGGCTAGGTGTGCAAAGGGAGAACCACTACGATTGTGCTTCCAGCTCGAATGGTTAAGCGCCTCAGTGGAGAAAGCCGAAAACTGACTGTCACAATGGGCGTAAACTGGTCAGCGATCCGATGATTGTGTCAAACTATAGATCGATAGAGGTTACCCCATGTTAAACGATGGGCCTTTCATAAAATTGGATGAAGTGTTAATGGCCTCGGCTGACGCCGAACACTAACCAGGGGCTAGTAACTGGCCTCCCAACTTTAAGCTCCTATGACTAAGTGAAAGTTATAAAGCCTGCAACCGCCTCCTGGCACCGAGACGTCGGCTAAGGGTTGTCTTGTTACTGCGAAAATACCCTGCGTAGCATCTACAAAGGGGTAGAAGCCGACGATGGGCCATATTCAAATGATAAACGGTCGCAATGGAGTCAAAATAAACATATATCATCTGCGTTTGTATTTAGTATACAAGAACTGACTTCCGTAAGCATCGTTATAAAGCCATAAATATGCATCAATTTTGACTTAAGATTTTGGCCAAGCTGGGTTGCCTGGCTCCTGTGCTTAGCCCCTACGCTCTCGATAGTTTGGCTAGGGGGTAAAGGGAGCACCTCTGTGATTGTTACTTCCGGGTCATCCGGGTTGGTACCTCAGACTGGGTGAAGCCGAAAGCTAGACATCTTAAGAATATAATTGGTCGGCAACGACGGAAGTAAAAATTTAGGTTCACTAAAGACCACAGAGTTCGGGAACTTTCCCCGAACTAAATCCCCAATATTTTCCTCCCACATTGATCGGAGTTGAGGTTTCACGATCATGGTTAACATGATAGCCTGGGAAAAGTAACTTATAAAGGAACTATTTTTCCCAGAAGATGTTTCTTACATTAAAAAGTAATATAACATATCTCTCCGCATACCTTTGTTTTTAAAACCGTATGGCCGGATTGCCTTGTTTGCCGTAAATCTTTGCCCTCATAAAGGCTTTATAAAGTAGGACAAGCACTCCTCGGCTGCTGGCCAAGGAGGTTGAAGCCGATGGTCGGTCCACAACGTCTTGTACAATGCGGATCCGAGTATTAATGATGTAAAGTACGTGGATACATAGAATATTACACATAAACTGTGTCAAACATAACAAAGTTTGTGTCAAAAAAATATTGATCCTTAATTCGACCACCCGTGCCCAAATTATGGCTCGGGGGCTACTGCATTGCCTATTCAATGCAGCAAATTCAAAGTGCAAAACCGTTTCCGAGGAGATTACGATCCTAAGGTTGGTCGGCCGCACCCAACTTGAATCTTGAAGAATATGCACACCACGTTTCCATTCTTACGTATGCTATTGAGCTACGAGTTGATCCTCAGGAAGATTTCACGAATCGACCTGAGTCTCGGTGGCTACTGGGATCAATGGTTTTATGTTTTCCTTCGGGTGCATCTCGGATTTTAGGCCGACACACACCTTGAGAGCTACTAGCTATATATCTCAGCAGAGAATAAATTGCACCAATCGAGAAAATATATCCGCAAAAAATCAGCCCAAGACCGAGGTGGTGCATCACCTCGGAAGCAGTCCGGCATAAAGCTCGGCTACGAGTGGCTCGCTCCATAGAGAACTTTTCCGGCATTAAGCTAGGATGAAATTCTTTAACTTTTTCATAGACCGAGGACACCTCGGATGCCAACTAGCGTTGGAGCTCGGCTGCAAATAGACATCTCTGATGCATATCGACGTTGGAGCTCGGCTGCAAAAAATACACCTTGGATGCAGTCCGGCGTTGGAGCTCAGATGAAAAAAGACACCTCGGATGCAGTCCGGCGTTGTAGCTCGGACGCAAGAGGACACCGCCGCACGGGAAACACTTCAAACCCGAGGTGTGGCATAAAAAAACAAGGCATTGATAAAGGCCGAAGACTTAAAGGGCTCCTCGGATGCCCGACATGTGAACTCTTCGGATTTGGCTCGGCAACCCTCAAGATCGAAGATGGGAAGATTTGTTGAACCGGTTTTCAAGACCGATGACCGAAGATGAAGAACAGTTCAGAAGAATCAAGGAGCATCCCAAACTTGAAGACCGATTCAGGGGGCTACTGACGGTGTCCTGGACTAGGGGGTACTCACCATGTCGTCTCCCAGCCAAGTGGATCAGGCCGAGCACCCCCATAGCAGTTCACTAACCCCCTGACGGTGTCCTGGACTAGGGGGTACTCACCATGTCGTCTCCCAGCCAAGTGGATCAGGCTGAGCACCCCCATAGCAGTTCACTAATGGGCCACTTCGGGCAACCGATGACATACACGGGGAAGATTCCACAAGAATTGGTGATAAAGACAAGGACTCCTCTCCATCGACGTATTCGACTAGGACTCTTGTTATCCTAGGCCTCCGGTACATTATATAAGCTGAGGCTAGGCTAGTCGATAGAGCATTATGACATCTCATATTCATTAGAACAATCTCGTGGTAGATACATGTACTCTATACTACACACCATATGAATACAATCAAAAGTAGGACGTAGGGTATTATCTCTTCGAAAGAGCCCGAACCTAGGTAAAATCCTATGTCCATGTTACCATCGCTCCAAGACGCCTAGCTTAGGACCCCTACTATGAGATATGCCGAATTGAGGACCGACAGTCGGTGCGGCCCGCCGCTCACGAAAGGGACGCGCATCGGCTTGGTGCGTCACTGACATGTGCGATCGCATGTAAGGAGTAGCACAAACACATAGTCAATCCGGCCAGCCGCTCACCGAAGGGACGCGCATCGGCTTGGTACATCACTCACATGTGCGACCGCATGTGAGTAGTAGCATGAACAGACGGTATGTCCGGCCCGCCGCTCTCTGAAGAGACGCGCATCGGCTTGGTACGTCACTTATGTTCGACCACATGTGAGCAGTAGCAAACCGACAGGTCAAGCTCCCCCGCCTACCGCACGCCAAAAGCCTGGTCTTTTATTTTAATAATATTGTAGATCCCTTTAAAAAAAGTAGATCGCACCAAGGATCAGACCATGGCGGTTGTGAACGCCGTGTGGCAGTTTCATGGGTAGGGGAGGGGTGTGGTGTGGCAGTTTTGTAAAATTCCATTGCACTTCTTTTTTACTGCTGTTTTTGTCTAATAACTGGCATCGTCAAATGCAGATCTTATGGTTATTGGGGCGTTCGCCGGGAATAGCCTCATGGTGAGCTATTGACAACTCTTTTTCTTCACACGCATTACATCGACACATATCATCTCTCTCCCTCTTTTCCACGCACACACCTAGTCTCTCGCGACTTCTCGCACATACCATCTCTAGCTCTCTAGGTCGATGCCACCCACATACACTTGTACTCTATGTTTAGTACGTTGTACACGAAGAGAAGAGGTGCACGCATGCACTCATCCTTTATCACACACACATCTGTAGCTACGAATTGTAGTGTTCTCAACCATCCGATTGGCTCTATCAAAGGTTCACGTTGCTCCTTGGCCTTGAGATTGAAAAGTTTAAAATGCGGAGGCTCAGCTGAAGGCGCGAGGTTTTGGTTAATGTGCGGGCCGCACACGACACCAACACGACACGAGCTTGGTCTGCCTGGTGCGCAGTCGGATGAGTACTACTACTAGTAGTACAACTTTGATGTGTCGCGTCAACTCGCAGAAGTATGCAACACTTCCTCAACCAACAAGCATATAAGCAGCTTATATTTAGGTTTAGTTCTTACCCAAAGGATCTTATATACAACAGACACAAAATATCCCTTCTACTGTTGGACATTACTTTAAATGTTGATCTGATGTCGAAGTAATTGCTGCATCGCCACCAAAATCCTCCATCTCTTAAGCTAAAGTAGACCAAGCTAAACCATATATTAGCATATTACTAAGATAAATAGAAGGCATTGTAGAATCATTTAGGAGGTCAGCTTGTCAATCCGAATGTGGAGGGACACCGTCCACGACAAACTAGCCCCAGCCAGCAGCTTGGGCGGCACTGTGAAGAAGGTCAGAACCTGCATGGCGATGGCGCCGGGCTCCTTGCTGCTTGTAACCTCGATTTCTGCCTTGATGGTGTTGGTCCTGCCTTTGGGCTCCCTCGATAGGACGTTCACCCACACCTTGGCCGCATAGTGCCGCGGTGGGGACGCCCCCGCTCTGATGCAGACGACCGACACGGTGATAGGCACACCGATATCGAGCACGCCGCCGACCACAAAAAACACGTGGCCATCCTCCTCTGCGAACAGCAAGTGTCGTGGCTCCGACACCGGCACCTGCAGCTGGAGCACCTTGCCGTACTGGATCCTGTGCACTGGCATGGGATGCAGGGTGCTGATGTGGTGGGGGAGGGCCAGCGGCTGGCCTTCATAGCCACAGACGGGCATGGGGCATTTGCAGGGCGCGAGCGGACACACGCTCTGGTGATTAGCGAGCTTGTGGTAAGTGACGTAGAGCCCACAGCCTTCGTGTGGGCACTCCACCCTTACCGAGGAGAGGACGGCGTCCATCGCCGTGTTGCACACTGATTGCTTGTATCCGTGTCATTGTTTCCCCAAAGAGGAAGGGATGATGCAATACAGCTACACAGTAGGTATTTCCCTCTGTTATGAAACAAAGGTTATTGAACCAGTAGGAGAACCAAGCAACACTATGTAAACGGTACCTGCACATAAAGAACAAAACCTCGGAACCCAACGCGTAAGAGGGGTTGTCAATCCCTCCTCGGTAAAAAGATAGATTAAATAGTGTGAGTTTGGATAAATAGATCTGGAATAAACACGAAATAAAAGATGCAAATAAAAAGTGCAGCAATGTATTTTTTGGTTTTTGGAATAATAGATCTGAAAACAAAAGCGATGAAAAATAGATCGGAAAGCAATATGATAAAAGATAGACCCGGGGGCCGTAGATTTCACTAGTGGCTTCTCTCGAGAAAATAGCATACGGTGGGTAAACAAATTACTGTTGGGCAATTGATAGAAGATCAAATAATCATGACGATATCCAAGGCAATGATCATTATATAGGCATCATGTCCAAGATTAGTAGACTGAAATGATTCTGCATCTCCTACTATTACTCCACACATCGACCGCTATCCAGCATGCATCTAGTGTATTAAGTTCATGGAGAAATGGAGTAATGCAATAAGAACAGTGACATGATGTAGACAAGATCTATTCATGTAGGAATAGACCCCATCTTGTTATCCTTAATAGCAATGATACATACATGCCTCGCTACCCCTTCTGTCACTGGGTGAGGACACCATAAGATTCAACCCATCACAAAGCACCTCTTCACTACAGGAATCAGGTATTTTGCCGTCTGCCATGGCAGACGACAAAGGACAGGTTCACGGACGGCAAATGTCTTTGCCATCTGCTGGCAGACGGCCCAACTTCCAGCAAAAGAAAACCACGGTAAAGGGCTACTTTGCCATCTGCATAAATCAAGCGGACGGCAAAGACCTTTGCCGTCTGCCTTACAGGCCAAGCAGATGGCCAAGTGAGTGGACGGCTGATACGTCTCCAACGTATCTATAACTTTTGATTGTTCCATGCTATTATATTATCTGTTTTGGATGTTTTACATGCATTAATATGCTATTTATATTATTTTTGGGACTAACTTATTAACCTAGAGCCCAGTGCCAGTTTCTGTTTTTTCCTTGTTTTTGAGTTTTACAAAAAAGGAATATCAAATGGAGTCCAAACGGAATAAAACTTTACGATGATTTTTCTTGGACCAGAAGACACACGTAGGACTTGGAGAGGAAGTCAGAAGAGTCCCGAGGGCTCCACAAGCCCTCAGGGCGCGCCCCCTGGCTTATGGGCCCCACGAGAGTTCTCCAACCCTAATCTTTAGCCTATAAATTTAGAAATATTCCCAAACGACCAGAAGCGTCCACCAAAATACTTTTCCTCCGCCATAACCTTCTGTACCCGAGAGTCCCATCTTGGGGCCTTTTCCGGCATCCTGCCGGAGGGGGATTCGATCACGGAGGGCTTCTACATCAACTCTATTGCCCTTCCGATGAAGCGTGAGTAGTTTACCTCAGACCTATGGGTCCATAGCTGGTAGCTAGATGGCTTCTTCTCTCTCTTTGATTCTCAGTACCATGTTCTCCTCGATGTTCTTGAAGATCTATCCGATGTAATATTCTTTTGCGATGTGTTTGTCGAGATCTGATGAATTGCGGATTTATGATCAGATTATCTATGAATATTATTTGAATCTTCTCTGAATTCTTATATGCATGATTTGATATCTTTGTATTTCTCTTTGAATTATCGGTTTGGTTTAGCTAACTAGATTGGTTCTTCTTGCAATGGGAGAGGTTCTTAGTTTTGGGTTCAATCTTGCGATGTCCTCGCCCAGTGAAAAATTAGTGGTAGCGAGGCACGTATTTGTATTGTTGCCATCAAGGGTAAAAAGATGGGGTTTTTATCATATTGCATGAGTTTATCCCTCTACATCATGTCATCTTACTTAAGGCGTTACTCCGTTCTTTATGAACTTAATACTCTAGATGCATGCTGGATAGCGGTCGATGTGTGGAGTAATAGTAGTAGATGCAGAATCATTTCGGTCTACTTGACACGGACGTGATGCCTATATGCATAATCATTGCCTTGGATATCGTCATAACTTTGCGCTTTTCTATCAGTTGCTCGATAGTAATTTGTTCACCCACCGTATTATTTGCCTTCAAGAGAGAAGCCTCTAGTGAAACCTATGGCCCCCGGGTCTATTTTCCAGCATATATTTTCAGATCTATAAACCAAAAAACCCAAAAATACTTTGCTACAATTTATTTACTTTTATTTTGTTTTACGTTTTAGTAATCTTTTATATCTATCTCTATCAGATCTCATCCTTGCAAGTGACCGTGAAGGGATTGACAACCCCTTTATCGCGTTGGGTGCAAGTGTTTGATTGTTTGTGTTGGTGCATAGATTGGGGACTTGCTTGTATCTCCTACTGGATTTTGATACCTTGGTTTTTAACTGAGGGAAATACTTATCTCTACTTTGCTGCATCACCCTTTCCTCTTCAAGGGAAAAACCAACGCAAGCTCAAGAAGTAGCAGGAAGAATTTCTGGCGCCGTTGCCGGGGAGATCTACATCAAGCCTACCAAGTACCCACCATAAACTCTCATCTCTTGCATTACATTATTTGCCATTTGCCTCTCGTTTGCCTCTCCCCCACTTCTAAAACGATTTTCAGAAAAATACTAAAAGATTTGCCTTTTTTATTCGCCCTTTTTTCGTTCACCTTTTCGTTTGCTTTTTGGTTGCTCGTTTGCTAGATTGCTTATTTGCCCTTATGGCTCAACCCAAGAGCTTTGATCCTTCCTTTAGGAAGTTTGAAGAAATTGAAAAAAATGCTAAGAGCTTTATATCTTTACAATTTGAGCATAATAGTTTCTTTAGGAATGAGCTTAAAGAACAAAAAACTATGATGGAGTACATTAATAAAGAGCTTGATGATATGTCCAAGGAATTTTATGGTCTTAAATCTCAATTTGCTCACCTTGAAAATTTAGTAGGCCAAATTTCCGATAAACAAACCACTTTGGTAAATAAAGATGGCCGCTAAACCGGAATCTTGCGATAATAATGATTAGGATCTTAAAGTTATTGGTGTCACTCCTATTGAATCTTTGTTTTCTAATATAAATCTTGATAAAGATGGGACTAGAGATGTGTCAACTTTAGCTAGAAGGAGTCCCAATGATTCAGAGTTTTTAGATCTTAATGCAAAAATTGATAAAAGTGGAATTGGATAGGTCAAACTTTAAGTAGCAATGAACCCACTCTTTTGGATTTCAAGGATTTTAATTATGATAATGGTTCTTTGATAGATTGTATCTCCTTGTTGCAATCCATGTTGAATTCTCCTCATGCTTATAATCAAAATAAAGCTTTTACTAAACATATCGTTGATGCTATGATGAAGTCTTTTGAAGAAAAACTTGAGTTGGAAGTTTCAATCCCTAAAAAGCTTTATGATGAGTGGGAACCTACTATTAAGATTAAATTAAAGATTATGAGTGCCATGCCTTGTGTGATTTGGGTGCTAGCGTTTCTGCGATTTCAAAAACTTTATGTGATGTGCTAGGTTTTTGTGAATTTGATGATTGTTCTTTAAATTTGCATCTCGCGGATTCCACTATTAAGAAACCTATGGGAAGAACTAATGATGTTCTTATTGTTGCAAATAGGAATTATTTGCCCGTAGATTTCATTGTGTTTGATATAGATTGCAATCCTGCATGTCCTATTATTCTTGGTAGACCTTTCCTTAGAACGATTGGTGCGATTATTGATATGAAAGAAGGAAACATTAGATTTCAATTTCCATTAAGTAACGGCATGGAACACTTTCCAAGAAATAAAATTAAGTTGCCATATGAATCTATTATGAGGGCTACTTATGGATTGCATACCAAAGATGACAATACCTAGATCTATGTTTTATGCCTAGCTAGGGGCGTTAAACAATAGCGCTTGTTGGGAGGCAACCCAATTTTATTTTTATGTTTTTGTTCTGTTTTTCAATAAATACACATTATTACCTCTGTATTAATTATTTTTTGGTGTTTTAATTAGTGTTTGAGCCAAGTAAGACCTTTGGGATGGCCTACAGTGATAGTTCATTTGATCTTGCTGAAAAACAGAAACTTTTTCGCCCAGTAAAAGAATTTTTTAAATTCACTGGAACGTGGAAAAACCCTGAATTTGTTACACAAGTTTTATATACAAATTTCCTCTGTTGTACAAATTTTTCAGAATTTTTGGTGTTACATAAGTATTAGAACAATTCAGATCTTCGCAGACTGTTCTGTTTTTGACAGATTCTGTTTTCTATGTGTTGTTTGCTTATTTTAATGAATCTATGGGTTGTATCGGGGGGTATAAACCATGGAGAAGTTGGAATACAATAGATATTACACCAATATAAATAAAGAATGAGTTCACAACAGTACCAAAAAGTGGTGATTTATTTTCTTATACTAACGGATCTCATGAGTTTCTGTTGAGTTTTGTGTTGTGAAGTTTTCAAGTTTTGGGTAAAGATTTGATGGACTATGGAATAAGGAGTGGCAAGAACCTAAGCTTGGGGATGCCCAAGGCACCCCAAGGTAATATTCAAGGACAACCAAGCATCTAAGCTTGGGGATGCCCCGGATGGCATCCCCTCTTTCGTCTTTGTCTATCGATAAATTTACTTCAGGCTATATTTTTATTCACCACATGATATGTGTTTTGCTTGGAGCGTCTTGTATGATTTGAGTCTTTGCTTTTTAGTTTACCACAATCATCCTTTATGTACACACCTTTTGAGATGGATACGCATGAATCATGAATTTATTAGAATACTCTATGTGCTTCATTTATATCTTTTGAGCTAGGCAATTTTGCTCTAGTGCTTCACTTATATCTTTTTAGAGCACGGTGGTGGCTTTATTTTATAGAAATTATTGAACTCACTTGCTTCACTTATATTATTTTGAGTGTCTCTCTAAACAGCATGGTAATTTGCATAGGTTATGAATTTAGTCCTAATATGATGGGCATCCAAAAGGGATATAATAAAAACTTTCATATAAAGAGCATTGAATACTATGAGAAGTTTGATTCCTTATGATTGTTTTGAGATATAAAGATGGTGATATTAGAGTCATTCTAGTGAGTAATTGTGGATTGGTAGAAATACTTGTGTTAAAGTTTGTGATTCCCGTAGCATGCATGTATGGTGAACCGTTATGTGATGAAGTCGGAGCATGATTTATTTATTGGTTGTCTTCCTTATGAGTGGCGGTCGGGGACGAGCGATGGTATTTTCCTACCAATCTATCCCCCTAGGAGCATGCGTGTAGTACTTTGTTTCGATAGCTAATAGACTTTTGCAATAAGTATGTGAGTTCTTTATGACGAATGTTGAGTCCATGGATTATACGCACTCTCACCCTTCCACCATTGCTAGCCTCTCTAGTACCACGCAACTTTCGCCTCCGCACTACACCCACCATATACCCTTCCTCAAAACAGCCACCATACCTACCTATTACAGCATTCCATGGCCACTCCGAGATATATTGCCATGCAACTTCCACCGTTCCGTTTTATTATGACATGCTCCATCATTGTCATATTGCTTTGCATGATCGTAAGATAGCTAGCATGATGTTTTCATGGCTTGTCCATTTTTTGATGTCATTGCTATGCTAGATCGTTGCACATCCCGGTACACCGCCAGAGGCTTTCATATAGAGTCGTATTTTTGTTCTAAGTATCGAGTTGTAAGTAAATAAAAGTGAGATGATCATCATTATTAGAGCATTGTCCCATGTGAGGAAAGGATGATGGAAGCTATGATTCCCTCACAAGTTGGGATGAGTCTTTGGACTTTACAAAAAAAATAAAAGAAGCCAAAGAAGCCCAAACAAAAAAAAATAAAAAATGAGAGAAAAGAGAGAAGGGGCAATGCTACTATCCTTTTACCACACTTGTGCTTCAAAGTAGCACCATGATCTTCATGATAGAGAGTCTCCTATGTTGTCACTTTCATATACTAGTGGGAATTTTTAATTATAGAACTTGGCTTGTATATTCCAATGATGGGCTTCCTCAAATTGCCCTAGGCCTTCATGAGCAAGCGAGTTGGATGCACACTCACTTAGTTTCTTTTTGAACTTTCATAAACTTATAGCTCTAGTGCATCCGTTGCATGGCAATCCCTACTCACTCACATTTATATCTATTGATGGGCATCTCCATAGCCCGTTGATACGCCTAGTTGATGTGAGACTATCTCCTTCTTTTTTTCTTCTCCACAACCACCATATTCTATTCCACCTATAGTGCTATATCCATGGCTCACACTCATGTATTGCGTGAAAGTTGAAAAAGTTTGAGAACAACAAAAGTAAGAAACAATTGCTTGGCTTGTCATTGGGGTTGTGCATGATTTAATACTTTGTGTGATGAAGATGGAGCATAGCCAGACTATATGATTTTGTAGGGATAACTTTCTTTGGCCATGTTATTTTTAGAAGACATGATTGCTTTATTAGTATGCTTGAAGTATTATTGTTTTTATGTCAATATTAAAGTTTTGTTTTGAATCTTATGGACCTGAATATTCATGCCACAATAAAGAAAATTACATGGATAAATATGTTAGGTACCATTCCACATCAAAAATTCTGTTTTTATCATTTACCTACTCGAGGACGAGCAGGAATTAAGCTTGGGGATGCTTGATACGTCTCCAACGTATCTATAATTTTTGATTATTCCATGCTAATATATTATCTATGTTGGATGTTTTATATGCATTAATATGCTATTTTATATTATTTTTGGGACTAACTTATTAACCTAGAGCCCAGTGCCAGTTTCTGTTTTTTTTTCTTGTTTTTGAGTTTTACAGAAAAGGAATATCAAATGGAGTCCAAACGGAATAAAACTTTACGATGATTTTTCTTGGATCAAAAGACACACGTAGGACTTGGAGAGGAAGTCAGAAGAGTCCCGAGGGCTCCACAAGCCCTCAGGGCGCGCCCTGGCTTGTGGGCCCCACGGGAGTCCTCCAACCCTAATCTTTGGCCTATAAATTCAGAAATATTCCCAAACGACTAGAAGCGTCCACCAAAATACTTTTCCGCCGCCATAACCTTCTGTACCCGTGAGATCCCATCTTGGGGCCTTTTCCGGCATCCTGTCGAAGGGGGATTCGATCACAGAGGGCTTCTACATCAACTCTATTGCCCTTCCAATAAAGCGTGAGTAGTTTACCTCAGACCTACAAGTCCATAGATAGTAGCTAGATGGCTTCTTCTCTCTCTTTGATTCTCAATACCATGTTCTCCTTGATGTTCTTGGAGATCTATCAAATGTAATATTCTTTTGTGGTGTGCTTGTCGAGATCCGATGAATTGTGGATTTATGATCAGATTATCTATGAATATTATTTGAATCTTCTCTGAATTCTTATATGCATGATTTGATATCTTTGTATTTATCTTCGAATTATCGGTTTGGTTTGGCCAACTAGATTGGTTCTTCTTGCAACGGGAGAGGTGCTTAGTTTTGGGTTCAATCTTGCGGTGTCCTTACCTAGTGACAAAGTAGGGGTAGCGAGGCACGTATTTGTATTATTGCCATCAAGGGTAAAAAGATGGGGTTTTCATCATATTGCTTGAGTTTATCCCTCTACATCATGTCATCTTACTTAAGGCGTTACTCCGTTCTTTATGAACTTAATACTCTAGATGCATGCTGGATAGCGGTCAATGTGTGGAGTAATAGTAGTAGATGCACAATCGTTTTGGTCCTACTTGACACGGACATGATGTCTATATGCATAATCATTGCCTTGGATATCATCATAACTTTGCGCTTTTCTATCAATTGCTCGACAGTAATTTGTTCACCCACCGTATTATTTGCCTTCAAGAAAGAAGCCTCTAGTGAAACCTATGTCCCCCGGGTCTATTTTCCGTCATATATTTTCAGATCTATAAACCAAAAAACCCAAAAATACTTTGCTGCAATTTATTTACTTTTATTTTGTTTTACGTTTTAGTAATCTTTAATATCTATCTCTATCAGATCTCATCCTTGCAAGTGACCCTGAAGGGATTGACAACCCCTTTATCGCGTTGGGTGCAAGTGTTTGATTGTTTGTGCAGGTGCATAGATTGGGGACTTGCTTGTATCTCCTACTGGATTTGATACCTTGGTTCTTAACTGAGGGAAATACTTATCTCTACTTTGCTGCATCACCCTTTCCTCTTCAAGGGAAAAACCAACGCAAGCTCAAGAAGTAGCAACGGCATAGAACTGGGGTTAGCCCCGTTAGGTAGCTAACGGCAGGCTTTGCCATCCGCCTGCTGATGGCCAAGAGACAAGCTCGTTTGCCGTCTGCCAGGTGACATTAGCTGACCTTAGGTGGGGAGTGACCGACGGCAAAGTTACACCAGCCTTTGCCGTCTGCCACCGACGGCAAAGTAACCAAATGGACCAGACCCAGTGCTCCCAGGTTGCACAGGTTGCTGCCATGTGTCACCTTTTCCGTCAGTGGCCGACGGCAAAGATCCCTTTGCCATTGGTGGCAGATGGCAAAGTGCCTATATTGCCCCTTTTTATTCTGTTTTTTATTATATCCAAGCATTTTCACATCAAATATATGATATATATATTTCAAAGGGCAAACAATATGAGCAAGTCTCATAGCAAATATATGATATCCAACACATAAGTTTCATCCATACATACATAGTTTCATCCATATTACAATAGTTTCATCCATACGTAGCAAGTTCCACATTGTTCATCGATACAAAATCAAAACAGAAAGTAAACACAAGCACTCCATCAATGCAAGCTTCTGTGAAGTGAATCGAATCTGCAAAATGGGAAATAAGAAAGTTAGAAGAAGAAGACTAGAAGAAGAACAAGAAGAAGTATATGACATTTATGAGCTTACCAAGGTTATGATGCCATTTTTGACCCAAGTAAGCTAATTATGCCATTTTTGACATAAGTAAGCTAAGCATAGGTCATTATTGAGCTAACCTAGGTAACTAAGCATATTAGAGCTAACTTAGGTCATTTTGGAGGAAACAAAGCTAAGTATAGGTCATTTTAGAGCTAACTTAGGTAAAATAAGCTTATTATTTCATTTTGGAGGAAAATAAGCTAAGTATATGACATTTATGAGCTAACCAAGGTTATTTTGCAATTTATGACCTAAGTAAGCTAATTATGTCATAAATGAACTAAATAAAGCTAAGTATAGGTCATTATGCATTTGTTAAGCAAAACACTAGAGAAAACTTACCGTCATCACGGAGGTGAAGCACTAGGGTTGCTCGTGCCGGTACCACCTGGGGAAGGATCGTGCGATGCTTGTCTGGAGTTACGCTGCACCAAAGATCATTTGCAATGTCTCGTTAGCATGATGACACTCAAATGTTAAGACTAGTAAGTAATGACCATTCAAATGAAACTCACCATGGTCCCTAGAGCAATGACTGGCATCGACGGAAGGGTCTGACCGGACTTCTTGCACACAGACTGCACATTTGGTTTTGATGAGTCAGTCATATTAGTTATTAATGAAACGAACATTCACTAGTGTAGAGACCTGCTATACAAATGGTTTTTAACCCCTTTCCGCGACGGCGTTTGGAACCGTCGCCAAGTGAGTGTGGGCGATAGGGGGGTCCTTCCCACACGACCCAGAAACCGTCAGGGATAGGCCCTCCTGGCATACAGGCTGGGGCAAAATGAGCTCGTGTATGATCTGCCGAGGCATCGAAACCCAATCGTTTCCGTTCGTATGTACATCCCACATGGTGAATCCCAGAAAAACATTTTCGTTCGTATGTATATCCCACACAGTTTTTTGTGTGGAAACATTTGTGCAAGGTGGCCTAACGCAAACAGTTCTCTGCCGAAAGTCGTGTGTGGTTGTTAGTTGATCGAACACGCCTACTTTCTAGAAACCCTGTGGGTTGTTTGAGTTCATCGCCCACGGTGTTGTCTGAGTAACCGTCTGCAATAGAAAACCCCAATAAGCAGGGTAATTAACATATTATTGATAATCCATGTAGTAATCAAATTGATATTTCTTATAAAACACACCAGATATTTCATATCCGTATAACGGCAACCAGGATTTCATAATCGAATTACATCGGATAGCTTCGGCACTCAGTTACGCCATTACACAACAACACCAAGTTTCACATGCAACATCGAAAACCTTTGGAAAGTAGCATCATACACGGTAAATAGACAGATGAATCTCATCTGGGAAACTGCAGAAGCGGAAGGCAAATATTGAGCCTTCAGTAATGTTGAATGTCCTTGCAACTTTAGGCCAGTGGCTATGGATAATTGCCCGCCCAACCTTCATCCTCTTCAGGAAGACTTCAATATTGTACCGTGGGTGTTGAATGAATACCTTCCTCGCCTCTTGACCATGCAGGTGGTTTGAGAGGTAATCATCGGTGAACTGCTTTGAAAAGTACTGAAAACGAAGATATGCATAAATCGATGTTATAAATTTTGAAATGGCGCAAGGGGTAAAAACAAGGTAAAAGAGTTAGTACCATCCTATAGTTGACTGATGTCTTCTTCATTGTGCAAACAAAGATCTTGCTGTTATTCGTCGCAAGTTTCTTCATCCTAACAATCTTTCTGAGTTTCTTGACTTGACTGATATTCATGGACATCTCATTTCCCCATATGCAAAATGGGTCGAACAGTGGGTCTAAGCCTCTGATAGCAGGACCTACATGTGCAAGACCAAATTGTAAGAAACCTAAATATTATAATGATTCCTGCAACTGCACAATAATGTGCTATTAGCGAAAGGAAAATGCATGAGCAAACCTCGATGGTAAACCGCAGTGTCTCCCATTGTTTCCCTGCAACACACATAAGGAAGATCTTGATCAGGTTAACTGAGAGTTGCCATACTATCAGTAGAATATGTATTGAGTACAGCCAAATTCGATTTATTTCTCACATGCATAACAATACAAAATTGTACCCACAGCAAATGAAAATCAAATTGCAGAATTGAACCAAACAGTTAAATGGACAGCAGACCAAATGAACCAAAACAGTTAACTCAGCACGACATTGCAGAATAGAGACATGTACTAGAAGATAAGACAGTTAACAAAACAAAGAATGCTTGAGAACAGTACTACGAAATGTAGCAATTATTGGACCAAACTGTTAACTGAACATTACATTTCAGAGGACGAAACTATTAACTGAACATTACATTTCAGAGGACCAAACTGTTAACTGAACATCAGATTGCATATTAACATTACAGAGGACAAATCACTAGAAGGCATTGCCGCCACGTGTTAGACCACCTCCCCCCAATGAAGAGGATTATGAACCTCACATTAACCCAGACACATATGAAGGTGAATTCTTCCAAGAAACACGTCTTTCCAAAAAACGCTTCAAGAAACGCTCTACTTCACACCAGAACATTGAAGTAGACAGCGATAGTGAACCCGACTTCACCCCTGAGCCGGAACAAGAAGAGCCTGAACAAGAAGAGGTTACTGCTGCGGATGACTTGTCAATGCTTGACCGATTATGTAAAGGTGGCGTTCCACATGTTGATGCCGCTGAACCCGATGAGCACTTCATTGATGATAGTGATGATGATGATGCATTTATTGATCCCGGGGCATTTATTGAACCCGACGATCAAGATTATTATTAGGTATTCAATTTTTTTATGTTGTACTTGATTTATATAGTTACTTGTATGATTGTATGATTTATATAGTTACTTATATATTTTTCTTACTTTGTATGATTGTTTGTTATACATAGTGCCATGGTCTTGATATCCGTCCCCGTCGGCCCTCGCCCGGTTTATGATTCGGATGTGGTATATTCTCTTTTATAACTATTTGTTGCATTTTTGCATTTATGACAATTATGGCCATCATGTTGACATAGAGATATTTTTATCTAGGAGGTATGTGAACCGGAAATTGCAACCGACCCTCCTGTCGAGAGGTTAAATTTAGTTGAAAATAAAATGAGTATTTGAAAGAGAAAATTAAAAGAATTGAAGAAGAGAAGATGAAATTGTAGTTGTATGTTGCCGATGTCGTCGATGATCACAAGATGAAGATGAATGCAATGCGCTTGAAGATGGATGCAATGCGCTTGAAGATTAAGAAGATTAGAAAATATGCCATTGATAATGAGGCTTGGTATCATTATGCCGTTGGATCAATTGTTACCTTAGTTGCGATCTTCATCGCATTTGTTGTGATGAGGGTAAGTTTTCTCTAGTGTTTTGCTTAACAAATGCATACTTAGCTTATTTTCCTCCTAAATGGCATAATTACCTAAGTTAGATAAAAAATGAGCTATACTTACGTAAGTTGGCTAAAAAATGGCATCATCACCTAGGTTAGCACAAAAATGACCTATACTTACCTTATTTTCCTCCAAATTGACATAATAAGCTTAGTTGGCTAAAAAATAGCATAATTACGTATGTTAGCTCTAAAATGACACAAATAAGGAATAAGAAGAACAAAAACAAGAAAGAGGAGAAAAAGAAAGAATAGAAGAAGAAAGAGAAGAAAAAGAAAGAATAAAAGAAGAAGAATGAGAATGAGGAGGAAAGGGATAAAAAGATAGAAGAAAAGAAGAAAGATGAGAAAAGAAGAAGAAGAAGAAAATTCTTCTTCTTCTTCTAGTCTTCTCTTCTTCTTTCTTCTTCTAGTCTTCTTCTTCTTCTTCTTCTTCTTCTTCTAGTCTTTTTCTTCTTCTAGTCTTTTTCTTCTTCTAGTCTTCTTCTTCTTCTTCTTCTAACTTTCTTACTCCCATTTTTGCAGGTTTGATTCACTTCATGGAAGCAGCATTGATGGACTGCTAGTGTTTAGTTCTTGTTTTCATTTGTATTGATGAACAATGTGAAACTATGTATGTATAGATGGATGAACTCCGTGAAACTATGTATGCATTGGATCTTTTAATACCCTATGTGTTCTGTTAAATTGATGGACTGCTAGATGTTTGATACATCGGCTATGTTTGATGTTGAAACTATATATATCATATATATCTTTTGAAAATGCAGGGATATAACAGAAAACAGAAAAAACAGCAACAATACAGGCACTTTGCCGTCCGCCGCCGACGGTAAAGAAGCCACGTGGCAGCAAGCTGTGCAACCTGGGAGCTGACGCATTTGGTAAGTTTGCCATCGGTGGGAGATGGCAAAGGGCTGGGTCTGTTGACGTGTCCGCTGATGTCACAAAGCAGACGGCAAAGGGCTGTGCAGCTTTGCTGTCTGCTGGCGGACGGCAAAGGCTGCCGTTAGCCACCTAACGTGGCTAACGCATGGTTTTTGCCGTCCATGTTCTTTGTCGTCCGCCACTGACGGCAAAGGGCCTTTGCCGTCTGCTTTTGGTGCCTTTGCTGTCTGCCGTGGCGGACGCCAAATAAGCTGATTCCTGTAGTGTGGCCTCGAGAAAACAGCACAAAATGTATTTTAAAGTAGACAACCACGTGGCGGTGTTGACGGTGGCCTCGAAGACGAGGTGCTCCTCCAAGATCTGGCAGTCGGCATGCATGGCAGCCATAGCGACTCGTGCGCGCGTGCGGCCGCGATTTGCTTCTCCGCTGCCAGATGCTACTGAGCTCCACGTTATACCGCGTGCAAAATGGCTGTGGACGGCGCTTAATTGGAGGACGGGGACAGTGATTTCGGCGGAAGGTGTCGCACCATCGGTCGGGGCATGTGGGACGGGGAAGGAGGAGGATGGTGTGGGTGGGGTGTGAATTACCTAACCATATCGATGAGGTCGCGCAGCAAGAAGAAGGGTCGGCGGCGATGAGGCCGCGCAGCAAGAAGAAGGGTCGCCGGCGAGAAGGCGGTGCTACAAGAAGAAGGGTCGCTGGTGAGGAGGCAGCACTGCAAGAAGAAGGGTAGCTGGCAAGGAGGCGGCGCTGCAAGAAGAAGGGTCGCCGACGAGGAGGCTGAGCTGCCAGTAAGCAGCAGTGAAGGTTTGAACTTGGAAAGCGAGGAGGAACAGTGGAAATGTGGCTTTTGGTGGGAGGGAGGGGGCGGGGAGATAGATATTTCCGCGGTGGCGGGAAAATTTTGCTCGGTGCCGCGAGAAACTGGCGTGCAAGTGTGGTTCAAGCGCGGGCGGTGGACTGTAGATGATGAAGCTTCCTGCGTAAGCCAGACAAGACGGTGCGCCAAGATATTTTATATCGCATCCCACACGATTCTTTCTAGTAAACTGTTTGTGGTATACCTGAATTTTTTCATTATGTTTTGAAAGACAAAATGGTGTTACGTAGGGAAAGGATGGTGTTTGAATTGCTAGAACATTTATGTACAGTGAACATGCAACTACATGAGTGTCGTGTTTAAAGTTGGAATTATTCCGGGTTCGTTTGGCATTTTTATGCATTAATTGAGTTTCTAGGCATTTAATGTGCATAATTCAAATTTGAACTACAAGCACATGCTCCAGTGCACCAAAGTTTGTTGAAAAATCACATGTGTGTCTTTGGGTGAATTTATAGGTCCCATGCAAGAAATGGGAATGAAATTCAAACATCTGGGCGTCGTGGCTCTGCCGGGAACATTGAGAAACTTGGTTTTTAAATTCCTGGAAATTCAAAACTCGCCTGAAAATCATGAAGCTTGGCATGGTGTCATTTCATGGCACCAACATGCTGTGGTAAAAAAATTGGCCGCATTTGGACAAGTTTTGGTATAAGCTTCTTGCAAACCGGAGCTTCTCTCGAGAAGACTCGTGGTCCCCGAGGGGGGACGTGTCACCTTTGTGTGCGAAATGATATACGCTGCCTCCCCCCTTGTTTTTTTTACAGAGGCAACATAGAACTATATGAGTGCCGTGTTAAAATTTGGAATTATTCCGGGTTCGTTTGGACTTTTTTATACATTAATTGAATTTTTGATCATTTAATGTGCATAATTCAAATTTGAACTACAAGCACATGCTCTAGTGCACCAAAGTTGGTTGAAAAATCACATGTGTGTCCTTGGGTGAATTTCTAGGTCCCATGCAAGAAATGGGAATGAAATTCAAACATCTGGGCGTCGTGGCTCGGCCGGAAAGATTGAGAAACTTGGTTTTTTAATTCATGTAAATCCAAAACACGCCTGAAAATCATGAAACTTGGCATGGTGTCATGACATGGCACCAACATGCTGTGGTAAATTTTTTGGCTGAATTGGGACAAGCTTTGGTATAAGCTTCTTGCAAACCGGAGCTTCTCTCAAGAGGGCTCATGGTTCCGAGAGGGAACGTGTCACCTCCATGTGCAAAACGACATACACTGCCTTCTCCCGCCTTGATTTTTTTACGAAGGCAGCTTAGACCAAATAGGAGTTTCGTGCTCAATTTTGGAATTATTCCGGGTTCGTTTGGCCTTTTTATACATTAATTGATTTTCCTGGCATTTAATGCACATAATTCAAATTTCAAGTACAAGCGCATGCTCCAGTGCGCAAAAGTTAGTAGGAAAATCATTTATGTGTACTTGGGCAAAGTTCTAGGTCCCATGGAAGAAGTGGGAATGGAATTCAAACATCTGGGCGTCTTGGCTCGGCCGGAAACATCAAGAAACTTGGTTTTAAAATTCCCGTAAATCCAAAACTCGCCTGAAAATCATGAAACTTGGCATGGTGTCATGACATGGCACCAACATGTTGTGGTAATTTTTCTGTCTGATTTGCGAAGGCGCACACATTAACAATCAACAAAGTCATTTTGGAACAAGTGTTGTCATGTTACAAATTGGAAACACAAGTATTATTGAAACCATGGGCGTTCTACTTACCAATTACGTGCTGCCACGTGGACATGTCGGCTGCTTCGCGGCGAGGCGGGACATCTCTCATGCTTCCGCTTCCATGCTCACCTCTCCCTGGTGGTAATCTCTTGACCTAGAACTCACGCTGGCCATGGCAGATGATACGTCTCCATCGTATCTACTTTTCCTAACGCTTTTCCTCTTGTTTTGGACTATAATTTGCAAGATTTGAATGAAACTAACCCGGACTGACGCTGTTTTCAGCAGAACTACCATGGTGTTGTTTTTGTGCAGAAATAAAAGTTCTCAGATTGGAACGAAACTTCGCGAGGATTTTTTATATAATAAAAGAGAATTTTTGGAGCCAAGAACCACATGAGGGGGGCCCCTGGGTGGGCACAACCAATCAGGGCGCGCCCCCCCTCCAGGCATGCCCAGGTGGGTTGTCCCCACCTGGTGGCCCCGCAGACTCCAATCCTGATACTATAAAATCACATATTTGGAGGAAAAAAAATCAGGGAGAAAGAATTATCGCGTTCACGAGACGGAGCCGCCGCCACCTCCTATGCTTCATCGGGAGGCCAGATCTGGAGTCCGTTTGGGGCTCTGGAGAGGGGGATCTTTGATCTTTGTCATCAACAACCCTTCTACATTGCCAATTCCATGATGCTTCCCACCGGGAGTGAGTAATTCCTTCATAGGCTCGCTGGTCGGTGAGGAGTTGGATGAGATTCATCATGTAATCGAGTTAGTTTTGTTAGGGCTTGATCCCTAGTATCCATTATGTTCTGGGATTAATGTTGCTATGACTTTGCCATGCTTAATGCTTGTCACTTTGGGCCCGGGTGCCATGATTTCAGATCTAAACCATTTATGTTATCACCATTATATCTATGTTCTAGATCCGATTTTGCAAGTTATAGTCACCTACTATGTGTTATGATCCAGGAACCCCGGAGTGACAATAGTCGGGACACTTCCCAGTGATGACCGTAGTTTGAGGAGTTCATGTATTCACTATGTGTTAATGCTTTGTTTCAGTTCTCTATTAAAAGGAGGGCTTAATATCCCTTAGTTTCCAATAGGACCCCGCTGCCACGGGAGGGTAGGACAAAAGATGTCATGCAAGTTCTTTCCATAAGCACGTATGACTATTTACGGAATACATGCCTACCTTATATTTATGAACTGGAGCTAGTGCCGTATCACCCTAGGTTATGACTGTTATATGATGAATATCATCCAACGAATTCACCGATCCAATGCCTAAGAATTTCTCTCATATTGTTCTTGCTAAGTTACCACTGCTATTGTTACTTTTGCACTTGCTACAAAATCATTGCTGTTACTGTTACCGTTACTATTGCTGTTGCTACTACTATCAAAATTACCATACTACTTTGCTACTGATCACTTTGCTGCAGATAATTAATCTCCAGGTGTTGTTGAATTGACAACTCAGCTGCTAATACTTGCAAATATTCTTTGGCTCCCCTTGTGTCGAATCAATAAAATTGGGTTGAATACTCTACCCTCGAAAACTATTGCGATCTCCTATACTTGTGGGTTATCAAGACCTTTTTCTGGCGCTGTTGCCAGGGAGCATAGCTATATTTGTTGAGTCACTTGGGAATATTATCAAATTATCACTATGAAGAATCTGAAGGATGCTAAGACTAAGATTTTTCCCTCTAAGACGAGGGGAGGTAAGGAACTGCCATCCAGCTCCGCTTTAGATTCACCTTCTGTTATAAGTAGACTTGCAACACCACCATATGCTATCAATTCTGATATGTCGAAAGTTATTGATGATGCTACTTCTGCTATGAATGCTACTCATGATGATGCTAGTACCTTGCTTGATGATAATGTGCCACTAGGTGAATTTCTTGATGAACAAATTGCTAGAGTAAGACAACATGAGATTGTTGAAACTGATGAAGAGCTTGAAACTGAAAATCTTGAAACACCTATTAGACCTAGTTCTCCTAGATATGAATTGCCAAAGGTACCGGAAGGTTATGTTATGGATGAGGAGACAACTAGGGACATTCTTGCTTGTAAGGACAGAGATGATCTGGAAAAATTATTATACAAGTATAAAGAAAAGACTTTGAATGCTAAAATGAAATGTGATCCTCAGTTTGCTACTTCACCTATCTTTGTTGATGATAAGGATTATGAATTCTCTATCGACCTAGAGTTGATTACTTTGGTTGAATTTGATCCTTTCCATGGTTATGAAACTGAAACTGTTGCGGCACATCTTACTAAGTTGAATGATATAGCCACCCTTTTTGCTCATGATGAGAAGATTCGCTATTATTATATTCTCAAATTATTTTCGTTCTCATTAAAGGGTGATGCTAAGGCTTGGTACAATACTCTTGCTCCTGGTTGTGTGCTTAGTCCCAAGGATATGATTTATTACTTCTCTGAAAAATATTTTCCTGCTCATAAGAAACAAGCTGCTTTACAAGAAATATTTAACTTTGCGCAAATTGAAGAAGAGAGTCTCCCACAAGCATGGGGGAGGATTCTCCAATTGCTTAATGCTTTGCCTGATCATCCTCTTAAGAAAAATGAAATACTTGATATCCTCTATAATGGACTAACCGATGCTTCTAGGGATTTCCTAGATAGTTGTGCTGGTTGTGTTTTCAGGGAGCGAACTGTTGAACAAGCTGAAGAATTATTGAATAACATATTGAAAAATTATGATGATTGGACTCTTCCCGAACCACCACTCAAACCTACTCCGAAGAAGAGGGGTATCTTATATCTCAGTCCTGAAGATATGCAAGAGGCAAAGAAATCTATGAAGGAAAAAGGTATTAAAGCGTAGGATGTTAAAATTTTACCACCTATCAAAGAAATACATGGGCTTGAAACACTACCACCACCTAAGGTGGTAGAGGTAAATTCTTTACTAAAGTTTGACGAAGGTGATATTCCTTATAATGAACATCCTAGTCAATGCCTTTATGAGTTTGATAATTACATTAGAAAACAAGATCACTTCAATGCAAATGTTATCAAACAATTGAAATACAATTCTGATATGATTGCTCGCTTGAGTGACTTGTTATTTAGAATCTCAAATAATGTTAGAGGTGAAGGAAAGCATGCTTCTATGGTTCAAACTCAATTAGAACAAGTTGCTAAATCTCAAAGAGAGTTGCTTGATGAAATGAATAATAATATCAATGATCATGCTATTAGAGTAATGACTAGAGGTGGTAGAATGACTCAGGAACCACTTTATCCTGAGGGACACCCAAAAAGAATTGAACAAGACTCTCAAAGAGTTGGCACTAATGTACCTAGTCCTTCTAAAAAGAAAAAGAAGAAGAAAAATGATAGGACTTTGCATGCCTCTAGTGAACCTGAAGTTGAAAAACCTCCTGATAATGATAATGAAGTCTCTATCTCTGCTGCTGAAACTCAATCTGGTAATGAACACTCACCTTCTGATAATGAAAAAGACAATGATGAGGTTCATGAAGACACTCAATCAAATAATAAAGAACCAGATAATGAAGTTGAGATAGAACCAGCAGCTGATCTTGATAACCCACAAACCAAGAATAAAAGATATGATAAAAGAGACTTTGTTGCTAGAAAACACGGTAAGGAAAGAGAACCGTGCATTCAAAAACCTATGCCCTTTCCACCAAAGTCAACCAAAAAGAAAGATGATGAAGAATTTGAACGCTTTGCTGAAATGCTGAGGCCAGTCTTTTTGCGTACTCGCTTGACTGATATCTTAGAAATGCCTCTTTATGCAAAGTACATGAAAGACATCATCACCAATAAGAGAAAAATACCGGAAGCTGAAATCTCCAGCATGCTTGCTAATTATACTTTTAAGGATGGAGTACCTAAAAAACTTGGAGATCCGGGAATACCAAATATACCTTGCTCCATCAAAAGAAATTATGTGAAAACTGCTTTATGTGATTTGGGAGCTGGTGTTAGTGTTATTCCTTTCTCTTTATACAAAATGTAACACCCCCAGTGGTTAACTACAGTAATCGCCCTTTTGATTATGCCATGTCATCATGTTTAACAGTGCATGATCATCATTAGCATTATATTGCATTTCAACTCCTAAGTCAAAATCCAAATTTAAATGAAAGTGGAAAATAAAAGTTGTCTAACATAAAAACTAAAATGTTCAATAAATAAAAAATATTCCAGAGACTAATCTAAAATTGAAACCAACAATAAATAAATTAATTAGGTGGCTCAAACTTTACCAAAACAGTAAGGATTAATGCATTTTGTTTATTATAAAAATTGTGTGAACTCAAATTGACTCCAAACTAATTTTTGACAGTGGTAGAGGATGCCTAGTATTTATTGGAACAATTCCTATGTTTTACAAAATTCAATTTGAGGCCTAACAATTTACTAAACAGAGATATGTGAATAAATAAAAGAAAAGGACAAAAAGAAAACAAAACAGCAAAAAAAAAGGAAAACCCCCTGACTAACTCGGCCTCGACCAACTGGCCGCAACCAGCCAGGCCGGCCCAGCCACCCCGCCGCTATAACCCTTCCCCCCCCCCACTCCCCACCGAAACCCTAGCCCGATCCACTCCCCGCCCCGATGCCCTTCGCCCTCCTGGATCGGGGTCGAACCCGATCCCAGCGCCGCGCCGCGCCCGCCCCCCTCCCTCTGCTCCGGCCAGCCCCGCTCGCGCGCCACTACGGGCCGTCGCCGCTCGCCTTCCGGACTACTCCTCGCCCCTCCTCTCTCTCGTGCGACGCCCGCCTGCAGCCGCGGCCTCGCCTCGTCGTCGACCCGGCGCCGTCCCGGCGGCGTCTCGTCGTCCCCTGCGCCCCATCGCCGGCGCCGCCCGTCGCTCGCCGTCCCCGACCTCCTCCCGGGCTCACTTCCTCGCGCCTCGCCGCCCTTGTGCCCCTGCAACGCGGGTGAGAAACCCCACCGGCCTTCCCTTCCCTCTGCCGCTGCGCTCGCCGTTGCCCGCGCCACCTGCCACTGCTCCGTCCCGCACGCGCTGCACTGCACCTCCGCGCGCGCGCCCGCGCCTAGCCTAGCCACTCCGGCCGCGCCCCGTGTGCCCCAGGCGCGCCCCGCCACTGAGCGCGCACGCGCGCCTCCCCTGCTCGCCGACCGCGCCCGGCCCTGCGCCTCGCTGCGGTCCCGCGCGCCCCCGTCCGCCCGCGCATCGCCCCTGCCACGCCCGCTCTCGCCTTCCGCCCGCGTGCGACCCCGCGCACGCCGGCGCTCGTCGCCGCTCCGCCCTGGATCGCCCGCACGCCGCACCCACACGGCCCATGCGCGCCCGCACGTCCGCAGTGGCCCAGTGCAACTGCCAGGTGGGGCCCGAGGCCTTTGTGCCACCGACAGCAGGGGCCCACAGCCCCAGAACGTTAATTAAAAAAAGGGTTTAAAAAAGAAAAAGGAATAAAATAAATAAATAAATATTAATTAAATAATTAATTAACTTAGTTAATTCTGTTTAATTAAACTAATTATCTAGTTAACCTAATTAAACTGTAATTAGGTTAATTACCCCTAATTAACCTAAACAGAGTATGACAGGTGGGACCCACTGGTCCTGACATCATGCTGACCTCAGCAAACACTGTTTCGGATAATGTTTATTTTAAATAATTAAATAAATTCCAGAAATTAATAAAAACTTTAGAAAATCATATTAAATAATCCGTAACTCCGATGGAAAAACTTTGTACATGACGAGACGAATTTGAATACGCGGTCCGTTCGTCCGTCACATGCAATCGTCCCTCTCCGGTCATCTGTCTGACAAATGTCCAGAACCGGGAAGACATTCCCGGATGGATTCCCCCTTCCTCGGTGACGTGCAACCTTACGTTAGGACACACCCGGCATTGCGTATTGTCATGTCATACATTGTGTAGCACTTGCTTGCTTATTATTTACTGTTTCCTCCCCCTCTTCTCTCTCGATAGAGCCGGTACCGACGTAGCTCCGGAGTTCGATGACCCCTGAAGACCTTGCCCTTGCCGCCGAGCAACCAGGCAAGCCCCCCCTTTGATCATCCCGATATCGCCCATTCTAAATTCTCATGCTTGCATTAGAATTGCTGCTGCTGCTTTACCTATTCTGATGCATAGCCTGTTTATTGTATCCTACTGTTGATAGTTACCTGCATATCCTAAATTGCTTAGTATAGGCTGGGTAGAGACCTATCAGTGACCCCACTTATCCCGACTGCCGCGCTGGATTGTCAGAAGACCCGATCAACGGGATTGAAGACCAGGCCCCGACACCGCACATCACCCCCCTTAGTTGTAACGACACTGCAGCGTTACTATCGAGTGCCGAGGGTAAAACCTCTTGTAGCACTTCTGATGTTAACTCTGTAGAGTAGCTATTCGGTCGTGGTCATCGAGGGTGATTCCTCCTTCACCGCTTCCGATAACGACGCCGTCGTACAACACCTCAAGTGTGAACCCAGTGAGGGTGATTCCTCCGAGTTCACCTTGACGGAGACATCGAGTAGGAATCCAACGAGGGTGGTACCTCGGATTCCCCTGATGTTATGGACACCCGGATACTTGGATTTTATACTATTACTTGGATAGGCGGGTCGACCCTGAGGGGTACCCGTGTGCACCTGAGAGGCGAGTGTTGTGAAGACGGGTGCCTGTATGGTGCCCGAGTGATGAATACGAGGCGCGGCCGGGCATTCTTAACCCTTGCAGCAAGTCCTCGAGACGGGGCGACGGGGTCACATCTTTCGTGAGTCTCTGCTCGTTACCGCAAGCCCTAGTCCACTAACGATTTGGATATTTGATCCGAGCAGGCCTCTGGCCAGATGGCACTAACCATCACGTGGGCATAGTATGGGCGTTCTGCATCGTAGCATCAGCCGACAGTTCTGTCAGACGTCCAGTTCAGCATTGTGGCACGGTCGGATCGTACCGAACCTCCGAGGCAGTGCTGGTATCCACCCTGCACACAACAACCCAGAGTGCACAGGGTGATGGCCCAAGACCCCTGAGTGCTTAGGATGTAGACCGGCGGGGACCTCTCTGCTGAGCTTTAGGTAGGGCTGCGGTGTGTCGTTTGGCCGAGGCCGGGCATGACCCAGAAAAGTGTGTCCGGCCGGAGTTAATCGAGCGTGTTGGGTAAGTTGGTGCACCCCTGCAGGGAAGAAAACTTCTATCGATAGACGGTCCTACGGTAAAGGACACTCGGAGTTGTATCCTGATTGATACAATTAGAACTGGATACTTGGATACTATGGCTCTGGGATTGCTTCTCGCAGGGAGTCGAGAAGGGATCTCAGGACGAGGTTGATGATTGTATGGCTCTGGGATTGCTTTCTCGCAGGGAGTCGAGAAAGGATCTCTGGGTGAGGTTGAGACTTAATGATACTGCTACATTATAAGGTATTAACTACACTCTTCTAATGCTGCAAGACCTCTGAAGATGCTAGCCTTCGATAGGACCAGGCCTTCTCTCTATTCTGGCATTTCTGCAGCCCAGTCCACATATACAGCCTCCCTTTGAAAATGTTGCATATGTAGTGTAGATCCTTGCTTGCTGAGTACTTCTGAGTACTCACGGTTGCTTTGTTTTCCTTTTCTCCCCATATCAGTTTGACGTGACCAAGATGACGGAGCCCCTGAGACAGATGCCCCGTCGATCGACTACTACTACTACCCAGAGGATGGATACTACTAAGAGTTGACTGACGACCAGGAGTAGGATCGAAGGGTCCCAGGCAGGAGGCCTGCGCCTTTCGATTGTAGTGTTTTATTTTGCCCCGCCTTTCTAAAGGCCATTCTGTTTCTCTTTTAATATCTGATCTCAGATATCTGATGCTTCCGCTGACGCTTGTACGCAAGCTTATGTATTCGAGCCCTCGAGGCCCCTGGCTTGTAATATAAAGCTTGTATGATTTTATTTATGTTTTAGAGTTGTGTTGTGATATCTTCCGGTGAGTCCTTAGGCTTGATCGTGTGCATTTGCGTGTATGATTAGTGCACGATTAGGCCGGGGGCATCACAAGTTGGTATCAGAGCCGACTGCCTGTAGGAATCCCCCTTTCCAACTCCTTGGCCGAAGTTGAGTCTAGTAACTGAAAACTATTTTACTAACTTGGCTGTGTGGCTTACGGGCCCACGTTGCCAAATGGATGGTATTAGGATCTTTTACTCCTTGACCTTTACGCCGGGACTCTGATCTCTCTTCTATTCGGGTTAAAATTTCTACTAACTCCAACATTAGGTTCTCGTAATCACATCCACCCGGAGTTCTGAAATATCCCCCCTTGCTTCGAGACTATGGGCCAGGTTCTACTTACAGGATCCTCTTATCGAGGGCACCCTGTGTTGTCACTTGCAGATTCCTCGCTCCAATAGTTTTCTCCGACGTTGATGTAGCCTTTGCTATGTCTCGTTGTGTACTTCCCTACCGCGTGCCTGCGCGCCGCCTAGATGTCTAGCCCTCCCTTTTCAACTGTCGTAATGCCGGATACTAACCGAGGCTATGTGTGGCTTTGAATGTCTGGTGCGAATATGCTGAATTATCTATTGCACTTCCTTCTATTGTGTGTGATACTTCATGAATCATTCCATACACATGCAGTTTTTCTTGCTAAACTGCCCCTGTTGATTTGGCAGGATGGCTGACGATCCTCCACCTCCACCCTATATTGCCGCCATGATGCAGCAGTTTGAACTCAACCGTCAGCAGTTTGAGCTTAACCGTCAATTTATGACCGGAGTATTGGCTCAATTCCCAACTCAGAATGCTCAGCAACAGAATGCTCCAATAACTCTGCTAGAATTTGTGCGCCTCAGTCCATCCGTCTTCCGCAACTCCACCAATCCTATGGATGCTGATGATTGGCTTCGTGACATCCTGTTTGAGATGGAATCAGCTAATGTCGCTCCTGACAGTTACGTCACCTTTGCGACATTCCACCTGAAGGGCCCAGCTGCTCAATGGTGGGAAAGCCACAAGGCTATGTTGCCTGCAGAGACTGTAACCACTTGGCAGGAATTTCAGTTAGCTTTTCATGCATGTTACATTCCTCAAGGTCTGATGGACCAGAAGAAGCAGGAGTTTCGTAAACTCTCTCAGGGCAAAATGACTGTGGATGAATACCAGAGGAAATTTCTTGAATTGTCCCGCTATGCTGCGGATGACGTCGACACCAACACACGCAAGCAGGAGAAATTCCGTGAAGGACTGCGTACCGATATAAAACTTGCACTTGCTGTCCATGATTTCACAGACTTCGCAACGCTTGTCAGCAAATCTTTCCAAGTTGAAACAGCTCTGACTGAGTACCAGGAGTCACTCAAGCGCACTCATGAAGCTGGCTCATCCTCGGGTCAGCCTGTTCAGAAGCGTCGAGTGTGGATCCCTCACAATGTTCATCACCGACCTGCTCCAACACCAAGACTGTCTTATGTTGCACCTAATCTGCCTTCACCGCCGAGACAGCTTACAGTTCATGATGGACCACCTAATGCTATGGATTCTCATCAAGTTGCGCCACGTCCTCCTAATGGTCGTAAGAAGGGTTGTCGAAACCGCCGATTCAGAAACCGTAATACCATACCGTCTGCTGTTGTGCTTGGCTATGCCAATCACGTCAATGCTGAAAAGGCTGAGAAGGAACCGACTATCGTGCTGGGAACACTCTCTGTGAATTCAGTACCGGCCTCTGTTATCTTCGATTCAGGAGCATCGCATGCTTTTGTGTCCCACCAATTTGCTCAGTCACTTGAGTTATACTTGGAAGAATTACCCACTCCTCTAGTGGTTCAGTCTCCGAGATCCAAGTGGCAAACCACAATGCTAAGCCCTCACAACCACATCGACATTGGAGGTCTACTTTTTCCGGTTTCTCTCATTGTACTTGGACCTTCCGACATAGACATCATTCTCGGTATGGACTGGTTGACCGCCCATAATGCTTTGATTGACTGTGCTACTAAGATAGTCCAGCTCACACACCCTTCTGGTCAGGTGATCAATTACTCAGCCCGAATAGCTCAGGATGCTGAGAGCCAGATATATGTTCTGAATGCATTGAATGCTTCACCTCTTGAAGGCATCGATAACGTTCCAGTTGTTTGTGATTTTCAAGACGTCTTTCCAGAAGAACTTCCAGGAATACCCCCTGCTAGAGCTGTTGAGTTCGTCATCAACTTGAAACTTGGCACTACCCCTATTGCGAAGCGCCCTTATAAGATGCCTTCGCATCATCTTCTCGAACTTAAGGAAGAAATCGACACGTCACTTAAGAAAGGTTTCATCCGTCCCAGTTCCTCTGCTTGGGGAGCACCTTCACTCTTCGTTAAGAAGAAGGATGGAACTAACCGATTGGTTCAGGATTACCGACCTATCAACCAAGCAACAATTCAGAACAAGTATCCGCTTCCCAGAATCAATGATTTGTATGATCAACTTGCCGGTTCCTCAGTATTCTCTAAACTTGATTTGAGGTTGGGTTACCATCAGATCCGTGTTCGTGAAGAGGATATTCCCAAGACTGCATTTTTACTCGCTATGGCTCCTACGAGTACACGGTCATGTCCTTCGGCTTAACCAATGCTCCAGCCACATTCTCCCGTCTGATGAATTACATCTTCATGGATTACCTCGACAAGTTCGTCGTGGTTTATCTAGATGATATTCTGGTTTATTCTAAGAATAAAGAAGAACATGCTGAACACCTCCGTCTTGTACTGGAAAGGCTCCGAGAACACCAGTTGTATGCCAAATACTCCAAATGTGAATTCTGGCTTTCTGAAGTAACTTACCTTGGTCATGTGATTTCCAAGGATGGAATTGCTGTTAACCCGGAACGAGTTCAGGCTATTCTTGACTGGACTCCTCCGAAGAACGTCAAGCAAGTGAGAAGTTTCCTTGGCCTTGCAAGCTATTACCGTTGATTTGTTGAGAATTTTTCTAAGATTGCTAAGCCTTTGACTGATCTGCTTCACAAGGGCGTTAAGTTCGAATGGACCGAAAAATGTCAGGAAAGTTTTCAAACACTCAAAGACAAGCTAACATCTGCCCCAGTACTATCGCCTCCAGATACCCGCAAAGACTTTGTGATTTATTGTGATGCATGCCGTGAAGGATTAGGCTGTGTCCTAATGCAAGAGCGTAAAGTGATTGCTTATGGCTCTCGTCAGTTGTGCCCACATGAAGAGAATTATCCGGTACATGATCTAGAACTAGCTGCTGTGATCTATGCATTGCAGTTGTGGCAACATTACCTTCTCGGTAATCGTTGCGAGATATACACGGATCATAAAAGTCTGAAGTACTTGTTCACTCAACCATCTCTAAACCTCCATCAGCAAAGATGGATGGAGGCCATTGTGGACTATGATTTGGGTATTTCTTATACCCCTGGCAAGGCTAACGTGATGGCTGATGCCTTAAGCCGCAAGTCCTATTGCGACAACCTCATGGTTAGGCGAGCTCAACCTCGTCTTTTTGAAGAACTGTGCAAGCTGGATCTGCGTATTGTTCCACAGGGTTCTCTTAATAACCTTGTGATACAACCAGATCTTGAGAAAGCTATTAAGACTGCGCAAGCTAAAGATGCTGAAGTTGATCTGATGAAGGAAGATCTTCACCTTGAAAAGTACAGGGATTTCTCGCTCTCTGAAGATGGAACCTTGTATTTCAGAAACCGCATTGTGGTACCTCGCTTCGAACTAATGACTGACAAGGTCATGAAGGAGGCACATGATACCCCGCTGTCTATTCATCCGGGTAGCACCAAGATGTATCGTGATCTCCGTCAAAGGTACTGGTGGTCTAGAATGAAGCAGGACATTGCTTTGTTATGTTGCCGAATGTGATGTGTGTCGTCGCGTTAAAGCAGAACATCAGAAACCTGCTGGAATTCTGCAACCACTTCCTATTCCTCTGTGGAAATGGGATAAGGTTCAGATGGATTTCGTTACAGGACTTCCCAGGTCATAGAAGGGTCACGATGCTATTCTTGTCGTCGTCGACCAACTCTCTAAAGTTGCACACTTTCTGCCTGTCAAAGAAACTATCACTGCTAGTCAGTTAGCAGAGTTGTATATCTCCAGAATTGTTTCACTCCACGGTATTCCGAAGGAGATCAGTTCGGACCGTGGCGGCCTTTTCACTTCCAAATTCTGGGAAAGTTTCCAAACATCTATGGGAACTCATATTACCTGGAGTTCAGCTTATCACCCCCAATCCTAAGGCCAAGTCGAACGAGTCAATCAAGTGCTTGAAGACATGCTGCGAGCTTGTGTTATATCGTTTGGCAAGAAGTGGGAAGAATCTCTTCCATATGCCGAGTTCTCTTATAACAACAGCTATCAAGCCAGCTTGAAAATGGCCCCCTTCGAAGTACTCTATGGACGTAAGTGTCGAACCCCTCTGAATTGGTCAGAAACTGGGGAACGACCGCTTGTGGGTCCGGATATTATTCAACACGCCGAAGAACAAGTTCGTATTGTCCGGGAAAATCTCAAGGCGGCTCAGGACCGCCAGAAGAGCAACTATGATCACAAACGATGGGGTTTGACTTATCAACCTGGTGATCAAGATTATTTGCGAGTCACTCCTATGAAGGGCACCCACCGTTTTGGAATCAAGGGCAAGCTAGCTCCGCGCTATATTGGTCCTTTCCGCATTGTTGCAAGGCGTGGACAGGTGGCATATAAATTGGAATTGCCGCCGCAATTCTCTCATATCCACAACGTCTTCCATGTGTCGCAACTTCGTAAATGCTTCAAGGAACCTCCGCACCGAGCAGTGGATCACGAGATGCTCGAATTGCATGATGATCTTTCTTATAAGGAGCATCTGATCCGCATTCTCGATGAAGCTGAATGTCGAACCCGTCAAAAGGTTACCAAGTTCCTCAAAGTACAGTGGTCAAATCATACGGAAGATGAAGCCACTTGGGAACGCGAGGATAATCTTCGTGTGGAATACCCCGAACTTTTTCCTTCTACCTCTTAATTCTCGGGACGAGAATTCTTGTTAGTAGAGGAGATTTGTAACACCCCCAGTGGTTAACTACAATAATCGCCCTTTTGATTATGCCATCTCATCATGTTTAACAGTGCATGATCATCATTAGCATTATATTGCATTTCAACTCCTAAGTCAAAATCCAAATTTAAATGAAAGTGGAAAATAAAAGTTGTCTAACATAAAAACTAAAATGTTCAATAAATAACAAATATTCCAGAGACTATTCTAAAATTGAAACCAACAATAAATTAATTAATTAGGTTGCTCAAACTTTACCAAAACAGTAAGGATTAATGCATTTTGTTTATTATAAAAATTGTGTGAACTCAAATTGACTCCAAACTAATTTTTGACAGTGGTAGAGGATGCCTAGTATTTATTGGAACAATTCCTATGTTTTACAAAATTCAATTTGAGGCCTAACAATTTACTAAACAGAGATATGTGAATAAATAAAAGAAAAGGACAAAAAGAAAACAAAACAGCAAAAAAAAAGGAAAACCCCCTGGCTAACTGGGCCTCGGCCCAGCTGGCCGCAACTAGCCAGGCCGGCCCAGCCACCCCGCCGCTATAACCCTTCCCCCCCCCCACTCCCCACCAAAACCCTATCCCGATCCACTCCCCGCCCCGATCCCCTTCTCCCTCCTGGATCGGGGTCGAACCCGATCCTAGCGCCGCGCCGCGCCCGCCCCCTCCCTCTGCTCCGGCCAGCCCCGCTCGCGCGCCACTGCGGGCCGTCGCCGCTCGCCTTCCGGACTCCTCCTCGCCCCTCCTCTCTCTCGCGCGACGCCTGCCTGCAACCGCGGCCTCGCCTCGTCGTCGACCCGGCGCCGTCCCGTCGTCCCCTGCGCCCCATCGCCGGCGCCGCCCGTCGCTCGCCGTCCCCGACCTCCTCCCCGGCTCGCTTCCTCGCGCCTCGCCGCCCTTGTGCCCCTGCAACGCGGGTGAGAAACCCCACCGGCCTCCCCTTCCCTATGCCGCTGTGCTCGCCATTGCCCGTGCCACCTGCCACTGCTCCGTCCCGCACGTGCTGCACCGCACCTCCGCGCGCACGCCCGCGCCCAGCCTAGCCGCTCCGGCCGTGCCCCGTGCGCCCCAGACGCGCCCCGCCACCGAGCGCGCACGCGCGCGCCTGGCCCTGCGCCTCGCTGCGGTCCCGCGCGCCCCCGTCCGCCCACGCTCGCCTTCCGCCCGCGCGCGACCCCGCGCACGCCGGCGCTCGTCACCGCTCCGCCCTGGATCGCCCGCACGCCGCACCCGCACGGCCCGTGCGCGCCCGCACGTCCGCAGTGGCCCAGTGCCATTGCCAGGTGGGGCCCGAGGCCTCTGTGCCACCGACAGCAGGGGCCCACAGCCCCAGAACGTTAATTAAAAAAAGGGTTTAAAAAAGAAAAAGGAATAAAATAAATAAATAAATTTTAATTAAATAATTAATTAACTTAGTTAATTCTGTTTAATTAAACTAATTATCTAGTTAACCTAATTAAAATGTAATTAGGTTAATTAACCCTAATTAACCTAAACAGAGTATGACAGGTGGGACCCACTGGTCCTGACATCATGCTGACGTCATGCTGACGTCAGCAAACACTTTTTCGGATAATGTTTATTTTAAATAATTAAATAAATTCTAGAAATTTGGTAAATAGTTTTTCTCGTTTTTGTTTTTCCTTTCTTAAATTTGCTCTCTTTCAGAAAACCAAATATTCCAAAAATATTTCAGTGTGTTTCTCTGAATTTCTTTTTATTGAGTCATACCGAGGAGAAGACCACGATGAAAATGTTGAGTGGCTCTCATATGCATTGTTGTTGATCTAACAATGAGCCCGTATTACCTTGTTTTCTTCTTTTTGAATAAAATGTTTGCAGATTCCAGCTTAGTCCACGGCACTCTTGCATTATTATTATTTTCATATCACTCGGTCATGCAAGTGAAAGGCAATAATGACGATATTTGATGAACTGGCTGTGGCAGAGAGAAACGGATATGAACTCAACTTGTTCTGTTTTTGTAAATATGTTTAACCTAGTATCCATGATTCAGGTCATTATGATCAAACATGTTTGCAATGACCCTTCGAGATTATAGTTTCTCATGTCATGCTTAAGTAGCTAGGAGTGGATAATGATTTATCTTGGATGTCAACATTGCGTTAAAATAATTGTGATGTAGTATGATGATATGGTATCCTCCTCTGAATGTTCGGGTGGCTTTACTTGGCACATGTTCATGCATGTAGTTGAATCAAAACCAACATAGCCTCTATGATATTTATGTTCATGGTGTTCATATCCTACTCATGCTAGTATCCAATGTTACATATGCATAATGCATGTTCATGACCGTTTTTGCTTTCTAGCTGGCCGCTTCTCAACCTAATTGCTAGCCTTCGCCTGTACTAAGTGGGAATTCTGCTTGTGCCTCAAAACCCTTAAACCCAAGTTATTCCAGATGAGTCCACCATACCTACCTATATGCGATATTACCCTGCCGTCCTAAGTAAATTTGCATGTGCCACCTCTAAAAAACTTCAAATAAATATCAGTTTTTGTGCGCCTGGATTGTTCATAGAGCGACAGGAGGTAGTCAGTATCTTCCATGTTAAGCGGTTTATTCTCATGATGAGTGTTTATTCACTCGTCCTTGCACGAGAGGGGCAGTAATAGGGATTCCCAGTGTCGAATTCAAATTGCAAATAATTAAACAAAACTCCCCCAGGAATGTTGTTGGTATGGATGGCACCCGTTGTTTTGGACAAGCCGTGGAGTGTGATTGTTGGTGGAGGGGGAGTAAACCTTTACTTTTATCGCTTGGGAACCGCCACTAATGTGTTTAGCATGGAAGATACCGATAACTAATGGTCGCAAATTAAATTAGAAGGGTGCATTTCTCAAAATTTCATTTACCTCTATTTTAAAACTTGAGCTCTGGCACCTCTACAAATCACTGCTTCCCTCTGCGAAGGGACTATCTATTTACTTTTATGTTGTGACATCACCTTCTCAAATAAGCACCAGAACCTGAGAGCACTATTGTCATCCTCATGCACTGTGTATAGCTAATGTTGGGTGCATCATGACTGGATCTTTTCTACCATGAATTACAATGTTTAGGCGCTGCTCGGACTTTGGAGGTGCTCTGCATTTATGTTTTGTGGCCTCAGAAAGGTCTAGCGAGATACATCTATTGTCATATTATATCATGGTTGCTTTGACAAAGTGTTGTTGTTTGAGATATCTTATTATTGCTCGCTAGTTGATTATGCCATTGATATGAGTTAATATAATTTTTAAGAGTTATTGTCGACATGGTTAGTTATAACCTTTGCTGAAAACCTGGGTGCTACTTAAGCTTATTTATGTAAACAAGAGCAAAAGAGTTCATAAAAGTTTTTCTTTTTCACTTTCAGTTTATCAACTGAATTGCTTGAGGACAAGCAAAGGTATAAGCTTGGGGGAGTTGATACGTCTCCGTCGTATCTACTTTTCGTAACGCTTTTCCTCTTGTTTTGGACTCTAATTTGCATGATTTGAATGAAACTAACCTGGACTGACACTGTTTCCAGCAGAACTACCATGGTGTTGTTTTTGTGCAGAAATAAAAGTTCTCGGATTGGAACGAAACTTCGCGAGGATTTTTTATATAATAAAAGAGAATTTCTGGAGCCAAGAACCACAGGAGGGGGGCACCTAGGTGGGCACAACCCACCAGGGCGCGCCCCCCCTCCAGGCGCGCCCAGGTGGGTTGTCCCCACCTGGTGGCCTCGCAGACTCCAACCGTGATACTATAAAATCACATATTTGGAGAAAAAATCAGGGAGAAAGAATTATCACGTTTCACGAGACGGAGCCACCGCCACCTCCTGTGCTTCATCGGGAGGCCAGATCTGGAGTCCGTTTGGGGCTCCGAAGAGGGGGATCTTAGATCTTTGTCATCACCAACCCTTCTCCATCGCCAATTCCATAATGCTCCCCACCGGGAGAGAGTAATTCCTTCGTAGGCTTGCTGGTCGGTGAGGAGTTGGATGAGATTCATCATGTAATCGAGTTAGTTTTGTTAGGGCTTGATCCCTAGTATCCATTATGTTATGAGATTGATGTTGCTATGACATTGCCATGCTTAATGCTTGTCACTTTGGGCCCGGGTGCCATGATTTCAGATCTGAACCGTTTATGTTATCACCATTATATCTATGTTCTAGATCCGATCTTGCAAGTTATAGTCACCTACTACGTGTTATGATCCGGGAACCCCGGAGTGACAATAGTCGGGACACTTCCCAGTGATGACCGTAGTTTGAGGAGTTCATGTATTCACTATGTGTTAATGCTTTGTTTCGGTTCTCTATTAAAAGGAGGCCTTAATATCCCTTAGTTTCCAATAGGACCCCGCTGCCACGGGAGGGTAGGACAAAAGATGTCATGCAAGTTCTTTCCATAAGCACGTATGACTATTTACGGAATACATGCCTACATTATATTTATGAACTGGAGCTAGTGCCGTATCGCCCTAGGTTATGACTGTTATATGATGAATATCATCCAACGAATTCACCGATCCAATGCCTACGAATTTCTCTCATATTGTTCTTTCTAAGTTACCTCTACTATTGTTACTTTTGCACTTGCTACAAAATCATTGCTGTTACTGTTACCGGTACTATTGCTGTTGCTACTACTATCTAAACTACCATACTACTTTGCTACTGATCACTTTGCTATAGATAATTAATCTCCAGGTGTGGTTGAATTGACAACTCAGCTGCTAATACTTGCAAATATTCTTTGGCTCCCCTTGTGTCGAATCAATAAATTTAGGTTGAATACTCTACCCTCGAAAACTGTTGCGATCCCCTATACTTGTGGGTTATCGCAAACAGTTAATCCTTCTAAAGCGTATGCCCTCAATTGCACGCACCTTTATCTAGCTGCCCATTTCTGTTGTTCTGCCTCATCACAAACACTTAATCCGAGTGAACTGTATGCCGTATATCGCACACACTTTCATCTGGCTGCCTGTTTTTGTTCTTCTTCCTCATCCCAAATAGTTAATCGAAGTGAACCGTATGCCCTGCATCGCACACGCAACTAAAATCGGAACCGTGTTTGATGGCTCCGCCATCGCAAACGTTTTGCATCTTTTTTGACGGTTTTTTACATCACTGTTTGCGATTAATGCATCGCACACAGTTTCGTCAAACGGTCTCTGATCGTAGTGTCGTGTTAGCAGCATCCTGCAGTAGTGATTACGTGCATGATTTGGCTAATATGCAGAAGAAACTTACCACGGGGAGCTCGTACATGGCCCGGTGAGCCGCGTCATTCGGTGTCCTCTCCTCCTCCAACAACGTAGCCGTCCTCTCCTCCAACTCCCTCTCCTTCTCCACCGCCTGCCGGTCCCTCTCCTGCAAAAGCGCCTGGGTTGCCTCTCTCTCTTTCTGAAGAGCAGCCTACAACACCACTCCTCGTTAGCAATGTAATGGAAGAAAGATATCTGAGTCCGTATAACTAACCTCGATGGCGAGCTCTACTGGCCGTGGACAAGGCCTTATCTCAGGACATGGGCTCGTTTGGCGCGCCATGATCTCCGGGAGAGTGCCAGGACAATGTATAAGTCCATCTCCAATGGCTATCGAGCCATGGGGCCTCCCGCCACCAGATATCATCACCAGCTCTGGATCAATGGGACCCTGTCTTGGGTTAAAGTCCTCCCCTTTCCTCGTCTTCCCCTCATCTCTGTACCTCATGAACTTGTGGTGGGAGGAGATGTTGGTGAAGCTCTCTGGATGATCGAGGTCATACGCAGAGAATGCCTTGGCCTTTTTGTACGAGGTAGTATGGGCCATGGCATAGAGGCCATACACCTCTGGCACCTCCGTCTGATTGTGTCGCGCCTAAAAGAGAGGAACCAAGTATTCGTAATTAAAGGGCTCAAGCTAGCATGAAGAATGAATTGCATGAATCATGAAGCAAACCACATACCCAGTTCTGCCCGAACTGATATAAGTTGGCGCTGCCTTGATGGTGTGGCACACCTTCCATTTGGGCACGCCGGTCCTTGGCATTGTTGTGGACGGCTAGCCATCCTGGTGAGCACCACTCATCCACCAACGCCTCCCAACAATCCATCTTATCCGCACACCATCTCGGGGGCACCTAAATTAGTAAGGAGAAATTTGAGCGCTACACCAACGAATCAAATCAAGGAAACTAAGTACAAGGCCTTAAGAATAGGTAATTACCTTCATGTACTTTTCCTTCAGCAAAAACTTTCCGCGGCACGATGGCTTGTCCTTCTTAACACCACGCGAGGCGTAGTAGTCTCGAACAGCCTGCGGCCGAGCCTCGTGCCGTAAGTTTTGTAGTAGGCGCTTGCACTCGGTATCGATAACCTGTGCCGCGGCCTCCTCGTATCCCTCCTCACACCTGTAGAAGGTCTGCAATCAAACGAGACAACATTGATTAGTACAATAACTAGATATTGTTGTTTTTTAATTGTTTAAAGGAGAAATTACCCAAAACTTTCTGATCACCATGTCGGCCCTCATGTGGCACAAGACACCGTCGATCATCTCCTCTGGCGGGGCCGCGGCAGCCAAGTAGTGCTCCCAGCTCAATCCTAGCTGTGGAAGGTGACCCTCACCGGGCAATGTGACAAACCCCGGGAAGTTTTGCCGGCAAATCACACCAAGGACTTGGTTGGGCCTGTGGACATCCTGGGCGTGTAGCCAACCCCAGTAGTATGACAAGGCCAACGCATTAGATATTTGAAAAAACGTGAAGGCAAGAGGTACAAAAAGAGTAAATGCACTAACCTCTCCCCATCAAGCCTAATCAACCACCTCTGCTCGCGGGTCGCCGGCACAGGCGGGAGCCGTGTACTACCACGCTGGTAGACGGTGCCCCCCTCAACCACCTCGCCCTCGCTATCAGAAATCCGATCCCTGCCACCATCAGCATGGCCACTCGGCCCCTCAGGCGGATCCGGCCACGTACCCCATCCGGACATGTCCTGGGACGTAGCCTGGTCCGGAGTCTCGTGGGTCGAAGTCTCATGGGCCGAAGGCCCGTCGACCCAAGGCTCGTGGACCGGAGTTCGCGTAGCCTCCTCCTCAGAAGGGTCCACCCTAGCAGTCTTGTGCTCGGATGAATCAGCTGGGGGTGGTGGCGAGGAAGGTGTAGCAGCCTACCTACCTCTCCCGCGGCCACGTGCACCTCTACCACCTCTCTTCTTCCCTCCCTGACCTCCTCTCACGGTGGGTAACAACACCGACGAAGAAGCGCCCACCGGTGTCTGCATACTATCGAGCAACGCTCTCCGGAGAGACTGGGGTGGAATGGAAGTACCCCTCCCACCACGCGCCGATGGAGAAGGAGCCTCAGAGTGCTCTGGAGCCGCACCCACCATCTTTCAACACCTGCCATGACAAAGAGTAAATGAAATTAGTACAACATAAAAAATTTGAATACCGACATGAATAATAATATGTATATAACTTAAGTGTATCGTCATCATGTACAACATAGACAAATTGAATACCTAACATGCACTAATAATATATATGTATATAATAAAAATTGAATACCTGACATGAACTAATAATAATCTTGATCGTCTATATATGCTCCGGGATCAATAAATGCATCATCATCATCACTACCATGAATGACGTGCTCATCGGGTTCAGCGGCATCAACATGTGGAAGGCCACCTTTATGTAATCGGTCAAGCATTGACAGGTCATCTGCAGCAGTAACCTCTTCTTGTTCCAGCTCAGGGGTGAAGTCGGATTCACTATCGCTGTCTACTTCAATGTTCTGGGGTGAAGTAGAGCGGTTTTTGAAATGTGTTTTGGAAAGACGTGTTTCTTGGAAGAATTTTCCGTCATATGTGTCTGGGTTAATGTGAGGTTCATAATCCTCTTCCTTGGGGGGAGGTGGTCTAGCACGTGGCGGCACTTCATAAACGACATCCCAACCATTCAGATTGGGATCAGTTTGGCAGGCCCACGGTACATAGAAAACTTGGGTCGCCTGTTGAGCCGTAATATAGACATTGGGAACATCTAAATGGGTGCTTTGTTTGATTTCGACTAGCCCTATATGTTCATGAGTCCTTCTAGTCTCCTTCGGCAGGAACCAATAACATTTGAAGACTAAGACGTTCGATGGGTTTTCACCATAGAATAGAAGTTCATAAATTGCTTCAACTCTCCCATAATACTCGGTACCTCCTTCGCCGATAGCAGAGACACAACAATTTGTAGACTTTTGGTCATCCATAGATAGCTCTTTGCCATAGGTATGAAAGAGATACGCGTTGATGTCGTATTTGTCAAATGAACGGACCTTATAATCAAAACCATTAGCGACTTGTCTCAATTCGGCATCCATAGTGTCTGAATTGGCCTACAAGTTTAATACGAAAGGATTGTTGCATTAGCCGCAAATTAGACAAAGAAATGAAATGGTCTAATGGAAATTACCGTTTGTTTAAACCAAGAGATGAAACCGGGAAAGCCGCCTCCATGCTTTGCCACAAGCTCATAATCTTCAATGGAATCCTTTTGGATCACCGCTCCATCCGAGAATTTGGTGACGTATCGACTGTATCAAATATCCGGGAATAAGAGAAGTTCAAAGGAATTAGAAGTTCCGAAACAATGTACCGAGAACTTACTCGATGTACGTCCGCACTTCTGTTAGGTTGTTGAAGATATACGACAAAATGGTGCGCCATTCTTCGACATCCAATGCTATTGCTTTCGAAGCACCAGCTGGTGCGAGCTTCCCTTTGAATAGGCTGAGGTTGGATACACCTTTTTTTAGGGTCGCCAACATTGTACCGAGGCTTCGGATTATGCAAATGATGATTTTTGGCTTCATAGTGTGTTGGGGATATCGTGTGACATATGCCAGGGGGTGGCTTATCATGGATGGGGACAAGAGTACGTCGCCGGGCTCTAGAAGCGGGAGTGAGCGAGACCGCATACGCCTGCGAATCTTACCCAGGTTTGGGGCTCTCCTAGGAGATAACACCCCTAGTCCTGCTCTGCAGGGTCTGCGCATGATGACTATGATCAACAAACTAGCTACAAGCTTGCTCCTTGAGCTGTTTCGGCTAGAGGTGGGAGAAGGGCAAGTCTAGCTCTACTCCTCTCTCTACGTGAGTGTATGCGAATGGCGTGGGTGATGATCCGAACCCCTTGCATGGGTGAGCCTGGGGGGTTTATATAGGCCTACCCCCAGGGGTACAATGGTAATCCGGCCGGGTGTAGGACCCGGCCGTCAGCATCTCTGGTTGCCGGCTTCTCAGGCCGACCGCTGGGGTCCGCCGCCTGGTGGGCCCCGCCGACTGCCATGATCTCAGCCGTCAGGTAGGGCCCGCCGCCTACGGGCCATGTTGACTGCTTTATACTGTAGCCTCGCCCCTGATGACGAAGGCTTGGTCGGAAGGAGCGTGGCTATAGTCCGCCGCCTGACAGGCGCTCACTGTAGCCATACCCCGTCTCATCTGGTTGATGGCGCACGGACTTCAAGGGGGAGAAGGGCCGCCTGCTAGGAGTCGTCCCTCCCTTATTGCCGCCTGATTGAGGTGGGCCGCCTTTGGGTGGCTCGCGGACAGGTAGGGCCCGCCGCCTACGGGTCGTACTGACCGCCCGTCGTGGGAGCGTGGCTCCCTCTGGCGCTAGTGATGTCACGGACTGCGTGGTTACAGTGTCGCGCTGGGCGGGGGGTGTTCGCCCAGTACACGGCTCTGCGGCCAAGCCCCATCCTAGGTTCGGGGGTGGCAGGCCGTACTATAGCCATGCCTTGTCTTGTCGTGGTAATGTGGTGCTGACTTCGAGGGGGCGAGGGGCCGTCTGCCAGGAGTCGGCCCCCTTGTGGCCGCCTTCTATGGTCTTGCTGCTTTCTAGCAGCCGGCCCTTTGGACCAGCCGGCCCAAGAAGGCGGTCGTGCTTCCAGAGGGCGTGAGGGGCGCGGCCGGCCCCGATGTGTTGAAATACCATGGGGGGCTGATGTGGCTACCCATGGTCATTTACTCCGACAGTAGTCCCCAAAGCTGGTGGGGCACCGCGGCTGAAAAGCAAGGAGCCTCAGCAGCTTCCTACTTTGATTGGCCTGGTAGTTGGGCTTTGTCCGTCTTCTAGAGAGGCCGATTGCGAGGAGCCGACCAAGGCCAGGCCGGCCGCCTGGCGAATTCGAATCGTCGTGGCGGAGGCCGGGTTAGATGCCAGCCGGACGACAGGCTTGCCGCCCATGGCTCGCCCGCCACGCGGCGCCAGCAGGCCAGGCCGACCTCCCAGCCCGCGTGCGCGATGAGACGTCGCCGCAGGCCAGGGCCCGGCGCTACAGGGCCTCGGCACGCGTGCAGATCCGCTGTGGCCGAGGCGGGCGGTTGCGATTCCCGGGTGTGATTAATACACGCCATCACGGCGCTGTAATTGCGGGGTCGTGGGGGGAGTGGGCGCAATTAATCTTGCGCCCCCCACGTCTCGCCCCCTCGGCTCCGCAGCCAGAGGGCTATAAGTAGGGGGAGGAGGGGGGCAGCAGAACGCACGCGTGCCCTCCTCTCCCTTCTCTTTGCTTTTCTCCTTCCTCTTCCTCTTGCTGTTGCCGCGGCCTCTCCTCTCGCCGGAGTGCTGCCGCAGCCTGCCGTCGTCGGACCTTCACGCGCCACAGCCACCTTGCGCCGCCGCCGAGCACGGAGCCCATGGCGCCAAGCGGCCGCGCGGGCGACTGGGATGGCTCCAACGTCGACGACGGGCACTTGGAGTTCCTCCGCTAGACCCGGCGGCTCCCCAACGCATCGAACCTCAAGGTGCGTGTCCCCCCCGAAAGGGAGATCTCGCTGGCGCTGGAAGGCGGTGAGCGCGTCGTCTTTCGGTCGCATTTCCTCCGCGGCTTCAGCCTTTCGGCGAGCGGATTCTTCCGCTTGTTTTTGGACTTCTACGGAGTGCAGCCCCACCATCTTACTCCGAATACGGTGGTGCTCCTCTCTGCCTTCGTCACCCTGTGCGAGGGCTACCTCGGCACGCTCCCCTCACCCGAGCTGTGGGGAGAGCTTTTCTATCTCAAGCTCGGTACCGCCGCCAAGAACGAGGCGACCCAGTGCGGAGCCTGCGTCGCGGTGCGGTGCACAAGATTCGGGGTCTGCTTCCCGGCTCTCGCCCTGCTGCAGTCGGCCAAACTGTGGCAGAAGTCGTACTTCTACGTCGAGAACATCCACTCGACGCGGGACTACGTCAACCTACCGGCCTACGCAGCCGGCCCGCCTGTCCAGCCTCGCACCAACTGGAAGTTCCGGCCGAGAACCCTGTCAGCCGCGTGCTCCACCGCGCTCCTCCGGCTCCGGGAGATGACGGCGTCGGAGGGCCTCAAGGCCTCAGACCTGCTGACCGCGTTCGTGAAGCGCCGGGTGCTGCCCTTCCAAGCCCGGCCCCACCTGATCAGTGACATAAGTGGGCATCGGGATCCATGCCGGATGTCCACCAAGGTGATGCCGGATGTGGAGGTGGTCCGCATGGTGAACTTCTTCTCCGACTGCAAGCTGTCGGAGACGGAGTGGCAATTCGGCAAGCCGCCGTACAGCCGGGCCAACCCGCCGCCTCCGGTACGTCTCCTTATTCTTTTTTCCTTTGTTCGTCCGGGTTCTTTCTTGCCGCCTGACCAGTCGGCCTTGGTGCAGCGCTTCCCAGGCAAGACGGCCACTGACACACCGGCCCCGGGTCACCAGTACATGGCGGACCGGTCGGTGAGTGACGTGGACGACCCCAACTTGGGGGTGGCCGCTCAGGAGGAGGACGAGGCCACAGGCGGTGGCGGCGAGGGAGCAGGCGGCTCCTTAGGAGGCGGCCTCGGGGATTGGCCGGACGACGAGGACGAGGACGAAGAGCCACGCCGTGCCCATGGCGCCGACAGGGGGGGCGCCAGCTCCTCGGCAGCGCCAACCGCAGCAGCCGGCGCACCGAAGCGCCGGGGCGACGCCGGGTTGTTCGGCAGCCGGCCCAAGAAGGCCAAGACCTCGGCCACCGCGACCAAACGACAAGAGGCTGTCGCGAAGGCGGCCCTCTTCCAGAAGGCCCCAAAGTGGCTCCCGCTGGTGTCAGCATAAGCACCTTGTCCTTTCTTGCATCTTGCTTTGCGTTTGCTTTTCTTCTATCTTTGCAATCTTTTTACTCTCTTCCTCCCTTGGTGCGCAACGCCCCACTTTCCTTGTCGCGAGCCCCGTCCGGCTTGGTGGTCGGGGCGGCAGACGACGTCGTGGGCCCCCGCCGCGTGGATCCTCTTGCCGCCCTTCAGGAGGCGACGGAGAAGAACGCGCGGGAGGCGCGAGAGGAGAGGGAAGCTGCGGCCCGGGAGAAGGCGGAGGCCGACGCGGCGGCGAAGGCCCAAGCGGACGCCGCGACCAAGGAGCAGGCGGACGCAGCCGCCAAGGCGCAGGCGGAGGAGGTGTTCCGCAGCCAGGCTCCGGAGTCCACCGGTCCGCAATCTGTGGAGCCTGTTGTGCTGCAGGTCCAGGCTCCGACTGGAGGAGCCGGCGATGACCAGCCGGTCCGAGAGAGGGGAGGGGACCCTGTTATCCTGGAGGTGGAGGTGCCCCCGCGCACACCGGCTGCCGATGCCCAGGGCAGTCGTCCTGACGCGTCGCTGGTGCCGCCAGCCAGCGGTGAGTTGATGGTGGGTCCGACTCCCGCAACCCGTATCCCAGCACGTCGGCGTGCGGGGAAGGCGGCCTCAGCACCGCGGCCGTTGGAGGTCGGGGCCGCTAGCTCGTCGGCGCCCGACGCCGAGGCTACCAGCGCCGCCCCACCGGATTGGACGTCTGGGGGTGGTACGGGTGTTTTGAACGCGGCCTCACAGGAAGTCCTGGCCCGGTTCAACGCCCAAGGCGCCGCTCTCCAGCAGTACACGCAGGAGTTCCTGGCGACGCGGGCGACCGTTCGGGTATGGTTCTTGTTTTCGTTTCTTTGTAATCTTCCGTGGGGGCACGCCAGCGCACCCACCAGGTGTAGCCCCCGAGTTCCGGGCCGGCTACTGAGAAGGCGGCTCGGAACTTCAAGTCAAGCTCCGAGTACTGACTCGTTACCTTCTTCTGTTGTCTTTGTTGTAGGATTACCACAACATCCGTGCGGCCGCCTACAACTCTTAGCTCCAGGAGCTGACCAAGCGGACCGCCGATCTGACGGAGAGCCAAAGTAAGTACTTGGTCTTCTTCCTTACGGGGGCGCGTCAGCGCACCCGCTGGGTGTAGTCCCCGAGATTCGGGCCGACTGCTGAGCAGTCGGGCCGGATCTCCCGGCAACTTCTTTCCATTGGTGTTGATGGTTTTGTTTTTTCTTCGTTTTTGGCAGAGGCCGCCACAGATCTGCGACAGCGCCTGGGCGAGGCCGAGTCCACACTCCATACCAAGGAGCAGGAGCGCAGCCAGGCGGCCCAGGAATGCGACCACCTGGCCAAGGGGCTGGCGGACCAGGCGGAGCGGCACAAGGTGGAGCTCTGAAAGCTAAAGGAGGAGGAAGACTCCCTCAAGGCCGAGTTCGAGACTCAACGCTTGAACTAGACTGAGAAGGAGTGACTCCTGACCGACGGCTATGGCGAGATCAAGGACATGATTGATGGTAAGTTACTTCTTCTTTTGAACAGCCGTCGACTGCAGCAGGAGTCGGCCTCTGGCTTCTAATCTTTAATCTTCTTCTTGTGCAGAATACTTTCCAGGTCACTCCGTCGCTGTCAGCCAGGCCATCGAGGCACGTCGCGACATGCCGAGGAAAACAGGCGCGGACATTGCGCCCAACGCGCCCTGAAATCTTGGCGAGCAGCTTCTGGCTGTCAATACGTGCCTGCAGCCAGCTCACAGGATGCTTCGTCGCCTGCAGCGCGCCGGGGCTCAGGTGTTGGCCGCCTTTTGTCCCGACGCTCAAATTCCACGCACCCCCAGTCGGACTGCCGACTGGCTGGAGGTAGCGGTCGGCCGCTTCGAGGCTTGGAAGGGCGCCGTGGCTTGGGCGGGTGCGCGGACGGCCTTGGAGTTCACCAAGGCGTGGTATCCTGGGCTGGACCTGGCCCAGCTGGCCACCTTCCGGCAGGAGGCCAGACCGGAGCTGGCGGCGGTGGGCCCTGCGCTTACTCAATGTGCGGCAGCGATCGCCGAGTACGCCGACACCACCGTTTTCATCCCCAAGCTAGACAAGGAAGGTGCTGAGGTGCTGCCCGACTGGTTCGGGCTGAACCCGGTGGATGCGGGGGACTCGGCGGAAGAGAGCACCTCCAGCGACGAGGGCGAGGACGAAGAGTACGGGGACGGCGAAGACAACGCGCAGGGCGACGGAGCGGACAGCCGGCCTCAGCCCGACCAATCATCGACCAACCAGCCGCGTGCTACCGCACCGACTGCTGCCGGGGGCAATCACGCCGAGACCCTTCAGTCGGCCGCTCCACCATCCGGCGCCGCTGCCTCTGCCAACCCGTCGGACCCGCCTGCTGCTCCTTTGGCCTAGATGGCCACTTTGTCTTATCTTTCCTATTCTTTTAATCTTTTGAACAAGAATGTTAAATTCGCGCAATTCCACCCGCTGGGGGTGTATTCAAACTTTGTTGAATGCTGGCTATGAGCTCTGCTATGTAAATCAACTTATTCGCACAAGTTGTGCTCTGCCGGGTTCTAACTTTGCCTTGTTTTTCTGCTCTTTTTTGGCTTTTTCCTTTGCCGCCTTCCTTTGGCTACCGCCCTACCAGCCGGATAGCCGCTCTGCGGTCTGTGGCTAGGTCCGGTGCTTGGCCGTTTAGGAGGACAAGTACTTTGGCCGTTTTAGAACATAGCAAGTCAAGTGAGAAGCCGGCCGGCCGGCTGCTCAGCAGCCAGAGGGTGAGGCGAGGAGCCGGCTTAGCCTATGTTGATGCTTTTTTCCTTAGTCATTTTTCGTGTGGACACAGTTTCCTGCCTTTAGCTCTTGCCAGCCGGACAGTCGCTCTGCGAGCTGCGGCTTAAGGCAAGAGAGGGCTTAGATGTCTGCACACTACTTGTCCGACTACAGGTGGCACCAACATAGGACAAGGCGGCGAGCCCCCGGGCCGACTGGTCGGAACCCGGTGCCGGGCGGAGGAATGAAACAACACATTCTCAGGCATAAACTTATCATACAGATAAAAACGATAGTCCCCGAGTGCTCCTCGAGGGACCCGATGCCTTCACTCTTAATACGCAAGGTAGCGTGGTACATACTGCATTAGCTGTAAAATCTTCGGAGGAGATTTGCGTTCCATGGGCGCTCCGTTTCCTTGCCGGAATCATCCCTCTTGCGTGCCCTGGGTTTCTGCGCGTCGATGAGGTAGTAGGAGTCGTTGCCCAAGGATTTGCTGATGACGAAGGGTCCTTCCCAAGGGGCCGAGAGCTTGTGCTGGCCAGCTGTTCACTGGATCAGCTGGAGCACAAGGTCCCCCTCTTGGAAAGATCGTGGCTTGACCTTCCGGCTGTGGTAGTGGCGTAGGGCCTGCTGGTAGATGGCGGACCGGTTGAGTGCCAGCAGCCGGCCTTCTTCCAGCAGGTCGACGCCGTCTTCTCGCGGCTCCCTTGCCTCCGCCTCCGTGTACATGGTGACGTGAGGCGAGTCAAACTCGATGTCAGTTGGGATGACAGCCTCGGCCCCGTACATGAGGAAGAAGGGAGTGAAGCCGGTTGATTTGTTCGGCATGGTCCGGAGACTCCAGAGGATGGCCGGTAGCTCCTCGATCCAGCAGCCAGCCGAGCGCTCCAGCGGCTCGACCAGTCGGGGCTTGATGCCAGACAAGATGAGGCCGTTTGCTCGCTCGACTTGGCTGTTTGACTGCGGATGGGCAACGGACGCTAAGTCCAGTCAGATGCCCTGCATCACGCAGAAACGGGCCAAGGCGCCTTTGGCAAAGTTTGTGCCATTGTTAGTGATGATGCTGTGCGGTATGCCGTACCGGACGGTGATATCAGTGATGAAGGTCACCGCAGTTGGACCGTTCACCTTCTTAATTGGCTTTGCTTCAATCCACTTGGTGAATTTATCCACAGCGACCAGCAGATGGGTCATGCCGCCGCGTGCCATTTTGAACGGGCCCACCATGTCCAGCCCCCAGACGGCAAATCGCCAAGTGATGGGGATGGTCTTGAGTGCGGAAGCTGGCAGTTGTTGCTTGGAGCTGAATTTCTAGCACCCTTTGCACTTCTTGACCAAGTCCTTGGGGTCGTCCAAAGCAGTCGGCCAGAAGAATCCATGGCGGAAAGCTTTGGCGACAAGGGATCTGGAGGCCGCGTGGTGGCCGCATTCGCCTTGATGGATGTCTCTGAGGATTGCCTTGCCTTTTTCTGGCTCAATGCAGCGCTGGAAGACGCCAGTCACGCTGCGTCTGACAAGCTCTTTGTTCACTATCGTGTATGCTGCTGCCCGGCATTGCACTTGCCGGGCCAAAGTCTCGTCGGCTGGTAGCTCTCCGCATACCAGGAAGTTGAGGATGGGCTGCGCCCATGACGATGCTTCGACCACTGTCATCACGGCCAGTGGAACCAGGGCGGTTTTGTTGGGAGGAGGCGGGTTGGAGTCGGCCACCTCTTGTTGTGTCGCTGAAGTCCCCGGGCCGACTGCTGCAGCCCCCGGGCCGAGTTCTGAAGTCCCCGGGCCGGGCGCGACTGCTGCACTCACCGAGCCGCCTGCCGGCGTCCCTGGGCTGACTGCCGCAGCCCCCGGGCCGGGTGCGACTGCTGCAGTCCCTGAGCCGCCTGCCGAAGTCCCCAGGCCGGCTGTTGCAGCCCCCGAGTCGGATCCGACTGTTCCGGGAGCAGTCGGCACGAAGATGGACTCTGATTCCAGCGAAGGCTTGATAGATGGCTTGCGGAGTCATTAAGGGGAAACGCCGGCTGGTATAGCTTGGCGGGTGGAGCCAATTCATGCCAGGGCATCAGCTTGCTCGTTCTCAGCTCGTGGTACATGAAGGAACTCGCACCCGTCAAAGTATCCACTGATCTACTGGACGAGGAAGCGGTAGCTTGCCATGTTTGCATCCTTGGCGTCGAGTCGCCAGACGACTGCTGGACTACCAAGTCTGAGTCGCCGTAGCATAGAATCCGGCGTATGCCAATCTCTTTGGCCAGTCGGCGTCCGTGTACGAGCGCCTCGTACTCGGCCACGTTGTTGGAGGCGGCAAAGTGAATTTGCAATGTGTACTTGAGCTTGTCGCCTTTGGGAGAGGTGAGGATGATGCCGGCTCCCAGACCGGTGCGCATCTTTGAGCCATCAAAGTGCATTCGCCTATGGGTGGAATCCGGCGCTGGCGGTAGGTACTGGGTCTCGGCCCAGTCAACGAGGAAGTCGGCCAGCGCTTGGGACTTGATGGCGGTGCGGGGCTGGTAGAGGATGGTGTGGGGAGCTAGCTCGATGGCCCACTTGGCCACCCGGCCTGATGCATCTCTGTTGCCCATGATCTCGGCAAGTGGGGCAGTGCAGACAACCGTGATGGAGTGCTCTTGAAAGTACTGCTTGAGCTTCTTGGCGGCAAAGTATACGCCATAGCACATCTTCTGGTAGTGGGGGTAATTCTGCTTGGAGGCCGACAGTACTTCGCTCAGGTAGTAGACGGGCCTCTGGACCGGCTGTGCCTTGCCGTCCTCCGGGCGCTCGACCACAATGACAGTGCTGACCACCCGGCTGGTGGCGGCGATGTAGAGGAACATGGGCTCCTTAGCAGCCGGGGCCGCCAGGACAGGCGGCGTTGTCAGCATTTTCTTGAGCTGGAGGAAGGCCTCGTCCGCCTTGTCGTTCCACTCGAAGTGAGTGGTTTTCTTTATTAACTGGTATAGGGGAAGAGCCTTCTCGCCCAGCCGACTGATGAAACGGCTGAGGGATGCCAAGCACTCGGTGAACTTATGGATGTCTCGCAGCCGGGTGGGCCTCTCCATCCGCTCAATGGCCTTGATCTTCACAGGGTTGCACTCGATGCCGCGCTCTGAGACAAGGAAACCAAGGTGCTGGCTGGCAGGGACTCCGAAGACACACTTTTCTGGGTTTAGCTTGATTTGAAAACAGCGCAGATTATCGAAGGTCTCCTTGAGATCCTCCAGGAGGGTACCATGCTTCTCCGTCTTTACCACAATGTCGTCTACATAGACGTGGGCATTTCTGCCGAGTTGCTTGAGGAGGCACTTCTGCATGCAACGCTGAAACGTGGCACCGGCATTTCTCAGGCCGGATGTCATGGTCAGGTAGCAGAAGGCTCCGAATGGTGTGATGAAGGCGGTCTTCAGCCTATCGGCTGGGTTCAGCTTGATTTGGTGGTAGCCAGAGTAGGCATCCAAAAAACTCAACAGCTCGCATCCGGCTGTGGAGTCAATCACTTGGTCTATCCGGGGCAGAGCAAACGGATCTTTGGGGCAAGCTTTGTTGAGGCTGGTGTAATCAATGCACATGCGCCACTTGTTGTTCTTCTTCAGCACAAGGACTGGGTTGGCGAGCCATTCTGGAAAGAACACTTCCATGATGAAGTCGGCCGCCAGAAGCTGGGCGATCTCTTCGCCAACAATTATTCTCTTCTCTTCTGACAGGCGGCGGAGGGGTTGCTTAACTGGTTTTGCATCTGATCTGACATGTAGCTTGTGCTCGGCGAAATCCGTCAGAACACCCGGCATGTCCTTGGGAGACCATGCGAAGATGTCCCGATTCTCATGGAGGAAATCGACGAGCTCGCTTTCCTATTTACTGTCGAGGTGGGCCCCCATGATAGCGAATCTCTCCGGGTGCTCAGGGTCCAAGGGAATCTTCTTGGTTTCTTTGGCCGGATGGAAGGAGCCCTGGGCCTCTGACTCCTTGGGATCTAGTGACAGGTCCGGCTGCTTGCCGGCCATGGCCACAACCCGATCAAGGAGCCGCCTTTCCGCAGCGATGACAAGGGACTCGGCCAGCCGACTGCTGGCAACAGCACACGTTGCCGACTTCTGGTAGTCGTCGGCTACGGTGATAATGCCCTTTGTATCCGGCATCTTCATCTTGAGGTAGGCGTAGTGTGGCACCACCATGAACTTGGCCAGAGCAGGCCGGCTAAGGAGCGCGTGGTAGGGGCTCTCCAGGTCCACCACCTTGAACCAGATTGGCTCGTGTAGGAAGTGATCCTTAACTCCGAAGAGGACATCTATCTTGATCTTGCCGATTGGAGAGCAGGAAAGGCCAGGTACAATGCCATGGAAGACAGTCCGGCTGGGCTGGAGCTGCTTCTCCTTGACACACAGCTTCTCCAGGGTGTCACTGTAGAGGATGTTGATGCTGCTACTGCCGTCTATCAGAACTCGGGAGAAGCGACAGGCTCGCCGCTCTGTTGAAAAGGTGGCATCCAACACCAGGGCTTAGGAACCCGGAGAAGGCATCACCTCCGAGTGGTCAACGCGGCTCCAGCTGATGGGCCTCTTGGACCAGTGCATGAACTCTGGGACCTCAGAAGCGACCACGTTCACCTCGCGGTGCTGCTGACGCCGGCCATGCCTGTCATCAGCCACACTGGTGAAGACGACGTAGTCTCCGTATTCTTCGGGGAATTCATCTTGGATTGCGCCGACAGGGTGGGCCACCGGCTGCTGAGGAGGCAGAGCCGGCGCACCAGCAGGCGGAGGGGGCAGTCCTTTGCCTTTGGCAATGCGGGTGAGCTAGTGACACTTCCGGGTGGTGTGATTGGAATGCTTCGCGCCACTGTGGAACTTGCAGGGAGCATCAAGGGTTTGCTCGAAGGAGAAGGCGGGAAACCAAGCAGGCTTGCCGCCTTTTTGACGCTTGGGGCCGGGCTGCTGTTCCGGCTGTTGGTCTTCAACTGCTGCCACCTGCCGGCTGGTGGAAGCCGGCTGCTGGGCCTTGCGTTTGTTGTTGTTCGACTGCTGGCGCCGACTGGAGTCACCGGCAGGCGTCTAAGGGGCCGGAGGGAGCATCTTTCCAGATGCGTCCACTCGGAGCTCTGACTTCATGGAGGAGTCGGCGGTGGCGTACTTGTCCTCTATGATCAGCAGCTCGTCGAGTGTGGCTGGCTCATCGCAGAGGAGTCGGTGCTTGAGTAAGGTGCCCTCTCGGCACCCGGTAGTGAAGTACTCTATGGCTTGCACCTCATGCACCCCTTCACAGGAGTTGCGCAGTTCAGCCCCCCACGTCAGGTATTCACGGGAGGACTCGGTTGGGCCTTGGACGCACAGGGAGAGCTGGCGAGGCTTGGGCAGCCGCTTGTAGGTGCTGGTGAAGTTGCGGATGAAAACTTCGGTGAAGTCCAGCCAGCTGTTGATGCTGTAGGGCTTGAGGCTGTTCAGCCATGTCCGGCCGTGCCCTGGAGCATGAGCGGAACGTACTTCACGGCAACGTGCTTGTTGCCGTTTGCTATGCTGACAGCGGTGGAGTAGTCAACCAGCCAATCCTCCGGCTTCACGGAACCGTTGTACTTGGGGGTGTCTCGAGGAAGCGAGAACCCTTTAGGGAAGGGCTCGTCGCGAATGCGGGGGCCGAAACAAGGCGGGCCAATCGCATCTTCTTCTTCTAACAACAGGGATCGAGCCAAGCGGTCGATCCGGAGGCGGGCATCGTTCTCTCCGACTCCTTCACGGGGTCGCAGCCTGTCTCCGAGAATCGGATGCTCAACAGGAGGGGGGAGGCGTGCCTCCACCTGCGCGGGGGAGGCGGTCGATCGTCTCGCCGTTCCACTGCTCGTGGGCGGCCGTCTTGGTCGCGCTCGATGGTGACGCGTGCGCGGCCGTGGCTAACAGCCGGCTCTTGATTTCCTCGGTCACAGGCGCCGGCTGTCGGCGTCCGCGAGGTCGCGCCGTGCTCTCGGCGAGGGGGAAGGTTCTCGTCCTGCAAGCCGGGTTCCACCACGCGGCGGCCGGCTTCTTGCTGCGCGGCGGCCGCGTCGATGAGCTGCTGGACGTGCTCCGTCATGCAGCGGCGCTCGTCGCCCTCCAGGCGGTCCAGCTCATCTGCTGCCGCTTGGGCGGCGCGTAAGTTCTCCATTGGCGTGGCGTAGACCGGGCGGTCGGCCCCCAGCATGCTGGCGATGGCTGCGCCGCTCTGCCGGACCATGCCCACGTGGCTAGGTTCGCCGGCAGCCGGCGTGCCGCAGACGGCGCGATCGATCTTGCGCTGGTAGGCCTCGGTGAGGCGTCTCATGGCTGCCAACTTGTTGGCGCTGTCGAGGAGTGCAACGCGGCATGCTTCCAGCATTTCGCCGTTCGCACCGAGTGTTATGGGCGCGGACAGGTCCCGCATTACCGCCTGCAACGGGTCCCGGCCGGCCTCGCTGGAGGCTCCATCGTGGCTGATGACTAGCACCTCGGTAACGGTGCTAGTGCTAGCGCTGCTGTCTGCAACAGGAAGCGGGTCGTCGAAGATCACCACGTCATCGGGGAAGGCATCAGAAGACGCGGCGTCGGCGTCGATGACCATGTCGACGGGCGGGTCGGTGGAGCCAACGGACTCCAGGTCGGAGGCCGGCTCGTTGGCGATGTGAATCTTGCCAAGGAGGTCGACAAGGCAGCTCTCGGAGCTGGCAGCGCCCGCGTCGGGTGCGGGCTCGTCGGGGAGGCGGATCCTGCCGGTGAGATCAGTGAGGCAGCTTGCGGCACAGGCGGCTTCCGCGCCACACAGCATGTCGGCGCAAATGCCGTCAGGCGTGCCGGGCTGGCTGCGCTCGCCAGGAAGGAAGAGGGTTCCCGTCCAGAACGTGTTTCCGGACGAAGCTGCACCTTGCCCCATGGTGGGCGCCAAATGTCGGGGATATCGTGCGACATATGCCAGGGGGTGGCTTATCATGGATGGGGACAAGAGTACGTCGCCGGGCTCTAGAAGCGGGAATGAGCGAGACTGCATACGCCTGCGAATCTTACCCAGGTTAGGGGCTCTCCTAGGAGATAACACCCCTAGTCCTGCTCTGCGGGGTCTCCGCATGTTGACTATGATCAACAAACAAGCTACAAGCTTGCTCCTTGAGCTGTTTCGGCTAGGAGTGGGAGAAGGGCAAGGCTAGCTCTACTCCTCTCTCTACGTGAGTGTATGCGAATGGCGTGGGTGATGATCCGAACCCCTTGCATGGGTGAGCCTAGGGGGTTTATGTAACACCCCAAAAATTTAATCATGTTTTTACTAAATAAAATTTGGCCAGAATTAAAATTTTGAATTTTTACTACGTCTTTTATTAATTTCAGAACCATTTTCTATTTCTGTTTTTCAAAATTCTTCCCTCCATATAGAAATTTTTGGAATAATATTGTGTCTTTGGTAGTTTTCTCAAATCATTTCAATTACATTTTAATAACAGTAAGAATTATTTTCATAATAAAAATTTCCCAAACAATTCTTTTAATAGCATTTACAACACATTAAATGCTTCTGTTGCACTACGGCGACGACCAGTCAAACCTGACTAGTGGGCCCGCGGGACCCACAATCAGTGACTAGGGTCACGCCAGCGTGGATTAAGTGAAGGCGTATTTCGTAAATACGTCTTCGACGTCACCGCCCCTCCGCGCGGCGGATCGACTGGGCCCGGCCCAGTGACGCCGTCCGGCTAAAACGCGCACAGGGCGTTACTCAGCCTTTCTCTTTATTTATTTTTAGCAATATTCAAATAATTCCTCTGTGACCATTTCAAATCGAAATCGAGTGAATCAAATTTCTACATATTTATAAAATCATGCTCTTCTATTCTAGCCTATGTGAACATTTTTCATAATCTCTGTTTCCACTGGATCTTTGAAATAGTCCATTTCTCTAATTATTTCAGATTAGAAACTCTCTAAGTAATTCATATGAACTCCAAATCAATTGATTCCTTTTCTGTTATTTTTAATTTTTCATCTAGTTTATTATAGTACTTATTTCAAAAATATTTGAAACAATTTTTGGCACTATTTTTGAATTATGTGGTAATTCAAATATTTATGAAAATAGGAAATGGAGGGAAGATAACTTGTCAAACTTTTGGAGTGCACCCCACACTTCTGCATGCTCAAGGCAAGCATCTTGAACACTTGATATGGTGAATGCATGGTAGTTTATTTGCTAGAATAATTTGATCATGACTAAGTTGAATTCAAATAAAACTGCCATATGGCTAATTTTGCATGTGTGTAGTGTTGGCATGTTTCATCGTACCGTGCATCGTGTGTTGCCATGACTAACTTGCAGGAGCAGGCATAAGAAAAATACCGTTACCGGCAGGAGGATGATCACGTTGGAGCGTGATCATGCCTTGTTTGTTGTGCATGTTGGTGCATGCAAGGGTTGTGGCCCTGTTGGGATTGCTGTTGAAGGAATACCTTGTTGTGCTAACCGTTGCAGGAAACTTAATGCCTCCTGAGTCAACCATAGATCGAGTCTTGTCACCGGTAACCCCCATACTTGATTCATGCTACCACTTGTCCCTGCCACAGGTAGGGTGCGGTCCAGTAAGTTGCTAACCCCTTTTCGTGCACACACCATACAGAGGGCCACGATGAGGGTTTCCCAGGGATCCGGGACTAAATCCTGTCATCGGGTCAGGGGACATGGGTGTTTCCAGTTGTGACTGAGAGGGGGGCACCCCTTGGAATCCGCGCGTATTAATAATGATCCCATGCAGGACGTTGGTCTCTCCGTCTCAGAGTTTTTCTTGAACGATGCTTTGGGTGATTCCGGGCATCCGACAAGTTAATCTGGTGTGTGCTGGTCAGGTGTGTTTACAACCCAAAGACCGTAATGGGAATTAGTCAGTGTCACGGTACTGACTAAAGAAATCCTTTACTTGTGGGTAAAGAGTACACCCTCTGCAGAGTTTAAACCTATTCGAATAGCCGTGTCCGCGGTTAAGGGCTATAGTCTGGGTTGGTCAAGTGTCGGTCTTAGTGTCGGTCTTCGGAGGAAAATAATTAAATTGAGCTTGAATTATTTTGCGGAATAATTATTGTCACCCTGTAGCTACCATGAATATTTTATGCTTGTTAATTATTATTATGGTTATGCATAATATTGAGGACTAACCCGTATCTCTTATTTTGAATTTTTCCTGAGTGTCTCAGGGGCTGGCTAGACTACCACGGACACTCAATTTTATTTTCAAGACCTCTCGTGGCGTCCCTCGAGTTAACAGGCGGTTTATCACGCCACTACTCTTGTGGACACCCGATTGGCATTTCTCTTCAAGTCCGACCGTGGCGTCACTTGACACCCGACTGGCATTTCTCTTCAAGACCTCTCGTGGCGTCTCTCGAGTTTACAGGCGGTCCCGCCACTACTCTTGTAGACACCCGATTGGCATTTCTCTTCAAGACCTACCGTGGTGTCACTTGACATCCGACTGGCATTTCTTTTATTTTATTTTCCTTAAACTTTCCTTGTTTATCATTAACATTCCCATATATTCATTTATTTGCATATGCTAATATTTTATCATGCCATGATTTAATTCCTGTCAGTAGGCATTTAAGTCCATCATGAGCATACACATATAGTGTGGTTCATCATGATCATATAATTTAATTGTTGCATTCGGTATATCGTTTGTTCATGATGTTTGCGAGTACATTCAAACATACTCACAGGCTTGTCCCTGGCTATTTACTTGGCCAGGTCAAGATTTCTACAAGGAGTACCACAGCGATGTCCGTGCAGAGCCTAGGATGGCAACCATGCGGGATAGGAATTATCCAGGTCAGCCATTCCTGTGGGGAATGGAGCCCCATCGACGTTGAAGAACCGCGAGACAATTCCGTCATCCACCACCAGAATCACTGTTGTATCATTAGACCTTCATGGTCTTGTATCCAATTCTTGTAATAGCTTGGTAACTGTAACAAGGATGTGTCCACCAGTAACGGTAATCCTGGGCTGGTGATGACACAAGGGGTTAATTTCTAGAATTTCGTGTCCCGGCCCCGGCAGCCTTGGTATCAGAGCCAGGCTGACCACTGGCTAATCCTATCTTAGCCTGGTTGCTATCCCTAGGTTTCCACTTCGTCCACACCCTTCTGTGTCCACAGTTAAGCCCATCTCATCCGATAAGCCTGCACAATGGCAGCCGACATCTTTTGACCATCGGTGCCCAACCTATCAACCTAGCCCATAGGTCATGTGCCTGTGGCTGACACCTGAGTTATCCCATCCGCAAGTGTGCGATGGAAGACTCCGCTGGCTTATAAGAGAAGTCTTGCCCCAACCCAGCACATCACAGCCTCACTCTCAGTTCAATATCCAACCACCAAGATGCCAGGCCTCATCGTGCACAACGAGACCACCACAGCCGAGCTTGAAGGCTTTGTAGTCATCCTTGCCAATCTCACCCGTCGTGCTCTCGGCATCGAAGAGCCGCCGGAGTATGTCGTGTACCAAGAGAACGCGAGTGATGCCATCCACCACTACTGGGCCACGGTGCACATCTACGGGAGGGGCATCACCGCGGAGCGCCCTTACCGGTTCACCGGGAGGACGACCACCGACGAGCCCCAAGCCATCCAACTTGCAGCCCGAGAAGCTGTAGTTCAACTCTGGCATCTGTCGCCAAGAGTTAACTGCCGCTCCTTCTACTACTACCCTAGTCATGAAGGCTATGGTAGGCCGACCCAAGTCGCTAATGGAGACCATGAGACGGATCCTGCCCTGGTGCATCTGGTGCGCTACCTGAGGGCGCAAGAGGCACTGTTCGATCAGGTCACCAATGATCTGATTGAGACCCACAGGACGCTTGCCCTCCTAACCCCGGTGAGAAGTGAAGCTGCACCCGCCACCGACACCCCGATAGTACTGTTCGGGAGACCAATCGAGCCTGTGAGGTCTGCCCCTGTTGCCCACCCGGGCAATGCATTTGTTTCCCCGGATGAACTCCGTCGTCTCTTTGGGATTCCCTCCAATGGGACTGTAGCCACTACACCCCGCGTGGGATGTCATCGCTACCCCAGTCTTGCAGCTCCTCATAACACTCCAGCCAACTCCGACGTTGAAGCCCCCGGAGAAGCCTCGACGTCCGCAAGACACGCCTGTCTGGATGTCGACGAAGTGGACTGAGTCTGCCAGAGTAGTTGTCATGTCCTTAGCAACCCTGTTGCCCTGCAAATTCCACCGTCACCATAGACGATTATGTGTATATTTCTAGCAGTGTGTAGTGTTTGATTGAATGATGTGCCTGTGCATTATTGTCTTGTGCAGGATTGCTTGTCTGTTGTGATTTGAATCTAATTCTTCCATCCTTAACAAATCTCGAGGACGAGATTTTCTTAAGGGGGGTAGAGTTTGTAACACCCTAAAAATTTAATCATGTTTTTACTAAATAAAATTTGGCCAGAATTAAAATTTTGAATTTTTACTAGGTCTTTTATTAATTTCAGAACCATTTTCTGTTTCTGTTTTTCAAAATTCTTCCCTCCATATAGAAATTTTTGGAATAATATTGTGGCTTTGGTAGTTTTCTCAAATCATTTCAATTACATTTTAATAACAGTAAGAATTATTTTCATAATAAAAATTTCCCAAACAATTCTTTTAATAGCATTTACAACACTTTAAATGCTTCTGTTGCACTACAACTATTTTAAATAATTCTTTTAAAATCCCACAAAAATTATGAGAGGTCATGTGATGCCTACAAATCACTTTTATGCAAAACCCAACTTGATCTTTTGGGAATTTTGAGTGAAACAACCTCTTTTCAATTCTGTCCTCTTTTTGAGTTTCTACTGCAACCCCAATTTTCCTTGCCCCAAAAATCCTAAAAATTTTCCCACTTGCTATCCTTCCAACCAAGCCCTTAAGTCCAAAATTTTAGCTCCATTGGAATCCTTTTAGTTCACCAAATATTCCCCTAAAGTTTCTCTCTAGAAATGAATTTCAGTAAAACTTACACTAGAAAGTTGCTCCTTTTCACAAAACAACTCCACCATCATGTTTATCATCTAGAAAGACATCACCCTGCCAAGTTTCACATCCAACCAAATCTTCTAGATGGCTCTAGCAATTTGTCAAACACCTTGTGTGCATGGCAGAACTTGGCAAAGTTTTAGACATGCACTGAACACTTGGTCCTTGGGCCAAACCATCATGTCCATAGTCCCTAGTATCTCTTGGAGCATCACCATGTCAAATACCAGCTTAATTTGATCAGTGTAGCCTCAATGGCATTCCGGCAAGCACCTGGCATGCACGCACAGAGCGCGGCCAGGGCACGCGCATTTCAGGCGTTGGCATCGCTCTGGCGCCGCACTCCTGCTGCCCCTACCGCACGCCAGCCTCTCCAGGAGCTTCACGAGACACTCACTAACCCCGCCGACACCTCTCCTTGGCCACTAGTGCCAACCACCACCGTCCACCGCCGCCCGACGAATCCTCCTTCGCCATGCCTCTGCCGCTTAACTGCCTCCCCGACTCACCCCTCTCTCCCCCCGCACTCCACTTGCACCGACCGAGCCTTCCCCGCACCTGGCCCCGTCCTCTGGCGCCGCCCTCCGCTGACCAGCGCCGCCGCCTCCCACCCGTCGCTGTCATGGCGCCGCCCACGACGCGTGACCCAATCCGCAGCTGCCAGAGCGTCCCCGCCTTAACTCCGGGTCGCCACCGTCCCTACTGACCCCCAACGGCCTCGCCACCGCCTCCTGTGCCATTAATGGCCGCTGCAGCCGTGGCTTCTTCGGTAAGCCACGGAACCGCCTCACCCCTCCTATATAATCCATCCCCGAGCTTGTCTCACTTCACAGGATCATCTCCATCTTCCCTCGCTACCTCCCCGAGCAGCTACTCGACCAGAGATGGCCGCTTGCTTCGTCTCCGGCAGCCACTGCCGCCACTGCGGTTCGGTTGGTTCCAACACCACCAGGGCCTCCCCCTATCCACTCTCTTCACCCACAGCTTCCCAATGGTCTCACGAGTCCACCCCCACCCTCAATTTTGCTCGGGACTAGCCACGGGTGAAATCCCTCTTCTGACCGACGCCGTCGTCCGCCGAGGACCTCGCTGTCGGCAACTCCGTCCGTCCCGGCAACCAAGAAGGGCACCCCCGGGGCCGCCTCGACCCCCTGAGTCCATAGGTGGCCTCCATTTTTTGAACGGCGCCGCTGTTCGCCGGGGATCACCGCCGGAACCCCGCCCCTGTTTCTGCCGGAGAAGACGCGCGCGGCGACGACCAGTCAAACCTGACTGGTGGGCCCGCGGGACCCACAGTCAGTGACTAGGGTCACGCCAGCGTGGATTAAGTGAAGGCGTATTTCGTAAATACATCTTCGACGTCACCGCCCCTCCGCGCGGCGGATCGACTGGGCCCGGCCCACTGACGCCGTCCGGCTAAAACGCGCACAGGGCGTTACTCAGCCTTTCTCTTTATTTATTTTTGGCAATATTCAAATAATTCCTCAGTGACCATTTCAAATCGAAATCCAGTGAATCAAATTTCTGCATATTTATAAAATCATGCTCTTCTATTCCAGCCTATGTGAACATTTTTCATAATCTCTGTTTCCACTGGATCTTTGAAATAGTCCATTTCTCTAATTATTTCAGATTAGAAACTCTCTAAGTAATTCATATGAACTCCAAATCAATTGATTCCTTTTCTGTTATTTTTAATTTTTCATCTAGTTTATTATAGTACTTATTTCAAAAATATTTGAAACAATTTTTGGCACTATTTTTGAATTATGTGGTAATTCAAATATTTATGAAAATAGGAAATGGAGGGAAGATAACTTGTCAAACTTTTGGAGTGCACCCCACACTTCTGCATGCTCAAGGCAAGCATCTTGAACACTTGATATGGTGAATGCATGGTAGTTTATTTGCTAGAATAATTTGATCATGACTAAGTTGAATTCAAATAAAACTGCCATATGGCTAATTTTGCATGTGTGTAGTGTTGGCATGTTTCATCGTACCGTGCATCGTGTGTTGCCATGACTAACTTGCAGGAGCAGGCATAAGGAAAATACCGTTACTGGCAGGAGGATGATCACGTTGGAGTGTGATCATGCCTTTTTTGTTGTGCATGTTGGTGCATGCAAGGGTTGTGGCCCTGTTGGGATTGCTGTTGAAGGAATACCTTGTTGTGCTAACCGTTGCAGGAAACTTAATGCCTCCTGAGTCGACCATAGATCGAGTCTTGTCACCGGTAACCCCCATACTTGATTCGTGCTACCACTTGTCCCTGCCATAGGTAGGGTGCGGTCCAGTAAGTTGCTAACCCCTTTTCGTGCACACACCGTACAGAGGGCCTCGATGAGGGTTTCCTAGGGATCCGGGACTAAATCCTGTCATTGGGTCAGGGGGCATGGGTGTTTCCAGTTGTGACTGAGAGGGGGGCACCCCTTGGAATCCACGCGTATTAATAATGATCCCATGCAGGACGTTGGTCTCTCCGTCTCAGAGTTTTTCTTGAACGATGCTTTGGGTGATTCCGGGCATTCGAAAAGTTAATCGGGTTTGTGCTGGTCAGGTGTGTTTACAACCCAAAGACCGTAATGGGAATTAGGCAGTGTCACGTTACTAACTAAAGAAATCCTTTACTTGTGGGTAAAGAGTACACCCTCTACAGAGTTTAAACCTATTCGAATAGCCATGTCCGCGGTTAAGGGCTACAGTCTGGGTTGGTCAAGTGTCGGTCTTAGTGTCGGTCTTCGGAGGAAAATAATTAAATTGAGCCTGAATTATTTTGCGGAATAATTATTGTCACCCTGTTGCTACCATGAATATTTTATGCTTGTTAAATATTATTATGGTTATGCATAATATTGAGGACTAACCCGTATCTCTTATTTTGAATTTTTCCTGAGTGTCTCAGGGGCTGGCTAGACTACCCCGGGCACTCAATTTTATTTTCAAGACCTCTCGTGGCGTCCCTCGAGTTAACAGGCGGTTTATCACGCCATTACTCTTGTGGACACCCGATTGGCATTTCTCTTCAAGTCCGACCGTGGCGTCACTTGACACCCGACTGGCATTTCTCTTCAAGACCTCTCGTGGTGTCTCTCGAGTTTACAGGCGGTCCTGCCACTACTCTTGTAGACACCCGATTGGCATTTCTCTTCAAGACCTACCGTGGTGTCACTTGACATCCGACTGGCATTTCTTTTATTTTATTTTCCTTAAACTTTCCTTGTTTATCATTAACATTCCCATATATTCATTTATTTGCATATGCTAATATTTTATCATGCCATGATTTAATTCCTGTCAGTAGGCATTTAAGTCCATCATGAGCATACGCATATAGTGTGGTTCATCATGATCATATAATTTAATTGTTGCATTCGGTATATCTTTTGTTCATGATGTTTGCGAGTACATTCAAACATACTCACAGCCTTGTCCCTGGCTATTTACTTGGCCAGGTCAAGATTTCTACAAGGAGTACCACAGCGATGTCCGTGCGGAGCCTAGGATGGCAACCATGCGGGACAGGAATTATCCAGGTCAGCCGTTCCTGTGGGGAATGGAGCCCCATCGACGTTGAAGAACCGCGAGACAATTCCGTCATCCACCACCAGAATCACTGTTGTATCATTAGACCTTCATGGTCTTGTATCCAATTCTTGTAATAGCTTGGTAATCTGTAACAAGGATGTGTCCACCAGTAACGGTAATCCTGGGCTGGTGATGACACAAGGGGTTAATTTCTAGGATTTCATGTCCCGGCCCCAGCAGTTTATATAGGCCTACCCCGCAGGGGTGCAATGGTAATCCGGCAGGGTGTAGGACCCGGCCGTCAGCGTCTCTGGTTGCCGGCTTCTCCGCCGACCGATGGGGCCCGCCGTCTGGTGGGCCCTGCCGACTGCCATGATCTCAGCCGTCAGGTAGGGCCCGCCGCCTGCGGGCCATGTTAACTGCTTTATACTGTAGCCTCGCCCCTAATGACAAAGGCTTGGTCGGAGGGAGCGTGGCTACAGTTCGCCGCCTGACGGGCGCTCACTGTAGCCATACCCCGTCTCATCTGGTTGATGGCGCGCAGACTTCAAGGGGGAGATGGGCCGCCTACTAGGAGTCGGCCCTCCCTTATTGCCGCATGCTTGAGGTGGGCCGCCTTCGGGTTGCTCGCGGACAGGTTGGGCCCGCCGCCTGCGGCCCGTATTGACCGCCCGTCGTGGGAGCGTGGCTCCCTCTGGCGCTAGTGATGTCATGGACTGCGTGGTTACAGTGTCGCGCTAGGCGGGGGGTGTCCGTCCAGTACACGGCTCTGCGGCTAAGTCCCATCCTGGCTTCGGGGGTGGCGGGCCGTACTATAGCCATGCCTTGTCTTGTCGTGGTAATGTGGTGCTCACTTCGAGGGGGCGAGGGGCCGTCTGCCAGGAGTCGGCCCCCTTGCGGCCGCCTTCTAGCAGCCGGCCCTTTGGACCAACCGGCCCAAGAAGACGGTCGTGCTTTCGGAGGGTGTGAGGGGCGTGGCCGGCCCTGATGTCTTGAAATACCATGGGGGGCTGATGTGGCTACTCATGGTCATTTACTCCGACATAGTGTGCTGTCACGAAGTTTGCCACCTCCTCAGTAATGAATGCCTCGGCCTTCGATGCTTCAATTCTATGTTTATCTTTACATTTTGCTCGATGCGTCTTCTGCATCCTCTCAGTTGCGTAGCACCAACGATTTTGCACGGGCCCCCCAATCTTGCCTCGATCGGGAGATGCAAAATCAAATGCGGCATTGGATTAAAGAAGCCCGGTGGAAAGATCTTCTCTAACTTGCAGATCAACTCCAGTGCCAACTCTTCCATTTCATCTAGCACGGCAGGCGATAGTTCTTTCGCACAAAGAACACGGAAGAAAAAGCTCAGCTCTGCTAGTACTAGGCATTCATCCTCAGGGATAAAGCCACGCAACATCACCGGCATTACCCGCTCAAGCCATATGTGCCAATCATGACTCTTGAGATCAAATATTTTCAATTTTTCAAGACTCGCTCCCCTCTTTAGATTCGCTGCATACCCATCGGGGAACATCAAGTGGATTTTCACCAACAAGATAATTTCCCGCATAGCTGGCCTTCCAAGATTGAAGTATGCCTTTGGCTTCATCCAGTTCTGCTTTCCTTTCGGTTGTCGCATGTTTTGTAACGGTCTATCACATAGAGCCTCCTGATCGAATCTAGCCTTAGGATTATCCATTGACTTTCCCTCTGTGCCAAACAATGTACCAAAAAGGGCCTCGGCGATATTCTTTTCAGTGTGCATCACATCGATGTTGTGTGGGCAAAGGAGGTCTTTGAAGTAAGGCAGATCCCACAAGCATGTCTTGCAAGTCCAGGCGTGTTTTGAATTATACCCCTTAAAATTCCCTGGACGCTCTGGATCAGGCTCGAGAGCCTTTAACTAATCCAGGGTCTGTTGGCCTGTCAACGTAGCTGGTGTAGAGTTTTTGACAACTCTACCTTTGATGAAGTTCTTCTTGTCTTTTCTGAACTTATGGCGAGGATCTCGGAACTGTCTATGCAAATCAAAGCAAGAAAACTTGCGACCCGCCTGCAGCCAACGAAACTGAAGAGCTGCCTTACATGTGGGGCACGGGAACCTTCCATGCACACACCAGCCAATGAATAGTGCATACACCGGCAAGTCATGCGTCGAGTACATGTACTAGACACGCATTATGAAGTTCTGTTTGCTAGCAGCGTCGTATGTCTTGAACCCATTATCCCAAGCTTCTTGCAATTCATCCTTAAGCGGCTGCATGTACACATTCATATTCTTCCCCGGATAGTTGGGCCCTGGAATTATCAACGTCAGGAAAATGTTCTTTCTTTGCATAATCTGTCTGGGGGGAGATTGAGTGGAATGACAAATACAGGCCAACAACTGTATTGGGTTGCCATCAGACCAAACACACTGAACCCATCTGTGCTGATGGTGACTCGAGGATGCCTTGGATCTGCCGCTTTTTGCTCATGTAATGCATCGAAGTGCTTCCACGCAGAACCATCCGATGTGTGTACCATCATCTTATTCCCATCTGCATCTAGTTCGGTTCTTTTGCGCATTTTGTGCCATGTCATCTGTCTGGCCGTCTCTTCGACCAGGAAAAGACGTTGAAGTCTTGGTACGATTGGCATATACCGAAGAACATTAACGGGGATTTTGGTCTGCCTCTTCTCACCCAGACCGTTGTCTACCACAACATACCTAGAAGACTTGCATATGGGACAATAGTTCAAGTCTGCATACTCAAGCCTAAATAAGGCACATCCTTTCTCATAGGCATCTATCTTCTCATAGGGCATCTTAAGTGCACGGAGGATTTTGGCCGACTGGTACAGGTTTACAGGCATTACACGGCCTTTGGGTAGAAAGCGTCCAAATACAGTCATCATCGTGTCATAGCATTCTCTGCCTTAGTTGAATTGAGCCTTCAGAGCCATTACTTGTGAGATGGCTTCCAACTGACAAAGCTCAGTGTGCTCGGGGAGAGGACGTTTTGAAGACTCCAACATTTCATTGAAGGCCTTTGCAGATTCCTCCATCTCATCGTCCGAGTCCCGAGCATCATCAAAGTCTTGCACCATGTCTTCCATCCCGGTACCATGCTCATTGGTCCGACAACGAACCACCTCAGCTCTGGCACGTTGGGAAGACTCACCATGAAATGTCCACACCGTATAATCGGGCGTAAAACCCCACTTCTGCAGGTGTATACCCATTTCATCCTCTGTCCTCTTCTGAAAGTTGTCGCACCTAGCACAGGGGCACCAGGTTTTTCTCTGGCCATTTGCAAATGCGGCTCTCACAAACCCCTTAGTTTTGTTAACCATTCATTGGTCATGTCTTTCTGACTAGTGTGACCGGTGTACATCCACGCACGATCACTCATCTTGCCTAGCTACTGGACACACAAGAAATATATATATATATATATATATATATATGTAATTTAGCATGTATATTCATCAGTTAATCTAGTTTGTCAATTTTATTATGTCCATGCAACCTACACACTAATAGGTAGATATAGGTCCTAATCCCACCCGAGTATGTGTAGATTGGGTTCGTGTTCGCATGCTCTGCTCCGGATCCGACGCAAAATTTCGGCAGCACCTCCCCGCTGTTCTCCTGATACATGTCTCGGCAATAAACAGAGAGTGTGTGCACCCGGAGAACAACAGGGAGGCACTGACGAAATTATGCATCAGATCCGGATCAGAGCATATGGGAAAACGAACCCAATCTACACATACTCGGGCTGTCCATGGATAACGTTGGACTATTCGAAAGAATCATGGTTATAAATATGCAAATGCATGCATATTTATAAATGTAACCCTTTCGAACAGGAGACACATACTGGTCACACATACTAATGATTGAAGACACCTATAGCTAGCAAGTTTCATCGGCACGAAGACTGAAACAAAGCAAATAATTACCCAAATGATAACGCCCACACGTGTGGCACGAAGCAACATGGTCCAAACGCTTCCATTACCATTCATTTTGCCACGTCAAAACAGATGACATCTGCGGGAATCTTTTTGATTTTTGGCTTAAAAATGTTCTATCTCCTAATTAAGAAGGCCAATTAAAAATCCGTTTTGAGCATTAAATCCGTCTCGACGAGATCTTCAAAACTAGATCCCATGTTTATATGTTTCGATGAAATTTTTTTTTGGCCAAAAGTTGCCATGAAGTTTACATTGTAGTTGCCATAGTGTTTACACTAAAGTTGCCATGTGGCAATTTTAGTTTATAGATCATGGCAATTTTTGTATTTTGACCATGGCAATTCCAGTACTTTGACCATGAAAATTATTTTTTGTATGAACCATGGCAATTTTAAGTGCATGTATCATGGCAATTTTAGTTGATGGTTCATGGCAAGTCTAGTTTCTGAATTCCCATTTTATAATATGTCAAGATTTACTTTTAAAGGTAGGAGAAAAAATAGCTGAAACATATCATGGCAACTTCAGTGTAAATACCATGGCAATTCATGTGCAATAGACATGGCAACTTTTGACCCCAAAAAAATGTCATCGAAACATATTGATATGAGATCTAGTTTCGAAGATCTCGTCGCGATGGATTTAATGGTGAAAACGGATCTTCAATCGGATTTTTTATTTAAGAGATAAAACATTTTAAAAACTGGAAATCCAAAAAGGTCCCCACATGCATGCAAGCAGTGACGTGGCGCAATATGTGTTGTAGGACGTGTGGGCTGGTGTTGCTCCCACCACACGTGTGGGCGTTATCAGCGTCCAATAATTAAAGGGGTTGGATATTTCATTTGTGCTCACCCACAAACGCAGCGGCGGAGCTCGTCGAACACCAGACCCTCGCAGCGATGAAACAACTGCACATTTAAATCCAAAGATGAGTAACATAGCATTATTGTTTTTCCCGTGAACCTAACTAAATATTTACAATAGGATGCCACCGCCAATTTGTAAAAAATGATTCGCACTGCTCATTCCCCGCAACAACCCCCAACCTAAAGAGTTATCATTTAGAGTTCCATCAACACCGAGGCACCCGCTAACCTAAACAGCTGTCATTTATTGTTCCATCGACGCCGAGGCACCCCCTAACCTAAATAGTTGTAATTTAGGGTTCCATCGATGCCGAGGTACGCCCTAACCATAATGGACTTTATTTAAGGTTCCGTCCCCGCGGAGGCACCCCTACCCGAAATATATGTCATTCAGGGTTCCGTAGACGTCGAGGCACCCCTAACCTATATAAATGTCATTTAGGCTTTCATCGATGCCAAGGCAACCCCTAACCTAAATAGTCGTCACTTCTTCTTCTTCTTCTTCTTCTTCTTCTTCTTCTTCTTCTTCTTCTTCTTCTTCTTCTTCTTCTTCTTCTTCTTCTTCTTCTTCTTCTTCTTCTTCTTCTTCTTCTTCTTCTTCTTCTTCTTCTTCTTCTTCTTCTTCTTCTTCTTCTTCTTCTTCTTCTTCGGTGGTTACCGTCCCAGTCTACTCTCGCCTCATCTCGCCTTTCTGTCTGAGTCCAACCTTCTCCATCGCGGAGCACAAGAACACTTTGAGCACCCCTTGTTGCATGCACTGTCGTACCAAAAACCATCGAACAAATGCCACTCCATGTGTGCACCCAATGGTGTTGACAACCAGCTTGCTGTGAAGAGGGTTCGTCAGCTAACCACGTAATCAACCGATCGGCCGAGTTCTGCTCCAGAATTTTTATGACTCACATACTAAAGAAAGTTATCCCTAGCCCATCATGCTCAATCATTGATCCATTCATAAAATACACTTGAATATTAGCTATATGTAATGCTCAAGTACGATCATAGTGCCCCTTAGTTGGTGCTTTATAGGAGAAGATGGAGACTCAAATAAAAATGCATAAAGTAAATAGATAGGCCCTTCGCAGAGGGAAGTAGGGATTTGTAGAGGTGCCAGAGCTCAAAGCAAAAATTGAGAGGTAAGATATTTTGAGAGGCATGCTTTTCCCGTCAATGAAAATGACCAAGTAATTCCCAACACTTTCCATGCTAGATATATCACAGGCTGTTCCCAAACATAAAATAAAGTTTATTCCTTTTTCCACCATTCTTTCACACTCCACGGCTAGCCGTGTCCACGGGTACCGTCCATACCAACATTTTGCAAGGAATTTACTATTTTACAACATAAATTAAATTCATTTTTCATTTCGGGACTAGGCATCCCTATTACCGCCATACTCTCGTGCAATGACAAGTGAATAAACACTCATCTTGAGAATAACACATCTAGCATTGAAAATATTGGCCACCCCCTGCCGCTTCATGAGCGGTACGTGCACACAAAAAGGAAATTCATTTTGAAAATTAGAGTTGGCACATAAAAATTTGCTTGGAATGACATGGAAATACCGCATATAGGTAGGTATGGTGGACTCATATGGCAAAGCTGGGTTTAACGATTTTGGATGCGCAAGTAGTATTTCTACTTTGTACAAGTGGAGGCTAGCAAAATTATTGAGAAGCAACCAACCAAGAAACAAAAATTCTCATAAATGGGCATTAAGCATAACTAACACTGAATAATGGACCACTAGTAGGATGTAATTTCATTGCATAACTATTGACTTTCATGCTTGCATAGGGAATCACAAACCTTAACACCAATATTCTTACTAAAGCATGATTACTCATCAACATGGCTGACATATTACTATCATCATATCTCAAAACTATTACAAGGAATCAAGTTTAATTTGTCCAATGATCTTCATGAAAGTTTTTATTATATCCCTCTTGAATATCTATCACTTTAGGACTAGTTTCATATATTGCCATTGCTTTTGACAAGCTCAAACAAATTTAAGTGAAGAACATGAGCATAAAGATTTTCATCTCTCAAAATAATATAAGTGAAGCATGAGAGGATTTATTCAAAAAATTACTAACTCTCAAATAAATATAAGTGAAGCATGAGAGTATTTCTTCAAAAATAATAAAGCACACCGTGCTCAAAAAGATATAAGTGAAGCACTAGAGCAATTCCATAGCTCAAAAAATTTAAGTGAAGCATATAGAGCAATTCTAAAAAATCATAGCATAATTTTGCATCTCTCAAATAGGTGTGTCTAGCAAGGATACTTGTGACAAACTAAAAAGCAAAACAACCAAAGAATCATATAATACAAGATGCTCCAAGCAAAACTCATGATATGTGACGAATAAAAATATAGCTCAAGTAAAATACCGATGGTCGTTAGAAGAAAGAGGGGATGCCTTCCGGGGCATCCCCAAGCTTAGTTGCTTGGTTCTATTTGGATATTATCTTGGTGTGCCATGGGGCATCTCCAAGCTTAGGCTCTTGACACTCCTTATTCCTTCATCCATCGTGATCTCACCCAAAACTTGAAAACTTCAATCACACAAAACTTAACAAAACTTTCGTGAGATCCGTTAGTATAAGAAAACCAATCGTTACTTTAAGTACTGTTCCAAACCCATTCAAATTTTGTTATTGCATTATACCTACTGTATTCTAACTTTACCGTGGCTTATACCCTCCAATACAAACCATAGATTCATCAAAATAAGCACACAATGCAACGAAAACAAAATCTGTCAAAAACAGAACAGTCTGTAAAGATGCGAATTTATCTCATACTTATGTAACTCAAAAAATTCTGAAAAATTAGGAAAACGTAGGCAATTTTTATATTAATCTTGTGAAACAAATTCAGAAGTTTTCTTCGCTTCTGTGAATTTTAACAATTCTGCTACTGGACACAGAAGTTTCTATTTTCTAACAAGATCAAATCAACTATCACCCAACATGATCCCAAAGGCTTTACTTGGCACAAATACTAATTAAAACATTAAAAAAAATCATAACAGTAGCATAATTGTGCAAACACTCAAAAACATAAAGAAAAAGGAAAAAAGAAATTTTATTCAATGGGTTGCCTCCCAACAAGCTCTTTCTTTATAGCCATTAAGATAGGCTTGAGATTTTATTGATGCTCACATGAAAGATAAGAATTGAAACACAAAGAGAGCATCATAAAACATGTGACAAACTCATTTGAGTCTCACATACTTCCTATGCATAGGAATTTTATAATCAACCAAATTATCAAGACAAGAAATCTCTAGCATATACAAAGGAGAGGAATAAAACATTAACAATCTCAACATAACGAGAGGTAATTTAGTAACATGAAAATTTCTAGAACCATATTTTCCTCTCTCATAATAATTACATGTAGGATCATAATCAAATTCAACAATATAACTATCACATAAAATATTCTCTTCATGATCCACATGCATGCAAAGTTGACACTCTTCCAAAATAGTGGGATTATCATCAAATAAAGTCATGACCTCTCCAAGCCCACTTTTATCAAAAATTGCATAAGATTGATAATTTTCCAAAGTAGTGGGATTATTATTACCTAGACTTGACACTCTTCCAAACCCACTTTCAATATTATTGCAAACACTATTGTCAATATCAGATTCATCATGAGGCTTAAATAAATTTTCAAGATCATAAGAAGAATCACCCCAATCATGATCATTACAATAAGTAGTGGACATAGCAAAATTAGCATCCCCAAGCTTGGGGTTTTGCATATTATTAGCACAATTGACATTAATAGAATTTATAATAACATCATTGCAATCATGCTTTTCATTCAAGGAGCTATCATGAATCACTTCATCAATTTATTCTTTCAACACTTCATCACAATTTTCAGATTCATGAATTTCAAGCAAAACTTCATAAAGATAATCAAGTGCACTCAACTCACTAGCAATTGGTTCATCATAATTAGATCTTTTGAAAAGATTAGCAAGTGGATGAGGATCCATATCAATAGATTTTTAGCAAGCGAAGATGCAAGCAAATAGAAGACACATGGCACACAAGCGAAGATAGCAAATGAACAAAAATGCAAACGGAAAAGAAGGCAATTAAAAGGCTAATATTTTTGTGCTTTTCACAAAAATGTTTTAGAAGTGGAGGAGATGAAAACGAGAGGCAAATTGCAAATAATGTAAATTGCAAGGAGATGAGATTTGTGATTAGGAACCTGATAGATGTTGATGATGTCTCCCCGGCAACGGCACCGGAAATTCCGTATGATTGCTTGTATCCGCGTCGGTATTTCCTCAAAGAGGAAGGGATGATGCAATACAGCTAAGGTAGGTATTTCCCTTAGTTATGAAACCAAGGATATCAAACCAGTAGGAGAACCAAGAAACACTATGTAAACGGTACCTGCACATAAAGAACAAAACCTCGCAACCCAACGCGTAAGTGGGGTTGTCAATCCCTCCTCGGTAAAAAGATAGATTAAATAGTGTGAGTTTGGATAAATAGATCGGGATAAAACACGAAATAAAAGATACAAACAAAAAGTGCAGCAAGGTATTTTGGGGTTTTTGGAATAATAGATCTAAAAACAAAAGCGATGAAAAATAGATCGGAAAGCAATATGATAAAAGATAGACTCGGGGGCTATAGATTTCACTAGTGGCTTCTCTCGAGAAAATAGCATACAGTGGGTAAACGAATTACTGTTGGGCAATTTATAGAAGATCAAATAATCATGACGATATCCTAGGCAATGATCATTATATAGGCATCACATCCAAGATTAGTAGACCAAAACGATTCTGCATCTACTACTATTACTCCACACATCGACCGCTATCCAGCATGCATCTAGTGTATTAAGTTCATGGAGAAACGGAGTAATGCAATAAGAATGGTGACATGATGTAGACAAGATCTATTCATGTAGGAATAGACCCCGTCTTGTTATCCTTAATAGCAACGATACATACGTGCTTCGCTACCCCTTCTGTCACTAGCTGAGGACACCGTAAGATTGAACCCATCACAAAGCACCTCTTCCCATGGCCAGAAAAATTGATCTAGTTGGACTAACTAAACCAAAGATTCGAAGAAGAAATATGAGGCTACAAGTAATCATGCATATAAGAGATCAAAAGAAGACTCAAATAATCTTCATCGGATCCCAACAAACACACCGCAAAAAGTCATTACATCAAATAGATCTCCAAGAGAACATTGTATTGAGAATCAAAAAGAGAGAGAAAGTTGTCGGATTTCGGATTCCGCAAACCCTTGAGAAGTTCAAACTCTGGGGTGCGTGCAAAGAACTCGTCCTCCCCAGTCTGCCTACTCACTAATCTCACAGCCTAGCTCGACGAACTATAAGGAAAAGAGACACAGCAGTTTACCCAGGTTCGGGTAACCTTGCGGTGTAAAACCCTACTCCTGCTTTGTGGTGGATTGGCCTCGAGGGGCTGAGGATGAACTAGTACAGTGGCGAACAGCCTCAGGAGGAGAGGTGTTCTTGAGCTCGAGCGAGCTGGTGGAGTGAGGGTGATCTGAATGATCCGTCTTCCGATTCGATCCCTCTCTACGGTGGTGGCTAAGTCCTATTTATAGTGGCCTTGGTCCTCTTCCCAAATGAAAGGCGGGAAGGGATCCCACAACGGCCAAATTCGAAGGGAGACAACTAGTACATGCTATCCTGACAAAAGTAGTCTTCTCCTGCAAAAGCCTCTGGTCGTGACGTCGTGGTGGGCTCGGTGATGACCTCCGTCCTGCCATCCTGGCGGTCTTGGTCTTGTTGCACGAGAATGGAAACCTTTGGCTGATTCCTCGGGACTCCGCGCCCGCGCTTGCCTCTTTAGCACTGAAGAGGAAACTGGTACACTGCGCCCGCTGGCGCCGGCCTGGCCTTGGTCGTCATGGCTCACGTCATCTGGACCTCATGAGGTGAGGCTTCATCTCCGCACATCGGGAGCCAGCCTGAGGAGGCCGCCCCTCGTGGAGGTCTTGGTGTCGTCTGCCTCGCGAGGCTTGGCCCCTCGCGAGGGTCTTGAGTTGTTGTCGCTGAAGCTGGGCTGTACCAGGCCTTCGATGGAGCCACGCCGTGGGCCGCAGGCAGGCAAGTCTGGGTACCCCTGTTCCCAGAACACCGATAGTAGCCCCCGGGCCCAAGGCGCGCTCGAACTTGGCTTCGAGGCGAAGCCAAGGGGCAAGTGCGGAGCGCCACGGGCCCTAACCACTTGCGGCCTTGGTCGACGTGTGGCGATTGGTGGGACGTGGGCATCTCCGCTTCCCCACGCCGCCTCAGCAACCGTTCGACTTGACGAGACTCTGCTGCATGTAGAGAAAAACCATCATCGCGCGGGATCATGGAGGCCGGCGGTTGGCCTCCCTCTGGCTATAAATGAGGGGAGGGGCAGAGCCCCCCTCACTCATCTCCATCTTCTCGCTGCTTGCTCCTTCTTCTTCTTCTTTGTCTTGCCGTCTTGCAGCAGCATCCATGGCGCCGATCAGGAGATTCTCTTCGGCGGAGAAGGGAAAAACCCCTCAGGAGGAGCCGGGGCCACTTCCACCGAAGAAGAGGCTCGGCCGCCCTTACAACGGCGGCGAAGGGCAAGAGGTGACGCGGCCTTGGTACGAGCGGCCACCGCCTGGCTTCCCGCTTCCTCTGTACGCCCGCGCGCAGGGTGCCGGACAGGGCGGCAATGCCCAGCGCCGCACAGGCCGGGGTCTCGGCGGATTGACCGAGGCTGCGCGGCCAGCAGGCCGGTGAACCCATGGCGAGGGGACCTCGCGCGAGTTTGTGGTGTGGGCGGCAATGCCGCCACTCATGTGGATCCGGCTCCCAAGGTTCTTTGCCGAGGATATGCCGCCGCGGGGGCCGCTTGAGCTGTGGCTGTAGCTCGCCGGGTGCTGTGGCCTAGCCATGAGGGCGGAGGTCGAGGTCGTCCCCCCGGGCGACATCTTCTTGACCCGAGGATGGGGCGAGGTCACCCGCGCCTGCCGTCCAGACGGGGCCCTCACCATCCACTTTGAGTACGATTGCGCCTCTACGTTGTTCTTCAAGGTCTTCGATGAGGAGGGCCGGCGTCTGGAGTGCTGCGTCGGGGGAAGCAGTCCGTGTGGCGCGGTCGCGGACGTCGAGCCCGCCTCCGGCAGCTCCTCCAGCAGCAGCGACGACTCCTGGGAATCCAGTGACTCTCCCGAGCCCAGCGATTTTCCGAAGTCCAGTGACGACAGCAACATGCCACCGAGCTCTCGCCATGCCCGGAGCACGGCAGCGGCGTCCGCTCGGCGTCGTCGGTGATGCCCAGTAGCCGGGGTCCCTTGATGTTTCCTTCTTTTGTTTCCCTGCGCGGAATTGTGACAAACCCCGTGGGGGTATATAAAATACTGTAATGCTTTTTTTCCAATGTTTATTATTCCTAGTATGATGTTGCAGCCGCGCATCTTGCTTCGGCATGTGTCGGAGTAAATGACCACGGGTATCCTCATCATCTCCCCTTGGTATTTCAAGACATCGGGGCAGGCTGCGCCCCTCAAACATCAAAGATAAAGGAACGCCTTCTTGGGGCAGGCTGGTCCATGCGGCCGGTTGTCAAGAGGCGGCGGAGTCCAGAAGACGGCCATGAAGTGGGCCGACTCCTAGCAGGCGGCTTCCTGGGAAGCTGGGGCCTAGCAGGCGGCCCCTCGTGCCCTCAAAGTTAGCACCCACATAAACACGACGAGACGGGGCGTGGCTACAGTACAAGCCTGCCACCCCCGAATCCAGGGCAGAACATGGCCACAGTGCAGCGTACCAAGCGAATATCCCGCGCCCGACGCGGCACTGTTGCCATGCTGCTCATGACATCACCCATGGCAGAGGAAGCCATGCTCCCATGACGGGCTGTCGGTACGGCCCGTAGGCGGCGGGCCCTACCTGTCCGTGGGAGGCCAGAAGGCGGCGAGCCCTGACCAGTCGGCTCAGGGGGAGGCCGGCTCCTAGCAGGCGGCCCTCCCCCTTCCTTGAAGTTTGTGCGCCATTAACCAGAAGAGACGGGGAGTGGCTATAGTGAAACGCCCGCCAGGCGGCGTGACTGTAGCCATGCTCTGCCCGACCAAGCATGCATCATCAGTGGCACGGCTACAGTGCTATGCAGCCGACAGGACCCACAAGCGGCGGGCCCGGCTTGTCGGCTGAGTATGAGACAGCCGGGGGGACCCACCAGACGGCGGGCCCCTGCAGTCGGCGGAGAAGCCGGCAACCAGAGACACTGACGGCCGGGTCCTACGCCCGGCCAGATTACCATTGTACCCCTGGGGGGTAGGCCTATATAAACCCCCCAGATCACCCCATGCAAGGGGTTGGGACCTTGGTGGAGAGGAGAGAGCCTTCTTAGTTCAGCACTCACATAGACACATAGAGAGTGGAGTAGAGCTAGCCTTGCCCTCCTTCCTCCTCTAGCAGAACAACTCAAGGAGCAAGTTTGTAGCTACTTGTTGAGGTAGTGATCATGCGGAGACCCTGCAGAGCAGGACTAGGGGTGTTATGTCCTAGGAGAGCCCCGAACCTGGGTAAGATTCGCAGGCACATGCGGTCTCGCTCACTCCCACTTCTAGAGCCCGGCGACGTACTTTTGTCCCCATCCATGATAAGCCACCCCCTGGCATATGTCGCACGAAATCCCCGACATTTGGCGCCCACCGTGGGGCTAGTTGCACCGTCGTCCAGAAACACGTTCTGGACGGGAACCCTCTTCCATCCTGGCGAGCGCAGCCAGCCCGGCACGCCTGATGGCGTTTGTGCTGACACGCTGCGCGGCATGGAAGTTGCTTGCGCCGCGAGCAGCTTCGCTGATCTCATCGGCGGGATCTGCCTCTCCGACGAGCCTGCACTCGTCGCGGGCGCGGCCAGCCCCGAGAGCTGCCTCGTCGACTCCCTCGGCAAGCTTCACATCGTCAACGAGCTGGTCTCCGACCTAGAGTCCGTTGGCTCCACCAACCCGTCCGACCACATTGTCATCGACACCGACGTCGTGCTTTCTGATGCCTTCCCCGGTGACATGGTGATCTTCGACGACCCGATCCCTGCTGCAGACAACAGCGCCAGCACCAGCACCGTCACCGAGGTGCTGGTCATCAGCCACGACGGAGCCTCCGACGAGGCCGGCCGGGACCCGTTGCACGCGGCAATGCGGGACCTGTCTGCACCCGTAACGCCTGGTGCGAACGGCAAAACGCTGGAAGCGTGCCGTATCGCACTCCTCGACAGTGCCAACAAGTTGGCGGCCATGAGATGCCTCACCGAGGCCTACCACCGCGAGATCGACCGTGCCGTCTGCGGCACACCGGCTGCTGGCGAACCCAGCCGCGTGGGCATGTTCCGGCAGCACTGCGCAGCCATCGCCAGCATGTTGGGGGCCGACCGCCCGGTCTACGCTACGCCAATGGAGAACTTACGCGCCGCCCAGGCGGCGGCGGACGAGCTTGACCGCCTGGAGGGCGACGAGCGTCGCTGCATGACGGAGCGCGTCCAGCAGCTCATCGACGCGGCCGCCGCGCAGTAAGAAGCTGGCTGCCGCGTGGTGGAACCCGGCTTATAGGCCGGGAACCTTCCCTCCCCCCCTGCCGAGAGCACGGCGCGACCTCCCAGATGCTGACAGGCGGCGCCCGCGACTGAGGAGACCAAGAACCAGTTGTTAGCCGCAGCCGCACCCGCATCTCCATCGAGCGCGACCAAGACGGCCGCCCACGAGCAGTGGAATGGCGGGACGGTCGTCCGCCTCCCCCGCACAGGGAGAGGCGCGCCTCCCCGCCGCCTGTTGAGCATCCGACTCTCGGAGGCCGGCTGGACCCCCGTGAAGGAGTCTAAGAGAATGACGCTCGCCACTGGATCGACCGCTTGGCTCGATCCCTGGCGTTAGAAGAAGAAGATGCGATCGGCCCGCCTTGTTTCGGCCCCCGCATTCGTGACGAGCCCTTCCCCAAAGGGTTCTCGCTCCCTCGGGACACCCCCAAGTACAACGGATCTGTGAAGCCGGAGGACTGGCTGGTGGACTACTCCACAGCCGTCAGCATAGCGAACGGCAACAAGCGCGTTCCGTAAAGTACGTTTCGCTCATGCTCCAGGGCATGATCCGGACATGGCTGAACAGCCTCAAGCCCTACAGTGTCAACAGCTGGCTAGACTTCACCGAAGTTTTCATCCGCAACTTCACCAGCACCTACAAGCGGCCGCCCAAACCTCGCGCAGCTCTCTCTGTGCGTCCAAGGCCCGACTGAGTCTACCCGCGACTACTTGACGCGGTGGGCTGAACTGCGCAAATCCTACGAAGGGGTGCATGAGGTGCAAGCCATAGAATGCTTCACTGCCGGGTGCCGGGAGGGCACCCTACTCAAGCACCGACTCCTCTGCGATGAGCCGGCCACCCTCGACGAGCTGCTAATCATAGCGGACAAGTACGCCACTGCCGACTCCTCCATGAAGTCAGAGCTTCGAGTGGACGCGTCAGGAAAGATGCTCCCTCCGGCCCCTCAGACGCCGGCTGGTGATTCCAGTCGGCACCAACAGTCAAACAACAACAAGCGCAAGGCCCAGCAGTCGGCTACCACCAGCCGGCAGGTGGCGACAGTCGAAGACCAGCAGCCAGAAGAGCAACCCGGCCCCAAGCGCCAGAAGGGCGGCAAGCCTTCCTGGTTGCCTGCCTTCTCGTTTGAGCAAACCCTTGACGCTCCCTGCAAGTTCCACAGCGGCGCGAAGCCATCCAACCACACCACCCGGAAGTGCCACTGGCTCGCCCGCATCGCCAAGGGCGAAGGACTGCCTCCCCCGCCTGCTGGCCCGCCGCCTCCACCTCCCTAGCAGCCGGCAGTTCGGCCAGTCGGCGCGATCCAAGATGAGTTTCCCGAAGAGCACGGAGCTTATGTCGTCTTCACCAGCGTGGCTGACGACAGGCACAGCCGGCGTTAGCAGCACCGAGAGGTGAATGCTGTCGCCTCTGAAGCCCCAGAGTTCATGCACTGGTCCGAGAAGCCGATCGGTTGGAGCCGAGCTGACCACCCGGAGGTGATGCCTTCTCCGGGTTCCTATGCCCTGGTGTTGGACGCCACCTTTGCAACAGAGAGACGAGCTGCTCGTTTCTCCCGGATTCTGATAGACGGCGGTAGCAGCATCAACATACTCTACCGCGACACCATGGAGAAGTTGTGCATCAAAGAGAAACAGCTCCAGCCCAGCCAGACTGTCTTCCATGGCATCGTGCCTGGCCTTTCCTGCTCACCAATCGGCAAGATCAAGATAGACGTCCTCTTCGGAGACAAGAATCACTTCTGTCGAGAGCCAATCTGGTTCGAGGTGGTTGACCTTGAGAGCCCCTACCACGCGTTGCTTGGCCGGCCTGCCCTGGCCAAGTTCATGGCGGTTCCCCACTACGCCTACCTCAAGATGAAGATGCCGGGTACCAAGGGCATTATCACTGTAGCCAGCGACTACCAGAAGTCTGCCGAGTGTGCCGCAGCCAGCAGTAGGCTAGCTGAGTCCCTTGTGATTGCTGCTGAGAAGCGGCTCCTTGACCAGGTTGTGGCCATGGCCGGCAAGCAGCCGGACCTGTCGCCAGATCCCAAGGAGTCAGAAGCTCAGGGCTCTTTCCAGCCGGCCAAAGAAACCAAGAAGATACCCTTGGACCCGGAGCACCCGGAGAAGTTCGCTGTCATAGGAGCTCACCTTGACAGCAAATAGGAAAGCGAGCTTGTCGATTTCCTCTGTGAGAATCGGGACATCTTCGCATGGTCTCCAAAGGACAAGCCGGGTGTTCCGACGGATTTCGTCGAGCACAAGCTACATGTCAAAGCAGATGCAAAACCAGTCGAGCAACCCCTCCGCCGCCTGTCGGAGGAGAAGAGAAGAATTGTTGGTGAAGAGATAGCCCGGCTTCTAGCAGCCGGCTTCATTATGGAAGTGTTCTTTCCAGAGTGGCTTGCCAAACCAGTCCTCGTACTGAAGAAGAACAACAAATGGCGCATGTGTATTGACAATACCAGCCTCAACAAAGCTTGCCCCAAAGATCTGTTTGCCTTGCCTCGGGTTGACCAAGTGATAGACTCCACAGCCGGATGCGAGCTGCTGAGTTTTTTGGATGCCTACTCAGGGTACCACCAGATCAAGTTGAGCCCGGCCGACCGCCTGAAGACCGCCTTCATCACACCATTCGGAGCCTTCTGCTACCTGACCATGACATTCGGCTTGAGAAATGTCGGTGCCACGTTCCAGCGTTGCATGCAGAAGTGCCTCCTCAAGCAACTCGGCAGAAATGCCCACGTCTATGTAGACGATATTGTGGTGAAGACGGAGAAGCACGGTACCCTCCTAGAAGATCTCAAGGAAACTTTTGATAATCTGCGCCATTTTCAAATCAAGCTCAACCCAGAGAAGTGTGTCTTTGGAGTACCAGCCGGCCAGCTCCTCGGTTTCCTTGTCTCAGAGCGCGGCATAGAGTGCAACCCTGTCAAGATCAAGGCCATCGAGAGGATGGAGAGGCCCACCCGGCTACTTGGCATCCATCAGCCGCTTCATCAGTCGGCTGGGCGAGAAGGCTCTTCCCCTGTACGAGTTGATGAAGAAAACCACTCATTTCGAGTGGAACGACAAGGCGGACGAGGCTTTCCTCCAGCTTAAGAAGATGTTGACCATGCCGCCTGTTCTGGCCGCTCCGGCTGCCAAGGAGCCCATGCTTCTCTACATCGCCGCCACCAGCCGGGTGGTCAGCACAGTCATGGTGGTAGAGCGCCAAGAAGACGGCAAGGCACAGCCGATCCAGAGGCCTGTGTACTACTTGAGTGAGGTGCTGTCAGCCTCCAAGAAGAACTACCCCCACTACCAAAAGATGTGCTACGGCGTGCACTTTGCCGCCAAGAAGCTCAAGCCATACTTTCAAGAGCACCCCATCACGGTTGTCTGCACCGCCCCGCTTGCGGAGATCATAGGCAGCAGAGACGCGTCAGGCCGGGTGGCCAAGTGGGCCATCGAGCTGGCCCCCTACACCATCTTCTACCAGCCTCGCACTGCCATCAAGACCCAAGCACTGGCCGACTTCCTCGTCGACTGGGCCGAGACCCAGTACCTGCCGCCAGCTCCAGACTCCACTCATTGGTGGATGCACTTTGATGGCTCGAAGATGCGCACCGGTTTGGGAGCCGGTATCGTCCTCACCTCTCCCAAAGGCGACAAGCTCAGATACACATTGCAAATCCATTTTGCTGCCTCCAACAACCTGGCTGAGCACAAGGCACTAGTACATGGACTCCGGCTGGCCAAGGAGATTGGCATCCGCCGGATTCTGTGCTACGGCGACTCGGACTTGGTGGTCCAACAGTCGTCTGGCGACTGGGACGCCAAGGATGCAAACATGGCGAGCTACCGCTCCCTCGTCCAGCAGATCAGCGGATATTTTGACGGGTGTGAGTTCCTTCACGTGCCACGGGCCGACAACGAGCAAGCAGATGCCCTGGCACGGATCGGCTCCACCCGGCAAGCCATACCAGCCGGCGTGTCCCTTCAGTGCCTCCGCAAGCCTTCTATCAAGCCTTTCCCGGAATCAGAATCCATCTTCGTGCCGGCTGCCCCCGAAGCAGTCGGATCCGACTCGGGGGCTGCAGCAGCCGGCCCGGGGACTTCGGCAGGCGGCACGGTGACTACAGCAGTCGCACCCGGCCGGGGACTTGGCAACCCAGCCCGGGGGCTACAGCTGTCGTCCCGGGGACTTCACCAAGCGGCTCAGGGACTACACCAGTTGCACCCGGCCCGGGGACTCCACAACCCAGCCCGGTGACTACAGCAGTCGGCCCGGGGACTTCAACAAAGCAGCAAGACACGGCCGACTCCACCCCGCCACCTCCCAACCCAACCGCCCTACTTTCAGTGGCCGTAATGACAGTGGATGAAGTCGAAGCACCATCATGGGCGCAGCCCATCCTATACTTTCTGGTGAGCGGAGAGCTGCCAGCTGATGAGATCTCGGCCCGGCAGGTGCAACGCCGGGCAGGAGCTTACACGATAGTAAACAGAGAGCTTGTCAGGCGCAGCGTGACCGACGTCTTCCAACGCTGCGTCGAACCAGAGAAAGGCAAGGCAATCCTCAGAGACATACACCAAGGCGAGTGCGGCCACCACGCTGCCTCCAGATACCTTGTCGCCAAAGCTTTCCGCCATGGTTTCCTCTGGCCAACTGCTTTGGAGGACACCAAGGATCTGGTCAAGAAATGCAAGGGGTGCCAGAAATTCAGCTCCAAGCAACATCTGTCAGCTTATGCACTCAAGACCATCCCCTTCGGGGACTACTGTCGGAGTAAATGACCATGGGTAGCCTCATCAGCTCCCCTTGGTATTTCAAGACATCGGGGCAGGCTGCGCCCCTCAAACATCAAAGACAAAGGACCGCCTTCTTGGGGTCGGCTGGTCCATGCGGCTGGTTGTTAGGAGGCGGCGGAGTCCAGAAGACGGCCATGAAGTGGGCCGACTCCTAGCAGGCGGCTTCCTGGGAAGCCGGGTCCTAGCAGGCGGCCCCTCGCGCCCTCAAAGTTAGCACCCACATAAACACGATGAGACGGGGCGTGGCTACAGTACAAGCCTGCCACCCCCGAATCCAGGGCAGAACATGGCCACAGTGCAGCGTACCAAGCGAACATCCCGCGCCCGACGCGGCACTGTTGCCATGCTGCTCATGACATCACCCATGGCAGAGGAAGCCATGCTCCCACGACGGGCTATCGGTACGGCCCGCAGGCGGCGGGCCCTGCCTGTCCGTGGGAGGCCAGAAGGCGGCGAGCCCTAACCAGTCGGCTCAGGGGGAGGCCGGCTCCTAGCAGGCGGCCCGCCCCCTTCCTTGAAGTTTGTGCGCCATTAACCAGAAGAGACGGGGAGTGGCTACAGTGAAACGGCCGCCAGGCGGCGGGACTGTAGCCACGCTCTCCCCGACCAAGCATGCATCATCAGTGGCACGCTATAGTGCTACGCAGCCAATAGGACCCGCAAGCGGCGGGCCCGGCTTGTCGGCCGAGTACGAGACAGCCGGGGGGACCCACCAGACGGCGGTCCCCTGCAGTCGGCGGAGAAGCCGGCGACCAGAGACACTGACGGCCGGGTCCTACGCCCGGCCGGATTACCATTGTACCCTTGGGGGGTAGGCCTATATAAACCCCCCAGGTCACCCCATGCAAGGGGTTGGGACCTTGGTGGAGAGGAGAGAGCCTTCTTAGTTCAGCACTCACATAGACACATAGAGAGTGGAGTAGAGCTAGCCTTGCCCTCCTTCCTCCTCTAGCAGAACAGCTCAAGGAGGAAGTTTGTAGCTACTTGTTGAGGTAGTGATCATGCGGAGACCCCACAGAGCAGGACTAGGGGTGTTATCTCCTAGGAGAGCCCCGAACCTGGGTAAGATTCGCAGGCACATGCGGTCTCGCTCAATCCCACTTCTAGAGCCCGGCGACGTACTTTTGTCCCCATCCATGATAAGCCACCCCCTGGCATATGTCGCACAATATCCCCGACAGCATGGTTCCCCCTTTTCGTACTCGCGGTAGCTTAGTGCTCTACGCCGGCAGGTCCTAGTCCCCAGGCAGGCTTCAGCCGTCGCTGGTATGCCAGGTCGCGATGCCGTGGTCAAGGCCAGGAGGTGAGCGGCCCGAGGTCTGGTAAGAGCTCCTAAGGCGCGATGCTCAAGAGGTTCCCTTCGGCGTGCAAGCAGCTCCCTGGAGGCCGAAAAGGGAAGTGGCATTGCCGAAGCGAGATTGCGAAAATCAAAATACTGGTCGATGAGGTTCACTCTGATATGCATGGGTGACTTATCTTAGTAGGCCTGAAGTGATTCCTTTGCGCAGCGCCTGATTGTGCCTTGGCAGTGATGCTTCTAGGTAGGGCTCACGCCGACCTCCCCTTCTCCCCGCTCATCTAGGTGCTCTATGTCCCCGGGTCCCGACCCTCGAGTGAGGCTCAGCCACCGCTGGTATGCCAGGTCGCGATGCCGTGGTCAAGGCCAGGGGGTGAGGGCTGGAGAGTCAGTAAGAGCTCCTGAGGCGCGATGCTCAGGAGCCCCCCTTTAACGTGAAGCGAATTGCGTGAAAAAGGGACGGCCGGCGGGGCCACCCATGGCTAAACTCCATGGATTCCTGCGGGTTAGTCCGAGAGAAGAGTATAACTCACAATCGCGCTTGCTGTCCTGCCGCTGATCTTTCAGCAAGAAGATGAAGGCACTGAGGATCTGGTGAGGTGACGTGCGCGGGGCAGGCCGCGAGCCAGAGCTTTATCTCTCAGATTTGTCAGCGTTGCAGGGACGGACCCGAGCACAAGCGTTGTGCCAGCATGTGTAGCACCCATTGCGGAATGAGCAAGAGGCTGGTTAGCAATGCGGGAGGCCGCGGAGGCGATAGAACACTAGGCAAGAAGGTGATAACATAAATCAACCCATAGGTAAGGTAGAGCTAGTTCTGATAGATGCAAAACGATACATGCTGCAGGGACAGACCCACGCGGCTTGGGGATAATGCAGCCCGAGGGACGCCCCCAACCGAACAAACCAAAAAATGTCACCTGGCACCGTTGCTGAAGAGGTGTTGGAGTAGCTGAAGACGCGTGCCGCAGAAGTCGCTCCTCATGAGCCGCCCGGGCCCTGAACCTCGAGAGGCTCTGGGGGCCCGGGGGGCTCGCAAGGATCCATCTCCTCCTCTGATAGGATCGCCTGGCTTCTGGCCTCATGAGCCGCCAGGACGCCCCGCATGTGGCGCTGGAATGCAGCAGCTGCGCTCGACAAGCCCAAAGGCATGCGAACGTAGCTGTGAGGGGGACCCTCGCACCGGCCAGCGCGAGACGGCCAGAAGCGCTCCTGAGATGCGGCCCTGTTGAGCCCTGGGATGTCGACGCAGATGTGTAGCTCGCTATCCTCATCGGGACAAGGAGCCGCGCCGGGTGGTGGGCGATGGTCGTCTCGCATAGCTCTTGTCTCCTGAAGCTCCATGATTGCCTTGGTGATGAACTCCTGAGCACCTGGCACCTCGCGCCTTGTACCCTCCTGGCGGAAGCACGCGCTGAATCACACCTCCACATGGTGCCCGAGCGCCTCCCTCGTGACGTTGGCCAGGTTAGAGGCCCCCCAAAGGAGATCCCCCGAGCCCAGCCTGAGAGGGGCATCGGGCGCGCCTTCCTATGCGAGAGAGGGAGGTGCCCCGTCAGTGGGCGCAGGGCCTAAGGTGGTGCCGCTGGACACCGCGCTCTCCTGAGGTCCTTGGCGGAGCAACTGCTTCTTCTTCTTCTTCTTGGGGACAGCCTCAGGAGGGTAGACGGCGCCTTCATCGTCTGGGTTCTCGACCGCCGCAGCCTAGTAGGTGCACTCGAGAGAGCACACCGCGTCCTTCTCCTCGCAGGCGACCGTGATGACGCCACAACTCCCTGGCATCTTGAGGACATTGTAACCATGATGTGTCGCCGCCATGAACTTGGCCAGGGCCGGATACCCAAGGATGGCGTTGTATGGAAGGCGAATGTGGGCGACGTCGAAGTCGATGAGCTCGGTGCGGTAGTTGTCGCGCTTGCCGAAGGTGACAGGGAGGCGGATCTGCCCTATCGGGGCGGTGGAGCCGTCGGTCACTCCTGAGAAAGGCTTGGTAGGCTGCAGCTGGTCGTAGGGCTCCTGGAGTCAGTCGAATGTCTCGATGGAGAGAATGTTGAGCCCCGCACCACCATCGATGAGAGTCTTGGTGACGAGCACGTTGCTGATGGTAGGTGAGCAGAGCATCGGGAGAGTGCCGGCAGTTGCCGTGCACTTGAGCTGATTGGATGAGCTGAAGGTGATGGTGCACTTGGACCACATGAGCGGACGCATTGCCTCAAGCTTGGGGAGGGCCGCATTCACCTCACGGGCAAACTGCTTGAAGATGCGATGAGAGGCAAGGGCCTGAGCGCCGCCCAGGATGCAGGCGATGGCACGAGGCTCCTGGAAGCCCCCAGCCCCCTCGTCCTGGTGGTGGTCGTCATTCCTTCTTGGTGGTGGCGACAGCGGAGGAAGGCCAGCGTTGCCCTGAGGACGCTCCTCACGAGGTTGGTCCCTCCAGGGGCCCTCGTGAGGCTGGCCCTGCCAGCGGTCCTCACGAGGCTAATCGTGCCATTCTTGGCGGGGGTCACGACCGTCCCAGCGTACTCCACCTCGGCCTCATCCGTGGCCGTAGCCTCGGTCGCTGTGCTCGGGGCGTCGACCGAGGCGCCTGGCGTAGATGGCCCTGAGCTCCTGGCAGTCGTTCATGTTGTGGCTGTGCACATTGTGGAAGACGCAGAACGGGCGGCTGCCCTTGATGACTCTGGGTGGTCGCAGCCGCGCTTCATCTCTGGTTCGGCCGCGAGCACGGCCGGTCCCTAGCGCTTCATGTCATTGGCTTTGGCCTTCTTGTCTTCTGGGTCAGCCCCTGGGAGCTCCAGGAGAGAGAGGCGACCTTCCTCAGCTCTCGCACACTTGGTTACCATGTGTAACATCTCCAAAGCCGTGCACAGGTCCTCATGTATGGCGAGCTCCTCCTTCATCTTGACGTCGCGGACGCCATCAGTGAACGCCGAGATGATGAACTCGTCCAACACCTTGGGGATCTTGAGGCGGACGCTGTTGAAGCATTGGATGTACTTCTGCAAGGTCTCTCCTGGCTGCTGTTTGATGTGCCGCAGGTCACCCGCAGCCGGTGGACGGTCGCGAGTGCCCTGTAAGTTGGCGACGAAATGCTCTCGCATTTCCTCCTAGGAGGAGATCGATCCCGCGGGCAGGTTCAGGAGCCACGAGCGTGCACCATCCTTGAGGGCCATGGGAAACCAGTTTGCCATAACCTTCTCGTCGTTGTTGGCTGCCTTGATGCTTAGCTCATAGAGCTGCACGAACTCGGCAGGGTCGGGGGTGCCGTCGTAGCACGGAGGCAGGTCAGGCTTGAACTTCCCCGGCCAGACGATGCTGCGTAGCTCCGGAGTGAATGCGCGACAACCCGATGTGGTCACGGGAGCCCGTCGTGGAGGTGGAGCCTGGTCTTGGCGCTAGCGCGCCACCGCTGCAGGCGGCGCGCGGTCTTGACGTGGCGGTGCTGGGAATGCATGAGCATCTTCTTGCGGCCGCTGCACCACCTGGCAGCTTTCTTCTTCACGCGTCGGCGCCCTGCGCGACGGGTCGCACCGCGGGGCCTCGCGCCTTGGCTCAAGGGCGACGTCTTGACGGGGAGGTGGAGGAGGTGCTCCATGGGCTACGTCACCCGCAGCAGGCGGCAGGTGAGGCATCGAGCGAGACGGTGCAGGAGAGTCCCTGGCGGCGTTGACAAGCTCGGCGATGCGGTCCAGCCAGTCTTTGTAGAGGTCGTCGACGGGGCGGTAGCGCAGGAGCTCGCACGTCATGAGCAACGCAGCCTACGTGCTCGCCGGCCCGCTACAAGCATGAGACGACAAACCAGCCAGAGTCAGTGACGGGGTGGCGGTGCGCCCATCCCGCCGCATGGAAGGGTGCAGCGATGAAGCTTGCTGCTCTTGCCCCATGGGGCCGGTAGCGGCGTTCACCACTGGAGACGGGGGACGGCGAGGGCAGCTGTCTCCCACAGGCGCTGTCTGAGCGACGTGGCCGGCGAGGGCGGCCCGACGCTCAGCGCGAGCTCGACGAGCGTCGGCCATGGAAGCGGTGGAGCGGTGGTGGATCGACTGGCGGAAGAGAGGCTCCGACGCACCCCTACCTGGCACACCAAATGCCAGATTTCGGGTTCCGCAAACCCTTGAGAGGTTCAAACTCTGGGGTGCGTGTGAAGAACTCGTCCTCCCCAGTCTGCCTACTCGCTAATCTCACAGCCTAGCTCGACGAACTGTAAGGAAAAGAGACACAGCAATTTACCCAGGTTCGGGCCACCTTGCGGTGTAAAACCCTACTCCTGCTTTGTGGTGGATTGGCCTCGAGGGGCTGAGGATGATCTAGTACAGTGGCGAACAGCCTCAGGAGGAGAGGTGTTCTTTAGCTCGAGCGAGCTGGTGGAGTGAGGGTGATCTGAATGATCCATCTTCTAATTCGATCCCTCTCTACGGTGGTGGCTAAGTCCTATTTATAGTGGCCTTGGTCCTCTTCCCAAATGAAAGGTGGGAAGGGATCCCACAACGGCCAAATTCGAAGGGAGACAACTAGTACATGCTATCCTGACGAAAGTAGCCTTCGCCTGCAAAAGCCTCTGGTCGTTACGCCGTGGTGGGCTCGGTGATGACCTCCGTCCTGCCGTCCTGGCGGTCTTGGTCTGGTTGCACGGGAATGGAAACCTTTAGCTGATTCCTCGGGACTCCGCACCTGCGCTTGCCTCTTTAGCACCGAAGAGGAAACTGGTACACTGCGCCCGCTGGCGCCGGCCTGGCCTTGGTCGTCATGGCTCATGTCATCCGGACCTCACAAGGCGAGGCTTGCATAGTGATCTCCGCTCCTCGGGAGCCAACCTGAGGAGGCCGCTCCTCGTGGAGGTCTTGGTGTCGTCTACCTCGCGAGGCTTGGCCCCTCGCGAGGGTCTTGAGTTGCTGTCGCTGAAGCTGGGCCATACCAGGCCGTCGATGGAGCCACGCCTTGGGCCGCAGGCAGGCAAGTCTGGGTACCCCCGTCCCAGAACGCCGACAAAAGCCATCTAGCTACTGCCTATGGACCCGTAGGTCTATGGTCGTCTACTCACGCATCATCAGAGAGGCACCAATGAGGATGATGAACCCCTCCGTGATGGTGTAGATTGGATCTCGTGGTTCTGGAACTTGCGGCGGCTGGAATTGTGTTTTGTCTCCTCCTCTAGGGTTTCTGGAATTTCTAAGGATTTATAGAGCTGAGAGGCGGTGGAGGAGACCCTCGTGGGCCCCACAACCCATCAGGGCGCGCAAGGGGCCTCTGGCGCGCCCTGGTGTCTTATGGGCCCCACGGGCCTCCCCCCAGGTGCTTCCTTGGCTCCCAAGTTGTCTTCTGGTCCAAAAAAAATCTCCAAAAAGTTTCGTGGCATTTGGACCTCGTTTGGTACTGATATTCTGCGAAGTAAAAAACAAGAAAAAAAATAGCAAATGGCACTGGGCACTATATCAATAGGTTAGTCCCAAAAAATGATATAACATTGCTATAAAATGATTGTAAAACATCCAAGAATGATAATATAACAGAAGGGAACAATAAAAAATTATAGATATGTTGGAGACGTATCACGCACGTCGAAGCCGCCGCCGCGCTCGCACTTCTGGCACTGCCGCTGGTTCCCGAGGCGCTCACCGCGGCAGTCCGTGCAGGCCAGGTGCCCTCCCTTGCACTGCACAAATCAATCAAACAACACATCAATCAAGAAACCTGCACCTTGCTTGATCAGCTGAATGGACGAGATGTATTCAAACCTCGTACACTAGAGGCTTCAAGGGGCGGAGGCACAAGGGGCAGTGGAGCAAGGTGAGGTCCATAGAGACCTCCATCATCGGGTCCTATTCCGTCGGCATGATTTCGCCCTCCTCGTGCACCACCATCTATCGCTTTAGGGCCGAGTCATTAGAAAGTTTTACCATCACATATTCATACTACTTCAAGGTGCATTAAATCAACACATCCAAGGATCAAAAGGAAAGTCACGGCATGCATGCATCCGTTGTAATTAATGCATCGGTAAACACAAATTTTTGAAATATACCGAGTGCACTTCTTTGATGTGTTGCATCAACTCGTACAACAAGGAGAAGCTTGATTACAATGCCCTCTCCCTCTCCCATGAGTGTGATGGCTCATAGGTCTAGGAGAAGCTTTTGCTACACACTCTCCCTCCCACACACGGTGGACATGCAGCAGTTCATTCGGTGTCAAATGGCCGGAAGCATACTAGTACTCCACTGTAGTAGTACCATCATTGTTCGACTTCCCAAAGGGGCAAAGAGCCAAGCGCAACCCGAACGCTCGCGTGGCAGTTTCATGTGTAGGGGAGGTAGTAGTAACATAGTCTAGGATAGTGTGTACTATGTTACTAGTGTAAATTTACTCTCCATTTTTAGGGTACCGTGTATGTTGGGCATCCATAATGTTTTGTTTTGCCGCCTCTAAAGGCTGCTGCTAAGCCTTAGAAGCCGATGTCACACACTATAGAACATGCCTCTACGCTTAAATCGTTGGAGTCGCCTCCATGCTAAGAGGCCGTCTCCAAGCATTTTTTTGATTAAGGTAATCTTCTGGCCCTACCTGTCATCCTGATGATTGTAGTTTGCACACTAATCTGGTTAAGAGAGGAATATATATTTTAACTTGTGGTGGGGTAAATGTTAGAGGCTGCAGCAAATATTATACACTGTGGGTCTTTTAGCCAAGTTTAGAGGCAAGCAAGTGGGGCCCGTGCTAGAGGCAGTGCTGCCTCCAAACACTAGAGGTGCTCTCCACTCTGACAAGTTTACCAGCACATGTTCATACTTCAAGGTGCAATAAATTAATAGATGCAAGGATCAACAGGAAACTCACGGCATGCATGCATTGTAATTAATGCATAGGTAAACACAACTTTTTGAGAAAATCGAGTGTACTGCATTGATGTGTCGCGTCAACTCGTACAACAAGGAGAAGCTTGATTACTACACCCTCTTCCTCGCCCATGCGCGCGGTGGCTCGCAGAGAGTAGAAGCTTTTGCTTACAACAAGCTCTCCCTCCCCCACGCGGTGGACATGTAGCAGTTGATTCGGTACTATAGAAGTAGTAACACCATAAGAGACACGGGCCGTGTATGTTTTTAATGACTTGAGACTACCTAGCACAGCATGCAGCGGTCAGCTCATTGCATGCAATGGTATTAATTAGCAAATAAATATTAAGTTCTCTCATTTTCCCCTCTGCCTTGGTCGCGGTGCACAAGGTAGTAGTACTACTAATGACTAGTCTTTTTGACACGCATTTACATTGATATGGCTTGAAGGCCAACGAGGGAGAGGGTAGCGGTTCCCGAAACGTTGAATGGTCAATGATGCATCCTCATTCAATTAGCATGCAGAGGGAATTAATTGGAGAAGCAGAATCGAGCCAACACGATGTGAATGCAACGCAGTTTTGACTCTCATATAAAGGCGCCCCACCACTCCAATCCATCTACCAAATCATACACACCTAGTCTGCGCAACACTGCTCACTCCAATCCAAGACCAAGACCAAGTGACCAGAAGCCACAAGCACCCATGGAGGCGATGGACGCGAGCGGCAGTCGGCTGTGCCAGAACATCCAAGACGCCGGCTTGCGGCCCTACACCGCGTAGTGTTTCCAGACGGTGCTTGCGACCGCCGGCGTCATAGCCCTCGTCGATGCCTTCTTCGCCTCTCGCATGGACGAGATGATGGTCCGCTCCATCCGCAAGTTCACCGCCATCAAGAAGTGCGTGAACGACCTCATTACCTGCCACCCTCATCGGCCTCCATGTTGATGAACTCTTTCAAGCACCGGTGGCCCTGCAGCTGCCGGACATCGCGATGAAGAATGTCCACCTCGAGGCCGCGCTCGCTGCACAGTGCCTCGCCATGCGAGAAACCGTCGACCTACACATCCACGTCTACGAGGAAATCATCTAAATAGGCCACTACAAGGCCAGGGAGGACGCAAAGACGTTGACCTTCTTTGATCGGCTGCAATCTTTGGACGCCATTGTTCAGAAGCACGTTGACCTGGCCATGAAAGCCTCTGCTCCTTAGCTGCCGTTCGGTGGGCCAACGCCCTAAGTCGAGGAGGAGGAGGTTGTCGATGGATGCATCTTTCTTCTTGCCTCCTGTCACTGCATCGCCTCATGGCTTTAATGTGTCAGTGTATGGCATTATTATTCGAGTCATAAATTACATGTGTGATCCCTTGCTCTTATTTGTCGTTAATTATATGTAGTATCATTGTCTTCATCCTGGTTTACTACCTACGTCCGGGTTTATTAGTCCTTTTTTAATTTCTGCTAAATTTTGACCAAAGATTTTAACTGACAAAATGTTAGTGCATGTCAACAAAAATTATATTGTCCGATTCATATTTGAACATAGTTTTCAATGATATATTTTTTGGTGACAGGCATGAACATTTTGTTAGTCAAATTTATGGTCAAAATTTGGCACAGATTATGATGGGGACCAATAAACCAGGACGGAGGTAGACTGGTCACCATCGTGTTTTGTGTCAAATTTTGACTTCCGATTTATGTATGAGACCCAACCTACTTGGAGGGAGTATATATATTGGCATGACAACCAAACTATTAAATTCAAAACTGAGCGTTACATGTCACAAGTTCAAAACGAGAAAGTGGAACAAGTACAACACGCATGTGTCGTTCGCGTCACACCCCACACTGTCGTTCCGGCCCGCCGCTCAGTGTGCATTGGCTTGGCATTTTCTATCTACAAGTTAAAAAGGTAAAGACTATCATGTTCGCGTCGCACCCCGACACGGTCTATCGGGCATGCCACTCAAGCTGGGGAACTCTTGTTGTCTTAGCATTTTCACTGTCAGGTGGGGCCGAAGTTGAGCAAACCAACTATCGGCAAATCCCCACCCCGCCCACCGTGCGTCGGCTGAGTTAGAATTAGAAGAGAGAAACGAGGGAGAAGAGCTAGCAATAGCACGGATGCTGTTGTCAGGTGGGAATCGTGCTGATAGAATAGGAGTAATGAGTACTCGTACGTCTAGTACCACTAGTTGGGTGCGTGCGACCTATACATGTCATCACTTTAGGTCTCTTGTTTGAACCGCAGCTACGCTTCATTGTACATAATTCTTCATGCATTTTCCTCCAATATGTACTCCTAGGCTATTTCCACGAGCTTCCTTTCGCCGACATGTGGGACATAGAGCATCTGGGTCGAAGTGCATGCACGACTCGGAGCATATGCAACTATGCCGACGTACTTTACATTTTAGACCTGACAAATTACATGCAAACCCCTCGCAGAAGAATAAATAAATGAATTACTACATGCAAACCGGATTATTTTCATAGAAACTGGAGCACGTTCATTAAATTTTGGACATAATACATTAAAAAAATGACAGGACCTAAACCAGTCTAAGGGCCTCTTTGATTCGCAGGATACTGAAAACACAGAAATGGGGAAAGTGTGGGACTGGAGTGCTAAGTCCAATAGGATTAGCAAAGAGTGTTCAACGCCATAGGAAATACAAAGGAATTGTAAAAATAGGTTGGGGAAAAATTCCTATGGAATCCGATCCAATGTAATAGTGTCAAAACAGCTCTTATACTTATTGGACGGGGGGGGGGAGTACTAGCTAAGCTGCAACAACACTCTTACTCCGATGATGGCGATGAACCGAGAGGAGGAGGAAGCAGTGGCATGTTTTTGTACATGCTTGAGACTGGACTATTGTACCTTGTTTTGTATGGCCATATCACCACATTGTTTTCTATGGCCTATCGTCTGCTCGTTCACTGGGCTGCCGTGTTTCGCACTCCTCCGACGTACTAGTATATACTCCTACTATATATACTACATGATTCTTTGCTCCTTCTTACGTCGCCGGCATGTGGGAGAGCCAGCATCTGGGTCGATGTGTCATGCACCAGATTAGAGTGGGGAACGGAAGGGGAGCCTCACCCTGGTCGTAGCGCCGCAGTAATAATGACTATAATGAGCAGTCATATCACAAGACCCCATCTTTCGAGGAGTAACGAGCCATCACATCACAAAGCCCTACCTTTCCAGCAGTAAGTTCAATCCGCTACTCCCTCACCCTCCTCGCCTCTCAATCAAACCGGCTAGGCAAAACTGCCGCGCGTACTGCCCGGGAAAAGCCTCACCCTCGACTTTTAATACTCCTATAATTTTGTATCGATGAATTGCGCCATGGAGCAGAAAACCAAAAGAAAAAGGTGGTACATGTAAACAAATAAAGTTCAAGCTCTAGCTAGCAATTCAGAATGTAAACCGGGCATGTGTTTATACGTATATGTTACTTCAAAGTACTGAGTCCATTGATGCAATGTGGTCAAACTGAACAATCGATATCTCTAGCCAAAATAGTTCAAGCTTGTTCGTGGAAGTGCGATGTGAATGTTAAATGCGTGTGTTTATATCTCTAAGTACTAGTATATGTTTATTCACCCGTGGTGTTGTTCAATGAATGGAGGTGCGACGTGAAGTTAGTCATGTTAAATACAAGTGAACAATATTACTAGTAAGTACTAGTATAGTACAGTATAAAGTGCAACGTGTAGTTAGTCATGTTAAATAGAGAGTTTCTTTTCTTTAATGCCACGTACACAAATTGAAACGCTTGTTGTGGAGAGAAAAAGATAATCAGTCCACTATATATATAGGAGAGAAAAACATAATCACTCCACTATATATATAGGCAGGAGCCTGAGCACTTGCTTTACTAGGGTTGCTCTCTTCATTCTCTCATCCTCTCCAAATCTAAACAAGAAAGTGGTAGCGACATTTTCTCTCTTCTCACCGCTGGTCATAGATCTGGCCAGGGTGTGTAGGGGACTAGGTGCATCATTCATACGGTCATTGGCGGCGAGGGAGGAAACCCACAGTTGCCGGTGGGTCCTGATCCTCAGCCCGTGTCGTTCTCTCTGACACAACGCCTTCTCGGGAGGTCCTCGGACCTCTTCTTCCTCCCTGCCGTATTGTGGGCAAATCCAACCTCCCGCCGCCCTCCTAGACACATCCCGACGACCCTCAGGTATAACTTCCTTCGAAAATGGCGAGGGCGCAGGTAGGGTTGCGAGGGCGCAGCGACATTCATGGTGGCGAAGCACTGGACACGCAGGTTGACATACTTGGAAATTCATAAAAGGCAAAGCTAGTTCTGATACATGCGCAAAACAATAGAGGCTGCAGGGGTGGGCCCTGATAGCTTGAGGATAATGCAGCCTGAGGGGCGCCCTCAACTGAACAAACCAAAAATTCACCAAGCACCAGTGTTGTAGAAGCGTCGGGGTAGCTGATGACACGTGCCGCAGAGATTGCTCCTCATGAGCTGGGCAGCTCCGGAGGCCTGGGAAGCTCACGAGGCCCGGGGGGCTCGTGAGGATCTGTGACCTCCTGAGACATGACCGCCAGTCGCCTGGCCTCATGAGACGCCATAGCACGCTGCACAAGGCACTGGTACAAGGCGCCCACATTCAGCAGGCCAAATGGCATGCAGACATAGTTGCAGGGGTAGCCTCCACTCCGGCCGATGCGGGATGGCCAGAAGAGGTCTTGCGACGCGTCCCTGTTGAGGCTCGGGATGTTGACACAGACGCGCAGCTCGTCGCCTGCATCTGGGGACGCAGCTGCACTAGGGGGCACGGGGCGACGCTCGCCACGCATGGCCCGCGCCTCCTGAAGCTCCTTGATCGCCTTGGTGATGAATTCCCTCGCTCCTGGCGCCTCGCGCCTTGCTCCTTGCTTGTGGGGGCGTGCGTCAAAGAACGCCTCCAAGTGGTCCCCAAGCACCCCCCTCGTCGCGCTGGTCAGGTCAGAGGCTCGCCAGACGGAAGCCCCCGAGCCCGTCCTGAGGGCGGCGTCGGGTGCGCCTTCCTATGCAGGAGGAAGAGGCGCCCCAGCAGTGGGCGTGGAGCCCGAGGTTCCGCCAGCGGGCGTCCCAGCCTCTTGATGGCTCTTGGGGAGGAGCTACTTCTTCTTCTTGGGGGTGGCCTCGGGAGGCAGGATGCCGCCCTCGTCATCAAAGTTTTCAGCCGCCGCAGCCTTATAGGCGCGCTGAAGGGAGCAGACCACATCCTTCTCATCGCAAGCGACTGTGATGATGCCTTTGCAACCTGGCATCTTGAGGACGTTGTAGCCATGGTGGGTCGCCGCCATGAACTTGGCGAGGGCCGGATACCCAAGGATGGCGTTGTACGAGAGGCCGATGTGGGTGACGAAGAAGTCGATGAGCTCGGTGTCATAGCTGTCACGCTTGCCGAAAGTGACTGGGAGGTGTATCTGCCCCAGGGGGACGGTGGAGCCATCGGTCACTCCGGAGAACGGCTTGGCTGGCATGAGTTGATCATAGGGCACCTGAAGCGTCTCGAACATCTTGACAGAAAGAACGTTGAGCCCGACGCCACCGTCGATGAGGGTCTTGGTGATGAGGACGTTGTTGATGGTGGGCGTGCAGAGCATGGGGAGCGCACCAGCGACAGCTAAGCACTTGAGGTGGTCCTTGGAGTCGAAGGTGATGGCGTACTGCAACCACCTGAGGGAACGCGTGGCCTCAAACTTCGGGAGGGCCGCGTTCACCTCACGAGAGAACAGCTTGAAGATGCGATGTGAGGCGGGGACCTGAACACCACCCAGGATGCAGGCAATCACACGAGGCTCCTGCAAGCCCCCAGCCCCATAATCCTGTCGGTTGTCGTCATTTCTCCTTGGCGGCGGCAGTGGAGGGAGGCCGGCATTGCCCTGAGGGCGGTCCTCATGAGGCTGGTCTCGCCAGGGGCTGTCGCGAGGCTGATCCCGCCAGCGGTCCTCGCGAGGCTGGTCGCGCCAGTCCTGACGAGGGTCGCGGTTGTCCCAGCGGCCTCCGCCACAGCCTCCTACACGGTGGTCGCCGCGCTCGGGTGTGACGACCCTGGCTTAATCGTGCACTAACCATACACGCAAATGCGCACGATCAAGCCTAAGGACTCACTTGAAGACATCACAACACAACTGTAAAACATAAATAAAGTCATACAAGCTTTATATTACAAGCAAGGGCCTCGAGGGCTCGAATACATAGCTCGATGGCATACAAGCGTCAGCGGAAGCATCAGATATCTGAGTACAGATATATTACAGAGAGAAAAATAGGCCTTCACAGAGGCGGGGTAAAATAAAATACTACGATCGAAAGGCGTAGGCCTCCTGCCCTGGACCCTCCGATCCTACTCCTGGTCGTCAAACGGCTCCTCGTAGTAGTAGTACTCGCCAGGCGGGTAGTAGTACTGATCGTCGGTTGGGGCGTCTGGCTCAGGGGCTCCGTCGTCTGGTGGCATCAATTGGATAAGGGGGAAAAAGAAAGTAAAGCAAACGTGAGTACTCATCCGAAGTACTCAGCAAGCAAGGATATACACTACATATGCAACATTGTCAAAGGGATGGCTGTATATGTGGACTGGGTTGCAGAAATGCCAGAATAGAGGGGAAAGCCTAGTCCTATCGAAGACTAGCATCTTCAACAATCTTCGACAGTCTTGCAGCAATAGAAGAGAGCAGATCAACATATTGTAAAGTAGTAGTAGTAGTATCATCAACCTCGACCTGAGATCCTTTCTCGACTCCCTGCGAGAAAGCAATCCCAGAGCCGTACTATCCAGTTCTCATCACATGTTCTAGTTGTACCGATCAGGATACAACTCCGAGTGTCCGTTACCGTAGGATAGGCTATCGATAGAAGTTTTTTCCCTGCAGGGGTGCACCAACTTACCCACCACGCTCGCTTAACTCTGGCCGGACACACTTTACTGGGTCATGCCCGGCCTCGGCTAAGCAACACGCCGCAACCCGACCAAATACTTAACAGAGAGGTCAGCACGCCGGACTAACCTATGCCCCCAGGGGTCTTGGGCCATCGCCCCGAGAACTCCTCCACGTTACGTGCACCGCCGGTGAGCAGACCTAGCAACCCCTTATACAAGCGCAGTTGCGTTCCCAGTCCAACCCAGCGTGTGCCGCATCAGTCGCTGACGTCCATTAACCTTCGGCTGAAGTATACGACGCAGAACGCCCATACTATGCCCACGTGATGGTTAGTGCTATCAGGCCAGAGGCCCCTCGGATCAAATATCCAAACCGTAGTGGATTAGGAGCACGCGGAAACAAGCAGAGACTCATGATAGATGTGACCCCGTCGCCCCGTCTCGAGGACTTGCGGCAAGGGCTAAGAATGCCCGGCCACGCCTCGTAGTTATCTCGCGGGCACCATCCAGGTCAACCCGACTCCACATCACTTCGCAATAAGCTCGCGCGGGTACCCCTCAGGGTCGACCCGTCTTTAGTATCATGGTTTAGTGCAAGCCAACTCAACAACAGTATCTGTGTATCTGACACCAGGGGAGCCCTGAGGAATCACCCTCGACAGAATCCCACCTGATGTTATAGTCAAGGTGAACGAAGGAGGAATCACCCTCGAGGTCCACACTTGAGGAGTTGCGCAACGATGTCGTTATCGGGGGTGGTGTAGGAGGAATCACCCTCGCTTACCATGACCGAGTAACTAACCTACAAGGTTAACATCAGAAGTGCAGACGAGGTATCACCCTCGGCACTCGACGGTAACCCAGCAGTGTCAGCAACTAAGGTGAAATGATGTGCGGTTCCAGGGTCTGGTCTTCAATCCCGATGATCGGGTCTTCTGATATCCAGCAGGGCAGTCGGGATCAAGTGGGGGTCTCTGTCGTGTCTCTACCCAGCCTATACTAAGCAGTCTAGGATAACCAGAAAGGTAGCAAGGCAGGTTACAATAATCAGGCTATGCAGCAGATATAGGAAAACAGTAGTAGTAGCAGTTCTAATGCAAGCATAAGAGAGAAGAGAATAGGCGATATAGACATGCTCAAAATGGGGGTGCTGTCCTGTTTGCTCGGGGGCAAGGGCAAGGTCGCCTGTGGTGTCGTCGGGGACGTAGTCGTACTCCTGAGCTGCGTCTGCCTCGGGAGCTACATCAATGTCGGGGTCTACCGAGAGAGAAGAGGGGGAAGAAACAGGTAAACATAATGCAAACAAATGCAATACGGTGCGTGTGATGGTATGATGTAGTGCAGGGTTGCCTAAATATGCCTCTAAGTCATTTTAGTTATTTTTAGAATTATTCTGGGATTTAATAACCAGTGTGTGTGCACTATTCATCTGCCAGATACGGGTCCGGAGTTACGAGTTCTTCTACGTAGGGGGTTCCGATGAAGAAACAGACGGACGATCAAACTCTTCTCGTCGTTCTGAGCAACTTTCATGTTTTAACTTTTTCGATCTGAGCTACGGTTTAAAAGTTATTAATTTTCAAAGTTTATTTGAATTTCTGGAATTACTTTAATTACAGAAAATGAATTATGACGTCAGCATGACGTCACTGTGACGTCAGCGGTCAACAGCGTCGCTGACCAGTCAAACATGACATGTGGGTCCCACATGTTAGTCTCTGTTTATCTTAACAGTGAATTAACTTAATCTACAGGGTTAATTAGGGGGCAGGACCCACTTGTCAGTGAGACATTAGGCTAATCTAATTAATTTTAATTAATTAACTATTTAATTAGTTTAATTAGCCACAGGGCCCACACGTCAGCGACTGGGGTTGCCCAGTCAGCACGTTGACTGGGTCAACCTAGTCAACTGGGGCCCCCAGGGCCCACTGGCAGCCACCCTGAGGTGGGGCCGGCCTTGCCACGTCGGCGGTGGCCGGTGGCTCGCCGGCGGCGACGCTAGAACACGGCGGTGGCCTCGGGCCTCGTCGGATTTTGCCTACGGGCCACCAAAAAGGACAGGGCCGGTCGCATTCGAACGGCCACTCGACGACGCGTCAAGTGGTGGCGGTGGCGTGGCCGGAGACGGCGTGTAGCGACGGCAGCGAGCATCGCGGCGGACGCTGGAGTTCGGCCGTAGTTGGGAACGGAGTAGCAGCGCGCTACGGGGCAAAAGGAATGGCTGGGAAGGAGCTGCGCGAAGCGACGAGTGCAATAGGCCCGTCCCTGTGACCATTTGGTCATCGGAACGGCGCCGGCGACGAGCGCGAGCGGCGGCGCGTCGGGCATGCGTGGAAGAGGAAGCTAGGCTACACGCTAGGACCAGCAGGGGATTGGGAAGGACGAGGAGCTCACCGGGGAGGCACAAGGTGGCCCGGTGACGGCTTAGTAGGAGCAGAATGGCGGGAATCGCCGGAGATGCGCCGGCGTCAGAGAAGGAAGGGGCGGAGCCTTCTGGTTTCATCAGGGCCTCCCCACCTCCATTCACGGTCGGAGTCGAAGGAGTCGAAGACGGCGGAGCTCGCAGGCGTGCTAGCTGAGCTCGGGGACGTCGGTGGCCGCGTCTACGGCAAGGCCACGGCGACGGTTGCGCTCGGCGACGGATCTGGGAGGAGAGGGAGAGGCGAGGCGAGCGTGGGAGAAGGGGGAAATGTCGGGGAGGACCAGGGGGAATGGCTCGGGCGCCGGCCTTATCCCCTCGAGGCGCCCGCGGCGTCGCGGTGTCGGCCGCTCATCGGCGCGCGTCGGCGCGGCCACAGAGAAGGTGACAGCGCCAGGGAGAGAGAGTAGCGCGGGCCTGCTGGGCCGGAGTTCGTGGCACTGTGCACTAAGGCCCAGTGCATAGTGCCTCATTTTTATTTTTCTGTTTTTGTTTCTCTTTTTCTTTATTTCATTTCCTGCTTCGAAATAGTTAGAGCACTTTTACATTTTTGTAAAATGTGGGACTTAGTCCAAATATTACAGTGCCATTTTAGCCCTCACCAAAAAGTGATTTGGACAGAGTTGGAAACCATTTGTGTTCGAAATGATTTTAAATGGATTTCAATATCCTGTTTTGGTGCTGTTTCATCTTATTAGAGTCACTTATCTAACTCCAACTTCAATGATGATGATTTTACAAATGTTCCTGGATTATTTGCCATTTAATGAACATTTTTCCAACAGTGTTTGATCAACTTCATATTCCACTTTTGAACTTGAATTGATTTTCAGATGTGAATTTGAATTGGATCATTAACCCATATGACTTGGCACTGCAAATGATCATGACTTCGCAAGATTAACAGAGTGTAACAGAGCTTATTACAAGGGGGTGTTACAAGTTCTCCTCCTCTAAAAGAAATTCTCGTCCCGAGAATTCAGGAGGTAGAAGGAAAGAGTCCGGGATATTCTTCCCAAAGATGATCCTCGCGTTCCCAAGTGGCTTCATCTTCAGTGTGATTCGACCACTGCACTTTTAGGAACTTGGTTGTCTTCTGACGAGTTCGACGTTCAGATTCGTCGAGGATGCGGATCGGATGCTCCTTATAAGAAAGATCATCTTGTAGCTCGAGCATCTCATGATCCACTGCATGGTGCGGGGATTCCTTGAAGCACTTACGAAGTTGTGACACGTGGAAGACATCATGAATATGGGAGAATTGTGGTGGCAACTCCAATTGATATGCCACCTGTCCGCGTCTAGCCACGATGCGGAAAGGACCAATATAGCGAGGAGCTAGCTTGCCCTTGATTCCGAAACGACGGGTGCCCTTCATTGGAGTGACACGAAGATAAGCTTGATCACCAGGTTGATAGATCACACCCCATCGCTTACGATCATAATTACTCTTCTGACGGTCTTGAGCTGCTTTGAGATTCTCCCGGACAATTCAGACTTGTTCTTCGGCATGTTGAATAATGTCCAGTCCAACAAGAGGTCGTTCCCCAGTTTCTGACCAATTTAGAGGGGTTCGACATTTACGACCATAAAGAACCTCAAAGGGGGCCATTTTCAAGCTGGCTTGATAGCTGTTGTTATAAGAGAACTCGGCATACGGAAGAGATTCCTCCCATTTCTTACCGAAGGATATAACACAAGCTCGAAGTATATCTTCAAGCACTTGATTAACGCGCTCAACTTGGCCTTGGGATTGCGGATGATAAGCTGAACTCCAGGTAATATGAGTTCCCATTGCTTTCTGGAAACTTTCCTAGAAATGGCCAGTGAAAATGTTGCCACGGTCTGAACTGATTTCCTTGGGAATACCATGGAGTGAAACAATTCTGGAGATATATAGCTCTGCTAACTGACTAGCAGTAATAGTCTCCTTAACTGGCAGAAAGTGTGCAACCTTGGAGAGTTGGTCGACGACAACAAGAATAGCATCGTGACCCTTCTAAGACTTGGGAAGACCAGTAATGAAGTCCATTTGCACTTTATCCCACATCCACAGAGGAATAGGAAGTGGTTGCAGAATTCCAGCAGGTTTCTGATGTTCTGCCTTCACGCGACGACAAACGTCACACTCGGCAACATAACGAGCAATATCTCGCTTCATTCTAGACCACCAGTACCTTTGACGAAGATCTCGATACATCTTGGTACTGCCCGGATGGATAGATAACGGTGTATCATGGGCCTCCTTCATGACTTTGTCTGTCATCAGCTCGTAGCGAGGTACTACAATGCGGTCTCGGAAGTACAAGGTTCCATCTTCAGCAATCGAGAAATCCCTGTATTTTTGAAGGTGAAGCTCTTTCTTCATTAGACCAATTTCGGCATCTTTGGCTTGCGCAATCTTGACAGCTTTCTCAAGATCTGGTTGTATCACAAGGTTATTAAGAGAACCTTGCGGGACGATGCAGAGATTCAGCTTGCGCAATTCTTCATATGGCTGGGGTTGAGCTTGCTTTACTATGAGGTTACTACAATATGACTTGCGGCTCAAGGCATCAGCCATCACATTAGCATTACCAGGAGTGTAGGAAATACCACAGTCATAATCGGCGATTGTTTCCAACCAACGCTGCTGACGAAGATTAAGTTCCGGTTGAGTGAATAAGTACTTCAAGCTCTGATGATCGGTGTAAATCTCACACCGATTACCAAGGAGGTAATGACGCCACTGCTTCAAAGCATAAATGACAGCAGCAAGTCCGAGGTCATGCACTGGGTAATTCTCTTCATGTGGACACAGTTGTCGCGAAGCATAAGCAATTACTCTTCGCTCTTGCATTAGGACGCAACCTAGTCCTTGGCGAGAGGCGTCGCAGAAGATCACAAAATCTTTGCGAGAGTCTGGAGGAGCAAGGACTGGAGCAGAAGTCAGCTTGTCCTTGAGGGTCTGGAAGCTTTCCTGACATTTGTCTGTCCACTCAAACTTAACGCCTTTGTGGAGCAGATTAGTCAGGGGCTTAGCAATCTTGGAGAAATTCTCGATGAAACGGCGACAATAACTTGCAAGCCCGAGAAAACTTCTGACTTGCTTGACATTCTTCGGAGGGGTCCAGTCAAGAATAGCCTGAACGCGCTCCGGGTTAACTGTGATACCATCCTTGGAGATGACATGTCCAAGGTAGGTTACCTCAGAAAGCCAGAATTCGCACTTAGAGTACTTGGCATATAATTGGTGCTCTCGAAGTCTCTCCAGAACAAGGCGAAGATGCTCAGCATGTTCTTCTTTGTTCTTCGAATAAACTAGAATATCATCCAGATATACCACAATGAATTTGTCAATGTAATCCATGAATATGTAATTCATTAAGCGGGAGAAGGTAGCTGGAGCGTTTGTTAAGCCAAACGACATGACGGTGTACTCGTATGAACCATAGCGAGTAACGAATGCAGTCTTCGGAATATCCTCTTCACGGACATGGATCTGGTGATAACCCAACCTCAAGTCGAGTTTAGAGAACACCGAAGATCCAGCAAGTTGATCATATAAGTCATTGATCCGGGGAAGCGGATATTTATTCTGAATGGTTGCCTGGTTGATAGGACGGTAATCTTGGACCAACCTATTCGTACCATCTTTCTTCTTGACAAAGAGAGAAGGTGCTCCCCAGGCAGAGGAACTAGGGCGAATGAAACCCTTCCTTAAGGATTTATCAATTTCTTCCTTGAGTTCAATAAGATGGTGCGGAGGCATCTTGTAGGGACGCTTCGCAATAGGAGTGGTGCCAGGCTTCAAGTCGATGACGAACTCGACAGCTCTAGCAAGGGGTATTCCTGGAAGTTCTTCTGGAAAAACATCCGGGAAGTCACAGACCACTGGGATGTTCTCAATCCCATCAAGTGGAGAAGCATTCAACGCGTTCAAGGCATAAATTTGAGCCTCGGCGTTCTGGGTAAGGTGAGCTTGATAGTTCACTATCTCGTTCGATGGATGTAGAAGGTGTACCACTTTAGTGGCACAGTTGATTGAGGCGTAGTGGGCCTTCAACCAATCCATTCCCAAAATAAGATCAATACCAGAGGAGTTGAGAATAATGGGGGATGCTCAGAACTCCAACCCTTCGATATTAATCACCACATCAGGGCTAACCAAGGTGGTTTGACAGTGTCCCGCGGGAGTATTTACTCGTATCTTTTGGGGCAGCATATCACATTTAACTTCATGCATGAGTGCGAATTTATCCGACATAAATGAATGCGATTCTCCTGAATCAAATAAAACTGATGCAGGTACTGAATTAATGAGAAGTGTACCCATCACAGTATCTGGTTGATCTGGAGCTTCAGACATGTTGACGTGGTAGTACTGCCCATGACCATAAGAAGGTCTGGCATTATAATTGCGCTGTTGAGGAATACCACGGCCAGCAGAAGGAAGAGCCAGTTGATTCTGATTTTGAGAACAATCTCTAGCACGGTGACCTGGCTTGCCACACTTGAAGCATAGTCCGCTGTCAGGACGAGGTGCTGGAGCTCGAGGTGCTGGAGCGGGCAGAGGCTGCCTCGGTGGTGGAGGTGGCAGGCGTGGTGTAGCATAAGAGGGCCTGTTCATAGGAGCTGCTGAACGAAACATGCCTTGAGGAAACTAGATGCGTCGCTTTTGAGAAGACGAGCCCGAAGATGAGCCCGTTTCTCGGGTGCGTCTGGACGCTTCTTTATGTTTCTTCAGTCCAGTTTCAACCATAATAGCCTTATTCACCAAAGTGGCGAAATCAGGGTAATCTTGAACAAGCAGGGCTAACTGAATGTCATGGTGCAGCCCTTCACGGAATTTCTCCTGTCTGCGTTCATCAGTAGGAATGTCCTCTTCAGCGTAGCGAGATAAGTCTAGAAACTCGTGCTGATAGACTTCTACGGTCTTGTTTCCTTGAACAAGGCTAGGGAACTCAGCCTTCTTCCTAGCTATGACAGCTAGAGGAATGTAGCGGGCTCGGAAAGCAATCTTGAACTCTGCCCAAGTGACAACAGTACCAGGCGGCAGAGTCTGTCGGTGAGTGGCCCACCATTGAGCTGCGAGACCCTTCAGAAGATAAGTCGCAAAAGTGACATAGTTAACTTGGGCGACACCAGCAAACTCCATCTCATGAGAGATGTCACGCAGCCAGTCATCTGCATTTAGTGGGTTGACTGTGTTGCGGAAAAACGATGGATTGAGCCTCATGAACTCTGGCAAGGTGATGGATGGTGGCTGCTGATTAGCATCAGGATGAGGGAATTGCTGCATAATCCCCATCATAAACTGGCGGTTGAGTTCAAATTGTTGCATCATCGCTGCCATGTAATCAGGTGGTGGCGGGGGTGGCGGGTTGTTGTCAGCCATCCTGCTATTCCAACAGGGGTATTTCAGCAATAGCTTATGCAAGTGTTTAACAATAAACATGATGTAACTCGACATTATGGAAAGAGTGCAATAGATGCTAAAAGTAGTCATTAAGACATACAGATCCATACACAGTCGGTTACAATTGGGCAGCATAACGGCGCAAATTGAAAAGCTAGAGACACACTAGGCGGCACGCAGGCACGCGGTAAGGAAGTACACAACGTGACATAGCAAAGGCTACATCAGCGTCGGAGAAAACCATTGAAACGGGGTAACTGCAAGTGCGGACGACGAATGTTCGTCGCGGCAGGATCCTGTGCTCCATGTGCACTCTGATGCAGAACCCGGTCTCGAACTGTAAGAAGAGGTCCACGTGCAGGCGTGTGACCTCCCACTGCAGGCCAATCAATACCTGACGGCATCTCAGTCCTGCGTGGGTAAAGAATATACTCCGGATGTATCCCTGCACGAACAGCTGGTAGCAACTGTGTCATAGCCTCGTAGTAGCGTGCTCGAGTGGTGAACAACTCGACGGCAAGAGCCCAAACAGTGCGATCCAGAGCCTGAGTGCACTGAATCAGAACCTGCGGGTCGTAGCGTCGAGACTCGTACGGGGCACAGATAGCTGTGTAGAATCCAGTAGCATCTCCAACAGGTGCATACGGAATGTACGGAAACACAGAATCATCCAAGTTAGCATTGTGCTCTCCTCGGAGACGTGCGACAGCTGAGTAGGCAGCATCATGTACTGCCATCTCAATCGTCACGCCTATTCCGTGAAAAAGGTGTAGCTCGGTGTCCGAGCCATTCTGCTGATCATAGATCCGAACTTCAGCATAGTACTGCTCCTGGTTGAACTCACGGTAAACCTCATAGACCATGTACTCGGGATACCAGCGGTAACCCAGTCTAGTCAGGAGGGCGATCAGAACAGCTGGAAATCCAGGGGCATCACGAGCCCAAGTGCGAAGCACAAGCTGGGTCGTAGGCCGCGGTGGAAACAGTCGATCCATCTGAAACAGAGAGGTTCAGGGTTGTCATAAGACAATGAGAAATATAACCGATCTCAGAAGGAAAGGTTAAACAAAACAATGGAAGGGAAAATGATTATCAGACTAATCAGATCAACGTCAGGGAAATCGCACTGAATCCAGCTCTCTGGGTGGATAGAATTAACGAGATCCTAAATGTCGGTGTTAGTAAATTTTATTAACCCGAATAGATGAGAGATTAGAATCCCAGAGTAAAGACGAGGAATAAAAGATCCTAATGCCACCCAGTTGGCGACGTGGGCCCGTAAGCCACACAGCCAAGTTAGTAAAAGAGTTTTTTAACCTCTAGACTCAACTTCGGCCAAGGTATTGGGAAGGGGGATACCTAGAGGCAGTCGGCTCTAATACCAACCTGTGACGACCCTGGCTTAATCGTGCACTAACCATACACGCAAATGCGCACGATCAAGCCTAAGGACTCACTTGAAGATATCACAACACAACTCTAAAACATAAATAAAGTCATACAAGCTTTATATTACAAGCAAGGGCCTCGAGGGCTCGAATACATAGCTCGATGGCATACAAGCGTCAGCGGAAGCATCAGATATCTGAGTACAGATATATTACAGAGAGAGAAATAGGCCTTCACAGAGGCGGGGTAATATAAAATACTACGATCGAAAGGCGTAGGCCTCCTGCCCTGGACCCTCCGATCCTACTCCTGGTCGTCAAACGGCTCCTCGTAGTAGTAGTAGTAGTACTCGCCAGGCGGGTAGTAGTACTGATCGTCGGCTGGGGCGTCTGGCTCAGGGGCTCCGTCGTCTGGTGGCATCAATTGGATAAGGGGGAAAAAAGAAAGTAAAGCAAACATGAGTACTCATCCGAAGTACTCAGCATGCAAGGATCTACACTACATATGCAACATTGTCAAAGGGATGGCTGTATATGTGGACTGGGTTGCAGAAATGCCAGAATAGAGGGGAAAGCCTAGTCCTATCGAAGACTAGCATCTTCAACAATCTTCGACAGTCTTGTAGCAATAGAAGAGAGCAGATCAACATAATGTAAAGTAGCAGTAGTAGTATCATCAACCTCGACCTAAGATCCTTTCTCGACTCCCTGCGAGAAAGCAATCCCAGAGCCGTACTATCCAGTTCTCATCACATGTTCTAGTTGTACCGATCGGGATACAACTCCGAGTGTCCGTTACCGTAGGACAGGCTATCGATAGAAGTTTCTTCCCTGCAAGGGTGCACCAACTTACCCAGCACGCTCGCTTAACTCTGGCCGGACACACTTTACTGGGTCATGCCCGGCCTCGGCTAAGCAACACGCCGCAACCCGACCAAATACTTAACAGAGAGGTCAGCACGCCGGACTAACCTATGCCCCCAGGGGTCTTGGGCCATCGCCCCGGGAACTCCTGCATGTTACGTGCACCACCGGTGAGCAGACCTAGCAACCCCTTATACAAGCGTGGTTGCGTTCCCAGTCCAACCCAGCGTGTGCCGCATCAGTCGCTGACGTCCATGAAGCTTCGGCTGAAGTATACGACGCAGAACGCCCATACTATGCCCACGTGATGGTTAGTGCTATCAGGCCAGAGGCCCCTCGGATCAAATATCCAAACCGTAGTGGATTAGGAGCGCGTGGAAACGAGCTGAGACTCACGATCGATGTGACCCCGTCGCCCCGTCTCGAGGACTTGCGGCAAGGGCTAAGAATGCCCGGCCACGCCTCGTAGTTATCTCGCGGGCACCATCCAGGTCAACCCGACTCCACATCACTTCGCAATAAGCTCGCGCGGGTACCCCTCAGGGCCGACCCGTCTTTAGTATCATGGTTTAGTGCAAGCCAACTCAACAACAGTATCTGTGTGTCTGACACCAGGGGAGCCCTGAGGAATCACCCTCGATGGAATCCCACCTGATGTTATAGTCAAGGTGAACGAAGGAGGAATCACCCTTGAGGTCCACACTTGAGGAGTTGCACGACGATGTCGTTATCGGGGGTGGTGTAGGAGGAATCACCCTCGCTTACCACGACCGAGTAACTAACCTACAAGGTTAACATCAGAAGTGCAGACGAGGTATCACCCTCGGCACTCGACGGTAACCCAGCAGTGTCGGCAACTAAGGGTAAATGATGTGCGGTGCCAGGGTCTGGTCTGCAATCCCGATGATCGGGTCTTCTGATATCCAGCAGGGCAGTCGGGATCAAGTGGGGGTCTTTGTCGTGTCTCTACCCAGCCTATACTAAGCAGTCTAGGATAACCAGAAAGGTAGCAAGGCAGGTTACAATAATCAGGCTATGCAGCAGATATAGGAAAACAGTAGCAGTAGCAGTTCTAATGCAAGCATAAGAGAGAAGAGAATAGGCGATATAGACATGCTCAAAATGGGGGTGCTTGCCTGTTTGCTCGGGGGCAAGGGCAAGGTCGCCTGTGGTGTCGTCGGGGACGTAGTCGTACTCCTGAGCTGCGTCTGACTCGGGAGCTACGTCAATGTCGGGGTCTACCGAGAGAGAAGAGGGGGAAGAAACAGGTAAACATAATGCAAACAAATGCAATACGGTGCGTGTGATGCTATGATGCAGTGCAGGGTTGCCTAAATATGCATCTAAGTCATTTTAGTTATTTTTAGAATTATTCTGGGATTTAATAACCAGTGTGTGTGCACTATTCATCTACTGGATACGGGTCCGGAGTTACGAGTTCTTCTACGTAGGGGGTTTCGATGAAGAAACAGACAGCAAGATCAGACTCGTCTCGTCGTTCTGAGCAACTTTCATGTTTTAACTTTTTCGATCTGAGCTACGGTTTAAAAGTTATTAATTTTCAAAGTTTATCTGAATTTCTGGAATTACTTTAATTACAGAAAATGAATTATGACGTCAGCATGATGTCACTGTGACGTCAGCGGTCAACAGCGTCGCTGACCAGTCAAACATGACATGTGGGTCCCACATGTCAGTCTCTGTTTATCTTAACAGTGAATTAACTTAATCTACAGGGTTAATTAGGGGGCGGGACCCACTTGTCAGTGAGACATTAGGCTAATCTAATTAATTTTAATTAATTAACTATTCAATTAGTTTAATTAGCCGTGGGGCCCACATGTCAGCGACTGGGGTTGCCCAGTCAGCACGTTGACTGGGTCAACCCAGTCAACTGGGGCCCCCAGGGCCCACTGGCAGCCACCCTGAGGTGGGCCCGGCCTTGCCACGTCGGCGGTGGCCGGCGGCTCACCGGCGGCGACGCCAGAACGCGGCGGTGGCCTCGGGCCTCGTCGGATTTTGCCTACGGGCCACCAAAAAGGACAGGGCCGGTCGCATTCGAACGGCCACTCGACGGCGCGTCGAGTGGTGGCGGTGGCGTGGCCGGAGACGGCGTGTAGCGACGGTGGCGAGCATCGCGGCGGACGCCGGAATTCAGCCATAGTTGGGAACGGAGTAGCAGTGTGCTACGGGGCAAAAGGAATGGCTGGGAAGGAGCTGCGCGAAGCGACGAGTGCAACAGGCCCGTCCCCGTGACCATTTGGTCATCGGAACGGCGCCGGGGACGAGCGCGAGCGGCGGCGCGTCGGGCGTGCGTGGAAGAGGAAGCTAGGCTACGCGCTAGGACCAGCAGGGGATTGGGAAGGACGAGGAGCTGACCGGGGAGGCACAAGGTGGCCCGATGACGGCTTAGTAGCAGCAGAACGGCGGGAATCGCCGGAGATGCGCCGGCGTCAGAGAAGGAAGGGGGCGGAGCCTTCTGGTTTCATCAGGGCCTCCCCACCTCCATTCGTGGTCGGAGTCGAAGGAGTCAAAGACGGCGAAGCTCGCAGGCGTGCTAGCTGAGCTCGGGGACGTCGGTGGCCGCGTCTACGGCAAGGCCACGGCGACGGTTGCGCTCGGCGACGGATCTGGGAGGAGAGGGAGAGGCGAGGCGAGCGTGGGAGAAAGGGGAAATGACGGGGAGGACCAGGGGGAATGGCTCGGGCGCCGGCCTTATCCCCTCGCGGCACCCGCGGCGTCGCGGTGTCGGCCGCTCGTCGGCGCGCACCGGCGCGGCCACAGAGAAGGTGACAGCGCCAGGGAGAGAGAGTTGCGCGGGCCTGCTGGGCCGGAGTTCGGGGCACTATGCACTAAGGCCGAGTGCATAGTGCCTCGTTTTTATTTTTCTGTTTTTGTTTCTCTTTTTCTTTATTTCATTTCCTGCTTCGAAATAGTTAGAGCACTTTTACATTTTTGTAAAATGTGGGACTTAGTCCAAATATTACAGTGCCATTTTAGCCCTCGCCAAAAAGTGATTTGGACAGAGTTGGAAACCATTTGTGTTCGAAATGATTTTAAATGGATTTCAATATCCTGTTTTGGTGCTGTTTCATCTTGTTAGAGTCACTTATCTAACTCCAACTTCAATGATGATGATTTTACAAATGTTCCTGGATTATTTGCCATTTAATGAACATTTTTCCAACAGTGTTTGATCAACTTCATATTCCACTTTTGAATTTGAATTGATTTTCATATGTGAATTTGAATTGGATCATTAACCCATATGACTTGGCACTGCAAATGATCATGACTTGGCAAGATTAACAGAGTGTCACAGAGCTTATTACAAGGGGGTGTTACATCGGGGCAGCGGCCAAGGCGCCCATCACGGAGTGCCCTGAGCTCCTGGCAGTCGTTGGTGTTGTGGCTGTGTATGTTGTGGAAGATGCGGAACGGGCGGTTGCCCCTGGGAGGCTCATCATGGTCATGACCATGCTTCATCTCGGGCTCTGCCGCCAGCACAACGGGGCCCTTGTGCTTCGCCTCCTTAGCCTTGGCCTTCTTGTCTTCAAGGTCGGCCTCCGGAAGCACAAGGAGGGAGAGCCGACCTTCTTCATCCCTTGCGCACCTATTCGCCTGGTTGAACATCTCCAAGGCTGAGCAAAGGTCCTCATGGATGGCGAGCTCGTATTTCATCTTGACGTCCTGGACACCATCAGTGAACACCGAGATGATGGCCTCGTCTGATGCCTTCGGTATCTTGAGGCGAACAATCGCGAAGCGCTGTATATACTTGTGCAGAGTCTCACCCGGCTGCTGCTTCACGTGCCGTAGGTCACCCACCGCAGGGGCACGGTCATGGGTGCCCTGGAAGTTGACGATGAAAGTCTCGCGGAGCTCATCCCAGAAGGAGGAGATCCCTCCGAGAGGTGCAGAAGCCAGGAGCGCGCGCCGTCCTTGAGGGCCATGGGGAACCAGTTCGCCATGACCTTGTCGTCACCATTTGCCGCTTCAATGCTCAGCGAGTAGAGCTGGAGGAACTCCGCAGGGTCAGGGGTGCCGTTGTAGCGTGGAGGCAGGTCTGGCTTGAACTTGCCGGGCCAGACGACGCGGCGCAGCTCCGAGGTGAAGGCGCGGCAGCCCGCTGCACTCACGGGCGCAGCGCGCATGGGGGGAGCTTGGTCTTGACGTCCGCGTGCTGCAGCCTCCGGCGGCGCGTGGTCTTGGTGCTTGCGCGGTGGCGCTGGGAGCGCGCGTGCATCAGCTTGTGGTCGCTGCACCACCTGGTAGCTTGCCTCATCCCGCGCCAGCCCTCCACGCGGCGGATCGCATGGTTGCGCTTCGCGCCTGGGCACGTGGTCGGCACCGCGCACAGGAGGAGGAGGAGGCGCACCATGGTCCACGTCACCCGCCAAGGCTGGCAGGGGACGGAACGAGCGGGACGGCGCATGGACCTCGCCGGCGGCATTGACGAGCTCGGCAATGCGGCCAAGCCAGTCATCGTAGTGGTCGTTGGCGGGGCAGTAACGCAGCAGCTCGCGTGCCATGAGCGGCGCAGCCTGCGCGTTCGCCGGCCCGCGGCGGACGTAGGAAGACGACGCCGTGGCGAGAGTGGGTGACGGAGTGGCGGTGCGGCCATCGCGCCGCATGGAGGGTGGCTGCGATGAATCCTGCTGCTCATGAGCAGCAGGGTCAGTGGCAGCGTTGGCCGCGGGAGAGGCCGAACGGCGAGGGACACCGTGGCCTTCGGGTGCCGTCTGGGCGACGCGAGCAGCCCAGCGCTCGGCGCGGGCTCGGTGTGCGTCGGCCATGGGAGCGCCGAAGCGGAGACGGAACGGAAGGAGGATTTCGACACGCCCCTACCTGGCACGCCAAATGTCGAATACAGGGCTCCGCAGACCCAAGAAGGGTCGAACACTGGGGCGTGTGCGAAGATCTCAACCAGCCCAAGTCTCGAGCTCGCCACCCTACGGCCTAGCCTCGTCGAACTCACGCGGGCGTGGAAGAAGATGGACACAACATTTTACCCAGATTCGGGCAGCCTTGCGGTGTAAAACCCTACTCCTGCTTTGTGGTGGATTGGCCTCACGAGGAGGCTGAGGATGAACTAGTACAGTGGTTTGAGCGGCCTCGCGAGGGCTCAGGTGGTGAATGTGGAGCGGATCTGATTCTGGGCCCCTCTCTACGGTGGTGGCTAACCTATATTTATAGTGGCCTTGGTCCTCTTCCCTCGAAACTTAGGCGAGAAGGGATCCCACAACGGCCAATTTGAAAGGGGGCAAGAAGTACATATAATCCTGACGAAAGGTGGTCTTCGCCTGCAAAGCTTCTGGTTGTGACGCAGAGGTGGGATCGGCGATGACATCCGTCCTGCCGAGCTCGTGGTCTTGGTCTTGTTGCACCAGAATGGAAACCTTTGGGGGACTCCTTGGGAACCCGCGTCTGTCCTTGCTCCCTTAGCACCGAAGGGGATACTGTCTCCTCTGCGCCCACTGGCGTTCGCCTGGCCTTGGTCGTCATGGCTCACACGAGGGAGGCCCTCGCGAGGGTCCTGCTTGTGTAGTCTTGTAGCTGGGCCATACTGGGCCGTCGACGAAGTCACACGTTGGCCGCAGGCAGGCAGGTCTGGGTACCCCCGATTGCAGAACGCCGACACTCCTTCTCATAAAACTCATCATGATAAAGTAGTAATCAATTCACATGTTATGGTTCAAATAATGCATTCTCTTCAAACTTAACAACCTATGTTCTTAGTCACCAAACAACCGCATGATGCTTTCCAACTAGAGAATAATTGAGGTTGAAATGAGAAGTAATACTATTGACTCTTGCATAAAAGTAAATACATAAAGTAAAAAAATAGGCCCTTCGTAGAGGGAAGTAGAGGTTGTCATGCACTTTTTTATTTTTGGATGTGCAAGCCAGGGACGTCACGTTATATTGCCCCTTGTGATAGCAACCTTTATTATGCAGTCCATCGCTTTTATTTCTTTACCATCACAAGTTGGTACAACGCTTATTTTCCCTTGCAATAAAAGATCATACGTATTTTTGGAGCAATTTTTATTGCTTTTTGCACCGATGACAACTTACTTGAAGGATCTTATTCAATCCATAGGTAGATATGGTGGACACTCATGAAAAAAAAAACAAGGTTTAAGGGTTTTTGGATGCCCAAGTAGTATCTCTACTTAGTACAAATTTTTGGCTAGCAAAAGATCCTAAGCAAACACCACATGTCCAAGATAATATACTTATATGTGAAAGTTCTCTTCCTTATACCAATCATCATGAATTGCTTGTATGACCAATATTGTGGTTGTAAAACTTCAATAGATTTTGCTTTCTAAACCCAATGTGAAACTACTACTAGGCATGATACAAGCATATGAAGCACATATAATTTCAACTTCATGATATTCAATTCATTCAATAATTTACTCATAGGATATAAGTGAGGCACAAGAGTAAATGACAAACTACTCCAAAAAGATATAAGTGAAGATCAAATGAGTAGTTAAGTAAATAGGTAGCTATGTGAAGACGCTCTCTCATTTAAAAATTTCATATCTGAAGTATTTTATTCAAACAGCAAAGAAAACAAAATAAAATGATATTCCAAGAATACCACATCTCATGTGAAGAAGCAAAAACTTAGGCTCAACCGAAACTAGCCGATAGTTGTTGAAGAAGAAAGGTGGGATGCCAACCGGGGCATACCCAAGGTTAGATGCTTGAGAATTCTTGGAATATTAACTTGGGATGCCTTGGGCATCCCCAAGCTTGAGCTCTTGTGTCTCCTTAATTCCTATCGTATCACGGTTTCTATAAATCTTCAAAACTTCATCCACACAAAACTCAACAAGAACTCGTGAGATAAGTTAGTACAAATCAATGCAAAACCTTGTCATCCCCTATTGTAACAAATTAATAAAATTAAAATTTAACTTTGAATACTAAATGCCTCTGCATATTTAATACTTCTATCATCAAATAGAATCATTAAACAAGCAAACATATGCAAACAATGCAATCATAACAGCAATCTGTCTAAACAGGACAGTCTGTAAAGGATGAAGAAGGGTCCATACTTATTTAACTCGAAAAAATATGAACATTTTCCACATTGTAGAAAATTTATCATAGCATATTGTGTCAAAATTTCAAGCTTTATCACATTCTGACTTTTCTAGAGAATTCACGCAATAGCTTGCAACTTTTTGTTTTGAAACAACAACTCATATACTTGCAAACTAAGCATGGTGAAGGCTATCCTTGACACTTTTATTGAAATAAAAGATACAAAACATTATTATAAATAACATCAAGAAAATATCAACAAAATAAAATGATGCTCCAAGCAAAACACATATCATGTGACGAATAAAAATATAGATCCATGTAAGGTTACTGATAATGTTGAAGACAAAAGAGGGGATGCCTTCCGGGGCATCTCCAAGCTTAGTTGCTTGGGTATTACTTTAATATTACCTTGGGGTGCCTTGGGCATCCCCAAGATTATGGTCTTGCCACTCTTCAGTCTCCTCATGTCGATATCTCACCCAAAACTTGAAAACTTCAATCACACAAAACTTAACGAAACTTCGTGAGATTGGTTAGTATGATAAAACTAATCATTCACTTGGGTACTATCAAGACAAGATTCATAATTGAACCACAAAGAGAGCATCATGAATCACATCGAAAGCACATTTAAGCCTAACACACTTCCTATGCATAGGGGTTTTGTGAGAAAACAAGTTATGGGAGCAAGAATGAACTAGCATAGGAAAGAAAAACAAGTATGACTTCAAAACTTTCAACACATAGAGAGGAAACTTGATATTATTGAGATATGTAAAAGAAATTATTCCTCTCTCATAATAATTTTCAGAAGCATCATTAGTGAATTCAACAATATAACTATCACATAAAGCATTCCTTTCATGATCCACAAGCATAGAATTTTGTTACTGTCCACATAAGCAAACTTCTTCTCATTCATAAAAGTGGGAGTATCATATGAAACTCGAATACCATAAATTGTTTCCACATTAAAAGAGTTCAGTAAAAGGGTAATCATAATTAGGAAATTTTTTATAAATATAATCATCACTACCTTTTATAACATAAGTATCATCACAATAATCATCATAAGTAGCAACTTGGTTCTCATCATAATCAATTGAAACCTCTTTCGAAATAGAGGAATCATTACTAAATAAAGTTATGGCCTCTCCAAATCCACTTTTATCATTATAATAATATTGAACACCCTCCAAGATAGTGGGATAATCATTATCTAAAGTTGACACTCTTCCAAACCCACTTTCATAAATATTGTAATCATCATAAATAGGAGGCATGCAATCATCATAACAAATTTGATCATTAAAAGTAGGGGGACTAAAAAGATCATCTTCATTAAGCATAGCATAACCAAGCTTCGGACAAACATTAATTGTAGCAAATAAATTCGCAAACATGTCATTCTCATCAAACATAGCATCCCCAAGCTTGTGGTTTTGCATATCATAAGCATAATCACTCTCATCATTTATAGTATGAATAGCACCAATATTATAACAATTATTATCATCATAATTTCCCAAGTTGGTGCCAAGCGATTTTCAAGATTATAAGAAGTATCATTATTTTTACAATCAAAATTATCACAACAAGTAATAGGCATAACAAAATCATCCTCAATAGTTCCTTGGGACATGGTGCCATAAGAAAAAGAAGCAATGTCATCATCAAGTGTATCATCTTCCACAATTATTTTTGATTCATTCTCATGAGGCACAACAATAATAGGAGCAACATTATTTGGGAGGGATACCTTTTTACCTCTACTCGTTCTTCTTTTCTTCTTCACCACATCATCTATGGGTTTAATCAATTTTTTCGAGCTTCTTATTGATGAGATTGGTTGAATAGGGAGCTCCTTCTCGTCACGTGTTTCATCATGAGAGACAATAGGAGGAAAAGTGGAAATCTTTACCCTTTCATTAGTATTCCTTTTATATTCTATTGGTTTTCCCGTCTTTCTATAGTTGGCAATATAAGCATTTTCATTGCAAATTACCATACAAAACATATAGATTTCTTTCAAAGTAGTTTCAGCATGGTCAGTGAATATGAATGCTTCAAACCAACTATTTTTATGTAACAATTATTCACACCCCAAAAATAAACAAATTTCATTATCAAGTTCAGGGGTGATCAAGTCATTACAATATTTGGCCACGATTTGATCATGAAAAAATTTGCATTGGAAATTAAGATGACCAACACTATTGCAAAGTTCACAAGTAATGGGATGAAGAGAGCATAATTTTACAGCAAATTCATCTATCACTTTGAGCCACCAATTGGTTTTATCATGTTTATGCTTCTTACAAAATATATCATCCCTATAAGGCACGTCTTCACAAACTTTATGCACTCGACAAAAATTGACATGCTTATAAGAAACATTTTTGTCATGACCAGTGCAATAATCATTAGTATTTTGGATATTCGTAGAATTCATACTAACAACATTGCAATCATGCTCATCATTCATGGATTTTATGCCAAACATTTCATTGAATTCTTCTTCTATCAATTGAGCACAATTTTCCGATCCATCATTCTCAAGAAAGACATTATAAAGACGAATATTATGAGGCAACCACAATTCCATTTTTTTGTAGTTTTCTTTCATAAACAAAACTAGTGCTAAAACAAGAAACTGAAAGATTCAATTGCAAGATCTAAAGATATACCTTCAAGCACTCACCTCCCCGGCAATGGCGCCAGAAAAGAGCTTGATGTCTACAACACAACTTATTCTTGTAGACTCGTGTTGGGCTTCCAAGCGCAGAGTTTTGTAAGACAGTAGCAATTTTCCCTCAAGTGGATGACCTAAGGTTTATCAATCCATGTGAGGCGTAGGATGAAGATGGTCTCTCGAACAACCTTGCAATCAAATCTCTTATGTCCCAAACACACCCAATACAATGGTAAATTGTATAGGTGCACTAGTTCGGCGAAGAGATTGTGATACAAGTGTAGTATGGATAGTAGATTATAGGTTTTCGTAATCTGAAAATGTAAAAATAGCAAGGTAGCAAGTGATAAAATGGAGCACAAACGGTATTGCAATGCTTAGAAAGAAGGCCTAGGGTTCATACTTTCACTAGTGCAATCTCTCAATAGCGCTAACATAATTGAATCATATAACAATCCCTCAAAGTGCGACAAAGAATCACTCCAAAGTTCTTATCTAGCGGAGAACATAAGATCAATCTATTGAGCTATTCCTGTAAGTGTCACAAACAGCCCTAGAGTTCGTACTAAAATAACACCATATGATACGCATCAACCAACTCTAATGTCACCTAGATACTCCAATGTCACCACAAGTATCCATGAGTTAATTATGCGATACTTATCAAACAACTTCAGATTCATAATATTTAATCCAACACAAAGAACTTCAAAGAGTGCCCCAAGATTTCTACCGAAAAAGTAGGACGAAAATGTGCATCAACCCCTATGCATAGATTACCCCAATGTCTCCTCGGGAATCCGTGAGTTGAGTGCCGAAACATACATCAAGTGAATCAATATAACACCCCATTGTCACCATGGGTATTCATATGCAAGACATACATCAAGTGTTCTCAAATCCAACAAGTATTCAATTCGGTAATAGTGAAACCTCAAAGGTAAAAACTCAATTCATCACAACAAGATAAAGAGGGAAAAGCACCATATGATCCAACTATGTTAACAAAGCTCGCGGTACAAGAAGATCGGGCCAAATGAAGAACAGGAGAGAGAGTGAGAGAGATCAAACACACAGCTACTTGTACATACCCCTAGCCTTGAGGTTGAACTACTCCCTCCCCATCATGGTGGCCGCCGGGATGATGAAGATGGCCTCCGGTGTTGATTTTGCCCGCCGGCAGGTAGCCGGAACAGGGCTCCAGATAGTATTTCGAAGCTACAGAGGCTTGCGGCGACGGAGTCGAAGTTCTAGGGTTATTTCTATGGGTTTCTCAATTTGTAGGATTTTTTGGCATCGGTCTCACGTCAAGATGGGCTAACATGGGCCCACGAGGCACCAGGCTCTTCTGATCCTCCCGCGAAGCTTCTAGTGCCTCTTTTCTTCCAAAAAAATTGTCAAAAAGTTTCGCTGCATTTGGAGAACTTTTATTTCTGCACAAAAAAGAACACCACGGTAATTCTACCGAAAACAACGTCAGTCCGGATTAGTTCCATTCAAATCATACCAAAACAATATAGAATTGTTGTAAACATGGCATGAATACTTCATAAATTATAGATACGTTGGAGACGTATCAGTGTACAGCTTCTGAGTCAGCAGCTCACTGGGCTGATCTTATCCACAAGAACAGTGGAGGGGCCCACCTGTCATAGGCTATGGGCCAATTCAGGTTTAGTTTTAATAGAGATTAGTTAGAGGGGGGTAGGCCCCACATGTCACTAGCACAGTAGTTAGTTTAATTAGCATTTTAGTTAATTAGCGAGGTGGGGCCCAGTGTCATTGACACGTGTTTTAATTAGTCTAGTTAGTTAGCATTGCAGGCCCATGCGTCAGTGGCTGCTAGCGGCCTGATTAGTCCCTAACCTAAGTCATCTGGGGCCCGCATGGCAGTGGGATGCCCAGTTTAGCGCACCAGTCTTTGACCTCCTGGGCTGGAAAGTTGGATCCATTGTCTGTTATTATGCTGTGAGGTACACCGTAACGGTGCACCACACCGGATATAAAGTCGGTGACTGGTCCGGACTTTGCTGAGGTTACTGGTTTTGCCTCGGTCCATTTGGTGAATTTGTCGACCATGACCAGTAAGTGTTTCATTTTCTTGGTCCCCCCTTTAAGTGGTCCGACCATGTCCAGCCCCCAGACCATGAAAGGTCAGGTGATCGGTATTGTCCAAAGAGTCATGGGGGCATATGGCTTTGATTTGCAAAAAGCTAGCATCCAACGCAGTGTTGGACTAGAGTATGGGTGTCTGCGCGAGCGGTGGGCCAGAAAAACCCTGCTCGGAAGGCCTTGCTTACCAGGGCCTGAGATGCCGCGTGGTGGCCGCCCTTGCCAGTGTGTATCTCAGCCAAAAGTAGATGCCCCTCTCTTGAGATATGCATCTCTGGAGGACTCCAGTAGTGCTTTTCTTGTACGACGCACCCTCATGGACATTTCAGGCTTTAGAGCGCCGGACTATGCGCGTACCTTAGTCTGATCATCGGGGAGCTCCTGCCGTAGAAGGTAGGCAAGGAAGGGCTCAATACATGGTGCGATTACAGCCATGACTTCGTGATCCGAAGATGTTTCTTCAAGCGCCGAGCAACCTATGATGTCATCGTCTGGCTCCAATGTATCTATAATTTTTGATTGTTACATGTTGTTATATTATCAATCTTGGATGTCTTATATTCATTTCATAGCAACTTTATGTCATTTTTTGGGACTAACCTATTGACATAGTGCCCGGTGCCAGTTGCTGTTTTTTACTTTTTTTTTACTTCGCAAAATATATGTACCAAACGAAGTCCAAATGCCACGAAACTTTTTGTTGATTTTTTCTGGACAGAAGACAACTTGGGAGCCAAGGAAGTGCCCGAGGTGAGGCCCGTGGGGCCCACAAGGCACCAGGGCATGCCAGAGGCCCCTGGCATGCCCTAGTGGGTAGTGGGGTCCACAGGCCCCCTCTCCACTGCCTATCAGCTCTATAAATACTCTAAAATCCCAAAAACCCTAGGGGAGTGGAGAGATCAATGTTTCCACCACCGCAAGTTCCAGAACCACGAGATCCAATCTAGAGGCCTTTTTCGGCACCTTGCCGGAGGGGTCAACGATCACGGAGGGGTTCTTCATCAAGACCCTTGCCCCTCCAATGATGCATGAGTAGTTTACCACAAACCTATGGGTCCGTAGGCAATGGCTAGATGACTTCTTCTCTCATTTTGATCTTCAATACAATGTTCTCCTCGATGTTCTTGGAGATCTATTTGATGTAACTTTTTTTGTGGTGTGTTTGTTGGGATCCGATGAATTGCGAGTTTATGATCAGATCTATCTATGAATATTATTTAAGTCTTTGTTGAACTCTCTTATGCATGATTATTATAGCCTCGTATTTCTTCTCCAAAACTTTGGTTTGGTTTGGCCAACTAGATTGAATTTTCTTGCAATGGGAAGAGGTGCTTTGTGATGGGTTCGATCTTGCGGTGTCCTCACCCACTGATAGAAGGGGTAGCAAGGCACGCATGTATCGTTGCCATTAAGGATAAAAAGACGGGGTCTATTCCTACATGAATAGATCTTCTCTACATCATGTCATCGTTCTTATTGCATTACTCCGTTTCTCCATGAACTTAATACACTAGATGCATGCTGGATAGCGATCGATGTGTGGAGTAATAGTAGTAGATGCAGGCAGGAGTCGGTGTACTAATCTTGGACGTGATGCCTATATATATGATCATTGCCTTGGATATCATCATAATTATTTGCTCTTCTATCAATTGCCCAACAGTAATTTGTTTACCCATCATATGCTATTTTCTTGACAGAAGCCTCTAGTGAAATCTACGGCCCCCGGCTCTATTTCCTATCATATTATTTGCAGATCTATTAATCCAAAAATCCAAAAATACCTTGCTGCACTTTTTTTACTTCTTTTATTTTGTGTTTTTGTGAGATTTATTTATCCAATCTCATACAATTTAATCTATCTCAATTGACAACCCCTCTTACGCATTGGGTTGCAAGTTTTTGTTATTTGTGTGAAGGTACTGTTTACATAGTTTGGTGGATCCTCCTACTAGATTTATACCTTGGTCTCATAACTGAGGGAAATACTTACTGTTGATGTGCTGCATCACCCTTTCCACTTCAAGGGAAAAACCAATGCGATATCACAAGTAGCAGGAAGCAATTTCTGGCGCCGTTGCGAGGGAGGATCAAGTCCAGATCTATCAGGTACCCAATCACAAATCTCATCTCCTTGCAATTTACTTTATTTGCCATTTTCCTCTCGTTTTCATCTCCCCCACTTCTAAAATGTTTTCAGATAAACACAAAAATATTTGCCTTTTTATTTGCCTTACTTCCTGTTTGCCTTTTTGTTCGTTTGCTATCTTTGCTTGTGTGCCATGTGTCTTTTGTTTGCTTGCATCTTCGCTTGCTAAAAAACTATTGATATGGATCCTCATCCACTTGCTAATCTTTTCAAAAGATCCAATTATGATGCACCAATTGCTAGTGAGTTGAGTGCACTTGATTATCACTATGAAGTTTTGCTTGAAAATTATGATGAAGTGTTCAAAGAAGAAATTGATAAAGTAATTCATGATAGCTCTTTCAATGAAAAGCATGATTGCAATGATGTTACTATAAATTCTATTAATGATAGTTGTGCTAATAATATGCAAAACTACAAGCTTAGGGATGATGATATTGTTATGTCCTCTACTTATCGCAATGATCATGATTGCGGTGATTCTTCTTATGATCTTGAAAATTTATTTAAGCCTCACACTACTGCAGGATGCTGTTAACACGACACTACAATTAGAGACCCTTCGACGAAACTGTGTGCGATGCATTAATCACAAAAGGTGATATAATAAAACCATCAAAAATATACAAAACATTTGCGATGGCATAGCCAACAAATAGGTTTCATATTATAGTTGCGTGTGTGATGCGTGGCATACATTTCACTTGAATAAACTATTTATAATGAGCTTAACAACAGAAATGGGGATCCAGATGAAGGTGTGTGCGATATACGGCATACAGTTCACCCCGATGAACTGTTTGTGATGAGCCAAGACAACAAAAACGGTCAGCCAGATCAAGGTGTGTGCGATATACGGCATATAGTTCACTCGAATGAACTATTTTCGATTAGGCAATACAACAGAAACGGTCAGCCAGATCAAGGTGTGTGTGCGATAGAGGGCATACAGTTCATTCCGATGAACTGTTTGCGTTGAGCCAAGAGAATAGAAATGGTTCAACTTAACAAGATGTGTGTGATACGCGACAAACAGGTTCGTAATCAGAAATGTGTGCGCTGACCGATAATAACACAGACAATTGCTGCTAATAAGCCATGTGTGTTGTGGGCAAATGCTTGCTGGTATACAATTGACAGCGATTGATGAAATCATCACCGACAGGTTCCCTAGTATGGTCCATGTGCGATGTCATTGCATACAGAACAACAACATATGTACTTATAACTTATAAGGACTTGATTCCATAAACAAATTGAACATCCAATTACATAGGTGGCTAGTACACACATGACCTTTGCACACACTGAAGTATGTTCCAAAATGCCTAGAAAACTCAAATAATGTATAAAAAGGCAAAACGAACCCTGAATAAGTTCATATTGTTCGAACGACACTCCTATAGTTGCATGTTGCCTCTGTAAAATAAATCAAGGCGGGAAGAGACATCGTATGTCATTTCGCACACATAGGTTACAAGTTCCCTCTTGGATCCATGAGGCTTTTTGAGAGAAGCTCAAGTTTGTAAGAAGATTATACCAAAACTTGTCCCAAATTAGACTAATTTTTTACCACAGCATGTTGGTGCCATGTCATAATACCATGCCAAGTTTCATGATTTTCAGGCGAGTTTTGGATTTACAGTAATTTTAAAACCAGGTTTCTCAATGTTTACTATCGAGTCGACACCACCTTGGATAGGCTTTTTCCTCGTGGGTCCCAAATGTTAGAATCCAAATCTGTCAGAGCTTTTCTTATTAAGAATTATAGCCCATTTGGTGTGCTAGATGAAAATAAGTTTGTGGGTGCTGGAGGGCGCTAAGAACTTGCGGGTTCTGTAATGAACAATGATCTCAAGGATCCCGCAACAATGATGTTCTTTCCCTATGTTGTGATTGCTTATAATATTTATGTATTAATTAAAGAAATGGCAAGCCATTGGCCCAGTATGAAAGAAAATATGGGTCAAAGCCGAGTTGAAAAGGGCAACAATATCTAACTCCAGCTTACAAAAGGTACAAAAGCACGAGGATTAATTGTTCATCAGGTTTACACATAACCCAGATTGAATAGGGCAATAACATCTAACTAAACCAGTTTTCGGCAGTCACAATCAAATGGATCGGTCTGATCCATAAAATCAAGATCCCAATACAAAAGATCTACTGGTCCATGATAACGACAAGTTGCTGTAAATAGAAGCCCAGCATGATCAGAAGCCCTTAGGTCCACCTGAAACTTCTTTTTATGCTATTCAACATGTCCATCCATGAGAAATTTTGTGTCGAAAAACTTAATCCTCACGGACAATAGTGCCCTCACATTCAACATGAAGAATGTGAAAAATCTAGTTTTTGCACGGTTGGATGCATATCCTTCCACCGTTATTGTCTTCAAACGAATGTCATGAGATCATAGAAAATCCTTGTGCTTCCACTGCCATCGATTGGTTAGACCTTTTTCTCGAAGTCCTAGTACCTAAATAGACATGAAGATTGAAAACAGTTAATGTCTAAAATAGAGTATGTCAAAGGAGCGACAGCTGAACGGTTAATTCTAGTACATTATATATGGGCTTTCAATGTGTGTGAAATCATCACCTCTATATACAAATTCTCCAGACATGGAAAGCATCACAGCAAGCCAATAGTGGTGTTCAGATCAAGACACCCTATATAAATATATAAAGTCTTGACAGAATCTAGCACCCCTGATAGGCCATCCATGGACAAGCTCTTCATTCAGCATATAACATAATATTAGCACCGAAAGTGTACTCCAAGATGATATTTACCTTATGCGCACAAATGAAAAATGCAGATTACAAAAGTGTACATGGATAATATACATTACCTGAATAAGTGTGGAGCCAACCACCATCTTGTAACCTTTAAATGGATCACGAATTGCACCCAAGGTCACCAGTTTAGGCGCAGAGACCACAGTTATTTGCGAAGGTTTATAACAAGAATCACGAAGCAACCTTTGAACTGAAGGGGCATCTTCGATGATGAGCTTCTGTCCTTCAAAACGAATTCCAATGCTTACAAGGCGAGGCGACTTTATTTTGAGACAAGGGATATGGATTCCATTTCCAAAAACAAGCACCAAATGCTCCAGGGCAGGGTAGCTGGAGTGGATGATGTTGTGCAGTGAGGCCTCCGATAGATCAACCAACACAAGCGCAAGTTTTTTCAGCAGTGGGAGTCGAAGCATTTGTACCAGATTGTCTGCTAGATGGCACCGAGTCAAGGTGGCGGTGTGAAGAGAGGAGGAAAACCATGAGATAGACATCGGTGGTGAGGGCACAGATGCAGCGATTGGTGGTAACCTATCACTGTAGCAATGGTAGAACTCAAGCTGTGGAGTTTTTCGAATTGACGAGATGTCAGCCAGGTGGCCACCGTGCAAGGTATGTCCAGCAGGTAGCATGTCGGGATGCAGATGCGTTGAACGGAGCCCTGGTGGGAGGAGATGATGGCTCTGTGGAGTTTAGAATCACTACAAAAAAATACACTTCCGTGATGATACGTGTTTGTCAATGTAGGTCACGTTTTTTGTCATGCATGTACATCCATGACGATTTTATGACAGAATCAAGATAGTCATACCTGTGCTGTCGTAGAAGTGTTCCATGACATTACCAAAATTATCATCACGGAAGTGTCCACTTCCATGACGATAAATGCCGCGTCATGGAAGTGCTTTCGTCAAGGGTAACCGACACGTGGCATCCACCGTAACGGGTCGCCGTTAAGCTATTGGGTTCCGGTTTGGATCCGATAACCCATTAACAGCCCGGACCAATGGCGATTTTCCACGTGTAAAATTCTCATTCGCCGATGATCCACGTGTCAGCTCAGCGTTGGGACAGATGTCAACCGTACATTGGACAAGAATCGCCAATGAAATGTTGACATGTGGGATGGCCCAATAGAGGCCCATATAGGTTTAAAAGCTGGCCTAGGAACAGGCCCACAAGATTTCGTCAGATCTAATGGGCCGGCCCGTTAACATCCTAACATTTTCTGGACCAAATTATGGCCCACATCAGATATGGGCCGTTAAAGGACTGCAATATTATGGGCTAGTTTACGACCCATATCAGATCTGTCCCGTTAACATCATGCAATAGTTTGGGCCAAATTACGGTCCATACCTCATCCGGCCCGTTAATTGACTTTCATTTCTTGGGCCAAATTATGGCCCATAACAGATACGGCCCTTTAACAGCTACTGTGCCATCGGGCCCATTGGGGGCCTGATTTGCTCTTCGGCCTCTTAATGGCTCGTTTAATAGTTTGACCTGATATTAGTTTTAGCCTGTCAGCGGCCCTGTCTACATATGGGCCTCTTTCGTCCTGGTTTCACTTTCGGCCATTTAAAGGCCCGAGTTGCACCTGGGCCTAATTCTGGTCCGTAGTTACTTTCGGCCTCTTAACGGCCCGTAGTCTTCGTGGATATATTCTAGCCCAAACTGCCTATCGACCTGTTAAAGGCCCTTGAGAGTGTTGGGCCTAATTTTGGCCCGTCGTGTATATTACAGCATGCTGTCGGCCCGTGAATTATTTGCCACAATTAAGGCTCAATCTAGTTCTCAACCTGTTAAAAGCCTATTTAATTTTCCGGCCCAATTAAGGCAAGCGGTTTACTCGGCCTTTTAAAGGCCCAAAACTAATAGTGGGCCAGATTAAGACTAGACCTAACTAATGGCCCAAGATGATTTTAGGCCCATGGTTCGGCCCGTACTAGCGATTGGCGACCGACCAGTTTTAGTACCAAAATTATTTTTTTATAAACATAACCTATTGGCTCATTGCGCTCTGATCGAAGATTATGACCTTTTCTTAGAGCAACGACAGCATAAACAGCAAATAAATTACAGCATCGTGACGAAGAATAAACCAAGACTATACTACAAAGAAAATACAGCATATTACATCCCCTGGGCATCAAAGTTCGCCGCCAGTGATAATAAAGGGCAACCAGACAGCAGATTCCATAAACTAGGCAGGTCGCCACCAGTGGAAGTAAACAGGCCGGCAAAATAATAGACAGAACCAACAGCACTTGAACACAATTCAAGAAAGGTTAGCCCGACCCAGGAGCTGCAGCGCAAGCAGCTTAGCAACCTGATGAGACTGCGCTTGTTTGATGCTTATATCCACCAACTTAAGCTGCATAGTATCAATAGACGTCAAGTACTTATGGTTAATCTTGCATAGAGATTGGAGTTCCAGTCAGATTTGAGCGGAAGCATGTCTTTCTGCTTGAATTTCAGACTGAAGAAGTCGAACAGATTCGGGCAGCGACTTCATCGAGCTTGTGTCACTGAGTAAGTTCGACACTACATCAAGACATGACATTGTGGTTGTATCCCTACCCTCAAGATGTGTTGCCTTCTTCTCTGGAATATATGTTAGATGGACAAACAATGGGTTCGTCTAACTATCATTGTTGCAGTTCTTCCTAGCATCAGTGCTGTCACCCTGAAAGAGAAACAAGTAGGTAGATAACAGGTTTTGCATGTGTAAGCATCAGCGTTGTCAATTCATCTCATTTCTTTGTCAGAAATAAAGAGACACGGTTTAAAATAGCATTAACATAATAGGCATTGTTCATAGTTAAGACGGCTGGAAATTGCATTGTGCAGGAGCGGCCAGCTTCACCATACCACTGGATTACAGATCAAGAACACAAGCATACATGTAGTGCTAAACAACGTATAAGCATGAATGGTGAGTGTACTATCAATTTATACCATTTCAGATTGGTAAATAAAGAGACATGATTTAAATAACATTAATATAATATGGCATTGTTCATAGTTGAGACATAGCAGGATCTGACATTGTGCTGGAGTTGGTAGTTTGACCACACCACTGGATTACAGATCAAGAACACAAGCATACACACAGTGCTGAAGAAGATAACTTGCTATGTTTAGTTTAATTTACATGGTATGAATAAGGAACTAGGTTGTACAACTAAAGACTGAAATTGAGAAGGACAAACTTATGTTTATGTACTTCTTCGTTATAAACTTCGAACAAGCAATTTGATGCAGACGACAAAAATAAACAGCATTTGCACTCATAGTTATTCAAATATACATAACAAAGTTTGAAGGCTCGAGGAGGACAAACTTACATTAGGAGTGAAGACCGGCTCTATAAAGCCCTTGTCCATGTTGATGGGGGGCAATTCAAGAAGTTTACCGCACACTCTTCTTCAAGAGCATTGCCTTTATTCTACATTTTGTTAAGAGTAAATATAGATGTGAAAATATAGGAACAAATGGCGATTATTTAACCTAAGATGCAGAGTACAAATGTAAATACAACATATAGGTAAAAGGCACTGATAAGAGCAATGCAGAGCTAAACTTCTTCAGTAACATTGGTTTTATTCAATATTTTCGCAAGAGTACATGTAGATCTGATGTGTAGAAAATGGAGGGCAAGGGAAAATAAACTGCAAAGTGTACATGAAGAACTAGCTGACAATATAAGTACAGTGATGAAGGACAACAGATACTTACAAGAACAATGTAGAACTAAATTTCGTCATAAGCACTGGGTTTATTCTACATTAATGTAAGCATTAATATAGATCTGATAATTTGGAGCGAACAATGGATAAGCAAGCTATAATGCACAATCACTACTGGAATCAGGGAATTTGCCATCAGCCAGTTCTTTCCCGTCTACTAGCTGACGGCAAAGAAGGTCTTTGTCGTCTGCTTACAAAAAACAGACCGCAAAGAACTAGCTAATGGCAAAGATACTATTTGCCATCAGCCTATTCTTTGTCGTCAGCTAGTGGACGGCAAAGAATCTTTGCCATCCGCTAGCTGACGGCAAAGAGGTAGGGGTGGGGTCCAGTGGAGGCCAGTTCACTGTAACGGTCCACCCCACGTCTTTGCCATCTGCTAGCGGACGACAAAGATTCTTTGCCGTCTGCTAGCAGACGGCAAAGAGAACGGCAGCTAATGGCTATGGCCCACCCCTCGCACCCCACCTCCCATTCTCCATCTCTCTTTCTCTCTCACTCCACCGTGCCGCCCCCGACCCCAACCGATGCCACCGCCCCCGCCACCCCCGACCCTCACCGCCCCTGACCCCTCGCTGCCCCGCCGCGCCAGCCCACCACCCGCCACCCCGCGGCCCCTACGGCATGGTGCCCCGCCGCCCTCGCCGCCCCGACAACCAGCTGCCCCGACGCCCTCGCCGCCCCCGCCGCCCCGACGCCCTTGCCGCCCCGATGGCCTCGCCGCCCCCTCCGGCCCGGTGCCCCGCCGCCCCGACAACCAAGCGCCCCGCCGCCCTCGCCGCCCCGCCGACCCACTCCGGTGAGCTCTCTCCCCTGTTTTTTTCTTTTTTTTCTACTGTCAGTAATTAGGTTAGTTAGTACTGTTAGTGAGATTAGTTCTAGGTTAGTTCTAGGTTAGTTATGTTAGTTTCTAGGTTAATTAGGTTAGTTCTTGAAAAAATTATTAGGAGAAGAAAAGAAGAAGAATAAGAAGAAGAAGAAGAAGAAGAAGAAGAAGAAGAAGAAGAAGAAGAAGAAGAAGAAGAAGAAGAAGAAGAGGGGAGGAGGAGGAGGAGGAGAAGAAGAAAAGAAGAAAAGAAGAAGAAGAAGAAGAAGAAGAAGAAGAAGAAGAAGAAGAAGAAGAAGAAGAAGAAGAAGAAGAAGAAGAAGAAGAAGAAGAAGAGAAGGAGGAGGAGAAGAAGAAGAAGATGAAGATGATGAAAAAAAGGAAGAAGATGATGAAAAAAAGAAGTAGAAAAAGTAGAAAAAGAAAGAAAAGAAGGTCCAGGGTCAAGGGGTCGTGAGTCGAGGATCTCCGAGGGGTCGATGGTCGAGGGTCGAGGGTCGCCGAGGGGTCGAGGGTCGAGGATCGCCGAGGGGTCAATTTTTTTTTTCATAGTTTGAAGTGTCAATGCTTTATGTGATGTGATGTCCTAAATTCTCTTGACTCGGTCGGTAAAATTTGCAGGCTTTGTGCTATTTCATCTCCTTGGAGTCATCGTGGTAGAAGTTTTTGGTCCGTGATCCCACCGTTGTTCGACTACTTCCTCTACAGCCGAGGGTGAGCTACGAATCCACCTTCACCTCCTACGCTCTTTTAATCATGTCAGTAGATTTCATTTTCATGCTAAGTCGCGTAACCTAGGCGTCTCCCGTCCGAAAGGGTTGCATCGATAAATATGCGTTCATTTGCATATTTATCACCGTAACTCATTCGGATTATCCAGCGATTTCCACGGACAACCCGAGTATGTGTAGATTGGGTACGTTCTCCATGCTCTACCCCATTCCAAGACAAAATTTTGGTAGCGCCTCCCTGTTGTTCTCCGGATGCACATTCTCTCGGCTTTTTGCTGAGACGTGTATTTGGGCTGTTCCCCAAATACACGTCTCAGCAAAAAGCCGAGAGAATGTGCATCCGGAGAACAACAGGGAGGCGCTGCCAAAATTTTGTCTCGGAATGGGGTAGAGCATGGAGAACGTACTCAATCTACACATACTCGGGTGGGATTAGGACCTATCTTTACCTATTAGAGTGTAGGTTGCATGGACGTAATAAAATTGACAAACTAGATTAACTGATGAATATACATGCTGATGGACCTATCTTTACCTATTAGAGTGTAGGTAGGCAAGATGAGTGATCGTGCGTGGATGTACACCGGTCACACTAGTCAGAAAGAGATGACCAATGAATGGTTAACAAAAACCAAGGGGTTTGTGAAAGCCGCATTTGCAAATGGCCAGAGGAAAACTTGGTGCCCCTGTGTCTGGTGCGGCAATTGGGAAAAGAGGACAGAGAACGAAATGGGCAAACACTTGCAGAAGAGTGGTTTTACACCCAGTTATACGGTGTGGACATTTCATGGTGAGTCTGCACAACATGCCAGAGCTGAGGTGATTCATCGTCGCACCGACGAGCATGGTACCGGGATGCAAGACATGGTGCAAGACTTTGATGATGCTCGGGATTCGGACGATGAGATGGAGGAATCTGCAAAGGCCTTCAATGAAATGTTGGAGTCTTCAAAACATCCTCTCCACGAGCACACTGAGCTTTGTCAGCTGGATGCCATCTCACAAGTAATGGCTCTGAAGGCTCAATTCAACTTGGGCAGAGAATGCTACGACGTGATGATGACAGTATTTGGACGCTTTCTACCCAAAGGCCATGTAATGTCTGCAAACATGTACCAGTCGGGCAAAATCCTCCGTGCACTTAAGATGCCCTATGAGAAGATACATGCCAATGAGAAAGGATGTGCCTTATTTAGGATTGAGTATGCGGACTTGAACTATTGTCCCATTTGCAAGTCTTCTAGATATGTTGTGGTAGACAACGGTATGGGTGAGAAGATGCAGACTAAAATCCCCGTTAATGTTCTTCGGTATTTGCCAATCATACCAAGACTTCAACGTCTTTTCATGGTCGAAGAGACGGCAAGATAGATGACATGGCAAAAAATGGGCAAAAGAACCGAACTAGATGCAGATGGGAATCTGATGATGGTACACACATCAAATGGTTCTGCGTGGAAGCACTTCGATGCATTACATGAGCAAAAAATGGCAAATCCAAGGCATCCTCGAGTCGCCATCAGCATGGATGGGTTCAGTGTGTTTGGTCTGACGGCAACCCAATATAGTTGTTGGCCCGTATTTGTCATTCCACTCAATCTCCCCCCCCCCCCCCCGGACAGATTATGCAAAGAAAGAACATTTTCCTGACGTTGATAATTCCAGGGCCCAACTATCCGGGGAAGAATATGAATGTGTACATGCAGCCGCTCAAGGATGAATTGCAAGAAGCTTGGGATAATGGGTTCAAGACATACGACGCCGCTAGCAAACAGAACTTCATAATGCGTGTCTGGTACATGTACTCGATGCATGACTTGCCGGCGTATGCGCTATTCGTTGACTGGTGTGTGCATGGAAGGTTCTCGTGCCCGACATGCAAGGCAGCTCTTGAGTTTCGTTGGCTGCAGGCTAGTCGCAAGTTTTCTTGCTTCGACTTGCATAGACAGTTCCTGGATCCTCGCAATAAGTTCAGGAAAGACAAGAAGAACTTCATCAAAGGTAGAGTTGTCAAAAACTCTGCACCACCTACGTTGATAGGCCAAGAGACCCTAGATCAGTTAAACGCTCTCGAGCCAGATCCATAGCGTCCAGGGTATTTCAAGGGGTATAATTCGGAACTCGCCTGGACTCACAATACATGGTTGTGGGATCTACCTTACTTCAAAGACCTCCTTTGCCGACACAACATCGACGTGATGCACACTGAAAAGAATATTGCCGAGGCCCTATTTGGTACATTGTTTGGCATAGAGGGGAAGTCAAAGGATAATACTAAGGCTAGAGTCGATCAAGAGGCGCTATGTGATAGACTGTTACAAAACATGCAAGAACTGAAAGGAAAGCAGAACTGGACGAAGCCAAATGCATGGTTCAATCTTGGAAGGCTAGCTATGAGGGAAATTATCTTGTGGGTGAAAATGCAGTCGATGTTCCCCGATGGGTATGCAGCGAATCTAAAGAGGGGAGCGAGTCTTGAAAAATTGAAAACCTTTGGTCTCAAGAGTCATGATTGGCACATATGGATTGAGCGGGTAATGCCGGTGATGTTGCGTGGCTTTATCACTGAGGATGAATGGCTAGTACTGGCAGAGCTGAGCTATTTCTTCCATGTTCTTTGTGCGAAAGAACTATCGCCTGCCGTGCTAGAAGAAATGGAAGAGTTGGCGCCAGAGTTGATCTGCAAGTTATAGAAGATCTTTTCGCCGGGCTTCTTTAATCCAATGCAACACTTGATTTTGCATCTCCCAACCGAGGCAAGATTGGGGGGGGCGTGCGAAATCATTGGTGCTATGCAACTGAGAAAATGCAGAAGACGCTCCGAGCAAAATGTAAAAATAAACGTAGAATTGAAGCATCGATGGCCGAGGCATTCATTACGGAGGAGGCGGCAAACTTCGTGACAGCACACTACGAAGCCAAAAATCGTCATTTGCATAATCCGAAGCCTCGGTACAATGCTGGCGACCCTAAAAAAGGTGGATCCAACCTCAGCCTATTCAAAGGGAATCTCGCACCAGCCGGTGCTTCTAAACCAATATCGATGGATGTCGAAGAATGGCGGACCATTTCGTTGTATATCTTCAACAACCTAACAGAAGTGTGGCCGTACATCGAGTAAGTTATCGTGGTACATTGTTTCGCAACTTCTAATTCCTTTGAAATGCTCTTATTCCCGGATATTTGATACAGTCGATACGTCGCCAAATTCTCGGATGGAGCGGAGATCGAAAAGGAATCCATCAAAGAGTATGAGCTTCTGGCAAAGCAAGGAGGCGGCTTTCCTGGTTTCATCTCTTGGTTCAAACAAACGGTAATTTCCATTAGACCATTCTCATTTCTTCGTCTAATTTGCGGCTAATGCAACAATCCTTTCGTATTGAACTTGTAGGCTAATTCAGAGTCTATGGACGCCGAATTGAGACAAGCCACTAATGGTTTTGACTATAAGGTCCGTTCATTTGACAAATACGACATCAACGGGTATCGCTTTCATACCTACAGCAAGAGCTATCTATGGCCGACCGAAAGTCTACAAATTGTTGTGTCTCTCTATCGGTGATGGAGGTACCGAGTATTATGGGATAGTTGAAGCAATTTATGAACTTCTATTCTATGGTGAAAACCCACCGAACGTCATAGTCTTCAAATATTACTGGTTCCAGCCGAAGGAGACTAGAAGGACTCATGAACATATAGGGCTAGTCGAAATCAAACAAAGCACCCATTTAGATGTTCCCGATGTCTATATTACAGCTTAACAGGCGACCCAAGTTTTCTATCTACCGTGGGCCTGCCAAACTGATCCAAATCTGAATGGTTGGGATGTCATTTATGAAGTGCCGCAACAAGTTAGACCACCTCCCCCCAATGAAGAGGATTATGAAACTCACATTAACCCAGACACATATGAAGGTGAATTCTTTCAAGAAATATGTCTTTCCAATAAATGGTTCAAGAAACGCTCTACTTCACCCCAGAACATTGAAGTAGACAACGACAGTGAATCCGACTTCAACCCTGAGCCAGAACAAGAAGAGGTTACTGTTGTGGATGACTTGTCAATGCTTGACCGATTACATAAAGGTGGCCTTCCACAAGTTGATGCCGCTGAACCAGATGAGCACGTCATTCATGATAGTGATGATGATGATGCATTTATTGACCCCGGAGCATTTATTGAACCCGACGATCAAGATTATTATTAGTTCATGTCAGGTATTCAATTTGTATTATATACATATATATATTGTTAGTTCATGTTAGGTATTCAATTTTTTTATGTTATACTTGATTTATATAGTTACTTGTATGATTGTATGATTTATATAGTTACTTGTATAATTTTCTTACTTTGTATGATTGTTTGTTATACATAGTGTCATGGTCTTGATATCCGTCCCCGTCGGCCCTCGCCCGGTTTATGATTCGGATGTGGTATATTCTCTTTTATAATTATCTGTTGCATTTCGCATTTATGACAATTATGGCCATCAAGTTGACATAGAGATATTTTTATCTAGGAGGTATGTGAACCGGAAATTGCAACCGACCCTCTTGTCGAGAAGTTAAATTTAGTTGAAAAAGAAAATGAGTATTTCAAAGAAAAAAATGAAAAGAATTGAAGAAGAGAAGATGAAATTGGAGTTGTATGTTGCCGATGTCGTCGATGATCACAAGATGAAGATGGATGCAATGCACTTGAAGATGGATGTAATGCGCTTGAATATTAGTAAGATTAGAAAATATGCCATTGATAATGAGGCTTGGTATCATTATGCCGTTGGATCAATTGTTACCTTAGTTGCGATCTTGATCGCATTTGTTGTGATGAGGGTAAGTTTTCTCTAGTGTTTTGCTTAAAAAATGCATACTTACCTTCGTGCATGCTTGTTAGCCCTATTATGCCACATACTTTGCTTATTTTCCCCAAAAAAGACGTACTTAGCTAATTATCCTCCAAAATGACATAATTATCTTATTTAGTTCATTTATGACATAATTAGCTTATTCATTTCAAAAATGGCATAATAACCTTGGTTCTCTCATAAATGTCATATACTTAGCTTATTTTCCTCCAAAATGGCATAATTACCTCAGTTAGATAAAAAATGAGCTATACTTACCTAAGTTGGCTAAAAAATGGCATCATCACCTAGGTTAGAACAAAAATGACCTATACTTACCTTATTTTCCTCCAAATTGACATAAGAAGCTTAGTTAGCTAAAAATGGCATAATTACCTAAGTTAGCTCTAAAATGACACAAATAAGGAATAAGAAGAAGAAAAACAAGGAAGAGTAGAAAAAGAAAGAATAGAAGAAGAAAGAGAAGAAAAAGAAAGAATAAAAGAAGAAGGATGAGAATGAGAAGGAAAAGGATAAAAAGATAGAAGAGAAGAAGAAAGATGAGAAAAGAAGAAGAAGAAAATATCTTCTTCTTCTTCTTCTTCTAGTCTTCTTCTTCTTCTTCTCTTCTAGTCTTCTTCTTCTTCTTCTTCTTCTTCTTCTTCTTCTTCTTCTTCTTCTTCTAGTCTTCTTCTTCTTGTAGTCTTCTCCTTCTAACTTTCTTACTCCCATTTTTGCAGGTTTGATTCACTTCATGGAAGCAGCATTGATGGACTGCTAGTGTTTAGTTCTTGTTTTCACTTGTATTGATGAATAACGTGAATCTACGTATGTATATATGGATGAACTCCCTGAAATTATGTATGTATTGGATCTTTTAATACCCTATGTGTTCTGTTGCATTGATGGACTGCTAGATGTTTGATACATGGGCTATGTTTGAGGTTGAAACTATATATATCATATATATCTTTTGAAAATGCAGGGATATAACAGAAAATAGAAAAAACAGAAACAATATAGGCACTTTGCCGTCCGCCACCGACGGCAAAGGGGTCTTTGCTGTCTGCCACCGACGGCAAAAAGGCCACGTGGCAGCACCCTGTGCAACCTGGGAGCTGACCCATTTGGTCACTTTGCCGTTCGTGGCAGACGACAAAGGCTTGGGCAGTTTGCCATCTGTGGCGGACGGCAAAGAGCGGGAGGGCATGACACGTCTGCTGACGTCATAAGGCAGACGGCAAAGGGGAGGGCATGTTTGCCATCAGCTGGAAGACGACAAAGCCTCCCGTTAGCCACCTATCGTGGCTAACGTCTATTCTTTGGCGTCCACGTTCTTTGCCATCCGCCACCGACGGCAAACGGTTCTTTTCCGTCCGCTGGCCAAAAACAGACGGCAAATGAGCTGTTTACCGTAGCTTTCTTAGCTGGGCATGTTTGCCGTCCACGGCTGACGGCAAAGCCCTTTCCCATCCGCCTTCCGGTCCTTTGCCGTCTGCCATGGTAGATGGCAAAGAAGCTGATTCCTGTAGTGAATGATGTCACATAATCCACCAGGTATGAATGTAAGTACAGCGATAGGACAATAGGTACTCACAAGAGCAAAGCACCGACCAGCATTGTTGCGATATCCTAGGTTTTCCGGCGCTGGTTCTATCGCCAATATACGGGGGGTGCTATCTGATTTCTCCGGTAGCACCACCTTTTTCAAGGACTTTGCTTGTACTCCTTCAGGTTCTGCAATCACCCTCTTCCTTTTGGATGTCTGAAACACAAGAACAGCATTTGAATGGAAAAACATGGTATGACGACAAATGGAATAAGTATCGATAATGGATGGGCATGGCATCTTCACATATATCATGAGTAAACTAAGTAGATGGCGGTGCAACGAAGCAAAAGAAATGCAAGACACCTTATGCAAGATATGTGCAACCAATAAAACCTTGCCAAATTAGAATAGGCACCTTATTGGGTGAACAGGATAGGCCATCTTCCTTTGACTCCTTGAGCTCAGAATAGTCATCAGGATCATATTCTGAATACGAATCTATAGGTCAGGAGCATGTGGGTTTCATTGCATCCACAATGGACCTCAATCTCTTGATGCCAAGTTTATTACCCATTGAACTGTTCCGCAACATTCTTCTGATGTGCGCATTCTTATATTCATTGTGATTACATACAATATCTGAAAAGCATGAAAACGTAAATAGTAGTGAGATTATCTTTGTAATGCAGAGGATATTGTAATATAATAGGGGCTCCCTGTAAACCCTTGTGTGCTGTAATATGGTGAGTAGATTAATATAATCTGGCACAACTACACACAAAAATAGGCTCCCTGTTGGGAGCTCCAGATGTAAGGATAGTTGGCAGATGATAGGTTCATAATATACCGTATAGAAAGTTTATTGCCAAACCATGATAACGAGAGCGCACAACCACTAGGCAGATCGTAGTGTAGATAATAGGGGTACACCATAACCACCATAAATAAATCGGGAAAGTGGAACTAGCTGGAAAATACAGGGTTTTGCCGCTACTAATATGCTGCCTATCGATCACCTACAGGCCAGCTCTATTCATCTGAAGGCGCACAGCTGTTACTATCAGTCTAGTCTATCAAAGACCGCGCAGCTCCCACCATTTCCATGATATAATGGCAGACCAACTCGAAGTGCGAAATCATGTAGCAGAACCGGCCCAATAGAGCTGTCGACTGCAGATGTCCCTGCTCCCCTTCCTGACAAGGAACATACTGTACTTACTAAAGAAGAACAGAAGAGGAACATGTTAAAGAATAGAAGGGGAAGCATATTATTGAGATTCCCCTTCTTTCTATACAATGTTGGTTGCCCACCCATGATGAATCAGAGCGCCCAAAGAAATGCCATTCCATGATGTCTCTCTATATGTGGCCACATGCATTTGGAAACTCAAGTGGGAGCATTAGCTAACCAATTAAATGTGTGTCTGTTAGCTAATGTCAGTATCATCTCACGTTCGTATTTGAAGAACCTTAGGATGTATGATTGGTGTGTTATTTAGCTTTAAAGGGTGGACAGCTGCTAGTAGGACACAAAGCACCTACGCAGATCATAGTGTAGATATAATGGGAAAACCCTAAGCATCAGGAGTAAAATTAGGAAAGTGGAACTTGCTGGAATATATGTGCTAGTATTGCCGGTATGGCTAGAAAGGCTTCGGATACCAGCTCTCTACAACTGAAGGCACAGTACTGTTACTATCAGTCTAACTCTCAAAGGCGACACATACGACCGAATACGAAGAGTTGAAAGCGTCCATGACAATCGACATGAAGACCAACACGAAGAGCTGAAAGCGTCCATGACAAGCGACCGAATAGACGTGCACACTACAAATGTCCCTGCTCCTCTTCACTACAAAGAACATACTGTACAACTATTATACTCCCTCTATTCCTAAATACAAGTCTTTGTAGAGATTCCACTATGGATCACATACGGATGTATATAGATACATTTTAGAGTGTAGATTCACTCATTTTGCTCCGTATGTAGTCCATGGAGGAATCTCTACAAAGACTTATATTTAGGTACAGAGAGAGTACTTACAAAAGAAGAACAGAAGAGGAGCATGCTAAAGAAGAGCAACCAGATTTTGGATAATAAAATGTTGGTTGGCCACACATGATGAACCAGAGCCCATTAAGAATGCAACTCCCTGATGTCCCTCGATATGTGGCGCATGTGCTTTTCAAAAGTAAAGTAGGAACATTAGCTGACCAATTAAACATTCTCTGTTTTAGTACATGTCAGCATCATATCAGATTCGTATTTGAGAAAGTAAGTTTGGAATTATGAGTGGCATGTTGTTTAGCTTGATGGGTTCAGGAGCACATCATGCACATACGTCTCGAAGCACCTACGATAATGGTACTGAATATATGGGAATGTCTACATGCAAGTCGCCTGACTTTCCTCATTTGGGTCAGTCGACCATTTCAGGCGGTTGGATGAAGATCCTACGTCTACAAACCCTTCTTCTTCCTCGCCTCTTATTCTTCCCCTAAAGACCACCGCACGGGCCGCTGGCCGAACCACCGGCCCCCGCCCTCCCCTGAACCGCCCACCACCTCCGGTCTTCCGCCGCCCCCAGCCATCCCCCTAGCTAACCCCACCTCCCACCCGCGTCGAGTTTTGCCTTCGGCGAGGCCCCACCATAGCCCGACGACAGCCCCCCACAACCACGGTCCCCACCCAAAACCCTAAGATAGAAAATGGGGTAGCCCTCCGGCGAGCCCCATCCTTCCCTCCGGTGAACTCCCAAAAATGGACTGACCCCAATTTGAAATTCAGTCGACTGTCATTTAAGCTAATGTGAAATATAAAAGGGGAAAACCATAAGCATTGCGAGTATAGTGGTGCACGTGCCATGGCGGACCTGAAGGTGCAAACCGGACAAAGGCAACTTCGCAACCAATGCTTGGTTTCAACTAACAAGTAAGATTCTAAGTGATGGACAAGAAATCACAGTAAAGCAGTGGCGATCAATTTTCTTGCTGAGATAAATAACTTGAGCAGATACGAAAGAGTACCTCCTCTGGTGTGGCGCCGTGTAAGCATCTGCTGAGGCGTTGAGGGTGCTGCGATAGCGATGGCTGTCGGCGGCATGGAAGCAGATCTAGCAGGGCAAACGGTGGCGGCGAGGGAAATATCCCGGCGCGGTGGACGAGACAGTCATACGAGTGGCCTCGGCAAGGTGGACTACGGCACGGATGAAGCAAGAGGATGCGATGCAAGGATCCTGGTCCGAAGACGTGGATGAGAGAGGTCGATCTCTTGTAATGGACGATGGCGTCGGGGTATCAGCTCCGGCATGGTGGAGGAGGACGGCGGTGGATGGGGTGGCGGACGGAGGAGACTGCGATGGAGAGGGTGTTTTGGCGCCCACGGAGTACGAATGGGGAAATGGAGGTAGAGAGGAAGGGGGGAACCATGTCTTCAGGGCACGCTTGTCTCAAATGCGTGGAAATTTACAAACTTAGCCCCCGTTTAAAATTTCCTACATCCCAACAATATTAGTCGGTTGGGGATAGGACGGTAATCTCGCATACACCGAATATTTGCCGATGGAGATTTCGGCCGAGGAGAGTTTGCTTTGGCGCCCACCGTGTATGAATAGGGGAGGGAGGTGAGAGGCGATTTCGGCCGAGGAGAAACTGTCTTTTGGTGCCCATCGTGTATGAATCCGGGGAGGTGAGAGGCGGGGGCGGTTATGTCACATTTGAGTGAAATTACAAGCCTACCCCTATCAAAACCTATAGAAATCGAGCCGATAGGCTTTGCATGTCAGGGATAGGCAGTAATTTCCATCTTGCAGATTTTGGGTTAGGGCGGTTACTGTGAGTTTCCCCGCTTCGTTCAAATTTTTGCAGAGAAAGAGTGCATGTTTACTGTGCCAACTCAATTCGAATCCAGTTTGTATTTTTTTTGGGCAGGATCCATTTTGTATTCGAATACAAATCTATATACATCATTTATATATATATACTTTCAAAAGCACAACACCCTTTATACATAAATATGGTTTACAAATGGCATGATCTCAGATTCATAAGGCTGGATCCATCTTAATTTGGATTTTCAAATATTTGAAACCACTTTATGTTGAAATCCAATGTATTCATTCCTCGCTAACTGTCTCCAATTAATGTGTGTTTCATAAGGTTTTTTTTTTACTTCTCAAACACGTATAATGTGTTTGACACATGCAACATATAGTGTAATCCCGTTTAGACATTAATTGCATATAAACCATGCATTGTCTCTAATTAAAGAACCTATGGATCACTAATATTGATAAACTATATAACATTACACGTGTCCCCAAATTCAAATGAATATGCATGTTTGATAGACCAATTTTCGTTATGATATTATCGATGTTGTGATCTCTAGTTTAAATATTTGAATCCCCTTTAATCCAGATATTCGTCTCATATAGCAATCACTCATGCTTGTATATCTCTCTAGACCTATACGCCTTCATCGTCTCTCGGGTATCTCTCGTGCTACTTGTATGTCGACAATGATCTTTTATCTTCGTAACACACTGACGGTACTCTCTCCCTCGACCTTCACTCTATCTCTCTCTAAGTATATCTCGCTCCCTGCTATGTGTCTCTAACTATGATTCTCCCTGTGAAATCTCTTTCTCTCACGCAAACACAAACTTCGTCTCCCAGGGTCTCATTTCTATCTGCTATTCCCCTGTGTGCCACTCGCACACCCCTCTCACACAGAGATGTCTTGCGCTCCTTAGGTATGAGAAGCTATGACTCTCCCTCTTAAATATCTCTTTCTCACACACAAACACAAACTCTGTCTCCCAGGGTCTCATATCTCTCCACCATTCCCTTGTATGTCGCTCACACACACTCTCTCTCCCTAGAGATATCTCGCGTTCCCTGATATGTCTCTCTAGCTATCACTCTCCTTGTGAAATATTTTTCTCTCTCGCAAACACAAAACTCTGTCTCTCTGGATCTCATTTCTCTCTGATATTTGTTTGTATGTGACTCACATGCACCCTCTCTCTCTCTCACACCCACACACATAACTCAGCCTTCTGATCCAGTCGACTCTTATCACTAACACACACACTAGCTAGCCGATCTCCCTCTAGCTAGCATCTTTATCTATCTATTTATCTGTTTCTCCATCAACCTTATTTCTCGCCCTCACTCTTGCTTCCTATCACGCACACTATATATGTGTCTCTCTACATGCATTCATGCGCCCTCTTTTTATCTTTCTCTCACACACACATAACTTCACCCCTCTGAACCACTCGGCGGTCATCTCTAACACACAAACTAGCCGATATCCCTCTAGCTAGCATCTCTATCTCTCTATATATCTGCAGTTTCTCCATCAACCTTTCTTTCTCGCACGCACTCTTGCTTCCTATCACGCACACTATATCTGTCTCTCTATACATGCATCTATAGGTTGATCTCTTTTGCACAATCATTGTGTCTCGCTCTCTCTGCTCGCCATAGATGCATGCTCCAGCCCACGCCACTATCTCTTAAAGACAAAAACACATGCTCAATTATCGGGCCTTCTTCCCTCCACTCTCCCATGCATGCATATTGTCATACCGATCCGTCTCTCCCATGTCGTTGATCATATGACTTATGTCTTCTTTCTTTTATCTCGATCATGCGCACGCGCGCACATACACACATCCCACGTATACATGTATACCTCTCACACATGCACGTTCAAGGTCTCCTATGTCTCCAAACGTAGTTAATTACCCTCAGCCCTAACCCCACATCGAATCGTTCTCTACTTGTGTGCACATGACTTCCGCCTGGATGGGTCTCTTCTCTAAAACACACACTCACACTTAACAATCTCCTTCTAGCTACCCCCTCTGTCACTCTTCCCCTATATCCCCGAAACCAATAAGACCATCCCTTCGTTTAATTCCCACCTACATGCACCATCGATATATAGTAGTCTTCATCGGTGTCTCTTGAACAAACACGTTATCTCGATGTCGACTCCTCTCACGCTCACATGCCTTCTCTTCCCTCTTTACGGGCCTCTTCTCTCTCACACCCCCCTCGTTGGTGGCCTCTGCCATACACATCACCTCTCTACAGTGAAGCCACACACACTTAAATTACTTTCGCCACCGAAGACTCCGCTTCACACACACACACACACACATTAAGACTCCATCTCACACACACATGCTCTAGGTGGAGCATTTGTTCCTACCACCCTTCGTCCAACCTTACTCGTATGATAAACAATCACCTTAATTTACTTATATAACATGGACAAATTCCACTTTATTTTAGTAGTTAGCAAAGTTCTCATAATTATATAAGGCAAATCACGAGCAGGAAGTGACATTTTTTTTACACAACCACGTTAACATGGCCACGTAAATCACAAGCTAAAGTGTAATACCATTATACTTATATCCCGATGCAAAAGGTGGAGTACATGTCCGAAGAGTAGAGTCACACACACGCACTCTGTCTCTCAGAATCTCACACACATACCAGTTACGTGACGCCCCCTAAGCAGACCCGTATGTTACAATTTGTGCACCCATGGGTACACGTGATGGTGCGCATTTATTTAAGCCGGACGGCGAACCCAAACATTAGCTGCATTCATTCCCCTCCCGCTGCCTCTTCTCTGGTCGCCGTCGCCCGATAGCCATGGCCCGGCCGAAGGTAACGACATACGCCATGCTCTCGCCGGAGCGGCACTTTGATCTGGAGGCGGCGCAAAGCCCGGATCGCAGCCGCCCTGCCTCCGGAGTCCGGACTAGCCGGAGCCGGACGAGGAGGCGTTGGAGGCAGAGCAGCACGCGGAGCCGGACGAGGAGAACGATGACGCGGAGCCGGAATAGGAGGACAACAACGCGGGCTAAGTGGAGCTGGAGGAGGACGATGATTTCCATTATACTCAGACTTAAAGGGCTTTGAGTTTCACGCCACATTTATTTCATAGAGATAAAGAAAGGAAATTTTAGTGGTCATGCATGCATATTTTTGTGCTAGCACTCCTATATAAGGGTTGACCGGTTGCTTCACGCGGACGTGCGCGGGCGGTGGAAGAGGAAGGAGAAGGGAAGTGGGCTGTGGAGTACGCCAGTTGCAGCACGAGCTCCAAGGAACGTTCGTGCCAAACAATGCATAGTAGTACAGTATAGTCCAGCGGAGTATGAATTGGCCTTTAGGTTGCGTGTGGATGACATGGCTGCGACATGCAGGTGCAATTCGACAGCCTAGTGCTCCGCTTCGCATGGTTTGGTCACACAAGATTTGCATGCACGCATGTCACGCACGTACTTGTCCAAGGCGTGCTTGAAAAAGGCGACCAGGTCCGCTAGTCCGTGTTGGTCCATGTGCCCGGAAAACAACTAATCCCAGTCGCAGTAAATGTCGTGCGTGCTTTAATTCCGGGCTAGTGGATGGTCGCGAACGTGCCGTACAACGAACCGGCCGCCAGCTCCCTAATCTCTATCTCTACTCTTATAATAATAATAATCTATCTATCTATCTACTCTTATAAAAAACAGAGCTGGTGATGATGGTGTGCCTGCCATCCTGCAATATAGGCCGTCCGATTTATATCTGACGGATAGGAAGGAAACTATGGCAATTTTACAAAAAGATACCCACACCACTCTCCACATTTGCAAATAAGGCCTTCCCTCGTTCATCCTTTTCTCTCACAAGATAAACTACTCATACAAATGCATCTTGATGTTACGTGCAACGCACGGGCATCTTGCTAATAATAAATAATAATAAAATATAAAAAACTGAGTTGGTGATGATGGTGTGCCTGCCATCCTGCAATATAGACCGTCCGATCTATATCTGACGGATAGAAAGCAAACTATGGCAATTTTGCAAAAAGATACCCACACCTCTCTCCACATTTGCAGATAAGGCCTTCCCTCATTCATCTTCGTCTCACACATCTTATTGCCATGTCATCTTATAACATTTCAGTACAAGTCTCTTTGTACTCCAGGAGCAGGAGTAGTTCTTTCCTTCTTTTTTTATTGATTGGGATAGTCATCTAGGCAACTTTATAATGCCAGTTTTATAAACTATAAAGGACTTAACAATTTCAATTCCGTGTAGTACTAGCTAGGTAGCCATAATCCCATCAAACAAATCTACTCCTACTTTAATTAATGTACATGGCCCAGGTAACACTCTCAAATTGTTTGTCGTCGCCCGTGCCACAGCTGGTCTATACATTGCTTCCGTTCCCCCTCATAGAAATAAGCAATATAAAGTATTTGATTTTAATCCGTATCCCCTGCTTACGTCACCTTATTATATTGCATGGACCATAACCATGCACGTCAGCATGTATCGAGGTTTGAGATGCCAGGTGTACCAGATGGACAGCGGCGTGTTCGACCCCCGTGATGCTACCTGGGTGCGGATGAACACACTTGAAGAGTACTCGATTTTCATCGGGGACAACTACCCCATAGTGCAAACGATGCCACCTTCCGTGCACGACGCCGACGACCTGCCGTTCATGAAGAACGGGTGCGTTTTCATTGCGCACCGAAGGATTCATATCTTGAACGCCCCTATCCCTGATCTATGCCGCTTCAGTTTGGATGAGTCTCCATCTGGGGAGCCACACTTAAGAAGCTGCGATGATATGGACTCCCGTTGCCCACCATTATGGATCGTTCCATCTATGAAGAACACGTGGGACTGGAACTACGAGACAGACATGTACTCAGGGATGTACGAACCTGAGTAATGTAGCGCAGTAAGTGAAGTAGAAAGGCACAAATAGTATGAGCATGCGTGGTATATAGGCATTTGTCTCTTACTACCGCTAAATGTTGTACGGGCAATGCACGGTGATATTATGATGTACGTGCCTAAGTATTCTACTACTATATTAATTGGAGGCACATATTAGGTTTTATATTTGTTTACGTGTATGGCCTGAGACCTTCCAACTAGACGCGTCTTTCTCTCCGGGTCGCACTTTGTATCGTTCATACTACTAGTACTACGTGTGGTCTCTGACCTAGAAGTGGAAGAAGTGGAGACGCTCTACCACGTTGTTCATGTCCCACTCCTTTTGCTAACGTGTGGGACATCGAGCAAGTGCCGTGTTTGGCACTCCTTCATCGTAAGAGTTGAAACGCTAGCTTTCATCAAAAATAAAAAATAAATATAAATCAGCAGTGATACTATACCATGCGGTTTCCTTGCTCCTTGATATCGGAAAGAATACTTCCGTTCGCCGACATGTGGGACGTCGACCATCCTGGTCCACTTGCCATGCACGCAGAACTCCAAGGGAGAGTCACCCCGGTCGTCGCACCGCAATAATAATGACTAATGAGCCATCAAATCACAGGCCCAACCTTTCCCACTGTAAAGTTGCTCGGATGAAGGAACCATCATGACTTCGTTGAATTCCGCTTCTTGAAGAAAACTACTATACCAGCAATACTGCTAGCTACAGTAGTACTGTACTCCAACGGAGGCCTCCTTTGGTTCATAGGATAGGAATTTTATAGGAATATGAAAATCATAGGAACTGAGATGACATGCATCTCACTTCCTATAGAGAAAGAGATGCCATTTGATGCATAGGATAGGAATTTTTCCATTCAGTCTAGGCTAATGTACTGGTAATTTGCTCTAAAAACTATAGTAGTAACTAGTACTGGTACATGCTCGTAATTAATTAAACAAATGTACGGGCGACACAGACACACACACTAACTACTAGTACTACTACTTCTCACATGCTGGCCAGACGCCGTCCTTCTCCTTCCCGGCTTTGTCGGTGACACCCCACCGTGCTTGGATCTCCACCGAGCTCTCCGCATCAGCACGTGTGTCCTCTTCTATCTTGCGGCAGCGGGCCTCTCTTTTCTTGAGTGCTTTCTGCCTTTTCCGCTCCCTCTGTGCGGCTTTGGCCGCCTCTTGCTCTGCCGCCCATTCGGCCTTGGCAGCTTCAAAGTCCGCCCACGTAGGTGTGAGGTCGCGAGCGGCGATAAACTCGGCACGGCGGGATGCCATCGCTTCCCTACCATTTTGTGTGCGGTCATGGGCGGCGAGGAACTCGGCGCGGCGGGATGGCATCGCTTCCTTGCCGGTTAGTGTGCGGCACTGTGGCATGAACGACGCTTGCTAAGAGCTCTGGGGCGGAGTGGCCGGACAACCGTATAGTGCATTGGTTTGTCAAGAGCTCAAGGACAGACGACAAAGGAAATTTGGATTCCCCTTCAATCCTGGTCATTTATTACCGAGTAAAATGCATTGACGGTCATCGAAGTTGTCTTGATAGCTCACTTTGATCATTGTACTTAAGAATACGGTCTATACGGTCATTATATACGAGATAGGGTGATTATATGGTCACTGGCTCAGCGTATAGCTCCGTATTTGTCTGGTTGACCAGTCAAACAGTCCACATGCGCCTCATCATCTCGTGTTCTATATCTATCTATCTATGCGGGCCTACCTGTCAGTGGAGAAAGAAATAAAAACCAAAATTATGCGTATGTGAGGAATCAAACCACAGACTCGTTGCTGCAACGCACACTCGTAAGCCAAATGAAAATGAAATACTTTGCGTTAAATGCACAAACCGATTTTTTTATATTATACGTGATGCACACATTAGCGCACACCGTCCACAGACGCAAGTAGCATGTACGCGTGTAGACACTCACGCTCATGCTGTCAAACCATGGTAATGCATGCACGTCGCCCTCTCAATCAAAGTCCTGCTCATGGCGCAACGCAAACGGCGAGCCCGTCACCTGCGCGCCCCGGCGGTGCCTGACATTACTGTTTAGACGTTTGTTGGCAGCCTCTGCGAACACTGAGCATGTATTCACCTGGCTCAACACCAACGTCATACTCGTGCTTGGGCGCCGAGCTGCTCGACATTAGCCATGGCTCTGCACACGATGCGACGACGTGACTCGTTGCCTTGCTCATGTATATCATCTATCACAACGACAATCCATAAACAGCCTAGCTAGAGAGGGTACTATGGTACCTATATATGTATCGTGAGCGACCGATCATAGTGCCACTGCACACGAGTGTGTGTTTGGTCGATTCATCTATTATTCGTAAGTTATGCATGGTTGTGTGTGTCTAATGGTGGTCGTCGAAGGCTAGCTGGCGACAAGAGCGGTAGCATGGATGCTTGGTTGTCTATACGTGCCGCATACGCTTCAAAGGCTCGTCATCCATGAGTTCACATAATTTATTTCAGTACAATCATAAGTGTAAGTGCGTAAGTGCGTCCGCGTGCGTGCTAGTATGTATTGTGTGCATGCGCGTGCATACTGCGCGCGTGTGGGTCGTCCGCATGCATGCATGTGCGTCGCGTTTGCTCCTTGCAAAAATACCTCATTTGGTTAGCTCGTGGGGCTTTACTGGAGAGGTTCGGGGTTAATTCCCCACCCATGCAATGCATAATTTAGCTTTTCTATAATTTATTTATTTTTGACCCATTGACGGGTGGGGCCGTAGAACCTGGGTGAGGCGCATGTGGACTATTTGACCGGTCAACCAGACAAAATACGGAGCTATACGCTAAGCCAGTGACCGTATAATCATCTTAAGTCGTATATAGTGACCGTATTGATCGTATTCTTAAGTACAGTGACCAAAGTGAGCTATCGAGACAAGTTCGATGACCGCTAGTGCATTTTACTCTTTATTACGGCACACGGTTACTTTTCGTTGCCTGTGGAAACTGTGTGCGCTGACCCTCTTGTCGGTTGCTTTCTGATTGGCCGCCACCACAGCCACGTGGATCGCGCGATTGCACCGTGATCAAACGGCATTCCACGTCCCTATCATCACACCCGTGTAGCTGTAGCTGGGATTTGATGTTTCTGCACCTCCATCCTGGTTGATGCATGTAACTACAAATAATATCACTAGAAACTATGTTTATTAGTAAGGTACACGTGCATTGCACGCATGAGATTTGGCAACCAAATTATGAATAAATACCACACTATAGCATGTAAGCTTTGAGTCATATATGCACGATGTAGATGTTCGTTAATTCTTATAGTGGTAGTAAATTTCTACAGAATGCACATAATGGCCTAAATATGGTAAATAAACTCGGAGAAGTGCCAAATTTGAACACGGTGCTTTGTAGGGTGTATGTTGATTGTAGAAAAAAAGTGAACTGCCACATTAATTGAGTACTTTTGCAAACTACAAAAACAATATACCACCACGCCAGCGTCTGACTGCCCTGGCCTACCGAAACCCCTTCCATCGCTAGCACGCGCTTCCCGCCTAAAACGGTCACCGTCGCTCCAGAACGTCAATGCCGCATTCACGCCCGACGCGACCTCTCACTGGCGCCGGAATTACAGCAGCGCGACGGCCGAGAGAGCGCCACCCGCGCGGCATCCTGGTGCAAGCGACTGCTCCGCGTTAACGACACCACGGCCATTCGTCCGTCCGCCGCCCACATTAATGACACGCGGCTGCCGACGAACCTACTCCGGCGCCAGCCGTCCATCCGTCTACCGCGGCTCATTGCCATTCGTCCGCTATATTAACTTCAGCCCCAGCCCTAGCCATAGCCAAAGACCCATAGTCATTCTCCTCCCATCCCTTCCTTCTATCGGCACCACTCCAACCATGGCCTCCTCGCGCTCCAAAGCTCTCTTGGACGTACTATCGCAGGAGCATACGAAGGACATCGCCGGCTCCGCTCCGAGCGCGCTCCAAAGCTCTCTTGGACGTACTGTCACAGGAGCAGACGAAGGACATTGCCGGCTCCCCTCCCCCCCCCCCCGGCCGCCCTCTGCCACGACGACCACGAAGCCGGCGCGCGTGCGTGGGCGCAGCCGGCAGCGAGGAAGAGTAGTACATGGTAGGTCACCGCCGCTCTGGTCCCAGGAAAGGCACCGCTCCTCCACTCAGTCGACGCCAAGCTTGGTGGGGTAAACATCGGCGGCCGATTAGCCGCTTGACGGCGACGTGGAGGCAAAAATCTTTAGAACCTTGTGCTCCGGAGGAGGAGGTTATCAAGGCGGAGCTGGACAAAACCAAGGCGGATGAGGAGGAGGCAAAGGCAATAGCCGGAGCGTCAGTTCTCGGGGTTCCTGGCCGGACATGGTGGTCGGGCGCCGGTGATCATTTAGATTAGGTTTATAGTAGGTTTTAGTACGGTTTGTGCGAAATATGTAATGAATTCCGTCCAGTTTATAGGAAAAGTTTTCAAAATGTAATGAATTTAACCCGGTTAATTTGAAATTTTCTTTGTTTGCATGAATTTCGTCCGGTTAGTTCATATAGTTTTCAAAAGGTATGCGGGCAGCATTGGATGGCATCCTCTAGCATCAGTGTCCTCGGACAGATGCCGGTGTAAATTTGTGGGTCAGCGCTGGAGATGCCCTAACTATCATGCTATAATCGCTAACAGTGCTCCATTATTTCGCAAGGAATAGCTATCCCTCGATCAAAATCAGATCCGCCGTGTTTCGCACTCCTCCCACGTAAGAGTGGAGATGCTTGCTTACATAAAAATGGAGCAAGTGGACGACACTGTAGCACGTCATATCACTCAAACCCACTAGGCCAAACTAGCCCGCCTAACGCGCGGGAAAGCCCCGCCCTCGTCATTTTGTTATGGATTTCTATCGATTGATCGCACGAAAATGTTACACTTTGCAAGTTCAAAAAGAAAAGGTGGCACACTTAAAGCATGCCTGTCGCGTTCGCGTCGCACCCCCAACAGTCCGGCTCGCACGCCGCTCACCAAAGGGGACACGCGTTGTCTTGCATTTTCACTGACATGTGGGACTGCAATTGAATAAACCGTCGATAGCCGAAATCTAATCGCTTGGCGGGCGTCGGCTGAGAAGAGAGAGACGGGGGGAGGGAGAAGAGATCGCCCGCCCGCCGCGCACGGACTCCAAGTAATATGGTGACAATGTGAGGTGGGCCATGCAAGAGTCCGGACCGCTTCCAAGCCCGCTTCTGACCGCCCTGGCCCACCAGAAAACCCCTCCCCCCCTCCCGTGCGCGCTCCCCCCTCAGCCGCCAAGTGCCCGCATTCATAGCAAGTACAATACTGGGCTATAAGCCCGCTTATGTGGAGGAGAGAGGCATTGAAAAAGTGAAGGAGTGGGGTCTGCAAGAGCCCGTCTCTACACGTGCTCCTAGGTATAAAAAAACTAATTCTCAAAAAAAGGTATAAAAAACAATTGTGTCTAAAAAAAAGAAGGTAAAAAACATTTGAGAGGAAATAGATAGAGAGAAAGTGAGAAAAAGTTGTAACCTTATAGCCAACCTTATAGTCAACACTATGGTACATGAGGAAGGAGGGAGTTGTGCACATGCCAAGTTCACTGGGCTGCCGTGCTTGACACTCCTCCGTCGTAACAGTGGAGACAATAGCTTTCATCAAAAATAAACAATGAATACTCCTTGCTTGTCCTCGATATCAGAAAGAATACTTTCATTCGCCAACATGTGGGACGTCGACCATCCTGGTCCACTTGCCATGCACAAAATTATCCTGGTCCACCCCGGTCATAGCGCAGGCCCAACCTTTCCCACTGTAAGTTGGTCAGACGAAGGAACCATCATGACTTCATTGAATTCTGCTTCTTCAAGAAAACTTACTGTACCCGCAATACTGCTACCACACGCGAAGACTGGACGGCATTGTAGCACGTCATATCACTGAAACTCACTAGGCCAAACTAGCCCGCCTAGGATTTGTACGTCTCTGTACTGCTATGATTTTGTGTTCTCAAAAAATATCCTTTGTCAATCTAACGATTAGGAGTAGAAAGAAATGGCCTCCTTTGGTTCATAGGATAGGAATTTTATAGGAATAGGAAAATCATAGGAAGTGAGATGACATGCATCTCAATTCCTATAGAGAAAGAGATGTTATTTGGTGCATAGGATAGGAATTTTTCCATTGAGTCTAGGCTAAATTTTTTTCCTCCAAAATATGAAGGATTGATTCCTATCCCACATAGGAATAGGAATCCATTCCTATAAACCAAAGGGCTTCAAAGGAATTTTTCCTTTGCAAATCCTATTCTATAGAGTTCCTACAAAATTCCTACAAACCAAAGGAGTACGGAGGGTCTTTCTCTCTCTAGATCTCTCTCTCCATCCCACAACCCCTCTAGCACACATACACACTCTCTGTAGCCACTCCAAAAGAACGACGTCACTACACATTCACGATTCCAACAAAAAAATTACACATTCACGCATGTTACAAGTACGTGCCAATTTTGCTGGCTATTAATGTGAATGTATCCGTGAACCAACTCTTTGAGTTTGATGTGAATTAATGTATAATTGTGGACTATTGTATGATCGATCGCTAAGCCTACAATTTTAGGAGCTTGGGCTATTGGCTGATCGACGACGGATCAGACCTATAAGCATACCATGAGCTCATCAGCCCCAATGTTTCTCTTCGGTGAGTGTTTGCAAGTACTATAGCTCGCATAGTAGCTAGCCTAATAACACCAAGAATCATCAAACAAGCCCTGCTGATATGATAAATAGTTCAAACTTACATCTAAGCATGCCATATATTACATCAAAAGCTGGTGAGGATACATCTGTTTTCATAACTCGGAGAGGGTTCGCATGATTCACTATCAAACAAAAGTAGCAAGTACCGCCCACACAAGATAGTGCACTAGCCCTAAGATGGTTTGATAACACGCATCGTTCTGCTAATTAAACACAATGCAAACTACCTTGAAGGATTAGCGTGACCAACTATTTCTTGTCATTGATCTCTCGGGCAATGACCATAGCACGGACAGCGGCATGGGAATCAATCTCTGGGGTGATGTCCACAGGACGGACCGCCACATCGGAATCGATCTCTGGGGCGATGTCCACGGGACGGACAGCGGCATCGAAATCGATCTCTGTGGCGATGTCCACAGGATGGACCGCAACATTGAAAACGATCTCTGGGGCGATGTCCACAGGACGGACCGCGACATCAGAATCATCAAGGACATCCATCGGCACCTGCACAACCCTAACATATTAGCAAGCACGTTGCAAATAATCAAAAACCACAACTATGGTAAGCCATTTTTTTTACCTTGTGCAGTTCACCGGGGGATCCCATCCCTCCGAGGGCCATCTCCTCGATGGGGGCCATGGCCTTGCCAGGGAAATACTGCTTCTCAACGGCGACTAACTCCTCAAACTCGGCCTTGAGCCTCTCATAGGTGGCCATTAGAGTTTCTGGGGTAGGCACGGTGGGGCTCTTGCTGTTCTTCTAGCTTTCTTTGAGGAGTTCGTCTGCCAACGTCGTCAACTCTTTGGCCAGTGCTTGTTTCTTCGAGTTCTTCGTCTCCATGGGTTGGCCCACCAACATGGCCAACTCGTTGGTCGGTGCTCGCTTCCTGGAGATCTCTGTCTCGAGTGGGTTGTCCGCCGGCAACTCTTTGCCTAGTGCTCCAGGATCCATCAACAAACTGACAAGCAAAAAGCAATCAAAAGAAAACCACAATCGCAATGAAAACGGGAAAAGAATAGGCAGTGAGAATCGGTCGGTGCTTCACAAAAAGAAGATTCTTGGAATGAAAATATAGTAGCATCACTGATTCGCCCACCTTTCCTTCGTCGGTACAGAAGAAAAATGGCAAAAGTGAGTAGCCTGGAGTGAGGTTTTCTTCAAGAAAGGGGAGAAAGGGCTTCAACAAACGTTCCAGTGAAATGATGGTTGCTTCATCCAGTCCAACTTCGAGGCCACTTTACCACTGCTGGTAAAGGCGTGGGTTTTGTGATATGATGGGTCATGATGGCCACACCAGGGTGACTGGCGAGTCTTGACTGTAGCACCTCGCTGTGATTTGGTGGATGGCACGCGGGCCCGGATGCTTGATGTCCCGCATGTAATAGAGCGGCTAGTCATATAGTAGTTTGGACGACAGACGAGGAGCTCCGTCCTGGTTTATTGGTCCTTGGTCCCTATGATAATCTCTGCCAAATTTTGACTATAAATTTAACTAACCAAATGTTCATGCATGTCACAAGAAATTACATCATTGAAAACTATGTTCAAATACGAATCCAAGGATATAATTTTTGTTAACATGCACTAACATTTTGCCAGTTAAATCTTTGGTCAAAATTTAGCACAAATTACAAAGGGGCCCAATAAAGATTGTACTCTCGCATTTTGTTTTGAGGATACTCCCACATAGAAAATATAAATAATAATGCATGTTGGTGCAACCCACGTTTTCGATAATTTTAGCCGTGGGCTTGTTCACAATTTTTATGAGGCGGTGGTTGTTCACTTAATGGAGGGTCTAGTACCAGACTTGAATGATACAAAGTGCGACCTGGCACACCGTAACACCACTTGGAATAAGCGGGTAGCTATCTCAAAAAGCAATCAACAACGCAAAAAAAATGGCGACCTGGCACGTACACAATTTTAAATGATTGTTTTGATGGAGTGAAAAAAGAAAACTACCCCACTATACGTATATATATAGGCAGGAGCCTACGCGCTTGCTTGCTAGGGTTGCTCTATTCACACACTCTCATCCTCTCCAGATCTAAACAAGATAGCGGTGGTAACACTGTCTTTCTATCCTCACCGCTGGTTACAGATCCGGACGTATCCCCCTCCGCCGGTGAAGGGGAGGAGGGGCAGTGTTTAGGCCGTCGTCGACAGCGTGGGAGTAGACCCACTGCCGGCCGCACCGTTATCTCTGGCCGAGCGCTGGTGCGGGAGGTCCTCTGATCCCTTCGTCGCTGCCCTAGTGTGGGCGGATCCGGCCTCCTGCCACCCACCTATCCACACCCCGACGACCTTCAGGTATATTACATGTGAGACGATCCTCCAGGAGCCCTTCAACTTATGTTGTCTCTCTTGTAAGGTCACTTAATTAATTAGGAGTACTTAAGTAGCACTAATTTATTGCTGCCTAATTTTCCTGTCGGGGTTAAATAAATCTTTAGTAGCACCCTATGCTGAATCATGTATGTGTGTGTGTGTGTCTATGGAGGTAAATCATGTGGTGGAGCAGGGAGGGAATCTTGGTAGTGTCATGACATAATAATGCTATTGTTTTGCATGTCAATTTATTGCCACTAGTTCAATGAGGCAATGTTTTGCGTATTGTCCATCATGAATTTGATGCTACTGTTAAAGTAATATGCTAATGTCTTTCTATCCTTTCTCACTAAGCTAATGAAGGTTTCACCTTGTTCCTACTTGTGCAAACAGGGATCATGTTGTGCCAATCATACATTTTAGTGGAACTACACAAGAGAATACACTGAACTGTATCCCAGCCAGTGCTTTAACTCTGCTGGAAGTTCTTGATAATCTTTCGATACAATCTCACCACTGGTAAACAAGAGTGATGTCAACCATACATTTGAAGTGCACAAAAATGTATACTATTGAATGATTCTAGTGAGTGCTTTATCATCTCTTCTGGGACTACTTGAATAAGCTTTTTTTGCTCAGGTTGGTACCGGCCTAAGGCCTTCATCCATATTAGTTTGTTGTCATCTCTATTTGTATCGAGCTACTATGTTGCTACTGTCATGAGAAACTCCATTATTTTTGCATGTTAAAGTTTTGCAACCTATGATACATGGCAATGCTTTGAGTGTTGAGCTAATTGGCACTGATTAAATAAACTAATATCTCTCTTTAAGCAAGACTACTATGTTGCTAACTTTGCCCATTAAGATAATGAGGGTGCTTCTATTTGTTAGTGTATATTTCATCAACTAGTCCCACTATTACAGTAATCTCACTCTCTCAATATAAGTGCTAACAGGTATGCTCGATTTGGTGGAACTGCACAAAAACTTTGGGTGCTTCATTGCCTCGACTGCATCCTTCCTTTCCTGCCAGTCGCTTATCCCGGCTTCCAGTCAAAGGAAATAGTATTTGATATGCTACCTCACACAGGTTGGTACCGGTCTTTATCCTGATTATTGTGCTTCTCATATGTATTGGTAATTTGGTATTGTGCTACTGTTTGCCGATTTCATAAAGGAGTAACTTGGAGCCTGAACTTGCAGGCAAATTATTACATTGGGCGATTTCAGTAGAACTGCACAAAAAGATCAGATGGACATATACTTATGCTGCTGCTATGTGCTCCAAAGTTCACTCAGACAATCATCGATGTTTACAAGAAGAAGTGCCAGAGTGAACGCCAACAATATTGCTTGGCGCATAGCCCAGAAAAATGCAGTCCAGTCTTTGGTCCCAACTTGTGCCTTTTGGTTATCGGCAGATATGGTAGCGAACTGTATGGGATGGAGCCTAAAGATTCCAGACAAGTTGGTTGACGCGTATATTCATCTGGCACTTAATCAGTCTGCACGCCAGGGATGCTCCATTTCAGTTGAACTGCACAAAAAATTTGGGTGGTTCATTTTACCGACCGCCTCCTTTCTTGTCTGCAATGTAGAATTTTGGCGAGCTACAGGACCAAGATGAGCCAGTAAACTAGTTGTATGAAAGTAGTGGCCAAGTTGCTCAAACCTCCCTCGGCATCGAGGCCACTATCTCGAGGGTAAACCTACAAGCAAAGTTCAGATTGTCTGTGCTACCTCTTATGTACTCGAAAGTTTACTCGTACAAGCATTAATTTTAGCAAGAAGTACCACCGAGTGAACACCATTCACCAGTCTGTACCCTAGGTAATTAAAGTTTGTCCATGGATGATATTGGCTGTGATCTCAGTCATTTGGATGCATAAACATGCTGAACATGTGTATATCTGAATCTTTTTGTGAATTATCTATGAATATTTTCTTGTGATCTATCAATCATTTGGATGCATAGACATGCTGAACTTGTGTATATATGAATCTTTTGAGTTGTTGATTGTGAATGTTGGCTATGAATATGAACATGTGCTGTGAACCTGAGTTTGATACAAATGTTTACCTTTTCTGTTGTACTTGTGTGTGAACTTGTTAGAATGTCTACGCTGGGATTGTGACGTGCGAGTGTCAACGGCACACCTTCTTCCCGAGAAGAATTGCACCTGCTTGTTAGGGTAGCAATGGCGCATTAGCTCTTTTTTATCTTTTTGCTCTGTCTTCCCCCCTCCCCCGCCCAACCCCTGTCGTTATGTTTTCGGCCTCAAAACAAACATAGTATTGCGTTGTTTTTGGGCCTTGATGAAAAATCAAGTGCTACTTTCTGTAGGTTGGCCCGCCCAGCAAATGGGCTGCTGGTCCACCACGGACTGGGAGGCTAAAAATACATGTTGTATGGTGCAGAGGCAAGTAAAAAAATGCCATTGAGAGCCATCCACTGAAAAAAAAATCGCGTCTAATGTGCATCTTCAGTCGCGCCGCCGGCCCCATCTTTAATCCAGTTCACTCCATTCCCCAACCAGCAGCATGGGACGGAAATTTATTTCCCCCTCGCGCTGTCGAGGGATTGAAGAAGCGCGGCATCGAATCCAACACCGGCGATGGCTGCTTGTCCAAGTGATTTTCAGATAAGAAATTGCATGTTTCACAGGCAGAGCATTTAAATCAACACGCACTTTTCAAACATGGATAACAGAATGTTGGAAATTTTATTCATGGTAAAAAATGGAACTAACAACAAGTTAACATCATACTGATCAACATTCATGTATAGCACATCTTCATATGATGCAAAGTCAAAAAAGATATGCTATTTTCAAAATGGCAAGACAATGTTGAGTGTGCGAAAAACTGGGTAAACCAGGTACGAAATTTTGGCAAGTGTTAGATATTTTTCAACTGCACCAGTTGGAATCGAACCCGGGCAGTACAGCTTTTGGGTGAGAGGGCTGCAGCCACCGGGCTAGTGCAGTATGTTCGAAAGAATGAAGGCATCTTCCCCGGCTCCGGTTCTTTCCCGTCCGTGTGCGCTCACCGTGGCGCCGTCGTATGCCGTTGTCAACATGCTCAACAAACGAGAGGAATCTGGAGAGGACTGTATGCCGAGAGGCTGACAGTGAGGACCCACCAGGTCCAAGCCGTACGCAAGCAAGTGCCTCATTGGAAAAAAAGCTTCCTCCTAATTGTATACTGACGTTGGGGCCCATGGGTTTGTCAACCTAGTCAATAAACGAAATAAATTTCCAACGATGACTGTCAATGGGGAGATTTTTTTTTCAAGGGTATCGGGGATTTTTTTTGTTGCGGGAAAGGGGTATCGGGTATCTAGCTGGTATCATTTTTTTAGAGGGCGAACAAGTATCAGCTAGGCCTAGGTTTTGTTTTTTAACATGCATAGCCCACGACATACCAAGACAGTGGTTTCAACTTATTTTTTGAGGTCCATCATGTACATACCGGCCTATGGGCCTCCCAGCGTAGGTTTTACTTTTTCTTAAACATCGGCAGCCCAATGTATTTTTTTAATAAAACGCAGATCTTTGTTCTATTTATCTATATATAAGAATAATAATGCAGTGTCCAATTTATGTTTTCCCTTCTAACCACATTACATATATTTATATTATTACTATTATCGTATATTTAATAGAGACTTATATATACATTATAAAAACATCCCACGTCTTATTAACTTATAAAAGTAAATGTTTAACAGACGTTGGAAAGGAAAATCCTGGTTGTTTTTGACTCACAGGCAAGGAAAATCCTGGTGATTGCGTACAAAAGTTTGCGAAGATTTTAAGGACCAATGTAATAATAACGCGCTCATTTTTCTTTTGAGCAATAGCTCGCTAATTTGTTAATTTTATATATAATAAAATGTGTAGCTCCGGTTTATTTTTTGATATTAATTGCTCCTTCTAACCTAACATTAAATATAGAACAAGCCCAGCTAATTCGTGTATTTCAAGAAAGTGCAAATGGGCTGGGATTTCTTAGAGAATATTAAATGGGCCGCATTGACGTGAAATTATTTGTTCACCCAGCCCAGCAAATGGACTGTAAATTCTAGAAAACATGGGTTAAATATATGCCACATTTTTGCAGGATGACATGTGGGCCAATAGGTCGAAGCCATTGGATTTATATCCAATGGCCGGCATGCACCTTCAATCTCTCGTCTTCTTCCTCCAGCATCGTCGGGACCGCCGGCTCCGGCCTCCCACTGCTAGCGGCTCTGCTTAGCACGCATCGCTGCGAAGCGCTACCCCACCGCCGGCCTGGCTATCCCTCCACCCCTCCACACCTCCTGTTATTCTCCACCGACTGCAGCCCCACGCCGCACCAGAACCAGTTATAACCCTTGTACTCCTCTCAATCTGCGACTCCACTGCCGCATCTTCCCATCTCCGGGTCGTTCCTGTCCGGGGCCTCGTCGTCGTCCACCGCCTTGCTGCGCTCGGCGCGGCGTGGTCAACAAACGAGAGTCATCGAAAGAGGACTGTACATGGAGAGCCTGACAGCTGGGACCCATGAGGTCCTCCTTATTAAGCTGGAAAAAAAATGTTTCCTCCCCCTGATAGCTGGGACCCACCGGTTGTATCTTCACACGGAAGGAAGTGCCTCCTTGTTATGCAAAAAAACTATTCCTCCCGATGATAGCTGGGACCTGGCAGATTTGGTGGCTGACTTGTGGGCCTACCAAGCTGACACATACGCAGGGCTTTGTCAACTTAATCAAAAAATGATTCTAGCAGCTGGACCGTTGGATGTTAATCCAACAGCCGTGCTGCTTCTTCAACCTCTGTTCTTGCTCATGTCTCCCGTGGGCGGCAGTGCTGCCGCGCACCCGAACCAGTCAAGTTTCCCACTCCTCTCCATATGTGACTCCACTGCCGCATCTTCCCCATCTCCAGGTCGTTCCAGTTTGGGGCCTCGCCGTCGTCCACCGGCCTTGGTGCGCTCGGCCCGGTGTGGTCAACATGGTCAACAAACGAGAGTCATCGGAAGATGATTGTATGTGAGTGGCTGATAGTGGGGACGCACCACGCCCATGGACGCATGCATGCAACTGCATCCTTTTTACCCTGAAAAATAATGTTTTCTCCCCCTGACAGCTAGGACCCACCAGCTACATCTTCGCACGCAAGGAAGTGCATCCTTATTACGGGCAAAATAAAATGATTCCTCCCCCTGACAGTTGGGACCCAGCAGCTATATCTTCGCACGCAAGGAAGTGCATCCTTATCCTCCCTAACAGCTGGGACCCACTGATAACCCAACGAGGAGCTAAAGGCAGAACAAATATTCCCTCAAGTTCTATCGACCACCGATACAACTCTACGCACACTAAACATTTTCTTTACCTAAAACAAGTATGAAACTATTTTGCAAGAATAAAACTACGAGTAAATTGCAAGGTAATAAAAGTGGATAGCTTTTGTCAACAAGAAAGTCATTTGTCCCTAGGCAATCGATAACAAGTACCGGTAATCATTCTTGCAATTTTACATGAGGGAGAGGCATGAGCTAACATACTTTTTCTACTTGGATCATATGCACTTATGATTGGACCCCTAGCAAGCATCCACAACTACTAAAGATCATTAAGGTCGTGAAACCCAACCATGGCATTAAGTATCAAGTCCTCTTTACTCCCATATGCCATAACCCACTTATCCGTGTTTAGGTTGCTGTCATCCCCCGCAACACTGACAATAAGCAAACCATGAACATATTGCAACACCCTACAGCGAGGATCCCTCACGTTTGCGCGAGACAGAGGGCACCGTAGGACAGCACCATAAATAAAATATACAATCATACCAACCAAGATCACGATTAACCCACAGGACAAAACGGATCTACTCAAACATCATAGGATAGCCAAATATCATTGGGAAATAATATATGGAGTTGAGCACCATGTTTAAGTAGAGATTACAGTGGGGAGAAGAGGTGTTACACCGCTGCATAGAGGGGGAGAAAGTTGGTGTAGAGGGTAGCAAGATTGTTGATGTAGATCGCCATCACGATCCTTGCCCCGGCGGCACTCCGGCACCACCGGGAGAGAGGGGGAGAGAGCCCCCTCCTTCTTCTTCTTCCTTGGCCTCCCCCTAGATGGGAGGAAAGTTCCCCCTCTAGTCCATGGCCTCCATGGCGGTGGAGGGGCAGGAGCCCCTCCGAGATTGGATCTCCCTCTCTGTTCTCTTCTGTTTCGCGTTCCCCAGATATGGCCCTTCACCATTTCTTATATTCCCGGAGATCCGTAACTCCGATTGCGCTGAGATTTTAACACGATTTTTTTCCATAAAATATCTTTCTTGCGCCAGTAGAAGGGCTCCAACCAACGTTCAAGGAGGGCATAAGACACTAGGGCGCGCCTGAGGCCTGGGGCGTGCCCTGGTGGGTTGTGGGCACTGTGGGCCCCCGTTTGCGTTGATTCCACCTCCCAAAAATCACATAAATTCCAAAATAATTCTCCGTAAATTTTTATCGCATTTGGACTTCTGTTTGATATGGATTTTCTATGATACAAAAAACATGCAAAAAACAGGAACTGGCACTGGGCACTGGATCAATAGGTTAGTCCAATAAATCATAAAAAAAGTTGCCAAAAATATGTGAAAGTTGTATAATATTGGCATGAAACAATCAAAAATTATAGATATGACGGAGACGTATCAGCATCCCCAAGCTTAATTCCTGCTCGTCCTCGAGTAGGTAAATGATAAAAAAGATAATTTTTGATGTGGAATGCTACCTAGCATAAACTTGATCATATATCTAATCTTGGCATGAATATTAAGACACGAGTGATTCAAAGCAATAGTCTATAATTTGACATAAAGAAATCAATACTCAGGCATCCCAACAAATAATCATGTCTTTCAAAATATCAATGCTAAAGAAAGCTATCCCTACAAAATCATATAGTCTTGCCATGCTCTGTCTTCCTAACACAAAGTATTTATCATGCACAAACCGATGACAAGCCAAGCAATTGGTTTATACTTTTTAATGCGCTTCAGCTTTTTCAACCCTCACGCAATACATGAGCGCAAGCCATGGATATAGCACTACGGGTGGATTAGAGTATAATGATAGGGGTAAATATAGAGAAGACAAAAAGTAAGAAAGTCTCACATCGATGCGGCTAACCAACGGGCTATGGAGATGCCCATCAATCGATATCAATGCGAGGACTAGGGATTGCCATGCAACGAATGCACTAAGAGCTATAAGTGTATGAAAGCTCAGTATGAAAACCAAGTGGGTGTGCATCTAATCCTATAATGAAAAATTCCCACTAGTATATGAAAGTGACAACATAGGAGACTCTCCATATGAAAAACATGGAGCTACTTTGAAGCACAAGCGTGGAACTAGCATGCCCATTCTCTCTTTGTATTTTTAATTTTTTCCCTTTTTTTCTTCTTTTTTTTCTTTTTCTTTTTCCTTTTTTTTCTCATTGTCCGGAGTCTCATCCTGACTTGTGGGGGAATCATAGTCTCCATCATCCTTTCTCACTGGGGCAATGCTCTAATAATGAAAATTGATGATCATCACACTTTTATTTACTTATAACTCAAAATTACAACTCGATACCTATAACAAAATATGACTCTATATGAATGTCTCTGGCAGTGTACCAGGATGTGCAATGATCTAGCGTAACATGTATAAAAAATGATGCACGGTGGCTGAGCCACAACTACTATGTCAGCGATATGATCATGCAAAGCAATATGACAATGAATGCTCAAGTCATCAAAATGGAGGCGGTGGAAGTTGCAGGGCAATATATCTCAAAATGGCTATGGAAAGGCCATAATAGGTAGGTATGGTGGCTGTTTTGAGGAAGATATAATAAGGCTTATGTGTGATAGAGCGTATCATATCACGGGGTTTGGATGCACCGGCGAAGTTTGCACCACGTCTCGAGGTGAGAAAGGGCAATGCACGGTACCGTAGAGGCTAGCAAATTGTGGAAAGGTAAGAGTGCATATAATCCATGGACTCACATTAGTCATAAAGAACTCATAAACTTATTGCAAAAGTTTATTAGCCCTCGAAGCAAAGTACTACTACGCATTCCCCTAGGGGGATAGATTGGTAGGAAAAGACCATCGCTCGTCCCAGACCGCCACTCATAAGGAAGACAATCAATAATAAATCATGCTCCAACTTCATAGCATAACGAGAGACTATATGTGCATGCTTCGGGAATCACAAACCTTAACACCAATATTCTTACTAACCACAACCGTTTACCAGTACCTCCCACATATTTCATCTCTATATCACAAAACTATTGCAAGGAATCAAACATATCATATTCAGTGATCCATAAGTTTTATGTAGGATTTTATGACTAACCATGCAAATGACCAAGTCCTGTTGACTCTCTAAATAGATATAAGTGAAGCATGAGAGTTTAATTCTTTCTATAAAAGACTAAGCTCTAACAAATATAAGTGAAGCAAAAGAGAATTCTTCAAATAACGGTTTTCTATGTGAAGAGAAACAGGACTTCCAAACTTCAAATGATATAAGTGAAGCACATGAAGCATTCTATAAAGCCATGCTCAAAAGATATAAGTGAAGTGCAATGAGCATTCTATAAATCAACCATGGATTATCTCATACCAGCATGGTGCATAAAATAAAAATGAAAAATAAACACAAAAGACGCTCCAAGATTCACACATATCACATGAACGAAACGAAGATGAAAACATACCGATACTTGTTGAAGAAAGATGGGATGCCTTCCGGGGCATCCCCAAGCTTTGATGCTTGAGTCTCCTTGAATATTTACTTGGGGTGCCTTGTACATCCCCAAGCTTGAGCTCTTGCCTCTCCTCCTTCTCCTCATATCAAGACCTCCTCGATCTTTGATCACTTCATCCACACAAAACTCAAGAGAAAACTGGTGAGATCCGTTAGTATAATAATGCAAATTACAACTTTAATTACTGTTGCAAACCAATTCATATTTTGTTTTTGCATTGCAGCTACTGTAATATAACTTTTCCATGGCTTATACCACCGATAAAAATCGATAGTTTCATCAAAACAAGCAAAACAATGCATCAAAAACAGAATCTGTCTTAAACAGGACAGTCTGTAGCATTCTGAACACCTACCATACTTATGGTACTCCAAAAATTCTGAAACATTAGGAAAAAATAAAATATTGTATACCAATACTGTGCAAAAAGTTTCAGAAACTTTTGATGTTCCAGTAAAAAATGTAAAATCACACACTACAGCCAAAGTTTCTGTTTCTACACCGCACATACCAACAAGCAATCTAATCATCCTAAAGGCAAATCTTGGCACATTATTTTTATAATACAATGGATTTGTACAAGGGGATAATTATTTTTATGAGAATCTTCATGAAAAATTCTACATTGTTTCCATGAGCATGAACACAAGTGTTCAAGGTCGACCCTCACTTCTCCAATGCATCACCTTTCAATCGCTTCTCTTTTTGTGAAGTTTTAAGGTTCCCCTCAATATTTTTTTTGTTTTTAAACTTTATAAAAGCACTCAAAAGAAATAAATGACTCTTTAAAACTTCCGGGTTGTCTCCCTGGCAGCACTTTCTTTAAAGCCATTAAGCTAGGCATAAAGTGCTCAAGTAATGAATCCACCCGGATCCCAAGTTATATCAAAGCCAATTTTAATTAACAATGATTTGGCATTTAGTAGTGAGCACAAAGCAACATATATCATGCAATGACGAAGTCTAACTCTCTTCCTATGCATCGGCATGTCATACAAGAACAATTCATGCACATCAAGTAAAGGCCAATACATAGCATAAGCAGTTTCTTGCAATTTTATCGTGCTGGAAACATAGAGAGGCGGAGATGTAGTTCCTCTCTCATAATAATTGCAAGTAGGAGCAGCAAGCACATGCATATTATATTCATCAAAATCATCATGTGTAGTGGTGGAACGCAACCCATCAATATAATCCTTAATAAGAGCAAACTTCTCCAATATAGTGTAGTTTGGAGAATTCAAAAAGATAATAGGACTATAATGTGTGGGTGCAATAGCAACAATTTCATTTTTAACATAAGGGACAATAGCAAGTTCATCTCCATAAGCATAATTCATATTGGCATCATGGCCACAAGCATAGCAAGCATCAATTTCATCAAAAAGGGATATTTCAAACGAATCAATGGGATCATAGCAATTATCATAGCATTCATCCTTCGGTAAGAACGAAGGGACATTAAACAATGTATGAGTTGAAGAGTTACTCTCATTAGAAGGTGGGCACGGGTGATCAATCCGCTCTTCCTCCGCTTGTTCTTCGCTCTCCTCATCATCTTTTTCATCCAATGAGCTCACAGTTTCATCAATTTCTTCTTCCATAGACTCCTGCAAAATATTAGTATCTTCTTGGACAGCGGAGAAGTCCTCAATATATGGTTTAATATAAGCATTAGAAGAATAATTTTCATAACAATATTTAAGTATGGCAAAATTTTCAGATTTGTAAAGAGTAGCATCATACTTTTCAATCAAAGAAGCAATTTCATAAGCACCCTTAAAAGCAACAAATTCTTCAATTTGTTCAATATCATAATAATTATAAACACCCTTGGCATAAGAAGATAAAATTCCATTATCTCTAAACTCACATTGATAAGGAAGGTGTTTCTTAGGGTCTTCAGAACAACAAGTAAAATCATGTATTTCACATAAATTCCAAGCATAGCATTGCATAGTATGATGTAGTAAAAGTTTCCCTTTTTGAGATAAACTGTGTCGCACAAAACAAGCATGCTCATCTAATGATTTTCCCTCAACTAACCTAGTTGGGTTTTCAGCACGAGCACAAATGGATCGAAGATGATCCAAGTAGAAAGCTTCAGTAGTATGATAGATTTTGGGTGGTTCTTCAACCATTGGTTTAGCGGGTACAACTAATTTTTTTAGTATTTTGCGTTTCCTACCCATAACTAGAGATAGAAAACAAGAGCACAAAATAAAAACTACTCAGTGATAAAGCAAACAAGCACACACGAGAATATTCACCCCAGGATATTGCTCCCCGGCAACGGCGCCAGAAAAAGGTCTTGATAACCCACAAGTATAGGGATCGTTTGTAGACTTCTTTGATAAATAAGAGTGTCAAACCCAACGAGGAGCTAAAGGCAGAACAAATATTCCCTCAAGTTCTATCGACCACCGATACAACTCTACGCACACTAAACGTTTGCTTTACCTAAAACAAGTATGAAACTATTTTGCAAGAATAAAACTACGAGTAAATTGCAAGGTAATAAAAGTGGATAGCTTTTGTCAACAAGAAAGTCATTTGTCCCTAGGCAATCGATAACAAGTACCGGTAATCATTCTTGCAATTTTACATGAGGGAGAGGCATGAGCTAACATACTTTCTCTACTTGGATCATATGCACTTATGATTGGACCCCTAGCAAGCATCCGCAACAACTAAAGATCATTAAGGTCGTGAAACCCAACCATAGCATTAAGTATCAAGTCCTCTTTACTCCCATACGCCATAACCCACTTATCCGCGTTTGGGCTACTGTCATCCCCCGCAACACTGACAATAAGCAAACCATGAACATATTGCAACACCCTACAGCGAGGATCCCCCATGTTTGCGCGAGATGGAGGGCACCGTAGGACAGCACCATAAATAAAATATACAATCATACCAACCAAGATCACGATTAACCCACAGGACAAAACGGATCTACTCAAACATCATAGGATAGCCAAATATCATTGGGAAATAATATATGGAGTTGAGCACCATGTTTAAGTAGAGATTACAGCGGGGAGAATAGGTGTTACACCGCTGCATAGAGGGGGAGAAAGTTGGTGTAGATGGTAGCAAGATTGTTGATGTAGATCACCGTCATGATCCTTGCCCCGGCGGCACTCCGGCGACACCGGGAGAGAGGGGGAGAGAGCCCCCTTCCATATTATTCTTCCTTGGCCTCCCCCCTAGATGGGAGGAGAGTTCCCCCTCTGGTCCATGGCCTCCACAGTGGCGGAGGGGCAGGAGCCCCTCCGAGATTGGATCTCCCTCTCTGTTCTCTTCTGTTTCGCGTTCCCCAGATCTGGCCCTTCAACGTTTCTTATATTCCCGGAGATCCGTAACTCCAATTGCGCTGAGATTTTAACACGATTTTTTCCCATAAAATATCTTTCTTGCACCAGAAGAAGGGCTCCAACCAACGTTCGAGAAGGGCACAAGACACCAGGGCGCGCCTGGGGCCTGGTGCGCGCCCTCGTGGGTTGTGGGCACTGTGGGCCCCCGTTTGCGTTGATTCCACCTCCCAAAAATCACATAAATTCCAAAATAATTCTCCGTAAATTTTTATCGCGTTTGGACTTCGTTTGATATTGATTTTCTACGATACAAAAAAAATGCAAAAAACAGGAACTAGCACTGGGCACTGGATCAATAGGTTAGTCCAATAAATCATATAAAAAGTTGCCAAAAATATGTGAAAGTTGTATAATATTGGCTTGAAACAATCAAAAATTATAGATACAACGGAGACGTATCACCCACCCGGTCGAAGCGTACGTAGCGTTGTCTGTCTTGTCGCGAACGTGTACGTACATTCTGGTCGATCGGTCGCTCTGCAATGATGAACCGTGGCCGAGTAAGTAGCGGCACATGTCATAGTAGAGCCTCCCACGTAGCAGTTCAGGCTGTCCCGTCTAAACCGTGTACACGTACATACAGCCACACGCCAAAAAATACAGCCACATACGTACATACGAGCGGGGTCTCAAAACGCGTACTCGCGCATCCGGACGGCCAGGGCTCATGTACATGGAGAGGCAATGGACGGCAGCCACATCGTCCTATTCATCGGTAGCTAACCGGCTGGGTCGGAACGGAGGAAACAGCGTCGTGTTCACCGGGAGCCAAATGACTGGGTCGGAACGAGTCATGTTCATCGGGAGTGAAGCCACTGGGTAGGAATGGGTCGTGTTCAACGGGAGCCAACTAGCTTGGACGGAACAGCCAAAACGTGGTCTGGCGTACCGCAAAACGGAGGAAAACGGCCTTCTGTTCAATCGCGTACGGTCGAAACGGGGTCATGTTCATCGGGAAGGGTCTGGCATATCGCACAACGGAGTAAACGGACTTGTGTTCGAGTGCCTATGGCCGAAACAGGGTGATGTTGATCGGAAGGGGTGTGGCGTACCACAAAACGGAGGAAACGGACTTGTGTTGGACCGCCTACGGTCGAAACAGGGGTCCTGTTCATCGGGAGGGGTGTGGCGTACCGCAAAACAGGACTCCACGGGCAACTGTTCATCCACCGTCTACTGCCTCGCTCTAGCCTCCACGGGCTATTTTTCATCCACCATCGACTTCCTCTAGCCTCCACCAGCTACTGTTCACCACGGGGGCCTGTTCTTCCAGCCTCCACCGGCTACTGTTCAACCAGCCCTCCACACGGCGTCCTGTTCAACCAGCCCTCCAGGGAGTCCTATTCAACCAGCCCTCCACGGGGTCCATCCACCGGCTACTGCTCATCCACCCCCCACCTCCTCGATCGGGGTTCTGTTCATCCAGTGGCAATGGCCTCTACTACCACGGGATCCTGTTCATCCAACCCCCATCGGGGACTATTCATCCAACCCCCACCGGGGACTGTTCATCAAGAGACAGCTTCGATCGGCTTCAGTTAGCAGCAGTAGTGAAGGAATCACTCGGGTTCAGTTAACAGCCAAGGGATCGATCGAGGTTCAGTAACATACCTAGTGCAATCGCTCAGGTTCAGTTAGAGCCCAACGCCTCGCTCGAGTTCAGTTAGAGCCCAACGCCTCGCACACACGCGCGTACGTCTATGAGAGAAACGCACAAACCTCCGTGCATCGCTCGGCCCCGACCACCCACCGTAACCGGGAACTCCCCAAAATTTTCCTCGCCCTCGCTTCTACCACGATTTTTTTCCATCATGGACGGCCCAAAGAATGTCATGCAGGTGCGTCCCCGGCCCGCCCAGGACAAAAAGCCCATTTTTTGTCATGATTTTTTGTCATAGAAGTAGGAGCCCACCACATCTATGATGATACATGCTTTTGTCACAATTATCATCATAGAAGTGTCATAAGCATGACAGGAAAAAAATTCGTTCGGCTCAAAATGTCACGGATGTGTCTTTTTTTTGTAGTGAATCATCATCGACAGATTGCTGGCGATAGTCAAGATTAAGAGGCGCGGCGCGCCATTGAGTGCGCCACCGAGATGCGAGGACTTGTGTGCGGCAGCCATCCTTGGTGGGGAGAAGGGAGATGATCTCCCCAAGGATGGCGTCCGGGAGATCGCTGATGTGGTCCGCCGGAGATTCTACGGGTTCCTCAGATCAAGGGGGGTTGTGGCCGCTTCTGGCCACGCTGCCGGGTCCAAGATCTACATCAGGCGGCGCCGCTGGCCGGAGCCTCATTTGTGTACATACCAATCTGAAAAAATGGCAGAAACATACATGTAGGACATTCAAAATCAATTCTCAAGATCTGGAAGAGAAAAAGGCATAAACATATACATAGGACATTCAAAATCAATTCTCAAGATCTGGCCACGAATTATTAGCACGCATGCTAACCATAGTCGGATTATTAGCAAAAATCATTTGTATAGAACAAACAATTAATCACTAACCCTATACGGATACCATTCAAACAATCAATACACTACATGCATCTAATGGATCTTAATTACTCTGGTTTCATGGACTGAGAGAACATAACCATAGGATTTGTATTCCAAAAAAATTTAGAGGGGGTGGGGGGGTAACCAGAGAAAACACATGATATGTTTGCCGCACAAATGGTATAGATGACTAACCGGTTTTCCGTCGGAGTCGCAGACGTTGCCGGTGTTGCTATGGACCTCCGGCTCCGGCTGGGGGGCACGATGGCGCCGACGACGTCAAGGTCGTGTTGTTGCCCGCGCCAGACCTCGTCGGCGGCGACGGCGACCTCTGTGCCCAGCTTCACGCGTTGCGTGGGTGCTTCACCAGCCCTGGCGTCGCCACTCCCTCCGATGGTGCGCTTCGGCGGCATCCTCATACACTCCAGATGGCGGTGACCACTTTGGACCGGGGGTGCGGCCGCCTATTATGGCCAGCGGCTTGGGCGCGCCATTAATATGGAGCAGTGGGAGCGAGGCGGGCGGCGGTCAAATGCTGTCTCGCCTCCCTGTGAGCCTGCGCGGCAGACTTCTCACATGCCTACCATCATTTAACACAGCTACTCACACGCCTCCCGGTGACACTATGCATCGAAAACGCCTCCCGTCAATTCACACACCTGCACGCATGCCTCCCGGTCTGCCTACACGGCGGACTTCTCGCATGCATTCTGTCAACTCACGCCTGCTCGCATGGCACACGGGGCGCGTGGCGGCACGTATATTGTTTTTCTTTTTTGATGATTAATTCTGTCACTTTATTACTTAACCGAAGCATGGCACGTATACATTGTTGGTCTAATGCACACGGTCTGAATAAATAATCCGTGTGCGATATTGGTTGCCAATTATTAACAATCTCTCGTTTTTAAGAAGATTATATCAAAAGTTGTCTCAAATTTGACAAAAAAATACAATATCACAATCTACTGGTGTCCATATGAAACCACGATAAGTTTCATGAATTTCAACTATGTTTTGGATTTACTAAATTTTAAAAATCAATATTATCAATGTTTTGAAATCTCTTGCACAGGGAAACATGCACCCAGGGACACACATATGATTTTGCAATCCATTTTGGTGCACATGTAGCTCAGATTTGATTTTTGCACATTAAATCCCTAGGGAATCAATCAATGAATAAAAATGATCGAATGATCTTTGGTTTTGTTTTCAAATTTTAACACGACACTGCTTTGGCCTCATGCATGTTCACTGCAGAAAAAGTTTGACATGCCTCAGAGTGGAGGTGGTGGTGCGGGATGTGTGTGTGTCTGTGTGTGTGGGGGGGGGGGGTCCGGCAGTACACTACGAGTCATGAGCCTCCGTGTGGGATTGATCATTTTGTGAGTCATATATGCCACATCAAAGTCATGAATTGGTTATTTAAAACATTGCACAACCCTTTCATACATACATGTTCGGGCCACATGCGTTCATTAATTGGTGGTCCTCTCGGACAGTCCCTCATGCAGTTATCAGCGACGTGCCCATTCGTTAGCCCGCAAAGGTTTTCAGTTTCCACCGACAACGAGAGGCATATGACCAAAGGTAGATTCATCTTGGCATGTGTGTTACGGTGTGGATCATGGTGAGATTCCATATCAAAATTTGGGCACGTGCGTACACATGAGTCCCTCCCACCGGCTCGAAGTGAGGGGGCTACGCGTCGTGAACCTCTGTGTAGTGCGTTTCCAGTTTGTGAAGCATGTGCCACATCAAAGTTGTGAATTGGGTATTCAAACATCACACAACACACCTCTTTTGGGCACATGCACGTGGTGGTTTGTCTTATGACACTCACTCGCGTGTGACTCTCTCTGTGGGCCTGCGAGGTCGTCGTCGATCAGTTGAACCTACAGCGAGAGAGAGGTTAATTTGACCAACAAGGATGCTTCTTTTTTTGGTTTGTGTTACGTATATGCACGGTAGGAGTATGTTGTACATGTGAAAGTGTAGGAGATATGCCCTAGAGGCAATAATAAATGTTATTATTTATCTCCGTGTTCATAATTAGGTTTATGTTCCATGCTATAACTGCTGTGGTTCCCGAGCCCGTATATCCATAAAGGCTCTGGGGAAAACCCATGTGCACGTGTGGAATAATAAACGGTAAAATGTATTCCTAGTCATGCCTCTAAGACTAGCTCAAGTGTTGCATGATGATTATGTTTTCCCAATCATAGGCATGTCTATGCCAGCAACTTTGAGGGCACAAATGTTAGAAGAACATTTGTGTTGAATCGACCCGATTGATGTTATGCTATGAGATACATTCGTCACAAGTTAATGGTTAATAACGCAGAGATGGTTAATGTTTGCATAATTCCTTAGACCATGAGAGTATCGAGTTTCTTCATGCTTGCTTCATGAACTTTGGGGTTTGTTAAACGTCATCCGTAAATGGGTGGCTATTACGGCAGCTTACGGGTTCATGGAAAAGTATGTCAAGTAACTTGATAGCTCAAGATTGGGATTTGCTCCTCCGGCGATGGAGAGATATCTCTGGGCCCTCTCGGTGTTACGGTATCCATCATCGTCTGGCCAGACACTTTGTGATTTGATCACGGGGATGCCGGAACACGGTAACGAGAAAAGAGAACAATACCGGTAACGAGGTAACTAGCATAGTGGACAAGTTGTTGATCCACGGGAATGCCAACATGTCTCACCTTGGGTATTTGTAACATATCGTGAAGCAACAGGAATAGCACACGGCAACTGGAGGTTCACTCGAATATTTATTCGTGTGGGTATAGGGGTCAATATGGGTGTCCACGGCTCCGATGTTGATCATTGATCAGAAAGAGTTCCGGTCATGTCTATACTTCACCGAACCTATAGGGTCACACGCTTAAGGGTCATCTATCTGTTGAACGCTAGACAGGGAGTCTGAGAGAAAGTCGCCGAAAATGTTTCGGAGACAACGGAAGAGTTCCGAGAGAGAGAACACCGAAAAAGTTTTGGTAAAACCGAAAAGTTGTTTCGGATAAAACCATTGATCCAAAAAGGTTTCGGCAAGCACCGGGAATGTTTTGGAGGTTGCCAGATTGGTCTGGTAATTTCTGGAATTTTTCTGGAGAAAAAACCGAAAAAAGTTTTCGGAGCTGCCGGAATTGTTTACCGGGTAAACGAAGATGGTTTTAAATTAAACCACCATACTGGAAATGTTCCGGAGCGCGTCCGGATAATTTTAGAGGGTGCCGGAAATGTTCTGGGACCTTCGGGAATTTTTCTGGAAATTACACGCGGGAAAACATCTTGTCCCAGCGAGGGGGGGCAAGATCCCACGTTTCGTGGGGGCTGTTTTTGGGCTGTTTTTGGGGGGGCCCCCCTAGGGGGCAGCCCCCTTGTTGGTGGACAAGGTGTTGGGGGGGCCCCCCATGGTGGGGGGCAGCCCCCACATATTATGGGATATGTTGGGAGGAGGTGGCAGCCCCTCATGGGGGCGCCATGGGGCAAAAGGGGGGGCCCCATGAGACAACTCCCCACCTTTGGTGGGAGCTTGTTTTGTGGGGGGGCCCCACATGTTTTGTGGCTGAAATTTTCAGCCACCCCACCCCCTCCTTCCCCTATAAAAGGAGGTGGAGAGGAGCTCTCCATCCTCACTCAAACTCTCTCACACAAGCCATGCATGATCTGGCATTCTCTCTCCCTCCCACGAAATAGTTTCGTAGTGCCGAAAGGCTGTCTGGGTTCCGGTGGGAACTAGTTCTGGACGGCGAAGCCCTGCCGGATAGGTGACACCGTATGTGTGCAACCCCGTAGAGAGGTCGTAGTTTCGATCTTAGTGCCCGAGGGGCTGTTCGAGAGTGCCTCCCGAAGGGCTGTCCAAGTGACGGTCCGAGTTCTGTGAGTCCTCCCGAAGGGCTGTCCGAGTGACCGCTCGAGTTTCGAAGGTCCTCCCGAAGGGCTGTCCGCGACACCGTCCGGGGGACTATTCGACCGCCTCCCGGAGGGCTGTCCGAAGGGAAGATGAGGGTATACATCCTCGCGGTTGGGAGGTTGTAAATCCTAGCTGCGGGGATCTGCACCAACGATCGTCATCGACTCTACTTCCGCTGCGCTACGAGTCGGTAACGAAACTGATCAAACCTTGTATGCAGTCTCCATAGTGGTCCTGGGCTGGTGCGTAGGTCGGAAAATTTTTGTTTTCTGCTGCGTTACCCTACAATTAGCTCCATCATGACACCGAGGACCCTTTCCAGCATTCAATTTTGCCCGGGAGTCGAGGTGTGCAAAGCTCCATTCCCTCCCGAAGCTCCCCTCCGCCATGGAGGAAGGGCTGCTCGCCCTCGAGCTCCGTCGCTGCCCTAACCTCCTCCAATGGATGCGGCATCTCCTCCCGAGCACGTGCATACCCGGAGCGCATCGTTTGGTGCCCTTCATCGCCGGAGCTCGCCTCTGTCTCTGTCCCAGCCGCTCGCGGAGGAAAGGGACGAACCTGACAGCGCGGGCCCCCCCTGTCAGCGACCCCACGCCGGCGCGTGCTGTCTTAAGTGGAGACGTACTCTGCTAGGTGCGTTTCCTTTATTGCGAAAGCGTATTCTGATTCGAACCGTTTTCTTTAAAAAAAACAGAACTTTGACTATTCTTTGACTGGCTATAACTTTTAAAATAAAACTCCAAATGAGTTGATTTTTTTCCTACCTCTCTCAAATTTCACCTAGTTTAATTTAAGATTTATTCCAAAAATAATTAGGACAACTTTTTGTACTGTTTTTAATGTTTGTGTTAATTTGAATATTTTCAAAAAATAGGAATTGGAGGGAAGATTAAAACTTTCAAAAGTTTTGGAGTGCACCTCACCTCTCTGCACCTTGAAGGCAAGCATCTTGAACTCCGTTATGATATAAGCTGTGTGTTGTTTGCTAGAACATATGAACTCCATCAAAAGGAGTAACGTTATTTCATGTGGAAGTCATACTCTTGCATATCAACATATGGTAAAAATCTTTTTCTGTTATGTATGTGATATTGGTGACAGTAGCCACTTCTCATGCCACATATGCCTGGTGATGGTTCGGATGGAGTCCGAAGGAAGGTTGGGTTCCGGTGAACACAACCACGTGACTGACGTCTCGTTGTGGCAAGGATGTGTAGTGAGGCAAGATGGAGCATGAGGGGTGGTGACCCTATCAGGAAACTGTGAAAAGCATTGTTGTGCTAACCATGCAGGGAATACATAAACCTCCTGAGTCGACCATAGATCGAGTCTTGCTCCAGTAACCCCCATGCTTGTTTCGTACTACCACTTGTCCCTGCCGCTGGTGGGGTATGGTTTAGTAAGTTGTCAACCCCTTTCTTGGCACACACCGTACAGAGAGGCCATGGTGGAAGATACTGGGTGCATCCGGTAGGCATGCCACTTGGTCCGGGGGCATGGGTGTTTCCGGTTGGGACCGAGAGGGGGGCACCCCTTAGTAGCGCGCGATATAAATTTGATCCCATGCTAATCGAGGTTGTAGCCTCCCCACTTAGAGTTTTGCTTAACGAATGTCGTGGGTGATTCCAGGCATCGGGAAGTTAAGCTGGTGTGTGCGGGTCAGGTGTGTTTTCAACTAAAAGACCGTAAGCGGAATTAGTCCCGGTGGACTAAAGGAAACCGTTACTCGTGGGTAAAGAGTACACCCTCTGCAGAGTTTATATCTATTCGAATAGCCGTGTCCGCGGTTAAGGACTACAGTCTGGGATGGGTCAAGTGTCGGTCTTAGTGTCGGTCTTCGGAGGAAAACTTCTAAACCAGAATATTGATCATGACGTGTGACGAATGATGCTTGTGATTATTATTGTAGGAGATATGCCCTAGAGGCAATAATAAATGTTATTATTTATCTCCGTGGTCATAATTAGGTTTATGTTCCATGCTATAACTGCTGTGGTTCCCGAGCCCGTATATCCATAAAGGCTCTGGGGAAAACCCATGTGCACGTGTGGAATAATAAACGGTAAAATGTATTCCTAGTCATGCCTCTAAGACTAGCTCAAGTGTTGCATGATGATTATGTTTTCCCAATCATAGGCATGTCTATGCCAGCAACTTTGAGGGCACAAATGTTAGAAGAACATTTGTGTTGAATCGACCCGATTGATGTTATGCTATGAGATACATTCGTCACAAGTTAATGGTTAATAACGTAGAGATGGTTAATGTTTGCATAATTCCTTAGACCATGAGAGTATCGAGTTTCTTCATGCTTGCTTCATGAACTTTGGGGTTTGTTAAACGTCATCCGTAAATGGGTGGCTATTACGGCGGCTTACGGGTTCATGGAAAAGTATGTCAAGTAACTTGATAGCTCAAGATTGGGATTTGCTCCTCCGGCGATGGAGAGATATCTCTGGGCCCTCTCGGTGTTACGGTATCCATCATCGTCTGGCCAGACACTTTGTGATTTGATCACGGGGATGCCGGAACACGGTAACGAGAAAAGAGAACAATACTGGTAACGAGGTAACTAGCATAGTGGACAAGTTGTTGATCCACGGGAATGCCAACATGTCTCACCTTGGGTATTTGTAACATATCGCGAAGCAACAGGAATAGCACACGGCAACTGGAGGTTCACTCGAATATTCATTCGTGTGGGTATAGGGGTCAATATGGGTGTCCACGGCTCCGATGCTGATCATTGATCGGAAAGTGTTCCGGTCATGTCTATACTTCACCGAACCTATAGGGTCACACGCTTAAGGGTCATCTATCTGTTGAACGCTAGACAGGGAGTCTGAGAGAAAGTCACCGAAAATGTTTCGGAGACAACGGAAGAGTTCCGAGAGAGAGAACACCGAAAGAGTTTCGGTAAAACCAAAAAGTTGTTTCGGAATATATTATTTGGTCAAAAAGGGTTTCGGCACCGCCTGGAAATTTTCAGAGGATGCCAGAATTGGTCTGGGAACTTCTGGGAATTTTCGGAGAGAAAAACCGGAAATGTTCCGAAACTGCCGTAACCGCTGTTAATGCTTTCCGTTGATGAAAACCACCGCATCGAAAATGTTTCGGATCATGCCCAGAATAATTTTAGAGGGTGCCGGAAATGTTCTGGGACTTTTTGGAATTTTTCAGAAAAAGTTTCGCGGAAAACATCTTGTCTCAGCGCGAGGGGACAAGATCCCACGAATTGGGGGTTGCATGTTTGGTGGCTTTTTGTCTAGGGAGCATGCATGTTTCATGGAGACATGTTGGTGGCTTGTTGGGGGGGCCCTCCCCCATGGGGAGACAAGGTGTGGGCCGGCCCAAGGGCTGCCATGGTGGTGTCCCCTTGGTGCCCCCCTTGTGTTACCATTATGCCCTTTCATGTGTGACATAAAGCTTGGGTATTTTGGTATTTCAACATCCCACCCCACCCCTTGCCTTGGCCTATAAAAGGAGGAGAAGGGGCTGCCATTCTCCCCATCCCTTGCTCTCATACACATGCCAAGATGTTATCTGGCTTCTCTCTCCCTCCCACGAAAAGAGTTTCGTAGAGCCGAAAGGCTGTCTGGGTTCCGGCAGGAACTAGTTCTGGACGGCGAAGCCCTGCCGGATAGGTGACACCGTATGTGTGCAACTCTGTAGAGAGGTCGTAGTTTCGATCTTAGCGCCCGAGGGGCTGTTCGAGAGTGCCTCCCGAAGGGCTGTCCAAGTGACGGTCCGAGTTCTGTGAGTCCTCCCGAAGGGCTGTCCGAGTGACCATTCGAGTTTCGAAGGTCCTCCCGAAGGGCTGTCCGCGACATCGTCCGGGGGACTGTTCGACCGCCTCCCGGAGGGCTGTCCGAAGGGAAGACGAGGGTATACATCCTCGCGGTTGGGAGGTTGTAAATCCTAGCTGCGGGGATCTGCACCGCCGATCGTCATCGACTCTACTTCCGCTGCGCTACGAGTCGGTAACGAACATGATCAAACCTTGTATGCAGTCTCCATAGTGGTCCTGGGCTGGTGCATAGGGCAGAAAATTTTTGTTTTCTGCTGCGTTACCCTACAGAAAGGAGGGGGCAACATGTATACTATATATCCGTCATAACCTCGCTCCATGTGGGGACTTTACAGTTCCCGAGGCAGGTGCCACATCAAAGTTGTGCGTTGGTATTCAAACATCACGCAATACCATGCAGGCGGTGGTTTCCCTATATATAGGAACTCATTCGCGTGCGCGTCCTCCATCACTTTGACCCATTGAGAGGGACGTTAATTTGACCATCAAGGAATGATTCTTTTTGGTTTGTGCTACAGTAGGAGTATATATATACCACGCGTCGAATGGGGAGTAGCATACATACCACGCATCATGAACCTTACTCTCTGTGGAGACTTTTCGGTTTCTGAGGTATATAGGTGCCACATCAAAGTTGTGCATTGCGTATTCAAACATCACACAAACACCTCTTTGGGCCACATGCAAATGGTGGTTGTCCTATATAGGACGCTCACTCGCGTGCGACATACGCTTCGCTCTTGTCGGCACGCGAGGTCATCCTCCATCACTTTGACCCAATGAGAGAGAGGTATAGTTTGACGAACAAGGAGGATTAATTCTTTCAGGCTTGTGTTATGGTAGGAGTATATATATAGTACGTGTCAAAGGAGGGATGGGATCAACATATAGGTGTCATGAACCTCACTCCATGTGGGGACTTCATGGATTTCGAGGTAGAGATGACACATCAAAGTTGTGCATTAGGTATTCAAGACATCACAACCACAAACCTCTCCATATATATGTTTGGCACACATGCAAGCGATCGTGGTTGTCCTCTGGCACTCACTCACGCGGTTATCGGCGATGCTTCCATCTGTTGGCCCGCTTGTTCCATCACTTTCACCGACAGCGAGGGAGTGTTAATTAATTTGACTTAGGAGGGGATTATGTCTGATTCAGGGCTCCGCAGACCCAAGAAGGTTCGAACTCTGGGGCGTGTGCGAAGATCACAACCTCTCAAGCCTCGAGCTCGTTGCCCTACAGCCTAGCCTTGCCGGATTCGCGTGAGCGGGGAAGAAGATGGACACAGCAGTTTACCCAGGTTTGGGCCACCTTGTGGTGTAAAACCCTACTCCTGCTTTGTGGTGGATTGGCCTCACGAGGAGGTTGAGGATGAACTACTACAGTGGATGAGCTGCCTCGTGAGGGCTCGGGGTGAGAATGAGTCGACCCCTTCTACGGTGGTGGCTAACCTATATTTATAGTGGCCTCGGTCCTCTTCCCTGGAAACTTAGGCGGGAAGGGATACCACAACGGCCAATTTGAAAGGGGACAAGAGGTACACCCTATCTTGACAAAAGGTGGTGTTCTCCTGCAAAGCTTCTGGTCGTGACGCAGCAGGGGGCTCGGCGTTGACGTCCGTCCTGCCGAGCTCGTGGTCTTGGTCTCGTTGCACCGGAATGGAAACCTTTGGTGGACTCCTTGGGAACCCACGTCTATCCCTGCTCCCTTAGCACCAAAAGGGAACCTGTCTCCTCTGCGCCCGCTGGCGCCCGCCTGGCCTTGGTTGACATGGCTCATGTCATCGCAGCCTCATGAGGCTGGGCACTTGCATAGGAAACTCCGCTCCTCGGGAGGCAGCCTGGGGAGGCCGCCCCTCTAGAGGTCTTGCTGTCATGCACCTTGCGAAGCCAGGGGGCCCTCGCGAGGGTCTTGTCTTGGTAGCCTTGCAGATGGGCTATACCAGGCCATCGAAGGAGCCACGCCGTGGGCCGCAGGAAGGCAAGTCTGGGTACCCTGGTTCCCAGAACGCCGACAGTAGCCCCCGGGCCCAAGGCGCGCTCGGGCTTGGCTTTGAGGCGAAGCCGAAGGGCAAGGGCGAAGCGCCACGGGCCCCAACCTTCTACGGGCTAGGCTGACGCGTGTCTCTTGACAGGATGCGGACGCCTCCCCTCCCCTATGCCGTCTCGACAACTGCTCCAAGTTAGCAAAAAGGCCGGTGCACGTCTGCAGAACCATCATTGCCCTGCTACGCGCTTGCCCTCTGCTTCTTCTCCTCTTCGCAAGCTTGTGCCCTCTTTGCTGGATTCCGTGCCAGCTCCAATCCACCTCACTGCCATGGCCACCAAGAAGAAGAGGGATAGGGCTCTGGCAACGGCGGAGCCCCCGGCGGGGCCGGAGCCTGCACTGGGACGGTCCACCATGATCAACCGTGAGGGTCTGGACAAGGTCTGGCCCGCGATTGCCGCCGACTCCAACGAGTGGAAGGCGATGAAGATCTGGCCATCCTCCCGGTCTTCAGCCGACATGGAGGCTACCAATATCCCTCTCCATCTTCACGCCCTTTTCTCCGGTCTTCTGCCGCTGTTCTCCGACTTCTTCAACGTCGTGCCTACGCACTATCAGATCCACGCGTTGCACCTAGATCCCGGGTCCATCATCCTTCTCTTCGCCTTCGCGTTCCTTTGCGAGGCCTTCTTGGGGATCGCCCCGTCTATGGCCCTGCTACGCCACTTTTTTGCCCTCCAGGTAGTCGCCGACTGGCAGCGCTCGGGGTGCGTGTCCCTTCGGGTGGTGGCGGCGACGTCGGGCAGTGGCGGCGACTGCGGGTGCCGGCATCGACTTCACACTCTGCCCGGACGCGGCGGGATTCAGGAAGTAGTGGGTGTATGTTGACGCCACCACGTACATCCCCTTGCTCCTGATCCCAACGGCACCCGCGAAGCCGAGCTCCGGTTGGGAGCACGCGGAGCTCATCGACCCGCGGCTCGCGCGGGTCATGGACAGACTGACCGTCTTGAGGGAGGCGGGTGTGACGATGGCGATGGTGGTGAGGGAGTTTGTCCGATGGCGCATCGCCCCACTCCAGCGCCTTTCTCGCCCAATGTGGGCCTTCACCGGCCCCGAAGATGCCATGAGGCTCCAGAAGCCTTCGCTTCCCTCCAACACACTGCGCGGGGTGCTTCGCCTCCTGACTGGCGGGGAGCCCGCTGTGCTTCCTGAAGGAGGGTCCCCCTTGTACACTTATCCGAACGGGGCTGCCTTCACCGGCAAGATGCCACGCTTCAACGAGTGGGTGCTGCTTCCCAAGGACCACATGGGGCCCCGCGACAACCCCCTGCTGGTGACACAGTGTCCGGGGGTCCGGAGGTGTGCACCTCCGTGACAGCCCCAGGGAGGCTTCCTGAGCCGCGCGCTCCTCAAGCGCCAGCTCCCGCTCCAGCGAGCGGCGGAGGAGACACCTCGCCTGGGGACACGGCCTCCAACCCCGCAGTGGGTGGACACGTGCCAGGCTCCAACGTGCTGCCCTTCGGCCCTCGCGCATCCCGGAGGAGGAAGGAGTCCGATGGCCGCCGCAGCCCGGCCCCGAGGGCCCCGAAGAGGAGGAGGTGGATTGCCGCGGACGAGTAAGTACCCCGCCTTCCTTGATCCTCGTGCATCATGTTTTTCTGACTCTTGTTCCTTAGGTTCCCTCCGACGAAGGAACAGGCGTGCCTTGGGCGCCACCACTGGAGGGCACCGGTCCCGTCGCGACCTCGTGCCACATGAGCCGCGCGATTGCGCGCAAGGATACACCTGCACGCGAATTGAGGCCAACCCTGGGGGGGCTTGGGCCTGCGTTGCCGGCGTCTCTCTTCAGGGGCGGCCTCCGAATCGCGGGGGCAGTGACAAGGGCTCCCCCGCTGATTCTTGCCGGTAGCTGGGAGGCTTGCGCGACGGCGCCATCATCAAGTAGCGGGGCAAGCCCGCGTCGGGCCCTGTCTCGGGGCAGAGGAGTGGGCGAGGGAGTTCCAGCCCCCGGGCCCCTGCCGGAGACGGGTGAGACATCACACGCCTCCCCAGCTGATTGGGGCGTCGAGGAAAGCCCCGGCCAGGTGTTGGAGCTCACACACGGTCGCAGTGCCGTTCGACACGGCCTTCTTCAGGAGGCAGCGAGCGCACTAGGCCGCCTTGGGGTGGAGCTTGGCGATGTCGACACGCGTCTTGAGGCAGAGCGCCTACGCCTGGCGCGCAAATGGCACCAGCTAGAAGTCGCCATCAACTTTGGTCGTCTGCAACGTGAGCATGCTCACACGGAGGCGGAGGAGTCCCTTGCCGCAGCGAGGGAGGCTCGCGATCGCGCCCTAGAGGAGGCCCGAGCTGCGGATCGTCGGCGCGAGGCGGCCGAGGGGCGTGAGAAGGAGCTTCAAGCTTCAAACCCCGTCCTCGAGCGACAAGTCCAGGCGCGCAAGGCCGCACTCCCCGCCTCAGCGGGCGGGCCGCCCATGGGCGAGACAAGGCTCCAGATGCTTGAGGGCGCGCTGGCGCTAGAAGTGCTGGAGCAAAGCCTGGAGCACGAGCGGCTGGAGGTGATGGAGTGCCAAGTGGCCACCGCTGAGGACGCCCTCGCCTCCTGGGAGGCGGCGATCCATAGGGAGGCTGACGAGAAGGTGGTGGGGGTCTGCCTGGCTCTCGCCAAGGAATACCGCCGGAAACTGGAGCACCAGGAGGCTCGCTTCTGCACGCGGCGCGGTGAGCTGAAGAGCGAAGCCGACGGCCTCTAGGAGAGGCTATCCGCGGCGGAGCGGCGTGAGAAAGCCGCGGTGGACGCTCAGGCCGCGGCCGAGGCTGAGCTGTCCTTCCTCTATAAACAGGTGGAAGGTGTTTCCACCCTCATGGAGAAAGCTTCGGACGAGGCGAGCTGGGCCCAGGCCTTGAGCGGCATTTGTGACGAGAACGTCTCTAGCCCGCTTGTTGCTGACGACGCTGGTTACCTCGGCTTCTTTACCAGGGTTGTGGAGCACCTTGAAGGTGGGGCTGAGAGGGCACGCCGGCTCGTCGAGGAGAGGAGCCGCAACCTTCTTGCGCGTGCGCTCTCGTGCGTCTTCAGCCACCTCCTCCGCTCCGATCCTGACTTTGACTTCGAGGCCGCGATAGCCCCCATACTCGGAGCGATCCAAGGCGCCCTGGCGGACTGGTTGGCGGATCATGTGGACGACCTGATCGCGGAGCTTGCCCCTGCCGGCGATGTGCGTCCACCTGTGATCGAGGAACACGGGGCTGACAATGACGATGGCAGCAGCAGCAACGGTGGCGGCGCGTCTCCTTAGGCTACCTTTCCCCTGCTCCCTGTTAAGATTCTGCATGCGTCCCCGTGGGGGTGTGAAAGTACTTTTGGAAGAAACTTCTCTATGATGTATTAAGTAGCATTGCACTGCTTTATGTTGCCTCCCCTTTGCTTTTCGTGCGCTCGCAGCCAATGAGCAGGGGCGGGTCGTTATTGTTACACCGGGTCGCGGCGCCCGGCCAAGGTCGGGAGGCGGACGCCTGCTGGAGAGCTCAGGCTACGCCTACCCACAGGCTCGCTCGAGAGCACCGCACAAGGATCCGGACACCAAAGTCTTGGAGAGGTGTGTGCGCGGGCAGGTCTACGGCTGCGGTGGCCTGGGCTCTCAGGGCATCTTCAGGGCCACTGGGCTGACCCAAGCACGCGCACCGTGCCCAGCCCTCGCTCGCGGGGCACGATGGAAAGAGCCACGGGTGGTACCCACCCTTCGCAAGGACGGAAATCAAGAGAAGAAGCACCGCAAGAAGAAGAAAGAGAGTCCCCCCCCTTCCAAATAAAGACGCGAGAACCTCAAATTTATTCCAAGAAATAGCAAAAAAAATTACAAGAGAAAGGAAAGAACAGCCGCGTCCGGCACCTAAACTTGTCTTCCCACCAGCGCGGAGCATGGGGCTTCCACTGGGAATGGGCATAGTCGCTGATTGACCGTGTCGTCCGCCAGCGCGGAGCATGGGGCTTCCATTGGGTGTGGGCATAGTCGTTGTAAGACCGTGTCGTCCGCCAGCGTGGAGCATGGGGCTTCGGATGTGGGTGGGAGCCCCCATGAGGCTAGCGCTCAGGAGACTCCGGGGTGTGTACAGCCCCACTCATTATTACGTGAGAGTGTCACGGGCGGAGATTTGAAGAGGCGTAAGGCGGTCGCCTGCCTCCCGAGCGGAGACCCCGCCCCTTGCCCTCGGCTGCGCGCCGGCGAGCCTGAGGCGTCGGCAGCCCTGGGCAGGGTCTCCGTCCTGGCGACCGCCGGCGGGCGGTGTGACGTGCTGCCCCATTGGCCACAGGCCGCTCAACCGGCTCGTGGTGCCAGTTTCCTGGCTCCATCCGAGCCTTTTTGGCCCCCAGGGCCCCGGCGTCGAGCGGCCATGGCTCAGGTGGCCGCGGGCTCTCATGAGGCTCCCTGGATTCGCAGGCTCCTCAAGTCCTTGGGATCCCCAGGGACCCTATCCTGGTCCCGGGCGCCGCCTTACGCCTGGCGTGCCCCAGCGCACTCAGTCCGGCTGTCGTCTCACGGGCGTGCTATGGAGCGTAGGTCTCCTGCATTCCAAGGTTAGCATAATATGTTCTGAAAATATCTGTTACAGCGGTCGAGGCCCTGGCATAGGCCCTCTTGCAATCCCCGGGCTTCGTGAGGCCCTGACGATCTCGAGGGCTATGCCAACAGAGGCCTGCCTTCCGCCAACCCGCGGGTCCTTCAGCCTCGCCGATCGCCACCCCTGCCATTGTGTCATGATGGCCAGGAGGTGGCTCGCCACGGCGCCTCCCATAGGGAGCCATCTAGCCTGCCTCAAGCTTGGAGAGGCGTTTCCTGAGCCTGGAGGGAGATATCGTTCGTCTCCTTTCCGCCACACGGCCCACTGGGTCATCTCCAGAAGGACGAGCAGACGCAGCAAGGGCATCTCCGAGCCTGCGGCAAGGGTCGCGGCACAGCCGGGGGACAGACAGGCTCCGTACCCCCGCAGGCGACGTCGCGCAGCTCGGCGACCCGGTCAAGCCAGGCGGCGTGATCGCCATTGACGGGGCGGTAGCATAGTAACTCGCGCGCCGTAACGAGCGCGGCTTGTGCGCCCGTCATCCCCCGTCGGTTGCGGAGGGGCGGCACTGTGGCGGTGCCAACTGAGGACGCGACGGCTCGCCCATTGCACCGCGCGAGGGGTGGTGGCGATGAACCCTGCCGTTGGTGACGGTGTGCCGAGGGAGGCGGGGCGCGACGGGGAATGCCGCAGCGGGAGGGCACTACCTGATCGAAGCGCATGACCCACCGCGCGGCGCGGGCTCGGCTAGCTGTTGTCATGGCAAGGCAAGGATGGAGCGTGGCTGATGAGGAGGCGAGGCATCGACACACCCCTACCTAGCATGCCAAATGTCAGATTCAGGGCTCCGCAGACCCAAGAAGGTTCAAACTCTGGGCCATGTGAGAAGATCACAACCTCTCAAGCCTCGAGCTCGTCGCCCTACAGCCTAGCCTTGCCGGATTCGCGTGAGCGGGGAAGATGGACACAACAGTTTACCCAGGTTCGGGTCACCTTGCGGTGTAAAACCCTACTCCTGCTTTATGGTGGATTGGCCTCTAAAGGAGGTTGAGGATGAACTAGTACAGTGGATGAGCTGTCTCGTGAGGGCTCGGGGGTGAGAATGAGTCGACCCCTTCTATGGTGGTGGCTAACCTATATTTATAGTGGCCTCGGTCCTCTTCCCTGGAAACTTAGGCGGGAAGGGATACCACAAAGGCCAATTTGAAAGGAGACAAGAGGTACACCCTATCCTGACAAAAGGTGGTCTTCTCCTGCAAAGCTTCTGGTCGTCACGTAGTAGTGGGCTCGGCGATGATGTCCGTCCTGCCGAGCTCGTGGTCTTGGTCTCATTGTACCGGAATGGAAACCTTTGGTGGACTCCTTGGGAACCCACGTCTGTCCCTCCTCCCATAGCACCGGAAGGGAAACTATCTCCTCTGCGCCCGCTGGCGCCCGCCTGGCCATGGTCATCATGGCTCACGTCATCGCAGCCTCGTGAGGCTGGGCACTTGCATAGGAAACTCCGCTCCTCGGGAGGCAGACTAGGGAGGCCGCCCCTGTGGAGGTCTTGGTGTCGTCCGCCTCGCGAGGCCAGGGGCCCTCCCAAGGGTCTTGTCTTGGTAGCCTTGCAGATGGGCCGTACCAGACCGTCGAAGGATCCACGTCGTGGGCTGCAGGCGGGCAAGTCTGGGTACCCGGGTTCCCAGAAAGCCGATAGATTAATTTTTTGTTTGTCTCATGGTATAGGTCATAATTAATAGCGCATGTGTACACATGAATCAATTAATCCCGCTGGATCAAAGTGGGGGGGGGGGGGCGAGCACACGACACGTCATGAACCTCTTTCTCTGTGTGGGGACCTATGCAATTTTCAACGCATGCACCACATCAATGTTGTGCATTGGGTATTCAACACATATGTGTACCTTACTAATGCTTGTAGTAGCGCCTTTGGTATTCGATACTGGTTCGGTTGCTCATATTTGTAACTCAAATCAGGAGCTGCGGAATAAACGAAGATTGGCTAAGGACGAGGTGATGATGCGCGTCGGGAATGGTTCCAAGGTCGATGTGATTGCCGTCGGCACGCTACCTCTACATCTACCTTCGTGACTAGTTTTAGGCCTCAATAATTATTATTTTGTGCCAGCGTTGAGCATGAACATTATATCTGGATCTTGTTTATTGCGAGACGGTTATTCATTTAAATCGGAGAATAATGGTTGTCCTATTTATATGAGTAATATCTTTTATGGTCATGCACCCTTGATGAATGGTCTATTCTTGTTGAATCTCAATCGTGGTGATACACATATTCATAATATTGATGCCAAAAGATGCAAAGTTGATAATGATAGTGCAACATATTTGTGGCACTGCCATTTAGGTCATATTGGTGTAAAGCGCATGAAGAAACTCCATACAGATGGAATTTTGGAATCAATTGATTATGAATCATTTGATACTTGCGAACCATGCCTCATGGGCAAGATGACTAAAACTCCATTCTCCAGAACAATGGAGCAAGCTAATGACTTATTGGAAATAATACATACCGATGTATGCGGTCCGATGAGTGTTGAGGCATGCGGCGGGTATCGTTATTTTCTGACCTTCACAGATGATTTGAGTAGGTATGGATATATCTACTTGATGAAACACAAGTCTGAAACATTTGAAAAGTTCAAAGAATTTCAGAGTGAAGTGGAGAATCATCGTAACAAGAAAATAAAGTTTTTACGATCTGATCGCGAAGGCGAATATTTGAGTTACGAGTTTGGCCTTCGTTTAAAACAATGTGGAATTGTTTCACAACTCACGCCACCTGCAACACCACAACGTAATGGTGTGTCCGAACATCGTAACCGTACTTTATTAGATATGGTGCGATCTATGATGTCTCTTACCGATTTACCACTATCGTTTTTGGGTTATGCATTAGAGACAGCCGCATTCTCGTTAAATAGGGCACCATCTAAATCCGTTGAGATGACACCGTATGAACTGTGGTTTGGCAAGAAACCTAAGCTGTCATTTCTTAAAGTTTGGGGATGCGACACTTATGTCAAAAGGCTTCAGCCTGATAAGCTCGAACCTAAATCGGAGAAGTGCATCATCATAGGATACCCTAAAGAAACTATTTGGTACACCTTCTACCACAGATCCGAAGGCAAGATCTTTGTTGCTAAGAATGGATCGTTTCTAGAGAAGGAGTTTCTCTCGAAAGAAGTGAGTGGGAGGAAAGAACTTGATGAGGTAATTGTACCTTCTCTTGAATTAGAAAGTAGCACATTAGAGAAATCCGTTCCCGTGATGCCTACACCATCTAGAGAGGAAGCTAATGATGATAATCATGAAGCTTCGGATCAAGTTACTACTGGACCTCGTAGGTCGAACAGAGCACGTTCCGCACCAGAGTGGTACGGTAATCCTATCCTGGAAGTCATGTTATTAGACCATGGCGAACCTACGAACTATGAAGAAGTTATGATGAGCCCAGATTCTGATAAATGGCTTGAGGCCATGAAATCTGAGATAGAATCCATGTATGAGAACAAAGTATGGACTTTGGTGGACTTGCCCGATGATCGGCAAGCCATAGAAAATAAATGGATCTTCTAGAAGAAGACCGACACTGATGGTAATGTTACTGTCTACAAAGCTCGACTTGTCGCGAAAGGTTTTCGACAAGTTCAAGGAGTTGACTACGATGAGACTTTCTCACTCGAAGCGATGCTTAAGTCCGTCCGAATCATGTTAGCAATTGCCGCATTTTATAATTATGAAATCTCGCAAATGGACATCAAAACTGCATTCCTTAATGGATTTCTTAAAGAAGAGTTGTATATGATGCAACCAGAAGGTTTTGTCGATCCTAAAGGTGCTAACAAAGTGTGCAAGCTCCAGTGATCCATCTATGGACTGGTGCAAGCATCTCGGAGTTGGAATATACGCTTTGATGAGGTGATCAAAGCATATGGTTTTATACAGACTTACGGTGAAGCCTGTAAGTGAGTGGGAGCTCTGTAGCATTTCTGATATTATATGTGGATGACATATTGTTGATTGGCAATGATATAGAATTTCTGGATAGCATAAAAGGATACTTGAATAAGAATTTTTCAATGAAAGACCTCGGTGAAGCTGCTTATATATTTGGCAACAAGATCTATAGGGATAGATCGAGACGCTTAATAGGACTTTCACAAAGCACATACCTTGACAAAGTTTTGAAGAAGTTCAAAATGGATCAGTCAAAGAAAGGGTTCTTGCCTGTGTTACAAGGTGTGAAATTGAGTCAGACGCAAAGCTCGACCACTACAGGAGATAGAGAGAAAATGAAAGTCATTCCCCATGCCTCAACCATAGGTTCTATCATGTATGCTATGTTGTGTACCAGACCTGATGTGTGCCTTGCCATAAGTTTGCAGGGAGATACCAAAGTAATCCAGGAGTGGATCGCTAGACAGTGGTCAAGAACATCCTGAAGTACCTGAAAAGGACCAAGTATATGTTTCTCATTTATGGAGGTGACGAAGAGCTCATCGTAAATGGTTACGTCGATGCTAGCTTCGACACTGATCCGGATGACTCTAAGTCACAAACCGGATACGTATTTATATTGAATGGTGGAGCTGTCAGTTGGTGCAGTTCCAAGCCAAGCGTCATGGCGGGATCTACGTGTGAAGTGGAGTACATAGCTGCTTCGGAAGTAGCGCATGAAGGAGTCTGGATGTAGGAGTTCATATCCGATCTGGGTGTAATACCCAGTGCATCGAGTCCAATGAAAATCTTTTGTGACAACACTTGAGCAATTGCCTTGGCAAAGGAATCCAGGTTTCACAAGAGAACCAAACACATCAAGAGACGCTTCAACTCCATTCGTGAAAAGGTCAAGGATGGAGACATAGAGATTTGCAAAATACATACGGATCAAAATGTAGCAGATCCATTGACTAAGCCTCTTCCGCGAGCAAAACATGATCAGCACCAAGACTCCATGGGTGTTAGATTCATTACAATGTAATCTAGATTATTGAATCTAGTGCAAGTGGGAGACTAAAGGAAATATTCCCTAGAGGCAATAATAAAGTTGTTATTTTATATTTCCTTATTCATGATAAAGGTTTATTATTTATGCAAGAATTGTATTGATTGGAAAGTTAAATACATGTGTGAATACATAAACAAATACCGTGTCCCTAGTAAGCCTCTACTAGACTAGCTCGTTGATCAAAGATGGTTAAGGTTTCCTAACCATAGACATGTGTTGTCATTTGATAACGGGATCACATCATTAGGAGAATGATGCAAGACCCATCTGTTAGCTTAGCATATGATCGTTCAGTTTATTGCTAGTGCTTTCTTGAATGTCAAATACATGTTCCTTCAACCATGAGGTCATGCAACTCCCGAATACTGAAGGAATACCTTGTGTGCTATCAAATGTCACAACGTAACTGTGTAATCATAAAGATTCTCTACAGGTATCTCCGAAGGTGTTTGTTGAGTTGGCATGGATCGAGATTGGGATTTGTCACCCCGAGTATCGGAGAAGTATCTCTGGGCCCTCTCGGTAATACACATCATAATAAGCCTTGCAAGCAAATGACTAATGAGTTAGTTATGAGATGATGTATTATGGAATGAGTAAGGAGACTTGCCGGTAATGAGATTGAAATAGGTATGAAGATACCGACGATCGAATCTCGAGCAAGTAACATACCGATAGACAAAGGGAATTACGTATGTTGTCATAAGGTTTGACCGATAAAGATCTTCGTAGAATATGTAGGAACCAATATGGGCATCCAGGTTCCACTATTGGTTATTGACCGGAGAGGTGTCTCGGTCATGTCCACATAGTTCTCGAACCCGTAGGGTCCGCACGCTTAACGTTCATTGACGATATAGTGTTATATGAGTTATATGATTGGGTGACCGAATGTTGTTCGGAGTCCCGGATGAGATCATGGACATGACGAGGAGCTTTGGAATGGTTCGGAGGTAAGGATTGATATATAGGATGATAATATTCGGACACCGGAAGAGTTTCGGAGTGCACCGGGTAGTCATCGGATCACCGGAAGGGGTTCTGGGTTCCCCCGGGAGGTTAATGGGCCACATGGGCCAAAAGAGGGGAGCACACCAGCCCACAAGGGGCTGGCGCGCCCCTCCTATGGCAGCCAGCCTTGGGGAGAAAAGAAAAGGGGGGATTCGGCCCCCCTTGCCTCCTCTCCTCCCCTTTCCCTTTTCCCCCGGAGCAAATAAAGAAGGGGGTGCGGCCAGGGCAGGAGCCCAAGTAGGATTTGGCCCTATTTGGGGCGCCTCCTTGCTGATCCCCTCTCCCCCCACCTATATATATGTGGGAGGGGGTGCCACACATAACCACGACAATCTCTAAGCCATGTGTGGCGCCCCCCTCCACAATTTCGTCCCTCGGTCATATTTTCGTAGTGCTTAGGCGAAGCCCTGCGGAGATAGCTTCACCATCACCATGACGTCGTGCTACCGGAACTTATCCACTACTTCGCCGTCTTGCTGGATCAAGAAGGCGAGGACGTCACCGAGTTGAACGCGGAGGTGCCGTACATTTGGTACTCGATCGGTTGGATCGCAAAGAAGTTCGACTACATCAACCGCGTTACTAAACGCTTCCGCTTACGGTCTACGAGGGTACGTAGACACACTCTCCCCTCTCGTTGCTATGCATCTCCTTGATAGATATTACGTGTGCGTAGAAAAAAAATTCTTTTCCATGCAACATTTCCCAACATCCCTTACCACCGACATGAAGTGGGGTTCGTAGGGGGTGGCTGACTAGCAATATTGTGCGCTTTGTGCGACAGGTGCCACATCAACATTGTGGATTGGGTATTTGAACATCAAACCACCCTTTTCATACATATATTTGGTCCACATGCAAGTGTGTTCGTGTTCTGACCCTTCCCACGTTATTCTTTTTGCCAAATTTATAAACAGCAGACGAGTTGGATGCAGCAACCGTCTGCGATTGGGGATGCAACAGACACAGTTCGCTCAGACTACCCGTGTGCCACGCCCGTGCCCCTATCACTCACATCAACACAGTAGATTGGGCTCCATGAGGCTTGCCTCCCTCTCTCGAAAATATCTACTACCTCGCAATCTCGAAAATATCTACCGCCTGGAAGGTTTTTATGTTTGATAGCACATGGTTAGTATGTGTGGACTATGTGCGATGTCTGTTACTCCCACTCTGCTTCAATCCCTTGATTAAAATGTTCAGTAGCCCCAGCATTTTACTCCCGCCTCTGCATCCCTCGCAATCTCAAAAATATCTGCTCACCCTTGATTCGAAATTTCAGTAGCTCCGGCATGTTACTCCCGCCTCTGCATCCCTCGCAATCTCAAAAATATCTGCTCGCCCTTGATCCAAATTTTTAGTAGCCCCGGCATTTTACTCCCGCCTCTGCATCCCTCGCAATCTCAAAAATATATGCTTGCCCTTGATCCAAATTTTCAATAGCCCGGCATTTTACTCCCGCCAAGCAAAATTTTCAGTTGCTGCGGTATTTTCTCAAACACCACCTTGGCCCCCCCTCCACACACACACACCCCAAAACCTCCGCTCACACAGACACACACCACCCCCCTCGCTCGAAACCATTGGTAGTTCGCCACCATCACCGCCGCCGCCTCCATCCTCAACCTCTACCGGTGTGCTGGGGAGCTCAAGAAGCCAATGACCCAAAAGAGGTTTATCGCTGCCTCTTCGCCCGACGTCGGCGAGGTGGCCGCCGAGGTATCCCCGTCGTCCTCCACGGGCTCTATATCGAGCCACCGTTGCCGGTCGCCCGATCCGCCCACCGCCGCACCCCTACACATGTTCGAGGACTTCCCGTCCTCCCTCGGGCCCGGCCGCCGATGAGGTCCTACCTCGGGGTCCGGCAGCAGCGGTGGGGGAGGTGGGTCACCGAGATTACGGACCGGGAGACCCACACCCGCCGGTGGCTCGGTAGCTTCCACACGACCAAGCTCGCGGCCATGGAGTACGACCGCTGGAAGGCCCGCTACCACGTCGCGGCGGCTAGGCTCAATTTATCCTTCGACACACGTTCGGTCGACCTCGTCCCGCCAGAGCCATGGGTGGTGAGCTCGGCTATGGCGAGGGAGCGCCTCGAGGCCGAGGCCATCGACAAGGCCTACATGCAAGAGCTCCGCCGGCAGCACCCGGAGCTCGTGGAGGCGGATCGGATGATCTTTGCCGGCTCGGAGGTTGGCGAGGTTATTGTGCTCTCCTCCGATGACGAGGTCGAAGGCGGCGAGGACGGCGGCATGGGGGGCGTCGAGGTGGGCGGCAATGATGAGGAGATCGACATCGACGAGTGGAGGAGTGTCTTCCCCAACGACCCCGACGACGGCACTTGCCCGGACCCGGCTTGCGGCACACCGTACATGACGAGGAAGGATTGGCTCGACCTCCACTTCGACTGAACATAGTTTAGTTTAGTTCAAATTTATGTTTTATGTTCGATTATGCAAAACTATCTATGTTTATGTTTGAATGCATGCTACTTTTGGTTGAACCTGCTTTGAACTTGATCAAATTGAAGTTTACAATGTTAAGTATGGGGGATCGACTAGAAAGGGCCAAAAATTGCTGGAGTATATATATATATACTCACTAAGGGTTTTACTCCTGTTGCAGTTAACACACCTTTCCACTTCTTGTTTTGCTTAACTAGCGTGCTTAAACCTACACACTGAAGCTATCATTTGGAGATTATGTTGTCTACCATGGATATATTTGGTTGAGGTTTAGCCTATTGTGCTTAACATGCCTTTAGATGTACTCACACAGGACAATATTGGGAACAGCTGCTGTTTTCCATCGAGGTTAGTTTCATCGCATTGCTTATATATACTCACTATTCAGGATATCGGTAGCTGGTACCATATAGCGCGGGGCTGATAAGGGATTAATCATCGAATCGAACATTTCATTGAATATATCTGTAACCCATTTATCGGTAGGTTAACTAGGGTCATATTTAATATATCTGAGGCTACATAGCAACATGCATTGTACTGAATGACTAAATATGCAATCCCAGGCTAAATAGCAACAAGGAAGAGTGTTACCTTAATGTTCTGATGATGTCTCGATATACATGTAATAAGATCTTATATAATGGGATGGAGGGAGTGGTGTACTACATCATTATGCAATTGTTGTTTAGTTTGGTGCTTTAGGTACATATGCCATTGCCAAAGATCCACGCTTCGACCCTTTCTGCGTAGGGGGCAATGAGATATTCATGAACCAGCATCAAGCGAGGAAACTGATAAAGATTGTTATTAAAATGGGTCAAAAGATGTCAACCAAACTATTTGTTTACACTTGATGCAAGACAACAATGAACTACAGGATGGTAAGTAAGAACTATTTAGCCTTCTTTTTACTGCCCATAATGAGTTGTGTTATATGACAATGTCTAAATCTTTTTTCTTTGCAGTGGTTCCCGAAGCAGTTTACTCAAGATTACCTCTCAAACTACATGATTGGTGGTCGGCCATCACAAGGGGTTGGACTAGAGTCATGTGTTCCTTATGCATGGAGGAGAGCACAATAGGGGCATTCCGCTTCATCTTGTTCAGCAACCAGAATGTCTCTCGCCTCTTTCTTTACCATCTTTAATAGTACAAGTATACAATGCTGGTTCATTATTCTTTATTTGGTGCTTATGTAATTCTTGAACATATGCCTGTGAATCGAATAATGCATTGGTTGTTTGAACCTGATGGATATGAATAAAGCTATAGCCTACTTTCTAATTCAAATTCGGTACAATTTTAAATAGCAATAATCAAATTAGGGTGAAATTACTCTCTGCAGGTCATTACGGCGCACACGGTCTATAAAGCACAGCGTGTGTGATATACATCATAATCCGAGACGGTTCACGGAGAGGAAACATGTGTAACCATGCACACAGTTGCCGTTTGCGAAGCGTGTGTGATGTCAGACAATATCACAAACGGTGCGAGAAAACTAAATGTGTGTGATTGTCGCCTTATCCTTCACGCTTTACAATCATGAACTGTTTGTCATGTGGCGCGCATCGTAAGCGTAGAGCCAGTTTGGTACGTGCCTGGAAAAATCCCGTGCCTGGCCTACGCCTGGTATAAGGTAAAACCACAGAAGTCCGACTGCGATGGTAATGCAAGCACAAACTAGTAGCAAGGATGGAGCGTTTGGGATACATGCCGGCAACGCATACACTTAGTTATCGAAAACATATGCATTGCTAATCCCTATCCCCGATGGTTTCTGGGTCGTGTGGGAAGGACCCCCTATCGCCCACACTCACTAGGCGACGGTTTAAAATGTCGTCGCGGAAAGGGGTTAAAAAAGTTTGTATAGCAGCTCGTTGTACCAGTGTCATGATGAATATGTTTGCGAAAGTAAAGAAAGTGGGTTTGGAAGAGTTCCAACTTTAGGTAATAATAATCCCACTATTTTGGAGAATGATCAATATTATGAAAGTTTTGATAAAAGTGGGCTTGGAGAGGTCATGACTTTATTTCATGATAATCCCACTATTTTGGAAGAGTGCCAACTTTGCATGCATGTGGATCATGTAGAGAATATGTTATGTGATAGCTATATTTTTGAATTTGAATATGATCCCACATGTAATTATTATGAGAGGGGGAAATATGGTTGTAGAAATTTTCATGTTACTAATTTACCTCTCATTATGTTGAGATTGTCAATGTTTTATTCCTCTCCTTTACATATACTAGATATTTCTTGTCTTGTTAATTAATTTGCTTATAAAATTCCTATGCATAGGAAGTATGTTTGACTTAAACTTTATTGTCACTTGTTTTATGATGCTCTCTTTGTGCTTCAATTATTTTCTTTCATGTGAGCATCATCGAAATTTCAAGCCTATCTTAATGGCTATAAAGAAAGAGCTTGTTGGGAGGCAACCCAATGAATAATATAATTTTTTCACTTTTTATTTATGTTCTTGAGTGTTTGCACAATTATTATACTGTTATGATTGTGTTTTTTTATGTTTTAATTAGTGTTTGTTCCAAGCAAATCCTTTAGGATCATGTTGGGTGATAGTTGATTTGATCTGGTTGGAAAACAGAAACTTTTGCGTCCAGTAGAAGAATTTTAAAAAATCACAAAAGCGACAAAAGTGTATGAATTTTTTACACAGAATTTATATACAAATTGCACACGCTTTCCTAATTTTTCAGAATTTTTAGAGTTACAGAAGTATGGTAAATTTTCATATTGCTACAGACTGTTCTGTTTTTGACAGATTTTCTTTTCGTTGCATTGTGTGCTTATTTTGATGAATCTATGGACTATATCGGGGGGTATAAGCCATGGTAAAGTTAGAATACAGTAGGTATAATGCAATAATAAAATATGAATGGGTTTGCAACAGTACTTAAAGTGGTTATTTGCTTTCTTATACTAACGGATCTCACGAAGGTTTTTGTTAAGTTTTGTGTGATTGAAGTTTTCATTTTTTGGGTGAGATCACGATGAAGGAATAAGGAGTGTCAAGAGCCTAAGCTTGGGGATGCCCCATGGTACCCCAAGGTAATATTCAAGGAGTGCCAAGCAACTAAGCTTGGGGATGCCCTGGAAGGCATCCCCTTTTCTTCTAATGACCATCGGTAATTTTACGTGGAGCTATATTTTTATTCGTAACATATCATGAGTTTTGCTTGGAGCGTCTTGTATTATATGAGTCTTTGATTGTTTTACTTTTTAGTTTGTCACAATCATCCTTGCTGGACATGCCTATTTGAGAGAACCATAATTATGTTATGATTTGTTAGAATTGCTCTATGTGCTTCACTTCAAAAAAAATTGAGCTATGGAATTGCTCTAGTACTTCACTTATATCTTTTTGAGCACGGTGGTGCTTTAATTTTAAAGAAATATCCTCTCATTGCTTCACTTATATTATTTTGAGCAATGAAAATTATTTTGAAGAAATATTTGTGCTCTCGTTCTTCACTTAAATTTGTTTGAGAGCTTTGTTAGTAGCAATGGTAATATATGAAATTAGTCCCAAAGTGATAGATATTCAAGAGGGATATAATAAAAACTTTCATGAAGATCATTTATATTAAAAACTTGATTCCTTGCAATAGTTTTGAGATATGATGATAATAATATCTGAATCATGTTAATGAGTAATTATGCCTTAATAAGAATATTGGTGTTAAGGTTTGTGATTCCCTATGCAAGCACGAAAGTAAATACTATGCAATGAAGTTACATCCTACTTGTGGTGCATTATTCGGTTTTAGTTATGTTTAATGCTCTTTTATGATAGTTTTCATTTCTTGGTTGGTCGCTTCTCAATCTATTTGCTAGCCTTCATTTTTACTAAGTGGGAATACTACTTGTGCATCCAAATCCTTAAACCCAAAGTTGTGCCAAATGAGTCCACCATACCTGCATATATGTGGTATTTCCGTGCCATTCCAAGAAAATTTGTATGTGCCAACTCTAATGTTCAAAATAAATTTCCCTTTTGTGTGCTTGTACTGCTCATGAAGCGGCAAGGGGTGGCCAATATTTTCCACGCTAGATATTTTATTCTCAAGATGTGTGTTTATTCACTTGTCATTGCACGAGAGTGTGGCAAAGGTAATAGGGATGCCTAGTCCTGAAATGTAAAAAAAATATGTTGTTCAATAATAAATTCCTTGGAAAGTGTTGGTATGGAAGGCACCCGTGGATACGGCTAGCCATGGATTGTGAAAGAATGGTGAAAAAATGAATAAACTTTATTTTCTGTTTGGGAACCGCCTATGATCTATCTAGCATGGAAAGTATTGGGAATTCTCGGTCGTTTTCGTTGAAGGGAAAAGCATGCCACTCAAAATAATTTTATCTCTCAATTTAAGCTTTGAGCTCTGGCACCTCTACAAATCTCTTCTTCCCTCTGCGGAGGGCCTATCTATTTACTTTATGCAATTTTTATTTTAAGTGAGTCTCCAGCTTCTCTTATAAAGCACCAACTAGGGAACACTATTATCATTCCTGTGCATTTGACATAGTTAATATTTGAGTGTCTTTCATGAATGGATCAATGATTGAGCATAATGGGTTAAGGATAGCTTTCTTTAGCGTTGATATTTTGAATGACATGGTTGCTTGTTGATATGCGTGAGTATTGATGTCTTCATGTCAAATTATAGACTATTACTTTGAATCATCCAAAAGTCCAAATGTCCATGCTACAAAAGAAAAGTTTATGGTATGAACATGTTAGGCAGCATTCCACATCAAAATTTCTATTTTTATCATTTACCTACTCAAGGAAGGGTAGGAATTAAGCTTGGGGATGCTGATACGTCACCAACATATCTATAATTTTTGATTGGTCCATGCTGTTATATTATCAATCTTGGATGTTTTATATTCATTTTATAGCAACTTTATATCTTTTTTTTGGGACTAACCTATTGACATAGTGCCCAGTGACAGTTGCTATTTTTTTGCTTGTTTTTTACTTCACAGAATATCAGTACCAAACGAAGTCCAAATGCCACAAAACTTTTTGGTGATTTTTTCTACATAGAAGACAACTTGGGAGCCAAGGAAGTGCCCGAGGGGAGGCCCGAGGGGCCTACAAGGCACCAGGGCGCGCCAGAGGCCCCTGGCGCGCCCTGGTGGGTAGTGGGGCCCACGGGCCCCCTCTCCACTGCCTATCAGCTCTATAAATACTCTAAAATCTGAAAAAACCCTAGGGGATCAGAGAGATCAGAGTTTCCACCGCCGCAAGTTCCAGAACCACGAGATCCAATCTAGAGGCCTTTTCCGGCACCTTGCCGGAGGGGTTCTTCATCAAGACCCTTGCCACTCCGATGATGCGTGAGTAGTTTACCACAGACCTACGGGTCCGTAGGCAGTAGCTAGATGGCTTCTTCTCTCTTTTTGATCTTCAATACAATGTTCTCCTCGATGTTCTTGGATATCTATTTAATGTAACTTCTTTTTGTGGTGTGTTTGTTGGGATCCGATGAATTGTGAGTTTATGATCAGACCTATCTATGAATATTATTTCAGTCTTTGTTGAACTCTCTTATGCATGATTGTTATAGCCTCGTATTTCTTCTCCAAAACTTTGGTTTGGTTTGGCCAACTAGATTGATTTTTCTTGCAATGAGAAGAGGTGCTTTGTGATGGGTTCGATCTTGCGGTGTCCTCACCCAGTAACAGAAGGGTAGCGAGGCACACATGCATCATTGCCATTAAGGATAAAAAGATGGGGTCTATTCCTGCATGAATAGATCTTGTCTACATCATGTCATCGTTCTTATTGCATTACTCCGTTTCTCCATGAACTTAATACACTAGATGCATGCTGGATAGCGGTCGATGTGTGGAGTAATAGTAGTAGATGCAAAATCGTTTCGGTCTACTAATCTTGGATGTGATGCCTATATACATGATCATTGCCTTGGATATCATCATAATTATTTGCTCTGCTATCAATTGCCCAACACTAATTTGTTTACCCACCATATGCTATTTTCTTGAGAGAAGACTCGAGTGAAATCTATGGCTCCCGGGTCTATTTCCTATCATATTATTTTCAGATCTATTAATCCAAAAATACAAAAATACCTTGCTGCACTGTTTCTTTACTTCTTTTATTTTGTGTTTTTGTTAGATCTATTTATCCAATCTCATACAATTTAATCTATCTCAATACCGAGGAGGGATTGACAACCCCTCTTATGCGTTGGGTTTGTAAGCTTTAGTTATTTGTGTGAAGGTACTGTTTACATAGTTTGGTGGATCCTCCTACTGGATTGATACCTTCGTTTCATAACTGAGGGAAATACTTATTGTTGTTGTGCTGCATCACCCTTTCCACTTCAAGGGAAAAACCAATGCAATATCACAAGTACCAGGAAGCACCTCATCCGTCCATTCAAAGTTTTTGGTCTTTTTGAGCAATCTGTAGAGCGGCAGGGCCTTTTCACCAAGGCGGGAGATGAAGCGGCTCAAGGTTGCAACGCAACCTGCCAGCTTCTGAACGTGTTTAAGCTCTGTGGGTATTGCCAGCTGGGACAAGGCTTGGATTATAGCCGGATTGGCCTCTATCCCTCTGTGGGAAACAATGAATCCGAGCAGTTTTCCGGCGGGAACTCCGAAGACAATTTTGTCCGGGTTGAGCCGTATATCGTAAGTTCACAAATTTTTGAAGGACTGGCGGAGGTTGTCTACCAACTGGCTAACGTGTTTGGTTTTAATGACCACGTCATCAACATATGCTTCAACTATTTTGCCGATTTGGTTTTCCAGGCATGTTTGAATCATGCGTTGATATGTGGCGCTTGCGTTTTTCAACCCGAAAGGCATTGTGTTGAAGCAAATTGGCCCGTAGGGGGTTATGAACGCATTTGCTGCTTGGTCAAACTCCTTCATCTTGATTTGATGGTATCTGGACTAGGCGTCGAGGAAGCACAGTGAGTCATGTCCGGCGGTGGCGTCAAAGATCTGGTCTATTCGGGGTACGGGGAAGGGATCCTTAGGGAAGGCTTTATTGAGGTCTTTAAAATTGACGCATAGCCGCCAGGATTTGTCCTTCTTGGGCACCATGACTAGATTTGCCAACCACTAGGGGTGTTTTATTTCTTGGATGAATCCGGTCTCAAGTAATTTGGCTAATTCTTCCCCCATGGCTTGACGCTTGGGTTCAGAAAATCGGCGCAGCGCCTGTTTAACTGGCTTGATGCCCTTAATTATATTCAGACTGTGCTCCGCCAGTCTTCGTGGGATTCCTAGCATGTCCGAAGGGTGCCAGACAAATATGTCCCAATTCTCGCGTAGGAATGCGTGCAATGCTTCGTCGATCGCAGGATCCAGCTAGGCTCCAATGGTCGCTGTTTTGTTGGGGTCCGTTGGATGCACTTGGAATTTGATGATTTCGTCAGCTGGTTTGAAGGATGAGGATTTGGGCCTTTTACTGAGGATTACATCATCCCTATCCACCATTGTGCGGTGTGTGGTAAATTCCTGGGCTGCGAGAACCTCGGATAATGCCTCGAGGGCAAGCGAAGCTGTTTTGTTTTCGGCTCGAAGTGCTCTATCCGGATTGATTGTAACTATGATCATGTTGTTGGGCCCTGGCAGTTTGAGTTTCATATACCTCTAATGTGGTATGACCTGAAATCTTGTGAATGCATCACGCCCCAATAGGGTGTGGTATCCACTGTGGAAGGGCACAATGTGGAAGAGCAGTTCTTCGGACCTGTAGTTCTCGTGGGTGCCGAATACTACGTCGAGCATGACTCGTCCAGAGCAGCGTGCTTCTCTGCCGGGGATAATTCCTTGGAAGGTGGTGTAATTCTGTTCGATGCGAGATCTGTCGAACTGCATTTTGTCAAGTGTATCCTCGCAAATGAGGTTTAAACCGCTGCCTCCGTCCATTAGTACCTTGGTTAGTCTGAAGCCATCCACTATGGGATCAAGGATGAGTGCGGCGGGTGCTTGGATGGGGCGGGCCCTTGGCTCGTCATCCTCGTCGAAGTTTATTGGTGTGTCCGTCCATGAATTCGCGGTTGTCACCTGGTGGATTTGACCGAGCTCTCAAAGGGCTCTTTTCCTCTGATTATTTGAGGAAAATGTCTCATAGATCGTTAGGACCTCAGTGTCATTGTAGGGGGGGTGTTGCTGACCTCCTACTGGAGGATGTAACTCCAAGGATAGCTTCCCCACTTTTAGCCACCTGTCTGACCACCCAACAAGCTCGAAGGCTGTGGGTTGGGTTTGTGTTAAGCAAGGCCAAGTGTATGGGGCATGGTTTGTCCAGTAGCTCATCGAGGACTGTCCTGGGTCCGGCAAGGGATTTATTCTTCTTCCCATCGGGCTCGTGTTTGGCTAGCCGCCGTGGGTATGCATGTTTTGCCCGAGCCTTACTAGGCTCTTTTGCATGGATTGACTCCACGCGCATCTGTTGTGCCTTCCAGGCGCTTTCCATGGCGCAATATTTGCGTACCAGATCTGATAATTCGGCGAAGCTTTGCACGTGGTGACGGGCGAGGGCATTCCGGATTCCTTCGTCTCGGCAATTGAACTGAAAGGTCGCTATGATTTCTTGGTCGCAGTAATCCGTCATCCTGTTTTTGACCAGGAGGAATCTGGCCCAGAACTGACGGACTATTTCTCCGGGCTGCGGCTTTACGTACATCAAACCCCATACGTCGGGATTTCCTGAGTTACTTGGAGAGTACTCGATGTGGGGGTGGGCGGGAAAAAACTTTGCGTCCCAATAGGCTCCATGTCCAGAGCTTTGGCGGCGGTGTCCTGTGCTATCGTGATGTCTGGCGCACCATGTTCGAAATCCAGACTGCTAACCGAGTGCCGTTGTGCTGACTTGAGGTCGTGCGTCGAGTCGAGGCTTGGTTCCGGGCTCTCCTCGGGGCGAACCTCGGGCTCCGGGCTAGAAGCCTGGGTGGAATGATCACGAACCCGGGCATAATTTGTTTTTAGGTTTGGTGACTACGAGCCTGTGGCCAAGTCCTCGACAGTGGCAACAAGGTGTGTGACAGGTGGGGTGTGAATTTCCCTGCCATCGGGTTTGAGCCCGATCTAATCGTAGACCGAGGATTGGCCGTTGGGGATTCCCATGGCGCGAATCCGGTCTAGTAGACTATTTAATGATGAAAGGTCTCCTGGGTCCATGCTCTCCGAGCATTCGGTGCTGACCCGCAGCGTAGCCGTTCCGGGGACGTTCGAGACCGCGCCCAGGTGGTATTCGACCGAAGCTAGTTTGGTTGAGAGGGCGAGTTCGGCCAGGGTTCACCCGTGGTCCTCGGGCACCGAAGTTCCGTTGAGGCTTAAGGCCAGATCCGCGGGAGGAGGGGGAGTTCGGCTGAGGCTGACTCCCGGTCTTCGAACACAGCGATCGCACCTAGGCTTGAAGCCGAGTGCGAGGTAAGAGCCGATCTAGAGATCGGATCGAAAAGCGGTCCCAAAGTTGACGCTTCCGGGACCTCGAGTGTCTCAGGCAAAGAAGAGAAGCCTGTGAAGATCAAATCGCCTCGAGCGTCAGTGACATACTCTAGGTTGCCGAACCTGATCTGGTGCTCAGGGGCGAAGTTGTCGACTCGATCGAGATGACTGGTCGTGTTGGCATGCACAACGATGCTGCCGAACGCTAAAAGCTGGCCGGGGATGAAGATGTCCCTGGTGTTGATGCCATCTCTGATGATCAGGCAAGCCATCGATACTTTGGTGACCCAACATCGGAACTCTCAATGAAACCACCAATGTCGGTGTCAAAACCGGCGGATCTCGGGTAGGGGGTCCCGAGCTGTGGATCTTGGATCAATGGGGAACAAGGGAAGAAGGACACCGTGTTTACCCAGGTTCGGGCCCTCTCTAAGAGGTAAAGCCCTTTGTCCTGCTTGATTATATTGAGGTGTATAGGATGATTACAGAGGACCACGAGATCAGATGAACTAAACCCTAGATGAGTAGGATGATGGTTGTTGTTCTAGCCTCTATGGACTAAACCCTCTGGTTTATATAGACACCAGGGGTACTAGGGTTACATATGGTCAGTTACAACAAGGGAATAAGCATGCCAAATCTTCTATCTTGACTTGGAGTACACACCAAGGCACCAAAGATCTCCTGTCCAGATACGATGCCGCCAATAGTCCGACCTTCCAACAGCTGTAGTGCGGCCCGACTGTCCGGCCCATGAGAGATAGGGCGGCAGCCCGAGGACCCCCTAGTCCAGGACTCCCTCATTGATGTCTTCATTTTCTCCTGCAGTCTTGCGTCATGTCGAACTTGGCACCTTTTCTTTGGAAGTTCATCGTACTTACGAATAGGGTAAGAGGGGAAACTATAAGGACGAATGTCTGCAAGGACAGATATCCGGTAATTAGCTTAGGTAATGAGGCACAAGATATCTCTCGAGTTGAACAAATGGAACACATCGAGAGCAAGCAAGAAGGTACAATAAGAAGTTTCAAGCAGGTAGGCAATCGTTCGATGCGTAAACCAGAGTGTGAAAAGGGTTCAGAGCAACAGGGAATAATATTGCATCTGATACCAGAATAGATCTCTGGGAAGGTGGCACGTGAATTACATATGAAACCAAGTGCGAGGAATAAATTTAGAAATAGGGATGTATAGGAGAGTCAGGTTTCGATCTTGTGGAACTGTGATTAGTGTGGGTTAAAAGTAGGGAGGACGGTGACATCTTGCACAGTAACGATACCAAGGCATGTCAGAGGAAAGTTTGCCAGCTATATTGGCAACGATGTCGGTACCAAGGGCGGGGGACGAAGAGAACAGTTTTCCTACTCCTTAAGACGAGGCGGACCAATAGGCAAAGTTCTCATCCACCGGTGTTACCGGAATGTCATCAACAATAGTAATAGGGTTTTACTTGACAGGGTTGTACTTGGGTTGTTGAGATAAGCAGGGAATTATCACTGCTCAGATAAGTTAGATTACAAGAAAGGTTAAACAAACTATTGGAAAGGAAAATGTGATTATCAGATTAAACAGACTAATGGAAAGGAAAATGTGTTTATAGACAAGTATTAGGAGTATATCCTTCGCAAGAACAAGCAAAGCATGATATACATAACAAGACAGCAAGTAGATAACCATTTACGTAAAGGGGCGAGGAAATTCATGATGTTACCCATACAATGGTGTTTGGATAATTGATCAAGAAACATTTAGCATTGTGATTCCAATGTTCTTGATGATATACGAAGTACCACAATCTTGCTTTGGGGTAGCCATAATATGGTGTTTCAAGTAAGGGTTGGGTCTCAAGATCAAAAGAAATACGCAAGGAACAATTTCAAGAATAGCAAGGAACTCAAGGTATAAACATGACCAAGTCTGTGTTGGAAGGAAGGCAAGGATGTTGCCAATAAAACCCAAATTATCGAGCGGCAGGGATGGCATTTCTTATCATTGATTCGATTCCCATCTTGGAAGAAGTCAAAATGTTGACGATGATCACAACATATTTTTGTCGAGAGGTTGCAAGAGGATACAATCGGACAGCGATGGCATCAAACAAGGGAATGACGAAGTGGAAAGTTATGGGAACAACAGATGAGATGCAAGCTCGGAACCGTAGTTGCTTTTCCAAACAACCAAATGATGTTGAAAACTCAACGTATGCCTTGCTCAAGGTCTGAAGAATTCATGCACCAAAGAAGGACGAGGTAGCATGGTTAAAGGTAGCACGATAAGGATGTAGCCGGTAGTCTAGGAATGACAAGATTAAGTTTAAATTTTCCAGCAACAAAAATCATTAGGGGTGTTGAATTGTATTGTGGATTCGATTCACTATTCGGTGTTCTCAGTTGACGACAACCCAGAACATGGAGTGACTATGATAGAGAAAGGTATTACTTCATCAAAAAATCATAAGATGTAGTGCACTGGCATGATATCCTCGAGATACCAGGGGGTAATACTCGAAGTTAGAACATAATAGAAGCTAAACTGGGTCGTTGACTTGCGACAACAAATACTTTAACCTTGTCGAAAAATAGACGAGGCACTGTAATGGATTCCTTTCAAATATATAGAATAAGGACAGCATGGTCGGAACCATAACTGCAAGGGATCAAATTTAATGATATCGTAAGAATTATTCAAATGATTAAATATTTTACAAGAAGCTTCTGTGACGGTCTACATCGTTTCCATGGGCATGAACACAAAGTTCAAGGTCAACACCCACTTCATCAATGCATAACCTTTCATGTACTTCTTGTTTTCGAGGAAGTAGTAGTGTTGAAAATTTATCTGGCGAAACTCCAAAAGGGTATGACTCGTGAAAACTTTCAGGTTCACACGTATGGCAAAAACATCGATACAACCCATCGGGGCATTTTCGGAATCTATATGATACACGTATAGAAGTAACGGATACAAGTTCGAGAGTGGAGCATGGTTGACAAAGCAGAGGATACAATTTACCAAAGGCATTATGTATCCGAGGAAAGATTCACAAGGTTATTGAATATGAAGGACACTGTCGGATAATAATCCAACAAAGGATTTGGTGGTCCACAAAGGATCTTATGTGAGTATCGGTACTCAACCAGAAGAATAAAGAATGGAAAGACATCGGATTATCGAAACATATGAATAATTCAAAGCTTAAATACAAAGGAATTACGATTTCCATATCGGTGTATCAGAATTAGATGCTCTCATTAAATATGAGTAAGTTGAATAGACTTAGAGGCACAATCGGTTAAGCTTTGATTGGCTGAAACCCGGGCTCATATCGAGAATGACGTCTGAGCCGGGAAGATAATTTCTAAGGGTCAACTAATGATTGCATGCATTCACACACAATGAATCATTAGGCTCAAAATGGCAATGACAAGGGATGACAACGAACAATACTAGCCATATGGAATTAACCATAATGCAAGCAGGCAAGAACTTCAAGAGCAATAGGTTGTAGAGGATTTTCAGAAGATCAAATAGCATTACGAAGTATTTTGTGAAACACATGAACAACTGGGGATGAACAAATCCCCGGTAAGTGTGAGGAATTATTCGTAGATGTATTCATGCAGAAATTGAGCTACAAGGCAGCAGGCACGATGGATTCTCGGAATATAGGAAAATATTTTGGGGTATCTTGTAATAACAAGAGCAACAGGGAATGATTGTATGAATGGCAAGTGTATGTAGTTATCCATAGGGACTTATCGGTGGTAGGGAATTGCAAAGGCGATGGGCACAAGGGTCTCGGGAAAACATCAAAGAGTATCTTCAGAATCTTCTGGTGAATCAAGAGATCATCTGGAATGAGGGGCTCTCCGGGAGGAAGTAGTTACGAGAACCTAGAGTTAGAGTTAGTAAAATCTTTAACCCGAAATGAAGAGAGATCAGAATCCCAGAGTAAAGGACAGGAATAAAAGATCCTAATCCCATCCATTTGTGATGTGGGCCCGTAAGCCACACAAAAATGTTAGTAAAATAGTTTTTTCAAAGACTAGATTCAACTTCGGCCAAGGAGTTGGAAAGGGCTTCCTACAGGCACTCGGCTCTGATACCAACTTGTGACGCCCCCGACTCAATCGTGCACTAATCATACATGCAAATGCACACGATCAAGATCAGAGACTCACGGGTAGATATCACAACACAACTCTAGACACAAATTCAAACATATATAAGGGAGTTATATTACAAACCAGGGCCATGACGACCCGAATACATGAGTCAGCGAAAGCAACAATATCTCAGTACACACATAATTAGACAAGTTTGCCTTAAGAAGGCTGAGCAAAAATAACGACAACTAGATCAAAAAGGCGCATGCCTCCTGCCTGGGGCCTCCTAACTACTCCTGGTCATCGTCTCCACGTAGTAGTAGGCTCCATCGGGGTAGTAGTAGCCATCGGCGGGATCGGCTGGCTCCGCGACTCCATCATCTGATCGCAGCAACCGGGTAGAGGGGAAAAGGTAGCAAATCAACCGTGAGTACTCATCCAAAGTACTCGTGAGACTTACATCAGATCTATGCTAAGTATGCATTGGTATCAATGGGGAGGGGCTGTATCTGTGGACTAAACTGCAAAACGCCAGAATAGAAGGGAAGGCCTAGCTATCAAAGACTAGCATCTTGCAGCAACAGAAGAGAGTAGAGTAACTTAACATATAGTAACAAATATATATTAGCAATGCCCAGAGATCCTTCCTCGACTCCCTGCGAGAAAACAACCTCGGAGCTATTATATCAGTTTAGTATCACAAGTATCTAGTTCTAGTTGTAGTAGATCGGGATACAACTCCTAGTGTCATGTTACCGTGGACACGGCTAATCGAATAGATTACTTCCCTGCAGGGGTGCACCAACTTACCGGCCGGACACACTTTACTGGGTCATGCCCGGCCTCGGCTGATCAACACGCCGTAGTCCTACCTAGGTTCAACAGAGAGGTCAGCACGCCAGTCTAAATCCTAAGAGTGAAGGGGTCATGGGCCAATTTCCCTAAGCACTCATGCATGTTCCGTACGCGGCCGGGACCAAACCTAGCCCATGTATACACACGCAGGCGTTCCAGTTCACCCGTGCGCGCGCCGCACAACTGCTGATGTCTGAAGAGCTTTCGGGAGAATCATGCAACGTCGAGTGCCTATTACTTATCCCTCGTGGTGGTTAGTGCAAAAAGGCCAGAGGCCTACTCAGATCACATATCCAAACCGTTAGTGTATTGGGAGCTCGCGGAGACGATCAATGATCCGGTCGCCCCGTCTCGCAGACTTACGACAAGGGCTAGGCTCATCCCTCTCTAAAGCGGTCTCTGCCTGCCCGATCGTGCCGCGTCAATAACTCTCGCGGGTACCCCTAGGGTCGACCCGACTTATCAAGAGACTGTCAGGAACTCAGATCCACCTCTACCAGGGAGATACCACCTGTCCCTTCAGTCCCGCAATAACAGTTAACAGCGAACAGTTAAAGTAGTTATGGGTCCATATCATTAAGGTGAACTCAGAGGAATCACCCTCGGTAGGTTCACACCTGAGGTAAAATATCAAGGTGAACTTGGAGGAATCACCCTCGATGGGTTCACACTTGAGGTCACGTACGACAGAGTCATCATCAGGAGTGGTGAGCGAGGAAACACCCTCAATAAACCACAACTGAGGTGTTACACTACAAAGATATCATCGGTAGTGAGAAATGAGGCATCACCCTCGGCACTCGATAGTAGCTCTGTAGAGTCGTACAACTAAGGGGGGTGTTGGTAGTGTGTTCGGTATCCGTACATCGATCACATTGATCGAGACATCCGGTAGTAAAGCATGGCAACAAGGACAAGGGTGTGGGGCCACTGATGGATCACTAACTAGCCTATACTAAGCATATAGGATAACAGGTAAATTATCAACAGCGGGTTACAAAATTAGGCTATGCATCAGAATAGGAGCTATCGAACAACCGTAGTAAAATCTATTGCAAGCATGAGAGAGAAAGAATGGGCGATATAGGAATGGTCAGGGGGTTTTGCTTGCCTAGAAGTTCTGCTGCAAATGGTTGAACGTCTGCAGCATAGTCGTACTCAGTGGTGTTAGCGTCGGTCTCAGGGTCTACCAGAGAAGAAGAGGGGGAAGAAACTGTAAATATAAAGCACACAAATGAAGCACGATGCATGACATGGTAGTAGGCTATGCTAGGGGTGACCTAGTGCAGTGTTAAGTGTTATAGACGGAGCGGAAAAATATCTGGAAATATTTTCCCGGCTTTAGGCATTTATCGGTCAGACAACCCGGAGGGGAAGGTTCCATGTTTGTAGTGTTGGGGGCATGTGGCAGGCATGTGGATTACATATTCGGATTTGTCTTATTTTTTTTATCATTTTTCATATATAAATTATTTTCATCCGAGTTACTGTTTATTTTGTATGAATTGTCAAAGATTTAATGCTTTTTCTAAATTTACTCGATTATTATTAATTCGAAAATGAATTAAATGTAATTTTCATGGGTACACAGAGAAGTGTACCTAGCAGTGTGCACAGAGGCTGACAGGTGGGGTCCGGTTGCTGAGTCAGCAGCTGACTGGGGTGACCTTATCCACAAGAACAGCGGAGGGGCCCACCTGTCATAGGTTGTGGGTTAATTGGGGTTTAGTTTTAACAGAGATTCGTTAGAGGGGGGTAGGCCCCACATGTCAGTAGCATAATAGTTAGTTTAATTAGCATTTTAGTTAATTAGCAAGGTGGGGCCCAGTATCATTGACACATGTTTTAATTAGTCTAGTTAGCGTTGTGGGCCCATGCGTCAGTGGCTGTTAGCGGCCTGATTAGTCCCTGAACTAAGTCGTCTAGGGCCCGCATGGCAGTGGGATGGCCTGCGTTGAAATGAGCCACACGCGTCGGCGTTGCTCCGACGACCCATCCGAGCGGCGGTGGAGCACGGGGACGGCGCTCCCGGCCACCATTTGGCCCGGGAGAGGGATCTCTCAAGCACGGGCGGTGAGTCGCATCCATAGATGGGACAGACAAGAGATGACGGGGCCGGCAATGGCAACTACGACTATGGCCGAGCGGCGGTGGCGGTGAGCGAGCTCGATTTTGAGCCTACATGGCACGGGGAGAAGATCCAGCGGGCGATACGGGTCCCTATGGCGACGCTGAGCATAGTGACGCGCTCGAATGCTAGCTACGACTGCTCTAGCTATGGCGGCGAAAGACAGGGCGGCGGTGAGCTCCGGCAACTGTAGTGCGGTGGCTAGGGCGGCTAGGGCGGCAAGACGGAGGGGAAATAGAGGGGATGTGCTTGGGAGCTCACAGTGAGCACGAAGGCGAGCTCGTGGAGGGTGGAGAGGTGCTGGGGGCGATGAATAACTGGCGAGCAATGGCGGAGAGCGATGGGGAAGACCGGTTGACGGCGACACCGATGAGGCTGATGTAGTTGATGAAGGCGATGACTACGCGCCTCTTGGACATGCTCCGGTGACACGGGGTAGCCGGTGGCTACGGCACCAACGGCGGCATGGCGATGACGGCGCTCGGATGCAGCTATGGAGAGGAGGGCAACGCGAGGGAGGAAGGGAAAGGGGCTAGGGTTAGCAGGGGGTTCGGGGACGCTCTTGTAGTCGCCGGGGAGGGGCGGATGGCCGCCACACGGCGGATCCGCGACATGGACGCATAGTCGGCGTCCAGCGCGCCTCCTGTAAACAGGAGGAAGACGACGGGGGGGATGGGCTAGGCTTGGTGCACTGTGCACGTAGAGCCTGAGTGCACACTGCCCCCTTTCTATTTTTCTTTTTCCTGTTTCTTTATTTCTTCTCTATTTTCTATTAAATTTAGTAACTTAATGATTTATGTTAAATGTGACAATTGACACATAAATATTATGAAATATATTGAAGTGGCCTAAATTTTGAGGTCCATTGGAATTGTATAAATAATTTTTGATTTCGAAAAGACCATTTTATTTGTTGTTGGACCACTTATTAATTTCCTAGGAATTTATTTGTGAGTCAAATGAAGTTGGTTCTAACATGACAATGATCAGGAGAATTTATAGAATAATGTGAACGTTTTAGTTTTACTGTTTGAAGAAATAATAATTTCACTTGCAATTTAAATTTGAATTTGACTTTGATTTTTGGACGATTGGCAATTTGCATAGTAATCATGATTATTGGGGTGTTACATCTCTCTCTCTCTCTCTCTCTCTCTCTCTCTGACTCTGACTCTCTGATCTTCAATGCAATGTTCTCTTTGGAGATCGATATGATGTAACACTTTTGTGCGGTGTGTTTGTTGGATCCGATGAATTGTGGGTTTATGATCAGATTATTCAATTAAATTAACTAAGTTATATTCTGAACTTTATTATGTGTGATTTTTATAGGTATGTAGTGCTTTCCAATCTATGAGATTTCTTTGGCCAATTTGATGATTAGATCTTTAATGGAAGTGGTGCATAGTACTAGGTTCAATCTTGCGGTGTCCTCACTCTGCGACAGGAGGAGTAGCGAGGCACATATTCATATTGTTGCTACTAAGGGCAAAACGACGGGGTTCAATCATATTGCTTGATTTTATTCTATCTACATTATGTCATCATACTTCATGCATTACTCTGTTTATCATGAACTAATGCCTAGAGAGGCAAGCATATAACCGCTCTCGAAGTGGAGTAATAATAGTAGATGCAGGCAGGAACCGGTCTACTTATCAAGGACGAAATGCATATATACATGATCATTGATACATCTCCAATGTATCTATAATTTTCTATTGTTCCATGCTATTATAGTATCAATCTTGGATATTTTATATGTAATTATATGCTATTTTATATCATTTTCTGGGACTAACCTATTAACCCAGTGCCAAGTGCAGTTGCTGTTTTTTGCCTGTTTTTGGTTTTCCAGGAAATCTGTACCACACGGCGTCCAGATGCTACAAAACTTTTTGACGATTTTTTTACAAGAGAGACCCTAGCTAGAAGCTTCGGGAGGAGACCAGAAGACAAACGAGAAGACGGGGAGGCAACAGGGCGGGCCGAGGGGGGGTCGCGCCCTGTTACCTTGTGGCCCCCTCGTGGCTTCGTATGACCTAATTCCACTTCTAGAAATTCTCAAATATTGGGAAACCAACATAGAGCCACCCAAAATATGTTTTCCGCTGCCGCAAGTCTCTGTTCTTCTGCGATCCCATCTGGAGGCCTTTTCCGGTAGACTACTGGAGGGGGAATCAATCACGAAGGGCTCCTACATCATCCTTAGTGCCCTTTTGATGATGCGTGAGTAGTTTTCCACAGACCTACATGTCCATATCTAGTAGGTAGATGGCTTCTTCTCTCTCTTTGATCTTCAATACCACGTCCTCCACGATCTTCTTGGAGTTCTATCCGATGTAATCTTCTTTTGCGGTGTGTTTGTTGGGATTCAATGAATTGTGGGTTTATGATCTGAATATTTATGAATATTAATGGAGTCTTTTCTAAACTTTATTATGCATGATTGGTATAGCTTTGTATTTCTCTCCGATCAATCCATTTAGTTTGGCCAACTAGATTGATTTATCTTGCAATTGGAGAGGTGCTTTGTCATGGGTTCAATGTTGCGATGCTCTATATCCCAGTGACAGAAGGGGACAAGACACGTATTTGTATTGTTGCCATTAAGGGTAAACCAACGGGGTTTATTCATATTGATTGGGTTAACTTTATATACATCATATCATCTTGCTTAAGGCGTTACTCTGCTTTGTACTTAATACCATAGATGCATGTTGGATAGTGGTCGATTGATGGAGTAATAGTAGTAAATGCAGGCAGGAGTCAGTCTACTTGTCTCAGACGTAATGCCTATATACATGATCATTGCCTTGAATATCTTCATAGCTATGTGCTTTTCTAGCAATTGCCCAACAGTAATTTGTTCACCCACCGTATGCTATGTGTTCGAGAGAGAAGCCTCTAGTGAAAACTATGGCCCCCGGGTCTACTTTTATCATATATAAAAACACAAAATACCTTGCTGCAATTTTATTTCCGTTATTTTATATTTTATTTTATCTACCTACCACTACAAGATTTAATCCTTGCAAATAACCGCCCAGGGGATTAACAACCCTCTTGTTTGCGTTGGGTGCAAGTATTTGCTTTTGTGTGTGCAGGTGCTGCTAACGAGGTTATGTGTGATTCTCCTACTGGGTTGATAACCTTGGTTCTTAACTGAGGGAAATACTTATCTCTATTGTACTGCATCGCCTCTCCTCTTCGGGGAAATCCCAACGCAGCTCACAAGTAGCAATCATGCCATGAATAACGTCATAATTATGTGATTTTCTATCAATTGCCCAACAGAAATTTGTCTACCCACCATATGCCATGCTTATGAGAGAGATGCATCTAGTGGTCTACTTTCATCATATTACTAAAACCCTAAATACTTTGCTGCAATTTATGTACTTTTCTTTGCAATTTATCTATCCACTACTATCAGATTTGATTCTTGCAATTAACGAGTACAAGGGGATTGACAACCCTCTTGCTCACGTTGGGTGCAAGTATTTGCTCTTGTGTGTGCAGGTATTGTAGATGGTTGTTTGTGTGAATCTCCTATGGGTTCGATAAAACTTAGTTCTCTACTGATCAAAATACTATCCGCTACTATATTGCTTCTCTCTTCCTCTTTGGGAAAAATCCCAACACAACTCACAAGTAGCAGCACTCCTGAGAACAAATCTCAGGTTCCGGATCCATTCCACATAGTTTCCATCATTAGCTATCAACTTTTCTTTCTCGGGGCTAAGTTGAACATATCATGTGCCATTGATCTACAATGATAAACATAAATTTACTTTAGACATTTTTCATAATTAATTTGCACTAGTGTTTAATTTTTTATTATAAAAAGTGCACTTCCACTCAAATCAATATCTCTCATAATTGATAGTGAGTGATTCAAGACCCTAATCTAATTCTCAGCCATTGATGTGGACATTAGTGATGATGAGAATTTTGACCGGTAGGCAAACTTTTGTCGATCATATCTCCAGTTTGAACATATGTACTGTTCAAGTTACTGTCCACTACTACTGGCACAAGCTCTTCCAACTCACCGCCTAAATCAGTTTGGCTTCTTCAGTCTCAACTACAAGCTGGAAACATCGATCAGTTATGCTCTGACAAAAGCTAAAGGACTGAGGAAGGCCCTGCAGAAATCATATGCATACTTTCTGGTGCAACATCAAGTGTAGCAGGATTTCAGTGCCAAACAAGCAAAAGATAATCAGCTTGCTAAGCTGCTTGCTGGCATGATAGATACCCAAGATAGTGTTTGTTCAGCTCTTATGAAGTGGTTTCACTTCTAGACTTATTTTTTGCCGCATTTATTTGCACGGGTGGCCAAGTTTGTCCCCCAGTGTATGTAATTTGTTGTTATGTTGTTGCGTTTATTTGCATTGTTGGCGAACTTTGATGCCCAGTGGAAGTATCATGTGCAATAGCTGTAATACCCTAGCATAAATTTCTTTTTATTTATTTATTTAGTTATTGCATTTTTTTCTGCGGTCTGTGACGTCCCGTCAGTCGTTAATGAGTAGTAATAACCATGGGCCACATATGGTTTGTGGTAACCATGGGCCATACGGGCCGTAGGAACCATGGGCCACATACGTGTCATAGTAACCGTGGGACACATATGGGTTGTAGTAACCATGGGCCGCAAACAGGCCAAGACACAACATGGGCCACAAATGGGCCAAATAACCTCATACACGAAATGGCCCGAAACGCAAACATGGGCCACAATGGGCTAAAAGCACAATAGCCCACTTATGGGCCCAAACACATAATGTGTCGTTAATGGGTAAAAATACACGACAGACTAGAAACAACCCAAAGGATATACGGACTTTTAATGGGTCAAAAGTAACCACGGGCTGAATATGGACCGGTAGAGAACAAGCCACTAATGGACCGAAAGTTATCCAGGGATGAAAATGAGCTCAAGAAGTTACGGGCTCTCAATAGGTCCATTGGTAACACAGGCTAAAAACAGCCCAAACAGAAGATGGCCCTTTAATGGGTGGAAAGCCAATACCTATTCTAGATGGGCCAGAATCACCACGGGCCGTTAAAGGGCCAAGAGATACAACATGCCACATATGCGCCAGAAGATGTCATGCGCTACGCATGGGCCCAACGTATCAATGGGTTGGAACCATATCGAATGGCCCACAGGCCCTTAATGGGCTGAATTCAGGCACGTCATAATGGGTTGTGTGTACTAATACGTCTCCACCATATCTATAATTTTTTATTGCTCCATGCTGTTATATTATCATTCTTGGATGTTTTATATTCATTTTATAGCAACTTTATATCATTTTTTGGGACTAACCTATTGACATACACTACTGCAGGATGCTGCTAACGCGACACTACAATCAGAGACCCTTCGACGAAACTGTGTGCGATTCATTAATCAAAAACGGTGATGTAAACAAACCGTCAAAAAAGAAGCAAAACGTTTGCGATGGCGGATACATCAAACACGGTTCAGATTTTAGTTGCATGTGTGATGCGGGGCATACGGTTTAGTTCAATGAACTGTTTGCGATGCGGAAGAAGAACAGAAACGGGCAGCCAAATGAAGGCGTGTGTGATATACGGCATACAGTTCAGTCAGATTAACTGTTTGAGATGAGGCGGAACAACAGAAATGGGCAGCCAGATGAAGGTGTGTGCGATTGAGGGCATACACTTCAGACGGATGAACTGTTTGCGATTAGGCAACACAACAGAAACGGTCAGCCAGATCAACGTGTCTGCGATTGATGGCATACACTTCACACGGATGAACTGTTTGCGATTAGCCACAACAAACAAAAACAGTTAGACGGATCAACATGTGTGCACTAGACGGGCACACATTCTAATTAAAAGAAGCATGCGCGATGGTAATAACGAGCACGCACGGTTGTTGGAACAAGACGTGTGCTGACATCGCCTATTGCGGTGCACCTGTAACACCCTGGATTTTGCCCATTTTCTTTTTCTTTTGAATTTGGTACGGATTCGCTTTTCTGTGGCTTAGTAGTCTTGCAACCTAGAGGGATCACTCTTCATTCTTCTTCCTAAGTGGCTTGCCAACTTCAAAACCATCCCAAGACCTTGTCATTTCCATCCTGGATCAACCCCAATATTATTTTTCTTGGGAATATTCCTTTTTCTATTAAAGGAATAACCCTGTTTGTCCTTGGTTGTGAAGTAACCCACATCTCCATCATTCCCAAGATTCCCAAATAGTTCTCATAAATTATTTGGGTCAGATCTTCCACAAATATGTCAAACCATTCTTTGTCATGTTCAAAAATATTTCACAAATATTCCTTTTCTGATTCTGCCCCAGCTGGCAGTTTGTGAAGCAAGTACCATTTATATTTGCTTGCTTGATCTCAAACTTTTTTGGCATTCTTTCCTATCCATATCATTGCCACATGCCAAAATTCAACTTCATTTGGCTGTAAATCTCCCTAGGCTAATTTCCAAAGTTTTTGGTCAACTAGAATCTTTGTGAAGCAAGTGCTAACTAGGAGTATCCAAATGAGTTGAAATTTTGCAAGCATCTCCATATGCTCAAATCATGACTCTCCACCAAGTTTCAACCCTATCCAATCATCTACGTGACCACAACATTAAATCTTGGTTTCTGGTCAGATTTTCACATTGTGAAGCAACTATATTTTATATTGCTCCATAATTGCTGAAAATTTACCAGAGCATTCTCCTACCCATATAACATATCTCCACAAAATTTGGGCTCATTCCATCTTTCCAATAATTCCCTAGAATTTTTCTAAGATTCTGGTCAGAGAGGATAGCTGTGAAGGAAGTACCATTTTGGCTTGTCCAAATGGCATGAAATTTTTATGGCACTCTCATATGACCAAATCATCATGCTATACCAAATTTCAGCCCAAGTTGCTACTCCAAGTGAGTGGCACTTCAAGATTGGTTTTCTGGACCAGATTGGTCAGTTGCAAAGCAACCCTATTAAATCTTGGTCCATTTCTCTCCAAACTCCACAGGATTGTAGTCCTTCCTACCCTACCACTCCCAGACATCTTGTTTGGCTCTTCTCACTTCTCTACTCCTCACAGCTTCATGCCCAAGTTTGTTATAGCAAACTTCAGATGAACACTCCCATCTAACCACAGTGCTTCTCATCGATCCATCACCTCCCTGAGACTGTGCCTTGGAGGGACTACCCACTGGACATGATTTGGCCGGTCAGGGTGCATCGCGTGCGCCAGTTCACGCGGTGACCACGCGGCTGGCGTACCAGCCAGCGTGCTCTGGCGATGGAACCGCTCGGTTTCGTCCGTTCCCTCGCTCCCTCGCCACCTAACCATGTCCAGTAGCTTCCCCTTGGCCTCGTCGTCGCTCTGGAACCCTCTCCCCCTCTAGTTTCTTCCTCCTCATGCCACGGCGATCGCCGCCACTGTTCGGCACGTGACCCCATCGTCGTTTTCCTCTGCCCCCTCCTCCTCGAGCCCTCCTGAAGCTCCTACGAGCCCCTCTGCCCCTCCACAAAACCTCCCGACACCGGAAACGGACAGCCACGTCGCACCGCGCTCCAGTGCGCCGATAAGATCGTCGCAGTGGTCGTCCTTATCGGCTCGCCGCCGTTCGGCTATATATAGCCCCTCCCCGTGCCCCCCGAGCTCACCATCGCCTTCACCTCGTTCCCCTACCCCTCCCTAGCTACCTACCCAAGCTCGGGGACCTCTCCTCGCCTCCCTCTGCCGCCATGGCCGCCGGCCGGCTCCGCCTAAATTGGCGCGACGCCGAGCTCCCCTCCTCCTCCAATCGCCACCCGAGACCTCCACTGCCACCACCAAGCTTGCCCCACAGCCTCTCCTTTCCTCCCATGCCCCAGGGAGCTCCCCTCAAAACCGCCCAAGCCACCGTCCGTCGCAGCCGATGTTCCGCTCGCTACAGCGCTCTCTGGCGGGAGTGAAGGCTCGGGATGGATGCGGCCCGTCCTCCTGAGCTCTTGGGTAGGTCGCACGCCATGGGAGACGACCGGAATCGCCGACAGTCGCCATTGGGGTGAGCCCCTGTCTCCGGTCGGGCGCGCGAGTGGAGGAGGAAGAAGACCTGCCAGCGGGCCCGGCTCGCCAGTGACCCAGCCCCTTCCCTTGTTTTTTTAAAAGGGGCAACAGCGGTTGGGCCGGCCCAGGTGGAGCAGCGGCGCCCGCGCGGCTCGGCGAGTGCACAGTCACCGGTGGCTTTCGTCCCAGAACGGCCCAAGTGCATAGTGCACTTTCTCCTTTATCGGTGGATTTGCTGGCAAGGACCTGAATGCAATTATTCATTTTACAGAAAGGTCCCTGGCAGAAGAACCACTATAACTTTTTCTCTGCAACTCCGATCGAGGTGAATCCAAAGCCCACGTCTTCGTCTCTTTGAGCCCGTCATGTTGGTATCATTTTCATACTGTTTTGACACTGTGAAAATGACCATGTTGCCCTTGCCCGTAAACAGCTCCCTCCGAGAGAGAACTGTTTCCGGCAATCATTTTCGTGGACTCTCCGCACTTCTTCCCGATGGTTCCGTCATCCCCAGGCAAGCCACAACTCACATCTGCATAATCGCATTGCAATGTCATAGTTTAACTATTTACTTTTATAGCAAGTATGAAGTATTTGTAAAATGAATTGGATTATGCAATGCTGGAGTAATTTCCTGGATAGGTGACTACCATGCAGAGTACCGGATTGTTAGTGACTAGTAGTTTATCCTCTCGTGGATGCCATGATGATGAGATTACCGTCTATGATTATTCTGGATTTCATCCGGCAGTTCGTGGAGATGAGTTAGTAGCAGTGGCTTAAGCTTACTGGTTACCGGATTTCTAGCCAGATATCGTTTTGACTTGGATTGCTATGATATCGGAGTGTCAGCTAGGACAGAGATTGTTCGGAGATTAGATATTTCATGGTTGATCCAGAGTCACCTGTCCGGACTTATCCGTGCAGCCACATTTGCTGGTATGGGACGGCCTTGACTTGGTCTGATCGCGTGCTCTTTCACCGGTACCACCCTACAGGGAAGGTTATGCGTGCACGCTACCCTGGCCCGGTAGGCGGCGATAACCTTGTGAGCCCAGTTGAGTTATATGGTACCAGGTCCCCGTTTGGGACAGTTTGTTAGCCACGACGGTGGCAGGTGTCATGCGGTGACACAGGGGCCACCCAGGGCAGGACTCCGGGGAAGGATGATCGCCGGTGGTACGATGGGGGAGTCACAGGTCAAGCGGGTTTCGTTGGAGCAACGCTGGTCCACCTGAATGGGATCACAAGGTCAGGTGCTCCATGGTGTGGGTAAAGTGCGCAACCTCTGCAGAGTGTAAAATCTATTTGAATAGTCGTGTCCACAGTATTGGACAGTCCAACCAGACCTCTTTAGGTGGTCAACCATAGTAGTGATAATGTTGGAAGAACTCGTCATAAGATCAGAAGTACTCGGTGGATCATGAGTATTCTGAGGATTGTGAGACAACCCGGAAGAGAGTAAGTTTGTCAGACTTGCAGTGCAGATGGTATCAGGAATATGATACGTTAGCCATGGGATGGCTATGAGATGAGTGGTCGGATGACCACATGATTTGGATTGGTTTTGGAACAGATTCAGATTGTATCCTGAGGTTATTCGGAGTATGGATTAAACCACTTAATATGCTTTACCTTACTGCATCTACTTTAGTAGCTATCTTTCTATGATGTTGTCTTGCCTTAATGCTGATGTTTGTTGTGAGCTTGTGAGTACATTCAAAGTACTCACCTGGCGTGTCATGCCAGTTTGCAGGTCATGCCATGATTGTTGGCTTGTCGAGGATCCCGAGTTTGCGACCTAGGATACGCATTCTAGCCAGAGTCCCTGCGGAGTGGAGTCCATCACCGTCGTCGCTGTTCCACTGCCGAGAGAGTTACTCCGTTGTTAGCATAGAGCTTCCCCGGGCAGGCGTAGTGTCGTCGTGCTGATGTAATCCTTGTACCCTTTGTAACCATATCCATTGTAATAAAGAGCTGATTTGTTATATGCCATATTCCAGAGGACTTGTCCCTGGGCTGGAATACGGGGCATTCCGGAATTCTCTGAGCCGGGGTGCCATAGGCGTTGGTATCAAAGCAGGTCTAGCTATAGGACGCATGGTCTAGGCGCGAGCGTTAGTAACCGGTAGTATAGGATCCAGTTGGTTTGCTGCACTTGTTTGTTGCATTTGTTTGTGCATAGCCTGCATATAGACTAGATGTCTTATCACTAACGATGGATCTGGTGAGTGTAGGTGGCATCGGTTTTGATTCACTACCTGCGCTCTCAAGTTTGCATATTTGTTCCTTGGTGTGGTGTTATCTTCGTCCCAGCAGAGTGATGCCAAGGTGCTTGGTGGTGTCGATCCCTTGTCGGATTGATGCACCGGTACCACACCAATATATTCTCTTCAGCTACCCCTATCATTTCGGTGATAGACAAGTTCTATCCCGGACCGTGCCATTCCACTAGCCGCTTCGACAACCCTTACTGATCCTTGTTATCAGAAAAGGGAAATGCATGCAAGCCTTTCTCTCCACCACTATCTCATTCCGCCACCTATTCTTTGGACGTGTACGGTTTTATTCCGTACGCTTGATGATGATGTGGTCGTAACTTCTATGCTCCGAACCCCGATCAACAAGTTTGTCCTCGCCACCGTGTCCGTCCAGATGGAACCAGTGTTAAACCCGTAATTGGTGTAGCTTTGTTTACACCAATTTTCTTCCACACATGATTCACTTTCATGCACATCGCCACAGCATGTTAGACCGTAATACCGGAGTTCTTGCGAGATTTGTGTGCTTAAGTAGGAATGCATATTATTGCTGTGAATAGTGGTAGAATGTGATATTGCTTGTGTGTGTGATCTTGCTACTTTGTGTGCTTTTGTTTAGTCGTTTCTTTTGTTTATTTGGGCCCTTGGTGTTACCTTATTTTCCCCTTATGGAAGTTGCTCACCGACACTGAATCCAAAGAATCAGTGAAGAGACAGCCATTTGGAAGCACAGCTCAACAATATGGAATTTTCAGCAGGCCGTGTTATATCGGGAATATCGGGCCTGAATACAAATAATATCCTGGCCGGATTGGTTATCAGCATCAAGTTTACATCAGTGCAACTTTCACAGCAGTAATGATCGCATCAGCAAGAAGGCAAATTGTGTACATGATCCACAGTGCATTCCGTGCCAAAGGTATGATTCATATATACAAGGTTTGAGTCTGCTATGAGTACAATTTGAACCCTGCTATGTCTTGGAAACAAGCCAGCATGAGCTATGAACTTAGTGTTCAGCAAGAAGGATAGCCGAATGCCCTGTATGCATAATAGTGAGCTATTTGGGACGCGGATGAACCCTTGCCCGTCTTTCTTTGGTAACGGCACCACGCCTGTGTTCTGAGCTGTTTCAGGCTGTCCGGGGTGGATGCCGACTTTTATTTCTCTTGTCAACAACTGGCCCGTGTTCTGAGCTGCTTTTCGGCCGTCGACCCTATGCTCTGAGCTGTTCTTCGGCCGTCTTAGGGAGCTGCTACTTTCTTCTTATCGACACCGTCTCATGCTCTGAGCTACTTTTCAGCCATCTTGGGTCGGGGTTGATTTACTCCAGTAATGTCCCAGATCTGAGTTGTAAAGACCGTTCTGGTGGCTACTGGTTTGTTCGCCAGTTTTATTCAAGGGTTCAGACGGTCGTTACCCTACAGCTACAACTTGTAAAGTAACATGTCAGCCGGAATATTGCACCTGACAACACCTATGATCCCACGGAGAATCAAGAACACGCCAAGGCCAAGTTCGTCAGCAAAGGATCCAGGCAAAGAGAACCATAATGAAAGAGCATAGTTGTCCATACAGGTATGGTAATGGTACAAATACTCTGGATAGTCTGGCTCGGTACCAGTCACCATGGGTACACACCCACGGGGTCTATTCCATTTGCAAGGACCCCATATCGAGGCAACCCGCTCAGCCAACCAAATATGCTCAGAATTGTCACAAGAAGGCAACCAAGCTGGTCAAGTCAGCCAAAAGATTAACTCAGCAATTCAAATTCAACAACCATGTTAAAGCATTACACGGCCTACCATCCATATAGAGGTACCGACAGACTGAGTAATCAGAAGAATGAACAACAGTCTCGAAGTATGTGTCCTCACATATGGGAATCAGTTAAAGACTAACCTGCCGTGAACAATATTCTGCTGTCAGGACCACTGTCAGTCAAGTCTATGGATAATATCAAAATAAGACCGTACACCTTTATGCTGGTCACGACAGGTGACAGTCAAATATTAGGTAGGAGCTTTATACACAAGACAGTGAAGATACACAAGATGACCCAGCAATCCGTGCGAGAAGTCAGATTCCGCCAGGAGAACGGTACGATTCACAGTACTGTTTTGAGCCTGGAGGACACACAGCCATTTGAAGTCACCCAATGCAATGAGTAAAAGATTTCGTGTCCACCAAGAGAATATGTTCACAACTCAGTGAACGGTCGTGCGTATTGAACCTCAACACGACACGTCCATGAGGAACCACCCTCAGACTTACGAGCAGGGCACATAGTTTGGTCAGGATAATTTATTGCTCCAGACAGGACAGCAGACATAAAAGGATTGGAGTCAGAGTAGCATATGAGGTAAGATTTGCCAGAAAAAGGGTCCAGTGAAGCAAACCACCCCGAAGCAAGGCAGTCAGTCATATGAAATTCAATGGAACAGTATACAAAGGTAAAAAGGAAACCCAAGTTGGAAACGGTTTCCTCAAGTGGAAATATTCATGTTTGATCCCTGAGCAACCAAATCTCGAGGACGAGATTTCTTTAAGGCGGGTAGGTTTGTAACACCCTGGATTTTGCCCATTCTCTTTTTCTTTTGAATTTGGTCCGGATTCGCTTTTCTGTGGCTTAGTAGTCTTGCAACCTGGAGGGATCACTCTTCATTCTTCTTCCTAAGTGGCTTGCCAACTTCAAAACCATCCCAAGACCTTGTCATTTCCATCCTGGATCAACCCCAATATTCTTTTTCTTGGGAATATTCCTTTTTCTATTAAAGGAATAAACATGTTTGTCCTGGGTTGTGAAGTAACCCACATCTCCATCATTCCCAAGATTCCCAAATAATTCTCATAAATTGTTTGTGTCAGATCTTCCACAAATATGTCAAACCCTTCCTTGTCAAGTTCAAAAATATTTCACAAATATTCCTTTTCTGATTCTGCCCCAGCTGGCAGTTTGTGAAGCAAGTACCATTTATATTTGCTTGCTTGATCTCAAACTTTTTGGGCATTCTTTCCTATCCATATCATTGACACATGCCAAAATTCAACTTTATTTGGCTAGTAAATCTCCCTTGGCTAATTTCCAAAGTTTCTGGTCAACTAGAATCTTTTTGAAGCAAGTGCTAACTAGGAGCATCCAAATGAGTTGAAATTTTGCAAGCATCTCCATATGCTCAAATCATGACTCTCCACCAAGTTTCAACCCTATCCAATTATCTATGTGACCACAACATTAAATCTTGGTTTCTGGTCAGATTTTCACATTGTGAACCAACTATATTTTATATTGCACCATAATTGCTGAAAATAATCCAGAGCATTCTACTACTCATATAACCTATCTCCACAAAATTTGGGCTGATTCCATCTTTACAATAATTCCCTAGAATTTTTCTTAGATTCTGGTCAGAGAGGATAGCTGTGAAGGAAGTACCATTTTGGCTTGTCCAAATGGCATGAAATTTTTATGGCACTCTCATATGACCAAATCATCATGCTATACCAAATTTCAGCCCAAGTTGCTACTCCAAGTGAGTGGCACTTCAAGATTGGTTTTCTGGACCAGATTGGTCAGTTGCAAAGCAACCCTATTAAATCTTGGTCCATTTCTCTCCAAACTCCACAGGATTGTAGTCCTTCCTACCCTACCACTCCCAGACATCTTGTTTGGCTCTTATCACTTCTTTGCTCCTCACAGCTTCATGCCCAAGTTTGTTACAGCAAACTTCAGATGAACACTCCCATCTAACCACAGTGCTCCTCATCAATCCATCACCTCCCTGAGACTGTGCCTTGGAGGGACTACCCACTGGACATGATTTGGACGGTCAGGGTGCACCGCGTGCGCCAGTTCACGCGGTGACCACACGGCTGGCATACCAGCCAGCGTGCTCTGGCGATGGAACCACTCGGTTTCGTCCGTTCCTTCGCTCCCTTGCCACCAAACCATGTCCTGTAGCTTCCCCTTGGCCTCCTCGTCGCTCTGGAACCCTCTCCCCCTCTAGTTTCTTCCTCCTCACGCCACGGCGATTGCCGCCACAGTTCGGCACGTGACCCCGTTGTCGTTTTCCTCTGCCCCCTCCTCCTCGAGCCCTCCCGAAGCTCCTACGAGCCCCTCTGCCCCTCCATGAAACCTCCCGACGCCGGAGACGGACAGCCACGTCGCACCGCGCTCCAGTGCGCCGATAAGATCATCGTCGTGGTCGTCCTTATCGGCTAGCCGCCGTTCGGCTATATATAGCCCCTCCCCGCGCCCCCCGAGCTCACCATTGCCTTCACTTCGCTCCCCTACCCCTCTCTAGCTACCTGCCCAAGCTCGAGGACCTCTCCTCGCCTCCCTCTGCCGCCATGGCCTCCGGCCGGCTCCGCCTAAATTGGCGCGACGCCGAGCTCCCCTCCTCCTCCAATCGCCACCCGAGACCTCCACTGCCACCACCAAGCTTACCCCACAGCCTCTCCTTTCCTCCCATGCCCCGGGGAGCTCCCCTCAAAACCGCCCAAGCCACCGTCCGCCGCGGTCGATGTTCCGCTCGCTACGGCGCTCTCTGGCAGGAGTGAAGCCTCGGGATGGATGCGGCCCGTCCTCCTGAGCTCTTGGGTAGGTCGCATGCCACGGGAGACGGCCGGAATCACCAGCAGTCGCCGTCGGGGGGAGCCCCTGTCTTCGATCGGGCACGCGAGTGGAGGAGGAAGAAGAAGACCTGCCAGCGGGCCTGGCTCGCCAGTGACCCAGCCCCTTCCCTTGTTTTTTTAAAAGGGGCAACAGCGGTTGGGCCGGCCCAGGTGGAGCAGCGGCGCTCGCGCGGCTCGGCCAGTGCACAGGCACCGGTGGCTTTCGGCCCAGAACGGCCCGAGTGCACAGTGCACTTTCTCCTTTATCGGTGGATTTGCTGGCAAGGACCTGAATGCAATTATTCATTTTATAGAAAGGTCCCTGGCAGAAGAACCACTATAACTTTTTCTCTGCAACTCCGATCGAGGTGAATCCAAAGCCCACGTCTTCGTCTCTTCGAGCCCGTCATGTTGGTATCATTTTCATACTGTTTTGACACTGTGAAAATGACCATGTTGCCCTTCCCGTAAACAGCTCCCTCCGAGAGAGAACTGTTTCCGGCAATCATTTTCGCGGACTCTCCGCACTTCTTCTCGATGGTTCCATCATCCCCAGGCAAGCCACAACTCTCATCTGCATAATCGCATTGCAATGTCATAGTTTAACTATTTACTTTTATAGCAAGTATGAAGTATTCGTAAAATGAATTGGATTATGCAATGCTGGAGTAATTTCCTGGATAGGTGACTACCATGTAGAGTACCGGATTGTTAGTGACTAGCAGTTTATCCTCTAAGATGACTGCACATTCCTCCTCAACTCCTCATCCACAAAAACAAACAAGTCATTCATCGTCATTCCCTTGCGTCTGCCATGGCCAGCGTGAGTTCTGGGTCGAGAGATTACCACGAGGGAGAGGCAATCATGGAAGCGGCAGCACGAGAGATGTCTCCCCTCGCCGCGAAAGCAGCCAACATGTCCCACCGCGCGGTCGTACCAGCACAGAGGTCCCGCCGCGCCGCCGAAGCAGCACAGAGGTCCCACCGCGCCGTCGATGCAGCAGACTGGTCCGGCCGCGCTGTGGAAGCAGCAGAGATGTCCCGCCGCATCGCGAATGCAGCAGAGATGTCCTCCCACTTCAAGGCAGCCTGGGAAAATATCTCGCGGGCAGGCGAGGACTCTCACAGGCGCATGCGCGCTATGCTCGATGACCTGATGGGTCGGATCTTCGACTAGATGAAGCAGCAGGACGAGATGAATGCCTACTTTGAAAATGCTACCGGCGTCATCCGGGGACTAGGGGAGGACAAGGCGAAGCTCCGCACTGAGCGCGACCTCCTGAGGCCGAAGATCGCCAGAACTACGAAGCAGCACGAGGAGACCACTGCCTTGTTGCAGAGGACTGGCGTCATCGTCGAGAAACTTATGGACGAGAATGCCATGCTCCGCATCGAGCGCCAAAGGCTGGTGGAGGAATCCATGGATGCTCTCTAGAAGCGTCTTGAGGACACGAAAGAGCTCATCGCCGCTCGCCGCGGGAACTAGTCTCCGCGGCCTGCAGCAACGCATCAAGAAAGTAAAGATCAGCGAGCCAGATCGTTGTCTTCCTTCTTCTTCTTCTGCCCTTGTGTATTTCGGGCGTTGCCGCATGTGGCTTTTTTAATTATCTTCCTAGATATGTAAGACAATTATTATCCATTGTCATCGTCCTTATATTCATCAGTCTTGCTATAAGTCACAGTTGATACTATATAGGTCCGTCGGATCTTACATCAAGATCCGTGCAAAACTTTCTTTTTAGATTTTCTTTTTTCTCTCTTAAATCTCAGTCGAGTGAGACATAGCCACGCCATGATACAGGGGCTCGGGCGCCATTAATGGAGATGTTGGGAGAGAGGTGCGTGGCGGATAGAGGTCAAAGGGCTCTCCTCCCAATGAGCACGCACAGGGGTCTGATTGCACGCCTCCCATACTCAAATAGCTACCCCGCACGACACCTCCTAGCCAATAAAAAAAGGGGACGCGTGGCGGCACGTAAATGGTAAGTAGAACACCCACGGTTTCAATAATACTTGTGTTTCCGATTTGTAATGTGATAGCACTTGTTCCAAAATGACTTTGTTGATTGTTAATGTGTGCGCCTTCGCAAATCGGACAAAAAATTTACCACAGCATGTTGGTGCCATATCATGACACCATGCCAAATTTCATGATTTTCAGGCGAGTTTTGGATTTACGGGAATTTTAAAACCAAGTTTCTTGATGTTTCCGGCCGAGCAGAGACGCCCAGATGTTTGAACTCCATTCCCACTTCTTGCATGGGACCTAGAAATTCGCCCAAGTACTCATAAATGATTTTTCAACTAACTTGGCGCAATGGAGCATGCTTGTACTTCAAATTTGAATTATGTGCATTAAATTCCTGGAAATTCAATTACTGTATAAAAAAGGCCAAACGAACCTGGAATAATTCCAAAATTTAGCATGAAACTCCTATTTGGTCTAAGCTGCCTGTGTAAAAAAATCAAGGCGGGAGAAGGCAGTGTATGTCGTTTTGCACACGGAGGTGACACGTTCCCTCTCGGAACCACGAGCCTTCTTGAGAGAAGCTCCAGTTTGCAAGAAGCTTATACCAAAGCTTGTCCCAGTTTGGCCAAAAAAATTACCATAGCATGTTGGTGCCATGTCATGACACCATGCCAAGTTTCATGATTTTCATGCGTGTTTTGGATTTACAGGAATTAAAAAACCAATTTTCTCAATATTTCCGGCCGAGCCACGACGCCTAGATGTTTGAATTTCATTCCCATTTCTTGCATGGGACCTAGAAATTCACCCAAGGACACACATGTGATTTTTCAACCAACTTTGGTGCACTGGAGCATGTGCTTGTAGTTCAAATTTGAATTATGCACATTAAATGCCTAGAAACTCAATTAATGTATAAAAAAGGCCAAACGAACCCAGAATAATTCCAAATTTTAACACGGCACTCATATAGTTCTATGTTGCCTTGTAAAAAATTAAGGGGGGAGGCAGCGTATATCATTTCGCACACAAAGGTGACACGTCCCCCCTCGGGAACCACGAGTCTTCTTGAGAGAAGCTCCGGTTTGCAAGAAGCTTATGCCAAAACTTGTCCCAATTCGGCCAATTTTTTTACCACAGCATGCTGGTGCCATGAATTGTCTCCATGCCAAGTTTCATGATTTTCAGGCGAGTTTGGGATTTATAGGAATTTAAAAACCAAGTATCTCAATGTTCCCGGCCGGGCCACGACGCCCAGATGTTTGAATTTCATTCCCATTCTTGCATGGGACCAATAAATTCACCCAAAGACACACATGTGATTTTTCAACAAACTTTGGTGCACTGGAGCATGTGCTTGTAGTTCAAATTTGAATTATGCACATTAAATGCCTAGAAAGTCAATTAATGCATAAAAATGCCAAACGAACCCAGAATAATTCCAAATTTTAACATGACACTCATGTAGTTGCATGTTCACTGTATATAAATGTTCTAGCAATTCAAACACCATCCTTTCACTCTGTAACACCATTTTGTCTTTCAAAACATAATGAAAAAATCAGGTATACCACAAACAGTTTACTAGCAAGAATCATGTGGGATGCGATATAAAATATCTTGGAGCACCGTCTTGTCTGGCTTACGCAGGAAGCTTCGTCATCTACAGTCCACCGCCCACGCTTGAATCACACTTGCGCGCCAGTTTCTCGTGGCACCAAGCAAAAAATTTCTGCCACCGCGGAAATATCTATCTCCCTGCCCCCTCCCTCCCACCAAAAGCCACATTTCCACTACTCCTCCTTGCTTTCCAAGTTCAAACCTTCACTGCTGCTTACTGGCAGCTCAGCCTCCTCGCCAGTGACCCTTCTTCTTGCAACGCCGCCTCCTCACCGGCGATCCTTCTTCTTGCAGTGCCACCTCCTCGCCGCCAACCCTTCTTCTTGCTGCGCAGCCTCCTCGCCGGCGACCCTTCTTCTTGCTGCGTGGCCTCATCGATATGGTCAGGTAATCCACACCCCACCCACACCATCCTCCTCCTTCCCCGTCCCACATGCCCCGACCAATGGCGCGACACCTTCCGCCGAAATCACTGGCCCCGTCCTCAAATTAAGCACCGCCCACAGCCATTTTGCATGCAGTATAACATGGAGCTCAGTAGCATCTGGCAGCGGAGAGGCAAATCACGGCCACACACGCGGATGAGGTCGCTATGGCTGCCATGCGTTCCGACCGCCAGATCTTGGAGGAGCACCTAGTCTTCGAGGCCACCATCAACACCGCCACGCGATTGTCTACTTTAAAATATAGTTCGTGCTATTTTCTCGAGGCCACCACCAGTGCCTTCTAGTGATTTTTCCTCTATAATGTTAATATGCAATCTGATATTCTGAAATGTAATGTTCAGTTAACAGTTTGGTCCAACAATTGCTACATTTCGTAGTACTGTTCTCAAGCATTCTTTGTTTTGTTAACTATCCTATCTTCTAGTACATGTTTCTATTCTGCAATGTCGTGCTCAGTTAATTAGGTTTATGTTCCATGCTATTATTATTTATCTCCATGCTCATAATTAGGTTTATGTTCCATGCTATAACTGCTATGGTTCTCGAGTCTACAATAACCACGAGACTCGGAGGAAGACTCATATGCATGTGTGGAATAATAAACGGTAAAATGTATTCCTAGTCTAGCCTCTAAGACTAGCTCAAGTGTTGCATGATGGTCCTGTTTTCCTGATCATGGGCATGTCTATGCCAGGAACTTTGAGGGCGCAATGTTAGAAGAACATTTGTGTTGAATCGACCCGAATTGATGTTATGCTATGAGATACATTCGTCACAAGTTAATGGTTAATAACACAGAGATGGTTAACGTTTGCATGATTCCTTAGACCATGAGAGTATCGGGTTTCTTCATGCTTGCTTCATGAACTTTGGGGTTTGTTAAACGTCATCCGTAAATGGGTGGCTATTACGGCGGCTTACGGGTTCATGGAAAAGTGTGTCAAGTAACTTGATAGCTCAAGATTGGGATTTGCTCCTCCGGCGATGGAGAGATATCTCTGGGCCCTCTCGGTGTTACGGTATCCATCATCATCTGGCCAGACACAATGTGATTTGATCACAGGGATGCCAGAACGCGGTAACGAGAAAAGAGAACAATAACAGTAACGAGGTAACTAGCATAGTAGACAAGTTGTTGATCCACGGGAATGCCAACATGTCTCACCTCGAGTATTTGTAACATATCGTGAAGCAACAGGAATAGCACACGGCAACTGGAGGTTCACTCGAATATTCATTCGTGTGGGTATAGGGGTCAATATGGGTGTCCACGGCTCCGATGCTGATCATTGATCGGAAAGTGTTCCGGTCATGTCTATACTTCACCGAACCTATAGGGTCACACGCTTAAGGGTCATCTATCTGCTGAATACCAGATAGGGAGTCTGAGAGAAAGTCACCAAAAAAAGTTTCGGAGACAACGGAAGAGTTCCGGAGAGAGAGAACACCGAAAGAGTTTCGGTAAAACCGAAAAGGTGTTTCGGAATATATTATTAGGTCAAATAGGGTTTCGGCATCGCATGGAAATTTTGGTAGCTTCGGTTTGTTTCAAAACCTTAGAAGCCATGTAAAACAAGTTTTTGCATGAACCGATTAGAGGCGTCTAACTTGGTTTTGCAGGAGGGTTTGCTTGTGCATGTGATGTGGTATAGCAGTGCTCATAATAATTTGATTATGTATGAGATGACTATATGATGTAAATTGATTAACATGACCTGCGTGTCATGATTTGGCATGATGGCTGGAGCCATATGATTGCACTTTAAATGACCTGCGTGTCAACCTTGAGTAATGCATTATTTTATTAAGCTATAGAGATAGCAATATTATCTGGTGCATCGACAAGGTAGTGGCAATCTTCGCGAAGGTGAACACCGACGCGAATGCCGAAGACGAAGGAATGAAAGACTTCTCCGTCAGAAAGGGCTATACCATATCATGCTATTATGAATTGCCTGAGATGTTTATCCCTTATGTTGCACCCTTCTTGATTGTGCAATAGTCGCTTTTTATTAGGGTGATCTCTCACTTCAAAATATCAAAGTAGTTAGTGTTCACCCAAGTGTAGCACCGTCTGTAATTCGTATCTTTTCGGGGTGCGCCATGTCCACATGGGTACGAACGAATCGAGAGGAATGAGGCGGGTGAGGTTAGACCTCGCAGCAAGATCACTTGGTTGTCTTTGACGTTCAGGCAGGATCGTCCTGAGCTCGGAACACACCCATCGAAAGATGAACAAGAGTCACATGGAGATGTGGTCGGCAAGTTTGCCTACCAATTGAAATTCTCGTCATCAGTGATGTCCACATCAATGGCGTTGAATCGAAGTGTGGGTCTTGTATCACTCACAAATCAATTATGACAGATATTGATTTGAGTGGGAGCGCACTGTTGAATTAACTTGTTTAATTCTCAGAGCAATTAATTATGAACTCTGTCTAAGTGTGATTTGCAAAATAGTTGTAGAATAATGGCTCGTGTTTCCACCTTCCCTGTTAAAATTGAATAGCTGTTAAATATCTAGTTAAAACTTTACGGTTGGTAACGTAATGTGAGGATTGTCCTCAAGAGTGTCGAGAAGGACTTTGTCCCATCGCATACTTTCGGTATTCTCTCGCTTATGCTATGGATCATGTAACTCTCGTCCTTCGATCCAAAAGCTAGAATTCTGTTTCAGTCAAGTGCAATATGTTTGCTTCCATGAGACCCGAACTTCAAAAGTTTGGATAGTTATGTGATATTCATGGAATCTGAAAATCATTTTCAGAGACAGGCAAAGGTTAAAAGATATGAGATATCCAAAGCAGTGTTTGTTTGCAAACTATTAGTAAAGGAGTTTACTATGCATTAGACTGATAAGAGAGGGATCCAGAAGAACGCCTGTCATATGATGAAAGGTGAATAAAACAACAACTTAAAGAGAAAGGAAGTGTCCAAAGGGTGTTAGTGAAACTTTCATGCCTAGGAAGTCCGGGGCTAACGCCACTCTTAAGTTGGGTGCTTCTTCTGGAAGTAGGAGAAATACTAAAAGTTAAACTGTTAGAAGTATAAAGGCAAAAAGAAAGAAGACTGGAATATCTAGCTCATGTATGAATGTCATACAAGTTTTTGATGTATAGAAGGCTGGTCAAAGATATAGTTCTTGGGAATTATGATTAAATTGTTAATCACTAATTCTTGGGTATTGTGAGTTAATCACAAAGATACCCGCTCGATTGCTTTCTGTTGCAACTCGATGTAAGAACTACTATGGCCTGAAAGACTAGCCAGGAATGAGGTTTAGGTATACACATGGAACATAGTAAATGTTACTATACCTTCCATCGGTGTATTACCATCTGTATTTATTTTCATAATTCATTTAGAGTTTCACAAACAATAGCCCATTGCATAAGGTATCTTGCAAGAAGGTTGTTCATAAGAGAACTTTTAATGTTCGGTATTATGAATAACATAAGGGCCATACTTTCATTACGAATGAGATGTATGTTATGAATATTGATAATAATACATTACCTCTGGGTTTACTTTAATAATTCATTTTAGAGTTTCATACACTCTAGCCCATTGCACAATGTTTGTTGCAAAAGAGTTGTTCATAAAAACAACAATTGTTGTTCAGTATTATGAATAACATGAAGGGCCATGCTTCCATCCAAGATGGGACGTATGTTATGAATATTGATGGTAATATGATACATCCATAACACTGACGCTAAATGTCGCAAGACTAAAAGAATACCACACAAGTGTGGCACTGCATTTGGTCACATTGGAGAAACCCGCATGGAAAATTCCATTATGATGGATTTTGAAGTCGTTTGATTTTGAATCATCTGAAACTTGCAAATTTCCTCCGAAAAGTGAAGTGACTGAAATACCGTTCACAGGCCATAAGGAATGAGCAACAAACTTATTGGTGATCATACATTTTGATGTGTGTAGTTCAATAAATGTTGTTGCAAGTAGTGGATTTATCTATCTTCAGAAATGACTCAAGTAGATATATGGATATTTACTTGATGAGACGTAAGTCTGGATCTTTTGAAATCATTCGAAAGGTTTTCAAATATGAAGTAGAAGTTACTGTAACAAGAAAATTATGTTTCTACTATTTGATTGCAGAAAGGAATATTTGAGTTACAAGTTTAGCGAATGTCTGATGAGTTGTGAAAGGGGTTTCATAACTTGCACCTCCCGGAACACCACTGCAAGTGGAAAGTCTGTGAAGATGTAATCAAACCATTTATGACATGGTAAGATCAAAGATGACATAAATAAATTTGCCATTATCCCTTTTAAAGAGTGATGCTTTAGAGACTGCGGCTTTTACACTGAAAAGAGCTCCATCGGGTCTGTTGAAATGACACCATGGTATGGTACGCCCAACAATGTTATATCTTTTCTTAAACATTTGGAATATGGGGCTTGTGTAAAAGGTTACAAACCTATTCCAAATCAGACAAGTGCTAATTTGTAGGTTATCCCAAGTCATTGGGTATTCCTCCCTCACTATACCGAGGCAAATAGGTTTGCCACAAAGGACGGTATGCTTTTTGAAGAAAATGGTTCTTTCAAAAAGGTGAGTGGGAGAATAGTGCAACTCGACGAGATAAACAGTAACTTCGTCATCAGGTCAAAGGAAAGAGACCTTGGAAGTAATTCCAGAGTTTCCTACTACGACTGATACGGAAGTATCTACAATAAAATGTATGGACTTCGGTCGAACTTGCAGCTGAACCACGTAGGCAAGGCTCGTGCAAACCTCTCAGGTGCGCAAATGAGATATTGTTGTTAGACAACAGTATACCTACGATACACAAGGAAGCGTTGATGGGCCCTGACTCCAGAATTGGCTAAATGCCAATACAATCCGAGATAGTCTCCATATAAATGTTTCAAGATTAAAACCTTGATACACCTTTCGGAAGACTTAGAGTCTAACGAATTTTATGGAACTAAAAACTGAGACGGGTAAAAATGTTTTATCCATAAAGCTCGACTTGTTGCAATAACGAGTTCAAGGAGTTGACGACGATGAGGTTGTTTCATCGTAGCGATGCTTAAAGTCGGTTCGGGTTGAACTAGCAATTAATACATATTTCAATCATGAGATATGAAACAAAGGATGACAAAAGGATTTCCATCTGATGGAAATAAAACCAAGGACTTGCATGTGTTACAGTCCAAGGTATTTTGTCATTCCAGAGGATGCTAGTAAGTATGCAAACTTCAGAGTTCCAGCAATGGACAGAAGAGAGCAAAATGGAGTTGGAATCTTCGTGTTTTGATGAAATGGTCAAAGGGGTTTGACTTCATCAATGGGTAATGAAGATGCTTATGATTCAAGAAAGTAAGTGGGAGCATAATAAAATTTCTAAAAACGTTGTGTGCTTGACACATTGTTAATTGGAAATAAATTTCTTGACACGAATTAGGACTTCATTTGAAAATAGTTTTTCGATGAAGTGCTTGGGCTAAATCGCCTTTATATTAGGCATGATAATCTATGGAGATAGATTTACCTAATGGGGCTGAGCAAAGATACATATTGACAAGATGCTAAAACTTTTTAGCATTTAAAACGCCAAGGAGTGGTTCTTGCCAAAGTCACATGGAAAGAGTTTTTGCAATACTCGGTGTCCCTAAAACACTGATGAGCAAAATACATGATGGAGATTCCACACACCTTTGTGTTTGGATTAATCATGTATTCCATGGTATGTGAAACAACCAGATATGTCCAATACTCCCAAAGTTGTTGCGAGTATAGATACCAAAGTGATCAAAAGTACTGATCATGGGACAACAGTGAAAAAGGTCATTGAATACTATAGTAGCACTGATGACATGTTTTCTCGCAAGCGGAGATCATGAAGAGTTCGTTGTAAAAGGTTACATCGATACAGTCTTCATCCATGCTCCAAGCGATTTTCGATTTAAATTGAGGGGTTTTGTGTAACACACAATATGGTGGCACAGTAGTTGGAAATTGTTCCAAACAAGTTACTGTGGCGAATTCTATAACAGAGGCGAAGTATGTTGCCACTTTTAAAAGCGACAAAGAAGATGTTGAATCATATAGTTCATTCATGAACTTAGTATGGTTCCAAGATGGCTTTTGTCAATGGGACACTACTGCAGGTAGTTGCTCCATAACTCAGTCTGAGGAATCCAGGTTCGACCTGTGATTCACATACATACAAAACCAAGTCCACACAAAATATGGATTTTGTGAAAGCGTGAAAACGCGAGGATATGCAAAGATACACACAGAGCTGAAATCGTCAGATCCGTTGGACATCAGGCTATACCACAAGCGAAGCATATTTACACCGGTATGCCACAGGTGTGAAGTGCATTAGCATTAACTAGATTATTGACTCTAGTGCAAGTGGGAGTCTATAGGAGATATGCCCTAGAGGCAATAATAAATATTATTATTTATCTCCATGCTCATAATTAGGTTTATGTTCCATGCTATAACTGCTATGGTTCTCGAGTCTACAATAACCACGAGGCTCGGAGGAAGACTCATATGCACGTGTGGAATAATAAACGGTAAAATGTATTCCTAGTCTAGCCTCTAAGACTAGCTCAAGTGTTGCATGATGGTCCTGTTTTCCTGATCATGGGCATGTCTATGCCAGCAACTTTGAGGGCACAATGTTAGAAGAACATTTGTGTTGAATCGACCCGAATTGATGTTATGCTATGAGATACATTCGTCACAAGTTAATGGTTAATAACACAGAGATGGTTAACGTTTGCATGATTCCTTAGACCATGAGAGTATCGGGTTTCTTCATGCTTGCTTCATGAACTTTGGGGTTTGTTAAACGTCATCCATAAATGGGTGGCTATTACGGCGGCTTACGGGTTCATGGAAAAGTGTGTCAAGTAACTTGATAGCTCAAGATTGGGATTTGCTCCTCCGGTGATGGAGAGATATCTCTGGGCCCTCTCGGTGTTACGGTATCCATCATCGTCTGGCCAGACACAATGTGATTTGATCACAGGGATGCCGGAACGCGGTAACAAGAAAAGAGAACAATACCAGTAACGAGGTAACTAGCATAGTGGACAAGTTGTTGATCCACGGGAATGCCAACATGTCTCACCTCGGGTATTTGTAACATATCGTGAAGCAATAGGAATAGCACACGGCAACTGGAGGTTCACTCGAATATTCATTCGTGTGGGTATAGGGGTCAATATGGGTGTACACGGCTCCGATGCTGATCATCGATCGGAAAGTGTTCCGGTCATGTCTATACTTCACCGAACCTATAGGCTCACACGCTTAAGGGTCATCTATCTGCTGAATACTAGACAGGGAGTCTGAGAGAAAGTCACCGAAAAAAGTTTCATAGACAACGGAAGAGTTCCGGAGAGAGAGAACACCGAAAGAGTTTCGGTAAAACCGAAAAGTTTTTTTGGAATATATTATTAGGTCAAATATGGTTTCGGCATTGCATGGAAATTTTCAGAGGATGTCAGAATTGGTCTGGGAACTTCTGGGAATTTTCAGAGAGAAAAAACCGGAAATGTTCCGGAGCTGCCGTAACCGCTGTTGTTGCTTTTCGCTGATGAAAACTACCATACCGGAAATGTTTCGGAACACGCCCAGAATAATTTTAGAGGGTACCAGAAATGTTCTGGGACCTTCTGGAATTTTTCAGAAAAACATTCGCGGAAAACATCTTGTCTCAGCGCGAGGGGACAAGATCCCACGAATCGGGGGTGCTTGTTTGGTGGCTTTTTGTCTAGGGAGCATGCATGTTTCATGGAGACATGTTGGTGGCTTGTTGCCCCCCCCCCCCCATGGGGGGGCACATGTGTGGCCGGCCCAAGGGGTGTCCCCTTGGTGTCCCCATGATGCCTCCCTTGCATTACCATTATGCCCTTTCATGTGTGACATGAAGCTTGGGTATTTTGGTATTTCAACATCCCACCCCACCCCTTACCTTGGCCTATAAAAGGAGGAGTTGGGGCTGCCATCTCCTTCATCCCTTGCTCTCATACTCATGCCATGCATTATCTGGCTTCTCTCTCCCTCCCACAAAAAGAGTTTCGTAGAGCCGAAAGGCTGTCTGGGTTCCGGTGGGAACTAGTTCTGGACGGCGAAGCCCTGCCGGATAGATGACACCGTATGTGTGCAACTCTGTAGAGAGGTCGTAGTTTCGATCTTAGTGCCCGAGGGGCTGTTCGAGAGTGCCTCCTGAAGGGCTGTCCATGTGACGGTCCTAGTTCTGTGAGTCCTCCCGAAGGGCTGTCCGCGATACCGTCCGGGGGACTGTCCGACCTCCTCCCGGAGGGCTGTCCGGGTGGCGGATGAGGGTATATATCCTCGCGGTTGGGAGGTTGTAAATCCTAGCTGCGGGGATCTGCACCGCCGATCATCATCGACTCTACTTCCGCTGCGCTACGAGTCGGTAACGAATATGATCAAACCTTGTATGCAGTCTCCATAGTGGTCCTGGGCTGGTGCGTAGGTCGGAAAAAATTTGTTTTCTGCTGTGTTACCCTACAGGAGACACTGCGGTTTACCATCGAGGTTTGCTCATGCATGGTCCTTACACTAATAGCACATTATTGTGCAGTTGCAGGAATCATTCTAATATTTAGGTTTCTTACAATTTGGTCTTGCACATGTAGGTCCTGCTGTCAGAGGCTTAGACCCACTGTTCGACCCATTTTGCATATGGGGAAATGAGATGTCCATGAATATCAGTCAAGTCAAGAAACTCAGAAAGATTGTTAGGATGAAGAAACTTGCGACGAATAACAGCAAGATCTTTGTTTGCACAATGAAGAAGACATCAGTCAACTATAGGATGGTACTGACTCTTTTACCTTGTTTTTACCCCTTGCGCCATTTCAAAATTTATAACAATGATTTATGCATATCTTTGTTTTCAGTATTTTTCAAAGCAGTTCACTGATGATTACCTCTCAAACCACCTGCATGGTCAAGAGGCGAGGAAGGTATTCATTCAACACCGATGGTACAATATTGAAGTCTTCCTGAAGAGGACGAAGGTTGGGCAGGCAATTATCCATGGCCACTAGCCTAAAGTTGCAAGGACATTCAACATCACTGAAGGCTCAATATTTGCCTTCCGCTTCTGCAGTTTCCCAGAAGAGATTCATCTGTCTATTTATCGTGTATGATGCTACTTTTCCAAAGGTTTTCAATGTTGCATGTGAAACTTGGTGTTGTTGTGTAATGGCGTAGCTAGCTATATCCCTCTTTGGTGTAACTGAGTGCTGAAGCTATCTGATGTAATTCGATTATGAAATCCTGGTTGCCGTTATACGGATATGAAATATCTGGTGTGTTTTATAAGAAATGTCAATTTGATTACTACATGGATTATCAATTATAGGCTAATTACCCTACTTATTGGGGTTTTCTATTGCAGACGGTTACTCAAACAACACTATGGGCGATGAACTCAAACAACCCACACGGTTTCTAGAAAGTAGGCGTGTTGGATCAACTAACAATCACACACGGGTTCCGGCAGAGAACTGTTTGCGTTAGGCCACCTTGCACAAACGTTTCCACACAAAAAACTGTGTGATATACATACGAACGGAAAAGTTTTTCTAGGATTCACCGTGTGGGATGTACATACGAACGGAAATGATTGGGTTTCGATGCCTCGCCCGATCGCACACGAGCTCATTTTGCCCCCGCCTATGTGGCCGGAGGGCCTATCCCCAACGGTTTCTGGGTCGTGTGGGAAGGACCCCCCCCCTATCGCACACACTCACTAGGCGACGGTTTAAAACTCCGTGCGAAAAGGGGGTAAAAACCGTTTGTATAGCACGTCACTGCACCAGTGATAGTGCCCAGTGCCAGTTGTTATTTTTTGCTTGTTTTTTACTTCATAGAATTTCAGTACCAAACGAAGTCCAAATGCCACGAAACTTTTTGGTGATTTTTTTCTGGACAGAAGACAACTTCGGAGCCAAGGAAGTGCCCGAGGGGAGGCCCGTGGAGCCCACAAGGCACCTGGGCATGCCAGAGGCCCCTGGCGCGCCCTGGTCAGTAGTGGGGCCAACAGGCCCCCTCTCCACCGCCTATCAGATCTATAAATAATCTAAAATCCCCAAAACCCTAGGGGAGTTGAGAGATCAGAAGTTCCGCCGCCGCAAGCCTCTGTAGCCATGAAAAACCAATCTGGACCCTGTTCCGGCACCCTCCCGGAGGGGGAAATCATCACCGGAGGCCATCTTCATCATCCCTATGGCCACCATGATGAGGAGGGAGTAGTCCACCCTCGGGGCTGATGGTTTATACTAGTAGCGATGTGTTTTATCTCTCTCTCTCTCTCGTGTTCTTGATTTGGCACAATCTTCATGTATCGCGAGCTTTGTTAATATAGTTGGATCATATGGTGTTTTCCCCTCTCTATCTTGTTGTGATGAATTGAGTTTTCCCTTTGAGATTTCGTAATTATCAGATTGAATATTTTTATGGATTTTAGAGCACTTTATATATGTCTTGCATATGAATACCCGTGGTGACAATGGGGTATTATATTGATTCACTTGATATATGTTTTGGCACTCAACTCACGGATTCCTGAGGTGACATTGGGGTAATCTATGCATAGGGGTTGATGCATGTTTTCGTCCTACTTTCTTTGGTAGAAATCTTGGGGCACTCTTTGAGGTTCTTTGGGTTGGATTGAGTATTATGAATCTTAAATTGTTTGATGTGTATTGTATAATTAACTCATGGATACTTGTGGTGACATTAGAGTATCTAGGTGACATTAGAGTTGGTTGATGCGTATCATATGGTGTTATTTTAGTACAAACTCTAGGTCTATTTGTGACACTTATAGGTATAGCTCAATAGATCGATTGGAAAAGATAACTTTAAGGTGGTTTTGTACCCTACAAACAATTTCTTCTTATGTTCTCTGCTAGATAAGAACTTTGGAGTGATTCTTCGTTGCACATTGAGCGATTGTTATATGATCCAATTATATTAGCATTGTTGAGAGACTGCACTAGCGAAAGTATGAACCCTAGGCCTCATTTTCAAGCATTGCAATACCGTTTGTGCTCACTTTTGTTACTTGCTACCTTGCTGTTTTTTATTGTTACTATTACAAAAATCAATATCTACTATCATTACTACACTTGTATCACCATCTCGTCGCCGAACTAGTGCACCTATACAATTTACCATTGTATTTGGTGTGTTGCGGACACAAGAGACTCTTTGTTATTTGGTTGCAGGGTTGTTTGAGAGAGACCATCTTCATCCTACGCCTCCCACGGATTGATAAACCTTAGGTCATCCACTTGAGGGAAAATTGCTACTGTCCTACAAAACTCTACGCTTAGAGACCCAACACGAGACTACAAGAATAAAGTTGCATAGTAGACATCAAGCTCTTTTCTGGTGCCGTTGCCGGGGAGGTGAGTGCTTGAAGGTATATATTTAGATGTTGCAATTGAATCTTTTAGTTTCTTGTTTATCACTAGTTTGGTTTATAAAAGAAAACAAAAAATGGAATTGAGGTGGCCTCATATTATTCGTCTTTATCATGTCTTTCTTGAAAATGATGGATCGGAAAATTGTGCTCAATTGATAGAAGAAGAATTTAACAAAATGTTTGGCATAAAATCTTTGAATGATGAGCATGATTGCAATGTTGCTAGTATGAATTCTTTGAATATCCATGATCCTAGTGATATGCAAAGCCATAAGCTTGGGGATGATATGTTTGATGAAGATGATATTTTTAGTCCCCCAAGTTTTGATGAGCAAGTTTATTATGATGAAAGCATGCCTCATATTTATGGTGATTAGATTGATGAAAGTGGGTTTGGAAGAGTGTCAACTTTATGTAATAATGATCCCACTATTTTCGAGGGTGTTGAATCTTATTGTAATAATTATGAAAGTGGATCTGGAGAGGTCATGACTTTATTTATTGATAAATACACTATTTTGGAAAAGGTTTCAATTGATTATGACAACAAAGTTGCTATCTATGATGATTATGGTGATGACATGTATGCTATAAAGAGTAATAATAACCATGAAACTTGTCACCATGATTTTAGTTTTCAATCACATGATAGTTATTTTGTTGAATTTGCTCCCACTACTATTGATGAGAATAAATTTGCTTATGTGGACAGTAATAAAATTTCTATGCCTTTAAACCATGAAAAGAATGCTTTATCACTAAATGGGTATTTAAGATCTGGTTGGGGATTGTTAAAAAAATGGGCTAGGCCCATGTACAATTTATGAAATCTCAAAGAGGTCGATAAATAAAATGGTAAGTGGTGGTACTAAAGTTTAGTCCCACCCCACTACTGGAAGAAGTCTTTGACCTCTTTATATAGTGGATTCTCTCCACCAGAGTAAGTAATGTATTGAGAAGAGAAACAGAAGACCACATGCCCGCGCTTGCCTCGCCTCTCCCTGCATGGTCGGGGTTGTGGCTGTCGGGACCCTGGGACTGGGGGTACCCAGGCCCGTCTGCCTACGGCCCAGGACGCAGTGCGTACTGCAAGCCCAGTACAGCCCGTCTTGAAGGTTGCATGAGAAAGACCCTCGTGAGGGCCCCCGCCTCGCAAGGCACACGTCGCCGAGGACTTCCTTAGGCCCCCTCGCAGGGCAGCCTCCCCAAGCTGCCTCCCGAGGCCCTCTCGCGGGAGGATACACCGAGGTCGCCAAGCCATGCCTCGTGCCGCACGTGGATGATGCGAGCCACGACGAGCGTCGCCAGGGCCCCTGCGAGCGGGCGCGGATGGTAAGGCTTTCCTCTTTGGTGATAAAGGAACAGGGCCAGCGCGCGGGTTCCCAAGGCAGCCCCAAGGTTTCCTCTTTGGTGCTAGAAGACCAGGACGGCGGGCTCGCCAGGACGGAGGTCATCGCCGAGCCCACCTGCGCGTCACTGCCAGAAGCTTTAGCAGGCGGAGACCACCTTTTCTCAGGATAAGATGTACTCCTGATCCCCTTTGAAATTGGCCGTTGTGGGCACCCTTCCCGCCTAGTGTTTTGGGGGAAGAGGACTGGGCCAGTACAAGTATAGCTAGACCACCACCTTATAGAGGGATCGAGTTCATCCACCCCTCAAGCCCGGAGACGCTCCTCAAGCCTCCCGGGGAAACTAGTACTCATGCAGTCATCCTCCTCCCGAGGCAATCCAACCACAAAGTAGGAGTAGAGTTTTACACCGCAGAGTGGCCCGAACCTCAGTAAACTGATGTGTTCTTCGTTCTTCTCTCATGCAGGGATCTCGTGAGAGCTTGGCCGTGGGGTTGAGTGCAGCTAATAGGGCGAGGTGATGAGTAGCGAGCACGTCACTGAGTTCGAACCTTCCTTGGGTCCGCGGAGCCCCGGTTTCGGCATTTGGCGTGCCAGGTAGGGGGCGTGCCTCTCTTCTTCCGTTCCGGTCAGGTTTCAACTGTTGGAAATATGCCCTAGAGGCAATAATAAAGTGGTTATTATTATATTTCCTTGTTCATGATAATTGTCTATTGTTCATGCTATAATTGTGTTATCCGGAAATCGTAATACATGTGTGAATACATAGACCACAACATGTCCCTAGTGAGCCTCTAGTTGACTAGCTCGTTGATCAATAGATGGTTACGATTTCCTGACCATGGACATTGGATGTCGTTGATAACGGGATCACATCATTAGGAGAATGATGTGATGGACAAGACCCAATCCTAAGCATAGCACTAGATCGTGTAGTTCGTTTGCTAGAGCTTTTCTAATGTCAAGTATCATTTCCTTAGACCATGAGATTGTGCAACTCCCGGATACCGTAGGAATGCTTTGGGTGTATCAAACGTCACAACGTAACTGGGTGACCATAAAGGTGCACTACAGGTATCTCTGAAAGTGTCTGTTGGGTTGGCACGAATCGAGACTGGGATTTGTCACTCCATATGACAGAGAGGTATCTCTGGGCCCACTCGGTAATGGATCATCATAATGAGCTCAATGTGACTAAAGAGTTAGCCACGGGATCATGCGTTACGGAATGAGTAAAGAGACTTGCTGGTAACGAGATTGAACAAGGTATAGGGATACCGACGATCGAATCTCGGGCAAGTATCATACCGGTAGACAAAGGGAATTGTATACGGGATTGATTGAATCCTCGACATCGTGATTCATCCGATGAGATCATCGTGGAACATGTGGGAGCCAACATGGGTATCCAGATCCCGCTGTTGGTTATTGGCCAAAGAGATGTCTCGGTCATGTCTGCATGGTTCCCGAACCCGTAGGGTCTACACACTTAAGGTTCGGTGACGCTAGAGTTGTTATGGGAAATAGTATGTGGTTACCGAATGTTTTTCGGAGTCTCGGATGAGATCCCGGATGGCACGAGGAAATCCAGAATGGTCCAGAGGTGAAGATTTATATATGGGAAGTCTTCATACGGTCACCGGAAGTGTTCGGGGGTTTTCCGGTATTGTACCGGGACCACCGAAGGGGTTCCGGGGGTCCACCGGGAGGGTCCACCTGCCCCGAAGGGCCCTATGGGCTGTATGGGGGAGGGAACCAGCCCCTAAGCGGGCTGGGCACCATCCCCCCCCCTAGGGCCCATGGGCCTAGGGTTGGGGAAACCCTAAAGGGGGGCGCCCCCCTTGGCTTGGGGGGGCAAGCCCCCTCCCCCTGGCCGCCGCCCCCCTCTAGATCTGATCTAGAGGGGCCGACCCCCCTTCCCCCTTTGCCCTATAAATAGAGGGGAGGAGGGAGGGCAGCAGCACCTGATCCCTGGCGCAGCCCTCCCCCTCTCCAACACCTCCTCCTCCTCCTCCGTTGAGCTTGGCGAAGCCCTGCCGGAGAACTGCAAATTCCACCACCACGACGTCGTGCTGCTGGAGCTGTCTTCCCCAACCTCTCCCTCCTCCTTGCTGGATCAAGGCACAGGAGACGTCACCGGGCTGCACGTGTGTTGAACGCGGAGGCACCATTGTTCGGTGCTTAGATCGGAATCAACCGCGATCTGAATCGCTGCGTGTACGACTCCCCCAACCGCGTTCTTGCAACGCTTCCGCATCGCGATCTTCAAGGGCATGAAGATGCACTCCTCTCTCTCTCTCGTTGCTAGTCTCTCCATAGATTGATCTTGGTGATGCGTAGGAAAAAATTTTGATTTACTACTACGTTCCCCAACAGTGGCATCATGAGCCAGGTCTATGCGTAGTTTCTTGCACGAGTAGAACACAAGTTGTTGTGGGCGTCGATTTTTTCAATTTACTTGCCGTTACTAGTCTTATCTTGATTCAGCGGCATCGTGGGATGAAGCGGCCCGGACCGACCTTACACATACGCTTACGTGAGACAGGTTCCACCGACTGACATGCACTAGTTGCATAATGTGGCTAGCGGGTGTCTGTCTCTCCCACTTTAGTCGGATCAGATTCGATGAAAAGGGTCCTTATGAAGGGTAAATAGAAATTGGCATATCACGTTGTGGTTGTGGCATAGGTAAGAAACGTTCTTGCCAGAAACCTATAGCAGCCACGTAAAAAAATTTGCAACAACAATTAGAGGACGTCTAACTTGTTCTTACAGCATATGCCGTGTGATGTGATATGGCCAAAAGGATGTGATGAATGATATATGTGATGTATGAGATTGATCATGTTCTTGTAATAGGAATCACGACTTGCATGTCGATGAGTATGACAACCGGCAGGAGCCATGGGAGTTGTCTTAATTTATTGTATGACCTGCGTGTCAATGAAAAACGCCATGTAATTACTTTACTTTATTGCTAACCATTAGCCATAGTAGTAGAAGTAATAGTTGGCGAGGCAACTTCATGAAGACACGATGATGGAGATCATGGTTTCATGCCGGTGACGATGATGATCATGGTGCCCCGAAGATGGAGATCAAAAGGAGCAAAATGATATTGGCCGTATCATGTCACTATTTGATTGCATGTGATGTTTATCATGTTTACATCTTATTTGCTTAGAACGACGGTAGCATAAATAAGATGATCCCTCGCTAAAATTTCAAGAAAGTCTTCCCCCTAACTGTGCACCGTTGCGAAGGTTCGTTGTTTCGAAGCACCACGTGATGATCGGGTGTGATAGATTCTAACGTTCGAATACAACGGGTGTAAGCCAGATTTACACATGCAAAACACTTAGGTTGACTTGACGAGCCTAGCATGTACAGACATGGCCTCGGAACACGGAAGACCGAAAGGTCGAACATGAGTCGTATAGAAGATACGATCAACATGGAGATGTTCACCGTTGATGACTAGCCCGTCTCACGTGATGATCGGACACGGCCTAGTCGATTCGGATCATGTATCACTTAGATGACTAGAGGGATGTCTATCTGAGTGGGAGTTCATAGAATAATTTGATTAGATGAACTTAATTGTCATGAACTTAGTCTAAAATCTTTACAATATGTCTTGTAGATCAAATGGCCCACGCTAATGTTGCCCTCAACTTCAACGCGTTCCTAGAGAAAACCAAACTGAAAGACGATGGTAGCAACTACACGGACTAGGTCCGTAACCTGAGGATCATCCTCATAGCTGCCAAGAAAGCTTATGTCCTTGAAGCACCGCTAGGTGACGCACCTGTTTTCCCAGCAACTCAAGACGTTATGAACGCCTGGCAGTCGCGTAGTGATGATTACTCCCTGGTTCAGTGCGGCATGCTTTACAGCTTAGAACCGGGGCTCCAAAAGCGTTTTGAGCAACACGGGGCATATGAGATGTTCCAAGAGCTGAAAATGGTTTTCCAAGCTCATGCCCGGGTCGAGAGATATGAAGTCTCCGACAAGTTCTACAGTTGTAAGATGGAGGAGAATAGTTCTGTCAGCGAGCATATACTCAAAATGTCTGGGTTGCACAACCGCTTGTCTCAGCTGGGAGTTAATCTCCCGGATGACGCGGTCGTTGACAGAATCCTTCAGTCGCTTCCACCTAGCTACAAGAGCTTTGTGATGAACTTCAATATGCAGGGGATGGAAAAAACCATTCCTGAGGTATATTCAATGCTGAAATCAGCGGAGGTGGAGATCAAAAAGGAACATCAAGTGTTGATGGTGAATAAAACCACTAAGTTCAAGAAAGGCAAGGGTAAAAAGAACTTCAAGAAGGACGGCAAGGGAGTTGCCACGCCCGGTAAGCAAGCTACCGGGAAGAAGCCAAAGAATGGACCCAAGCTTGAGACTAAATGCTTTTATTGCAAGGGAAACGGTCACTGGAAGCGGAACTGCCCCAAGTACTTAGCGGATAAGAAGGCCGGCAATACCAAAGGTATATGTGATATACATGTTATTGATGTGTACCTTACCAGCGCTCGTAGTAGCTCCTGGGTATTTGATACCGGTGCGGTTGCTCATATTTGTAACTCAAAACAGGAGCTGCGGAATAAGCGGAGACTGGCGAAGGACGAGGTGACGATGCGCGTCGGGAATGGTTCCAAGGTCGATGTGATCGCCGTCGGCACGCTACCTCTACATCTGCCTACGGGATTAGTTTTAAACCTCAATAATTGTTATTTAGTACCAGCTTTGAGCTTGAACATTGTATCAGGATCTCGTTTGATGTGAGATGGCTACTCATTTAAATCCGAGAATAATGGTTGTTCTATTTATATGAGAGATATGTTTTATGGTCATGCCCCGCTGGTCAATGGTTTATTCTTATTGAATCTCGAACGTGATGTTACACATATTCATAGTGTGAATGCCAAAAGATGTAAGGTTGATAATGATAGTCCCACATACTTGTGGCACTGCCGCCTTGGTCACATTGGTGTCAAACGCATGAAGAAACTCCATGCAGATGGACTTTTGGAGTCTCTTGATTATGAATCATTTGACACGTGCGAACCATGCCTCATGGGCAAAATGACCAAGACTCCGTTCTCCGGAACAATGGAGCGAGCAACCAACTTATTGGAAATCATACATACTGATGTGTGCGGTCCAATGAGCGTTGAGGCTCGCGGTGGTTATCGTTATGTTCTCACCCTCACTGATGACTTAAGTAGATATGGGTATGTCTACTTAATGAAACACAAGTCTGAGACCTTCGAAAAGTTCAAGGAATTTCAGAGTGAGGTTGAGAATCAACGTGACAGAAAAATAAAGTTCTTATGATCAGATCGTGGAGGGGAATATTTGAGTCACGAGTTTGGCACGCACTTAAGGAAATGTGGAATTGTTTCACAACTCACGCCGCCTGGAACACCTCAGCGTAATGGTGTGTCCGAACGTCGTAATCGCACTCTATTAGATATGGTGCGATCTATGATGTCTCTTACCGATCTACCGCTATCATTTTGGGGTTATGCTTTAGAGACTGCCGCATTCACTTTAAATAGGGCTCCATCGAAATCTGTTGAGACGACACCGTATGAATTATGGTTTGGGAAGAAACCTAAGCTGTCGTTTCTGAAAGTTTGGGGATGCGATGCTTATGTCAAGAAACTTCAACCTGAAAAGCTCGAACCCAAATCGGAAAAATGTGTCTTCATAGGATACCCTAAAGAAACTATTGGGTGTACCTTCTACCTTAGATCCAAAGGCAAGATCTTTGTTGCCAAGAATGGATCCTTTCTGGAGAAAGAGTTTCTCTCGAAAGAAGTAAGTGGGAGGAAGGTAGAGCTTGATGAGGTAACCCCTCTTGAACCGGAGAGTAGCGCAGCTCAGGAAGATGTTTCTGTGGTGCCTGCACCGACTAGAAAGGAAGTTAATGATGATGATCATGAAACTTCGGATCAAGTTGCTACTGAACTTCGTAGGTCCACGAGGACACGTTCCGCACCAGAGTGGTACGGCAACCCTGTCCTGGAAATCATGTTGTTAGACAACGGTGAACCTTCGAACTATGAAGAAGCAATGGCGGGCCCGGATTCCAACAAATGGCTTGAAGCCATGAAATCCGAGATAGGATCCATGTATGAAAACGAAGTATGGACTTTGACAGACTTGCCCGATGATCGGCAAGCCATAGAGAACAAATGGATCTTTAAGAAGAAGACAGACGCGGATGGTAATGTGACCATCTATAAGGCTCGACTTCTCGCTAAGGGTTATCGACAAGTTCAAGGGGTTGACTACGATGAGACCTTCTCACCCGTAGTGAAGCTGAAGTCTGTCCGAATCATGTTAGCAATTGCCGCATTCTATGATTATGAGATATGGTAAATGGACGTCAAAACGGCATTCCTTAATGGTTTCCTTAAGGAAGAGTTGTATATGATGCAGCCGGAAGGTTTTGTCGATCCTAATAATGCTGACAAGGTATGCAAGCTCCAGCACTCAATTTATGGGCTGGTGCAAGCATCTCGGAGTTGGAACATTCGCTTTGATGAGATGATCAAAGTGTTTGGGTTTACACAGACTTATGGAGAAGCCTGTGTTTACAAGAAAGTGAGTGGGAGCTCTGTAGCATTTCTCATATTATATGTGGATGACATACTATTAATGGGAAATGATATAGAATTCTTGGAAAGCATAAAGGCCTACTTGAATAAGTGTATTTCAATGAAGGACCTTGGAGAAGCTGCTTACATATTAGGCATCAAGATCTATAGAGATAGATCGAGACGCCTCATTGGTCTTTCGCAAAGCACATACCTTGACAAGATATTGAAGAAGTTCAATATGGATCAGTCCAAGAAGGGGTTCTTGCCTGTATTGCAAGGTGTGAGATTGAGCACGGCTCAATGCCCGACCTCGGCAGAAGATAGAGAAAAGATGAGTGTCATCCCCTATGCCTCAGCCATAGGGTCTATTATGTATGCCATGCTATGTACCAGACCTGATGTGAACCTCGCCGTAAGTTTGGTAGGAAGGTACCAAAGTAATCCCGGCATGGAACACTGGACAACGGTCAAGAACATCCTGAAGTACCTGAAAGGACTAAGGATATGTTTCTCGTTTATGGAGGTGACGAAGAGCTCGTCGTAAAGGGTTACGTCGATGCTAGCTTCGACACAGATCTGGATGACTCTAAGTCACAAACCGGATACGTGTATATTTTGAATGGTGGGGCAGTCAGCTGGTGCAGTTGCAAGAAAAGCGTCGTGGCGGGATCTACATGTGAAGCGGAGTACATAGCAGCCTCGGAGGCAGCACAGGAAGCAGTCTCGATGAAGGAGTTCATCACCAACCTAGGAGTTATTCCCAATGCGTCGGGCCCAATGACTCTCTTCTGTGACAACACTGGAGCTATTGCCCTTGCCAAGGAGCCCAGGTTTTACAAGAAGACCAGGCATATCAAGCGTCGCTTCAACTCCATTCGTGAACATGTTCAAGATGGAGACATAGATATTTGTAAAGTGCATACGGATCTGAATGTCGCAGATCCGTTGACTAAACCTCTTCCACGAGCAAAACATGATCAACACCAGAACTCTATGGGTGTTCGATTCATCACAATGTAACTAGATTATTGCCTCTAGTGCAAGTGGGAGACTATTGGAAATATGCCCTAGAGGCAATAATAAAGTGGTTATTATTATATTTCCTTGTTCATGATAATTGTCTATTGTTCGTGCTATAATTGTGTTATCCGGAAATCGTAATACATGTGTGAATACATAGACCACAACATGTCCCTAGTGAGCCTCTAGTTGACTAGCTCGTTGATCAATAGATGGTTACGATTTCCTGACCATGGACATTGGATGTCGTTGATAACGGGATCACATCATTAGGAGAATGATGTGATGGACAAGACCCAATCCTAAGCATAGCACTAGATCGTGTAGTTCGTTTGCTAGAGCTTTTCTAATATCAAGTATCATTTCCTTAGACCATGAGATTGTGCAACTCCCGGATACCGTAGGAATGCTTTGGGTGTATCAAACGTCACAACGTAACTGGGTGACCATAAAGGTGCACTGCAGGTATCTCCGAAAGTGTTTGTTGGGTTGGCACGAATCGAGACTGGGATTTGTCACTCCGTATGACGGAGAGGTATCTCTGGGCCCACTCGGTAATGCATCATCATAATGAGCTCAATGTGACTAAAGAGTTAGCCACGGGATCATGCGTTACGGAACGAGTAAAGAGACTTGCCGGTAACGAGATTGAACAAGGTATAGGGATACCGACGATCGAATCTCGAGCAAGTATCATACCGGTAGACAAAGGGAATTGTATACGGGATTGATTGAATCCTCGACATCGTGGTTCATCCGATGAGATCATCGTGGAACATGTGGGAGCCAACATGGGTATCCAGATCCCGCTGTTGGTTATTGGCCGGAGAGATGTCTCGGTCATGTCTGCATGGTTCCCGAACCCGTAGGGTCTACACACTTAAGGTTCGGTGACGCTAGAGTTGTTATGGGAAATAGTATGTGGTTACCGAATGTTGTTCGGAGTCCCGGATGAGATCCCGGACATCACGAGGAGTTCCGGAATGGTCCGGAGGTGAAGATTTATATATGGGAAGTCTTCATACGGTCACCGGAAGTGTTCGGGGGTTTTCCGGTATTGTACCGGGACCACCGAAGGGGTTCCGGGGGTCCACCGGGAGGGTCCACCTGCCCCGGAGGGCCCTATGGGCTGTATGGGGGAGGGAACCAGCCCCTAAGTGGGCTGGGCGCCATCCCCCCCTAGGGCCCATGCACCTAGGGTTGGGGAAACCCTAAAGGGGGGAGCCCCCCTTGGCTTGGGGGGGCAAGCCCCCTCCCCCTGGCCGCCGCCCCCCTCTAGATCTGATCTAGAGGGGCCGGCCCCCCTTCCCCCTTGGCCCTATAAATAGAGGGGAGGAGGGAGGGCAGCAGCACCTGATCCCTGGCGCAGCCCTCCCCCTCTCCAACACCTCCTCCTCCTCCGTTGAGCTTGGTGAAGCCCTGCCGGAGAACTGCAAGTTCCACCACCACGCCGTCGTGCTGCTGGAGCTGTCTTCCCCAACCTCTCCCTCCTCCTTGCTGGATTAAGGCACGGGAGACGTCACCGGGTTGCACGTGTGTTGAACGTGGAGGCACCGTTGTTCAGTGCTTAGATCGGAATCGACCGCGATCTGAATCGCTGCGTGTACGACTCCTCCAACCGCGTTCTTGCAACGCTTCCACATCGCGATCTTCAAGGGTATGAAGATGCACTCCTCTCTCTCTCGTTGCTAGGCTCTCCATAGATTGATCTTGGTGAAGCGTAGGAAATTTTTTTTGATTTACTACTACGTTCCCCAACATCAACTACACCGATGATGGCTCGTATCCGCGTCAGTATTTCCCTGAAGAGGAAGGGATGATGCAGTACAGCTTCGGTAGGTATTTCCCTTAGTTATGAAACCAAGGTTATCGAACCAGTAGGAGAACCAAGCAACAATATGTAAACGGTACCTGCACACAAAGAACAACTACTTCCAACCCGACGCGTAAGAGGGGTTGTCAATCCCTCTCGGGTAAAAGGTAGATTGGTTTGTATGATTTTGGATAAACAGATCTCGTAATAAAAAAAATAAAAAAAATAAAGAAAAAGTGCAGCAAGGTATTTTTGGGTTTTTAGAATAATAGATCTGAAAACAAAAGCAAATAAAAATAGATCTCAAAGCCAATATGATAAAGAATAGACCCGGGGGCCGTAGATTTCACTAGTGGCTTCTCTCGAGAAAAATAGCATACGGCGCGTAAGAAAATTACTGTTGGGCAATTGATAGAACTTCAAATAATTATGACGATATCCAGGCAATGATCATTATATAGGCATCACGTCCAAGATTAGTAGACCGACTCCTGCCTGCATCTACTACTATTACTCCACACATCGACCGTTATCCAGCATGCATCTAGTGTATTAAGTTCATGGAAAAATGGAGTAATGCAATAAGAACGATGACATGATGTAGACAAGATCTATTCATGTAGGAATAGACCCCATTTTGTTATCCTTAATAGCAACGATCAATACGTGTCTTGCTGCCCCTTCTGTCACTGGGAAAGAACACCGCACGACCGAACCCATCACAAAGCACCTCTTCCCATGGCAAGAAAATTCGATCTAGTTGGCCTAACTAAACCAAAGATTCGAAGAAGAAATACGAGGCTATAAGTAATCATGCATATAAGAGATCAAAGAGACTCAAATAACTTTCATGGATAAATAGATCTGATCATAAACTCAAAGTTCATCAGATCCCAACAAACACACCGCAAAAAGAGTTACATCAAATAGATCTCCAAGAGACCATTGTATTGAGAATCAAAAGAGAGAGAGGAAGCCATCTAGCTACTAACTACGGACCCGTAGGTCTACAATGAGCTACTCACACATCATCGAAGAGGCACCAATGAGGATGATGAACCCCTCCGTGATGGTGTCTAGATTGGATATGGTGGTTCTGGAACTTGCGGCGGCTGGAATTGTGTTTCGTCGACTCCCCTAGGGTTTTTGGATTTTCGGGGTATTTATAGAGCAAAGAGGCGGTGCGGGAGGCGGCTGAGGAGGGCACAACCCACCAGGGCGCGCCAGGGCCCCCAGGCGCGCCCAGGTGGGTTGTGCTCCCCTCGGAGCCCCCTCTGGTACTTCTTTGGCCCAACAGGTGTCTTCTGGTCCAGAAAAATTCTCCAAAAAGTTTCGCTGCGTTTGGACTCCGTTTGGTATTGATTTTCTGTGAAGTAAAAAACAAGCAAAAAACAGCAACTAGCACTGGGCACTATTTCAATAGGTTAGTCCCAAAAAAAGATATAAAGTTGTTATAAAATGATTGTAAAACATCCAAGAATGATAATATAACAGCATGGAAGAAGCAAAAATTATAGATACGTTGGAGATGTAACAGCATCCCCAAGCTTAATTCCTACTCATCCTCGAGTAGGTAAATGATAAAAACAAAAATTTTGATGTGGAATGCTGCCTAACATGTTCATCAGATATTCTTTTCTTTTGTAGCATGGACATTTGGACTTTTATATGGTTCAGAGCAATATGTAGTTTTGACATGAAGATTTCAATACTCAAGCATATCAACAAGCAACCATGTCTTTCAAAATATCAACACTAAAGCAAGTTATCCCTAGCCCTTTATGCTCAATCATTGATCCATTCATGAAACACACTCGCATATTAGCTACACCCAATGCTCAAGTACGATCATAGTGCCCCTTAGTTGGTGCTTTATAAGAGAAGATGGAGACTCAAATAAACATAAAAATTGCATAAAGTAAATAGAAAGGCCCTTCACAGAGGGAAGTAGGGATTTGTAGAGGTGCTAGAGCTCAAAGCGAAAAAAAATAGAGATAAAACATTTTGGGTGGCATGCCTTTCGTGTCAACGAAAACGATCGAGTAGTTCCCAATACTTTCCATGCTAGATATATCATAGGCGGTTCCCAAACAGAAAATAAAGTTTATTCCTTTTTCCACCATACTTTCACATTCCACGGCTAGCCGTATCCATGGGTGCCGTCCATACCAACACTTTCCAAGGAATTTATTATTTGACAACATAAAGTAAATTCATTTTTCATTTCGAGACTGGGCATCCCTAATACCTTTGTCATACTCTCGTGCAATGACAAGTGGATAAATACTCATCTTGAGAATAACACATCTAGCATGGAAAAATATCAGCCACCCCCTACCGTTTCATGAGCGGTACGAGCACACAAAAAGGAAATTTATTTTGAAAATTAGAGATGACACATACAAATTTGCTTAGAACGGCACGGAAATACCGCATATAGGTAGGTATGGGGGACTCATATGACAAAACTATGTTTAAGGATTTTGGATGCACAAGTAGTATTCCTACTTAGTACAAGTGAAGGCTAGCAAAAAGATTGAGAAGCATCCAACCAAGAAACGAAAATCTCATAACCGAGCATTAAGCATAACTAACACTGAATAATGCACCACGAGTAGGATGTAATTTCATTGCATAACTATTGACTTTCGTGCTTGCGTAGGGAATCACAAACCTTAACACCAATATTCTTACTAAAGCACAATTAGTCACCAACATGACTCACATATCACTATCATCATATCGCCAAACTATTACAAAGAATCAAGTTTATTTTGTCCAATGATCTTCATGAAAGTTTTTATTATATCCCTCTTGAATATCTATCACCTTGGGACTAGTTTCATATGTTGCTTTTGATAGCTCAAACAAATCTAAGTGAAGAACATGAGCATAAATGTTTTTCGTCTATCAAAATAATATAAGTGAAGCATGAGAGAATTTCTTCAAAAATTTACTAACTCTCAAATAAATCTAAGTGAAGCATGAGAGAATTTCTTCAAAAATATTAAAGCACACCGTGCTCAAAAAGATATAAGTGAAGCACTAGAGCAATTCCATAGCTCAAAAAATTTAAGTGAAGCACATAGAGCAATTCTAGCAAATCATAGTATAATTTTGGCTCTCACAAATAGGTGTGTTCAGCAAGTATACTTGACACAAAACAAAAAGCAAAACAAGCAAAGACTCATATAATACAAGATGCTCCAAGAAAAACTCGTGATATGTGATGAATAAAAATATAGCTCCAAGTAAAATACCGATGGTCGTTAGAAGAAAGAGGGGATGCCACCCGGGGCATCCCCAAGCTTAGTTGCTTGTTTCTCCTTGAATATTGACTTGGGATGCCATGGGGCATCCCCAAGCTTAGGCTTTTCTTACTCCTTATTCCTTCATCCATCGTGATCTCACCCAAAACTTGAAAACTTCAATCACACAAAACTCAACAAAAACCTTCGTGAGATCCGTTAGTATAAGAAAACCAATCTTTACTTTAAGTATTGTAGAAAACCCATTAAAATTTTGTTATTGCATTATATCTACTGTATTCTAACTGTACCATGGCTTATACCCCCCGATACAATCCATAGAATTATCAAAATAAGCACACAATGCAAAGAAAACAGAATCTGTCAAAAACAGAACTGTCTGTAAAGACTCGAAGTTTACTCATACTTCTGTAACTCCAAAAATTCTGAAAAATTAGGAAAACAGAGGAAATTTGTATATCAATCTTGTGTAAAAAACTCAGAATGTTTCGTCTCTTCTGTGAATCTAGACAATTATTTTACAGGACGCAAAAGTTTCTGTTTTTCAACAAGATCAAATCAACTATCACCAAAGCTATCCCAAAGGCTTTACATGGCACAAACACTAATTAAAACATAAAAAACACAATCATAACAGAGGCATAATTTTTCAAACACTCAAGAATAGAAATAAAAAGGCAAAAATAAATTTTATTCATTGGGTTGCCTCCCAACAAGCGATATCGTTTTACGCCCCTAGCTAGGCATAAAGCATAGATCTAAGTATTGTCATCTTTAGTTCTAGATCCATAAGAAGCCCTCATGATTGATTCATATGGTGGCTTGATTCTTGTTCTAGGGAAGTGTTCTATTCCCTTTCTTAGTGGAAATTGAAATTTAATATTGCCTTCTTTCATATCAATCATGGCACCTATAGTACGTAAAAACGGTCTACCAAGTATAATAGGACAAGACAGATTGCAATCAATATCAAGAACAATAAAATCTATGGGCACATAATTCCTACTTGCAAGAATAAGAACATCATTAATCCTTCCCATAAGCTTTTTAATAGTAGAATCCGCCAAGTGCAAATTTAAAGAACACTCTTCAATATTGGTAAGACCAAGCACATCACATAAAGACTTCGGAATTGTGGAAACACTAGCACCCAAATCACATAAAGCAAAACACTCATAATTTTTAATCTTGACTTTGATGGTAGGTTCCCATTCATCATGTAATTTTCTCAGAATCGAGATCTCTAATTCCAACTTTTCTTCCATAGCTTTCATCATGGCATCTACGATATGTTTAGTAAAAGCTTTATTTTGTTCATAAGCATGGGGTGAATTTATCATGGATTGCAACAAAGAAATACAATCAATCAAAGAGCAATTATCATAATTAAAGTCTTTGTAATCCAAAAGAGTGGGCACATCACTAGTTAAAGTTTTGACCTCTCCAAACCCACTTTTATCAATTTTTTCATCAAGATTTTCACCCTCTGAATTATCGGGATGCCTTCTAACTAAAGTTGACTCTTCTTCAGTCCCTTTATCATCAATTTTAATCTTAATAAACAAGGAATCAATAGAAGAAACACCAATCACTTTAAGATCTTCATCATTTTTATGAAAGCAATCACTAGAAAATGCTCTTTCTAAAAATTCTCTTTTAGCTCTAAGCATAGCGGTTCTTTTCTTACTTTCATCCATAGAAACATATAAAGCTTTATATGATTCCTAAACTTTGGGTACAAAAATTTTCAACTTGAGATTTTCTACATCGTGAGAAATCCTATCAATGCTTCTAGACATATCATCAATCTTATTCAACTTTTCTTCTATCGTATTATTGAAAACCTTTTGAGCATTGATAAATTCTTTAATATTATTCTCAAGATCAGAGGTGTTCCTATTATTATTATAAGAAGGATTACCATAGGAACCACCATAATTATTAGAGGAATTTCCAGGAAAAGGCCTAGGATTAAAATTACCTGTATAAGCATTGTCATTAAAATTGTTTCGCGAGACAAAATTCACATCTACAGAATCACTATTTTGCTCAATCAAAGTAGACAAAGGCACATCATTAAGATCAATAGGAGCATTTTTATTAGCAACCAATTTCATAAGAGCATCAACTTTTTCACTCAAAGAATTTAGTTCTTCAACCGAATTAACTTTTTTACTGGTAGCTGCTCTTTCGGTATTCCATTGTGCATAATTTTCCATAATATTATCAAGAAATTTAGTGGCTTCACCCAAAGTAATTTCCATAAAAGTACCACCCACGGCGGAATCTAAAAGATTTCTAGAAACAAAATTCAATCCCGCATAAAAAAATTGTATGATCATCCAAAGCTTTAAACCATGAGTAGGACAATTTCTTAGCATCAATTTCATTCTTTCCCAAGATTGTGCAACATGTTCATGCTCAAGTTGCTTAAAATTCATGATCTGAGTTCTAAGGGAAATAATTTTTGCGGGCGGAAAATACTTAGTAATGAAAGCATCTTTGCATTTATCCCAATAATCGATACTATTGTGAGGCAAAGAAGAAAACCAAATTTTTGCGCGATCTCGCAACGAAAATGGAAATAATTTCAACTTCACAATATCATTGTCCACATCTTTTTTCTTTTGCATATCGCATAATTCTATGAATGTGTTAAGATGGGACGCGGCATCCTCATTAGGAGTACCAGAAAACTGATCTTTCATAACAAGATTCAACAAAGCGGCATTAATATCACAAGATTCCGCACTAGTGGCGGGGGGAGCAATCGGAGTGCTAATAAAATCATTGTTGTTGGTATTGGAAAAGGCACACAACTTGGTGTTCTCTTGAGTCATCGTGACTACGCAAACAAGATTGTACACGAAAACAGATCTGACGAGAAAACGGCGAACGAAAAAGAGGGCGAATAAAACGGCAATTTTTTGTGAAGTGGGGGAGATGAAAACGAGAGGCAAATGGCAAATAATGTAAATTGCAAGGAGATGAGATTTATGATTAGGGACCTGATAGATTTTCATGATGTCTCCCCGGCAACGGCGCTAGAAATCCTTTCTTGATGGCTCGTATCCGTGTCAGTATTTCCCCGAAGAGGAAGGGATGATGCAGTACAGCTTCGGTAGGTATTTCCCTCAGTTATGAAACCAAGGTTATCGAACTAGTAGGAGAACCAAGCAACACTATGTAAACAGTACCTACACACAAAGAACAAATACTTGCAACCCGATGCGTAAAAGGTAGATTGGTTTGTATGATTTTGGATAAATAGATCTCGCAATAAAACAAAATAAAATAAATAAAGAAAAAGTGCAGCAAGGTATTTTTGGCTTTTTAGAATAATAGATCTGAAAACAAAAGCAAATAAAAATAGATCTCCAAGCAAATATGATAAAGAATAGACCCGGGGGCCGTAGATTTCACTAGTGGCTTCTCTCGAGAAAAATAGCATACGGCGGGTAAACAAATTACTTTTGGGCAATTGATAGAACTTCAAATAATTATGACGATATCCAAGCAATGATCATTATATAGGCATCACGTCCAAGATTAGTAGACCGACTCCTGCCTGCATCTACTACTATTACTCCACAGATCGACCGCTATCCAGCATGCATCTAGTGTATTAAGTTCATGGAAAACGGAGTAATGCAATAAGAACGATGACATGATGTAGACAAGATCTATTCATGTAGGAATAGACCAAATTTTGTAATCCTTAATAGCAACGATCAATACGTGTCTTGCTGCCCCTTCTGTCACTGGGAAAGAACACCGCACGACCGAACCCATCACAAAGCACCTCTTCCCATGGCAAGAAAATTTGATCTAGTCGGCCTAACTAAACCAAAGATTCAAAGAAGAAATACGAGGCTATAAGTAATCATGCATATAAGAGATCAAAGAAACTCAAATAACTTTCATGGATAAATAGATCTGATCATAAACTCAAAGTTCATCGGATCCGAACAAACACATCGCAAAAAGAGTTACATCAAATAGATCTCCAAGAGACCATTGTATTGAGAATCAAAAGAGAGAGAGGAATCCATCTAGCTACTAACTACGGACCCGTAGGTCTACAATGAACTACTCACGCATCATCAGAGAGGCACCAATGAGGATGATGAACCCCTCCGTGATGGTCTCTAGATTGGATCTGGTGGTTCTGGAACTTGCAGCGGCTGGAATTGTGTTTCGTCGACTCCCCTAGGGTTTTTGGATTTTCGGGGTATTTATAGAGCAAAGAGGCGGTGCGGGATGCGGCCGAGGTGGGCACAACCCACCAGGGTTCTTTGTGATCATATTGAGCTCCCATAAAAATATTGGCCATAGTTAAATAGGGGAAATTGCATTTTCCTATTTAATGCCAATATTGCATTTTGGGCCCTTTCTAAAGGAACTACCATTTTGGTAGTGAGGAAAAATCCCAAATAAATTGTGGAGCTTCTCCTATTCATATCTTCACCATTTACATCAAAAACCAAGTTCCAAAGTTAAATGTTTGAGCACAGCATCCATTTGCAAATTCTGTTCAGATTTTCAGTTTGCAAAGGAAGTGCTTGAACCCTTGCTCTAATTGAGCTGAAATTTTTCATGGTGATTCACATTTCTAAATCACCCATGGAAACCAAAAATCAGCTCAATCCATTTGTCCACAGCATTTTTCTGAAGTTTCTGTCCATTCCAAAGCTATGTGAAGGAAGTACCACTGTGGTATATCCAAATGAGCTAAAATTTTACCACCACCTCCATAATTCCAAATAACCTCCCTCCACAAAAATTCACTTCATTTCATTGAACCATTTGAGCACAACTTCAAAATCCCTTTCTGGACCAAATTTTGCATTGTGAAGGAACTATGTGCAAATGAGGTCCAAATGACTTCAAATTTTGCTAGCACCTAGTCCTTCCTACCCTATTTCATTGTGACAAGAATCCAACCCTATTCCCTCAGCCATCTCTCCATAAATCTCCACCCAAGTTCCTATCCAGAACCTGTTTTGGACCCCCTCGATCAACCTAGACTCTTCTTGGTTCACCCAGAGCCATATCTTATCTATTTGAGCAGTGGGAAACATGTTAGACAAGGTTCCAGGGCCATCCAGTGTCTTGGACACGTGGTGCCGGTGGTGACCACACCTCTAGTCGGCAGCCGGCGTGAACTGTGGCAAAACCGTCGCGGTCCGGCCACCTCCCGCAGCCGCAGCTTGTCCGGGAGTGCCAACGCGCTGCCCATCGCACACATACACCTTCTGGAGCCATCTCCTCCTCGTGCCCTAGCCCTTGGTCGTCTCTGCCGTCGCCGATGCTCTGCTGGAACGCCGCCAGCTCGCCGCGTGTCCAGAAGCTCCGGCCGGTGTCGCGAGCCTCTCCCCGCGGCTATAAGTAGCGCCCCCGAGCTCCTTCTCCTCACCAGCAACCCCTCAGTCCACCAAGTCGAGCTCCTGGAGCCCTACCTCTCCAATGGCCGCGAGCCCGCCGCTGGATCCCCTCGCCCATTCCGCGCCCCGGTCCTTCCCCTCCCCTTCATCTTCGCCCTCGGCATTCCCTAAGTACCCGCAGACCGCCGCCGCCCGCCATTTTCTTTCTGGGGAGCCCTGCTGGCGCGGCCCCCTCGAAACTCCTCCGCCGCCGTGCTCCGGCCCTGAGGCGCCGGCGTTCTGGTCCATCTCAGGCAACCCCGCGGGTACCCACGGACGCGCCATGGGGCAGCGGAGCCCATGCACTCGCCAGCCGGCCCTCTCGCGCCGTCATGCGACCGCTACGCCGGCGGCCGAGCGCTCCGGCCTCTGCTTCTGTCTTCATGCGGAAGAGGATGACCAGGGAAGGAGGGGGAGATAAGGTGGGCCTAGCCCGTCAGCGGCCCACCGTTTTTTTTAAGAAAGGGAGCAGCAGTGGTGCAGGCCGGCCCAGTAACAACAGCAGTCCCAGCCGCTTTCGGCCTAGTTCGGCCCAGGCGCACAGTACACTTTATTCTTTTTCCAGAAAAAAACTGCTGAGGACCCGTATGCAAATATTTATATTACAGAAAGGTCCCTGGCAGTAAAACTCTCACAACTTTTTGCCCACACCTCCAAATCAGGTGAATCCAACGCCCACGTCTTCGTCTCGTCGAGCCCGTTCCGATGGAGTCATTTTCATAATGTTTACACATAGTGGAAATGACCATTTTGCCCTTGCCCTCTATCAGCCCTTCGAGAGAGAACGGTTTTCGGCGATCCTTCCGCGGCTTCACCGCACTTCTTCCCGGAGTAATTTTTTGACCCCAGGCAAGCCGACCATCTGATATATGCCCTAAAGCATTGCTCTATGTTATTCTTTTATGTTTAACCTAATAATGATGCCCGTGCTAGAACTACTTAAATTCCTGTTAGTTTATATTCATCATTTACATTACTGGATCATGATTATCATTCCTGTGTTAATGACTTATTATGATGCTATACGGAGATAGTTTGTTGTGCTTATGCCATTGTTACCTCATACATAGTTAACACCGGGTCAAGTTACTCATGATGGACATACCTGCCGGTAAAGTGCTTGCTAAAACTAAACATAGCTGGTTGATCTTGAGTCACCTGTCCGGGCTTATTCGTGCAACCACATTTGCCGGTATGGGACGGCCTTGACTTGGTCTGGCTCCATGCTCTTTCACCGGTACCTCCATGCAGGGAGGGTTATGCGTGCGTGCTACCCTGATCAGGTAGACGGCGATAACCCTGTGAGCCCAGTTGTTTGTTTGCGCGCGGTCCCCGTTTGGGACAGTTTAGTTGGGCCACGACGGTGGCTGGTGTCACGGGGTGACACAGGGGCCACCTAGGGCTTGACTCCGGGGGAGGATGATTGCCGGTGGTACGATGGGAGAGTCACGGGTCAGGCAGGTTTCGTTGGAGCAACGCTGGTCCACCCAAATGGGATCCCGAGGTCAGGTGCTCCATGGTGTGGGTAAAGTGTGCAACCTCTGCAGAGTGTAAAATCTATTCGAATAGCCGCGTCCACGGTATTGGACAGCCCGTCCAGACCTCACTAGGTGGTCAACCGTAATGATGATAATAATGGTGGAAGAACCTGTCCTGCATAGACATCAGATGTTGTCAGAGATATGGTATGTTAGCCATGGGATGGCTATGGAAGAGATGGTCAGATGACCGAAAGACTTGGATTGGGTTTGGATCGGATTCAGATTGGATCATGAGATTATTCAGAGTATGGATTATTTACTTGATATGCTTTACTTTACTGTATTTCACCTTAGTAGTTATCTTGCTGGATAAACCTGTTATGACTTGATGGTTAATCTTGCTAAATAGGTATGCTATGCCATGTCATGATAATTAATGATGCTCTAATAACTTATGCATGCTCGAATGCCATGGATGCATTGCTTGGTGTATATGTTAGTTTGGTTTGCTTGCGAGTACATTCAAAAGTACTCAGCGGCCTTCAATGTGGCCAGGTTCACATAAGGATCCGTCGTCGAGGAGCTGGAGCATTCGCAGGCTAGGAGTGTAACCCAGTCAGATCCCTGTGAATTGGAGCCGCACCAAGACCATGCTGCCTTATATAGAGCCTTTCCGCTGCCATCACCATTGTAAAATCTCATGTAAGACTTATATACCCATTAATAGAAATGCCTGTGTTCATGATACTTGTTGTAAACGCGCATGCCAGAGTGATTTCCTGGGCTGGTATGCGTGGCGACCATCTGGCTACAGTGGTAATCAGGCGGGGCGCCACAATGGATGGTGTCAGAGCAGCCAGGCTGACTATAGGTTATCCCTAGCCAGATTTTATTGTCTTGTGCTCAGTAGAAAGCCCAGATGGATTTCAGCCATCTTTTGCCAACCAGGCACGGCTACTATTGATCATAAGGCAACCCCCCATAGGTTTTGGCTCCATCAGACCCAACTCTCGTGGCCTTTGCCTCCGGTGTGAAATGCTCGCACCCGGCAACGACCCATGAGCCCTGAACCCCCTAGGTAAACCAGATATCCTTACCCTGCTTGCTAGCCATGCCATTTCTCTCCTTAACTCTAGTTTCCTGTGGGAAGCACTTAGAAATTCTATCTCTCCCCAGCAACCCTAGTGTTGCACAACCATAGCTATCGTGCATCGAGTATAATGTTCCCTCGGGAAGTGGTAGAAGCTTGACACCATTGCTACCAGGAGCACCGTGTGGTTTCGCTTCTAAATCCTCAGAGGTGCATCGAGTGCGCTATACTAGTTATACTAGTGGATCCTCGGCCACGTGTGTAAGGTCCGCAAATTTGAGCTTTATTTGCTTTTTGGTTTTTCATGGTTCTTGTCTCTTTTGTCGGTTCCGTCTCTTCGCTCTGACTGGATCCATCCGCAAGAGCTGCCTAAGAAGACCAGCATACAACTTGGATAATATCCAATAATCCAAATTCAGCAAGAGTCAAGTCAAGCCAACTGTCTGGTATTCAGAAATAGCAACACCGAATCTGTCATGAATGAAGGATGGGCCAGAAGTTGAATCCATGTGCAACAGACAAGGCTAGAATATACCTGAGAAGATTGACCTCAGAACAAATCACACCTGAGGAACAGTCAGATGAGCTACCAAGAATGAACATCAGTAAGGACGAATGGTTCCGTCTTCGACACAAGGATTATTTCCGTTAGCAAGGTGAACTGAGCATTTTCTCAATGGACCCAAATTACCCACAGAAGGCATGTTTCGAGAATGTGAATGTGCCAAGAGCAGCAAAAAAACTCCGGTACGTTGATATAAAATTGCAAAGCATATCTTGGAGTTCCACCGACGCAAATACAAAATCTTCTGGGCACAATGAACAAGATTTGCAAGGAATATGGATGAGTTCACGGTTGCCCAGAATCACTGAGCTTCCAAGCATCCAGAATCAAGGAGCACCTAACATGATTGGAAACTCAGCTGAACCGAATGGAATTATCGGCAACACTTGGTTTGGATACAAAGGGTGTTCCAAATTAATTATCCACATGAAGTATGCATCAGTTCTGCAACCTTTACAGTGGCAATGACCAGACCAGCAGATGGACAAGCGATGTGTGTGACCAACGGAATATCTTCAGTCAAGGTATGGCCTATACCAAATTTGGCTCCGCCATGGGTAAAATTCCGGATACTTCGGAAAGAAGCCAGAATTGGCCATAGATCCGACCGCATATCACCGTAAAGACTTCTGGTATATGAAACCCAGCCTTCCTTCACAAGCTACTGAGAGAAGCTTACGATGCAAGACTGCCAATCTTCCTTGGTACGCCACTTGGTGAGAAAATCTTCTGGGGTACGACACTCCCATCTTCCATAGTGTGCTACCACGCGAAGCTTCTGGCATAAGGCACCTAACCTTCCGCGGTAAGCCACATGAAGGAAAACTTCTGAGGTACGATACCCAGCCTTCTTCAGTACACTACCGTGGCAAAAGCTTTGAGCATAAGGAATTCAGCCTTCTTCAACACGCTATCGTGCCTACAACAAGCTTGTCAGAAGCAAGAACTAGTCTGGACACACATCCGCCTCAGAACTCAGTGGTTATAAAAGGATTCATCCTACACCTGCATATGTTGTGAGCACGCAGTCCAGTGAACCAGTTCATGCGAGCCACTCGTACACGGGAATGACTGTGTTCAGAGAATCATTGGCCCCATAATTCAAAGAAGAATATAAGCACAGCAACCCCTACGAGGTAGGCAAGAGTAAGCTGTGAGAACAAGACCGACAAGCCGGGAAAACAAACAAGAAGCCGTATTGGCAGGTCATGACAGGCCATCAAAGGAATCCTCAAGAACAAAGAAGTTGAGGATAAACAATCTCCGTAATGGTCAACAAGATACAGTTTCACAGACAAGGTATTATTACCAATCCTCACCAGACTCTTGCATATGCGGCCACCATAATGCACTACCTGCGGTTACAAGTGAGCTTGCCGCACTCATCATGAATATGGGCCATCAATCAAGACAAAAGGCTATGCTCTGAAAGAATACACCAGATGATAGTGATACTATGTTTAGCCTCTGCAGTCCTATGATCAACTCTGTGGTCATAGCAAGAGGCTATATATGGCAGAGCCATCTCCATGAACGACGGAGTTTGAAAAAGGACATTCAGATGAAATAGCTCAAAGCACATCAGCACCAACAACTCGTAGACACCATGACATTATTGGAATAAGAGATTACTGTCTATGATTACTTTGTGATCATGCCTGATATTTCAGTTGAGGATATAGCAGCAATAGCTCGGTTATATTGTTCCTTGAATAGCGAACCACCTAAGGACAACGCCTGAATGCATAAGGCAGAAGGAAACATCAGCATGGAACCCACAGCCAGACTAAGCATTCTGACATGGCAAAGAGAAAGTCACCTCTAGCCATCAAGGCCACACGAGTACGTGGGCCTGGTACTAGGAACGGATGTCTTGCCCTGACTGTCAGAGTACGAAGTATCGCAATAAAACCCGAAGCAGTTGCTTCTGGACCCTGGAAACTAAGCTGTTTGTTGGTATTACCACTACCCCACTACCAGGACAAGAGGTTTACCTGACAGGAAAGAGAAGGATTCAAGGAAACTATGTGCAGAGACAACACTTGGTCCATCAGAAGAGGCAGCTAAAAGGCCCCGTATTCCAGCCAAGTCTTCTGGAATACGGCACCGCTATCATGGGACGAATCAGCTCTTCGTTACTATGGATAAGGTTATAAGGATACAAGGATCACATCAGCACGGCGACACTACGCCTGCTCAGGGTAACCCTATGCTAGCAGCAGAACAATCCGAGGAAGCGGAATGACTCTCGGCAACGGAACGATGACTGCGGTAAAGACAAGATCGCTGATGGATCCATGTCGCACACGGGTAAGTCCCCCTTCCCCAGGAGGTAAGCCCGGAAATCTCGAGGACGAGATTTTCTTAAGGGGGGTAGGTTTGTAACACCCTGGTTTTCGCTCCTTGTTTTTTTTCCTTTGCGGGATTTGACCCCCGTCTTTTTTCTTGGTGTTATCGGATTTCTCTAGCTCCTGGGAATATGAAGATGGTCATATAGCCTTGCCTTTCCTATCCAACCAGAGATTCTCTTCAGATCAACCTTGCCACCCAAGATCTATTCTCAGGACGTTGCCGTCAGAACCCTACCTTCCGGATTACCGGAAGGGAAACCCCTGATCCTCTCAGTTACAAAGGAACCCCAATTTCCTTTGATCTGTTGACTCCCAAACTTTTCCCAGTGATCATCCCACATCTATAAACCCTGGATATGCAAAAATATTGCCAAGTCATTTGCAATATTTTTCATTTATAATTAATTCCTTTTTCTGCTGTTTAAAGGAATTAAATCCAGGAAAATATCTATCCATCTCCAAAGTTGATGAAAACTTATGGAGATATTCTTTGTGATCATATTGAGCTCCCATAAAAATATTGGCCATAGTTAAATAGGGGAAATTCCATTTTCCTATTTAATGCCAATATTGCATTTTGGGCCCTTTCTAAAGGAACTACCATTTTGGTAGTCAGGAAAAATCCCAAATAAAATGTGGAGCTTCTCATATTCATATCTTCACCATTTACATCAAAAACCTAGTTCCAAAGTTAAACGTTTCAGCACAGCATCCATTTGCAAATTCTGTTCAGATTTTCAGTTTGCAAAGGAAGTGCTTGAACCCTTGCTCTAATTGAGCTGAAATTTTTCATGGTGATTCACATTTCTAAATCACCCATGGAAACCAAAAATCAGCTCAATCCATTTATCCATTTGTCCACAGCATTTTTCTGAAGTTTCTGTCCATTCCAAAGCTCTGTGAAGGAAGTACCACTGTGGTATATCCAAATGAGCTAAAATTTTACCACCACCTCCATAATTCCAAATAACCTCCCTCCACCAAAATTCACTTCATTTCATTGAACCATTTGAGCACAGCTTCAAAATCCCCTTCTGGACCAAATTTTGCATTGTGAAGGAAGTATGTGCAAATGAGGTCCAAATGACTTCAAATTTTGCTATCACCTAGTCCTTCCTACCCTATTTCATTGTGACAAGAATCCAACCCTATTCCCTCAGCCATCTCTCCATAAATCTCCAACCAAGTTCCTATCCAGAACCTGTTTTGGACCCCCTCGATCAACCTAGACTCTTCCTGGTTCACCCAGAGCCATATCTTATCTTTTTGAGCAGTGGGCAACATGGTAGACAAGGTTCCAGGGCCATCCAGTGTTTTGGACACGTGGTGCCGGTGGTGACCACACCTCTAGTCGGCAGCCGGCGTGAACTGTGGCAAAACCGTCGCCGTCCGACCACCTCCCGCCGCCGCAGCTTGTCCGGGAGTGCCAACGCGCTGCCCACCGCACATGTACACCTTATGGAGCCCTCTCCTCCTCGTCCCCTAGCCCTTGGTCATCTCTGCCGTCGCCGATGCTCTGCTGGAACGCCGCCAGCTCGCCGCGTGTCCAGAAGCTCCGGCCGGTGTCGCGAGCCTCTCCCCGCGGCTATAAGTAGCGCCCCCGAGCTCCTTCTCCTCACCAGCAACCCCTCAGTCCACCAAGTCGAGATCCTGGAGCCCTACCTCTCCAATGGCCGTGAGCCCGCCGCCGGATCCCCTCGCCCATTCCGCGCCCCGGCCATTCCCCTCCCCTTCATCTTCGCCCTCGGCATTCCCTAAGTACCCGCAGACCGCCGCCGCCCGCCATTTTCTTTCCGGGGAGCCCTGCTGGCGCGGCCCCCTCGAAGCTCCTCCGCCGCCGTGCTCCGGCCCTGAGGCGCCGGCGTTCTGGTCCATCTCAGGCAACCCCGCGGGTACCCACGGACGCGCCATGGGGCGGCGGAGCCCATGCACTCGCCGTCCGGCCCTCTCGCGCCGTCATGCGACCACTACGCCGGTGACCGAGCGCTCCGGCCTCTGCTTCTGTGTTCATGCGGAAGAGGACGACCAGGGAAGGAGGGGGAGATAAGGTGGGCCTGGCCCGTCAGCGGCCCACCATTTTTTTTAAATAAAGGGAGCAGCAGTGGTGCGGGCCGGCCCAGTAACAACAGCAGTCCCAGCCGCTTTCGGCCCAGTTCGGCCCAGGCGCACAGTACGCTTTATTCTTTTTCCAGAAAAAAACTACTGAGGACCCGTATGCAAATAGTTATATTACAGAAAGGTCCCTGGCAGTAAAACTCTCACAACTTTTTGCCCACACCTCCAAATCAGGTGAATCCAACGCCCATGTCTTCGTCTCGTCGAGCCCGTTCCGATGGAGTCATTTTCATAATGTTTACACATAGTGGAAATGACCATTTTGCCCTTGCCCTCTATCAGCCCTCCGAGAGAGAACGGTTTTCGGCGATCCTTCCGCGGCTTCACCGCACTTCCTCCCGGAGTAATTTTTCGACCCCAGGCAAGCCGACCATCTGATATATGCCCTAAAGCATTGCTCTATGTTATTCTTGTATGTTTAACCTAATAATGATGCCCGTGCTAGAACTACTTAAATTCCTGTTAGTTTATATTCATCATTTACATTACTGGATCATGATTATCATTCCTGTGTTAATGACTTATTATGATGCTATACGGAGATAGTTTGTTGTGCTTATGCCATTGTTACCTCATACATAGTTAACACCGGGTCAAGTTACTCATGATGGATATACCTGCCGGTAAAGTGCTTGCTAAAACTAAACATAGCTGGTTGATCTTGAGTCACCTGTCCAGGCTTATTCGTGCAAACACATTTGCCGGTATGGGACGGCCTTGACTTGGTCTGGCTCCGTGCTCTTTCACTGGTACCTCCATGCAGGGAGGGTTATGTGTGCGTGCTACCCTGATCAGGTAGACGGCGATAACCCTGTGAGCCCAGTTGGTTGTTTGCGCGCGGTCCCCGTTTGGGACAGTTTAGTTGGGCCACGACGGTGGCAGGTGTCACGGGGTGACACAGGGGCCACCCAGGGCTTGACTCCGGGGGAGGATGATTGCCGGTGGTACGATGGGAGAGTCACGGGTCAGGCAGGTTTCGTTGGAGCAACGCTGGTCCACCCGAATGGGATCCCGAGGTCAGGTGCTCCATGGTGTGGGTAAAGTGCGCAACCTCTGCAGAGTGTAAAATCTATTCAAATAGCCGTGTCCACGGTATTGGACAGCTCGTCCAGACCTCACTAGGTGGTCAACCATAATGATGATAATAATGGTGGAAGAACCTGTCCTGCATAGACATCAGATGTTGTCAGAGATATGGTATGTTAGCCATGGGATGGCTATGGAAGAGATGGTCAGATGACCGAAAGACTTGGATTGGGTTTGGATCGGATTTAGATTGGATCATGAGATTATTCGGAGTATGGATTATTTACTTGATATGCTTTACTTTACTGTATTTTACCTTAGTAGTTATCTTGCTGGATAAACCTGTTATGACTTGATGGTTAATCTTGCTAAATAGGTATGCTATGCCATGTAATGATAATTAATGATACTCTAATAACTTATGCATGCTTGAATGCCATGGATGCATTGCTTGGTGTATATGTTAGTTTGGTTTGCTTGCGAGTACATTCAGAAGTACTCAGCGGCCTTCAATGTGGCCAGGTTCACATAAGGATCCGTCGTCGAGGAGCTGGAGCATTCGCAGGCTAGGAGCGTAACCCAGTCAGATCCCTATGGATTGGAGCCGCACCAAGACCATGCTGCCTTAGATAGAGCCTTTCCGCTGCCATCACCATTGTAATATCTCATGTAAGACTTATATACCCATTAATAGAAATGCCTGTGTTCATGATACTTGTTGTAAACGCGCATGCCAGAGTGATTTCCTGGGCTGGTATGTGTGGCGACCATCTGGCTACAGTGGTAATCAGGCGGGGCGCCACAAAGTTGCTATAAAATGATTGTAAAACATCCCAGAATGATAATATAACAGCATGGAACAAGCAAAAATTATAGATACGTTGGAGACGTATCAACCGACTCCATGGCCGACGCCCGCCGTGTTCGCGCCGAGCGTCGGGCGGCGCGTGTCACCCAGATCACGCCCGCGGAGCGCGACGGCCGCCTCCACTCCGCCAGCGCCGCGACCGCCGCCACCGACCTGGTCACGCACGAGTAGCAGGACTCCTCTCTCCACCCCTCTGTGCAGCGGGACGGCCACACTGCCACTCCTCTGCTCACCCCGGCCACGGCTTCATCCTACCATGCTCGCCGCGGGCCGGTGAACGCGCAGGCTGCCCTGCTCATGGCGCGGGAACTGCTGCTCTACCGTCCGACCAATGAGGGCTACGACGCCTGGCTTGGCCGCATCACCAAGCTCCTCAACACCGCGAGCGAAGCTCCGAGGCCTCTCACTCGCTCCGCACTCCGTCGTCTCGCGCTCGCGATGTCGCGCTTGGCGCGCCTCCACCGCCTCCCCTGCACGGCGACATCGTCGAGCCCCAGCGCGAAGTGCGGCCCCGGGACCCATCGCCCGAAGCACCCGTGCCGGCCCGAGGCGAGGTCAGCTGCCAGATCATCCGCCGCGCGCCGCTGGACGCGCGCGTGCTCCTCGAGCAGCGTCAGCAACGACAAGACCGAGCCATCCGGGAGGTCGCGGCGGCCGGACAGCAGAACCGCCCTACCCTCGCGCACGGGACCCCCACGTGCAACGTGGGCCGCCGAGCCTTCACGCGCGAGGTGCGCCAAGTGGTTTTACCCGTCAAGTTCAAGTCGGACCTACCTCCGCGCTATGATGGCACCTCCGACCCTACAGAGTTCCTCCAGGTCTACGCGCTGAGCATCGAGGCCGCGAATGGTGACGACAAGGTCATGGCGAACAGGTTCCCCATGGCCCTCAAGGATGGTGCGTGCTCCTGGTTCATGAACCTGCCCGAGGAGTCCATCTCTTCGTGGGGCGAGTTGTGCGAGTGATTGCTTGTATCCGCGTCGGTATTTCTCCAAAGAGGAAGGGATGATGCAGTACAGCTACGGTAGGTATTTCCCTCAGTTATGAAACCAAGGTTATCGAACCAGTAGGAGAACCAAGCAACACTATGTAAACGGTACTTGCACACGAAGAACAAAACCTCGCAACCCAATGCGTAAGAGGGGTTGTTAATCCCTCCTCGGTAAAAAGATAGATTAAATAGTATGAGTTTGGATAAATAGATCTAGACAAAACACGAAATAAAAGATGCAAATAAAAAGTGCAGCAAGGTATTTTTGGGTTTTTGGAATAATAGATCTGAAAACAAAAGCGATGAAAAATAGATCGGAAAGCAATATGATAAAAGATAGACCTGGGGCCCGTAGATTTCACTAGTGGCTTCTCTCGAGAAAATAGCATACGGTGGGTAAAAAAATTACTGTTGGGCAATTGATAAAAGATCAAATAATCATGACGATATCCAAGGCAACAATGATCACTATATAGGCATCATGTCCAAGATTAGTAGACCGAAATGATTCTGCATCTACTACTATTACTCCACACATCGACCGCTATCCAGCATGCATCTAGTGTATTAAGTTCATGGAGAAACGGACTAATGCAATAAGAATAGTGGCATGATGTAGACAAGTTCTATTCATGTAGGAATAGACCCCATCTTGTTATCCTTAATAGCAACGATACATACGTGCCTCGCCACCCCTTCTGTCACTGGGTGAGGACACCGTAAGATCGAACCCATCACAAAGTACCTTTTCCCATTGCAAGAAAAATAGATCTAGTTGGCCTAACTAAACCAAAGATTCGAAGAAGAAATACAAGGCTATAAGTAATCAAGCATATAAGAGATCAAAAGAAGACTCAAATAATATTCATGGATAGAAACTGATCATAAACTCGATCTTCATCGGATCCCAACTAACACACCGCAAAAAGTCATTACATCAAATAGATCTCCAAGAGACCATTGTATTGAGAATCAAAAAGAGAGAGAAAGCCATCTAGCTACTGCCTATGGACCCATAGGTCTATGGTGGACTACTCACGCATCATCGAAGAGGCACCAATAAGGATGATGAACCCCTCCGTGATGGTGTAGATTGGATATCGTGGTTCTGGAACTTGCGGCTACTGGAATTGTGTTTCGCCTCCTCTCTTAGGGATTCTGGAATTTCTAAGGATTTATATAGCTGAGAGGCGGTGGAGAAGACCCCCGTGGGCCCCACAACCCATCAGGGCGTGCCAGGGGCCTCTGGCGTGCCCTGGTGTCTTGTGGGCCCCACGGGCCTTCCCCCAGGTGCTTCCTTGGCTCCCAAGTTGTCTTCTGGTCCAAAAAAAATCTCCAAAAAGTTTCGTGGCAACTTCGTTTGGTACTGATATTCTGCGAAGTAAAAAACAAGCCAAAAACAGCAACTGGCACTGGGCACTATGTCAATAGGTTAGTCCCAAAAAATGATATAAAGTTGCTATAAAATGATTGTAAAACATCCAAGAATGATAATATAACAGCATGGAACAATAAAAAATTATAGATACATTGGAGACGTATCAGCATCCCCAAGCTTAATTCCTGCTCGTCCTCAACTAGGTACATGATAAAAACAGAATTTTTGATGTGGAATGCTGCCTAACATGTTCATCACATATTCTTTTCTTTTGTAGCATGGACATTTGGACTTTTAGATGATTCAAAGCAATAGTCTATATTTGACATGAAGACTTCAATACTCAAGCATATCAACAAGCAACCATGCCTTTCAAAATATCAACACTAAAGAAAGTTATTCCTAGCCCATCATGCTCAATTATTGATCCATTCATGAAACACACTCGAATATTAGCTACATTCAATGCTCAAGTACGATCATAGTGCCCCTTAGTTCGTGCTTTATAGGAGAAGATGGAGACTCAAATAAAAATAAAAATTGCATAATGTAAATAGATAGGCCCTTCGTAGAGGGAAGTAGGGATTTGTAGAGGTGCCAGAGCTCAAAGCAAAAATTGAGAGGTAAAATATTTGGGAGGCATGCTTTTCCCGTCAACGAAAACGACCGAGTAATTCCCAAAACTTTCCATGCTGGATATATCATAGGCGGTTCCCAAACATAAAATAATGTTTATTCCTTTTTCCACCATTCTTTCACACTCCACGGCAAGCCGTGTCCACGGGTACCGTCCATACAAACACTTTCCAAGGAATTTATTATTTGACAACATAAAGTAAATTCATTTTTCATTTCGGGACTGGGCATCCCTATTACCGCCATACTCTCATGCAATGACAAGTGAATAAAACACTCATCTTGAGAATAACACATCTAGCATGGAAAATATTGGCCACCCCTTGCCGCTTAATGAGCGGTACGGGCACACAAAAAGGAAATTCATTTTGAAAATTAGAGTTGGCACATACAAATTTGCTTGGAACGGCACGGAAATACCGCATATAGGTAGGTATGGTGGACTCATATGGCAAAACTGGGTTTAAGGATTTTGGATGCACAAGTAGTATTTCTACTTAGTACAAATGGAGGCTAGCAAAAAGATTGAGAAGCAACCAACCAAGAAACGAAAATTCTCATAAACGGGCATTAAGCATAACTAGCACCGAATAATGCACCACAAGTAGGATGTAATTTCATTTCATTACTATTGACTTTCGTGCTTGCATAGGGAATCACAAACCTTAACACCAATATTCTTACTAAAGCATGATTACTCACCAACATGGCTCACATATTACTACCATCATATCTCAAAACTATTACAAGGAATCAAGTTTAATTTGTCCAATGATCTTCATGAAAGTTTTTATTATATCCCTCTTGAATATCTATCACTTTACGACTAGTTTCATATATTGCCATTGCTTTGGACAAGCTCAAACAAATTTAAGTGAAGAACATGAGCATTAAAATTTTTCATCTCTCAAAATAATATAAGTGAAGCATGAGAGGATTTCTTCAAAAAATTACTAACTCTCAAAAAAATCTAAGTGAAGCATGAGAGTATTTCTTCAAAAATAATAAAGCACACCGTTCTTAAAAAGATATAAGTGAAGCACTAGAGCAATTCCATAGCTCAAAAAATTTGAGTGAAGCATATAGAGCAATTCTAACAAATCATAGCATAATTTTGGCTCTCTCAAATAGGTGTGTCCAGCAAGGATACTTGTGACAAACTAAAAAGCAAAACAAGCAAAGACTCATATAATACAAGACGCTCCAAGCAAAACTCATGATATGTGACGAATAAAAATATAGCTCCAAGTAAAATTACCGATGGTCGTAGAAGAAAGAGGGGATGCCTTCTGGGGCATCCCCAAGCTTAGTTGCTTGGTTCTCTTTGGATATTAAGTTGGGGTGCCATGGGGCATCCCCAAGCTTAGGCTCTTGATACTCCTTATTCCTTCATCCACCGTGATCTCACACAAAACTTGAAAACTTCAATCACACAAAACTTAACAAAACCTTCGTGAGATCCATTAGTATAAGAAAACCGATCTTTACTTTGAGTACTGTTGCAAACCCATTCATATTTTTTTTATTGTGTTATACCTACTATATTCTAACTTTACCATGGCTTATACCCTCCAATACAAACCATAGATTCATCAAAATAAGCACACAATGCAAAGAAAACAAAATCTGTCAAAAACAGAACACTCTGTAAAGATGCAAATTGATCTCATACTTCTATAACTCAAAAAATTCTGAAAAATGTGGACAACGTAGGTAATTTTTATATAAATCTTGTGAAAAAAATTCAGAAGCTTTCGTCGCTTCTGTGAATTTTCAAAATTCTGCTATTATTCGCAAAAGTTTCTTATTTCTAACAAGATCAAATCAACTATCACCAAACATGATCCCAAAGGCTTGGCTTCGCACAAAAACTAATTAAAACAGTAGCATAATTGTGCAAACACTCAATAACAGAAAGAAAAAGGCAAAAATAAATTTTATTCAATGGGTTGCCTCCCAATAAGCTCTTTCTTTACAGCCATTAAGATAGGCTTGAGATTTTATTGATGCTCACATGAAATATAAGAATTGAAACACAAAGAGAGCATCATAAAACATGTGAAAAACTCATTTGAGTCTAACATACTTCCTATGCATAGGATTTTTATAAGCAAACAAATTATCAAGACAAGAAATCTCTAGCATATGCAAAGGAGAGGAATAAAACATTAACAATCTCAACATAACGAGAGGTAATTTAGTAACTTGAAAATTTCTACAACCATATTTTCCTCTCTCATAATAATTACATGTAGGATCATAATCAAATTCAACAATATAACAATCACATAAAATATTCTCTTCATGATCCACATGCATGCAAAGTTGACACTCTTCCAAAATAGTGGGATTATCATCAAATAAAGTCATGACCTCTCCAAGCCCACTTTTATCAAAAAAATCATAAGATTGGCATTTTCCAAAGTAGTGGGATTATTATTACCTAGACTTGACACTCTTCCAAACCCACTTTCAATATTATTGCAAACACTATTATCAATATCATATTCATCATGAGGCTTAAATAAATTTTCAAGATCATAAGAAGAATCACCCCAATCATGATCATTACAATAAGTAGTGGACATAGCAAAATTAGCATCCCCAAGCTTGGGGTTTTGCATATTATTAGCACAATTGACATTAATAGAATTTATAATAACATCATTGCAATCATGCTTTTCATTTAAGGAGCTATCATGAATCACTTCATCAATTTCTTCTTTCAACACATCATCACAATTTTCAGATCCATGAATTTCAAGCAATTGGTTCATCATAATTAGATATTTTGAAAAGATTATCAAGTGGATGAGGATCCATATCAATAGATTTTTAGCAAGCGAAGATGCAAGCAAATAGAAGACACATGGTACACAAGCGAAGATAGCAAACGAACAAAAAGGCAAACGGAAAAGAAGGGAAATAAAAAGGCGAATATTTTAATGCTTTTCGCAAAAACATTTTAGAAGTGGGGGGTGAAAATGAGAGGCAAATGGAAAATAATTTAAATTGCAAGGAGATGAGATTTGTGATTAGGAACCTGATAGATGTAGATGATGTCTCCCCGGCAATGGCGCCAGAGATTCCTTTTGATTGCTTGTATGCGCGTCGGTATTTCCCCAAAGAGGAAGGGATGATGCAGTACAGCTATGGTAGGTATTTCCCTCGGTTATGAAACCAAGATTATCGAACTAGTAGGAGAACCAAGCAACACTATGTAAACGGTACCTGCACACAAAGAACAAAACCTCGCAACCCAACGCGTAAGAGGGGTTGTCAATCCCTCCTCGGTAAAAAGATAGATTAAATAGTATGAGTTTGGATAAATAGATCTGGATAAAACACGAAATAAAATATGCAAATAAAAAGTGCAGCAAGGTAATTTTGGGTTTTTGGAATAATAGATCTGAAAACAAAAGCGATGAAAAATAGTCGGAAAGCAATATGATAAAAGATAGACCCGGGGGCCGTAGATTTCACTAGTGGCTTCTCTCGAGAAAATAGCATACGGTGGGTAAACAAATTACTGTTGGGCAATTGATAGAAGATCAAATAATCATGACAATATCCAAGGCAATGTTCATTATATAGGCATCACATCCAAGATTAGTAGACCGAAACGATTCTGCATATACTACTATTACTCCACACATCGACCGCTATCCAGCATGCATCTAGTGTATTAAGTTCATGGAGAAATGGAGTAATGCAATAAGAACGGTGAAATGATGTAGACAAGATCTATTCATGTAGGAATAGACCCCATCTTGTTATCCTTAATAGCAACGATACATACGTGCCTCGCTACCCCTTCTGTCACTGGGTGAGGACACCGTAAGCACCTCTTCCCATGGCAAGAAAAATCGATCTAGTTGGCCTAACTAAACCAAAGATTCGAAGAAGAAATACGAGGCTATAAGTAATCATGCATATAAGAGATCAAAAGAAGACTCAAATAATATTCATGGATAGAACTGATCATAAACTCGATCTTCATCGGATCCCAACAAACACACCGCAAAAAGTCATTACATCAAATATATCTCTAAGAGACCATTGTATTGAGAATCAAAAAGAGAGAGAAAGCCATCTAGCTACTGCCTACGGACCCATAGGTCTATGGTGGACTACTCACGCATCATCGGAGAAGCACCAATGAGGATGATGAACCCCTCAGTGATGGTGTAGATTGGATCTCGTGGTTCTGGAACTTATGGCGGCTGGAATTGTGTTTCGTCTCCTCTCTTAGGGTTTCTGGAATTTCTGAGGATTTATAGAGCTGAGAGGCGGTGGAGGAGACCCCCGTGGGCCCCACAACCCATCAGGGCATGCTAGGGGCCTCTGGCGCGCCCTGGTGTCTTGTGGGCCCCACGGGCCTCCCCCAGGTGCTTCCTTGGCTCCCAAGTTGTCTTCTGGTCCAAAAAAAATCTCCAAAAAGTTTCATGGCATTTGGACTTCATTTGGTACTGATATTCTGCGAAGTAAAAAACAAGCAAAAAATAGCAACTGGCACTAGGCACTATGTCAATAGGTTAGTCCCAAAAAATGATATAAAGTTGCTATAAAATGATTGTAAAACATTCAAGAATGATAATATAACAGCATGGAACAATAAAAAATTATAGATATGTTGGAGACGTATCAGCGAGCTATTCGTCGCCAACTTCAACGGCACCTACGACCGCGCCCTCACCATGAACGTCCTGCGTTGGGTGAAGCAGGGCCCCGACGAAACCCTTCGCCAATACATTCAACGCTTCAGCTAGGTGCGCCACAAGATTCCGCGCGCTTCGGACGAGGCCATCATCATGGCATTCACCAATGGAGTTAAGGACGTCCGCATGTGCGAGAAGCTTGCCATCCACAACGACCTGAGCATGGCACTGGAGCTGTTCATCCTTGCTGACAAGTTCACTAAGGCCGAAGAGGCCCGCCTCTTCCTCCACAACGACCCTGACGTAGCGCCCGACAACGGCAAGGCCAAGGGCAAGGAGGTCAAGCGCAAGGGCTCCCCTATGCTGGCAGCTGAGCTCGAGGAGAAACGCGGCCATGACCGCGATGTGCCCGAGGGGAGCAGCCGCCTGTTTAGCGTCTACCACAACATGCGCACCCACAACACCAACGACTGCCAGGAGCTCAGGGCGCTTCGCGACGAGCGCTTGGGTCGCCGACCCGACCGCCCCGACCGCGGCGTCGGCCGTGGAGGCGGCCACATCGGCGGCAGATGGGACAACCGCAACGGCAATTAGCGCCAGGCCTGGAGTGACCAGCCTCGCGATGGTGCCTGGCGCGACCAGCCTCGCGACGGTGCCTGGCGCGACCAGCCTCACGACGATGCCTGGCGTGACAAGCCTTGTGAGGCCCGTCCTCAGGACAATGCAGCCCTTCCACCACTGCCGCCGCCCCCTAGGAGGATCGACAACAACCAGCAATATGAGGGGGCTGGGGGCTATCAGGAGCCTCGCGCAATAGCCTGCATTCTCGATGGAGCTCATGCCCCCGTATCCAACTGCCTCTTCAAGCAGTTCTCCCGCGAGGTGAATGCTGTCCTCCTGAGGCTTGAAGCGGTGAGACCTCTCAAGTGGTCGTAGTACGCCATCGCTTTCGACTCCAAGGATCACCTAAGGTGCTCGGCCACCGCTGGCGCACTTCCCATGCTATGCACCCCCACCATCAGCAACACCTCGGTCACCAAGACCCTCATCGACGGTGGGGCTGGCCTCAACGTGATCTCCGTCACGACCTTCAAGACACTTCAGGTGCCCTATGACCAGCTGATGCCCACCAGGCCCTTCTCCGGAGTGACGGATGGATCAACCACTCCCTTGGGGCAGGTGCACCTTCCGGTCACCTTCGGCACCCGCGACAACTACCACACCGAGCTGATCGACTTCGACGTGGCCCACATCGGCCTCCCATACAGTGCCATCCTGGGGTATCCTGCGCTCGCCAAGTTCATGGCAGCGACCCACCACGGCTACAACGTAATCAAGATGCATGGCTGCAGCGGCATCATCACCATCGCTTGTGACGAAAAGGACGCGGTCTGCTCCCTTGAGCATGCTTACCGCGCCGCTGCAGCGGATAACTCTGATGGCGAGAATGTCGTCGGGCCCCCTGAGGCCACCCCCGTGAGGAAAAAATAGCTCCTCCCCAAGACACGCCCTGAGGCGAACAAGCAGCTAGCCGGCGACGATGCCCAGGTCTCCGTCCCCGTCACCGGGGCGCACCTTCCTCCTGCATAGGAAGACGTGCCCGGTGCCTCCCTCAGGTTAGGCTTGGGGGCTTCCGTCTGGAGAGAATCTAACCTGACCAGTGCAACGAGGGAGGTACTCGGGCACCACTTGGAGGCGTGCCTTAATGCGCGCCCCCATGAGTAAGGAGCACAGCACCAGCCACCGGGAACACGAGAGTTCATCATCCAGGAGATTCGTGAGCTGTGAGAAGCGTGGGCCATGCGTGGAAAGTGTTGGCCCGCGCGTCCCACTGGCTCGGCTGCCGCCCCCGGAGAGGACAGCGACCTGAGGGTGTGTGTCGACATCGCGGGCCTCAACAGGGCCGGCTCCCAAGACATCTTCTGGCCATCTCGCGTCGGCGGGAGTGGAGGCGTCCCCACCAACTACATTTGCATGCCTTTCGGCTTGTTGAACAACGGCGCCACCTACCAGCGCTTCACGTGCCTCGCGTTGGTGGCTCGCGAGGCTTCAGCCCCTCGGGGCTCCTAGAGCCTCAGGAGCCGGCCAGCCCTAAAGGATGACCTTCGCGACGCGCTTCGCCGACAACCCCGATGCTCCCGCAGCTGCGTAATTGCCAGGTGACTTTTTGGTTTGTTCAATTGAGGGTGCCCCTTGGGCTGCATTATTCTCAGGCCGGTCAGGGTCCGCCCCTGCAGCCATTTCGTTTTGGTCTTGTACTGGACCTGGTTGTGCTTTGATGGAGTTGTTTTTCTGGCTTAAGCCGCGTGTTCGGTGCCTCGCCACCATTTGGATGGCCGCGCCTTCGCGCCCCTCGCTCTTGATTGCCCCATGACCGGGACTCAACATGGCATCTGTGCTCAGGTCCGTCCCTGCAACATCAATAAACCCAAGCGACTGAGCTCTGTCTCGCGGGCCAGCTCCCCTGTAGGTCACATCCTAGAGTCCTTGGTGTTCGGTCCCCTCATGGGACTATCAGGGGAAGGAAAGTAAAGGCGCGGCCCGGGTTGTTTAACCCTGAGTTTGGCGCCTCGTCACCGTTGGAGTCTCCGCGCGCTAGCGATTCTGTTTTTCGACCGGCTTATGAGGGGCCAGACACGGTGCCTGTGCTCGGGTCCGTCCCTGCAGCACTAATCAATCCAAATGACCGAGCTCTATCTCGCGGGCCAGCTCCCATGCACGTCACCTCCTGGGGTCCTTGGTGTCCTGTCCTTCCATGAGACCATCGCAAATGGAATGGTAAGTGCGCGTCACGTTTTGTACAACTGTGAGTTTGGCGCTTCGCCGCCTCGGGTGCCATGCGTCCGGTGGCATTTCCCGTGATCATTCCATGAGGGAACTCGACACGGCGTCTGTGCTCGGGTTCCGTCCCTGCAGCGTCGCTAAATCCAAGTGGCTAAGCTCTGTCTGATGGTCCAGACCCGTGTACGTCACCTCCCGTGGTCCTTGATGTCCAATCTCCGCATGCGATGGCCCCGGGATGACCGCTCGGTGCGTGTACCCCCGCGTCACTAGATTCGCAAGCATGTAGGTACTACGGAGGCGCCCTCATGAGGCTCCCTCGCGCGGCCCCCTCCTGAGGTCATAGCAAGTTCACCTTGGCCCAGAGCCTAGTGCAGCCCAGCTGCAAGCAGAGAACGGGGTCCCTGAGCTTATCGCCTTGGACACCCAATACCTCCAGTTCTGCCGTGGTTCCCACGCGTACGAATGAGATAGGGCTGTACACGCTTGAAGACTCTGTGACAAAGCTCATACTCAAGCCCAGTGGAAGCCCCATGCTCAGCGCTGGCGGATCATACATACCCACGCCCAGAGGATGCCCCATGCTCAGTGCTGGCGGATCATACATACCCACGCCCAGTGGAAGCCCCACGCTCAGCGTTGGTGGATCATACATGCCCACGCCCAGTGGAAGCCCCATGCTCAGCGTTGGCGGATCATACATACCCACGCCCAGTGGAAGCCCCATGCCCCGCGCTGGCATATCGGTCAACCTCTGACCATGCCCACGCCCACTGGAAGCCCCATGCTCCTCGCTGGTGGATAAACAACTGAGTAGCGCCCCACGGGCCGCACTGACCTCAGGATAGCACTCACCGCCTCCTTTAGTGCCGCACGCTCGTGGCTCCCCCATGCGCCTCACACGAGCGGGGGCTGGACACGGTGCCCGCGCTCGGGTCAGTCCCAGCGGTGCTATGGAGCCCAAGGAGCCGGGCTCTAGCTCGCGGGCCTACCTCCGCGCACGTCACCCCCCAAGGCCTTGCTGTCTGGTCTCCTCGCATGATGCCCATGTGCGAGCCATTGAGCACGCGCTCGTGTCGCTCGAAGCAGCTAATTACGGGAGCCCTCGGGATGGCCTCACCTATGCTAAATGTTTTCCTCGCGCGAGCTGCTTGTGCGTCAACGGGGGGCTCCTGAGCATCGCGCCTCGGGAGCCTTCACTAGCTACCGGAGTCCCTCACCTCCTGGTTTTGTCAAGGCATCGCGGCCGGACACCCAAAGACGGCTAAGGTTTGCACAGAGTTGGGCCCTGCCGACATAGAGCGCGGAAGCAAGCAAAGGGAAAGCCAGGCTCAGGGAGGAAGCCCGCGGGCCGCAAACAATTATTACAAGCATGAAATGTTTAAATAGTTAAACTGGTCTCTCATGCCCCCTCAAGGCAGCTTTAGTTCGTTACAGGCAAGGCAAAGAGGAAAGCTTAAGAGGAGGCATCGCCGCCCCCGTCACCAGCATCCGTCGCAGCTTTGCTGAGTCCCTCCTCGCCGTCGTAGGAGAACTTCCCAACCAACGCACTCACGTGGCTCCTTACAGCTTCCGCCAGGCCAGCTCGAGATTCCTCAGGAACAGGGCCTATCACCCCGCCAAAGTCGAAGTCGGGGTCACGAAGGAATAGGTGGCTGAAGACGTGGGTCGCCGCCATGGAGAAGAGGTCGCGGCATTCCTCCTCCAAGACGCCGTCCACCTTCGGGGTCGCGCCCTCGAGTTCTTCCACGAGCTTGGAGGAAAGCTCAGCATAGCTGGCATCGTGGGAAGACAGGGGGACCTCGAACTCCTCCCGGCATATGGAGCCCAGCGCCTTGCGGTCCCGGAGCTCGAGTGAGGAAAAACCGGCGCGGTCCGCCGCCGCCTTCGCGTCGGTGTCCTCCTGGATCTTCTTCTCCTTGGCATCCAGCTAGGCGTTGGTCTTGGAGACATGCTTGGCGTGGGCCACCTGGGCGTCGGTTACCTCGCGTTGCAGCATCCCCAAGCGCTCCCGCTCTGTGGCCTGCTCGGTCGCCACCTTCGCCAGCTCGGAGTCGCGGTCTGCGAGCTTCGCCTCGCGGGCCTTGAGGCCGTCCTCCCGCAGCTGGAGCTGTTGTGCTTGCGCGGCCTTCTCGTCCTGGAGCGCCTTCAGGCTGGCTTCCGCCTCGCTGCAGCGCTTGGCGGCCGCCTCCACCTCGGCAAGCACGCTGTCACGAGCCGCCCTTGCCTCGGCGGCTTCCTTCCTGCTCTCCGCGACGGCGGACTCGGCCCGGCCCTGTGCCTCCTTGGTAGCCGCCTCAAGCTGGCGCCACCCTGAGGCGAGCCTCAGGCGCTCCTTGACGACGCGCTTGTCAGCGTCCTGGAGGTCTGCCCCAAACCGGGTGTCAGCCAAAGCTCCGCGCCTGATCAGGGTGTCGCAGTTCATGAGCGCGAGGGCCTGGCACGGAAGCGGCACCACCGTGTTTGCTGCCACCACGGCCGAAGAGGCCTCGGCACCCTCCGCTTGGGGCACGAGGGGCTTCGGGTCCTTCCCCGTGCCCGGCTCCCACGCCACGCCTTGGGAGACTGCCGCGTCGGTCCGCTGGGTCCCGGGAGTGGGCACTACTTGAGGATGTGCCGGGGTGCGCCCCTCATCGTTCTCGGCGGCATGAGTGAGAACAGCCGGTAGAGGCTGGGGCACCGCCTACTTGTCCGTGGCCAGAGCTGTCGCAACCTTGACAAGCGGCACCGTGGGCTGAGCCGTCGTGGCCTTGGTGACCGGCCCTTCCGGGGGAGCTGGCGAAGCACTGGGCGGAGCCAGGACAACTGCGCGTCCGAGTGAGGTGACGCTAGTGCACCCAACCATGACGCCGGGGCGGTGTAGGGCATCCCCGCACCCGCCGAAGCTGCGGCAAAGCGTCGACGCCGCCTTATGGGCAAGGGACACCTTCGCCATGGCGGTCTTCTTCTTCTTCTCTGCGCATGGGCCCCTGATCCAATGCGGCTATGGGTCAGCATGGACATACAGATTACGGGCACACAACCAAAGGGCGAATAGGGGCACTCACTCATCCGGCACGGTCCACTTCCTTTTGTTCTCATCTGCGGAGGCCGACGTGCCGCCGCCCTCGCCCGAGGCAGTTCCAGCACCCCTCCGGGGCCCTCGGGGCGGCCCTCGGCAAGCCTCGCCTCGGCGCCACCTCTGGGGGAAGCGTGAGCCCCACCTGAAGGACCACAGTAGACGGGGGCTCGATCGCCCCCGCGTCCGAAACCGCCTCACCCGACACATGCGCGGTCGGGGGAGCAGATTCCGCCCTCTTGGATGCCCCAGCGAGACCTGGGGAAGCTGCAGGCGGAGGCTCATCGGCGTCGTCGTCGTCCTCAAGGCCAAGCAGGATCTGGCGACGCGATGGCGGAGACGCCCTCCTGAGGTCGTCCTCCTCCGTTTCCTTCGAGTCCTCGTCGCCGTCACTACCGCCGGAGGACAGCACCACGGGCGAGCTGGCGAGGTCGCGCGGCACGAGCCTTCACTCATCGAAAGTAGGCATGGCCGTGACCAGCTCCTCCTTGTCATCGCGGCTGTATAGTGGGGCCGCGGCCTCAGGAGGGTCCCAAGGGACGTAGCCGAGCAGGGCCCCCTCTAGCTCCTCGGTTGTCAGGCCGGCGACGTGCAGCCTCATTACATCCCCCGCGTCGCCGTACTCCCACATGGGCTGCGAGTGCGCTTGGAGCGATGCGATGCGATGCGCCAGGAATTCCTTGATGATTATCGCCCCCGTCAGCTTCGTCGCCGCATGCGTGGCTATCCGGTCTATGACGAGCTCCGCCCGCGGGTTGGCGAGCTTCTGATGGGCTCACCTGAGGGTCTGCTCGGGCGGCGCCACCGGGGTCATCAGACACGCGTTTGTGTGGCACGCGTCCATGAAGACCCAGCGCTGCCGATAGCCCTCTACCTTCTTACTGGCCTTCAGGTGGCTGCATCCGCTCTTGACGTCGAGGAAGGAGACGCACGCGGAGCGCTGGTCATGGGTGGTGAACCGCAAGCTGAAGAAATGGCGAAAGAGCTCCACCGAGGACCTCACGCCCATGAAGGCCTCGCAGTAAAAGGCGAAGATGGCCAGGAGGAGGATGGAGTTGGGCTGAAGGTGAAGAACGTGGATCTGGTAGTGGGAGAGGATGGCGTAGAAGAAGTCAGAAAACGGTGGGACCAGCCTGGCGTAGACGTTGTGGAGAAAGAAGGGGAAGACAGACTCCGCCAAGTCTCTCCGCGCTTGTGAGCCTGGCCAGATCTGGGTTGCTTGCCCCTCGTTCCCCTCGTCGGCCACCAACGGGAGCACTGGGCTCAGGTCCCCCTCCTCGTCGACCGAGGAGGGATAGAGTGCTGGCCCCATGGAGGCCGAGCTCGCGCTGGAGGCCGCGGACTTCGTCTTCTTGCCGCCCGGCGCCATCCGGCGTCGCAACTGTAGCGGGTCGAGGGAGGAGCCACGCCTGAGATTGGGGAACCTTGCGAGGCACAGGACGGAAAATGCAAGACAAGGAAGAGCAATGATGGCCCCGCGCAGTGCCTGCCAGGCTTTATGTCAGCCTGGACAGTTGCCGAGGCATCGTGGGGAAGTGGGGGCGTCCCGCACCCCGCCGTGCACCACGCGTCGCGCCTAACCCGCAGGCGGCTGGGGCCCGCACCGTTTCGCCCCTCCAACTGGTGAATCGTGCATGCCGCGGGCCCGGAGGCTACTGTCGGGACCCTGGGACTGGGGGTACCCAGGCCCGTCTGCCTGCGGCCTTGGACGCAGCACATGGTGTAGGCCCAGTACGGCCCGTCTTCAAGATTGCATGAGCAAGTCCCTTGCGAGGGCTCCCACCTCGCGAGGCACATGTCACCGAGGACTTCCCGAGGCCCCCTCGCAGGGCAGCCTCCCCAAGCTGCCTCCCGAGGCCCTCTCGCGGGCGGATACACCGAGGTCGCCAAGCCATGCCTCGCGCCGCACGTGGATGACGCGAGCCACGATGAGCGTCGCTAGGGCCCGTGCCAGTGGGCGCGGATGGTGAGGCTTTCCTCTTTGGTGCTAAAGGAACAGGGCAGCGTGCGGGTTCCCAAGGCAGCCCCAAGGGTTGCCTCTTCGGTGCTAGAAGACCAGGACGGCGGGCTCGTCGGGACGGAGGTCATCGCCGAGCCCACCTGCGCGTCACGGCCAGAAGCTTTAGCAGGCGGAGACCACCTTTTGTCAGGATAAGATGTACTCCTGTTCCCCTTTGAAATTGGCCGTAGTGGGCACCCTTCCCGCCTAGTGTTTTGGGGGAAGAAGGCCGGGCCAGTATAAGTATAGCTAGACCACCACCTTAGAGAGGGATCGAGTTCATCCACCCCTCAAGCCCGAAGCCGCTCCTGAAGCCTCCCGAGGCAACTTGTACTCATACAGTCATCCTCCCTCCCGAAGCAATCCAACCACAAAGCAGGAGTAGGGTTTTACACCGCAAGGTGGCCCGAACCTGAGTAAACTGTTGTGTTCTTCGTTCTTCTCTCTCGCAGGGATCCCGTGAGAGCTTGGCCGTGGGGTTGAGTGCAACTGATAGGGCGAGGTGACGAGTAGCGAGCACGCCCCTGAGTTCGAACCTTCCTTGGGTTCGCGGAGCCCCGATTCCCACAGTGGCGAGGCGGGAGTGCAACATGCGCGTGAATGGTGCTTATTTTTTGCCGTTTTATTTTTGATGTCTTGGCAGACAAGTTGATTGCTTCTTGTCCAGTAAGTACACAACTTAGAAGCCAAGTCTGTTTACCGGCCACGACCAAAGAGACATCGAAACACCTAGAGTTTTGTCTCATCTCACAACTTGTGCCGCTTCCGTAGTCTATTCCATTTCGAACGTCGGCGTGCATTGGCGCGTGGGAGAGGTCTTCGGAACCGTTCGTCCTTGCGATCCTGCACCGGGTGAGGACGAATTAGGTTCTTAGAAAGTGCTCTGCGCGACTGCTCAAGTTCGTCATCACGAGTCGTCTTCCATCCAAATCAGGTGACGCTACTCATTGTCGTCTTCAACTCCATGTGCATCAGGTTGTCACCAACATAGTCATTAACAATGTCGCTCCGGCAGCAGCTATGGCTACCAACAAACAGTACATCTGTTGTGATCAGTTCATGTCTCAAATTATGGTTGTTGTTACATGTCCGATGTTGTTGTTCATGAATTATTTACTGGAATTAATCATGAATTTACTTAATATTCCAACAAAAAGTAGTGTCTCGTGAGTTATCCTCGAATTCAAATCACCAAATGAAACCCTAAAAATGAATCTTGATGCCAGTTCCGTAGTTAATGCAAGCCCTGCTCAACAAGTTTGCAGGAGTTCAAATTAATATGTCCAATGGAACACAGAAAGCCATGCAATTGTTTAAGCCAGCGACACGGTCATGATCATGACAATTCGAGGATGATTATACATTAATTAGAAAATGTATACCCTTCCCCTCACAAACCATAATCATTAACAAGCCACCATTCGCAGCATGCTTTCGCATTTTTAAATGGATTTGATAAGATTATCTTTGGCCTGCTCCCGTGCCAAGACTTTCCACCCAGCTGCCACAACGCCGTATGCGTGTCATAATATGCACTTATTAGGATAGGCAAATATTCTATAAACAAACTTCATCATTTGTTTTGTTAGCTTCTCAATCATTTGTCATCAGATGCTCAAACTTTAATTTATTCCCCTTCGTCACACACAGCAAATATTTCTTTAAATAGCTTGCATTTGTTAACACCCTCATGTTAATTATTAATCAGTACCTATACACGTATTTTCATACAGAAAGGTATTCCTTTTTAGTGGTTTAGACCAGTCAAGGTCATCCTAAAACCACATATCTTGTACGGTACTATAATGCTCTTGCCTGCTACTAATCACTTGCTGACTTTTCCTTTGAATTGGTTGTTTTTTTTTTTCCTTTCGAAAGGAGGTTAAAAACCTCCCGAACTCTGCATCATTGTGATGCACACATCCATTTATGAGTTGATGATACTAGATGAAAATTTCAGTTTCTGCTAGTGATCCACCAACCGGCCTCCATGTCATTTTCACATGCATGTTACTCCCTCCGTTCGTAAATATTTGTCTTTCTAGAGGTTCCAATGAGTGACTACATATGAAGCAAAATGAGTGAATCTACACTCTAAAATATGTCTATATACATCCGTATGTGATAATCCATTTGAAATCTCTAGAAAGACAAATATTTAGAAACGGAGGGAGTACTTTTTCTTACCTATCCGTTCCATGAAAAAGTGAAAGCAGCACACCAGAAACTACTACCAGCTATAGAAAACAACTCACAGGTTCCGACATGTTGCTGATCCGTTCCCTCTGCTTTCGAGCTATACATATCTACATCTACTTGCGAGAGAGAGAGTGGAATGTATATGCGAACTGCCTTTTCGGGCTTACCCAAAGGCCCTATTTCGTTATCTTACACATTATGCATCATGTCAAAGATCCTCCACTAACCCACAATTTCAGGCCCCTGCTCCCCCTAGCGCAGCTTGGCCATTTGTATATGGTTTTCACATCCTTTTACCGAAAAAGACTTTCGTCCCGCTTTATATATAAAGCATCAATCAACAAGCACCCAGTATAAACACACACCACGCCACCGCAACACATGCACACATCCAGGACAGGATACAAAGGCCCTGCGCGCAGCAACACCACCCCTAGCACTACCACCACGCAGAGATGAAGCTACATATGACGAACCATGCGCTCCAAGGCGGTGCCTTCAAGAAGGGAACGACACCGGTGCGCCGCCACCGCCCGATCCAAGGATCAGAGTTTCCCCCGGAGCCGCATGACGGGCAATGAGAGCCGCGACGACGCCTTCAAGAAGGGAACGATCTTCGCCGCCGCCGGTTCGTCCGAAGATAGAACAGGTTTTCACCTCGGCCAACACTCACCGCCACCGAACGCCACACCCCGGCAACCACGCCGCCCACACGGCCATGGTGACCGGGCAGCACCAAGGCGCGGGCTCTGCCCACGAGCACCGCGCTACCACCACCAGGGCCGCCGCCCTAGCATCCAAGACCTCGACACCACCTCACCCAAGACCCGTCGCACCCCAACGAAAGAGACGAGCGGAAATGTCCCACCTTTCGCACCCCTGGGCGACCCCCAGCGTCGAGACCGAATAGGTCAGCCAAAACTGGCATCCACCGACCCGTCCTGCTGCCCCGAGCGCGAGACGAGCTCGGTCCTGCAGCATCGAGAGGGGGACGAGCTCGGACCTGCTGCATCGGGCGCGGGACGAGCTCGGTCCTGCTGCATCGGGCGCGGGACGAGCTTGGTCCTGCAGCACCGGGGCGCGAGACGAGCGGTGGACCGCAGCTGGGAGAGGACCAGCCCATTGATGGGATTATCGCTCGGGCGACGAGGAGATGGGGTGAAGGTCGAGACGGCCCGACCGCAGACGAGCCGACGCCGGAGAAGCCGGCCGCTGCCGCGGACAGATCCGTCAAGCTACCGTGGAGCCGCCACGACACCGGGAGGCCACCACCGAGACCTCCCCACGCCGCCGCCCACGGCCGGAGCAGCGGCCACGCCCGGCCGCTGCCCTACCCGCGTCGCCCGTCGAGCTCCAAGCGCCGGAGCCGCCGGGCACGCACCACCGGAGCCACGCGCCGCCGGCCGGCCCCCAACGCCAGATCCGGCCGGATCCAGCAAGAGACCGGCCGCGCGCCACCTCCCGGGACGGGAGCATCGCAGCCGCCCCGCCGCGCGCGGAACGAAGGGAGCCGGAGCGCCGCCACCAGCAGCCCACCCCGCTGCCCCGCGAGACCGCCGCCGCGCCGCTGGACCCCGCGGACGTCCAGCGCCGCCACTCGAAGGGGCCGCCCCGCGCCGGCGCCCACAAGCGGAGGGGGAAGAAGGGCCCCGCCGCCGCCGTGCCCACCGGGCTTTGCCCGACGGAGCTCGCCGGCGGCGGCGGGGGGGAGGGGAGGGAAGCGGGGCGAGGGACGCGGCGGCTGGAGATCCCCCCGGGCGCGCGCGAGCGCACCGCGGGAGGGGAGGGGAGGAGAGGGGGGGAGCGGGGAGCGGGGCGGGCAGGGAGGCGCGCGCCCGGCGGCCGGCGGGGGAGGGAACTGTAGCGGGGGTCACGGGGTGGGGAGGAGAGAATTGATGTCTCCACCCACAAGTCTTTCACATCCTTTTCCAGCTGAAAGAGAGAGCTTGACCCAAGTCACCTGAGCTGTCTATACCTAATAACACACACTGTTATCCATTGCACTTGCACAGTACTCCTAATACATATAGTAGATCTCAAAAAGCTGAGAAATGGATTGCATGCGTCTTTTTCCGCCCTTTTTCTTCACATAGTGATCCCAAATTCAACCCTTTAGGCCTTTAACAGCCGGTGCCAATGCAACCCCAGCTTTAAACAACAGAAGAAGAAGCAAGAAAGAAAAAAAGGCAGAGTAGTGCTTTCATGCCATGTCTACCAATTGATGGGATTCTGTCTACTTCTAATAATCAAAAGGTGACGTCTGCAACAGCAGATATTTTACGTGCGTGCAAAATGCAACGCTGCTGGCTTTTGCTGCGCAGCATCTCAAGAGAGAGTATACTAGTAGCATACACAGCTCTGCCTCTGCACCATGCAGTGTGCGTGCAAAAGGTTTGCGTGGCTGAAAAAGACGAGAGTGAAAGAAAATAAAAAAGGAAAAGGCTGAGTACTTGGAGCGTTGCTGTCTGTCTCACCTGTAACAAACACCCATCAATCTTTTTCCTTTTATGATCATTCATCCATGTTAGCTCACTAGCTCCTATTTCACACTAATCTAATACTGTCTGATTACCAGCGATGCTTCTGTAGCTGATGGTCACCGCCTTGACAGCCACTCCCACCCGCTGTGGCGCGGGCCCGGCGCGCGGATTAGACGGCGGGGAGCGCCTGTGGTCGGTAAGAAATGTTTTTTGTGGCCTCCGTGCTACGGCGCTTCTAACAACTGAATCGAGCAATAATAGTGTGTGGTGGGCGTGCACTGAACACGTAGCACAAGAGAGAGAAACTACATCAGCTTGTTTGCATCACAACAGAAATATGACTGCTTGTTGCATAAGGATGTTTTGTGAAGTAGTCAAATCCACCTCGACCAAATTAATAAATCTCTCCTTCCAGAAGGGGTCATGCAATGGGGTTTCTTGGAGGTGGTTGTGATTTTTTTATATATAATATCTTCACTACTGAAATATTCATGCAAAAAAAGTACGTACATGCATGTCTGTGTATTTATACATTGATCTCAGCATGTATAACTAATAGCCAAACCCAAGCGAGAGGGAAGAACGTTCAACAAAAGAAAACAGAGAGAGAAGAAGTTCTGGGGAACGATTTCGTACTAGCTGGTACGGGCTGGTCATAGCAGAATAGGCAGCTGGACATATTTGGAAGTTTTTGATGATTCAAAGTGGGCTAGAAAAAGGAGGGAGAGCGGGGGAGGGAGGGAGGACCTGGTCAATGCAGAGAGGCTGGTGAACTTCTAGTATCTACCAATGGCTACATCTCTGCTATGCATCCATCGTCCATCTTGTGATATTATATTTGTTGTTGGCAAACATGCATAGTTGACAGTAGGGAGGTCAGAGAGATGAATTAGGTCCACCCCAGAGAATGGCCAGATGGAAAAGATGGGGTTTTGTAAATGCTCTTGGAACTATTATGGGCCCATAAGGGAACTGGTAAAAATATTCTCAATGTGGTAAGTATATTGCATTAATCCAATGGCATATACTTTTGCTGGGGCTTGACCAGAGAGATGCCTGAATCTTTCCTAACCAACAACGAATAAATAGACAGATAAAAATACACGGTTATAATTAGTACCCCCATATCTCGCAAAAAAAAATTAGAACCCCCATATAGTCCACTTATTATATGTGTTCATTGGTACTAACAGGTTTGCGCTGGTTTAAATATAGAAACACAAGGTTTGACTATTTGACTCTGAGCTGCTACATTTTGAAGTACATAGTACTACTCCCTCCATTCCATAATATAGTGCCTATAGATTTTTTGAAAAGTCAAACCTCATCAACTTTGACCAAGTTTGTAGAGAAAAACATTTACATCTAGAAGGCCAAACATATATCATTAGATTCGTCATAAGACATAGTTTCATATTTTATATATTTGATATTGTAGATAAAAGTAGTTCTCTCTATAAACTTGATCAAAGTTTACAAAGTTTGATTTTCCAAAAAATATATACGCACTACATTTTGGAACGGAGGGAGTAGTATTGAAATGGTGCTTAATTATTCTACACCTACCACAACGCTGGTCATGAAAGCTTAGTTAATTGTTCTTTTGAGATCCAGATTCTATATACAGTTACACGAAACTCAGAGCCAAAGCTTTTGCAGAGTGTAAAGACAATGAGTCCCTTTCTCTTTGCCATTCCAGATTCTATATACAGTTATACGGGCGGAAGAGGAGTCTATATATGTTGGATACTCGTATTGTGTGCACCAGGTCCATAGCACAAGAAATTAGGGCACCAAGGCTGGCAAACAAAGGAGAGGGCAAAGCCTAATAGGAAAGGCGATGGAATGATTACTGGTTGAGCTGGCCCTACTTTATCACCTGTTTCTTTGCTGTTCTCTCATAATTCACTGATATAATCTTTATTTTGAAGTACAAAAATAATGAAGGATGCATCAGCCCAGATGTAAGTTATGCTCCTGTCCTGCGTGAGTGCTTTTCCCTTTATCAAAAATAGCTATTACATTATTTGAGTGCTACGGCCTGAAAGACACTCCTCGGTAACAAAATATAAGAGGGTCTATTATGCCCTATGCAAAAAAAAAAAACGTCTTATATTCTGATATGAAGGGAGTACAAAACAAGAAACTGAAACATGCATGCATGCATAAATAAATAACCTAAAGCTCCATAAACCAGAGGTGCATGCGGCTAGTTTGAGAACGAGAGGCTTTTGGGTGCCAGCAGAAAGGAAACAAATCTTCTTTGCTAGCATACATTTTTCCCTTGTGTGTTTTGACTTGCAGAGAGCAGTGGGAAGCGGCAGTCTTCGGGCCGGGGATTGAATGAATGATAAAGAACAGCGCACGTGGCGTCTGCGCCAAGTGACTGCCTCGCCACAGTCTAAAGATTTTTCGTTTTAGAAAAACAAATAAACAAAGCGAGAGCGGCAGAGAAAAAAGAAACACATTTCAAACAGCAAAAGGCAGAAGAAGAAAAAGAAGAAGAAAAAACAGATAGGGTTCTCTCTCTCAAAAGCAGCCAATCCACAAAGGAAGCATTGCTTTCCATCACACCACGTAGCCTTAGCTAGCTAGCAGAGAAGAGAGCATTGTGTTTGAGTTAATCCGTAGCGTGTACAGTAGCAATAGTGGTGTGGTATTGCTGCTGATTAAATGGGATATTCGTTGGTTAGCATCGGGAGAACATATCACGTTACGTTCTGCCACAGTACTGATCCGCACTGTGCATGGGATTAGCTAGCTAGCAGAGAGAGAGAGAGAGAGCCATGGCTGGCTAGGTGAGCCTAATAATTCTCTTCCGTCTGCCTTATCCTCCTCCTCCCTTCGCTGCCCGGCTCCCCCTCCATGTACACGACCAGTCTCTGTCACTCAAGCTCCTCTCTCTCTCTCTCTCTCTACATCAAGAAACCATTTAATTCATCCATCTCTCTCCTCCAAGCCCTACAAAGTACACCCTCTTCTTCCTCCCCCTCTCTGTCTCTCTCTCTATCCTTCTCTAGATCCTAGCTAGGGCCATCTGCTCATGCTTCTCCCTTCTCCCAGATCACAGATGAACCTTACCAGAAGGCCATAAAATAGTGTGTGTGATCTCCCACACGCGCACAACTCTCTCTCTCTCTCATAGTATCATATGAGGAAGGATTCCTTCCAAACCTATAATCTTTACCTCATAGCTTAGCTCCTGGACTCTCTCTCTCTCTCTCTACCGTCGTCTCCATCACACCTAACCAATCTCGAGCTAGACCCACAAGAAGCGGTCGGCGACATCAAATCCGTTCCCCTCTCTTGCAAACAACCACCCATTTACCCGGCCAAAGCATATACACGCAGAGATAGCTGTGTGTGTATATAACATGGCCTAATTGACCATGGACATCGCCGGAGACGCCGGAGGCGGCCGGAGGCCCAACTTCCCCTTGCAGCTCCTCGAGAAGAAGGAGGAGCAACCGTGCTCCAGCTCGGCTGCGGGGGGCACCTCGGCGGGCGGTGGGAATGGAGCAGCCGCTGGCGGTGCCGCCGGAGGGGAGATGCAGGTGCGGAAGGCGGTGCCTAAGCGGACGTCGACCAAGGACCGGCACACCAAGGTGGAGGGCCGGGGACGGCGCATCCGGATGCCGGCGCTGTGCGCTGCGAGGGTGTTCCAGCTGACCCGGGAGCTGGGGCACAAGACGGACGGCGAGACCATCGAGTGGCTGCTGCAGCAGGCGGAGCCGGCGGTGATCGCGGCCACCGGCACCGGCACCATCCCGGCCAACTTCACCTCCCTCAACATCTCCCTCCGCTCATCTGGCTCCTCGCTCTCCCTCCCGGCTCACCTCCGCGGGGCCTTGCCGAGCCCCGGCGTAAGGTTCGGCTCCCGTGCCGACGCGTGGGACCGGGTTGTCGGACTCGGGTACCCACCCGAAGGCCCCGCCTCGTCTTCGTCGACGCCGTCACCGCTGCTGCTCAACTTCCACTCGGGCAGCGTCGGTCTTGACGTGCAGCCCTCGCCGTCAGCCGCTGCCGCTGCCGCAGCCGCCGACCTTTCGAGGAAGCGGCGATGGGAGCAAGAAATGCAACAGCAGCAGCAACAACAACATCAGCAGCAGCAACAGCAACAACAACAGTACCAGCAGCAGATGGCGGGGTACACGCAGAGCCAAATGCCGGGCACCGTCTGGATGGTGCCAAGCAACAACGCGCAGGGCAGCGGGGCGCCTTCCGGCGGCGGCAACGGCGGCGGTGGAGGAGGAAGTGGTGAGTCGATCTGGACTTTCCCGCAGGTGGGCAGCGCCGGCGCCGCGGCTGCCGTGTATCGTGGGAGCGTGCCAAGCGGGCTACATTTCATGAACTTCCCTGCACCGATGGCGCTGCTACCCGGCCAGCAGCTGGGGCTCGGCCCAGTGGGAGCCAGCGGCGGTGGCGCAGGCGGAGGCGAGGGGCAAATGGGGATCCTCGCCGCGCTGAACGCGTACCGGACACAGGCGGCGGAAGCAGCGGCGGGCCAAGGAGGCGGCGGTGCAGGAGGATCGTCTAGCCAGCAGCAACACGGAGGTGGTGGTTGCGGCGGCGGCGAGCGGCATGAGAGCATGAGCACCAGCGAGTCGTAGGCCGGGCGGGCCTCCGAGGATCGCATCGCATCGCATGCATTGGTCTCTGGTGTGCCTTTGATCTGTTCTTTGTCTTTGATTTCTTTTTCCTTTTGTGGTCTCCTTCCTGACAACTCGCAAGGATTACACTCGGCTGCGATCCCATGGCATTTAGATCATCATCATACTTAGCGCACGTACGTTTGTGCTTGTGAGTGGAAGAGCGAGGTGTGCCATTGGAGAAGAGGAGGAAAACACAGCAGCAGCAGCAGCAGCAAGAGATTGTTTATTTTTGTTCTTTTAGCATTAGGGTTTGATCAAATGCGAGCGGAAGAGATTTTCATCAGGCATGACATTCGTCACCTGCCGTGATCGATCGATGGTTCATTTTTTTGTTTGCCACCAAGCTTTGTTAGTCCTAGCTTTCAAGTTATTTTACACCATGCAGGGCCGTTAATTCCATTTTGCATGCTGTTTGTGCTCCTTAATCGATTTGTTCTTTCTTGATCAACCAGCTAGCTAGCTAGGGTTATTGATCCGCCAACGTCCTTTTGCTTTCTCCCATGGTATCCAACTTATGATCATGCCTGATCTGCGGGCACTTATTATTTATTAGTCCCCCTCCTATATTTTTGTCGAACTTTGACCTTAGTTTTAACTAGCAAAATATAACATTTGACCATAAAATTAGTATCATTTGAATGTTTGAAAACTTATTTTGAATACGAATCCAACAATACGTTTTTTATAATGAACTCTCTCTGTAAAGAAATATAACTTCGTTTAGATCACTATATATAGTGATCTAAACGATCATATATATCTTTACAGAGAGAGTACAACTTATATTTTGCTAGTTGAGTCGAATCTATGATTAAAATTTGACAAAAAATATGAGGGGATGGGGTAATCCGGATGGAGGAAGAACTACACAACTGGGCAGTACATTTTGGGAGAATTAGTGTACGTCGTTGTCAACCGTGATCTGCCAGTAGGACTACATAGAAAAGAAAAAAAAAAGGTAGTAGCATGAGATGGAGACGACGAGGGTGGCCAGCTACGGGCGTAGGTTTTTGTCATGCGATGGGCAAACAATCTGCAGGGAAGCCAAGCTAGCAACCGATCGATCGACGGCAAGGACCACCACAGCCAGGGCCAGGCACGGGAGAAAGAGAAAGGGAGAGAGAGAGAAGGCAACAGGGGGTGGGTCGCCAGCGCGCGGTTGGCAAGCGACGACCGGCCTCGCGCTGGCGCGGACTCGAGTCCACCGCTGGCCAGGCGAGGCGACCAGACCAACCGACCCGCCGTATTTATTTATCGCAGCCGTCAATGATTCCCCACACGCGCGCTCGTCGGTCGTCACGCCCGGTCCGGTCGCACCACCAACCGTGCCCATGCATACGCATGCCACCGCACAGCGCCATAGGTCCAGCTCGACCGGCACGGCCACGGGGACGGGGACGGCCGGAGCAGCAGCACGGGCCGAGCAGTAGTACAGCGGAACACAGCTGCGGCTACAGAGCGATCATGTTCCTCCCTCGAGGCGATACGAAACGGAGGCCGCCCGCCAGCGCGCGCGCTCACGTAGCCGGTCAATTCGTCCATCCATATAAAGGAGGGGCAGCGGGCAGCGGGCAGGGTGCGCGCGTGTGGAGTGGTGCGAATGCGATATGGTCCTGCGCTGCGCTGCGCTCCAGCCTCCAGGGTTGCCCTTCTCGGTCGATGTTTCTGCGTACGTGCTGGTTTTAATGGCATGTGGCCTGCCCGTGCCCTTGCCCTTTCCATATCCATGGTTCTCGCTACCCCTGGCTGCTTGCTGCAACTGGGGCAGACAGCCTACGTTATGTAGCTGGTTGGCCGTTGGCGCTATCGCCCGATGAGATGCATGGCTGCTCGTGCTCGATCGTGCTCGTGCTCCTGACTGATGGTTTTTTTTTCTCTCCTTTTGACTGACTGCCCGTGGGTTTTTTTGATGATCAGGACTGAAATTTGTAACCATGGGTTTTTCTGCACTTCTATTCAGGCGGGTTTTTTGGTGATATCTCTCGCATCGTGGGGTTGGATGCACTACGGTGGGGTTTTATACTTTTTCTTTGGTCAGCTTTTTCTTCGCAGAGATTTTTCAAGGTGTTTCATGGTGATCTTAATTTCTAAAAAGGGTCCGGGTAGATTTATATAGACGGCCGTTTCGACGTGTGCCCGTTGAAACGACCCAACGGTCAAATTGTGCTAGCTTGCAAAGAAAATGTTATAGTTACTCCCGTGTCTGGTCGCTGACAGATGAGCTGGAGACGCATATGACTCTGTCGCGCTTATTTGTACCTTAGGCTGCTTTTGGACATCAGTAAAGCCTTTCTGATTTACTGACGGGTGGGGTTACGCGTAAGCGGCTCGTGTAAACGTTTCGGGCGCACGCGTCAGTGTTGTCGGACATGATTAGCTGTAGCGCCATATGGACATGTCGCGCTTATATTTAGCACATAACGGGTTTTGCAAACAAAAAAAGTTTATAGTTCCGTTTGGCCCCTGACAAGTGGATCTTCACGTGATTGGGCTACATTGGAATGTTGGCCCCACGTGTCAGTGACAGGTGGCATGCTGAGCTGTACAGAGTGCATGCGGTCATGTCAGCCCAGTCCAGCTGCCGGGTTCAGGAGGTGAGGGATGAAGCCAATACCGTGCTGGCCCTGTCGGTTGTTCTCTGCGCAGTATCGGAGCCGTCACATGTTGAGTTTGATTGGGTGTATTGAGTGGCACTGGCCGGTGGTGATAGTAGTAGCAGCATGCAGCCCGGCCGGCCCCTAGACACATGTGCTCGTGTCCTGCGTGCACGTTGCTCGCTCTCATCGATCAGACTTGAACGCCAATCGTACACACCAACTTGTGATGAACAGCCTAATTGGCGTGTCGACTCTGTTGTTCTGCTGTTAGCCATGTTACGATCACACTTTCTCTCACACGCAGACACACGGACGGACACGCGCTGACACACGTCGTGATCAAGAGGTGGACGTGACAGATGACACAAATGTGCTAATGTCCATCTCTCTGTGTCCGAAAGAGAGAGAGAAGAGATGCCACTGCAGGTTCACTGGTGCATAGACGCAAAAGGCAAATTAATTGCAGGCACTAATTTCGAAGTTCAAACACACTACTGTACGTGTGTGCCAAGTTGTGTGGTCGTATTACTGTGCATGACTTTTCCACACTGGCTAGCTAGCTAGTGCACCTCAAAGGCAGAAGGTTAACTTGTCAAAGGAGATTTTTTTTTTTTTTGCAGGTGAACTTGGCAAAGGAGATTGACAGGAAAATAATACTACTCTATATGTAACCATAGATTATCTTGTCTACGCATGTCCATGATTAAGTAGGTGGCGAGGAAAAGAGCATTTCATGCACCAGGCACAGAAGAACCTGCTTAGCTCATCATCACGGCGTTTTGCTTCGAAATAATTAGATACATACATTTCAGCAAGCATCTACTTAGTATAGTAGCATAAAGAGTTTAAAATCGCCGATGAGTTGAGAGTCGAGGATATGTAGATCGCTTTTGGGGAGAGCTCTCATTTTGACCCCGCTTTTGTCAGGTCTGCGTGACTGTGCTAGCTGCGCGCGCGTTCTTCTTTCCAAAAGATGGCTAGTGTCATGGCGTGTGCGCGCTTGCCGAGATGCACCAAAACCACAGTGAACTCATAGGGATCATGAGTGTAAAGTATACGAACTTCATCGCATCGATCCAAGTCGTTCTTTTTCTCCATCACTAGCTCGCAAGCGTACATAGCTCAGCTCCTTCATTCCATCACAGGAGAACTCAAGGAATCTCTGCCGCGGCCATGCATGGACATGGATGGCCACCTCGCTTAGCCGGAGGCCTCTAGCTCCACTCTTTCCATCACTTTTATGACCGGGGTGCAGTGCTCCCCGGCCTCAAAACGGCAGCTTTTCTATGTGTGTGTGTGATCGAATTTTGTGCATAGTGTAGTGTCATAGTGTTCTCTGTGCGCGCGCGCGCGCGCGCGATGCGTATTTGTGGCCTGCTTTTTTTTGTTGCAGGCAGGCATGCATGCTATTTCCTTTGCTCCCCTTCCCCTGTAGGCCTTTTTCAGAAAGGTTTTGCGCCTCAACTGTCATCCTCGCCTGCCGCGCCCCTCGATCTCCTTTCCCTGCCTCGAGATCGGCCGGGCCATGATTTCCGTTTGATGGACGGATGATATGTCGATTGGTGTCGTTCGTCATCGCGGAATTCTGCACTGCTGAACGCTGCTGATCCACCCATCATTTCCACTCGCCTTCCGAATTGCTTCACCAAGGGTAATTACTACACTGCCATGAGAACTGCTTGCAGCTTGCGCACATCCATGTCTGGATGGATGAGTGCCACCGTATTACGTAATGAAGAATTTACTCGCTTTCAAGATGGTGACGTGGGTGATTGGGTACATCCATGGAGTAGTATGCATGTACGTGCTGATTGGGTACCGAAGAAAAGGTGAAAATGGCGCCGAACAGGTAGGGATATCAGGGAATCATGTAGGGATTAGTTTAGTTCCAGTGGTAGGCTCTAATTCATGCCCGACGAGCTAACATTCCTAGGCAGGTTTTGTCTTCCTCTAGGGCCATTGTAGTGAGATTAGAAGACTCTAATGGTTTTAAAGTAGATTTCAATGGTCCTCACTGCTCTGACGGTTAGTGCTGATACTATGTGCAATTAGGCTCTTAAACTATCTGGAGAATATTAATTACGACCTATTGGTAGTAGTATAAGATAAGATGGTGTTGGTTGCTTGGCCTGGCATTACGTATGCACTTGCGCACAACCAGCAGAGAAGAATCTTGCCCCCTCAGGGCAGAAACGTATCTTGCCCCCTCTTTTCTAACCGATCGTGCAACAAATAGATGTTAGTTAAATATTTAGGTTTTTCTTTTAACTACAAAGAGCGAACAATGTATTATATATAGTCTTAGACTCTGCAATAACACAAGGTCAAAAGTTAGCCGACTTGGGGCATCAAGGATGCCCACAACCAAATTATTATGAAAAAAAATGACACCCAAATGTCATGTCATAGAGATCATAGAGAGCAACTGCACGAAATAACAATCAAAAATTTAGTTAGAAAATAGTTACTTTAGCGGACAGTGAGAGATGCCAGTGTTCTTTTTTTTTAGGGTTACCAGTGTTCTTTGTTACTTTCACAAGCACTGCACTCGCTTTCAACAACCAAAGTTAAGTATCAAAGGTATCTTTCAAATAATAGGTAAATTAACCAAAGTTGCTTCTTGAGAAGAAAATCTAGCATGATCTGTTTCCCCTCGAGCATTCACAAATTTTTTATCAGATATTTGATAGCCACCTAACTAGAATCATTAAAGAGAAACTGATTAAGGCGGTATGAGAGCCAAGTGGAAGGTCAATTTGATTTTTGAATCGCAAAGATGATGTGACTTAAGTTAAAGGTTCCCTTTCCATGAAAGAGAATCATTAACCCCAGGTCATCAGTGTCCTTAATCCACTTTTTAAGAAAAGGAAAACAAGCAGCCTCTGTCTAATACAGCTGGAACAATGAGTGGACCTGACCTTTTACCTGACAACCCGTCCAATTTCAGCAGATAAGTGCTCTGCTCATAGTATAATGGCATTATATGATGGTTACATATACATCCATGATCACTTGCACAATTTAAAGCTGATGGAGTTGGAGCAGCACTTAGTGGCGTACTAATGCAGCTATCATGTGAAGTATTCAGTGGAGATGGGTATGGATCCATCATGCATGCATGCTCAAGGTTTTGCATCAGGAGGGGGGAGGGTGACGTGGGCGAAGCAGGCGGCGGGGATCAAGGCGGGAAAAGACGATCCAGGTCGCCATGCCGGTAGTACGCACGTCGCGCGGTTGAGCAAAAGCGGCATGATTACCCCCGTCACCGGCCAGCCAGCCAGCCTTGGAAACACGATGATGGGCGAGGAAAGCGAAAGACGAGTGTTTTGTGCCGCGCGCGCAAGGATTCATCGAGCATGCATGCACGCCCTGTCCTTGCTGGTTGCTAATTAAAGATGCGGTGGCGAGTGACGTGAGTGAATATAGTGTGTGTAGTGTAGTACACTACCAGAATAACTGCGTACGCCGACGGCTTGATCTGCATAGATGGAAGATATCCCGACGGCCTAGGCCAAGCCGTCGGCGTAGATAGGCCGTCGGCATATATCTATCTATGCTGACGGGGGTCATCGGCATCGCTCGGCTGTCGGCATTGCTAACTATATGCCTACGACGGCCGTCGGCATATCTGTGAGCCCGGCAACCCGAGCGGCAACGAGCATTTGACGGCGTGAAGCCTACGCCGACGGAGCTAACGGTGGACGTCGGCATAGCAATGCCGCCAGGTGTTGCGGTGGGTCCTCCTACGCTTGTGGAAGCGTGGCGGCAGGCACAAGCATCCGACACGCGGCTCCGTAGTGTGCCCCCCCTCACGGGCGTCGCTGCCGCCGTGTCACGGAGGGGGGAAACGGCAACGTCGGGCCGACACGGAGGGAATCTTGGGGTGGGTTGGGCCGAGACCGTGTTCGGGGGTGTAGCTATGGGCTGGGCTATGACAACCCGGTGAAAAGGTCCAACGGTCAAACCCCATACGACGAAAGTCAAAGGGCTAGATCCGGCGATCTTCTGTGTCAGGGTTAGACGGGACGGGGTACCTGGGGGGTAGCAATGCCGCCAGGTGTTGCGGTGGGCCCTCCTACGCTTGTGGAAGCGTGGTGGCATGCGCGAGCACCCGGCACGCGGCTCCGTAGTGTGCCCCCCCTCACGGGCATCGCTGTCGCCGTGTCACGGAGGGGGGAAATGGCCACGTCGGGCCGACACGGAGGGAATCTCGGTTGGGTTGTCGGACCGGTGTTCGGGGTGTAGCTATGGGCTGGGCTATGACAACCCGGTGAAAAGGTCCAACGGTCAAACCCCGTACGGCGAAAGTCAAAGGGCTAGATCCGGCGGTCGTCTCTGACAGGGTTAGACGGGATGGGGTACCTGGGGGGGTAGCAATGCCGCCAGGTGTTGCGGTGGGCCCTCCTACGCTTGTGGAAGCGTGGTGGCAGGCGCAAGCACCCGGGAGGCGGCTCCGGGGTGTGCCCCCCTCCCTCACGGGCGTCGCTGCCGTCGTGTCACGGAGGGGGGAAACGGCCACGTCGGGCCGACACGAAGGGAATCTTGGGGTGGGTTGTGCCGGGACCGTGTTCGAGGGTGTAGCTATGGGCTGGGCTATGACAACCCGGTGAAAAGGACCAACGGTCATACCCCGTACGGCGAAAGTCAAAGGGCTAGATCCGGCAGTCGTCTGTGTCAGGGTTAGACGGGACGGGATACCTGGGGGGTAGCAATGCCGCCAGGTGTTGCGGTGGGCCCTCCTACGCTTGTGGAAGCGTGGTGGCATGCGCAAGCACCCGGCACGCGGCTCCGGGGTGTGCCCCCCCTCACGGGCATCGCTGCCGCCGTGTCACGGAGTGGGGAAACGGCCACGTCAGGCCGACACGGAGGGAATCTTGGGGTGGGTTGGGCCGGGACCGTGTTCGGGGGTGTAGCTATGGGCTGAGCTACCAGTGAGCGACACGTGGCATCTATGCCAACGGCCTAGCCGTCGGCATAGTTTGAACATACGCCGACGGCTGGGCCGTCGGCACAGGTGCCACATGGCGGCAGCTGGTAACTCAGCGTAGCTGCGGCCCAGGGGCTGCCAGTGGCCGCCACGTGTCGACGATATGCCGACGGCTAGGCCGTCGGCGTAGAGACACGTGGCGACTGCTGGTTGGGTTGCTCTTGACGGTGGCGCCGTCAAACGTCATTGGCGTGGAACGTTGCCGACGGCCGATGGCCCTGGCCGTCGGCATAAATGTATGGACACCGTCGGCATAGGCATATATGCCGACGGCCTTTCTATGCCAACGGGGCCCTGGGGTACGCCGACGTATATGTTGCTGACGGGCCTATGCCGACGGCCTTGGCCGTCGACATAGGGGCTCAGTGTGGTAGTGGTACTACATCGCGTATGTATGTGGTACATGGGTCGTCCATGTCGATCGACTGTTCACAACAGCAACATGTCAACAACACAGTGGTGAGGGGGATCGCCGGATCCCGCGCATGTGGATCGTTTTAGCTTTAGGTTTTAGGGTCCAAGAAGCTTAGAGCAACTCCAATGGGGCGACCCAAACGGACGCGCTTTGCCCGCTTTTCGTCCGTTTGGGTCGGCCAGGCGGACGTGCGCGTCCGCATTCTCAAATGGGTCAGCTTGACCGCCCAACGGGAGGCGAACCCAAATGTGCCGGCGTGGAGAAAAAAAAACAGCTCACAGAAATAAACATAATTAAACACAAGTGGCCGGTCAACCGCCAGCCAAAGTACACTTAAACCTAATTAAACATTAATTAAAACATTAAAAAAAGTCTGCCCCCGCACGCTGCCGCCCCGCACGCTACCCTAGACATCGTCGGCCTTGCCCTTGCCTGGACGTCGATGTCGCCATCGCCGGTGAGGTCGATGAAGACGGGAGCAGGGCCAGCCCACCCGAACACCACCTGGTACGCTGCCAGGGCAGCCTCCTCCGGCATCTGCATGGGCGGCGGCATTGCGGCTAGCCGCGCGCGCTCCTCCTCCTCCTCCTCAAGCCGGAGCGCCTCCGCGTCGCGTTGCAGCATCTGCTCGTAACGCATCTGCCGCTCGCCGTCGGCCTCCTCCTGGCGGAGCCAGTGCGCCTTCCAGCGCTCAAGGTGGGCCGCCTCCTGCTCCGGCGACATGGCGTAGTGGACAGGAGGCGCGCTCACCCACTCGCAGTACTGGCCCGTCCACGTGTAGGCCTCCTCCGGCCAAGTGGGTGGAGGCGGGGAGCACTTCCGCGTCGGCTTCGGCTCCGACTCCGGCTTGGGCTCGACGGGCAACGGCGGTGGCGGAGGCGGGACGAAGAGCGGGGTGTGGACGGAGTCCCCTGCCGCCGACAAGGCAAGGGCTTGCTCCAGCCCATCCCAGTGCGCGTCCTCCTCAAGCCGGCTAGCCTCCAGCGCGTGTTGCAGGGCCTCCTCGATGGCGGCTTGGTACTCCGCCTCCGCCTTCATTTCCTTCAGCTCTACCCGCGGGGGCGGCGGGACGGCGTCGACGCCTACACGCTGTTGCTCCTCGTGTTCAAGGGCAAACCAAGCCTCCCAGTTGGGAGAGTCGGCGGCGTGCTCGGGCATCCGCCGCTGCTCCGGCGTGAGCTGCGCGCGGTGCCTGCGCACCTCCTTGTCGTGCGCCCGTTGGGTCCGCGGAACAGCCGGCACCGGGATCCGGTGCGGATCCAGGTGCCAGTGGTGCGGCAGCGTGACGTCGGGGTAGGGCAGCAGCTGCCTATACTCCCAGTGCCACCGCGCTTGGTGCACCAGGATGTGCAGGCGCCGGCGACCGGGGCGGAAACGCCCCGGCGCCGGAGGAGGAGCATGGGAGGACGAGGCGCCGGGGGTGCCCTTGCCGTTGCTGCTGCGGAAGAGGCCCATTGCTTGCTAGGGTTTGCTGTCGCCGGTGAGGAAGCAAAGGGGGTGGTGGGGGCCAGATGTGGACGGAAGTGGATGAGGCCGGCCCCCGCCGCACGCGTGGTTAAAAAAGAACGCTTCCACTGGCTGACTAGTGGGCCCGCTGTCGGTGGTCGTCATAAATAAGACGACGGGCAGTAGTTGGGTGGCCTACAGGTGGGGCCGCGGCGGACGCCGAGGAGACGCGCGGCGCGTCCGCGCCGACGCATTTCAGGCGCAATTTTGGGCCGGAAATGGGTCGGCGCGGACGCCAGGTGGATGAGATTTGGGTTTGGGTCAGCGCGTTGGGCCTCCACTTTTGTCCGCGCCGACCCAAACGGACACTGGCGGACAAAATGGGTCGCCCCATTGGAGTTGCTCTTATGGTTTTGGATCGTTCGACGTCTTGGCTTCGACGGCGGCGACGGCGATGCTGAATAAAGAAGCTCTAGATTCTTCTTCGGCGAGGCGATCGTCTCTATGGTCGGTGAAGGATTTGGGAACCAGTCTGTTCAAGCGGGGACGTCGTGGCGACGGCAGCATCCTTGTGGTGGACATGTGTCCTCGGGCTCCGCCGTTGCGACGACGTCTGCTCCAACATCGGCGCGGAGCTTGGGAGGTAGTCGAGGAGCAGATGCAGATTGTGATCTGCATCGACGACATATGAAAGATGGAACGTGTGATGGGCTCGTGGTTTGTGGATGGCAGATATGGTTTCCTCCTCCGACGTCTTAGTCATGTGGGGGTGCCAGATCTGGAGTTCGATGGCGTGTCTGCGGTGTTGCCCCGGTCTGATTCGTTCAACGGTAATGGTTTCACCTTTGACGAGCCACCTTGAAGGTCCGCAAAGCTGCATATCAGCGATGGAGCGGCATCGAGTTCGGGTGAGATGGTGATCCGTCATTTTATTTTCTTTCGGGGGTTGCTATGGTGGTGCCGGAGGCACGTGACGGGTGTTGGTGTCAAGTTCAGAGATGTTCTGTTGTCCTTTCAGTTTTGTCACGTCAATCTTTATGTGACTTGGAGAAGTTTCTCCTCAAAACACAAGCACGTACGATTGCACGGAAGTTGGCCAGAGAGGATGGATGACGGGCGACACACGTCTCTCGTGCGACGCACCGCTCCGATGCGAGTTCGTCCCCGATCTAGGGGCATCATTGCTGGAATTCCGGCCGGGATTCCTCCTCTGGCGAGGAAGGCGGCTGGTCCTCCTCAATGCCGACGAGGTGACGGTGGACGCGCGCGGCTGGCGAGATGACGCGGGGTTCATCGGGGGACAAGTGGTACAGTTTCCATGTCACATAGCAAAAGTTGCGGCGCAGGGGAGGCGGCTTGGTCACGTTGCGAGCCCCGAGGTGAGTAATGGCGGCCGAGGGGAGCGAGGGGGATATTTTAGTCCCCCGACTGCCCCGACTCCTCGCATTTCTTCTCCTCGCACTCCGCACGCCTCGCCCTCTCGCGCTACGCTCCCTCTAGCTCCGCCATGCCGCACGCTAGGGTTTCATGACGACCCGCGAGCAGCAGATGTGGGCGCTCGCCGACGGCGATGAGGTGAGGATGGGGAGGCTGAGGGAGATCAACAGGTGGTTCCCGAAGGCGAAGATGCTCAACGACGCCGCGGAGATGGTGCGCGACAAGCTGAACGAGGAAGAGATCCAGCGCTGCTTCCCCAACTTTGATAGGCAGCCGGTGATGGGGGTTCTGCTTTGGGCGATGCTCGAGGCAGAATCTCCGATCCAGGAGCAGAGGCACAAGTGGAGGGTCTTCAGATCCCTCCGCTACAGCCAGATCCAGCCGCAGCCGCCGCCGCCGCCACCGATGGAGGTGGTGATGGGGCTGATGGCACCGGGCCCGCGGGCGGCGCCGATCGTGATCGAGGAAGATGTCGAGGAGATGGTGACGCCGAGGAGGAAGCAGAAGAGGGCGGTCACGGAGCTGCCGAGGCGTTCTCCATGCTTCCCCAGGCGCTCGCCGCGCCTCCGTGCCCTTTCCCGCCTCCAGTAGGGACCTCGCCGGCCGGCAGCCGCTTCTGGCTATTGGCTGGGGAGGAGTCCGACGAGGAGGGGGAGGGGGCTTCTTCTCCAACCTCGTCAGGTATGTGCGAAAAGAAGTATCTGATCTCTACTATGTCGATGGATGTAGATGAGGTTATTTTGGGGGAATTGGGAAGAACAGAGAGGGATAGAAAAAAGGAAAAGCGAATCAGAAAAATTACCAAACTCCAAAATGATGAAAATGGAGAAAAGGAGAATAGAGAAAAGGAAAAGGTTGAGATAAATAGTAATAAAAAATCCACAGGGTGGGATTATGTGCGCGATAAAGTGGTTGATGCCAAAATAGTTCAAATGCACATGAGGCATGAAAATTTCCAGCCCATTGCTGTTTGGTATGATGAAAAGGGACTTGACTTTGGTGAAATTGACCTTAGAAACAGTCCGATCACCCCCTACTTGGGGGGGGGGGAGTTGAAGGAAAAAGTGGGGATGAAGAAGAAAAAGGTGACAGATGGGTAACTAGGTTTGGTGGCCCGGTGGGGAGAAAGGTAAAAATTGACCTGGATTTGGACTTGGTCTGCTGGGCTCTGGCAGGCCCAGACAGAGAGAAGGCCCAAGTCCTGGAGGACTATGGTGTGCCTATAAAAAGGCAGAGACAGGGAGGGAGAGAGAGCTGTGATCTAATTTTAGGGTTTACCTCCCAGCCGCCATAAAAAGAAGTGGAGCCTATGGCTGGAAACTTCGGAAGAGGCTTTGGAGGGGGAGGACTAACAGAGGAGGAAGATTTGGTGACTCAGATGTTAGAAAAATAGGGCAGTTTGGTGGAGGAGATAGGAGCAGATCCAACTCTTCTGAGAATTCCTTTGGTTTTCATGGCAGAGGAGGGGGACGATCTGGATTTGGGTTCAGTGTTGGGAGAGGTGTGAGAAGCTCAGATGCTCCCAGTGATGAGTCTGGGGGAAGCAAGGTTTGGCAGATCAAAGAGGGGAGAAAAGACAGTGGGGACAGGAATGAAGAAGCTAGGAAAGGAGAAAATGTTGGGGAAGATCAAAGAGATGGCAAGGATAAAGGAGAAGGGAGCATGAATTCTAGTCAGCAGCAACAGATCCTGAGTGCACTATTATCACAACTAGTGCAGGGGATGAACAAAAGTGGGATGCCTATGGAAGATAGTGGAAAAAATAAGTCTATGTTGAGCTATGGTAAAGAAACAGTCAAAGAAAAGGAGGCTAGTGAGGAAAACATGCTGAAAAGAGCAAAAGGAAATGGAAATAGCTCAGGAAATGGTTTCAGGAATCAGATGAGTAGTGGAGCTTGGCAACAAAATATGAGTGATGATAGGGGGAGAAATGACAGGTTTAACAGACAGGTATGTGGAAAATGCAAAGATCCCAGGCACTTAACTAGAGATTGTAAAGTGAGTCACTGCCTAATCTATGGCAGGGACAACCACATTACTGGCGACTGTAACTTGCTGAAACAAATGAAGCCAGTACCCAAATATGAGGGGTATGCTGCAAAAGGTTTAGGAGTATTGCTCGTCCAGAGCTACCAGGATGTCTTAACTGCTGAGCATATAAATCCTTTGGGAGTGGTGATCATTAGGGATGGACAGATCAATGAAACTGAGTTGATAAAAGCTCTCAATGATATGTTTGGCTGGGGATGGCAGTGGAGAGTAAAGGAATATGGAAAAAACTGCTACATGATGAGATTCCCCAATAAAGCAAAGTTGGTGGAATTGGCAAAGTTCAATGATTTTAACTTGTTGGGGACTGGTGTCATTATAAAGGTGCAGCCCTGGTCTCTTGATCATTTGGCAATTGGGAAAATGCATACTGCCTGGGTGAAATTTGAGAAAGTACCAGATTGCTTTAGACACTTCTTTGGGATGTGTGAAGTGGCTGCTGCTGTAGGGCCTGTGTTAGAAATAGACATGGACACTATCAATGAAGAGAAAGTGAAAGTGAAATGTGGGGTTAGGGATGTGGGAAAAATCCCTTCCCAGGTGGAAATAACCTCTCCTCACCTATTGATGTTCAAGATTGGGGCAGAGCTTGATAAAGTGACTGAGATGGGCTGGTATAAAGAGGAAAAAAGAAAATCTGATGTTGTGTCTGAAATGGAAGATGGAGATGATGAGGAGGAAAACAGGAAAAGAGCAAAGCTGACTAGAGGTGATAGAAGAGGGATGTCTTTGGGCAGTTTATGTTTGAAACAAATTGAAGAGATTGACAAAAAGAATGAAATGATGAAAAACTCAATACAGGAAATCATTAGACACTTGGACAAAAGTATGGCTGCAGAAAGAGGAAAGATGCAAAAAGAAATAGATATTATGTTCAGGAAAATTGAGACCTTGGAAGAGGAGAAAGCCAGACAAAATGCTTTGTGGAATAAGGCTGATAAGAGAATTAAAGACTTGGAAAGCACACAAAAAAGTTTGGAGAGCATGATTGAAAAACAAAAGAAAGATATATTGAAACTGGAACAGGAGGCTGCAAACAGAGAGCAATATGAGATGGAACTGGCTAATCTGGAGGTTGAAGACTTTGAAAAAGAAAATCAAGATAATAAAGAGGAAACTGGGTCTGGGAAGTATAATGAACCTACTGACTATAATGCAAGTCAAGAATCAGTGGGGACTTTGGGAGAGAGATTGGCAGAGTTGCATGGGATAGAGGTGATTGAAAGAAATGATGAAGACAAATAAATTGAACTGAAAAGAAGCTTAAGGAACAAGGGGAAGGAAGACCAAAAAGTGGAGGAAATGGCAAAGATGAGGGCTGAAGAAAGAGATAATTATGGTAAGGGCTCTGATTTAAACTGTGCAAACTCTTCATTGTTACACATTAGTTCTCTGGTGGGAATTGATTTAGGGTGTTCCATTGACATGATAGATAAAAATTTAGAGATCATCAGAAAAATGGAAATAGCAAGAAGAGAAATATATTTTCAAAATCTGAATGAGAATAAGAAAAATGAAGAAAATAACAGTAACGTGGGGGAGGAAAAAGACATCACACCAGTGTATATTCACACTGGGGATGTGGACTTAGAAGATTTGTGCTCAGACTTAGAGCACTCAGATGCTGACCTAGAGGAGCAACAATTTGAGAAACTGAGGAATATATTCTCAGAAAAAAAAAAGGAAAAAAAAACATGGCTCACCAGCATCAAGTTGTGTGAAGCAAACTGTTGGGATTGGTGTGCTCAGAAGAAAAAAGAGAGCAAAGGATTGAATAAGAAAAAAAGGAGAAAAGGGTAGAATAGTACTATAGCAACACATATTTCACTTAAACACAAAAAAGGGAAAAAATGAGAGGAATTTTCTGGAATGTGAGAGGTTTGGGGCAAGACCACAAAAAAAGATATGTGAGAGAATTGATTGTGGATCATAGACTAGATTTCATAGGGATTTCTGAAACTATTAAGCACAAATTTTGGAAAAATGAACTACATAATCTTTGTGGGGGGAGAAATTTTGATTGGTGCTGGAATGAGCCTAGGGGGATGTCAGGAGGGATCTTGATGGGAGTGAATCTAGATAGGTTTAATGTAGAACACATAGAGAAAGGAGTTTACTTTGTGAGGATGATGATATATGACAAAATTATCAAGATGCACTGGAATTTGATTACTGTTTATGAAGATGCACAGATTGAGGGGAAAGCCAGTTTCCTGGCAGAGTTAGCTAGAGTTTATCATGATAACCAATTGCCTTGCTTGGTTGGGGGATATTTTAACATCATTAGAAATGAGAAAGAAAAGAACAAACCTATACATAATGAGCAATGGACTTTTATGTTCAATGCAATCATTGAACAGGCTGGACTAAGAGAGCTTCCCCTGAATGGAAGACAATTTACTTGGGCTAATAATTTGGCTGATCCGATCTATGAAAAATTGGATAGGGTTTTAATGTGCCCAATGTGGGAAGAGAAATATCCCCTGACTATACTTCAAGCTTTTGCTAGGGAGGTGTCTGATCATACACCTCTATATTTGGACACAGGGGATGAACAACTAAAAAAAATACATATTTAGATATGAAAATGCTTGGGCCTTAAGGGAGGGTTTTAAGGAATTGATACAGAAAACGTGGAATGAAAGATACTATGGAGATATACTAGAAAGATGGCAGCACAGGATGAGGAATTTAAGAAAGAAAGCAAAAGGATGGAATAGAAACATGGATGCCTGGTATAGAAAGATAAAAATAGATATTGACAATAGACTGGATGAAATATATAAAAATACTGAATTGAGGGGAATTACTTTGGCTGACAGAAAAGAGCAAAAGGAGCTAAGAGAACAACTGAAAAGGGTGATGATACAGGAAGAGATTAAGATAATACAAAGATATAAGGATAAGGAAATCATAGATGGAGATGGGAATACAAGATATTATCATGCCAAGGTGAATGGGAGAAGAAGAAAAAATAGAATAATATCCCTAGAGCAAGAGGAAGGAATAATAGAGGGAGAGGAAGAACTGATGAAATATATTACTAATTTCTACAAAAATTTGTTTGGACATCCTGAAGAAGCCCAGATCTCAATGAGAGACATGGAAACTAAAAAAATCAGTGATGAAGATAGAGAAAGGCTGATGAGTCCCTTCTCACTAGAAGAGATCAAAATAGTGGTGTTGTAACACCCCTGTGTATTAGCCACTGTGATTAATTGCTAATAATGCCAAGTCATACCATTTGCAGTGCCTAGTCATAGTGGTTAATCTAAACAATTCAAATATTTCTCTGAAAATCAACTCAAATTCAAAAGTGCAAAATAAATTTGCTCAAACACTATGGGAAAAATGTTCACTAAAGAGCAAATAATCCAGAAGCACTTATAAAAATATAACCAATGAAACTTGGATCAGTTAAATGGCTCCAACAACATGAAACAACACCAAAATAGAATTATTTAATCGAATTAAATTTATATCAAATTCAAATAAAATCCTACTTTGCCCAAACAAGTTTTCGACGACACGTAATATTGCATTGTAATATTTGGGCCAAGTCCCACATTTTATAAACGAGCACAAGTGGCCTAGCTATTTCAAAACAAAAAAGAAATAAAGAAAAATCAAAACAGAAACAGAAAATATTAAACGAGGCACTGTGCACTGGGCCTAAGTGCATAGTGCCCCGATCCGGCCCAGCTGGCCCATTCCCTCCTTCTCTCCCCTGCATGTCGGCCGCGCCTTGGGCGAGCGCGCGCGCGCGCCGGCCGCGCGTCGACACGCCGGCTTCCACCGACGCTACAGGGGCAGCGGAGGGGATAAGGAAGCCCCGTCCAGCTCCCCTAGTCCTTCTCGTCTACTCGTAGCTCCTCCCTCGCCTCTCTCTCGCTCGCGCTCGCTTTTCCCCTCTTCGGTCCGAGCGTCGTCGCCGCCGTCCTCGCTCATCCCCGCGGCCACCGAGCTTCGCTCGCCGCTCCGCCGTGTCTGGCGCCTTCGCCATGGACCGCCACGACCTCGGGCGCCGTTGATTGGGGTCGGGAAGCTCCACGTCGCGCGGATCGAGCCGCGCCCGTCTGCGGCATCTCCGGCGATCTCCGTCGTCCCCAACCCCTCTGCTGCTCCTAAGCTGTCACCGGGCCACCGTGCGCCTCCGCTGTGAGCTCCCCCTCCTTCCTCATCCCTTTGTTTGCTCTGCACGTGCGCGCAAGTTGCTTCCCCACGGTGCCCGAATGCGCTGCCGCCCGTGCACGTCGTCGACGAGCCTCCGACGACCAAATGGTCTTGGGCTTGAGCCCATCGTGCTTGCGACGTCGCTTAGATGCTGTAGGAAAAGATCACCGCTCGTTTTAGCTCTCGTTTTAACGCGCGCGAGTTCGCCGGGGTTTGGCCTCCGCCAAACCTCACCGTCCGGCCATCCCCTGGTCCGGCCAGTGGCACCACTCGACGCGCGAGGTCTCCAGCGTTCGAACGCAACTGACCGCAGCTCGAACGATGCACCGTAGCGCGATTCCGAGCTGCTCCGGCGATCGGCCGCCACGCAAATGGTCGCCGGAGCAACTCCGGCGACGCAGCCGACGTGGCCAGGCATGGGGTCCACCCTGGGACACTGCCAGTGGCCCCGGTGGGTCCCGTTGACCCCGTTGACTCGGGTCAACGTGCTGACTGGGCCGAGCCCAGCCACTGACATGTGGGTCCCCCTCTGCTAATTAATCTAATAAATGATTAAATAAATAAAAACTAATTAGTTAGACTAATGTCTCACTGACAGATGGGGCCCACCGCCTAATTAACCCTGTTACTTAGATTAACTCACTGTTAGTCTTAACAGAGACTGACATGTGGGTCCCACTGGACCCACATGTCAGGTTTGACTCTAGTCAGCCGCTGTTGACTGCTGACATCATCACCTAGTCATGCTGACGTCATAAATCATTTCTGTTAATAAAAATAAAACCATAAAATCATTTAAACTTTGAAAATTAATAACTTTTAAACCGTAGCTCAGATCGAAAAACTTAAAACATGAAAGTTGCTCAGAATGACGAGACGAATCTGATCGTGTTGTCTGTTTCCATGTCGGAACCACCTACGTAGGAGAACTCATAACTTTGAGCCCGATTCCGGTAGATGAATAGTGCACACATACCGGTAAATAAATCCCACCTTAATCCTATAATAACTAAAATGACCTAGATGCATCTTTAGGCAACCCTGCACTGCATCTTAGCATAGCATGCCCTGTGTGACGCCCCCGACTCAATCGTACACTAATCATACACGCAAACGTGTACGATCAAGCACAGGGACTCACGGGAAGATATCACAACACAACTCTAACACAATTTAAACGGAGGTCCACAATATTACAGACCAGGGATCCGAAGATCCGAATACATAAGTCAGTCATACAAATATTAACTGAGTACAGACATAGTTAGACAAGTTTTACCTTAAGAAGGCTAGCACAAATAGCGACACTAGATCGAAAGGCGTTGGCCTCCTGCCTGGGAGCCTCCGATCCTACTCCTGGTCGGCTGGCTCGATCCAGTAGTAAGTACCCTCTGGACCCTCCTGGTAGTAAGCTCCGGTGGTGGCATCTGGCTCCTGGACTCCATCGTCTGATGTATCATCAAGGTGGGGTATGGGGAAAAGAGAAAGTAAAGCAACCATGAGTACTCATCCGAAGTACTCAGCAAGCAAGGATCTATACTACATATGCAACATTATCAATGGAGAAAGGCTGTATAAGTGGACTGGGCTGCAGAAATGCCAGAATAGGGAGAAGGCCTAGTCCTATCAAAGACTAGCATCTTCAAACATCTTCACAAGGCCATCATCTTGCAGCAGTAGAAGAGAATAGAATAGCATTTTATTTAGCAATCATGTTGAAGTACAGCTTAAAGATCCTTCCTCGACTCCCAAGCGAGAAAGCGATCCCGAAGCTTCAATTAAGTAACAAGTATCCAGTTTAAGTAGTAGATCAGGATACACAAACTGAGCGTCCTTTACCGTAGGACCGGCTATCGATAGAAGATTCATCCCTGCAGGGGTGCACTACTGTTACCCAACACGCTCGATCAACTCTGGCTGGACACACTTGCTGGGTAATGCCCGTCCTCGGAAGATCAACATGAAGCAGCGCTCTACCTAGGCTCGGCAGAGAGGTCAGCACGCCGGACTAACCTATGCACCCAGAGGTCTCGGGCCATCGCCCTGGGCACCCTGCGCGTTGCGAGACTGGCCGGGGTGCAGGCGCGACACTGAACTCGTCAGTGAAGTATCCAGCCCAATCCCGACAATCAGCCCGCACGATGAATCGTGACGTCAGATGAGCTTTCGGAGAAACGTACTTCGCAGAGGGTCCCATAACCATTATCCCGCGTGGTGGTAGTGCGTATAGGGCACGTCGACCCACTCAGATCACACACCCAAATCCAATAGGCTCAATTAGTATCACGCGGAGACAATCAGAGTCTCTGATGCTCCGCCACAACGTCACACTCGAGTGCCCTTCCGGCACACCCGACATCATAGATCCCCAGCGGGTACCCACCAGGGTGGACCCGCCTGTAACAAAGGTCAAGTAGCCGTGTGGTCATAACATCAAGGGGGAAACCCGAGGAATCACCCTCGGCGGATTCCACTCGACGAAATTATCAGGGTGAACGTATGAGGTATCACCCTCGAGGTTCACACTGAGGGTTGCACGACAGAGTCGTATCGGAAGTGGAGAAGGAGGAATCACCCTCGATGACCACGACCGAACAGCTACACTGCAGAGTATTCATCAGGAGTGCGTTACGAGGTATCACCCTCGGCACTCGATAGTAACTATGCAGAGTCGTACAACTAAGGGGGTGTGAAGTGAGGTGTCGGTCTCTGGTCGACGATCACGTTGATCGGGTCGTCGATGATCAAGCAGGGGCAACAAGGATAAGGTGGTGGGGTCACGGATGGTTCATTACCAACCTATACTAAACAGTTTATCATAGGCAGGTAAGGTAGCAATGAACAGGTTACAACAGCAGGCTATGCATCAGAATAGGAGCATACATTAACAGTAGCAAAATCTAATGCAAGCAGGAGAATAGAATGGGCGATATCTAGATGCTCAAGGGGGGGGGGCTTGCCTGGTTGCTCTGGCAAGAGAGAGGGGTCATCAACGGGCTGCTCATCGGTAGTGTAGTCGTATCCAGGTGCAGCGTCGTCGGTCTCAGCGTCTATCGAAGGAGAAGGGGGGGAGAGAAACAATAAATTCACGGCAATAATGCAAACAATATGTATGACATGCCTAAATGATATGCCGGGGTGTTCTACTGCCTAACTAAATGATTTAGTTAATTTAGGAATTTATTTGGATTTATTTAATTAAAGTTGGGCACTATTCATTTATCGAAATCGGTCTAAAAGTTCAATGTTCTTATAGCTACAGGCATCTGACGGGAATACGGAAGGCGTATTCGGGTTCGTATCGGAATTCTGAGCAAGTTTCATGTATAAAGTATTTTCATCGGAGTTACGGATTATTTAATATGATTTTCTAAAGTTTTTATTATTTTCTGGAATTTAATTAATTATTTAAATCAACATTATCCGAAACAGTAATAGGGTGACATCATCATGACATCATGCTGACGTCAGGACCAGTGGGCCCCACCTGTCATACACTGTTTAGCTTAATTAGGTTTTAACTAATTAAATTACTGTTTAATTAACACTAACTACTTAATTAGATTAACCTAATCAGGATTAATTAAATTAATTAATCACTAATTAATTATTTAATTAACTAATCATTTTTATTTATTTATTTTAAACATTTTGGGCGTGGGCCCCGCGTGTCATAGTCAGGGGGGCACCGGGCCCATCTGTCGGTGGCCCCTAGGGCCACAGAGGGCGCGGGTGTGCGGGCGCCGCCCGAACGGGCACTGGGCACGGGCGGGGCGCCGGCGCGGCGCCGGTGGAGAAAAGGGCGACGACGCACGGCCGTGGCGCAGCAGCAGCCGCGGGCGCCGGCGGCGAGCTGGGCCGAGGGGGGTGGCCAAGGGGGAGGAGGCAGAGCGGTGCAGGATGTCGAGCGGGGCGAGCGCCGTGCGGGCGCGGCAGGGCGCAGCGAGCGCGAGCGCACAGGCAATGCGCGGCGGGCAGTGGCGCCGAGTGTGGGCGAAGCAGGGCGAGGCGGGGCGGTGAGCACGGCGGGTGGCAGCATGAGGGGGGGCGCGGTGCGCGCGGGCGAGCGCGGGCTGCGTGTGCGTGCGGGACGAGCAGCCGAGGCGAGCGAGCACTGGCGAGGCCGCGCGCGGGCGCGGTGCAGGGTCGGGCGAGCGCGCGACGGGCGAGCCGGAGCGCGGCCAGAGGGAAGAGGAGGCCGGGGGGGTTCCTCACCCCCGATGCAGAGAAGAGGGCGGCGAGGCTCAGTGGAGCCGGCGATGGCGAGGCAGGGTAGCGCAGTCCGGCGAGGTGGCGGTGGCGACAGGGCGGCGGCGTCGAGCGGCGCGAGCGCATGGCGTCGGGGGCCGATCCCGATCCGGTTCTGGATCGGGGGGGAAGGGAGGAGTGAGCGAGGGGGTGAGTGGGGGTTAGGGTTCGGGGTCTCCAGGGGGAGGCCATATAGGCGCGGGGGTGGGCCGGGAGCTGGGCCGGCCGGCTGGGCTGTGGCCCAGTTGGGCCGGGGGGCATTTTTCCTTTTTCTTTTTCTCTGTTTTCTTTTCTTTTGTCTTTTCTTTTTTATTTAATCATATCTCCTGTTTAGTAAATAGTTGGGCCTCAAAATGATTTTTGTATAACATAGGAATTGCTCCAACAAATACTAGGCATTACCTACCACCACCAAAAATTAGTTTGGAGGCAATTGGAGTTCACACAATTTTTATAATAATTAATATGCATTAATCCTTGCTGTTTCGGTAATGTTTGTGCCACCTAATTAATTTATTAATTGTTGGTTTCAATTTTAGAATAGTCTCTGCAATATTTGTTATTTATCGAACATTTTAGTTTCTATGTTGGACAACTTTTATTTTCCACTTTCATTTAAATTTGAATTTGACTTAGGAGTTGAAATGCAATATGATGCTAATGATGATTATGCACTATTAAGCTTGCTGACATGTCATTATCAAAAGTGATTACTGTAGCTAATGACAGGGGTTGTTACAATTGCATCGTTTGCTGTGTATTTATATGTTTCTTCCCCCTCTTCTCTCCCGGTAGACCCCAACGTCGACGTAGCTCCTGAGGCCGACGCTGCTCAGGAGCCCGACGACGCAGTTGACAACCTTGCCCTTACCGTCGAGCAGACAGGCAAGCACCCCCTTTTTGAGCATTCCGATATCGCCCATTCTCTTCTCTCTTATGCTTGCATTAGAATCTGCTGCTGTTACTGTATCCTATATCTGTTGCATAGCCTGTTCACTTGTAACCTGTTGTTGATACTTACCTGTTATCCTAAACTTTTTAGAATAGGTTGGGTAGAGACCATCAGAGACCCCCACTTATCCCGACTACCCCGCTGGATGATCAGAAGACCCGAGCAACGGGATCGAAGACCAGGCCCCGACACCGCATGTCACTTCCCCTTAATTGCTCGACACTACTGGGTTACTATCGAGTGCCGAGGGTGATACCTCGTCAGCACTTCTAATGATAACCTTGTAGGTTAGTTAATCGGTCGTGGTAAGCGAGGGTGATTCCTCCTACACCGCCCCCGACAACGACGTCGTCATGCAACACTTCAAGTGTGGACCTCGAGGGTGATTCCTCCTTCGTTCACCTTGACGTTAATATCAGGTGGGACTCCATCGAGGGTGATTCCTCAGGGTTCCCCTTGGTGTTAGACACATGGATACCGTTGTACTATGACTTTACACTGAAACATGATACTAAAGACGGGTCGGCCCTGAGGGGTACCCGCGCGAGCTTAATAGCGAGTGATGTGGAATCGGGTGGACCTGGATGGTGCCCGAGGGTTGAACACGAGGCGTGGCCGGGCATTCCTCGCCCTTGCCGCAAGTCCTCGAGACGGGGCGACGGGGTCACATCTTTCGTGAGTCTCTGCTCGTTACCGCACTGCCAACACACTAACGGTTTGGATATTTGATCCGAGGGGCCTCTGGCCTGATAGCACTAACCATCACGTGGGCATAGTATGGGCGTTCTGCGTCGTATACATCAGCCAAAGCTTATTTGCCGTCAGTAAGGAGCGGCGCTCGCCGAGTTGGACTGGGAACGCAACCGCGCTTGTATAAGGGGTTGCTAGGTCTGCTCTCGGTGGCCCCGTAACGTGCAGGAGTTCCCGGGGCGATGGCCCAAGACCCCTGGGGGCATAGGTTTAGTCCGGCGTGCTGACCTCTCTTTTAAGCCTAGGTCGGGTTGCGGCGTGTCGTTTGGCCGAGGCCGGGCATGACCCAGAAAAGTGTGTCCGGCCGAAGTTAATCGAGCATGGTGGGTAAGTTGGTGCACCCCTGCAGGGAAGATCTAATCTATCGATAGCCTGTCCTACGGTAACGGACACTCAGAGTTGTATCCCGATCGGTACAACTAGAACTGGTGACTTGAGATAAAATGGATAGTATGGCTCTGGGATTGCTTTCTCGCAGGGAGTCGAGGAAGGATCTCTGGGCGAGGTTGATAACATTACTACTACTTTACAGTATGTTAATCTGCACTCTTCTAATGCTGCAAGACCGATGAAGATGCTAGTCTTCGATAGGACTAGGTTTTCCCCTTCTATTCTGGCATTTCTGCAGCCCAGTCCACATATACAGCCACCCTTTGAAAATGTTGCATATGTAGTGTAGATCCTTGCTTGCTGAGTACTTCGGATGAGTACTCACATTTGCTTTATTTTCTTTTTCTCCCCATATCCATATGACGCCGCCAGATGACGGAGCCCCTGAGATAGCAGCCCCCGTCGACGACTACGGCTACTACTACTACCCTCCCGGCGAGTACTACTACGAGGAGCCGACTGACGACCAGGAGTAGGATTCGGAGGATCCTAGGCAGAAGGCCTACGCCTTTCGATCGTAGAGTTTTATTTTGCCCCGCCTTCATAAAGGCTTATCTCTATTTCTGTAATATATCTATACCCAGATATCTGATGCTTCCGCTGACACTTGTATGCCATCGAGCTATGTATTCGAGCCCTTGAGGCCCTGGCTTGTAATATAAAGCTTGTATGAATTTATTTATGTTTTAGAGTTGTGTTGTGATATCTTCAAGTGAGTCCTTAGGCTTGATCGTGTGCATTTGTGTGTATGGTTAGTGCACGATTAAGCCGGGGTCGTCACAGGTGTTTGGGATGAAAAATAAATAAAATCCCTGGACCAGATGGGTTTCCTGCTGATTTCTACCAGGAATTCTGGGATTTAGTGAAATGGGATCTCAAAGCTCTGATAGAAGAATTTGCTAGAGGAAAAATTAACATTGCCAGATTGAACTATGGCATCATTACACTGGTGCCAAAAACTACAGATGCTAAACAAATTCAAAAATTCAGGCCTATATGCCTACTGAATGTTAGTTTCAAAATCATTACAAAAGTATTAATGAATAGATTAACAATGTGTGTGTCCCCGGTTATATCCAAAACCCAGACATCATTCATTAAAGGGAGATACATCATGGAAGGGGTGGTGATCTTGCATGAAGCTTTGAACACTTTCCATAGCAGGAAACAGGATGCATTAATTTTTAAGGTAGATTTTGAAAAAGCATATGACAAAATCAAATGGCCTTTTGTGATTCAGATGTTGAGGGCCAAAGGTTTTTCTGACAAATGGTGTGATTGGATAATGGAAACCATGAGGGGAGGACATGTTGGGGTGAAGGTGAATGATGAAATTGGACCTTATTTTAAAACCTTTAAAGGACTTAGACAAGGAGATGCTATGTCTCCCCTGTTATTTGATCTTGCTGCTGATGCATTAGCCATACTAATGAATAATGCTTTAGAGAATGATTTGATTAAAGGAGTCCTGGGGGATGAAGAAAACAAGGGGGTAAATATGCTACAATATGCAGATGACACAATCTTTCTGCTTAAAGATGATGTGGAAAGCGTGCAGAATTTGAAATTTGTATTGGGAGCATTTGAACAAATGTCTGGTGTGATGACCCTGGCTTAATCGTGCACTAATCATACACGCAAATGCGCACGATCAAGCCTAAGGACTCACTTGAAGATATCACAACACAACTCTAAAACATAAATAAAGTCATACAAGCTTTATATTACAAGCCAGGGCCTCGAGGGCTCGAATACATAGCTCGATGGCATACAAGCGTCAGCGGAAGCATCAGATATCTGAGTACAGATATATTACAGAGAGAGAGAGATAAGCCTTCACAGAGGCGGGGTAAAATAAAAAGCTACGATCGAAAGGCGTAGGCCTCCTGCCCTGGACCCTCCGATCCTACTCCTGGTCGTCGAACGGCTCCTCGTAGTAGTAGTACTCGCCAGGCGGGTAGTAGTACTGGTCGTCGGCTGGGGCGTCTGGCTCAGGGGCTCCGTCGTCTGGTGGCATCAAATGGAAAATGGGGGAAAAAGAAAATAAAGCAAACGTGAGTACTCATCCGAAGTACTCAGCAAGCAAGGATCTACACTACATATGCAACATTGTCAAAGGAATGGCTGTATATGTGGACTGGGCTGCAGAAATGCCAGAATAGAGGGGGAAAGCCTAGTCCTATCGAAGACTAGCATCTTCAACAATCTTCGACGGTCTTGCAGCATTAGAAGAGATCAGATGAAAATAATGTAAAGCAGTAGTAGTAGTATCATCAACCTCGACCTGAGATCCTTTCTCGACTCCCTGCGAGAAAGCAATCCCAGAGCCGTACTATCCAGTTCTCATATCAAGTTCTAGTTGTACCGATCGGGATACAACTCCGAGTGTCCGTTACCGTAGGACAGGCTATCGATAGAAGTTTCTTCCCTGTAGGGGTGCACCAAGTTACCCACCACGCTCGCTTAACTCCGGCCGGATACACTTTACTGGGTCATGCCCGGCCTCGGCTAAGCAACACGCCGCAACCCGACCTAGGCTTATAAGAAAGGTCAGCACGCCGGACTAAACCTATGCCCCCAGGGGTCTTGGGCCATCGCCCCGGGAACTCCTGCACGTTACGGGGCCACCGAGAGCAGACCTAGCAACCCCTTATACAAGCGCGGTTGCGTTACCAGTCCAACTCGGCGTGCGCCGCTCCTTACTGACGTCATACAAGCTTCGGCTGATGTATATGACGCAGAACGCCCATACTATGCCCACGTGATGGTTAGTGCTATCGGGCCAGAGGCCCCTCGGATCAAATATCCAAACCGTAGTGGATTAGGAGCGCGCGGAAACGAGCAGAGACTCACGATCGATGTGACCCCGTCGCCCCGTCTCGAGGACTTGCGGCAAGGGCTAAGAATGCCCGGCCATGCCTCGTAGTTATCTCGCGGGCACCATCCAGGTCAACCCGACTCCACATCATTTCGCACTAAGCTCGCGCGGGTACCCCTCAGGGCCGACCCGTCTTTAGTATCATGGTTTAGTGCAAGTCCACTCATCAACAGTAACTGTGTGTCTGACACCAGGGGAGCCCTGAGGAATCACCCTCGATGGAACCCCACCTGATGTTATCATCAAGGTGAACGAAGGAGGAATTACCCTCGAGGTCCACACTTGAGGAGTTGCGCGACGACGTCGTTATCGGGGGTGGTGTAGGAGGAATCACCCTCGCTTACCACGACCGAGTAACTAACCTACAAGGTTAACATCAGAAGTGCTGACGAGGTATCACCCTCGGCACTCGACGGTAACCCAGCAGTGTCGGCAACTAAGGGGAAGTGATGTGCGGTGCCAGGGTCTAGTCTTCAATCCCGAAGTTCGGGTCTTCTGATGTCCAGCAGGGCAGTCGGGATCAAGTGGGGGTCTCTGTCGTGTCTCTACCCAGTCTAAACTAAGCAGTCTAGGATAACCAGTAAGGTAACAAGGCAGGGTACAATAATCAGGCTATGCAGCAGATATAGGAAAACAGTAGCAGTAGCAGTTCTAATGCAAGCATAAGAGAGAAGGGAATAGGCGATATAGGCATGCTCAAAATGGGGGTGCTTGCCTGTTTGCTCTGGGGCAAGGACAAGGTCTTCAGTGGTATCGTCGGGGACGTAGTCGTACTCCTGAGCTGCGTCTGCCTCAGGAGCTACGTCAACGTCGGGGTCTACCGAGAGAGAAGAGGGGGAAGAAACAGGTAAACATAATGCAAACAAATGCAATACGGTGCGTGTGATGCTATGATGCAGTGCAGGGTTGCCTAATTATGCATCTAAGTCATTTTAGTTATTTTTAGAATTAATCTGGGATTTAATATCCGACGTGTGTGCACTATTCATCTGCCGGATTCGGGTCCGGAGTTACGAGTTCTTCTACGTAGGGGGTTCCGATGAAGAAACAGACGGCACGATCAGACTCGTCTCGTCGTTCTGAGCAACTTTCATGTTTTAACTTTTTCGATCCGAGCTACGGTTTAAAAGTTATGAATTTCTAAAGATTTTTTGAATTTCTGGAATTATTTTATTTAACAGAAAAATGAATTATGACGTCATCACTGCGTCACAGTGACGTCAGCAGGTCAACTGCGGTTGACCAGGGTCAAACCTGACATGTGGGTCCAGTGGGACCCACATGTCAGTCTCTGTTTAGTCTAACAGTGGATTAACTTAATCCACAGGGTTAATTAGGGGGCGGGCCCCACTTGTCAGCGAGTCATTAGGCTAATTATCTAGTTTTATTTAATTAAATGTTTAATTAGTCTAATTATCAAACGGGGCCCACATGTCAGCGGCTAGTGAACAGTACCCCGCGTTGACCATGGTCAACGGGGTCAAAGTGGGCCAGGGGGACCCACAGTCAGTGTCACTGGGTGGGTCCCACCACTGCCACGTCGGCGGTGGCCGGCGGCTCGACGCCGATGTCCACAAAACACGGCGGAGGGCGTGGCCGGCGTCGGAATCACGCCTGAGGCCACCATTTCGCGCGTTCCTGGGCGCGTTCGATAGCTCTGAGAGCGCCGCGTCGAGCTGTGGCAGTTTCATGGCCGGGCTTAGCCGGAAATAACGCCGGCGTTGAGCTACAGCGGCGCCGGAGTTCGGACCTCGTCGGAAATGCGGCTACGGTGTGCAATTTAGACAACGCGAGGCGGCTTCGGTGACTGCGCGATGCGGTGAATGCGACGGGGACACGCACGAGACCAGAGGGTCACCGTGGCCACGCTGACGACGAGCGCGAGCGACGGCGCGTTCGGGCGCCGTGGGGAAAATATCTAGCGGCCGCGCGAGGACTAACAGGGAGACGGGGGGAAGGTAGAGCGGCTCACCGCGCGGCTAAGAAAAGCCCTCGTTAGGCTTAGTAGCTGCAGACGGCGCCGGAGACGACGAAGCTCGCCGGAGGCAGAGAGGTGCGGGGACGGCTCGATTGGCTTGCTGCAGGGCTCCCCGGCTCCTTCTAACTGCGCTGTTAGACGTGGCCGACGACGGCGCTTCTCCCTGGCACCTCCAGGCGTTGCGGGGAGGCCGCTGACCACGGCGGTGGCGATGCATGGCGACGGCGGCGCTCGGGCGTCTCGGATCTGGGGAAGCAGAGGGAGAGGCGAACGAGGGAGAGAGAGGAGAAATGACGGGGGAAGCCAGGGGGAGAGCACCGGGCCTCGACCTTATCCTCACCGCCGCACTGTTTCGTCGGTGGCGTCGCGGTGTCGCGTGCCCACCGGCGCGCGCGTGCTCGGCCAAGGCGCCGGCGACACGCAAGAGAGAGGTAAGGGGGAAATGGGCCTGCTGGGCTGGGCCAGTGCACTGTGCACTTGGTCCAGTCCAGTTTAACCTTTTTCTTTTTCTTAATTTTCTGTTTTTCTTTCCTTTTCTGTTTTAAAATAGTTAGGGCATTTCTACACTTTTGAAAAATGTGAGAGTTGTCCCAAATATTGCAATGCAATATTAGCTCTCACCAAAAAGTGGTTTGAACAGTTTTGGAAGCCATTTGATTTAGTAATGATTTTAAATGAATTTAATATTGTTGTTTTGGGTGCTGTTTCATCTAGTTAGAGTCACTTGTCCAACTCCAAATATTTTGATATTGGTTTTAGAAATGTTCCTGGATTATTTGCCATTTAATGAACATTTTCCCGACAGAGTTCGAACAACTTTATATTTCACTTTTGAATTTGAGTTGATTTTCATATGTGAATTAGAATTGGATCATTAACCCATATGACATGGCACTGCAAATGATCATGACTTGGCAGTTTTAACAGAGTGTCACAGAGCTTATTACAAGGGGGTGTTACAAGTTCTTCTCCTCTAAAAGAAATTCTCGTCTCGAGAATTTAGGAGGTAGAAGGAAAGAGTCCGGGATATTCTTCCCGAAGATGATCCTCGCGTTCCCAAGTGGCTTCATCTTCAGTGTGATTCGACCACTGCACTTTTAGGAACTTGGTCGTCTTCTGACGAGTATGGCGCTCAGCTTCGTCGAGGATGCGGATCGGATGCTCCTTATAGGAAAGGTCATCTTGTAGCTCGAGCATCTCATGATCCACTGCACGGTGCGGGGATTCCTTGAAGCACTTTCGGAGTTGCGACACGTGGAAGACATCATGAATATGGGAGAATTGCGGTGGCAACTCCAATTGATATGCCACCTGTCCACGTCTAGCCACGATGCGGAAAGGACCAATATAGCGAGGAGCTAGCTTGCCCTTGATTCCGAAACGACGGGTGCCCTTCATTGGAGTGACACGAAGATAGGCTTGATCACCAGGTTGATAGATCACACCCCATCGCTTACGATCATAATTACTCTTCTGACGGTCTTGAGCTGCTTTGAGATTCTCCCGGACAATTCGGACTTGCTCTTCGGCATGCTGAATAATGTCCGGTCCAACAAGAGGTCGTTCCCCAGTTTCTGATCAATTCAGAGGGGTTCGACATTTACGACCATAAAGAACCTCAAAGGGGGCCATTTTCAAGCTGGCCTGATAGTTGTTGTTATAAGAGAACTCGGCATACGGGAGAGATTCCTCCCATTTCTTATCGAAGGATATAACACAGGCTCGAAGCATGTCTTCAAGCACTTGATTAACGCGCTCAACTTGACCTTGGGATTGGGGATGATAAGCTGAACTCCAGGTAATATGAGTTCCCATTGCTTTCTGGAAACTTTCCCAGAAATGGCCAGTGAAAATGCTGCCACGGTCTGAACTGATTTCCTTGGGAATACCATGGAGTGAAACAATTCTGGAGATATATAGCTCTGCTAACTGACTAGCAGTAATAGTTTCCTTAACTGGCAGAAAGTGTGCAACCTTGGAAAGTTGGTCAACGACGACAAGAATAGCATCGTGACCCTTCTGAGACTTGGGAAGACCAGTAATGAAGTCCATTTGCACTTTATCCCACTTCCATAGAGGAATAGGGAGCGGTTGCAGAATTCCAGCAGGTTTTTGATGTTCTGCCTTCACGCGACGACAAACGTCACACTCGGCAACATAACGAGCAATATCTTGCTTCATCCTAGACCACCAGTACCTTTGACGAAGATCTCGATACATCTTGGTACTACCCGGATGGATAGATAGCGGTGTATCATGAGCCTCCTTCATGACTTTGTCAGTCATCAGCTCGAAGCGAGGTACTACAATGCGGTCTCGGAAGTACAAGGTTCCATCTTCAGCAATCGAGAAATCCCTGTACTTTTGGAGGTGAAGCTCTTTCTTCATTAGGCCAATTTCGGCATCTTTAGCTTGCGCAATTTTGACAGCTTTCTCAAGATCTGGCTGTATCACAAGGTTATTAAGAGAACCTTGCGGAATGATGCAGAGATTCAGCTTGCGCAATTCTTCATATAGCTGGGGTTGAGCTTGTTTAACCATGAGGTTGTTGCAATAAGACTTGCGGCTCAAGGCATCAGCCATCACATTACCTTTGCCGGGAGTGTATGAAACTCCACAGTCATAATCGGTGATTGTTTCCAACCAACGCTGCTGACGAAGATTAAGTTCCGGTTGAGTGAATAAGTACTTCAAGCTCTGATGATCGGTGTAAATCTCACACCGATTACCAAGGAGGTAATGACGCCACTGCTTCAAAGCATAAATGACAGCAGCAAGTTCGAGGTCGTGCACTGGGTAATTCTCTTCATGTGGACGCAGTTGTCGCGAAGCATAAGCAATAACTCTTCGCTCTTGCATTAGGACACAACCTAGTCCTTGGCGAGAGGCGTCGCAGAAGATCACAAAATCTATGCGGGAGTCTGGAGGAGCAAGGACTGGAGCAGAAGTCAGCTTGTCCTTGAGGGTCTGGAAGCTTTCCTGACATTTGTCTGTCCACTCAAACTTAACGCCTTTGTGGAGCAGATTAGTCAGGGGCTTGGTAATCTTGGAGAAATTTTCGATGAATCGGCGACAATAACTTGCAAGCCCGAGGAAACTTCTGACTTGTTTGACATTCTTTGGAGGGGTCCAGTCAAGAATAGCCTGAACTCGCTCCGGGTTAACTGCGATACCATCCTTGGAGATGACATGTCCAAGGTAGGTTACTTCAGAAAGCCAGAATTCGCACTTAGAGTACTTGGCATATAATTGGTGCTCTCGAAGTCTCTCTAAAACAAGGCGAAGATGCTCAGCATGTTCTTCTTTGTTCTTCGAATAAACCAGAATATCATCCAGATATACCACGACGAATTTGTCGAGGTAATCCATGAATATGTAATTCATTAGGCGGGAGAATGTAGCTGGAGCGTTTGTTAAACCAAACGACATGACTGTGTACTCGTAAGAGTCATAACGAGTAACGAATGCAGTCTTCGGAATATCCTCTTCGCGGACACGGATCTGGTGATAACCCAACCTCAAGTCGAGTTTAGAAAACACCGAAGATCAATCAACTTGCAGGATCCTACTCTCCGTGTGCACTCTGATGCAGAATCCGGTCTTATCGAATGACAACTCGGAGTATAATACAACTCGGAGAGAAGGGTTAAACAAAACAATGAAAAGAAAAATGATTATCAGACTAATCAGATCAACGTCAGGGAAATCGCACTGAATCCAGCTCTCCGGGTGGATAGAATTAACGAGAACCTAAATGTCGGTGATAGTAAATTTTATTAAACCCGAATAGATGAGAGATAAAATCCCAGAGTAAAGACGAGGAATAAAAGACCCTAATACCACCCAGTTGGCGACGTGGGCCCGTAAGCCACACAGCCAAGTTAGTAAAACAGTTTTCGACCACTAGACTCAACTTTGACCCCGTTGACCATGGTCAACGCGGGGTACTGTTCACTAGCAGCTGTGACCATGGTCAACGGGGTCAAAGTGGTCCAGGGGGACCCACAGTCAGTGTCACTGGGTGGGTCCCACCACTGCCACGTCGGCGGTGGCCGGCGGCTCGACGCCGATGTCCACAAAACACGGCGGAGGGCGTGGCCGGCGTCGGAATCACGCCTGAGGCCACCATTTCACGCGTTCCTGGGCGCGTTCGATAGCTCTGAGAGCGCCGCGTCGAGCTGTGGCAGTTTCATGGCCGGGCTTAGCCGGAAATAACGCCGGCGTTGAGCTACAGCGGCGCCGGAGTTCGGACCTCGTCGGAAATGCGGCTACGGTGTGCAATTTAGACAACGCGAGGCGGCTTCGGTGACTGCGCGATGCGGTGAATGCGACGGGGACACGCACGAGACCAGAGGGTCACCGTGGCCACGCCGGCGACGAGCGCGAGCGACGGCGCGTTCGGGCGCCGTGGCGAAAATATCTAGCGGCCGCGCGAGGACTAACAGGGAGATGGGGGGGAAGGTAGAGCGGCTCACCGCGCGGCTAAGAAAAGCCCTCGTTAGGCTTAGTAGCTGCAGACGGCGCCGGAGACGACGAAGCTCGCCGGAGGCAGAGAGGTGCGGGGACGGCTCGATTGGCTTGCTGCAGGGCTCCCCGGCTCCTTCTAACTGCGCTGTTAGACGTGGCCGACGACAACGCTTCTCCCTGGCACCTCCAGGCGTTGCGGGGAGGCCGCTGACCACGGCGGTGGCGATGCGTGGCGACGGCGGCGCTCGGGCGTCTCGGATCTGGGGAAGCAGAGGGAGAGGCGAACGAGGGAGAGAGAGGAGAAATGACGGGGGAAGCCAGGGGGAGAGCACCGGGCCTCGACCTTATCCTCACCGCCGCACTGTTTCGTCGGTGGCGTCGCGGTGTCGCGTGCCCACCGGCGCGCGCGTGCTCGGCCAAGGCGCCGGCGACACGCAGGAGAGAGGTAAGGGGGAAATGGGCCTGCTGGCTGGCCAGTGCACTGTGCACTTGGTCCAGTCCAGTTTAACCTTTTTCTTTTTCTTAATTTTCTGTTTTTCTTTCCTTTTCTGTTTTAAAATAGTTAGGGCATTTCTACACTTTTGAAAAATGTGAGAGTTGTCCCAAATATTGCAATGCAATATTAGCTCTCACCAAAAAGTGGTTTGAACAGTTTTGGAAGCCATTTGATTCAGTAACGATTTTAAATGAATTTAATATTGCTGTTTTGGGTGCTGTTTCATCTAGTTAGAGTCACTTGTCCAACTCCAAATATTTTGATATTGGTTTTAGAAATGTTCCTGGATTATTTGCCATTTAATGAACATTTTCCCGACAGAGTTCGAACAACTTTATATTTCACTTTTGAATTTGAGTTGATTTTCATATGTGAATTAGAATTGGATCATTAACCCATATGACATGGCACTGCAAATGATCATGACTTGGCAGTTTTAACAGGGTGTCACAGAGCTTATTACAAGGGGGTGTTACATCTGGACTTAAAATTAATTTTCATAAAAGTGAACTAATGTTGTTTGGAAAAGCAAAAGAGAAGCAAAAATTATACCAGGAAATATTGACATGCAAAATGGGGACAGTCCCCATGAAATATTTAGGACTGCCAGTTTCTGAGTCCAGACTCAAAAATGTTCATTGGAACTGTGTGACTGATAAGGTGGAAAAAAGATGTGGATGCTGGCAAGGGAAACTGCTAGGATCTATAGCTGGGAGAATTACTTTAGTGCAGGCTTGCCTGACTAATGTACCTCTCTTTATGATGTCCTTTTATCCTATTCCTAAGGGAATAATTAAAAAAGTGGATTTTTATAGAGCTAGGCTAGTATGGCAAGAGGATGAAGGTGTTAAGAAATATCACTTGGTTAGGTGGGAAACTTGTTGTTTGCCCAAAGATGTGGGTGGCTTGGGAATCCTAAATTTAGAAATGATGAATATAGCTTTGCTTGCTAAGTGGTTCTGGAAAATGGAGACAGAGGAGGGATTGTGGCAAGATGTCATAAAAAGAAAATATGGGGGAGATAAATGCCTTTCCAGGGGCAAGAAAAACCCTGGAGATTCTCAGTTTTGGTCCAGTTTGATGAAAATTAAAGAAATCTTCTACAGATTTGTGAAGAAAGAATTAGGGAATGGGGAAAATACTAGATTCTGGGAAGATATATGGGTTGATAATAAAAGCCTTAAAGAAGCTTATCCTAGAATTTATGACCTGTGTTTTGATCATAACATTACAGTGGCTGAAGCTATTCAGAAAGGATGGGGGGGATTTAGATTTAGAAGGACTTTGTATGGGGAAACCCTAGAATTATGGAACAGTTTGAAAAGTAGATGTGAGGAAATTGAAATGAAGGGTGATAAAGACAGAATCAAATGGTCTCTTGCTGCTGATGGGAAGTTTACTGTTAAGTCAATATATAGGAAACTGGTGGCTGATGAACTTAGATTCCCACAGAAATTCTTGTGGAAAATCAAAGTACCAGCCAGAATTAAAGTTTTCCTTTGGCTAGGCATTAAAAAAAGTATTCTCACGAGGGATTCGTTGCTGAAGAGGGGATGGAAAGGGGAAAAAAATTGTGTATTTTGTGGGAAAGATGAATCAGTTGATCATTTGTTTTTTACTTGTTCGGCTGCCTCCTTGATTTGGAGCCTAATCAAATGCACATTTGGTTTAAGAAAAACACCTCTGTCAATGCAAGAATGCTTTGGATCCTGGCTAGATTCTTTCAAGAAAGATGATAAAAAACTAGTGTTGGTGGGGATATCTACTATATGCTGGGCTTTATGGAAAGCCAGGAATGGGGTTATTTTTTAGAAGAAAAAAGTCTCTGACCCTATGACTATAATTAAAGCAATGACACATTGGATGGTGGATTGGTCTATTTTGCAGATAAAGGAGCAGCAAAAAAAGGTGTTGGAGCTGGGGGCAAGACTACTAGAACGGGTAGCAAGTGAGGTTTATGCGGCTTCTCAAGGATGGAGAATAAATGTGGCGCGGCTCGAATGATAAGATCTCCTCCTGGAAGGCGACTAGACTGCTTTTTTTTTTCCTGTTTCTTTGTTTTCTTTTGCCCTGCCTTTTGCAAAAGTTTGAGACTTTCAGTCTGGATGAATGTAATAACTTGATATGCTCGGATGTTAGGCATGGGAGTTTGCTGGTGGTAGGGGGGCTAGTTTGGCTCTCTTTCTTTTCTTTTGGTCCTGGGTGAGTGGTGTCCTGTAGCCCGAGAACGCTGTGGTTTTCGTTAATGAAAATCGGAGGGGTGTGAGCCCTTCTTTTATTCAAAAAAAAATCTTTATGTGACTTGTATTTTAATTTTTATGATATGAATGAGACACATATTACCATAAAAAAAACCGTACGATAAGAGAATGGCGGCGACACTTATCTTAGGCTTGCAGTTAGGGCGTGAAGTCAGGCGAAAGGCGGGAGATGCTGATCGGGCAGAGACGATCGGTCGATTGATCCGAACACACTAGGCACTTTGCAATTAAATACTACTTCCTCCGTTCCAAAATAGATAAGTCAACTTTGTAGTACAAAGTTGAGTCATCTATTTTTGAAACGGAGGGAGTACAACCGTACCAAGTACCAACCATGGCCGGGCGGGGCAGTCACGATCGGACGCCACCTGCATATGCCAATCACATCGGTCGAGGTACCTGCTCGGTGCGCCGTACACGAGACGAGACGGGAGAGGAGTGGACGTCGCGGTCGATCCAAGTGGAGAGGAGGAGGATCGAGCTGGCCACGTCATGGCGAGCAACAGCGACGGGACGACCGACCGTGCCGCTTGCCCGCCCCGGCCGCGAGTTATCGGCAGGCAGTTCCGGCATGGGTGGACCGGCGGCCCTGTGCGGCGCGGCGCGCGCATGCACGCATGCATCATTCTATCCAGCCGCTCCCGCCTGGGGATTCGGCCTCCCACCCGTCCACGTCCACGTCTGCCTGCCTACCTCCTCGATCCGCCCGCCCGCCCGCCTTGGGGTCCGATACGCCGCGCCTGTTCCTCCTGCCTCCTGCGCGCCCAGCCCGAGCGAACGGAGGGTCGGTCGGAGTCTAGGGCCTAGCTAGGGGTCGTACTACTACGTTTCGCGTGGGAGTGAGAGCGTCCAAAGGCGTCCATCCGGTCGCTGTTGGCGGATGATCTAGCAAACCTCGCTCTTTTTAGTTTGATGGCCGCCCGCCCGCCCGTCGCCGGTGGTACTAGGGGGTCAACGTGCTGGGTCACCAAATCAGAAGCTTCAGGCGGGCTTTTCCGTACACGTGACAGCGCAACCACTCGGTTCTACACGCCTTTTAAGTTGGGGAATTTAGGCTGTTTTTGGTGCGAAAATTGGGGACATTTTTGGGGTAATTTAGTTCAGACTGTTTTCATGTGGAAATGAGAAAGGAATTCAAGTCATAGTTCAATACAGAGTTTTCTCTCTCGTATTTAAGAAGAAGAGCGAAACTTTCCTTCCAATACTTGTGTCCTACCCATCTCTACTGAACAAACCCACTACACGCAAAACCTTCTTTTTTACTGAAATGGAAAAACCTTTTTTTATCCTGTTGACACAATCCTCGGGGCCCATGGATTGATGGATATCAGGACAGGCCATATCACCAGGCGCGACAACTACGTGTCGCCCATACCAATTCCAAATAGAAATTGCCTATGGGCAACGACTAGCGGCCAGGCCCATTTAGCACGGTTGCTCGCTGCCGCTTGTGGTAATCGTTGTAGGTTTGCTCGCTCCGGTTTTCTTTGTTTTTTTCCTTTTTTTGAGTTTTCTTTGACCCTTTTTTTTCATCATTTTACTGTGGTTTTCTTTGTTTTCTCAATGCTTTTCTTGTTTCTCTTTCTTTCTTTGCTATACTTTGGTTTTCTTATGTTTTCTTTGCTTTTATTTTTTGCTTCTTTGTCGGTGTTTATTGGTTATCTTCTTTTCAACGCATGTCTATTTTTTCTAAGTACACCATGTACATTTTTAGAGCACAGATGAAACATTTTTTATACACATTGGACATTTTCATATACGTGGTGTATATTTTTAAGAAAATACATGTTTTGAACACTTTTTTGAATACATAGTAATATTTTCCAAATGCACATCTTACATTTATTTAATATCAATAAACAATTTTTTAAACTATGAAAACATTTTATTACATTGCATAAACAATTTTGTTCATTTTTTAGGCAATGTTACATTTTGTTCATCTTTTTCCTTTTTATTTTTTATTTTAGTTTAAATTTTAAAATATTATAATATGTACATATTTAAATTTCTTTACGTATGTTTTTAAAAAGTTCACCACGCGTTGAAAATGCTCATATAATGTAAAAAAGTTGTCCATGTAATTTGAAAAAATATAGCATTCCCAAAATTACCTCGCATTTAAAAAATGTTTAAATAATGTAAAATTGTGTTAGCTTAATTTTGGAAAAATGTTTCGTATCATACAGAGAAATATTATGACGGTAAAAAAAATGTTTGTGACATGTAAAAGGTGTCCTTGTCACTTATGAAAAATTTCTAATACTAAAAGGATGAAGATGTAGCTCGACGAGGTGGATAGGGACAACTACCAATTTTAATTGAGTATTAGCAAGTTTATGCTATGCGGAATATGAAGGTGTGCCCAAATAGTAATTATGGTGAGATAAACAACCTATGTGATGCTTGCTCAATGACCAAAATAAACCACAAGGAGTTCAGGTTAGGGGTAACCAAAGACACCTAAGATGATCATGTGTTCTAGAGTTCACTTCCTTGGAGGAAACCTAATTACCGTTGAAGGGATGAGGGTAATCACAAAGGCACACTAGCACCACAATGGGTCACCGTATTCTTCTTCACATATCACCACCAAGGTGATTCCCGATAACTAGTGATAGACCTTGCAGCGACCTTCAAATCCTGACAAATCTTTTTAGGGGTAAATCACTAGTTGATTTCTCACCGAAGAACTCCTACCGCCTAGAAGTCTACAATCTCCAATAGCAAGAACAAAGGGGGAAAGCTCTAAACTAGCTCAAATCACAAATTACTTTTGTCAAAAGATAGAGGAGGAATGTATCTATGTTTGGATTAATCTCTCAATAAATCTTTGATTTGATGTCGGGATATGAGAGGGAGCATTTCTTATATCCAGTCAATTTACATGTGTTGGCCAATCTTCCTAGGAGGTGGCGAAGGGTTATATATAGGTGGGAGAGAAACTAGCCGTTTTAGTATGGGAATTACACGGTCGGACAGTCCGACCACTGAACTTTGTTTAAGTCAGCAGCCAAACACATAGAAGAACAGTGGCCCGACAGTCCGACAACCTTTGCCCAGACAATCTACCCGCCTAGAGAGGCAATGTCCGGACGTAGCCTGAACCTTCTGGTAGACTACCCGGCTATGATTTTGAGGTTAGTATGCTCGGAGCAAAATAGCGAGATTGTCCGACTATCGCACGAATAACCCTGTACAATCTTGCTAGGTCTTCTTTGGCTTCTCTTGTGTGAAATGAGTTAGCCGGACAGAAAAACTGCTCGGACAAACTCGCTAGTTGGAAGTACATATAGCTTTGGTATTTTGCAATGGGAGTGTGTTTAGGCTTTTGGGCTTTTGGGAAAATATGCATGTAGTGATGATGTGACTTGTGCTTGTATTTTTCAGTTCCCTCTGACCCTCGCTTGGTAGTGCAGGACCCCTATAACTCAGAAAAAAAAGAGTAAAGCTATGCTTACTTTGTTATCGCATACGTCTTTGAGTCATTAGCAGTTTTGGGAGTCTATGATCCACGACACGATGTATCCATTCGACTAACACGTATAAAATTACTTAGCAAACGTATTAGTCCTCTATAAGTACATTGTCATCAATATTAAAATATGACTAAGGGCATGACTAAACTTTCATATGTGTGTTAGGAAATGTTCCCCGTGTATTTTGAACATGTTCAATGTGCATTTGACAAAATGTTTAACATGTATTCAAAGAAAAATGTTCAATGTCTATTTAGAAAATGTTCAACATACTCTGAAAAATGTTCAACTCGTATTAAAAGATCAACACGTATTTGAAAATAAAAATTGAAAAAAAAATAAAAATCAATAAATTAGCGCACAGAAAAAAGGAAAAACATGGTCGGAGCCTTTCCAAAATTGGATGGAAGGTTTCCGAAATAGGCTTCCGCTTTGAAGCTAGACATTGTTTCATCTCGCAATAGGCGATTTCTAGCATTTGCAGTATCACCGCCCAGCCTCTTTTCTCTGGTGGGCTCGTCCCACACGGGCCGGACCCAATGCTAGCGCGTGCTTTATAGCAGAAGAAAAAACAATTCCCCGGGGACGCGCAACGAGATCTGGGTCCACGCGTCCCGCCGCCCGCTGCTCACCGGAAGCACGGTGGTCAGGTCCACGAAGCAAAGAAACACACAAGGCAACAAGGAAGCGTGGGTCGGCGGAAGGAAGGGTGAAGAAACCAGAGGAACCCAAGAAAAGGTAGGTGGCCTCCTTCCTAACCAAACCAACCCCAGGCGGCGGAAATAAATCAGCAATCCCCTGCGATTTACTGCGCCTCAAGTTCAACTCCTCAGATTCGCAGCTTCGGGGGAGCGGATTGCTGCGCAAATGGGGTCCGGATCTTTCCTCAAGGTGCTCGTCAGCAACCTGGACGTTCTCGCCGGGTACCGCTTCTCTCCCTGATCCGCTTCCTGTTCCTCTCGTTGGATGGATTAGCTTCGTGTTCTTGGTAGCAATGGCGTGCCGGGCGGCGCTGTTTCGCTCGGGTCGGGGTGGTCGTTTTGTGCGCTGTGTCGTGACGGCTGGCTGAGGGGGAGCGTGCGCGAGCCGTGGCCGTGGTTTCTGGGCCGCGGGCTGCAGTGTCGCTCACGGTCTCGCCCCAAATCTACAAATGTTCAGTGGTTTGCGGTAGGAACTTCGATTTTTAGTGTATGTGGTGCGGAAATTTTGCGTATGTGGTTGGATTCGGGCAAATAAATTCGTGGCAGGGTTCAGGGTTTTTGGTTCGTCAGACATTACGACATCCCAAGAGAATTTAACAGAGGACTGATTTATCAGGGCTGCCAACGAAGCTCTGAAAGGGCATACAGGACATTCATGTAATGAAATAGACTTCCAGCTTAGGACTTCACCTGTCTTCCGGCCTAGATTATATGTAGATAGGTCAGCTTCTTTGGGAAGAGATGTCATCATGTATGGTTCCACAGAAGGATCAACATACAGTGTCAACCCCAGATGCAGTTAGTGCCTTCGACAAAAAAAAAAAATCCTAGCATTTTACCAGTGAGGCTTGCTGTTTAGTGTTTATGATTTTACATCTTTTGCATAACCTACCAGGACACCCTGCCCTCTGATGAGGTTCCGCAAGACTGGAATATGCACAATATATTTATATCAAACATGTGTGACATAGCTATGTCATATGCGCCATCTACAGAATGAGGCTAGAATGTAATTGTCAAATGCGAGAACATTTTAGCTGCAGTTAGCGTTATTTCCATTAGCTAAGTTGCACTTACTTGGGTGCTGCAGGTTGGGAAAACAGCTAATGCAGTCTACTTTGTGGATTTTAGGACAGTTTTCATTCTGTATTAGTACTGAGGTGCTTTTATTTTTCTTGCAGGCCCATAGTTTCACTCGCTTATCCTCTGTAAGTAAATGTCTTCTTGTTAAACAGATACAAACTTGTCCTTATCCTTCCATTTTGCCACATTTTTTTTCCGTTTTAAGACTCTCATTGACACGTTTGCAGGTATGCGTCTGTTCGAGCAATAGAAACAAAATCCCCTATAGATGATCAGCAATGGCTCACCTACTGGGTGCTGTACTCGTTTATCACTCTGTTTGAGCTCACCTTCGCTCCAGTAATTGAATGGTAAAAGGCAGTTCCCTATCTCATTGGACTTTTCTTTTTTTGTAAATCCTTCAGTACTTCTTGTTACTATGGTACTGTCTAATATAGTGGGATTATTAGAGTGTGGGTCTTACTTCACCTGTGAAAACTTTTGTGACCTGCGATTTCTTGAAAGAACGATCGCAACATATATCATATTATTTAAATATATTTTTTGCCCCGTACCTTGGTAGTATAATTTGTGAGTAGCAACTATCTTCATGGCTGGGATAGATTTATGTTAAGCATATCATGAGATAGATGGATATGCTTACTAGTTATTACAGACTAATGTTTGTTCTTTCAGGCTCCCTTTTTGGTCTTATGGAAAGCTGTTTTTCAATTGCTGGTTGGTCTTGCCCTACTTTAACGGTGCTGCGCATGTTTATGAGCATTTTGTGCGGCCAATGATTGTGAACCAGCAAGTTGTAAACATCTGGTATCTTCCAAAAAATGAACGTTCAGATAAACCTGGCGATGTAATTTCAGCTGCACAGAAATACATTGAACAAAATGGATCAAAAGCATTTGAGGCTCTTGTTAACAAGGTATGGTCTATCTTATGTAAATTTTACAGTACTCGTTTGTGAATATGGTGGCAAGTGGCCAGCAGATTTTTGTGCAGTGAGAAGCATCACCAGTGATACTTCCTCAGCGATTAAAGTTGACTTTTGTAATGCCTGATAATGTGATTACTGATTACAGAATTTTAGCATTAGGTGTCGAGGGTTCTATACTGCATATTAGATGTCACATGGTTATCTGATTCACTAGATGTCATGGTTATCCTATGAACCTTCAGATTTGGATCATAGAATGACTATCAAAATGACCTATGTCACATCTAAACAATAGATTGTTTTTGTCAATACCGTAAGCTACTCTTTACAGAAAAGTGACCATTGGTAGGTTTAATGTTTTATAGGCTTGTCGTGGGTTTAGAATGTAGGTCCACTCGCCCTAGTAAGTTGGCTTGTTAAGCTCAACAGTTAACACTAAACTTGCAGCAAGTGTTTTATCCCTTTGCTTAGAAGATGTACTCCGCCCATCCTGAGTATAGTGAACATTCAAAATTTGTTCATAAATACATATTCCATTGTGACATAACTTCTACACTAAGTTTTCCCTTGCATACCACTCCCTTTGCCTATTAGTAACCATTTATTAGTATGGTCTAGAGGATGCAGTTTCTACATGTGTTTTAGTTGGAGTGTCATGTATTCAAGGACGGATGCAGTATTTTATAGTATATAAACAATGTGGAAATAAGTGCCCCTACTTAGTCTCCTTTTCTTTTACAATTAACATCCTTCTTGTTCACACCAGAGATGTTTTCAATTTTGTGTTTAGCATATTTTTTGTTGTTCAATCCAACAATACAATATGTTCATGTGGATTAATCTTTGGCACTACCTAATTTTCGCTCACAGTTTAAGACTACAAACGCGAGGCGCTCAATTTTGGAGGAGGTAGAGGTGGAAAGGAGAGCCAGGGCTGAGCGAGAACTGGAAGCGAGGGATGTGAATCCATTCTTCCACCCGAATTATTGATTCTGGAAAGCTCTTCTGTTCAGGCATCAGGTGACACAATGTATGTTCACCTGATGTGCTGCTAGTTCTTTTTAGCTTATATACTACTATATTTAGCCCTGCATTTTGTGTGATTTCTCCTTCAGTGACTTTAATGTAGGAATTGATCAGACCAAGTTGAGGGGAGAATTCCAGAGGATCATATTTAGATTTGATATTGCATAGCTGAACAATTATGAAATGTTGTAAATAGGTTCTGGCTTTGGATGGTATGTTCTCAGAGATGACTGAAATTTGTGTATGCATTCCGGCACTGGCAAATGAGTGAAAAAATGAAGGCAAGTGGATTTAAGAAACTAGCTCATGGGAATATACACTTGAATATTTCATTAAACCAAGCATCAAAACTTAGAAGTAAAACATATTCTCCGTTTTAGACATGTGAAATGAAGCAACATCTTCCAATGCAACTCTAGCCTACAAACACTATAACAGTAATACATGGTCAAAATCTTGTTCTGGACACAAAGCTTGCTAAAATGACTGAAATTCTCTCTGAAAGAACTATATATAATCTGAAGAATCATAAGCAGCAAATAATGACAGGCTGCGACCAGTTCTTCTATCTGTATGTACCACTAGGCTCCAAAATACGGCCAACCAAATCTGTTCAATATACCAAATCAGGTACTATTCTGGCTTGGTTGCAAGCAGCTTCAACCCTGCGCCTTCTATACAATGCATGCCCCTGTCCATGTAGTTGCTTCTGTCAAAGTTGGTCACCGCGTTTTTGCCGCGTATCTCAATGGCAGCAATATCATAAGCTTCTGCGGCTTCTTCCTCAGTTTCTAGTTCAAACACAAAAACAATAACATCAGGAAACTGAAATGGGATGCTGTCTTTCAGTTAAAAAAATGGGTAACTATTGATGAGAGTTCAAGGGGGGCAGAATTAGGGATGTGCATCATACTGAAAGTTCCAAGGTAAATGTCTCTAGTTCCTGCAATCAGTCCTATGCGTGCCTGCCATCGACCATCTTTCTGCCTCCTGTCGTAGGGACATGTTTACATGTGAGTTTTGAGCTGTTTTGAAGAAGAAAAGCTAGCTTCTTGAACAAGCTAAACAAAATGAAAAGGAGGCCACCTTGTAACACCCCTGTAAATAGACGCCCCTCTTGAGAAGCAGCTACTCCTCCTGCAGGACAAATCGACTTGTTATAGAAGTTATCATCTCACTGGAACACTGATCTGAAGAGTCTGAATTAATATACCCTTGATATACCTTCTCAAGTATGTCACACATTCCTCAGGAGACATGTCTTGTATGTCCGCCAGTTCCTTCTCATATTCCGAAATCTGGAATAGTATTGACTCATGAGATCCACTTGTCCATAACCATATCGGTGAAGCAAAAACAAGAAAGAAAAACATACCGAAAAGTTCAGCTTTGTATTTAGTCCAAAGAATTTAAGAGCTGCAACATCATATGCCCTGGCAGCTTTTTGCTCAGTATCATAACTTCCTGCATGGTAGAAAATTTGGAGAGAAACCAATCAGATCCTTAGGCCCTAGGCCACAACAGAACGCCTAGCGCTTAATCATGCTAGGCGTGCGCTTAGGCGAATAGGCGCTAGGCAGTGGCAAAACGCACAATTAATGCCTAGCACCTTTTTCCTTGAGAATAACAAAAGACATAATGTCAGGACTGAAATAAATAATGCTTACCTAAATAAACTGAAGCACCGCCGTATTGGAACACCATTGCAAGAAACCATCAGTAACCAATCAGAATATATATCTAATATAACAGTATATCTTAAAGAAACAGGAAATAACAAAGCTACAAGAAAAGGTTATATTAGATATAGGAATTCTATAGGAATTTTGGAGGATTGATATCCTTAGGATTTTTTCCTATGTTGGTCCTTTGATTCATAGGATTGGTTCCCATAGGAATTTTTCCTATGGAATCTTTTGTACTACATTTCAAAGGAAATCTAACATCCACTCCAACCTCTTTTTACATTTCCTTTGTTTTTCCTGTGACATCAAACACTCCTTGCTAATCCTATAGGATTCAAGTGGGCATGCCACTTCAATACTCTACTTTTCCTATTCCTACGTTATCATAATCCTATGAATCAAAGAGGCCCTAACATGATATATGTTAAAACTCATGACAATTCAATGTTATGCCTAATTTTGAAACAATTCAAGAAATTAAGAGATAACGTCCAAGACATAGATTTAAGGGGCCGTTTGGATCATAGTCCTGAGCTGCCGCACCAAAAATTTGGCGTTGACTGCTAGGGCGGTCGGCCACTTGGTTGGAAGCCAAAATTTTGAAGCCATGCCAAAATATTGGCTGGCAGTTCAGCTTTTACGCCCACGAGCGGGCAAAACGCTGGCGGCGGATTCCCTCACCATATTGGTACACCAGCTATTGGCAGGGCGGGCGCGGGCGGGATCCAAACAGCCTCTAAGAGCCAAAACAGGAGGGACAGGGTAGTACGGCAGTGCCAGAACCAGTTAAGTTCACGAAGTTGGTATCAAACCCCCCACCTCATGGTCGGAAGGGAGACACACTGCCAACCTACCTACACTCCTGGACAGGATGTAAGAGGCAAGATAGTTTGTATATTATCTTGTTACAACTATTACTACTTGACATTTTTAGCAATTGTTTCCTAACTAAAAAAATATGCTAAATAATTTTCTTATACGGTTATACCCGATTGATCAACCATTAAATTGATCTTCGACCAGTGAATCAGTGAACTGGTCATTTGACCGGCCAATTGTTCGGTTTGAGTTTTAGAAGTATGGCCTTATGGGACACAAAACTCCAGAATTATATGTTAGCAAATAAGCACTCCTAAAGCCATAACACATAATGCAAATTCTTACGGTAAACTTATGGAAGTCCAGGTTGACAAACAGGACATGATTCTTCCTATCCTCATGCAAATTCAGGAGCCCACTATGGTGTTTAGTAATTTTGATATCATCTTTGTAAAGCAAGAAGCCAACTTGGTAGCGCATCTGACAGCTAAATTTTCTTTGCATTCTAGTCCGGTGTGTGTCTAGGCGTCCCAGGCCCCAGCTTTCTTAGCACCATGTACTCAGCAACAATTTAACCTTGCTAACTTATCACTATAAGTTCCTGATTCTAAAAAAAGGCACAATGCATAATATACTTATCCTCATGTCGAATAGAAGATAGTCAAATTCAATAGGTACCTCTGCATGGCGCAGTGCGATAGGATCTCACACCCCACTAAATGCATGCCAAATATAGTCTTCACTTAAACCAAAACAAGAAAACCTACGCACGGATACAATTCCTTCCAAAGCTATGTCTCTTTGTTTATTTTTATTGAGGAAAATAATTAAGAGTGGAGTTCGAAGTTGCACGAGACCTATGTTGAGTCGGTACTCTTTTGCTGGAGATTGGTTAAATAAAGGATAGCATTAATGCAGCCCAAGAATGTAATGTCAGCACTAATAACTACCAAGTGTAGTGAATCAGATGGCGCAAAAAGGCATGATGATACAAATTATAAACTTGGACAAACAGAAAATTTCGTGACATGCAGAAACGACACAGTACTACCTTGCTGACACAGAAACTACAGGAAAAAAGATAACGTCACAAAGAAACCGCCAGTAAACTGGCATTTTCTTTAACGAAAATAATAAACACATGAGACACAATCTTCCATTATTTTTCCCTTTGAACTATATATATTGCCTACTACTCCCTCCGTCTTGACACTAGTGTAGTGTAAAAAATGCTCTTATATTATGGGACGGAAGTAGTATTTATGATACTTCCGGAGCTAATCAAACTATATGTCCTATTCTGTCCTAGTATTTATTTAACTATTAGCCAGCCGAATTGCACATCATTAATTTTCTTTGTGCTCCATATAGCAAGGTCTCCATCAATAGGGAAAGTAAGAGTTATCTACCTATTTATCTCTAGTGTTTCTATGCCTACGCGTGGGCTGTGGCTCTCTCCTGCGTGCATGCTGCCCTAGACCTAGCCACATTCTTCAATGGACCGCCGACAATGAGGCTATACGAATAAACCGCCAACTATCACAAATGTATCCTTCACAAATAGGTCATGGCACAGAGATACAATGTATATAACTGCCCCTTAGAAGCTCCAAATAAAAGAGGCATACCTTGCTTTCCTTTCCTTCTCCGTCCTTCTACTCTGCAAGTACTGTCCCACAAATGAGCTTCATATTTCCCACTCCACCTATGCCTGCACAATTGATTAAGTTTGGTAAGCAGCGCCATCTATGATTTGTTTAGTTAATATAGTGAAACACATTGTTGTGTTTCCACTGATCAAATACTAATTATAGGAACACAAAACCAAGCTTACCTGGTCACACCATGGAAACAAGATGAGCGGGAGCCAGGTGCTCGCACCGCAGTAATTGCAGAAGTAGAACCGGCGGTGCCCTTCTCCTCTCTATACCCCGCAACCGTTACAGGATTAATAGAATCAACAATTTCCTCAGATTCATCCTTTTTGACAATGCTGAGAACTTGAACTCCCTTATAATCGTTGCCACCATCCGCACACCCCTCATTTTCTGGCACAGTTACCAAAGCATCCTTCTCCCCGGCATGGTTCTCGCTGTTCAAAGGGTCAACCGAGTGGCTCTTCACATCTGCACAGGCCTGAACTTCACCTTCATCAACTTCTTCATTCTTCGGAACCTTCTTCTGATCAGTGCCACTGGACTCGTCTCCCTTGTGAGTGCTTGCATCGTTGGCCTCTGACTCCACTGCGCCGTGCAAGACACCAATCTCCGCTGTGGCAGGGGCTATTGCAGGCAAGGAATTCAGATTGATAGAAGGGCTCCTCTCGATCTTCCGACCATCCCCCGATTCCCCAGCAGCTTTCACCTCCGAAAAATCGTTCATTTGCTGACCCTGACTAACTTCCTCCCCGGATTTCATCATCTATGTGATGGGAGCAGAGACAAAAACAACTCCCAAAACCCTAACCTACCTATAAGCCGTCCTATTCACGAACTATCTGAAAGAGCGGCACAAGACAGGGCATCCCAAACAAGAAAAAGGAATCAAACGGTTAGATCCCAACCAGGCAATCATCCCATCGCCCAGCAGAACTTCCTCTGCCGCTGCCAGAATCGGAAAAACAAGAAAGTACCTTGAGCCGCCCGCTCGCCGCGATCGAAAGATCCGGAGGCCTCCGGGGGGCTGAACCGCGCGGCCAAGAAAGCAAAAGAAGAAATATCCCGGCGCGGATATTAGCAGCAACGGCGGAAAAATCTATCAACGGAAATGGATACCGAGGCAGGAAATAAATATCGGGCGGGGAGGGGCGGCGGAATTGGGGAAGGAAACGACGAGGCCAGCGCGGGCGAGGGGGGCGGCCTAGTGCGGAGTGATGCCGGAAACAACAAACTAATCGCTGGTGGAGAAGGAGGAACAAAAGATTTGGACAAATCGAGAGAGGAAACGCGAAGTGGGGGAAATCGCGGGGGCGGATTTTATCTCGCGCTTGACAGGGCGCCGCCGCACTGGCGCTCTGAAACCATCGGATATTTGCTGGATCTTTTACTACTACCACCTGCAGCGGTTACTGGTAGCACTACATCAGGAGTAAAATAATGCTCGTTTTATTAATATAAATGAGGGATTTGCTGGTAATAAAAAAATGGAGGCGATGTGGTGACGTGGGAGTTTTGCTTCGTGGGCGACGCCCTCGTGATGCGTGCCAGGCTGGAGGAGCCTGGCAGTCCGTGCCTCGGAGGCCCCGTTCTGTGGCGGTTACACGTGGACGGAGAAAAATGTGTTAGCGAGTGTGGAGAGAAGATCTGGGCCGTTCAGGAGGCATGAGAGCTGAGAGTGCGTGCTGGAACGTTCTAGCGGATGTACGGTGGGGAGCCAACGGCCTCGACGGCTCGGAGCTGCGGAAGATTAGAGGGCCAAGATCCTGCGGCTGAGCGTCTTTGCTTTTTTATTTTAGCGTCTTTGCTTGTTTATTACTCCCGATCTGGGCCTCGACGGCTCGGAGCTGCGGAGTACTACCTCCGTCCGGGTTTAAAAGGCCCGAAAGCCACCAAGCGTCGTCCGTAAATGGGTAAGTGCTAGACTTGGGCATGCATGTTGATAGGGATTAGTTAGTGGCCAGGGCGACTACCAAGGCGACTAGGGTTTTGGCGGGCCGCCGCCGGTCGCCGTCTTGGCGGCGGCGCGGAGGCCGGCGTCTGTGCTTTCCTAGGGCGGCACCTTGGTGCGTTGGTGCGGGGTGTCTCCCTCCCCGAGCAGCGGTTGATGGCTGATGGGTTCCCAGATTGCCTAGATTGGATCAGCAGCTCTTTTGTGGGAGTTTGAGGTCGCGAGACTGTGCGTCTCCATATTCTTCGTCCCCTTGCAGGTGAAGCTAGGGTTTTGTTGTCCTCCGGTGGCGTCGCCGACCGAGAGTTCTATTCGTCGCTCCACTACCATGAAGATTTTATCATGGAACTACAACAGGCTCGGGAACGCCCCGGCGGTGCGAGCTCTATTGGATGTCCAGTGAGTATGTAACCCCGATGTGATGTTCTTGTTGGAGGCTCACCTCGATAGCTATCCGGTAGAGTGCTTGAGGAGGAAATTGAAGATGGATCAGAAGTTTGTATGCCCAAGTAATGGAAGGCAGGGTGGACTGTTGCTATTTTTGGAAGAGAGAGGTGAAGATTAGTAGGCTTGATCTTGACCCAATGTTCATTGATGTGAGGATTGATGAAGGCAACAATAATTTCTGGAGATTAACTGGGATGTATGGTGAATTTAGATAGGAAAATAAATACAAAACATGGGATCGCATGAGAGCTTTGCACCAAAACCATACAATGCCATGGCTGATGATTGGGGACCTTAATGAGATCCAGTTATTAAGTGAGAAAGAAGGAGGAAATCCAAGACCCCCCCCCCCCCCCCCCCCCAGTATATGCAAGCCTTCCAGCATGCCATTGATGATTGTGATCTTAGAGATATGGGGTTCGTTGGTGACCTTTTTACGTGGCATAGAGGCAGAATTAGAGAACGCCTAGACAGAGGCTTAATCAATGAATCATGGTCACAACTCTTCCCTCATGCAGCCCTGGAGAACATGCCATACAATCATTCAGATCATCGACCATTATTGGTTGATACAGATTTTTACAAGCAAAACATGAGCATCGATGGTTCTGCTAGAAGGTTTGAAGCCCGTTGGCTTAATGAACAAATGTTCAGCGAAACTGTACAGGTGGCGTGGGACCGAGCTGGTTCGGACCCGACCGTGAATAATATTTACGACAAATTGAACCAGATGCACAACGCCTTTCATGATTGGGACCAGAGAGTGCTTAAGAAGCCAAAGAAAAGATTAAGGAAGGCACAAAGAGAACTTGAGAAAATAATGACGGGACCAATGAATGATGAAACAGAAAGTACGAAAAAAGAACTATCTGAGCTAGTGGAGTATCTTCTGGAATTAGATGAAATCCATTACATGCAAAGATCACGAGCCACTTGGTTGAAGAAGGGAGACAGGAACACTGCATTTTTTCAAGCATATGCCTCAACTAGAAGGAAAAGGAATATGATAAATAAGCTGAAAGATGAGAATGGAAATACTTTGGAAGGTATGGCCGAGCTTTCACCTCATATTCAGAATTACTTCACTAATCTATTTGCATCCGAGGTGCAGCAAGTCAACCCAGAGATCCTTGAGAAGGTTCAGTCCAAGGTAACAAATCATATGAATGACATGTTAATGGCTCCTTTTACCTGTGATGATGTGAGAAAAGCAGTATTCAGTATTGGCGATTTAAAGGCGCCAGGGCCAGACGGTCTTCATGCTATATTCTTTAAAATGTTTTGGCATATTCTAGGGGATGAAATCATCCAAGAAGTCCTCTTTGCTATTAACTCGAGGCAAATTCCTGCTGGATGGAATGATACTTCAATTGTTCTTATTCCAAAGGTTGATACTCCAGAATTGGTAACTCAGTATAGGCCTATCAGCTTGTGCAATGTACTTTATAAAATTATTTCTAAAATGCTAGCATTGAGGTTGAAGAGTATTCTACCGGACATAATTTCCCCAACTCAGAGTGCCTTTGTTCCTGGGAGGCTTATCACTGATAATGTGTTGATTGCATATGAATGTGTTCATAAAATTAAGAATAAGAGATCTGGCCAGTCAGGCTTGTGCGTAGTAAAATTGGATATGCATAAGGCTTATGATCGTGTGGAATGGATATTCTTAAAAAGTATGATGCAAAAACTTGGATTTCATGAGCTGTGGATTGAGATGATGATGGCTTGTGTTAGCTCAGTCAGATATAAGGTTCGTTTCAATTCTCACGAAACAGAGGTATTTGTACCTACCAGGGGTATAAGGCAAGGGGACCCCCTCTCCCCCTATCTTTTCCTCTTGTGTGCAGAAGGTTTATCTAATATGTTGTAGTATGAAGAAGAAGTTGGTGGCATGGATGGGATTAGAGTGTGTAGAAATGCACCATCAGTATCACACCTTTTATTTGCTGATGATTCTCTAATTCTCATGGGCGCAGATGTGTTAAATGCAACTTCCTTATAGCATATATTAGATACCTATTGCCAAAGTTCAGGACAGATGGTTAGCCTGGCTAAATCCAGCATATTTTTCAGTCCAAATACAACTGTGGCTACAAGAATTGAGGTTTGCGAAATTTTGCATATTGATACTGAGGCTCTTTCAGATAAATATCTTGGACTACCAGCTATGGTAGGGGCAGACCGGAGTGACTGTTTTAAACACTTCCGTGAGAGAATAAGAGCTAGACTTATTGGTTGGATGGAGAAGCAACTCTCTACTAGAGGTAAAGAAATTCTTCTTAAGGAAGTGGCACATGCCATTCCTGTTTTTGCTATGTCAGTTTTTTGTATCCCTAAAGGTGTTTGCAAGGAAATTACAGATGTCATTGCTCAGTTCTGGTGGGGTGATGATGAGGACACTAAAATAATGCACTGGTATTCCTGGTGGAAATTATGCTTCCCAAAAAATGGAGGTATGGGGTTTCGAGATCTTTACTCATTCAACTTGGCTATGTTGGCTAAGCAATGTTGGAGATTAATCACAGATCCAGAGTCCCTTTGTGCTCGTGTGTTGAAAGCTAAATATTACCCAAATGGAAGTCTGTTACAAGCAACACCAAAACAAGGGGCTTCATACACATGGCAAAGTATATTAAAGGGTCTCGAAACATTTAAGAAAGGGTACATATGGAGAGTTGGTACAGGAGAGTCAGTGAACATTTGGCATGATCCATGGATTCCTTCAAGCCCAGATAGGAAAGTGATCACCCCCCGTGGACAGTCCCTTGTATCTTCTGTTAGTGAACTGATTGATCCAGTTTCAGAAAAGTGGGATGAAGATCTCCTTAGATCAATTTTTATTCCTATGGATGTGACTAGAATATTAGAGATCCCATTGAATCTACAAACATTTGATGACTTCATAGCCTGGCAACCAAACAAAACTAGCGTGTTCTCTGTCCGAGCAGCCTACAGGTTACAGTGGATCCATACTTTTGGAAGACATGCAAATACGTATTTGGGCCCAGGTGGATCTGCCCCGTTAGCAGTGTGGAGTACTCTCTGGAAGCTAAACATCCCACGAAAAGTTCAGATTTATTGCTGGCGGATTCTGCATGGAATTATACCTCTAAAGTCTATACTCATGAATAGGCATGTAGGCACTAATGGAGCCTGCCCGATCTGCCACCAAGGACCTGAGGATCTACGCCACCTCCTATTCACATGCACACATGCAAGGGAGATGTGGTAGCGTTTGAGAATGATGGACACAATTAACCATGCACTTGTAGTTGATCGTTCGGGCTCGGCCATTTTGGAATTTTTACTCACTCTACGGAACAGTCCATACCCTCTTGATCCTAGTCTGAATTTTAAACAGGTTGTGGCCTTCTTTGGTGGATCAGACGCCGCATAACTCATAATGAAGCAGTCCCTCCAATGGTAAGATGGCCTATGTCGGTATTACCAATTGCTAGTAATTACCAGAAGGCCTTCTCGAAATCTACTGGGGATCAACAACACAAGTGGTGCAGGCCGAACCCAAAGTTTGTGAAAGTTAATGTGGATGCAACCTTTCATGAGGATGAAGGAATGGGTACAACTGCGGTGGTTATTAGAGATGAAAAAGGTAATTTTCTAGCAGCCCAATGCAAGCTAATACCGTATGTTGCAGATGTTGTGACAACTGAAGCATTGGCAATGAGGGACGGGCTCGAATTTGCAAATTCTCTGGGCTTCAATCGGGTGGAAGCAGAGTCTGACTCGTTACAGGTGGTAAACTATTGCATGGGAGAATCTAGATGGTGGGATTCAGCAGCAGCTATCTTTGCAGAATGTGTGGACACAACTACTTCTATAGGAAAGGTCATCTTTAAACATTGTTTTCGATCTTCGAATCAAGCAGCGCATGTGCTAGCTAGCCATAGTTATTGTAATAAAGTTTCTCTTGGCTGGTTGAATGAGCCTCCTGACTTTTTGTCAGTAAGCTCGTGGACGATGTAAAGATTATCTGAGATTAATAAAGCTAGCCATGATGGCCTTTCCTAAAAAAAACGGTCCATAAATACTAGGCCGCATGCACAAACGCTCGTTCCTTCCATTGGCCCAGACTTTTGGTAGTTACTGCGATTGGGCGCATGCAGCGCGCGTTCCTAAAATCCAGCTCACGCATGCACCCAGAACGAGGTAATCTGAACCCAATTAAGACGCTCAGCCAATGCATGCGCACCTTTCTACCAAGGCAGTCCTGGGGCGTGTGCTCTAATTAAGTGAGGGAGGTTAAAAGCTGGAGCTTTAACAGGAAAAGAAGTGCTCTGTTTTTTTTTTTAGGGAAAAAAGAAGTGCTCTGGTTGGTTACTCAAATACGGATTTTAAGTGAGACGCGCCTTGGTATTGATGATTTGGCTCAGGGGCCTTTTAAACTCGGACAGAGGTAGTATGGGTCAATTCAGCTCATGTGATTTTATTTTATTCGTGATGTGATTCATGCGATTTTTAAATGGTAAACGTTCTCAACCGGAAACTAGGTGAGGACAATACTTTTTAGATATTTTATCTGAAACTCAAAATCTATCTCCCAATTTTTTTAAACCCCTATATTAATTAATAAAAAGGTTATTATCTCCGATATTTCATCACAAATTTCGCCATGTAGGACGGAACACTGTTAAGAAGAATCCCATCAGATCTACTAATAAAGCTAAATTTTATAATTTCGTGAGCTACCCCATTGGCTAGCCAATTAATTTTCGTAATTTTAAGATTCTTGATCATCCTGGATATACCCAAGGCTCCTTTCTTCAGATCAACGAGGGGAGACCTGTCAACCTTCTCATTTGCAAGGAAAGAACGAACAAAAGCACAATCCGTCTTCAGAATAATGGACTGGTGAAGGGTGATACCGATATAAAGACCTGCCAGGCATGCACGCAGCTCAGCTTCATTCACGCTGGAACACTGACCTAGAAAGCCCCACGAAGAAATAATAACTTCACCAGATGAGTTTCTAGCAACCACCCCACACTGGCGGCATTATACTCTCCACATAACTGGCATCGACATTGATCTTGATATAATTATCTGGGGGAGGTTTCCACAACACATGATCTTGTAATGGTGCGGAAACGGGTATAACACCTCCTATTTTTCCTTTGCCAACAACCTCAATAGTGTCGTCACATGACGTAAAAGTAGACCAATAATTTTCCACAAAAATTGCAGAAGCAACAATGGATTCCTTCCCCTTTCTAAAAATTAAATCATTTCTCAGGTGTCAGGCTCGCCAGAAGAGAAACAAAATTTGCTCTCATTGTTGCAAGCTCAAATGATCCAACAAAATCAAAAGCCAATCCGGTCTTGAGAATTTGAAGAGCTCTTCATCACGAATATTCGACGACTCTCTCAAAGCCAATCGCAAAGCACGAGCCTTTGAACAAGTAACGAGAGCATGAAAAGTGATTTCATCTTCTACTTCACAAATAGAGCACATACCTGAAGTAATCTGATGGTGTTTAACTCTATTAGTTTGGACCACCAAGCTATCGGATGTGGCACGCCATGAAAAAAATCCTTATCTTCTGAGGAATATTAGCCTTCCAAATTAGATTCCAAAGCCTTCTTTCTCCGTTTGTTTCGCCACTAGATTGACTCACTTTATCCTGACTATCCTTCAACTTAAGCGCAAAATTCTACGCAATTTTAATGAAAAATATACCGTTCTTCTTATAGTGCCATGCAATAATATCCCCATCCTCAGAAGCGTGAATACGAATCTTAAGAATCTCCTCTGCACCATTGATAACCCACAAGTACAAGGGGTCATTTTTAGCATTTTTCGATAAGCAATAATATCGAACCCAACAAGGAGCTAAAGGTAAGATTTATATTCTCTTCAAGTTCTATCGACCACTGATACAACTCTACGCACACCAACATTTGCTTTACTTAGAAACAAGTAATAAACTACTTTGCAAGAATAAAACTAGAAGTACTTTGTGGGATAATAAATAGTTACTTGTCTTAGTAGAGAGCTTTCTGGAGAACGATGAGAAAGATTGTCCATAGGCAATTGAATATAACATGATAGATACTTATCATATGCAATGAGGGAGGTGTAAGCTAACACAATTTTCGTACTTGGATCATATGCACTTATGATTGGAACTCTATCAAGCATCCGGGACTACTAGAGATCATTAAGGTAAAACCCAACCATACCATTATATGTAAAGTCCCCTTTAATCCCATACACAACAATCCTCTCACTCGAGTTTAGGCTGTCGTCACACCCGCAACCCACTATAAGCGAATCATGAACATATTGCAACACCCTACAGCGGTAATCCCACACGCTTGCGCGACACTGAGGGCACCATAGGACAACACCATAATAACATACAACTCATATCAATCGCACCATACCACAATTAACCTGTAAGATAAAAGAAATCTACTCAAATACCATAGGATGTACTATGTACTATAAATAACAAATTGAACATTTTATGAGGAAGCTAAATATAACTGCACAAGCATAGCGACAGTGTTTGGATGACTGCAAATTGATACTAACAGGTGTGTACATGCACAAATTTAGTAACATAGAACTAATAGCACTAAGGTCGTCCACTATGTATGCCAAAACCAGTGTAAAGACAATTGTTGCTACATTTCGCACCGGTGCCCTGCACTGGCGAGCCGATGCAGTGGAAAAAAATCAGGGACCCGGACTCCGGAGCACCTAGTTGCTCCGATGCCCAGTTCCTTCGTGCCATAAAGATTTAGTATTTTACTGCTTGGCTGCTCGGATATGTGGACCAAAGTTGGCTGCACAAACTGCTGAAGTGGTGCCAAATAATTTTCTAATGGCACCGCTGATGAGATGGCAACATTTTTAGATACTAGGTACAAACTGTGACACTGTCTTAACATCCAGAATAACATAGCACAGTGACAGTGTCTGAATCACATCTAACAAATGATTTGTAACAACGAAAGTGGGGCTAACCTTCTCTGCACATGCCAGAAACTTCCTCCCACTGTCCACAGATTCAAACGCAACTAGCTTCACGCATAGAGATTGATGGTGACAACGAGCAGACAGATCTTCAGCCACCCCGCTCCATTCGTTGCAACTGATGGTCCTAGGGAGCTACAAGAGGAAGAAATGATTCAAATCGACCGCCGGGTTAAAATCCTTCATTACAAGTCATAGCCCGAGAGAGAGAAGAGAGGCATACCCGGGTGGTGAAGGAGTCATCGTCGGAGGAGGAACCGCTGGAGAGGTCATTGAAGAAGACCATGGCGACCCCGGTGGTAGGATGCGAGACGGCGAGAGCAAGGAAGCAAGCGAGGAAGCGGCTATAGCTTAGGAAGGAAGGAAGGAAGAAACAGGGGAAATGTGACTTGTGGTCGGGGAGAAAAGGGGGTGGGGAAGGGGGGCGGGGTAGATATTTCGGCGGTAGGCCAAAAATTTTGAAATGTGGAGGGGAACTTTGTGCGTGGTGCCGCCGGACACCATTCACTTTGAACGATTGTGTGCATCGCAACCGATTCTTCTGCTTTACACACATGGGATGAGTTGGATAATTCAAATTTTGGTGGAAATTTCCCTGGGTACTGTCCTCATCCACGTCATTGCATAATTTAACATCGCTTGCTAATTTGGGCACACAAAAGAGCGTACAACACACAGACCACACTTACTGAATCGAGCAATTTTAGTAATTAAACAGAGCCAGTTGACCTAAACATTGCTCTAACAAAAGACCAGCATTAAAAACAAAGCCTAAGTACGCATAATTTTAACAAAGCCGCCGCCGTGCCTGCCTATGTATCATCGGTGTGAGATGAGACATCGATGACTTGTCCTGGCGACATGCCGTCGTTGGTGGACTCCGCGTCCCCCTGCTGAAGTCGACCGCATCCTCGTCCTCGTCCTCGGCGCCGCCCTCAAGGTTGTAGTAGTCGTAGTAGTGGCTGCGCCAGAGCTCGCGTTGGTACTCCACCGCCGATTCCTCGACGGACAGACTCTTCTCTACCTCGACCTCGGCCACGCGCAACTCCTCCTCCCGGCGCTCCTCGATCTCCGCCGCCTCCTGCATCTCCAGCTCCCGCTCGGTGATCTCATGAGAAAGCAGGTGCTCCATGGCCACCACCGCCTTTTTGGACGTGGGTTGCATGCTGGATTCTGAGGTGGCCTGGAATATCTTGGCATGTGCGTCCTCGATCTTGGCGTGGATGGCCTCGACCTGGGCCAGGGCGACATCGGTGGCACGGATGGCAGCTCGAGCGCTCTCGGCGTTTGCAGCCTCCGTCGCAGCAGTAGCTGCAGCCGTCTCTGCTGCTGCAGCTACCCTGTCGGCTGCCGCAGACACCCTCTCGGCGGATGCGGCCACGCTCAATGAGGATGCGGTGGCACTCTCGGCGTAGGCGGCCGCGCTCTCGGCGCAGGCGGTGGCGCTCGGGGAGGACGCAACCACCGTATGGGCCTTCACGAAGCGTTTCCATGGCGTCATCTTTGCAAGAAGGGGTTGCGGGAATGGGGATCGGATTCATGGATTCGGGGGTTGCCGGCACTGGAGCAGACGAGCCGGCGAAGCTTAAGGAGGAAGACTTAAATAGACCCACGAATTTTCATCGCAAACGATTCCTAACAAAAAATTGTGTGTGATGTTCTTGATATTTTTTATTAGCTGTGAGAGACAAATTTGGAGTAAAGTGGCAATGGATGGTGTTTTAAATGTACGAGAAAATTTGTAGTACTAATACAACTATCATGTCAAATTTTGGAAAATTTCAGGGGTCATTTGACCTTTTAAGACATTTAAGTGATTTTCTAGCCATTCAATGACCGTAATTCAAATTTGTACTACATGTACATGTAACAACTAAACATAACAGTTTGAAAAGTCATATTTTGTGTACTTGTGTGTGAGTTAATTCCATGTGCAGTAAATTGGAAGGAATTTTCAAACATATTGGTCTCACGGCTATGACACAATTAAGCATGGAGTGCCATGGCATTTAAATTCCAAAAAATCAAAAACACATGAAACCTTGCTTGATGTAATGTCATGCCACCAAGATGATGTGGTAAAAAATTTGGCATGTTTGACGAAAGTTTGGACACACACCCCTCACAAACCGAAGCAACTCACTAGAAGGCTCGTGGTTCCGAGAGGGAACAATGCATGTTTGATGACGAACGGGCGATAGCTTCCTCTTACGGGATTCAAAAAAATTCTACAGTTAACGTGCACTAATACAACTGTCGTGTCAAAATTTGGAAAATTTCAGGGGTCATTTGACCTTTTTGAGACATTTAAGTGATTTTCTAGCCATTTAATCACCGTAATCCAAATTTGAACTACATCTACATGCAACAGCTAACCATAACGGTTTGAAAAATCATATTTGAGTACTTGTGTGCGAGTTAATTCCATGTGCAGTAAATTGGAAGGATTTTTCAAACATATTGGTCTCACGCCCTGGACACATACATGGAGTGCCATGGCATTTAGATTCCAAAAAATTAAAAAAAGATCAGAAACACATGAAACCTTGCTTGATGTAATGTCATGCCATCAAGATGATGTGATAAAAAAATTGGCATGTTTGACGAAAGTTTGGACACACACCCCTCACAAACCAGAGCAACTCACTAGAAGGCTCGTGGTTCCGAGAGGGAACAATGCATGTTTGATGACGAACGGAAGATAGCTTCCTCTTACGGCCTTCAAATTTTTTCTACATTTAACGTGCACTAATACAACTGTCATGTGAAAATTTGGAAAATTCTAGGGGTCATTTGACCTTTTAAAGACATTTAAGTGATTTTCTAGCCATTTAATGACCGTAATTCAAATTTGAACTACATCTACATGCAACAGCTAACCATAACGGTTTGAAAAATCATATTTGTGTACTTGTGTGTGAGTTAATTCCATGTGCAGTAAATAAGAAGGAATTTTCAAACATATTGGTGTCACGGCATGAACACATGCATGGAGTGCCATGGCATTTAAATTTCAAAAAATTAAAAAATGATCAGAAAAACATGAAACCTTGCTTGATGTAATGTCATGCCACCAAGATGATGTGGTAAAAAAATTGGCCTGTTTGACGAAAGTTTGGACACACACCCCTCACAAATCAGAGCAACTCACTAGAAGGCTCGTGGTTCCGAGAGGGAACAATGCATGTTTGATGACGAACATGAGATAGCTTCCTCTTATGGCCTTCAAATTTTTTCTACATTTAACATGCACTAATACAACTGTCACATGAAAATTTGGAAAATTCTAGGGGTCATTTGACCTTTTAAACACATTTAAGTGATTTTCTAGCCATTTAATGACCATAATTCAAATTTGAACTACATCTACATGCAACGGCTAACCATAACGGTTTGAAAAATCATATTTTTGTGTACTTGTGTGCGAGTTAATTCCATGTGCAGTAAATTGGAATGAATTTTCAAACATATTGGTGTCACGGCCTAGACACACATGCATGGAGTGCCATGGCATTTAAATTCCAAAAAATTAAAAAAATGATCAGAAACACATGAAACCTTGCTTGATGTAATGTCATGCCACCAAGATGATGTGGTAAAAAATTGGCCTGCTTGACCAAAGTTTGGACACACACCCCTCACAAACCGGAGCAACTCACTAGAAGGCTCGTGGTTCCGAGAGGGAATAATGCATGTTTGATGACGAACATGAGATAGCTTCCTTTTATGGCCGTCAATTTTTTTCTACAATTAACGTGCACTAATACAACTGTCATGTGAAAATTTGGAAAATTCTAGGGGTCATTTGACCTTTTAAAGACATTTAAGTGATTTTCTAGCCATTTAATGACCGTAATTCAAATTTGAACTACATCTAGATGCAACGGCTAACCATAACGGTTTGAAAAATCATATTTTTGTGTACTTGTGTGCGAGTTAATTCCATGTGCAGTAAATTGGAAGGAATTTTCAAACATATTGGTGTCACGCCCTGGACACACATGCATGGAGCACCATGCCATTCAAATTCCAAAAAAATAAAAAAATGATCAGAAACACATGAAACCTTGCTTGACGTAAGGTCATGCCACCAAGATGATGTGGTAAAAAAATTGGTCTGTTTGACGAAAGTTTTGACACACACACCCCTCACAAACCGGAGCAACTCACTAGAAGGCTCGTGGTTTTGAGAGGGAATAATGCATGTTTGATGACGAACAGGCGATAGCTTCCTCTTATGGGCTTCAAAAAAATTCTACAGTTAACGTGCACTAATACAACTGTCATGTCAAAATTTGGAAAATTTTAGGGGTCATTTGACCTTTTTAAGACATTTAAGTGATTTTCTAGCCATTTAATGACCATAATCCAAATTTGAACTACATCTACATGCAGCGGCTAACCATAACGGTTTGAAAAAAATATTTGTGTACTTATGTGCGAGTTAATTCCATGTGCAGTAAATTGGAACGAATTTTTAAACATATTGGTGTTACAGCTTGGACACATGCATGCAGTGCCATGGCATTTAAATTCTAAAAAATTAAAAAATCATCAGACGATGTAAATATCTGATGTTCAAAAAACAAAATGTAAAGATCTGGCAAGACAACCGGCGCCCACACAATTGGCACTCTATTTCGCGCCTCGCGGTTTGGAAGGTGAGTGGCGTGGGTTATTAATCAGACACGGTTATGTATTGGAAACCGTCGGCTATTAAGTTCACACATGGATTTTGCTGCGGGAATCGTGTGTAATTCAAACTACAATACTCGTAAATTCTGGCGTCTGGTGTGTGTACTATTCCCGTCGATCTAGATTCCGGCCACCAATAAATACTACCTTGCTCACGCCGTCCCGCCTGCATTCTCATCTACATCCTTCCCTCGCTCGCCCTCTCTCTCTCTCTCTCAAATCTCGGCCATGGCGCCATCGATCTGCCCACGCGCCGACGAGGAGGCGCCGTCCCCCGAGGACGCTCAGTCAAAGAGCAGCGACGAGGAGGACCCCTACACGCCGCTGGACAAGGTTGTGCCGGACCCCCCCAACTTTGGAGTGGTTTTGGGGCCAGTACAATCATTGTCTGTGGAAGTTGCTGCCGCCGGCTGAGAAAGCCAGGCAAGTGGCGTTCAAGAAGGAGATGGTGGAGGAGGAAGCCAGGTACCAGGCGGCCTGTGAAGCCCGTGATGCCGTCGGGAAAAAGGAGGCGGTAGAGCTTTGGGGGCGGGCGCGTCGTCGTGCGGAGGAGGTGTACGAAGACGGGTACTTCGCAAGGAAGGTCAAAGGTGCTAGGCACCTCATCGCTGCGTGGAGGTGGGCCGATAAGCTCTAGCGTGCCACCGACGAGGAGCTCTGGTGGGCGCCCAATGAAATGGCAAGATCGTTCGCGCTCGTCCGCTAGCAAGAGGCAGATCAGTACGTCAAGCGCTGCGAGGCGGAGGAGGCAGAGTACTGCCTCCGCGCTGGGAAGACGCCGCGCACCCGGGAGCTGCTGGCGAGGGGCTGCCGGAATACTGCCCCCAGGAGGGATTATTGGTTTTAGTATTGTTCGTTTTCAATTTTATGCATTGTACCTAGTAGTTAAGTATCATCACGTATATGTGATGATATTATATATATTCTGTGATGAACTAATGAACAATTAATATATATTATGAATTCCATTTTCTATCTGTTTTTGTATACTAATTTGTATCTAGTTGTTATCATCCACATATACAGAATGGAAAGCATATATACACACATTGAAACAGAACATATAAGAACGGAAAACAGAGTACACACATTGAAACAGAGCAATAAATAGAGCAATATTATGATTGCTGTAAATACATAGCGATCCACGTCGAAACAATTCAACAAAATAAAACGCGTCCATGAGACCATGACCAGCAGCCCTTGCCTACGGTAGCTCTTGGCTCTGCCTGAACTCGTGCAGGCGTTCGTCCAAGCGGTCGACACGCTCGCGGTACATCTGGAGCGCGATCTCGAGCTCCAAGTTGGCTATTTCATCAGAGATCACCAGCTCGAGGATGCGATGGCCATGTTCCTCTACTGCACCCAGGTGGAGACATGGGCCAAGGAGGCGGTCGAGCCTAGCAACCAGCGCGTTGGCATCGAGTGGGCCGCGGACAAGGCGAACGGCGCAACCCATGCGAACGGCGCGGCGGGCGTCCAGTGCAAGTACGGCGCGGCAGGCCTCTAGTGCAAGTATGGCGCAGAGGGCCTCTGCCCACTCCTAGCGAGGAATGGGGGTACTGACGGGACGTGTACCCAGCTGCGATGCCCTGTCGACAGCAGGCAAGCGCCGATGGATCCGTTCTTGCTGTGCGGCGTGCCACGCCTCTCGCTCTGCAGCGCTCCAACGGTCTCGCCGTGTGGCGAGCCGCAGCCTATCGGCGCGGACGCGCCTAGCTTGCTCTGTGTCGCGCCATCGATCATGTTGTGCGGCGAGCTGCAGCCTCTCGGCGCTGACATGCCTATCTTGATCCGCGGCGCTGAAGCGCCATGCGCCAAGGTCTGCTCAACCCTGGCAGTGACGCGCATCACGGTGTCATCCATCGCGTTGCCGGGGAGCACCTCGGCCTCGACGGGCCGTGGCGCCTTCTCGTTTTCCTCGTCGACGAGGTTGATGGCAGAGGCAGCGCTTTGGTGGGTTGGCATGCTTGGAAAAGGTGGATGTGCTACAGGCTGCGCTTGTTGCCTCTGTGCGTCGAACGCTGCCTAGGTTTATGCGCAATATCGCTGGGTGGCGGGAAACCGGTGAGGAAATGGCAGGAAACGGTGGCGTGTTCATAAAACGTCATCAATTAATGGAAACTTAGCATAGAAGGAACATCAAGCTAGCACAATAAGTAGATGATGATCAGATGATTGTTTATCCTAGTTAATTATGCATGTAATAGTTTACTTTGGTGTGTGAAAATGTCATGTGTGTACTAGCCACCTATGTAATTGGATGTTTGCCGCGTATTACACACATCTTGTTTATGTGAAACGTTTCTGTTCTCTTGGCTCAACACAAACAGTTTATCGGAATGAATTGTATGCCCTCCATTGCACACACCTTTATCTGGCTGAACCGTTTCTGTTGCGTTGCCTAATCGAAAACAGTTCATCCGAGTGAACCATATGCCGTATATCGCACACACCTTGATCTGGCTGACCGTTTCTTTTGTGTTTCCTAATCACAAACAGTTCATCTGAGTGAACTGTATGCAGTATATCACACACACCTTCATCTGGCTTCCCGTTTCTGTTGTTCCGCCTCATCACAAATAGTTTATCCGAGTGAACTATATGCCGTATATCGCACACACCTTCATCTGGCTGCCCGTTTCTTTTGTTCTGCCTCATCGCAAACAGTTAATTCAACTGAACCATATGCCCCGCATCGCACACGCAACTAAAATCTGAACCGTGTTTGATGTATCCTTCATTGCAAATGTTTTGCATCTTTTTTGACGTTTTTTTTTACATCACCGTTTGCGATTAATGCATCGCACACAGTTTCGTCAAAGGGTCTCTGATCGTAGTGTCGCGTTAGCAGCATCCTGCAGTAGTGCAAATATAAATTCAATAGGGCCCACTAAGGTTTATTTGAGTTTTACTAAAGTTAACTATGAGTCCAATAAGTTACTAAGTGTAAATAGGTTTCAAATTACACTTGAATTAATTTGAGCTCATATTTCACTATAGTCATAAGTTAGCTCCAACATTAGTTCACTAGGTTTAATTCATCTCACTACATCACATTACATTTGTTTTATTCAAATTAAACCTATGGTTTTGAGGTTATATTCAAACTATGTTTGAATTGATTCAAATTTCATTTGGATTACCTAAAGTCAAGTAATAATCCAAAATTAATTACTAAGTTCATATTATAGTTTCTGAACTCTTTTGTATCCTAATTGTTTTATTAAGCAATTCTTATTTCAAATTTAAACCTATTTAGGTTTAATTTCTATTTGAATTCTGGCTTCTATTGCATTCTCTTTAAAATATATTTGACTTTTGTGCAAAATTGCATTTTAATTCAATTTACAGAAAATTCGAACGGATAAGGTTTGACACATGGATGTTTCTGATTGGCTGAGAGGTGTTTGTTGTGAGTGCTAAGCATCGGACTACCGAGACTTAAAGGAAAGTTTCGGGGTTTTAAGTGATCTAGCGTCGACCGTTGATCTGAAATGGAAGGACGAGATTTGAAGGGGGGTGCTCACCGAAGCTAGGTCACAGGAGGGCTCATGGACGGAGGCTGACGACAGCGTGCGGCTGGGAAGTGGAGCTTGCTGGCATTCTAGAGGGTTCTAGTGACGGCGGAGGCCGCTGGTCGAGGCTGGGCGATGAGCTGGAGTCGATGGTGGCTGGCCTCGGGGACGACAGAGTCAAGGTGCAGGAGCTCACCGGGGACGCACGCGATGGAGGAGCTCTCCGGTGGAGTGGCGATCGACGTTCTTGTGTGCGTCTGGACAAGCAAAGGGGTCAGGAGGGTGCGCGAGAATGAAGCGAACGCGGTGGACATGGTCGCGGGGTCAATGACGTGCTCACCTCGCCGGAGTTGAGCTCCCGGCGGCGGTTGGCTTTGGTCCTCATTGGAGTTGGGGTTCCAAGGGGCTACAGGCTCGGTGAAGATGTCTACGGGGTGCGCCGTGGAGTGGCAGATCGGGTGGTGGTGGTGGCGGGGCTCTAGGGGATGTGGCTCGCCGGAATTTTACTGGCGTTGAGCTAGGGCAGAGCGGTGCTCGAGGGTTTCAACAGTGGTAGCCTAGCTGCGATGTGGGCTGTTAGCAGAGAGGAAATGGAGAGGAGGGTGAGGGGTTTTTTTAGGCACGGTGGCCGAGGCTGGTGTGGCCGGAGGGCGTCTGGTCGTGCACGACATGGGCGTCAGGTGCGTGCGTGTGTGCGTGGGGTGGCGACGGTTACCAGAGGTGGGGGATGACCCTGACGTGCGGGCCCTGCAGTGAGCAAGAGAGGGAGAGAGAGGCGGGCGCGCTCATGAGCGGGGCTGGCTCGGCTGTCTTGGGCGCTAGCTGGGCCATTTTTTCTTTTCCTCTGTCTTCTGATTTTCCCTTTTCCGTTTTCTCTATCTTTTTCAAATGATTTTAATTTAAGTTTTCTTGAACAGTGAATGTTTTCTAAATTCCAAATGGATTATTTAGAAATGTTTGAACATTTCATTGGGGCATTTTGGACATATATCTACTGCCCTTGCATTTTCATTTTGAATTTGAATTTAGTTTCAGAACCAAAAGTGCTTCAAATTCAATTTAGAAAAATCGCAGAGGGTCAAGATTATTATTTGGACTTATGAAATACAACTTCCTGCCAAATAAAATGCAAGTCCATTTTTTAATAATTCCCTTTTGATTTTGAATTGATTTTAAAATACCAACTCAAATTCTTTTAGGGAAATTATTTTGGCTTTAAATATTACTTGGGACTTACTGAGAATACTTTGCCCAGTTAATATTTTCAAAATGGCTTGGGTTCCTACCAAGGCTAGGTAGGGTTTCATCTAGTTGCATTTGGATTTTCATCCTTCTAGGCAAACAATCAAGCAAGTCGAAGTCCAATTCAAACAATCTAGGCAAACATAGGTATTTTCTAGCAAAATTTGAATTCCCTGTGATTCTTTTAACATACCAGACTTGGGAAAATCTGGGATGTGACACCGATCGACAAGGACATGGCTGCCTTATCCCCCTCCCAGTCGGCGAAAGCATGACCGGGGCGAGCTCTGTCCCATCTTTTTGCTGCAAATCTCGCTCCAATGCTGAGAACAGAGGTGTGCATGAGGCGATGGTGAGTTGCCTCCGCCCCTCCCTCACGAGCTCGCAGTGACACCCCCATGTGCTACCGCAAGCACCTTTTGCACGACATGATGTTGTAGCTGGTGGTGGTGAATGTGGAACCTGCATCCATCGGTGAGGCGACCCCACGGCGCTAGATGTTACAAGGGGACACAAGGCGCCACGAGCGGGAGGTTATTGCGACTAACTGTGTTATTTGACGGAACAAGTGTGCGAACACGCTGGAATCGGCGGCGCGTGAAGCTACGACGGCAGCATGAAAGCTGCGGTAGCCAGACGCTGCAACTGCTATAGGAGATGCTGGAACCGACGACACCAGATGTTGGGACCGACGACTATGGTTGCAATGACCCAGTGGGGGTGCGCATGTCGATTGTTGCAACCGGCGGAGCCACATGCTGTGACTGGCAGTGCCATAAGTTGGAACCGGCTGCCACAACACTATGAGTGATGTGACAGGCAACACAAGATCGCCGGTGATGGAGAGGGTGCTGCAACCGTGACAACCAGGGTGTTTGCAACCATGTTGATGAGTTGCTACGAAGCAGCAGCGGTGGATGCATCAGGACATTGCGATCTGACGGGACCCCGCCAGTGTTTGGCGTCGGCAGCAAAGCAAGGTCGTGGGGGAGGGGGCGATCCAATTGAAGAGGTGTAGCATAGGGTGTCGCGAGCAGCATCGGAAGGGCAGCGAGCTCGCCAGCGGACACTGTTGCTGCAACACGGGGATGCGTGGAGGGAGGGAGGAAGATAACATGGTGACATTTTGGCCCGAACGTTTTTTTCTGTCATGGTTATGACACTTCTAGGACGATAATTGTGACAAAAACACGTATCATCATAGATGTGGTGGGCTCCTACTTCTATGACAAAAAATCATGATAGAAATTGGGCTTTTCGTCCTGGGCGGGCCGGAGACGCACCTGCATGACATTCTTTGGGTCGTCCATGAAGGAAAAAATCATGGTAGAAGCAAGGGCGAGGAAAATATCGGGGAGTTTCCGGTTACGGTGGGCCGAGCGATGCACTGTGGTTTGCATGTTTATCTCGTACGCGTGTGGGTGCGAGGCACTGGCTAACTGAACCCGAGCAAGTGCACTAGCTACATTACTGAACCCGAGCGATTGATCCCTTGGTAGTTAACTGAACCCGGGCTATTCATTTTTTGTTGACTGAACTCGAATGATTCCTTCGCTGTTGCTGCTAACTGAACCCGAGCGATCGATCGCTACTGCTGCTACTTACTGAAGCCGATCGAGCCCCCACGCGTGCGAGATGTAGCCAACTGGTATTGGGTTGCCTCTCGATGAATAGTGACTATCGCTGCCGTGCGCGCGGTACGTAGAACATGAGTCGAGACGTGGTGAGTCGAGCCGGTTGGTTGTGGGGGTTGGATGAATAGGACCCCATGGTAGTAGGCGGTTGCCGCTGGATGAACAGGTCCCCGAGGAGGCCTCCACACCCCAGCCGGTTGGGGCTGGATGAAAAGTACCCCATGGAGACTGGATGAACAGTAGCCGGTGGAGGCTGTATGAACAGTAGCCTGTGGATGAACAGTGTCCCATGGATGAACAGTAGCCCGTGGAGGCTAGAGGAAGTCGACGGTGGATGAACAGTATCCCGTGGAGGCTGGAGCGAGGCAGTAGACCGTGGATGAACAGTAGCCCGTGGAGTCCCGTTTTGTGGTACGCCACAACCCTCTCAATGAACAGGACCCCTTTTCGACCGTAGGCGCTCCAACAGAAGTACGACTCCTCCGTTTTGCGGTACGCCACACCCCTCCCGATGAACAAGACCCCGTTTCGACGGTAGGCGCCCCAACAGAAGTCCGTTTCCTCCGTTTTACGGTACGCCCGACCCCTCCCGATGAACAGGATCCCATTTCAAACGTAGGTGGTCGAACAGAATGCCGTCTCCTCTGTTCTGCAGTATGCTAGGCCCCGTTTCGGCTGTTCCGTCCAAGCTGGTTGGTTCCCGATGAACACGACACATTCCGTTGCCTCCCAATGAACAAGACGCAGTTTCTCCGTTTTGACCCAGCCAGTTGGCTGCCGATGAACAGGACGGTGTTGTGGCCGTCCGCTGCCTCTCCATGTACACGAGCCCTGGCCGTACGTATGCGCGAGTAGGTGTTCGAGACCCCGCCCGTATGTACGTACGTGGACGTATTTTTTGGCATGTGGTTGTACGTATGTGTACACAGTTTAGAAGGGACTGCCTGAACTGCTACGTCGGGGGCTCTACTACTACACGTGCCGCTGCTTGCTCGGCCACGGTTCATCATTGCAGAGAGATCGATCGACCTGTATGTACGTACATGTTCGTGACCAGACAGACAATACTACGTACGCTTCGACTCGGTGGGTCCCAGCTGTCACGGAGGATAAGGACGCACTTTCTTGCGTGCGAAGATATAGCTGTTGGGTCCCAGCTGTCAGGGGAGGTATCATTTTTATTTTGCGAGTAATAAGGAGGCACTTCCTCTTCCGATGACTGTCGTTTGTTGACCTCGTTGATCGCGCCGCGCCAAGAGCATCAAGGCAGTGGACGACGGCGAGGCCTAGGAAGGGAACGACGCGGAGCCAGGGAAGACGAGGCAGGTGGATGCCCACGTAGAGGGGAGTATGAGGGTTCACTGGTTCGGCTGTGGTGTAAGGCTGCCGTCGCTGGAGAATAATAGGGGGTGTGGGTGAGTAGAGGGAAGGCCTAGCCAGCGGTGGGAGTAGGGTGGGGCGGTGAGGCCTGCGCGGCAGCACAGCCGGCCACCGGAGGCAGGAGCAGGTGGTACGGCTGGCGCTGGTTTGGGCGGCTGGAGCAAGAAGATCAGAGGTTGAAGAAGTAGCATGGCCTTTGGATTAACATCCAACGGTCACTGCTGCTAGAATCGTTTGTTGACTAAGTTCACAAAGTCGTGCGTACGAGTCACCTTAGTAGGCCCACAAGTCAGCCACCTTACCTGGTGGGACCCAGCTAGCAGTGGGAGAAATCATTTTTCTTGCACGTAATAAAGAGGCACTTCCTTGCGTGCGAAGATGTAGCTGGTGGGTCTCAGCTGTTAGGTGGAGGAAACTTTTTTTCCCGGGTAATAAGGAGGCACTTCCTTGCCTGCGAAGATGTAGCTGGTGGGTCCCAGCTGTCAGGAGGAGCAATCATTTTAGTTCATGTAATAAGGAGGCACTTGCTTGCCTGCAGCCATGGACCATGCGGGTCCCTACTGTCAGCCTCTCCACTTACATCCCTCTTTCGATGGCTGTCGTTGTTGACCACATTGACCACGCCGTGCCGAGAGCATCAACGTGGTGGACGACGGCGAGGCCCAGGAAGGGAACGACCAGGAGCCGGCGAAGCCACAACAGTGGATGCCCACACTGAGGGGAGTACGAGGGCTGTGGCTGGCTCGGCTGCGGGGTGAGGCTGGCGTCGCTAGAAAATAACAGGAGGTGCGGGTGGGTAGAGGGATGGCCTGGCCATCGGTGGGAGTAGGGTGGGCCGGTGAGGCCTGCGCGGCAGCACAGCCGACCACGGGAGGAAGGAGCAGGATGTCTCGCTGGCGCTGGTTTGGGCGGCTGGAGCAGGAAGAGTAGACATTGAAGAAGCACAACGGCCGTTGGATGGACATCCAACAGTCACTTCTCTCGTGTGTTGACTAAGTTAACACAGCCTTGCGTACACGTCAACCTTTTTTTAGGAAAGCGTACGCGTCAACCTAGTAGGCCCACAAGCCAGCCTCAAATCTGTGGAAAACAGCATACAACCCATCTGCCATTATTTCTAATAATTTACAGCCCACTTGCTAATTCTTAAGGATTTGTTTGGAGCTCATATTCTTTTTGTTAGCATTACAACCCATATTGTGGTCACGGTTAAAAAACTCAAGGAAATTTTGCATATTTCGGTGCGGTCCGAACTGTTTTTAATCCCGAAATTTTGAGTCACATTCAAACTAATTTGAAAAATAAATTTATATCAATTTAAAATCCAAATAATTTTCTCCGCATAAAAATCAATGAAATTTAAAATATAGAAATGCAAAAAAAAGAAATTTGAAACTAATTGCCGGTTTGCCGTGTCTTAAAAATGTACAGCCCATTTCTCATTACTGATAGCCCATTTTCTAGGCAAGCCGAATGCATCCCTTGCAGCCCAGCAGGGCTGACAAAAGCAAGTAGGCCTCGGTTGGGCATTTTGCAAAAAAAATAAAAAAAACTGGGCTAGCCATTTTCAGAAAGAAAAAAAACAACTGGGCTGGTCTTGTGGTAAACATAAAATAAAAGGTTGGCTAGACTGGCAAGAGTGCCCCGCACAGCCCAGTTGATACCCTACTCCGTCTAAAAAATAAAAAGAACTGAGCGAGCTGCTGGGTCCCTGGTGTCAGCCGCTCGTTGTGCAATTCTCTCGTTTATTGACTACGTTGACAATGGCATGGGACCCAGATGTCAGGAATCCATTAGGAGGAACCATTTTTTTGCTTGAAATAAGGAGGCACTTGCTTGCGTACTGCTATGACCCTGGTGGGTCCCTGTTGTCATCCTCTACACGTACAATCATCTCCTGATTGTATATGCGTCAACCTAGTAGGCCCACAAGTCAACCTCTAAATCCATGGCGGACAAATACAACCCATTCCACACGTTCACACGGAAAGTTCAACATTCAGAGCAAAGTCACAGGTTTGATCCAGAGATAGAGTACTGAACTTCCACATTGACAACCATCATACCCAACTTAACTATCTACTCCCACTAATACTCTAGTGTACAAGTACTAACTTACTCTTAGCTAACTAGACGATGCCGGCCGCCATCTGCGGTACACGCTAAACGCCGGCACCGACGTCCTCCTCCTCACCTCGGACTTACCAGAGGTGCGATACGGCGCGTTGCTCGCACGCGTTGGCCCTTTTCATGCCAGTATGGTCCACCGAAGCTTTGGCTTCTAAGCGGGAATCCCACTTGACGAGCTGGTAGTAAAATTTGGCATCGCGAACGCATGCGTGCCCGACAGCCACTAGGGCTATTTGCCGGGCGCCGACCTCCATGTAGTTGGCTCAGTTGCGGGCGCTCTGCTTGCAACTCAGAGCGTTGGTGCGCTGCTGCTCCATGCCCCGCTGGCGGCGCAAATCGGCGATATGCTGCTCCTCTGCCAGGCGGTTGCGCTCCAACAAGTCCTCATACTCCGCATTGCCATCTAAAGACCAATAGAATGCCTCCTCCCTCCATCTGCCTTCCGGTGAAAAACCGAACACTGGTTCCGGTGGTGAGCGCCTCCGGCGTCGCCTATTGTGGACGGGCGGGGGCATGACGGACATGGCGAGAGCGAGGGCAAGTGGCGAGCGACATCGGGCCGGTGGGGGCTTATGAGGATAGGGCGAGTTGGGTGATGGTGCCAACGGAGAACGCCGGGAACCAGTAATTATAGACGGAAGATAGGTGAACCAGCGTGTCGCGGGAAACGCGACGGTCATCGCGGTCATCGAAATTCAATGCATAAGCAGGCATGGCTTAGCGCGCCAGCTTGCCGTGGAAAACTAGAAAAACTAAAATTATGACCGTGTCGTCCCGTCCCGTCAGTGGTGCGTCTCGTCCTTGCTGGGTCGCACATCGGCATGACGGTCAAACGAGTGCACTCGATTCATCCAGATGAGGTACGTGCGTCATTAGCTGGTTATTCACGTAGGATCGAGTCGGTCGGATAGTGTACGTGTAGGATTGCAATAGCTGATGAACGTTCGCTGGGAGATAAGGCATTTGCGAATGTTTTTGCTGGCAGTTTCTTCAGATTCGCATGGCATTTTCTTCAGAACAACATGTCAGTTTCTTCAGAGGTAGGCATTTTTATTCAAAAAACTGCCACCTTAGGATCTTGCGTCGCAACTAAAACTGCGAGGAGCGCATTAGTAGGCTAGCTAGTGATCGATCAGTAACTTGTAAACACTGAGCGAAGAGAAATAAGGAGCTGCTAGTAACTTGTAAACAATGAGCACACAGAAAGCATGTGCACAGTAGTAAGAGCCAATCCGTTCGAAATGTTCACACGAGACTCACGGGGCTGGCATTCTAATATGTTCACATTAGTAGCCCAAATTCACAACCAACTAGTACGATTCCCATACATGAGATCAACATGTTAATGCATCTCAATGATTCACAGATCATATACAATATGTAGCTCCTAAAGCAAAGATCAAGTAAAAAACATTTGTTCTTGCTACTAACATGGATGCTTCTCTGGGCCAACATTCAGTATATATTGAAAGACAAATTTGTTTCTGAAGTCTACATTTCCTATTGCAAACGTAAGTGGTTCCACCAACAGATGGAACCATGAGAATGAACCACACATGATGGAGGAACATCCACTGAAATATGAATTGGTCATCTGTCGATCATACGGCGAGACTGTTTTCGGAATACAACTTTAACTTAGGCAAAATGATGCCCATTGGATAATCAGACCAAAGCAATGAAGCACCTAGTGTTGGCCAATAAATAGTACAGTACTCCCTCTGTAAACTTTTATAAGAGAGTTTAGATCACTACTTTAGTGATCTAAACGCTCTTATATTTGTTTACAGAGGGAGTACTACTTTTGTGCAGTCCATGAAGTGACTATCCAATCTTTCTGTGTCTATTTTCATATGGCACTGCATCCAGTGACTATACTATTCTCTTGTGCAGTTCCACAAAAATCAAGGTCACTTTGTTTGCAGTGATGGAAGACGTGAAATCGATACAACCAAAATTGAGCATCCAATCATTGAATCATGTCCTACACCACCAACGTAGGTCCACCCTGCCAATAAATTTACATGCAAACCACTAATATTACTATCTAATGACAGTACAAAAATAGTAGCAAGATTGTAGCAAATCATGTACCTTGGTAATGAACAGCTCATAGTGCCACCAATTGGATATAACTGTTTGGAAGAAAAAATGCTCATAATGTTGAACCATTTGGACTTTTTGTGCAGTTCCACTAAAATCGAGCATCCATGTTTGCATAGATATTGAAAGTGTGATTACTATAAAAGTGGCACTAATTGAAGCATAGACTCACAAATATAAGCATTCCAATTTCTTAATGGGAAAAGGTAGCAAGACTGTTTCTAACCACCTATTTGAAGGAATAAATAAGGCAACAGCGGCTGATGTCAGGAAGGCATACATAGTATTTTCTGAAAGATTGAACCATTCCTGACCTTTCTTCTTCTTTTAAGCATTTTTTGTGCAGTTCAACTAAAATAAAATGCCATCACCGCCTTGACAATTCGGTGACACTGTACAAAAAATGACTTGCCATTACATCATGATGTCAGGTATGTAATCGACAGGCAATAGAGACAAACATGCAGACCTCCTCTGATAACATAATGAACATTAATTTTAACAAATGTGTGACTAGCTTTGCCGGCATAATTTGAATGAACTCTACACCCTATGTTCCTTAATATAAGACATTTTCGCAGTTCAATTTAAAGTACCAAAACGTCTAGTATTTAGAAAAACAGGTAGTAGTTTTCTTGAGCACATATCTGGGAAATCTTGCCACACCTTATATATGTCCATACGCTAATGCAACACCATTCGAATAGTACAAATATACACTAATCTAGTGGCTAGTGCAACAGTAGAGTAGTTTTTTTACGGGGTGCAGTACAATGGTTTTACTGAACATATTTCCATAATCTAGCACTGGAAGATTTCTATAAGCATTAACTATACAAAATCTAAAGGTAACAAGTTTCAGCATTGGTATACTGGCTGTGCAACAACATTAGACCAAATACAAAAGTCTGAAGGTAACTAGCATTATTAACTAATGACAGTATAAAAAGATTTGCAAACCATGTACCTTCAAGGTAAATATCATTTCGAACTCGAGGGGACCTAAAAAATTGCTATCCCAATCTTGACAATCGATCAAACATAAAAACTTGATCAAACAAATCAAGAAAACAGCAGGAGGAGGAGGTGCGCACTCCTGACCTTTCCTCTTCTCTTCATATTTTTTTGTGCAGTTTAACTGAAATAAAATGCCATCACCGCCTTGGCATTTTGGTGGCACTGTACAAAAAAATGACTTATCATAACATCATGAAGTGAGGTATGTAATCTATAAGCATTAACAGTGCAAAAATCTCAAGGTAGTAACAAGTTTCATCGTTGGTATACTGGATGTGCAACAGCATTAGAATGCCTTAGCTCAGAAATCTTTAATACATCCACAATCAACAGCTAACCCTGAAATAATCCAGTGACATTAAATGGCATTTCTTAAATTTATCGGTGGCATTAGACTGACTGCGGCATTAGTTAAATGTGGCATCACTTTAGTAGTAGCATTGCTTGATTTTACCGGTGGCGTTATACTAACAGCAAAAAAGTGGCAATAAGAGCATGGGGAGGCCCATTCGGATAGTGGGTGCACCAGTACGATGTACCTCCACGGACGCATAGAGTGGTGAGGGAGGGATGGTTTCCCAGAGCAACAAATATCCAGGCAGCATATGTGGATTACGTCTCATTTTTGTTCTCTTTAGCCACCTTTTTCCTATGTGAGGACAACAAACCGATCGACCTGGTCATTCTCTATTGCGTTGTCATGCCTTTCTACCCTTTTTCAACCAAGAGACAAGAGACTCGTTCCTTAGCTACTGATTTTCCCCTTTTCAACTAAGATGCAGGTTCGATACCTAGTCTCTTCGACAGTACTTTCTCCCTTTCTTTCCTTATTCAAACTAGACATGGATTAGTCTGCATGAAGTAGGGTTTCCTTTAATAGTGCAAATTAAGGTTTTCGTCTGCGTGACCAGCAGAGCAGAGGATAGTAAATTGGGGAGATGGGAGAGTGGAAAAAGATCCACATGCAACGATGTGGCAGATGGTGCAATAGAACAAGGGTATGGTTCAAAAAGAGGTAGCATACCCGAGGGTCGGCGGGAAGTGGCTTAGCTCGTGGTCGTCATCCTCCGCACACACTATGGCAGCGAGCTTGGGGACGGAGGCCATCCGGCGTCGGCGCTAGGTCTGAGAGGACATCTTGTTGTCAGTGTGTGACCTCGCTCGCTGACGATGAGTGCGTCAATACTGCACGTCCTTTTCTTCCCCGACAGACGGGATCCTAGCAGATCTATGACCACAGGTGAGGAGGGAGAGAGAGGGGCCACCACCTTCTTTTTTAGATCTAGAGAGAGGGTGATAGTGTGAGAAGCAAGTGAGCAGTCCTTAGCAAGCAAGCGATGAAGCTCCAGCCTATATAGTACTTTACTAGTACTAGTAGTACTAGAGGTAGAGTAGTTTATATTTTCTCTGCATACAGTACCTATTAGTTGTGCTTAAAAAATGAACGGGGCGCCATTAAAAAATAAAAGGGAGAAATAATGCGGCACCTCGGGCCAACGCGGCCAGATCGCATTTTGCACGAGAAATGACGCACCATGTTTCGTTGACATGTGGTCCCGTTCCAACATGTCAGTGACACGACGATGAGTCCTTTTGTATAATTTCCAAATGGATGTCTATGTAGGCCGGGGCGCCTCTTTCTATACCGTGGCGACCGTCCGCTCACCACTAGCCTCTTCCCATACCGTGGCAACCGTCCACCGCCTCTTCGCCTTTCCCTCTCGATTTGGAACTGCTGTCGCACGCTCTTCCTCCCTCCATTGGCCTTGACACTTTCTTCTGCCATTGTTCATCTTCTTGATGGAGGGAACAGGCAGGAAATGACCCCATTATTCTTGCCCCGATCTGAAAGATGACATGGTGGAGGAACTCATTGATCAGTGCAACGTCATCACCACGGCTAGCATGGCAGGTTCGTTCAAGACCATTCTCGACTCAACAAATAACATCATGATAAAGAACCCAAGGGTTCAGGAGCGCTTTGATCTCCCCTATCTTCTTCACCATGACCCTGCTCGCTGGCGTGGGGACGACAGAAGCCTCGCCTTGTGCAAGTTGATGCCGCTTGATAATGATATGTGTGATGTTAAGATGCCATCGCTTAAGGGTAAGGCCTGGGCAGGCGCAAATGGAGATTGGGTTGTTTATATTGGATACAACTGCGAGTGGGAACTTGTGAATGTGTACACTCGTCACCGGGTTCCACTTTCAAAAATCTCAGACTGCCCTGAGGTTGAGCACACCGTTGATCTACGTACGTTCAAATACGATCATGGTGACTGTCGTCTATAGAAGATAGCAATTTGTTGAGTTCCCATTTGCTCTTGGGATTATAGGAATGCTTGTGTTGTCGCTATCTTCGACAAGCTAGTTGCCATCCTTAGTCCTTCGACTCGATGGATATTGCTCAAAAATCAGTTTCTGTACACGGATGTGTACTGTGATGCAATTCAATACGAGGGTCTTGTGTTTGCTGCCACCACTTCTGGCACTATTTTCGCATGGGATCCTTATTGTTTCAGTACGCTTGTCTTCCACTGTAATTATAATTGTTACATTCACCATGCATGTGAGTTAGTATCCCCGTACTAATTAACCTTCTCTGTTTCCAAGGTCCTATCAACATTCCCCCACCGATACTTGGAAAATTTTCTAACCAAGGGGAAGATGGCGATGGTGATGATCACGAGCATGAAGACGAGCGGCACCTACATACTCAGTGGTGCCTAGCAACTTATTCCGATGGATCACCTCTTCTTGTCTGTATACAGGGCACTGCTGATGTTAATAAGAAAGCAGGTGTTGTCTCCCATGGTCGCACTCTCCGAACCTATTCCAACATCCGTTGCAGGGTATTCGGGATGGATACTAGTGTCCTAGCGCCAGCACCTTCTGTCTGGTTTAGTATTAATAGTCTTGGAGAAAACTCGCTCTTCCTTGGACTAAACTATCCACTGATGGTGAAAGGCGATCCAGCTGCTGTTGGCACAACGTTACTACCATTTATGAGAAGCAACTGTATCTATACCTCAGACATTGCAATGGTTCCCTACCCTGGCTATCACAATATGCGTCCTGATATAGGCCGCTTCAGCCTGGATGATGAGTCTTGCGTTGGTCTCGATATTGACAATAGCTGGCCCTACCCAGAGAATCACTTATGGTTCAAAGCAAGCGTTTCCAACGCCAAGGATTGGTTGACCTGAAGTTTATTTCATCGCTTTGTTATTTGTTGTGTGAGAAAACTTTAGTATTTATAATGTATCCTCATTGTCGTTGTGCGTTGATGACCTGTTGTATGTAATACTAAATGATATGCCTGTGATGAACTTACTAAATTTATGAATGGCTTTCGAGTCGCTTCTTAGAGTGGGTGCTGTGATGAGGCAAAAAAATAATTCTCGAATACATAATTGTACGTGCATTGCAACAGGTTATCAGATGAGTCCAATCAACAATAGTACTACTAGTTATTAGCTTCACATGCTTCACGCGTCGGGCGGGTGTTTTTACTGTAGCTATGAATCCCGTCATCCTAGGTCATCGGATCAGTCTAATCAACGGTAGAAATTGCATTCTGATGTTTGGATTCAAACTTTCAAAACTGCTGCACTATCTCTACGTCTACGTAATACAACAAGTTTTAAACTTGAGACCAGCCATCCACCCTCACAAAGAACACTTTTTAGCCTAGCAAAGACTCCAGGAAATTTGGCCACAGTGTGAGGTGGGCCATATGTTCATGTGTTCGTTGTACGTAACCAGCACCTCGAATCCTCGATATATAGTAGGGTGGCATGGACTAGAACAAGCATTCACGTCCAGGAGTACGGCACACGCCACCAGCACGACCTCCATCTGACACCATATTTCTTAGAGTCCGTGCTACAGCTATCTCTTCTCCCTCCTCGTTTCTCTAACTCAGCCATCGCGCAACGGGTGGGGTGGGGGTTTGCCGATAGTCGGTTTCCTCAACTGCGGTCCCACTTGTAAGTGAAGATGCGAGACAGCACGCGTTCCCCCCTTGAGCGGCGTGCCAAACCAACCGTGTGGGGGTGCGACATGAACAAGAGGCTTTTCCTTTTAAACTTGTACTAGTACTAGTAAGTTGTAACACTTGGTTCTGCTCCTGGCGCGACCGATAGATAGAAATAACGATTTTCCCTCAAAAATAGAAATAACGATTCAAAACGCTAGCACTGGGCTTTTCTCGCGTGATAAACGAGGGAGTTTTGCCAATTTCGGCCATCATCGCTTTCCTTACATGCGGTCCCACATGTAAGTGATATGCATAGCCACTGTGCGTTGAGGGGCGGGCCAGAACGACCGTCTGGGTGATCCTGCGCATCGGTCTGCTCGCACGCCTTCGGTCTACTCAAAGACTTCGTCCTGATTTGTTGGTCCTTTCGTGTTTTGTGTCAAATTTTGACCATAGATTTAATTGAATTTTTTTAATGAATGCTATAAACATTCATATGGTTGGATTCGTATTTGAACATAGTTTCCAATTATACTATTTTTTGTGACATGCTTAACATTTTGTAAATTGAATTCATAGTCAAAATTTGGCACAAAACACTAAGGGGAACAATAAACTAGGACGGAGGTAGTACCACCCGCACGGTGCCTCCTAGTAGCCAATTAATAGATGGACGCGTGGCAACACTTAAATGGTTAGTAGAACGCCCACGGTTTCAATACTACTTTTGTTTCCGATTGTAAGGTGGCAGCTCTTTGTTCCAAAATGACTTTTTTTGCTTGTTTATGTGTGCGCCATCGCAAATTGAACCACCACGCCCAGAAGTTTGAAATCCATTCTCATTTCTTGCATGGGACCTAAACATTCCCATTACACTTCAATATTAATATATAAGAAGTTTGGTTGTGGCGCGGTTCATGCATGGTACGTACGTAAGTTATGAAGTTGATGCAAAAGGTAAGAAAATTACAGTATACATGAAATTGACAATAAAGATGCATACAGATCCATCAACGACATCCTCTCGCCCTAGTGCGCTGGGTCACCACCCGACGGGTGAGCAACAGCGGCGTTGGCGGTGAGCTCAACGTGCTTCTGAACAATGCCGTCCAAGGTTGCCCTGCGGTCCAAGAAGGCCAGCGTCCCATCGTCCTCCTCTGGCACGTAGTAGTCCTTGTGGATGATTTGCTTGTAGATGTGAGTGATTATGTCGATGGTGTCTTGATGAGCCAGGCGCTGCGCGGCAAGCGCTACCTCGAGGTGGACATTCTCTGGTGCGACGGCGGGTAGTCGCAGGGCCACCAGTGCGTCGAAGAGGTTGTCACCATAGAGGCCGTTGAGGGTGGCGGGCATCGCAGATCCTGGGCGCGTGGGCTGGAGGCGTACATCAAGGTCGTACGCGAGCTTCTTGACGATGGTGAACTTGTCGAGGAAGCCGACGAGGGCCTCATCGAACAAGGAGACGAAGCTGTCGTCCAAGAGGCCTCTCGCCCTGGCGGCCTCAAGCACGACCTGGAGACGTTCCTCGGTGCCGGGCCGCAGGCCGGCGTTGTGGACCATCTGGCACAGCCGGCTCATGCTTGTGCTCATCGCCTCCATGGGTCTAGCTTCTGGACAACTGATCTTGCGATATGAGTGATCACTCTTGCAGGGTGTGTAGGTGCGTAGGATTTCATAGATGGATTGGATTGGTGGGGAGCCTTTATATGAGAAGTGCAGACTGCGTTGCATTCACGTGTGTGTTGGCCATCTACTCCTCGGCCCTTACTCCCTCTGTACCGGTGCACTATAGTCATCTCACCGAGACCAAGTTGGGGAAAAATGAGAGAACTTGATGTTTATTTGGTAATTAATGCCATTGCATGTAGAGAATTAAGCACTACATGTTGTGCTAAGTAGTCTTAAGTCATTGAATACATACACACCGCACATCTCCTATTGGCTGATTTCTTTTTTCGTGGCAAAAAACAGGGAACGAGGTGGGTAGTTAATGCACCGCGCCTAAAAGTTTTGGGATTATTAGGTTTTTGTAACGTGAATAATGCACCAGTACGAAGGGAGTACAATAGTAGTCTGATTGATGAGATTTCATATTTGAGCCATCTACTGGAAGCGAGAGTGTACAATATCATCAGAAACTACATTCAAAACTGAATAAAACAATACTCCATGTATTTATTTACAGAGGGAGTAGTATATTTTTTGTGACATGCATTACTAGATATTGCTAGTCAAATACTAAATCCAGACGGAGGTGGTAGTACTACTAAATCCAGACGATGGTGCTAGTACTAGTAATACTACCAATGTAGTAGTACTGTACTACCCATTGGTCAAATTATTACGTGCTGCTTCTCACAGTGAAGTGACAAGACCCTGTGCCGAAGATGATACCTGAGTGTAGGCGGCGTGTTCGGCATACCAAAGTCAGCCTCACCGTGTGCAGTCACTATCATCATGGCTGTAGAGCTAGCCTGCTTACAACTAGCCGTGTTCGACATAATTTCCAGTGTGTTTTTTTTGTGTGGAATAATTTCCAGTGCGTTGCCACGAGTAATAATAAATATTGTACTGGAGTAATGGGTATATTGTTGCCGCACCTATGCACGCGAACGTTTATCGTAACATAGTGCCTCATGCTGGATAGTCGTAATATTACAAGTTTCAAACTGATATTACAAATGCTAGGAGTAATGCTGCACCTACGAAGAGGGAATTATTAGGAAGTTTACGTAAGAACTTTCGTTACTTTAGGTGCATGCAGCATTATCGTACAAACTAAAATCCGCCGCCCTTACAAGTCACTAATGGGCAAATAAATTTTTCAGTCTCTTGCGACTTGATGTTTCAAAAACAAATTCAGCTTCTGCGGCAGCTTTGTCATTTAGTCTTAGATGCTTGCGGTGATCAGCACGCCATTCATCGTTGCGCCAGAGAACGCCAAACCTCATTACCTTGAGCACACTTGCCTCCAGAACAAAGAACCTGGCCAATTTAATCTCAGATGTGGTGCCTCGATCGGTAGTCGGTCAAATCAGTTTCTGTCAGATGGAGATCAAGGCATTCGATGAAATTGTTATGGTGCAGCACATTTTTCACTTTCGGGTCTTTTTTTATCTGCAAAAGAAGAGAACATATTAGAGCAACTGTCTGTATAAGATTGCCGTGTCATCAAGAGCTACCAATATCATTCGCTCATATGATAGGGTTGGCTCTAAGGCTAGTGATAATTTTTTACTCTCTTTCTCTTTCCTCTCATTTACCTAGGAGCACGTGAAGAGCTTGGGCATTTGTTGCCTTCCACTATGTGGCTACTAGTACAACAAAAAAATGATGCTGGTGATCACGTGAGAAAAAATACTTAAAACATTTCTTTTGGTGCAGTGCGTAGATGCAGTTTTGAACACTACACTTGTCATCGTAATTTGGGAAAATTACGAAAAAATTGAGCTCCGTTGTGATTACCATTTACTAATAGGAAAGAAGTTTCACCTCGATGAGTAGCTTCTCCGTGCACGGAAAGCATCTAAGGAATCCAACAGCTTGATCCAGATTGGGGTCGATAGATTTTATTGCCAAGATCTTCACTGTGCGCACGGACTGGGTCAAGCTTGTGGGAATCATTTTCTGGATGACAGTCGTAAATACATCAAGAAAAAATTTAAAAATGTGAATTTCAAGAAGACGGAGAAGAAGATGATTGTTGTACCTGAACGATTATGGATCCAATAACGAGTTCAGAGAATTTGGCAGACGAGTAGACTAACGCTGTCAATTTTGGCACGTCAATGGCCCTGATTTTTGTTGGACCTTCTAGATCAGATACGAGCAATCTCTCAAGGAAAGGCGCATTCTCAATGGCCATAACGTGGAACAGCTCAAGTGATATCTTCCCAAGTAATGTCTTGTTGCGCGGCCAGCAAGACACATAAATCCATCGGAGATTCATCATGGCGATGTGGAGGCTAATGAACACGTGGATCTGCCGAAGACGAAGGTACTCGAGCGCAGTACAGCCGTGGAGCAAGTGCTCCATAGTCTTATTCGAGATGCGAATGTCGAAGAGGTTGAGCTGCTTGAATTGAGGGAGAAGAAGGGCGGGCACGACATTAATCTTGGGAAAATAGCAGGAGCTAAACCTGGCGCGGTGCAGCGTTGGCGCGAGGCGGAGCGCGGACAGTGGCAGAGAGCGACATCGTCCAACTTCAAACCTGAGCTCCTCGAGCTGATCTAGGGCGGGGGATAAGAACCACTCATCGAACTTGGCTTGGACCTTGCAGTTGGTACTGAACATGCAGATGTCAAGGCGATTGGCTGGCCCAGGGTGCGATGCAAGTATCTTGGAGACTGCAACCATGCGTTTGCAATCCCCATCGCAGAGGCAGCTGTCGACGGTGAGGTTGAGGGGGACGCGGCGCTAGAAGGGGCGCCATCACCGGGAGAACAGGGTGGTCCGCACGGCAAATTTGGTGGGGAGGAGGGCGATGATGACGAGTAGCATGTCGTCGGGGAGGCTGTTGATGAAGTCCAGGATCGCCGAATGCGGTTTTGGCTCGAGCCGCCTCCGCTTGTTCGCTGCCTCGCCGTCCATCTCAGCCGGCAGCGACTCTGGTGTACACATGTGCTCGTGTGTATTGTGTGCTGGGTGTGCGTGAGTGCGTCCTTGTTTGCATGCCGCCGCGCAGTGGTGTAGTGTGCGCGAGTGTGTCCTTCACGCGGAAGAAGTGTGCCCTCAATTTACTAGCATGCGGGGTGCTACCGCTAGTGGTTTCAACTTTGTTTACTTCACCGTGTCAGATGGGCCTCTAGTTTATATATTTTCACCCACTGCCACATGGGCCAGCACACCAAGATAGAGAACACGAGCTGACAAGGCAGCATGTGGACTGGTTGACCCGTCAACTAAACAATATACAGAGCTATACGCTGACACAATGACCGTATAATCCATCGGTAAAGAGAGATCGACTGAGAGGGAAGGCCCATGAGAGATAGTAGACAGAGAGAAAGAGATACTCCCTCCGTTCGATGATGTAGAGCCTATAATTTTTTGAAAAGTCAAACTGTTGAAACTTTGACCAAGTTTATAAAGAAATTACTTATATCTACAATACCAAAGATATATGATGTGAACTTAGTACATCTTGTCATGAATCTATTGATCGTTCCGGATGTAAATGTTTTTCTCCACATATACCTGGTCAAACTTTTGTGAGGTTTTGACTTTTCAAAACATCCATAAGTTATGGACCTGAGAGAGTACCTAACAAGAGAGAGAGAGAGAGAGTGAAAGAGAAAGAGTGTGTGTGTGAAAGAGACATGGACAACACATGATAAAGTAGAGAAAAAGTGTGTGTGTGTGTCTTATGCAAACATATCATGCATGCATCTTCGAGGGCGGAAGCGAGGTGAGGAGATAGTGTGTGGTTGTTTGCAACAGAGAGAGAAAGTCTGGCAAACAAGAGAGAGAGGTCGAGATAGACTTATGGAGAAATTGCAGGCATGGGGAGGGAGAGAGTGTGTGTTTGTGATAGAGAGATCCCCTTGAGATCGTGATGGGACTACATGGATGGGACATCGAGTGTGACAAGGTGTGTGCGCGATAGAAGATACCTTGAGAGGGATCATGATAGACCTAGGGATGGAAGAGACAATACGTGTGTTGGTGATGGATAGTCAGAGATAGTCATACCTAGGGGGGTGCATGTGCCTATGATGGAGTGAGAGATTATGGTACGTAGGGGGTCAGATAGAGAGAGAACGAGAGGGGGAGTGGTAGATTGGTCTATGTAGTGCGAGTGAGATATGTGTATGTGTGACGTAGGGAGATATAAAGTTTGAGAGAGATAGAGGAGCCCCGATACGGCTGAGTGGTGCGTGAGAGAGTTGAGAGAGAGAGAGAGATACTCCCTCCGTTCGATAATGTAGTGCACATAGTTTTTTTTAAAGTCAAACTTTGGAAACTTTGACCAAGTTTACATGGAAGATTATTTATATCTACAATACCAAAGATACATCATATGAAACTACATCTTCTGATGAATCTAATGACATGTGTTTGCCGTTCTAGATGGAAATGTTTTTCTCCACATACCTGGTCAAACTTTGTGAGGTTTGACTTTTCGAAAAATCTATATGCTATGGACCGAAGAGAGTACCTAAGTCGAGAGAGATCAAGTGTGTGTGAAGGAGAAAGAGTGAGTGTGCAAAAAAGAGTGCGTGTGTGGAAGAGAAAGGGACAACACACGATAAAATAGAGAGAAAGTGTGTGTGTCTTATGCAAAAATATCATGCATGCATCCCCGAGATAGAAAGCAAGGTGAGGAGATACACCGAGATAGCTAGTGTGTGATTGGTTGCAACAGAGAGAGAGACCCCTATAACACCTGTCCAAGAGAGGTTTGGCCAACAAGGGACAGAGGTCGAGAGGGACATATGGATACGAAGATGGAGGCGTGAGGGGAGAGAGGGCGTGTTTGTGATAGAGAGATGCCCTGGAGATTGTGCTGGGACTATATGGGTGGGAGATTGAGAGACGAGGTGTGTGCGCGCTAGGAAGATGCCACGAGAGATATCGAGATAGACCAAGTGATGGAAAGAGCCAATGCGCATGTTTGTGATGGAGACTGAGAAATAGTCATATACCTAGGGGGGATGCGTGTGCCTACAATGGAGTGAGAGATAGGCGTACTTAGCTAGGCGGGAGATTGTGTGTGTGTGCGTGTGAGATGGAGAAAGAATGAGGGAGAGAGTGAGAGAGTTTTAGATGGGTCTATGCAGTGCGAGTGAGATATGCATGTGTTTGTGTGACCTAGGGAGATAGAGAGTTCGAGAGAGAGAGAGGGAAGAGCCCCGAGACGGCCTAGTGGTGCGTGAGAGAGTTACGGACGACAAGATAGGGAATTCGTGCACGTACGATGAGTGCACCCTACATATTTATCTTAGACTAGAGAGTCGTACATTGTGTGCGAGAGAGACCTATACATGGAGTGTGCATGCGAACTAGAGAGAGAGATACGGGGAGGGACCGACAAGGATTGTGTTTGTATGCGCGCGATAGAAACCAAGATTGTCGGATAGAGAGAGAACGGGAGTCCGGGAGAGGGGAGAGGTCGCGTTTATGCATCGAAAACTGATATAAACCATGTTTTGGTATACATTTGCATTCAAATCTTTGAATTGGAGAACATGGTGTTTGCAATCCACACATTAACAGGGATATGCATATAAACAAGTTCATTAGTTTGACTTTCAGCATGTTCGTGCAGTGCTATAATACAACATGCTACTCAATTGAGGTGTTCAATTTTGGATTTAGTCCACAATTTTGACCGGGTGAACGAGCTATTTCACTGAATCGAGATATTTGATTTTGGGTTTGATTCCCGTTTTTTAGTGGGTCAACTATTTGTCAAATAATAAATCGGTAGCAACGAGCATGTAAGAACACATTAGTCCCGAGCATCATCTCCCCATCTAAAAAAGAAGTGGCAAGCTAATATTTCAAAATTTGATTTGAATTGACTTGGTAAGGTATACGTGGATGCTCGTTCTCCCAAAATTTGAACGAACCACTAAACACTCTCTGCTCGGTGGAATTCGCCCGAGCAAATAAATGGGATGCGCGAAATTACCGGCCTATGTGGGACACGCATCAATTGGCCTGCCGTACATCGAGGGTAGGTTTGTAACTTCATCCAAGCGCGCCCTCTCCTCGGCCGAAATGATAGGTGCCGAATAATTCATAAACCGTGGGCGGCAAAACACCCTCTCCTCGGCCGAAATCGCTCGCGCCCACTATTTCAAAACACGCCCTCCTCGCCCGAAATCGCTGGCGACCACTATTTGGGAGAAGCAAAGTTACCCTACTATCCCCGACCCTCAAGACATAGGCCCAAGCCTAGAAGCCAAAAGGCAGGGGTAGAACTGTAACTTCCCCCACATTTCAGACAAATGCGTCCGTAAGACATGGTTCCCCCTCCCGATTCCCCATTCATACAGCGTGGGCGCCAAATCACCTTCTCCCCAGCAGCGAAACCTCAGCCCCTCCTCCATGGCGCCCCCAACTGCCCCAAATTCACTGCCGCCCTCCTCCCCAATGCCGGAGCCGATGTCCGTTTGCCGTCGTGCACTGGGCCGTGTGCCTCTTACTTCGTGCTGCCGGAGCTTCCACGACGACGACCGCATGAACCATAGCGGAGCCGATTCACCCGCGCTGTTGTGCATGGCGCCGGAGCGGCTCCAACTTCGGACGCGTCCAGGGCCCCGGCGCAGCTTCCCCGTAGCCGTCGACCGTCACGACATATCTGCTTTCCTGCCGCCGGGAACCACCGCAACCGCGCCGGCCTCACCGACTCGGTAGCTGGAGTTGCCTACTTCGCCGGGCCGCAAGATAGGTCATACACTCATCTTAAATCACTTTATTTAGGCGTCAGTTGCCTGGATTTTTATTCTGGGCCAGTTGATTCCCAATGGGAAGCAGCACCCCTCGAGGCAGCGAAGCTCCTAGACTGTCAGTTGGCTGGAGCAGTAGTGCCTCAGTGTCTATCATAGGGGTGCGGGGGCGCAAGTTCGTCGCGGAAGCAGCGCTTAGGTGGCTATCATAGAGTTGCGTGGGTTGAAGGTACTGCCACCGCCGGATCTGGATGACAGTGAGTCTTTGTGGTTTGGCCGGGGGCGGCGCAACCACGGTAGTGCGGTGGGGCTGGGGGCGGGGTTTTGGTCGGAGCTCTCGCGGCCAGGGACGGCGGAGGCAGGCTGTTCTGCCGGTGGTCGCTGGCTCTTCGGGGAAGATTCTAAACAGTGTCAGCCGGGAGGCATAAGACGGCCATCCAGCCATCCGGCATAGATCGGACAGTACCAAAAAATAAAATCGTGTGACCCCAATTTAGTTTTCAGTCAACAGACATGTGACCAGTCTCATACCTTAGTGTTGATCTCTTAGGGTATTTCTTCAGATCAGGGATATGTGTCATTCTTAACATTATGTGTTTTCTGCATCTTCAGTCGCACTGTCTTCCTTCTCACCGCAGCTGCTTCAACAAGGGAAGCATACACCAGAAGGGAGCTATAGTCCCCACTCAACAGTTCCCTGCCTCGAATGTGCGTGCCTGACATGGACAACCACAACAACCGCAGGGCCATCGACAAGTTAGCAAATGATGCTCACTCCTATGGATGGCGGCCAGATAGGTTGTACCCTCATCTTACTTGTGTGCAACATTTATGGCTTCGTTATTCATCTAAACATGGAAAATAGATTATCACATGTCACTGTATATTCATGCTAATCTCTTAAGAGTCTTATTCAGGAGTTAACGTTGTTCCATAGTTCAGATAAGAGACTTTTTCAGGAGTTAACACTGTTCCATACTTATCATCCATCAGCCAATGCTATCCCACAGGCTGGTGATTATACCACTTCTAGTATTACCTATGTTGTTGTTCTTTAATACTTTTATGTGCCATCTAGTTAATCTCGAGTACAAACAATACATATTTTGTAGCTTTCATCTGTGTTCTCCCTTTAGTTTTTGAGACCTGTTGCTACTAGTTAAGTCCAGTCCTACTACTTATGTCGTCTCCTACAGGCACTCATTACATAATCTAACTACTAGTTGTCTTCCATGCATGTCAGATATAATTGCACACACTGATATATCCACAAGAACCTCGCGGAGCAATGTAACGGCCAACAAACTTGACGTCAATGATACCCAATATGATGGAACAGTTAAAGGCAGTTCTTCAGAAGACTTGCAGAAAGATGATGAATTCTATTCACCCCACAAGGTCCTTGCTCTAACTTGGCCCGTGATATGGGTACATCATGCATATAATGTCCTGGAGTGCATCTACTCTGTTGCAATGCTATGTGCTTAGCCTGCTGATCATGCATGTAAATATGCCATGCCTTCCTGTTTTTCAGTAACTATTCCATTCATGATAGCATGTTTTCAAATTCTAGTACTGTCATTCTACTCTGTCGCAATGCCATCTGCTTAGTCTGGACATCATGCTTGTGAATATCTTATGCATTGTTATTCATTAGTATGTACTCCATCCGTCTACCGTACCATGTTTTTTTTACATTGAAGTGTTGTTCTACTAATCTGTTGCAATGCTATCTTAGTTTCCCAATCATACACGTATATGTTACCTTCGTGTTTTTCTGTACCTATTCCGCTATCATACAGTTTTACATTCAACTGGTGTTTTTTTACTCTGTTGTCCTGTCGTATCCCTAGCTCTTACATCATACTCCCTCCGTCCGGATTACATGCCACATAAATGGATAAAAATGGATGTATCTAGAACTGAAATACGCCTAGACACATCCATTTGTTTCCGGATGGAGGGAATACATGTCAATATGTCATGCCTTTCTATTCTTCAGTACCTATTCCATCTCTCTGCCGTAGCATGTTTTATAATTGAAGCACCATTCTTCTATATAAGGCATGCAAGGGGAAGACGGCTATGTTAGAATCTGAAGGGCTACAAATAAGGTCTTTGCAAAAGATCCAAACGCCAGGAGATAGTAAACCATCTCCAGTGTTCATAGATACTGCTCGAGCACAGAGAAACCCAACTCCTCCTGATAATCAGCAGATTCCAGTGGCCAGAGAACTAGTCCGCTCCAGGCCAGCAAAAATATGTCGACTCCTTTCTAAGAAGCGTGTGCGTATCCTCGCATCATGGAATTTTATAGCATTCAGATCATATTTTCTACATGTTTCTTACCTATCTCTCTTTTAGAAAACAAGCTTATAGGATAGAAGACTTTCTAAACTGGGATCGTGTTCGAGGAAAGTATCTTGCGAGAATTCTCTGTGCTCCAACCCTGATGTAAGTTACTGTTGTATATCACTATTTTTTTACATCAGCATGTATTTTGTTAATCGGCGTGAATCCAACCTTTATCTAATCTAAATTTACTTGTAGCAAAATGTATAATTAAAGGCGACAATGTTGATTTTTGTAAGAAAAACTGCCTGGTAGTTTTACATATTGAGCTGCATGAGTGTACTATCTCATATCATGCACATTACTAAATTGTAGTGTTGTGGTCTGGTTGCCCAATCATTCATTATGTCAATATTGCTTTCCTATTACCTTACCTGGCTGATGATAGTTGTGCCATATTGTGTTAATTTGGAGTAGCCTGGTGCGGTCTGGTTGCCCAAATGTTCATTGTGTCAATGTTGCTTTCCTATTATCTGACCTGGCCAATGATAGCAATGCTAGTGTGTTAATTTGGTGCAGGCTGCTAAAGATAAGAAGACAAACTCTGAAAACAGCAAGGCAACCCCATTGTTTCTTTCCAATAAATCTAGGGCAGGTAATATGGTAATAACTCTTGATTAATCTGTTCGGCTCCCCTCCTAATTTAAGTTATGATGCAGTGGTTGAGACACTCTCCACTATCAATAATACAAGCATGCCAAAATCACCATCTAAATCTGTTCAGTTTCTTCTGTCTCGAATCCAACGGAAAAAATGTATGTTTGTGAACCAATTACTGGCTGAAGCAATGATGGAAATCATGGAGGAATCAGAGGTACACATTCTTGCGCAACAACAACTGATCAATGTTTAAAGAGACAGTGTAGCAAAGAAGGAAGAACTTGCTCACATGCTTATGGGCGTCATCCGTGCTGAGGTTGCAGATTGTGAGGTTGTAGATCATTAACTTATGTTCATTTATTTGCACTGGCATCAATCTTTGATTGCCCGGTGGATGTAATTTCCTGTAATATGTGATAGATGTGCTATGTTTTTCCCATTATGCCGTACATTTGCTTAGCGCGCCTCGCATTCCAGCTAACTGCTCGCTAGGAAGCCAAAAAAGCTGTGAAATTAATAGCTAGCACGAACCATCATGGGCCCTTTGTGAAGGATAGCGGCCCACTGCCTTAATGGGCACCCCTAATGGGCTCGCAAAGGCCAAAATTCTTTTGTTGCTTTGATTGATCGATTTTTGTTTTGTCCATTAATGCTCGTTGTAATGGGCTCAAATTATAGCTGGGCCGAATTCGACTTTGTCTAATTTGGCCTACAGACAGGTTCGATCTTTAGCGGGCCCATTAAGTTGATGGGCCGTAACCAGGCCAAAAGCTCTATTGGGCCGCTATAATTGAAACGAGCCAACAGTTAATGCTTGGCCTAGTTACCACTCGGGTCGTTAACAGGCCGAAATCAAAGCGGGCAATAAGTGGGCCCATTCGATTTCACGGGCCGTTAACAGGCCGATACTAAGGTCGGGCTGTATATGGCCCAACTGTATTATGGGCCTTTAGCAGGCCGAAAGAGACATCAGGCTGGTATTGGACCATGAAGAGCACGGGCCGCTAAGAGGCCGAAAGTTAGGTTGGACTGTATATGGCCCAACTGTGTTGTGGGCCTTTAGCAGGCCGAAAGAGAAATCGGGTTGGTATTGGAGCATGAAGAGCATGGGCCGTTAAGAGGCCAAAACTCAGGTCGGAATGCATATGGCCCAACTCCTTTATGGGCCATTAACAGGCTGAAAGACACACTGGGCTGGAAATTGGCCCAACACTTAAATGGGTCGCTAAAAGGCCGAAAGACGTACATCCTGAAAAATGGCCCATCTCTTGAATGGGTTGTTAACAGGCCGAAACTACGTCGGGCCGATATTGAGCCCAAATATATAGCGGGTTGTTAACGGGGTCGAACTGACGATGCGCTGCAATTGTGTCAAATAGTTAACGGGCCGTTGACGGCCTGTATTGGCTCATCTCGTATGGGCCGTGGGCCTAAATGGACCACACACAAGTAGGACTATATGGGCCAGCCTGCTAATTTTGACTGGGCCGGCCTCTTTCACCTAAATGGGCCACTGTTGGGCCTTGCCATGGGTCGACGTATCATAGGCGTCTCACGTACAATGAGTGGATGACATCTGTCCCAAGCTGAGCCGACACGTGGATCCTTCGGCTAATGAGAATTTTACACATGGAAAATCCCCATTGGTCCTGGCTGTTAACGGGTTATCGGATCCAAACCGGAAGCCGACAGCTTAACGGCGCCCCGTTATGGTGGATGCCACGTGTCGGTTACCCTTGACGAAAACACTTCCATGACGCGCGATTTATCGTCATGGAAGTGGACACTTCCGTGATGATAATTTTAGTATTGTCATGGAACACTTCTACGACAGCACAGGTATGACTATCTTGATTCTGTCATAAAATCGTCATGCATGTACATGCATGACAGAAATCGTGACCTACTATGATAAAGACGTATCATCACGGAAGTGTTTTTTTGTAGTGATCATGGAAGTTCACCTGTGCACGATCCAATGATCGGGAAAGGACCGACCTGACGTTTGAGCCAACCGGCTGGCGCCTAGCAGCGTCCTTTTAAAATCAGAATAATAGGAAAATTAGAAAATTAGAATGATCTGCCCATTATAATCCTTGGAATTAGTCGTAGAGTCTCGCTTAATGCTATGAATTCAAAGGAATTAGGTCGACATGGACCTAATCCTAAGGAACTTAATACTTAATTCATATGAAACAAATAGCAGATATATGGATATATCTCGTGGATGAAAATCCCACAGGAATCCTCCAAAAATGCTCTAAATTAAATGAGCTATTTACAATTTTGTTGGCAGATGCCAAATTTGTAATAAAATCACATATCAAACTGCCAAATGCATACTTCGGAGTTAGAATAATTGCTTATGTGCCTGTAAATTTTGTGTTATTCTGTGGCAACACACGATCATTCTTCTAGCATAGACTAATGACATGAGTAATTAGGTTAGCAGTGTGAATAATCTTGAGGATTTATTCTAATGAGATGGTAGGTTGAGGGTGTAGCAGACATGCATGGTTTAAACTTCAACTTATGTACCATCTTACACGGAGATTTTCCAAAATACTTGGACACTTTTAGAAACATCTTGAACGTTTCTTTAAAGTTCACGAACACTTTTTTAATTATATGAAATATTTTATAAAGGGTTAGCATTTATTAAAATTACACAAAAAAATAAAGTAGAATTTTTTATATTACACGATTAAAAAAATACACGACCTTCTTTTAAGAATTTCACAAAGATTTTTATGAAATACGGGAACACTTCTTAAATTACATAAATATTTCTTAAAATATGTGCAATATTTATTAATTAATTAAATATTTTAAAATACATTTTTCATTTGAAATATTTAAATAAAATAATGAAAAACCAACTTAATAACTTGAGAAAGGACGAAGGGAAATATCACTAAATACCGGAGGAGTAGCAATCGGTAACGTGTGAGTTAAAAAAACAATGGCCCACTGGCAGGCCAGCACGCGACTTTGTAGCTCGCATTACTCGCATTAGCGTCATTACTCGCATTTGTCTAAAAAAAAAGCTCGCATTTGTTATATGACATCACGACAAAACCTATATGACGCCGGCATGCGTCATGTAGGCGTGCCTTCCCTGACGCGTGAGGCAAGGGGGGCCGGCCCATTTGACGTGTGCAGAATTTTTTTTCTTCGGTCTTTTTTCTGTGTGTGTTTTTTTTGGCCTTTTCTTCATTTTCTTCCTTTTTTCATATTTTGGTTTTTCTTGCTTTTTCATTTCTTTCCACTTCTTAATGTTAATAGTTTCGCAATACTCAATGAACATTTTTTAATATGCAGTGAACATTTATTTCAAATAAGGTGAACATTTTTCTAATATATGATGGAATATATTTTGTATAAATTTAACATTCATTAATATACAGTATTTTTATATACACTTTTTTATAACGCACGCTGAACAATTTTTAATATACAATGAACTTTTTCCATATACATTAAACTTGTATATATATAAGCATACTGAATAATTTTCTAAAATATTTTTTCTATCTTTAATATATTTTCAAAATATCTAGCTTCTAAAAATAACAGCCGGTTTTTTGGGCGAGAACCCAACCAAAAGGCGAAGAATAAAAATTAAAAATGGGTCAAGGCAGAGTTGGTTGGCCCACTTGCGTTGGCCTTCACCGAAGGCTCCACTGTTTGATGTGCACGGGTGTCATACATGAGTGCAACTAACTGTAGGTTATGCTCTTTTTCAAAAAAAAAATGTAGGTTAGGCCTGGGGCGACCTCTAGAGTCACTTTTACTGAACTTAGATGCCAAGTGATACGTCCAGCCGCCGCCACATGTCATGTGTTGGACACTTGCTGTAAAAAATGTCTCTATGTGTTTTTGGGGTTTGAATGAATTCTTTCCCCTTTTTTACTTTTTGGGTTTCTCCTAGGTCTTGGACAAAAAGCTCATGATTTTTTTCGCCGTATTTTTTGCTTGGATCTGGCTAGCCCTCTCAGACGGCTGACGTCATGCATGTGTGCGTAGTACGAGCGGGCGTTGTATGCTCGCCCTTAGCCGGTTTGTGACTCCTCGTTGGGCTAGGGAATCGGTAGTTCTTGTTTTTTCTTGCTAAGCCCTCACATGTGGTCGTTCATGGGCTAGGAATCGGCCCTTTTTTCTTTCTTTATTCCCTCAGCAGAGCAAATTCTATACCTTCGCTTCCGGTCCATTTTCTCTAAAAAAGAACTTCTGGTTAATTTTTCTATCTTTTCCCGATGTTTTGATATTATTTTTATATAATTTTAAAATTTATTTTGTATTTTAATATTAAATTAAAAATGAAAATAATTTGAACCGCACCAGGTTCAATCGTGTTGCACCCTGAAAGTGCGTTATATCGACTAGAGGGGGGGTGAATAGGCGATTTTTACAAATTCGTCACTGATGATTTTCAAGGGGAGGAAATTCCTAAGCGACGAACTACTTAGCAGCGGAATAAGTACTCAGATGCAAACATAACAGAGCAGTAGCACAGTCATCATGATGAAATGAAAACAAGCACAGAGTACAAGTAGCGTAAACACAGGATAAGCAGGCTGAAGACAAACTGACTGAAGAAATTGAACTGAGGAAATTGAGAAAGTCTTCAGTCAAAGTCTTCAAACAGTAATGATCAAATACATAGCAAGTATGCGAGGAAATGAAAGGGTTGAGGAAATAGAACCAGTAGCTCGGTGAAGACAATGATTTGGTAGACCAGTTCCAACTGCTGTGACAGTTGTACGTCTGGTTAGAGCGGCTAGGTATTTAAACCTGAGGACACACAGTCCCGGACACACAGTCCTCACCGTATTCTCCTTGAGCTAAGGTCACACAGACCTCGCCCAATCACTCGTGGTAAGTCTTCAGGTGACTTCCAAACCTTCACATACTCGGTCACTCGGCAATCCACAATTTCTTCTTGGATGCTCTAGACCATGACGCCTAACCGTCTGGAGGATGCACAGTCCTCAAAGGTAACAAGCGTCGGTTCCACACAGGAACAATCTCTTCAGTGATGCTCAATCACTTTGGGTTTGTAGGTGTTTGGGTTTTTTGGGTTTTTCTTCACTTGATGATTTTCGCTCAAAGTCCTCGGAGGATGGGATGCTCTAAATGACAAGTGTCAATCTATCTCTCGGAGCAGCCAACCAGCTAGTGGTTGAAGGGGGCGGCTATTTATAGCCTAGGGAGCAACCCGACATGATAAGACATAAATGCCCTTCAATGATATGACCGTTAGGTGGGTAGGATATTTGGACAGCTGGCGCTTAGCACAGCAACGGTCAGAAATTTGTGTATCAAATTCCTCAGGGCTATCATGTTCCTCACTTGTAGGCAATCCGCACTGGCGAATTCCTAACTCCTCAGTCAGAACAAATTCCTCAGAGAACAGAAGAACATCGTCTCTGTCACTGAAGAACTTGACTAAACTGTATGAGATTTCCAATGGCTTCACTCGAAAGGATTGGGTAGGTGTAGGATTTTGAGATGAGCATCACTTGGAAACTTTTCCTTAGTTTTACCTCGACCCCCTTTAACAGTACGGTGTTTCCTATGACTCAAGAAGAAGAAAATGAAACTACGAAAACAAAAGTCTTCATGCTTCATAATCCTCGCATGAATATCAAGTCTTCAGGGTCACACCAATTTCTTCACTTTCAAAGTCTTCAAGAAAACCAAAATCTTCAGTTGAAGACATTCATTTTTAGGGGTCGACATTCATCGTAAATAACAAACTCCTCATAGACTTATAGACCTGTGTACACTCACAAACGCATTAGTCCCGTAACCTATAAGTCTTCAATACACCAAAATCACTAAGGACCACTAGATGCACTTACAATCTCCCCCTTTTTGGTGATTGATGACAATATAGGTTAAGTTTTCAATGGGGATAAACATATGAAGTGTAAATACTGATATTGAGGAATTTGATTGCAAGATATAGAAGAACTCCCCCTGAAGATGTGCCTATTTGAGGAATTTGCTTTGAAATAGCAAATGCACATTGTTGAGTAATATCATGGAGATCTCCTCCTATATCTTGAAATTCATAGACGCATTTAACATATGATATGAAGAATTTGAAATGCATGATGAAATATGGTGTCTGACGAAATTCAGCATGCGTGCATTATGGTATTGAGGAAATAGCATGCAGAAAAACAGAGCAAAAGTATCAGACCACCATAGGACTTAAGTTTACAACTCATCAGAGCAAACACCTCAGAAAAGCAAGAGTTGTAACTTAACAGAAATATAGCCCATATATAAGACCCGCTTGAAGACTAACTCAAATTTCTCCCCCTTTGTCATCGAATGACCAAAAGGGACGAAAAATGAGGACTAACGCCCCTGAAGAATATCATCATGATGTCGATGGAGGAGCGCCAGCATTGTTGGGGTCGTCCGTTGAGGTAGGGCCTGCCACAGTGTCGTTCAAGTCTTCAGCTTCATCCGTCTCGCGCGATGAAGAATATGAACTGGCAACAAGCTGAGGAACTTTGACTTTCTTGAATTTCTTCGAAGGTGGCTGAGACCAGTCAAAGTCCTGTTGGAATCCCATCTCCTTGAGTTCTTCAGCACTATAAAGATTAGACAAAATCGCCCAAGTGCGGTCAAAGACTTCATGCAAGTAGTAGTGATTCTTCTTCACAGTATTTTGAGTGACTGTCATGTTCTGAAGAATTGCACCAAACTGACGCTTGACCCACTTGTGATTTCGATCAACTTTCTGATGAAGACTAAGGAGAAGTTCATGATCAGTCATCACACGCGGAGCTGTGGCTTGAGGATTATGTTCTGAAGCTTTGGTGGCAGAAACTTGAGTTGCAGAGTCATCATTGGTGGAATAGGAAGTAGCTTTGCGAAACTGTCCATCCAATGGACGAGTACCTTCATCAATAACAACAGCCTTGCCCTTCTCGTCAGCTGAGGAAATAGTCCGTTTGAGGACTTCAATAGGGGGCAAATAGCTAAGATGATTTTGAAAGTCAGCCTTATAATGAATTGAAGAACTTGATCTGATGAATCTCATGATCCAGGGAGCATAAGGCTTCAACTCAAAAGGCGACAGAGCAGCATTGGCCAAAGTCCTCATGAAGAAATCGTGCTAGTTGATAGGTATACCATGAATGATATTGAACAGTAGATTCTTCATGATGCCAACAACTTCTTCATCATCAGAGTTGTGGCCCTTGATTGGACTGAGGGTTTTGGTCAATATGCGATAAATTTTCCTTGGCACATAGAGCAATTCCTTGACGAGGAATTTGGTCCTTGGAGCTTGGCCTGGCTTCAAAGGCTTCATCAGCACTTGCATCAGATGATCAGACAGTTCAGGTTCAACATAGAGAAGCCTTGCACCTTCAGTGGGAGGACTGACTGGGACGACATGAAGCAATTCAGAGGCCGGTGCTTTGAAATGAGTATTATCGGTCATCCAGTCCAATACCCATGAATTGACATCATCAACATTTCCAGTAATGTGCAGCGTGGCGAAGAATTGAAGAATGAGTTCTTCATTCCAATCGCAGATGTCGGTGCAGAAATTGAGTAACCCAGCGTCATGAAGAACATTGAGGACTGGGGTGAAGCAGGGCAGCGATTCCATATCTACATGAGGAATTTGCTCATGTTCAAAGATCTTGTCCTTATCAAACAACAATGAGGAATAGAAGTTCATCTGGCTTGCAGTCCAGAAGCGCTTGCGACGAAGTCGAGCAGAGTCATAGGGATTGTAGTCAGTGAAGAATATGTGCTCATTGAAGAAATCCTCAGCATTAAACTTCTGCTTCTTGGAGTGAGGGTTCTGTGGCTTGGGCTGAAGATTAACAGTTGAAGTTTTCATAGCCTCTTGAGGTATAGCCACTGGAGCCACGGGCTGAGGAATTTCAGCAGCAGCCTCGACCTCCATTTCTTCAGACATATGTACATCAGCGCTAGTGGTTGGAACTTCTTCAGGAATAGAATGAAGTGAAGGTTGACGTTCATCAGAGCCCGTATGAATTTCTTCAGTTGGCACAGGGGACTGAGGAACTTGATGTAGCGGGGTTGTCAGAGGTGAATTGGGGTGATGACTTTCCCAAAAGTCATCATTCAGAATAGGTGTTGTAGACCCAATATCCACATCCTCATCTTCTTCAATTTGTACAATGCCTGCCTCTTCAGCTGTGAACTGAGGCATGGGCGGTGATACCAGTGGGGTTGAAGGGAAAGTATCCACTTCAATTTCTTCATCCAACTGCTCTGTCGAAGCAGCAGAAGGATCTTCTTCATCAGATTTACTTGGAATTTCATATTCCTCACCAAAGGGAATGATCTCCTTTGATGGCATGCTTGATATTGGAATAGCATCAATTGGGTTTTCAGTTGAGCTCTTCAAAGTCTTCACTTTCTTGGGAGCAGAAGACTCAGAAGATGCAGATGCTTTCCTTTTCTTCACAGCTGCTCGCTCCGCAGCCTTGGTTTTCTTCGCTTCTGATGCAGAAGGAAGGTTGATGCTTGTCATCGGTGCAGGAGGAGCAGAGGAAATTGGTTGAATTTCTTCAGGCACAACTGATGCAGTTGCCCTGGCTTGTTCAGATTCCTCAGGCGCAGTAGCAGATGTATTAACTGGCCTGGATTGCTCTTCAGGCGCAATATTGGAGGTTGCCCTGGCATTTTCTTCAGAGACTGGAATTTCTTCATCAGCTCTGGCGCTTTCATTTTCTTCAGCAGACTGAACAAATGTTCCAGTCTGAGGAAATTTGGGTTGCGATGAAGCTGCAACACTTGGAGTAAATCCTTTTGCCATTCTGACGAATCTGACCTTGGCACCTAGCCAATCTGCACGATAAGCGTCAAATTCATCACTGAGTGCTTTGATCTCCTTTTGCAGATTCACAAGCTCATCAGGAGACATGTTTACAACATTATTCTTCAGAAAATGCTCCTTCTTGTACTGAGCCTTCCTCACCTACCTGGCTTTTTCAAATTTCCATTTTTCTTCAGTAATGAAGGCCGTCAACATGTGACTTTGTCCAGGAGTGAGGTTTAATTCAGGCAAAGGTGTTTTAGGGTTCTTGTGCCATAGATCAATAAAATCAAGGATCTTCCATGGATCCAGCATGAGGGGCACCGCACTGCCTTTGGCTCTAGCGGCCCTTTGTTGTCGATCTCTGATGATCTCAGCTAATTCTTCATCATCAGCTTCGTCTTCGCTTGACGGAACCTGAAAGGCGACCTGCTTCTTGTGAGGACTTGGTCTTGTGCCTCGTCCAGCAGTGGCCTTTTTCTTCAGCAAGATAGGAGTTGTTGAAGACTGAGGTGGAGCTGAAGAACTTGCAGAGACTCCTGAAGCAATTGAGATTCCAGTAGTCCTTTGGCATGTGGCAAGATGCACAGGTGCTGAGGACTTTGCAGGAGCAGCTGAGGATTTTGCAACTGAGGGAGTTGGAGCTGCTTTTGAGGAATTTGCTTGAGGATCAGGCCGTGAGGGCTTTGAAGAGCTTGGCCGTGAGGGCATTGCAGCTGAGGAACTTGTCTTGACAGCTGATTTCTTCAGCATAGCCTTCTTAGGCTTGATAGCAGAGGCCTCAGCGGCGGCAGCAACAAAATCTTCATTGAATTTCTTCACTGCCTCCTTAGCCATTTTGGCCAGCTTGGCTTGTCGCTTAGCCCACTCCTTGGGAAATTCCTCACCTCTTCTGATGCTAGTGGGATCAGCTTCTTGGCCAGGAGCCAATGGAGGTCTTGGACATGGAGGGTTAACAGCGAATTTCTTCATGTACTTGGGAGTGACATAGCGATATTCCCTCCATTCTCTTGCCCATCTCCTCTCAATCTTCTGAATGCGCACTTTGCGCTGATTTTTGTTCTCCTTGCCATGAGTTGCTTCATCAGGAGTACAATATTCATCATAGATGTCATCAGGGATCTCAAAAGCAGTATTTGTTTCTGGCCTCTTTCCTCCCTTCTGAGGTCTTTTACCATCAGACATTTTCTTCACTAGAGGATTTTGAACAATGGATGTTTCTGAGGAAGTGTGTAACTTATCTTCGAGAAATGCTGCAAATGAGTTAAGTTGATGAGAACCTAGTGATTCAGCAGCAGACATGTGTACCTGTGAACAGAATATAGGTGCGAAGAATTTGGAGAGGTCATATGCGTTCTCAGAAGTTTTTCAAAAGTATCAAGTTTGAGGAATTTGACCAGGGGTGTCTTGAGGAATTTCACTAAGCATTTTTTACTTAGGTTCCAGAGTTGTGTAGATTGAAAATCCACACAATTGAGGAATCTTGAAGAAAAACGTTGCTTCGAGAAACTGATCAAGGACAGAAGCAAGTTGGTGTTTAAGAACATGAAAGTTGAAGAATAAACACCTTTTGAAGATTTTGTAGAAATCATCAGAATCAACAAGGGCAGTAAAAATAAATTTTATTTACCCTTGACGAAGAACACGACGAACTGAGAGTAGCAGTGGAGATGTTCATCCGTTCAGATCTTCCACGCCCTAACTTGGCGATGGAAAACAGCTACGGCGGCGGCGGAGTGAAGATTTCCGCGGCCGGCGTGAGTACGACGACGACGAGGTCGAGGCAGTGAAGCTCTTCCTCACCGGCGACAATGGAATGTAGCGGCGGCGCTAGGTTTGAGAGCTCGAGCGAGGGAGTAAGGTTGAGCGGGGTCAATGAGATCTGAGGAGGGCAAGGGATATTTATAGCAGAGGTGAAAAACCGCTCGTCCGAAGAAAATGGACGAACGTGCCCCTGACCCTTCTTATCCTAACGACATTTGTCACCCACGTACTGTGAAGTGGAGATCGTGTTAGATCGTGGGTGAATAGATAAATCTTATCGAGGGATATGGAACGGTTTGAGCGGCAAAAGCCAAAAATTCAGATAAGAATATTTTAATGTTTCGTTCGCAAATTCTTCAGCTGTCAAGGACACAGTGAAGACTTTGAACGGGTTTCAAATAGAACGCACATGAAGAATTTGTGAACGGACTGGATTGAGTTTAGCATAGAGGGGGAACGGGTCCGATCACATTCACTTAGAAGAAAAATAACTTGAAGAATTAGCAATAAGTGAATGCTGTAGAGGACAGAAAATTCAAATATATATATAGTCAATAAAGAACACAGTCGGAAAGAGTGAAAATTTTGCAAAGTTGAAGAATTTGCATAATGATGAAAAACTCAAATTTTGAAGATTTTCAACTTTTTGTGGTGGCGTGACCCATCGTGTAAGAATGATGATTTTAGACACCGCGTACAATTGTCGTAGGGCTCTAAGAATCAAATTCTTCACACTTAGAGGGTTAGTCTTCATTGATTGAAGAAAAAACGTTTCTTCGTGTGTTGCACATCTAAGTCATCAATTTTGCATAAGTGTTAGGATGTGTGTCCTTTTCAAAGAACATTCAAAGATTCTAAGATATTTAGCTCACACCGCAACTTGCTAAATCTCTTCTCATCCAAGGGCTTTGTGAAGATATCCGCTAGCTGTTCTTCAGACTTCACGGGATCAATAGAGATGTCACCCTTCAACACATGATCTCGAAGAAAATGATGACGAATCTCGATGTGCTTTGTCTTCGAGTGCTGAACTGGGTTATGAGCAATTTTGATGGCACTCTCATTGTCGCAGTAGAGTGGCACATTCTTCACATTGATGCCGTAGTCCTTGAGGGTTTGCTTCATCCACAGCAGTTGAGCACAGCAAGAACCAGCAGCAATATACTCAGCTTCAGCAGTAGAGAGTGATACACAGTTCTGCTTCTTCGAGGACCAACATACTATGGATCGTCCGAGGAAATGGCATGTGCCTGATGTTGACTTGCGGTCCACACGATGACCAGCATAGTCAGAGTCAGAATATCCAATGAGATCAAAAGCCGAGCCCTTGGGATACCATAATCCAAGTGTTGGAGTGTGAGCTAGATATCGAAGAATATGTTTCACAGCCTTATGGTGTGATTCCTTCGGTGTAGCATGAAAACGGGCACACATGCAAACACTAAGCATAATATCCGGCCTAGATGCACATAGGTACAATAAAGAGCCAATCATGGAGCGGTATACCTTTTGATCGAAGTCTATTCCATTTTCATCAGTGCATAGATGGCCATTTGTGGGCATAGGGATTTTGACACCTTTGCATTCTTGCATACCGAATTTCCTCAAAACGTCCTTGAGGTATTTCTCTTGAGAAATGAAGATGCCATTGCGTTGTTGACGAATTTGAAGACCTAAGAAGAATTTCAATTCTCCCATCATGGACATTTGATATTCCTCACTCATCACGTAAGCAAATTCGTCACTGTAATGTTGGTTAGTACAGCCAAAGATAATATCATCAACATATATTTGGCACACGAATAATTCATCATCATAGGTTTTGGTGAAAAGAGTTGGGTCGAGTGAACCGGGTTTGAAGCCTTTCTTCATGAGGAATTCCTTCAAAGTATCATACCACGCCTGAGGGGCCTGCTTGAGGCCATAGAGGGCCTTATTGAGTCTGAAGACTTTGTCAGGATGCTTAGGATCTTCAAAACCTGGGGGTTGAGCAACATATACTTCTTCCTCAAGCTTACCATTGAGGAATGCACTTTTCACATCCATTTGATATAAGATGATATTATGATGGTTAGCATAAGCAAGCAATATGCGAATAGTCTCAAGTCTAGCAACAGGTGCAAAAGTTTCATCGAAATCAATTCCTTCAACCTGTGTGTAGCCTTGAGCCACAAGACGAGCCTTGTTCCTCACCACTAGGCCATTTTCATCTTGCTTGTTGCGGTAGATCCATTTTGTACCAATGATATTGTGCTTGCATGGGTCCGGTCGCTTGACAAGCTCCCACACATTGTTCAGCTTGAATTGATGTAATTCCTCTTGCATTCCTTGAATCCATTCAGGCTCCAGAAATGCCTCATCAACTTTGGTGGGCTCTGTGATAGAGACGAAAGCAAAATGCCCACAAAAGTTAGACAAATGTGAAGCTTTTGAGCGAGTCAGAGGACCTGGTGCGTTGATGTCGTTGATGATTCTCTCAATCTGTACTTCATTTGCAACGCGAGGATGAGCAGGTTTACGACTTTGATTTGGCTCAGCATTTTCTTCAGAGCCATTTTCTTCAGGTGCGCCAGCATGCTGTTCTTCATGTTCTGGAATGATTTCTTCAGCAGATTCTTCAGTAGGAATGACATCCTCAGTAGCTTTGAACTTGATGGTTTCCTCAGGCGTCTTTTCATCTAGCACAGGAGGTAGGTGCTCTCTTTGCGAGCCGTTAGTTTCATCGAACCGCACATCTACAGTTTCAACAACCTTGTTGTGATAGGTGTTGAAGACCCTGTAGGTGTGCGAGTCCTTTCCGTAACCAAGCATAAAACCTTCATGTGCTTTCGGTGCAAATTTAGAATTGTGATGAGGATCTCTAATCCAGCATTTAGCACCGAAGACTTTGAAATAACTCACATTGGGTTTCTTGTCAGTGAGGAGTTCATATGAGGTCTTCTTGAAGAATTTGTGAAGATATACCCTGTTGATGATGTGGCATGCAGTATCAATTGCCTCAGGCCAGAAGCGACGAGGTGTCTTGTATTCATCAAGCATGGTGCGAGCCATCTCAACAAGAGTCCTGTTCTTGCGCTCCACAACGCCATTCTGCTGAGGAGTGTATGGGGCAGATAGCTCATGAGTAATACCAAGTTCATCGAGATAGTCATCAAGACCAGTATTCTTGAACTCGGTCCCATTGTCACTACATATATGCTTGACCTTCACACCAAAATTCGTCGAAGCCCTTGAGGAAAATCGTCTGAAGACTTCCTGCACTTCAGTTTTGTAAGTAATGACATGCACCCATGTGTAACGAGAATAGTCATCAACAATGACAAAGCCATATAGAGATGCTGCATTTGTTAGTGTGGCATAATGAGTAGGGCCAAAGAGATCCATATGAAGCAATTCAAAAGGACGAGAAGTAGTCATGATAGTCTTCGAGGGGTGCTTGGCTCTGGTCATCTTTCCAGCCTCACAAGCCCCACAAAGATGATCTTTGATGAATTTGACACCCTCGATGCCAATGATGTGCTTTTTCTTCACGAGCGTGTGTAAGTTCCTTATGCCAGCATGACCCAGTCGTCGATGCCATAGCCAGCCTTCTGAAGCTTTAGCAAGTAGACAAGTGGCAGGCTGTGGTCCTGCAGAGAAATCAACAATATACAAGTCTCCTCTCCTAAAGCCTTCGAAGACTTTGGAATTGTCAGATTCCATGAGCACTAAGCAACGATATTTGCCAAAGACAACAACCATATCAAGATCACAAAGCATTGAGACAGACATGAGGTTGAATCCAAGGGACTCGACAAGCATGACTTTATCCATGTGTCGATCCTTTGAGATTGCAACCCTACCTAGACCCAATACCTTGCTTTTACCTTTGTCAGCGTAGGTGATATGCTTCAAGTGTGATGGAGATAAAGGGGTGTTCATCAGTAAGCTCTTGTCACCGGTCATGTGATTTGTACATCCACTATCGAGGACCCACTCAGTAGCTTTTGGAAAATCATCCTGCAGATGAATTAGTGCATCTTACGAGCTCATATACTTCAGAGTGAAGAATATGACATCAAATTCATAAGACATATTTCATCAATTAAAGCAACATATGTATATATAGCAATGTGAGGACGTGAGAAATGAATAAATCATTTCTTCATGATTAGCTTGCGTCCTTTCAAGCATTTCAGGTCTCCAGCAAATTCTTCAGACGATTTAGTTCGTCTGGAGACCTGACCCTGCATAAGAGGTTAGTTCTTTTTCTTCACCACCCACATCTGGAGGGGTGGCAAAGAGTTCATCATTCTGCAAGCTCCATAAGAGAAAGGTGGCATTGAAGCCAGAGTGCTTCGTTTCACAGGAGAGGGATTAGCATAGACATATGAGTAAGCAGAGAAATTCTTCGAGGACTTATGAATATAATGATTTGAAGAATAATGCACATAATCAGAACTCTTAGATTTTCCCTGCGAAACAGAAGCATTAGCATGATGATGATCATGTGAGGACTTGGATCCATCTGAGGAATTTGATCCATAAGAGGACTTGGATCCATATGAAGATTTTGGTCCATATGAAGAATTTGATCTGGGGTTCTTATTCTTCACAGGTGGTGTCATGAGGACATTCACCTGAAGACTTTCAAGGCACCTTTTGGGAACCCAGATTTTCTTCATAGGGGGACCATTCCTGCAGTTTGATCCAACATATCTAGCAAATACTTCACCATTCTGATTTTTGAACAGTTTATAGTTGGAGTCAAATGACTCATCAGATGAATATGAGGATTCACAAGTAAAGCCAGATAAAGTGGATGGATCTACGGGAGGTCCCTTCGCAGCAACCCATGAGGTTTTGGGATACTGCTCAGGTTTCCAGTAGGTTCCATCAGCATTGAGTTTCCTCTCAAAGGCAATACCCTCTTTCCTAGGGTTCCTGTTCAAGATCTGCTTTTTGAGCACATCACAAAGAGTCTGATGCCCTTTGAGGCTTTTGTACATGCCTGTCACATACAATTCCTTCAACCCTGCATTTTCGTTAGTGATACTAGTGGTATCCTCAGATGAGGAATTTGTGACCACAGAGATAGTTGAAGAATTTGCAGCAATAGAAGCATTTGAACTTTCAGGTGAAGAATTAGCAGTTTCACGTTCAATGCATTTCAAGCATGGTGGAATAAATTCTTCCTGAGCGGAACTGATCTGTTGAGCAAGTAATGAATCATTTTCCTTCTGAAGATCTTCATGACTCACCCTTAGCTTCTCAAGATCTTGCTTTCTTTGAAGAAATTCATAAGAAAGCTTCTCATGATCGGCTAAGAGAGTTTCGTGATGACCTTGAAGGTTGTCAAACTTAGACTGTAGTTGCTGAAGATTATCAGTCAGTGTTTGAGTTCGATCCATTTCCTCACCTAACAGGTCATCGCTTTTGTCTAGCATATTTTGAACCTTTTCCAAAGCCTTTTGTTGTTTAACAGCAATATTAGCAAGTTTGGAATAGCTGGGTTTGAGGTTATCATCAGATTCATCCTCACTTGATTCAGAGGAGGGATATTTGAGTACCTTGGCACCTTTTGCCATGAAGCAATAGGTGGGAGCATAGTCATCGTTGCCGTCATCAGCAGTGTTGGGGAAGCCATTTTCCTCAGTGTTGAAGATGGACTTGCTAAGGTAAGCAGTAGCGAGGGCTAGGCTCGCCACACCAGAGTCTGACTCCTCAGATGCCTCCTCTTCCTCATGTTCCTCAGATTCAGCTTCAGAGTCCATTTCCTTGCCAATGAATGCCCGAGCCTTTTTGGAACTGCTCTTCTTGTGAGATGAAGACTTTGAAGATTTTGACGATGAGGACTTTGAAGATTTCTTCTTCTTCTTTGAGTCATCGGAAATGTCATCCTTGAATTTCTTCTTCTTTGATTCCTTCTCCCACTGAGGACAATCAGTAATGTAGTGACCAGGTTTCTTGCATTTATGGCAAGTTCTCTTCTTGTAGTCACGGGATGAGGAATCTGATTTCATGTCATCACCTCTTGAGGATTTTCCAAATCGGCCACGTCTAGAGAACTTCTGGAATTTTCTCACGAGCATTGCTAGCTCCTGACTCAGTTCTTCAGGATCACCAAGGCTGCTACCAGAATCTTCATCTTCAGATTCAGAGACTGCATTGACCTTCAGTGCACGAGATCTACCATAGCTCGGTCCGTAGAGATCTCTCTTCTCAGCTAGTTGGAATTCATGAGTGTTCAGCCTCTCAAGAATGTCAGCAGGATCAAGTGACTTGTAGTCACCACGTTCTTGAATCATCAGTGCCAGTGTATTGAATGAAGAATCGAGTGACCTCAGCAATTTCTTCACCACCTCATGGTCGGTGATGTCAGTGGCACCCAGTGCTTGAAGCTCGTTTGAAATGTCAGTGAGGCGATTAAAGGTTTGCTGAACATTTTCGTTGTCGAGTCTTTTGAAGCGGTTGAAGAGATTGCGAAGAACGTCAACTCGAGAGTCACGTTGAGTTGAGACTCCTTCGTTGACCTTGGACAGCCTATCCCAGATAAGCTTAGCTGTCTCCAAAGCACTCACTCTGCCATACTGTCCTTTGCTCAGATGGCCACTATGATATTCTTCGCTTGAGAGTCGAGTTGCTTGAATCTCTTCACATCAGTAGCGTTTACGGAAGGAGTGACAGAGGGAACGCCATTTTCCACAACGTACCAGAGATCGTTGTCAATTGCCTCAAGATGCATGCGCATCTTGTTCTTCCAGTAGGGGTAGTCCATCCCATCGAAGGTAGGACACCCAGCCGAGACCTTGATCATGCCTGCAGTCGACATAACTAAAACTCCAGGTGGTTAAACCAAAATCACACAGAACAAGGGAGTACCTTGCTCTGATACCAATTGAAAGTGCATTATATCGATTAGAGGGGGGGTGAATAAGCGATTTTTACAAATTCGTCACTGAGGAATTTCAAGGTGAGGAAATTCCTAAGCGACGAACTACTTAGCAGCGGAATAAGTACTCAGATGCAAACATAACAGAGCAGTAGCACAGTCATCATGATGAAATGAAAACAAGCACAGAGTACAAGTAGCGCAAACACAGGATAAGCAGGCTGAAGACAAACTGACTGAAGAAATTGAACTGAGGAAATTGAGAAAGTCTTCAGTCAAAGTCTTTAAACAGTAATGATCAAATACATAGCAAGTATGCGAGGAAATGAAAGGGTTGAGGAAATAGAACCAGTAGCTCGGTGAAGACAATGATTTGGTAGACCAGTTCCAACTGTTGTGACAGTTGTACGTCTGGTTAGAGCGGCTAGGTATTTGAACCTGAGGACACACAGTCTCGGACACACAGTCCTCACCGTATTCTCCTTGAGCTAAGGTCACACAGACCTCGCCCAATCACTCATGGTAAGTCTTCAGGTGACTTCCAAACCTTCACATACTCGGTCACTAGGCAATCCACAATTTCTTCTTGGATGCTCTAGACCATGACGCCTAACCGTCTGGAGGATGCACAGTCCTCAAAGGTAACAAGCGTCGGTTCCACACAGGAACAATCTCTTCAGTGATGCTCAATCACTTTGGGTTTGTAGGTGTTTGGGTTTTTTGGGTTTTTCCTCACTTGATGATTTTCGCTCAAAGTCCTCGGAGGATGGGATGCTCTAAATGACAAGTGTCAATCTATCTCTCGGAGCAGCCAACCAGCTAGTGGTTGAAGGGGGCGGCTATTTATAGCCTAGGGACCAACCCGACATGATAAGACATAAATGCTCTTCAATGATATGGCCGTTAGGTGGGTAGGATATTTGGACAGCTGGCGCTTAGCACAGCAACGGTCGGAAATTTGTGTATCAAATTCCTCAGGGCTATCATGTTCCTCACTTGTAGGCAATCCGCACTGGCAAATTCCTAACTCCTCAGTCAGAACAAATTCCTCAGAGAACAGAAGAACATCGTCTCTGTCACTGAAGAACTTGACTAAACTGTATGAGATTTCCAATGGCTTCACTCGAAAGGATTGGGTAGGTGTAGGATTTTGAGATGAGCATCACTTGGAAACTTTTCCTTAGTTTTACCTCGACCCCCTTTAACAGTACGGTGTTTCCTATGACTCAAGAAGAAGAAAATGAAACTACGAAAACAAAAGTCTTCACGCTTCATAATCCTCGCATGAATATCGAGTCTTCAGGGTCACACCAATTTCTTCACTTTCAAAGTCTTCAAGAAAACCAAAGTCTTCAGTTGAAGACATTCATTTTTAGGGGTCGACATTCATCGTAAATAACAAACTCCTCATAGACTTATAGACCTGTGTACACTCACAAACGCATTAGTCCCTTAACCTATAAGTCTTCAATACACCAAAATCACTAAGGGGCACTAGATGCACTTACACACCCCCTTGCAGTTGATGGTAGGATATGACACGTGCAGTTGCAACTCTAATGATGGGCATGCAACTCGTCAACATACCTCCCCTCCAGTTGCAGTCGTGGTGTATCGCTTGCAGTTGCAGGTTGATTATGACAAGTGCAAGTGAACCTCTAGTTATGGACATGCAATTGGCCAACATCCCTCCCCTCTAGTTGTAGTTGTGGTGTATCTCTTGCAGTTGCCGGCGGATTATGACAAGTTCAAGTGAACCTCTAGCGACGGACATGCAACTGGCCAACATCCATCCCCTCTAGTTGCAATCAAGGTGTACCCCTTGCAGTTGCAGGTGGATTGTGACAAGTGCAGTTGCAACTCTAGTGATGGACATGCAACTGGCCAACATCCCTCCCCTCCAGTTGCAGTCGTGGTGTACCCCTTGCAATTGCGGACGGGTTGCGACACTTGCAATTGCAGCCATAGTGGTGGATATGCAACTGTTGGAAATATGCCCTAGAGGCAATAATAAATTAGTTATTATCATATTTACCTGTTCATGATAATCGTTTATTATCCATGCTAGAATTGTATTGACCGGAAACTCAAATACATGTGTGGATACATAGACAACAACGTGTCCCTAGTGAGCCTCCACCGGACTAGCTCGTTGATCAAAGATGGCTATGGTTTCCTAGCCATGGACATGAGTTGTCATTTGATAACGGGATCACATCATTAGGAGAATGATGTGATGGACAAGACCCAAACTATGAACGTAGCATATGATCGTGTAAAGTTTATTGCTATGCTTTCTGCATGTCAAGTATATGTTCCTATGACCATGAGATCATGCAACTCACTAACACCGGAGGAGTACCTTGTGTGTACCAAACGTCGCAACGTAACTGGTGACTATAAATGTGCTCTACAGGTATCTCCGAGGGTGTCTGTTGAGTTGGCATGGATCAAGACTGGGATTTGTCACTCCGTATGATGGAGAGGTATCTCAGGGCCCACTCGGTAATACAGCATCACAATGAGCTTGCAAGCAATGTGACCAATGAGTTAGTCACGGGATCTTGTATTACGGAACGAGTAAAGAGACTTACCGGTAACGAGATTGAACTAGGTATGGTGATACCGACGATCGAATCTCGGGCAAGTAACATACCGATAGACAAACGGAACTGCATACGGGATTAGCTGAATCCTTGACATCGAGGTTCGACCGATAAGATCTTCGTAGAATATGTGGGAACCAATATGGGCGTCCAGGTCCCGCTATTGGTTATTGACCGTAGAGGTGTCTTGGTCATGTCTACATAGTTCTCGAACCCGCAGAGTCTATACACTTAACGTTTGGTGACGATATAAGTATATTTGAGTCATTATGGTGGTTACCGAAGGTTGTTCGGAGTCCCAGATGAGATCTCGGGCGTGATGAGGAACTCCGAAATGGTCCGGAGGTGAAGATTGATATATTGGACGAAGGGTATTGGAGTCCGTAAGTGTTCCGGGGGTACCGGGTGATGACCAGCATGACCGAAAGGGGTTTCGGGGGGCCCCGGCAAGTGTTGGGGGGGGGGGCATGGGCCAAGGGGAGGGGGCAAACCAGCCCACTAAGGGGTTGTGCGCCCTCTCACCCTTTCCCACGTGACCAGGAGAGGTGGTGCGCGCCCCTCTAGGGTTTCCCTCCACCCGGCTTGGGGGGCAAGTCACCCTAGGGGAGATCCCATCTGCCCTGGCCGCCGCCCCCCTAGGGGAAACCCTAGGGGCGCCACCCCCTCCTCCCTTCCCCTATATATAGATAGGTAGAGAGAGGGCAGCGGCAACCCTTGAGCACCCTTCTACGCCACCACGCTGCCTCTCCTCTCTCTCGTATCCTTCTTCCTCTTCGTAGTGCTTAGCGAAGCTCTGCTGAGATTCCGCCACCACCACCGCCACCACGCCGTCATGCTGCCGGAGGACTCGAGCTACTACTTCACCATCGCTCGCTGGATCGAGGAGGTGAAGGCGTCATCAAGCCGTACGTGTGTTGAACACGGAGATGCCGTCCGTTCGGCACTTGGATCGGGAGTTCGTGGGATGGATCGTGATAGGATCGCGAAGACGTTCGACTACATCAATCTCTCCTCTCGTAGATGGTCATCTCCTAGATTGGATCTTGGTGAGCGTAGGAATTTTTTTCCCATGGAACGTTCCCCAACAGTGGTATCAGAGCTAGGTCTATGCGTAGATGACATCACGAGTAGAACACAAAGGAGTTTGTGGGCGTTGATATTCAGGTTGCTTCCTTCCTTGGTCTTTTCTTGATTCGGCGGTATTGTGGGATGAAGCGGCCCGGACCAACTTTACATGTCCACGTACATGAGACCGGTTCCATCGACAGACATGTGACTTTGTTGCATAAAGATGGTTGGCGGGTGTCTGTCTCTCTCACCTTAGTTGAATCGGATTCGACAAAGGCGGTCCTTGTAGAAGGTTAAATAGCAACTTTCATATCACCATTGTGGCTTTGCGTAGGTAAGAATCGTTCTTGCTATATACCCATAGCAGCCACGTAAAATATGCAACAACAATTAGAGGATATCTAACTTGTTTTTGCAGGGTATATTGTGATATGATATGGCCAAAGACATGATGAAATATATTTGATGTATGAGATGATCATGTTTGTAATAGTTTATATCGACTTGCATGTCGATGCATACGGCAACCGGCAGGAGCCATAGGGTTGTCTTTAATTATTGTATGACCTGCGTGTCAATCATTAAGTGTTGTGTAATGCTTTACTTTATCGCTAAGCGGTAGTGATAGTAGTAGAAGCATGGTTGGCGTGACAACCCTGATGGCGACACGATGATGGAGATCATGGTGTCATGCCGGTGATGATGGAGATCATGCCAGTGCTTTGGAGATGGAGATCAAAAGCACGAGTTGATGGTCATATCATGTCACTTATGATTTGCATGTGATGTTAATCCTTTTATGCATCTTATTTTGCTGAGGACGACGGTAGCATTATAAGGTGATCCCTCACTAAAATTTCAAGATAAAATTGTGTTCTCCCCAAGTGTGCACCGTTGCGAAAGTTCGTCGTTTCGAAGCACCACGTGATGATCGGGTGTGATAGACTCTACGTTCACATACAACGGGTGCAAGCCAGTTTTGCACATGCGGAACGCTTGGGTTAAACTTGACGAGCCTAGCATGTATAGACATGGCCTCGGAACACAAGAGACTGAAAGGTCGAACATGAGTCATATAGTAGATATGATATGATCAATATGGAGATGTTCACCATTGAAACCACCTCATCTCACATGATGATCGGACTTGGGTTGGTGAATTTGGATTGTGTTACACTCGGACGACCGGAGGGATGTTGATTTGAGTGGGAGTTCTTAGGTAATATGATTAATTGAACTCATTATCATGAACATAGTCTAAATTTTCTTTGCAAATTATGTTGTAGATCAATAGCTCGCGCTATAGCTCCCTGTTTTAATATGTTCCTGGAGAAAGACTAAGTTGAAAGATACTGTAAGCAATTATGCGGAGTAGGTCCGTAGTCTGAGGATTGTCCTCACTGCTACACAGAAGGCTTATGTCCTTGATGCACCGCTCGGTGTGCCAACCCCTCTAGCATCGTCTGTGGATGTTGTGAACATTTAGCAGACACGTTCTGATGACTACTTCATAGTTTAGTGCACCATGATTTACGGCTCAGAATCGGGGCTCCAAAGACGTTTTGAACGCCATGGAACATATGAGATGTTCCAAGAGCTGAAATTGGTATTTCAGGCTCATGCCCGTGTTGAGAGGTATGAGACCTCTGACAAGTTCTTTGCCGACAAGATGGAGGAGAATAGCTCAGCCAGTGAGCATGTGCTCAGAATGTTTGAGTACTACAATCGCTTGAATCAAGTGGGAGTTAATATTCCAGATAAGATAGTGATTGACAGAGTTCTCTAGTCACTATCACCAAGCTACTAGAGCCTCGTGATGAACTATGACATGCAAGGGATGGAGATGATCCCGGAGCTGTTCGCGGTGCTTAAGGCCGCGAAGGTAGAAATCAAGAAGGAGCATCAAGTGTTGATGGTTAACAAGACCACTGGTTTCAAGAAGGGCAAGGGCAAGAAGGGAAACTTCATGAATGGTAAGCCAGTTGCCGCTCCAGTGAAGAAACCCAAGGTTGAACCCAAACCCGAGACTAAGTGCTTCTATTGTAAGGGGAATGGTCACTGGTAGCGGAACTACCCCAATAGATAAGAAGGCTGGCAACTTCAACAATAGTATATTTGATATACGTGTTATTGATGTGTACCTTACTAGTACTCCTAGTAGCACCTGGGTATTAGATACCGGTTCAGTTGCTAATATTGGTAACTCGAAACAAAAGCTACGGAATAAACGGAGACTAGCTAGGGGCGAGGTGACGATGTGTGTTGGAAGTGTTTCCAAGGTTGATGTGATCACCATCGCACGCTCCCTCTACCTTCGAGATTAGTGTTGAACCTAGATAAATGTTATTTGATGTCTGCGTTGAGCATGAACATGATTAGATCGTTTGTATTGCAATACGGTTATTCATTTAAGTCAAAGAATAATGGTTATTCTGTTTACATGAATAATACCTTCTATGGTCATGCACCCAATGTGAATGGTTTATTGAATCTCGATCGTAGTGATACACATGTTCATAACATTGATGCCAAAAGATGTAGAGTTGATAATGATAGTACCACTTTCTTGTGGCACTGCTGCTTAGGTCATATTGGTGTAAAGCGCATGAAGAAACTCCATGCTGATGGACTTTTGGAGTCGCTTGATTTTGAATCACTTGACACATGTGAACCATGCCTCATTGGCAAGATGACTAAAACCCCGTTTTCCGGAACAATGGAACGGGCAAGTGACTTGTTGGAAATCATACATGCTGATGTGTGCGGTCCGATGAGTGTTGACGCGTGCGGTGGATATCGTTATTTCCTCACCTTCACCGATGATTTGAGTAGATATGGTTATGTTTACTTAATGAAGCATAAGTCTGAAACATTTGAAAAGTTCAAGCAATTTCAGAGTGAAGTTGAGAATCATCGTAACAAGAAGATTGAATTCCTACGATCCGATCGAGGGGAGAATATCTGAGTTATGAGTTTGGCAATCACTTAAGACAATGTGGAATTGTTTCACAGTTGACTCCACCTGGAACACCACAGCGTAATGGTGTGTCCGAACATCGTAATCGTACCTTATTAGATATGGTGCGTTCTATGATGTCTCTTGTCGATCTACCACTATCATTTTGGGGTTATGCATTAGAGACAACTACATTCACTTTAAATTGGGCACCATCTAAATCCGTGGAGACGACACCGTATGAACTGTGGTTTGGCAATAAACCTAAGTTGTCATTTCTTAAGGTTTGGGGCTGCGATGCTTATGTCAAAAGGCTTCAGCGGGAAAAGCTCGAACCCAAAGCGGACAAATGCGTCTTCATAGGATACCCAAAGGAGATGATTGGGTATACCTTCTGTCTCAGATCCGAAGGCAAAGTGTTTGTCGCTAAGAACGGGTCCTTTCTCGAGAAAGAGTTTCTCTCGAAAGAATTGAGTGGGAGGAAGATAGAACTTGATGAGGTTGTTGAACCTTTACTTCAACCAGAGAGTAGCGCAACACAAAAAGATTTTTCTGTGGCACCTACGTCAGTTGAAGAGGAAGCTAATGATGATGATCATGAAGCTTCGAATCAAGTTACTGTCGAACCTCGTAGGTCTACAAGGGTATGTACAACTTCTGAGTGGTATGGTAACCCTGTCTTAGAGGTCATGTTGCTGGACAACAGTGAACCTACGAGCTATGGAGAAGCGATGGTGGGCCCGGATTCCAACAAATGGCTAGGATCCATGAAATCCGAGATAGGATCCATGTATGAGACCAAAGTATGGACTTTGGTGGACTTGCCCGATGATCGGCAAGCCATTGAGAATAAATGGATCTTTAAGAAGAAGACATACGCTGATGATAATGTCACCATTTATGAAGCTCGACTTGTCGCAAAGAAGTTTCCGACAAGTTCAAGGAGTTGACTATGATGAGACTTCCTCACTCATAGCGATGCTAAAGTTTGTTGGAATTATGTTAGCAGTTGCTGCGTTTTCATTTACGAAATCTGGTAGATGTATGTCAAAACAAAGTTTCCTTGACGGTTTACGTGAGGAAAGGTTGTATGTGATACAACCAGAAGGTTTTGTCGATCCTAAGGATGCTAAAAGGTATGCAAGCTCCAGCGATCCTTCTATGGACTGGAGCAAGCATCTCGGAGTTGGAACATACACTTTGATGAGGTGATCAAAGCTTTTGGGTTTATACAAAGTTTGCAAGAAACTTGTATTTACAAGAAAGTGAGTGGGAGCACTACAACATTTCTGATAAGTATATGTGGATGACATATTGTTGATCGAAAATGATGTAGAATTTCTAGAAAGCATAAAGGGTTGTTTGAAAGGAGTTTTTCAAAGGAAGACCTGGGTAAAGTTGCTTACATACTGGGCAACAAGATCTATAGAGATAGATCAAGACGCCTGATAAGACTTTCATAGAGCACATACCTTGACATGATTTTGAAGGAGTTCAAAATGGATTAGTCGAAGAAGGAGTTCTTGCCTGAGTTGTAAGATGTGAAGTTGAGTAAGACTCAAAGCTCGACCACGGCACAAGAAAGAAAAAGGACGAAGGTCATCCCCTATGCCTCAGCCATAGGCTCTATACGATATGCCATGCTGTGTATTGCACCTGATGTGTGCCTTGCCACGTGTCTGGCAAGCGGGTACAAGAGTGGTCCAGGAGTGGATCACTGGACAGCGGTCAAAATTATCTTTAGAGGAATAAGGAAATGTTTCTCGGTTATGGAGGTAATAAAGAGTTCGGTGTAAAGGGTTACGTCGATGCAAGCTTTAACACCAATCCGGATGACTCTGAGTAGAGTTTCTCGGTTATGGAGGTGATAAAGAGTTCGGCGTAAAGGGTTACGTCGATGCAAGCTTTAACACCAATTCGGATGACACTGAGTAGCAAACCGGATATGTATAGTGGAGCAGCCGTTTGGAACAGCTCCAAGTAGAGCATGGTAGCAACATCTACAGTATGACATAACAATTTGCGAAGTACATGCGGATCTGAATGTTGCAGACCCGTTGACTAAAACCTCTCTCACAAGCAAAACATGATCAAACCCCAGAACTAACTGGGTGTTAATCACAAGGTGATGTGAACTAGATTATTGACTCTAGTGCAAGTGGTAGACTGTTGGAAATATGCCCTAGAGGCAATAATAAATTAGTTATTATCATATTTCCCTGTTCATGATAATCGTTTATTATCCATGCTAGAATTGTATTGACCGGAAACTCAAATACATGTGTGGATACATAGACAACAACGTGTCCCTAGTGAGCCTCTACCGGACTAGCTCGTTGATCAAAGATGGCTATGGTTTCCTAGCCATGGACATGAGTTGTCATTTGATAACGGGATCACATCATTAGGAGAATGATGTGATGGACAAGACCCAAACTATGAACATAGCATATGATCGTGTCAAGTTTATTGCTATTGTTTTCTACATGTCAAGTATATGTTCCTATGACCATGAGATCATGCAACTCACTAACACCGGAGGAGTACCTTGTGTGTACCAAACGTCGCAACGTAACTGGGTGACTATAAAGGTGTTGTACAGGTATCTCCGAGGGTGTCTGTTGAGTTGGCATGGATCAAGACTGGGATTTGTCACTCCGTATGACGGAGAGTTATCTCAGGGCCCACTCGGTAATACAGCATCACAATGAGCTTGCAAGCAATGTGACCAATGAGTTAGTCATAGGATCTTGTATTACGGAATGAGTAAAGAGACTTGCCGGTAACGAGATTGAACTAGGTATGGTGATACCGACGATCGAATCTTGGGCAAGTAACATACCGATAGACAAACGGAACTGCATACGGGATTAGCTGAATCCTTGACATTGAGGTTCGACCGATAAGGTCTTCATAGAATATGTGAGAACCAATATGGGCATCCAGGTCCCGCTATTGGTTATTGACCGTAGAGGTGTCTCGGTCATGTCTACATAGTTCTCGAACCCGCAGAGTCTACACACTTAACGTTTGGTGACGATATAAGTATATTTGAGTCATTATGGTGGTTACCGAAGGTTGTTCGGAGTCCCGAATGAGATCCCGGACATGACGAGGAACTCCGGAATGGTCCGAAGGTGAAGATTGATATATTGGACGAAGGGTATTGGAGTCCGGAAGTGTTCCGGGGGTACCGGGTGATGACCAGCATGACCGAAAGGGGTTTCGGGGGGCCCCGGCAAGTGTTGGGGAGCCCCATGGGCCAAGGGGAGGGGGCAAACCAGCCCACTAAGGGGCTGTGCGCCCCCTCACCCTTTCCCACGTGACCAGGAGAGGTGGTGCGCCCCCCTCTAGGGTTTCCCTGCACCCGGCTTGGGGGGCAAGTCACCCTAGGGGAGATCCCATCTGCCCTGGCCGCCGCCCCCCTAGGGGAAACCCTAGGGGCGCCACCCCCTCCTCCCTTCCCCTATATATAGAGAGGTAGAGAGAGGGCAGCGGCAACCCTTGAGCACCCTTCTACGCCACGGCGCTGCCTCTCCTCTCCCTCGTATCCTTCTTCCTCTCTGTAGTGCTTAGCGAATCTCTGCTGAGATTCCGCCACTAGCACCGCCACCACGCCGTCGTGCTGCCGGAGGACTCGAGCTACTACTTCACCATCGCTCGCTGGATCAAGGAGGTGAAGGCGTCATCAAGCCGTACGTGTGTTGAACGCGGAGGTGCCGTCCGTTCGGCACTTGGATCGGGAGTTCGCGGGACGGATCGTGATAAGATCGCGAAGACGTTCGACTACATCAACCGCGTTTCTTAACGCTTCCGCTTAGCGATCTACAAGGGTATGTAGATCCAATCTCTCCTCTCGTAGATGGTCATCTGCTAGATTGGATCTGGGTGAGCGTAGGAATTTTTTTTGTTTCCCATGCAACGTTCCCCAACAGCAACTGCCCCCCAACCCATGTAGTTGCAGTCGCGTTGAACTTCCTGCAGTTGTAGGAGGGTTGCGACATGTGCAATTGAAAATCTAGTGGTGAACATGCAACTGTCCAACATACATCGCCCTCCAGTTGCAGTCCTGTTGTATCCCTTGCAGTTATAGACAGGTTGCGACACATGTAGTTGCAACTCTAGTAGTGGATATACAACTGGCAATGTACCCCCTTGCAGTTGCAGACGGGTTGCGGCACGTGCAATTGCATGTTGCATTATGGATCACACAACTCACGTTACATAAAATGAAAGATAGTGCAAATATAATATATATATATATATATATATATATGTAAAAAATCAAAAAAGAGGAAAACATATAACTAAAAAGAGATAAAACATAAAATACATGAAGAAAAGATAAATAAGAAGGAAAAATCAAACATATAAAAAAGTTTAAATAAAAATTAGAAACAACCAAAATAAATATGGCAGCCCAAGTAAAAACGAATAAAAGCGAACTAACAACGAAAAAGGGCTCCAATCCCTGACCAGCTCACTACGCAAGCAAACCCCAGCCCCAACAGGACAAAGACAAACAGTATCCCAATCCCTGCACCTCCCTACACAGGATGATTTAAAGGAAAAACCACACTAATCTTTAAGCAGACAAACAATCCAACGGATAACAAGTTGGCTGAGAGTTCGCTAAATCTCAGTCAACTGAGATTTAGTGGTTCCCTTTTGCTTTCACGAGAGGCACATATTTACTTTTTGCGGCGGTGCATATTTGCTTCCGCAAGAAGCGAGTAGTTGTACTCTCTAAAAGGGAAAAAATCCATGGTTTCACGAGAAGCACATATTTACTTCTCGTGGAGACACATATTTGCTTCATGTGCTTCTTGGAAAAGGAAAAAAAAGTGCTTTTAAGGCACATATTTGCTTCCGTGTGAAGCACAACTATGTTTCTCGGAAAAGACATTGTGCTTCCACAAGAAGCACGTATTTGCTTCTCGTGGAGGCACAGATGTGCTTCCGCGAGAAGCAAAGTTGTGCTTCTCGAAAAAAAAACTATGCTTCCACAAAATGCATAGATCTGCTTCTCGTGGAGGTATAAATATGCTCTGTGTTTATCAGAAAGGAAAAAATATGTGCTTTCACGAGAATCACATATTTGATTCTCGTGGAGGCACATATTTGCTTTCGTGAGAAGCACAACTGTGCTTCTTGAAAAAGAGAAAAAAATTGTGCTTCCACGAGAAGTACATATTTGCTTCCGCGAGAAGCACAATTGTGATTCTTAGGAAAAACATCGTGCTTCCACAAGAAGCACAAATTTACTTCTTGTGAAGTCACAGATTTTCTTTTGTGAGAAGCATAGTTGTGCTTATCAAACAAAACTATGCTTCCACAAAAAATTACATATTTGCTTCTTATGGAGTCACACATTTACTTCCATGGAATCACAACCGTGCTTCTCCGAAAGAGAAAAAAATCTGTGCTTTCACAAGAATCACATATTTGCTTCTCGTGGAGGCATATATTTTCTTCCGCGATATGCTTCTCGAAAAAGGTAGCAAAAAATGTCGGTTTTTTTCGCGATATGCTTCTCACAGTTTTTTTCGACTTTGTCGGTTTTTTCATGAAAAAAGTTCGTCGAAACCTATTAACATGGGACATAGTTTCTAAGATCTCTAGCGCGAGAAATCTAACGATGAAAACAGTTTGGGATTAGGACGCTCGATTCAAGAGATAAGATGTTTTGAATAAATGAATCTACGAAAAAAGAGAAACTCTCTAGTTGAGACAGGTGGCGTACTGCATGTGTGCCACTTATCAGTCCCCCCTGAGAATGTGTGAATAACCTTTGCAAGGGATAACCCTTAACTAGTGATTTCGGTCATACATCAGCCGTCGATGGTCGCTACGTCAAGTAGTCGCCCAAATACACAGGAACGAGCGAGCCGGTGATGGAGTGGGTTGGCCCATTAAGAAGCGCGGTGTATGTTTTCCTTAAAATGTTTTCTACCAGTTTTCAGAACCTTATAAAAGGTTGAAGAACTATTTTTTTAGTTTATTATGTTTTAGTTTCCTTTTTCTCCCCCCCCCCCCAATTCACACTTTTAAAAAATCTTCAAAATGTTGAGATCTTGAAACTTCACTTGTCACACCTACCGAAAAGGTTTAAATTTGATCGACTCACTTTAGCTATAGAACCTGACGAAGATTTCACTAGAGATCTTCCTGCTTATGATGATGGACGTGAGATATATGGTCTGATTGAGATACTTAAGAAGAAATAACAGAAATACACTTTTGTTCTTGACCCTAAGTTTGGTACTTCTCCTATATACATAAAGATGATGCTAAGGTGGGATAGATGGACTAAAAAAGTCTACAAACGTATAAGTCTGTAAAGATATCATCGCCCTTGTCTCCTTGGCCATGTGTTGGCTCGACGGCATGTTACTTGCTCCCCGGGTATCATGGTTCGAGATTCGAGGATGATGATGAAGTTGATTATGCTGCTCCCATCTGGTTGTTCAAGACGAGGTTGAAGTCAATAACATAGACAAGGTACAAATTGATGTGGGTGAATTTGAGGCCAGTGACGTTGACTTGATCCGACAACGTCAAGTCCCCTTCGTTGAGTACCTTGTAGCGGTACAATAGTCGCACATAGTTTGCTTGGTAGTGAGAAGTTGCTTCAAGTCATGACATGAACACGAGGCGGAAGCGTTACCTAGGTCTGTGGGTTATAGCCCGACTCCTGTTTATATAGTATTATATTGAGATATAATGAAAATGTAAGTGGTTCGAGGAGTTAGGGAGTAACTCGTTGAGTTCTATGGGGGGTGCTCTCGACGAGATTCTGGATCAATATGGCTAAATAGCTTTTTTTTGTTTGAGTCTACTAAATTAGCTATATTATATCCTTGGAAGTTGTTTACATATTCCTCCATCATTGCGACGACTCCTCTTTTTTTTTGGGGCCCATGTCGGTGATCGCCCTCTTTCCTGTACTCTGAACGGATCACAACCCGGACTCCTTTGGCTTTGGTAGGTCCACCACTCCTCCTTGGGAAACCGGGGATGGCGGGGTGGGAGCTGCGAGGCACCGCTCGTAGTTAGCAGTACCGCTCACATCACCCGCGCGACATGGACCACGCCCAGCGAGTGCAAGCAGAGTTAGCGACAAAGTGAACGCCTTTTATTTACTCTTTTGGTCATTTAATGTAATTTAAAAAGTCAAGAATACAAAAGATGTTCATGAAGTCAAAAAAATGTTTGTGAATTTAAAAATGTTCATGAATTAAAAAAATATTCATGACTTCCAAAAGTGTTCACGAATATGAAAAATACCCGCATATTAGAAAAATGTTCGAGAATTTAGAAAAATGTTAATTAGGATACATTATGAGAAAATGAAACTTCCATTGAAGAGAAGCAAATGAAACGCTTTCATAAAAATTCTCGTAGAATCAAGAATGAAGTTTCATTCTGTACATGCCAGATCATGAATTAGTAACTGCATCCAATCTTCGAAGGAATCATTGAGTGAAAAAGGAGCAAAGAATGACAAAAGACGCCTTTTCTATATGACGAGCGCTAGAGAATAGAAATATCATACTTTTTGCGGAGGAATACCAATTAGAAACCTGTTTCTCAAATAGATTATCGCTTGATTACAAATACATTCTAGATGTGAACTTAAAAATGAATTCAAAAAAATATTCATGGACTCAAATTCAAAAGGTTTTCATGAATACAAAATCAAAATTCAAAGGAATTCGTTAATTCAAAAAATGTTCATAAATATTTTAAAATTACCATGCATTCAAAAATATTTATGGATTTATTTATTTTTCAGAAAAATGACTTAAAATAAAAAACTAGAAGAATATCGAAACCAAGAAAAAAGAGAGGAAAATAACCAGATGGAAGGTTCCATAACCGTCCCAATACGAGATGGGATGTTTTGGAAGCTTCATAAAAAACCACAAAGAGCTATGTCTAACTAATAGCGAGACCATAGCATTTCTTGCTGAAGGATCTCTAACCTCGCATAGAAACCGTGTCGGCCCGTTTATTTTTTTTCTTCGATCATTGTCATGTGAGGCTCGCTCACGAGCGACCGCTTCGCTGGTTTGAATCCGTTTTTTGTCTCTTATGTTTTCTGTTCTTCTTTGCTTTTCTGTTTTCCTTTATTTTTTCACCGGTTTTCTTTAATTTATTCCTGGTTTTCTTTCGTTTTTTCTGTTTTCATTTCCTTCTTCGTTTCTTTCTTGGAATTACACGGGTTTTCATTTTTATTTATTTCTTTTTCGGTTTTCATTCACATTTTTGTTTTTCTTTGTTTCTTTATTGGTTTTCACTATTTTCCATTTTTGCACTTTTATCTTTATTTCTCTTGGATTTTTTCCTTGGTTTCTTTTTAGGTTTTCAGTGTTTTACTTCTTTTTTGTTGTTTCTTTTGGTTTTCATTCTACATTTTTTGTATACGTTATAAACATTTTTCTAATACACCTTCAATATTTTTCTTTTTCTAATACACCTTTGTTTTTGAATACAGTTAACATTTTTTCAACACATGGTCAACATTTTTTATACACACTTTAAATATTTTTCGAATGCTTGATTAACATTTTTTTTTACAATATTAACATTTTTTAATACATGGTTAATTTTTTCTATACATACTCTCAAATGCTTGATTATATTTTTCAAATACAAGAGTAACATTTTTTAATATATGATTAATATTTTTCTATACACTTTAACATTTTCAAATGCTTCATTAATTTTTTTTAAATGCAGGATTAACATTTTTTGAATACCTGTTCAATATTTTTCTATATACATTTAACATTTTCAAATACAAATTTAACATTTTTTTAACATAAAAAGATTAAAATTAATATATTGTCAAAAAATTATATACATATATTTTAAATTCTTGATTAATATTTTTTCATATACATGTTAAACATTTTTTTAATACATGATCAACATTTTTTTCTATACACAGTTAACATTTTTCAAATAATTATTTAACTTTTTTTTGAATGCTTCATTAAAAAATTTTAAGTACATGATCAAATTTATTCACAAATATTGTATATTTTTTATACATGAGAATTTTTTCCCTATACACATTTAACATTTTTCAAATGCTTTGTTAATTTTTAAATGTTTTATGAAAAGTGTATTTTGTAATATACTAGCAAACATGCCCGTGCGTTGCAACGGGAGAACAAAATATCATGTGGTCGTCTATCACCAACCTCATGGTGCAATCGTCACTTGTGTGCAAACAATAAGAGGTGCTTTTTTATACATGCGCTTGTCCCTAATGTCTCACATGAAAAATATTAATATCATAGATTTTTTTTATATGATCTCATTAGGATCTACTGTCTTTGATTAAGAAGTTTCAGCTAAAATAAGAAAAGGAGCTCAAGGTGGAGAAGGAGAAAACTAATTGGAGAAGACATACCTGGTAGTTAGAAGTTATAGCTAGCTGTGCAAGCATTCATGTTTAAATTATAGATGGCGGGGTAAAGGATCAATCGTCAAGACCACCAGCACTATTGTGATTATGGGCCTTGCCATGCACATCTATCACGTCTGAGGTCGAGGTCGGCATGCTGCCCGACGTGTCGTCCCGCCACATGCATGTACAGTACCGCATCACGTCCACGCTGTGTGTGAGTGTGGCATCATATAGCTGAGTGTATTCGTGATGGCAGAGACCGGTGTCACGGTTGGAGAACCCGGTCCACGGTGGACATACGTGTAAGACCATCTAGTCCAGCGTGATGCTCACACGGTCACACCAAGTAATCGTGTGCTTTCACGATGGGAGAGACCGGTGTGCAGTCCCATGTCGAACACCTCAATCGCCACCTCAAACAGCTCGATGCCAATCTGGATGTCGCGCCCGCGGCTTTGATATGTGATTGAGGCCCGAGGCGTACATGGAGGAGGCGATGGCATCATCGGCCTGAAACGCCTGGAGCACGCGGGCAGAGGCGGTGGTTAGGGGACGATTGGGTCGAGGTTACTGGTATATATTTAACATAATAGCTAGCCTAATCGGTTGATTATTCCGGTCCAAGCCAGACATGGAGGACGTAAGTTTCAATAGCATCCGTTACTAATATGTTTCGTATGCATCCGTTACCAATGTGTTTTGATGACTTGATTAAGTTTTGCGGGCACACGACGGCTCACATGGGACGGTTGACGACAGATGAAACATGAGCACCCGCGTACGTAATTTTTTGTGCCATAGAAGAAACAGGTTAAGGCCCAATTGAGTAGCGAGCAGAGGGATTAGTACGCTAACTTTCCATAGAGAGCTCCTATTGGATGCTCCTGTGCATCCAGTAGGCAAGCTTCCCTGAAGCGGGCGCGCAAACGGGCCGGCCCATTCCCAAACTTTGAATGAATGTATAAATGTCACGAAAAAAAAAATAATGGCACGTGTGGCAGTCGAACTCCCGACAACCCAATGGATAGATGCGTTGCTAACCAGTAGAGAAACCGACTGATTGTGGCTAAAGCGCAACACTAAATGTAATGTACTAAGTACATAGGCAATCGTTATTTCAATTTGTCAACATTTCTTTGGAAAAAGGTGAAAAAAATCTTAAAAATTGTGAATAATGCATGAAAATTGTGAACACATTTCAAATTCAAACAAACTTTTAAAACATGGACAATTTTGAAAAAAGTGATCAAAATTTTGAAATACATGAAGAAACTTTTGAAATTTTGAATATTTATTGATTTTTTTTATATATGACGTGCAATTTTTACATATATATATTGAACAATTTTGTAATATACGCTGAACAATTCTAAAATACACACCATTTTTGTGATATACACTGAAAAAAAATTAAATACACATTGAACATTTTAGTGATATATGGAGAATAATTTTAAAATATAAAATGAACATTTGATGAAATATGATGAACATTATCTTAATATAGGGTGAGAAATTCCTTAAATATGATGAATATTTTCATCTATAAACACGCAATGAATTTTGTATAATACACAAAAAATAAAGAAAATAGAAAAGAAATAAGAAAATACGGAAAGCAAAAGGAACAAAAAAGAAACAAACAGAAAAGAAAAGAAACAGCAGAACATACGTGGGCCAGACCAAACTGGGGCGTCTGGAGGTCAGCCCAGTTAAATTTTATCTTTGCCTAAAAAAAGTTAAATTATAGCAGACCAAACTGGGGCGTCTGGCGCTTTCCATACTCGAGGCTGGACTTCCTAACTTTTCTCAAAAGCATTGGCCAGGTGAGTTGGCTCGTGCGATGCGTTCGCATGACTCGCCATCCTTGTTCGACCCCCGTTGTGTGCAATTGTTTTTTTATAGCTGACGAATTTTTTCCGAGTCTATTCCCAAGGAAACAGCAGATGAACCAAAAGGATTTCAATCTCGGCCGTCAATATAAAATCAACGGATATAAAAGGGATGACGTATGAAGAACTATGAAAGCCTCTGTCCTTTAATATTAGGTATGGATTTATTTAGAATATTTGAAAGTATAAACAAAAGTAATAAATGAAATAAAAAATAAAAAACAAAGAAATAAGGCCGTAGCCTCCCGCGTGCCTGGGCCGGCCCATCTGACGTTGCGCTAACGCACGACGTAGGGACTCCTTGGTGCTTGAACTCGCGGGTTCCTATATAGCGTGAACCGCGCCGGCGAGCGAGGTAGCGCGTACCCCCCCCCCCCCCCCCCCCCCCCCCCCCCCCCCCCTCGCTCGCTGCTGTTTCTATGGTCCCGCCCATTTCAGGGTTTCACCCCCAACCGGTTTTGGGAAGGTTCTAGAACCTTCCTTGAACCGGGTTTTTCTGTTTTTCTTTCGGTTTTTCTTTTCTTTTTCTTTTTCTTTTTCTGTTTTCTTTTCTTTTCTTTTTTATTTAATTTTATGTTTTCATTTTTATTCTTGCTTTTCAGCTTTGGAAAATCCATAAATTCGGATTTGTTTTTAAAATCGTATTTTTTTAATGATGAATAATTTTTTCAAAATCAGGGTTTTATTTTTACTAATTCGTTACTCTTAAATCACGAACATTTGTTTTGAAACTGTGAATATTTTTTAAAACACACGAACATTTTTTCAAAATCATGAACATTTTCTTAAATTTGTGAACATTTTTTTAGAAATTTGTGAACATTCTCTTAAGTCATGAACATGTTTTTCAACTCATGAACATTTGTTTTTGAAATAATGAACATTTTAAAATTAAAGACTATTTTTTCAAAATGATGAACTTTTTTTCAAATTCGTGAACATTTTTAGAATTAGCGAACATTTTTTTGAATCTTGAACATTTTTTCCAAATTCGTGAACATTTTTTGAATTAGCGAACATTTTTTCGAATCGTGAACGTTTTTTCCAAATTCGTGAACATTTTTTGAATTAGTGAACATTTTTTTGGATCGTGATTTTTTTTAATTATGAACATTTTTAAATTTGTGAACATTTTTTTTACAAATTCGTGAGCCGTTTTTGAATTTCATAGCATTTTTCTGTAATCATGAATATTTTTTTGAAATCATGATAATTTTATTAAAATTAGCAACTGTTTTGATATCCCGAATTATTGAAAAAAGAAAAAAAAAGAAAGGAAATAGGCAGCGTCCCGGCCCGCACATGGGCCGGCCCAGAAGTGCGCGAAGGGGGGAGCGGGGGGTGCGCGCTCGCTTCTTTCGTAGCGCGTTGTGCGCCGTACAGGAGCTCCCCTTGAACTCCCGCTTCACAACCGCTGATTGGCCGGCCTGCCAGGAGCGCCCGTAGTGGGCGAGTACTATCCTAGCGGTTGCACTAATCGATACTACCTCCATTCCATAACGCAGTGCATATAGATTTTTTGAAAAGCCAAACTTTACAAATTTCGACCAAGTTTATATAGAAAATTATTTATATCTATAATATAAAAAATGTAAAATATGAAACTACATCTTATGATGAATCTAATGATATATGTTTGGCATTCTAGGTCTAATTTCTCTCTCCATAAATTTGATCAAAGTTTGTGAGGTTTGACTTGTCAAAAAATCTATATGCACTACATTATGGAATGGAGGGAGTACATATCAATTATGTGGCGGGCCGGTGGAAGTCTATTGCCAATTCTCCATGGTATAGGTCCCTAAGCCACAAATATAGACAAAATGTCTCAAAAAAAAGATTTTTTTTTTGCCCAAAACACGGTATGCATGATGGGGGTACAATGGCACTACAACTTCCCTATACGCTCCTCATCATTGTGTAATAACTGACAAACTCCTACAATTTCACGTTTCAAAATACACTCTCCATCCGAAATTACTTGTCACAAAAATAGTTGTATCTAGACGTATTTTTTAGTTCTATATATATTCATTTCTATCCATTTCCGCGACAAGTAATTCGAAACGGAGGGAGTAGAAGCTAAGAAAATATATTTGCAACACAAGAGAGATACTTTTTTTTGCAGGTCCCACGGGGTGCTGGAGAGCCACTTCTTTTGCAGGGTCCCACTGGGGCACAAGAGAGCCACTTTGATTCATTGGATTCCGAAAACACGACGGTAGTAGTAAAAGAAACGTCATTGTAATCTCATGCTCATTAAAGTCATTTTTTTCCCAAGAGATTTGAGAAGCAACAAAAATTCTTACAAAATATACCGCAAAGAATTTTTCAGAAAAAAACAAAATTTAATTTTATAAAACTCATTTATCTAAGAGCCACTCCGCCGCTTCCCCCAAAAAACAAAAAACAAAAAGAGCCACTCCCCCACACTGCTTGTTTCCTGCAGCCAAATAAATAAATAATAAGTCCCCACTTTCTCTGCAGGTCTTATGCTACAGTAGGATACAATCCCCGGCCCCAACAGGCGTATCTGCAATAGCACGTTACGGTACGACTGAAGCAATAGAGAACAACCAGAAGTCAGAAAAGGATGGTGCTCCTGCAGCCATGCCCATCACCGGCTGCTCTTTCCTGCACGTATTCCATGGATCGAATCCCAGACAACTACACATACGGCACCGCAGAACCTGTGGCCTTTGTTTACGAGCCCTCTGCCCGCGGCTTCGGGTCAAAGATTTCCCTGGGCCTATTCATCCACCGTTGCCGCCCCGGATCTCCCTGCAGAAACCGGTCAGGTTGCGATTGGGCAGGAGAGCATGGAAGTTTCAGGTCGTTACCTAACTCGACACGCCGCACACCTCGACTATTTTTTTTTTTTGAGGATACACCTCGACTATTTTAGCACCGCACCCGACAGGCGAGCGTGAGTTCCACAACCTCGCGTACGTGTGCGCGCTATCTTCCTGAGCACGAGCACCGCAGTTCCGGCTCCTATCCCCGGCACATGCACGGAGATATCAAAGCAATCTCGAGAGAGAAAACGCTACCGATGCGCAAGCATACGTGTAGGTAGTGTGGTGTCAAAAGCAAGGGCAACTTTTCCTCGTGTTGATTGCCGGCGAGAGATGGCAGCAGCAGCACTTGCATGCGGTGCAACCCGACTTGTGCTTGGGCTCTACCGGTACGTACGGTGGTAGGCACCCACGAAAAAGGTAGCGGTACATTCCGTATAACCACTCCCTTTTACAGGTTCCGATCCGTGCGTACGTGCCGGTAAACTTTCCACCGTACAACCTTTTGGTGGTTTTTATTATTATTAGAGCGACCCGGACGCGCCGACCCAAACAGACGATGATTTTGTCCGTTTTTTGTCCGTTTGGATCGGCCACTTGCTCGACGTCCGTCTTGTTTATGCTTTGGGTCGGTAGTACGTCCAACGCATTGACCCATATTTGCCGGCATGACTGGCTGGCCTTTGTTTTTCAACAAATATGCACACATTTTGCATAGTTTCACAGGCAAACAAAAATAACATAGTTTCACAACTAAATAAATTGAGCATAGTTTTACAAGCCGAATAAAAATTAAATTGTTCCAAATATATTTGAAAAAAAATACATCTATTGGTTGCCAAAATGAGCCCACATATGCTCAATCAAATCATTTTGCAGCTGCAATTGAGTTTTCCAATCACGCATTTCATGATGAAAGTGGGTGAACTGTGCAAACGTTGCCGCTCCTCCTCCATGCTCAGGCACAACATTCTCAACCTTAAACTGAAACTCTTGATCGTAGATACGTTCCGGGCGCTCATCCTCTACGATCATATTGTGCATGATCACACAAGCAGTCACCACCTCCCACAACTTCTTGGTGCTCCAAGTTCTAGCAGGATACCGAACGATTCCCCATCGAGATTGCAGAACAGTAAAGGCACGCTCGACGTCCTTCCTAGCACTCTCTTGCTTTTGGGCAAATCTTTTTCTCTTCTCTCCGACAGGGTTGGGGATTGTCATCACAATAGTGGTCCACTGATAATAGATACCGTCACCTGGGTATTATCATTTGTCGTAGTTGTGGCCGTTGATGGTAACATTCACCGGCGGGCTGTTGCCTTCGGCAAGCCTTGCAAACACCGACGAGCGTTGAAGCACATTGATATCATTGTGCGATCCGGCCATGCCGAAGAAAGAGTGCCGGATCCAGAGATCGTGTGAGGCCACGGGCTCAAGTATGACAGTGCAAATCCTGATATGGCCCTTATACTGCCCTTGCCAAGCAGAAGGACAGTTCTTCCACTCCCAGTGCATGCAGTATATACTGCCAAGCATCCTTTGGGAAGACCCTGCTGGCATTCATTGCCAACAAGCGGGTTGTATCTTGAGCAGTCGGCTCTCTCAAGTACTCAGGGACAAACACAGCAATCACGGCCTTGCAGAACTTGTACATGGAGTCTAGGCATGTAGACTCGCTCATACGAATGTACTCATCAATGAGATCACCGGGCACTCCGTATGCAAGCATCCGGATGGCTGCAGTGCATTTCTGATAAGATGAGAAGCCAATCTTTCCAATGGCATCCTCTTTGCACTCGAAATAATTATCGTATCCGACCACCCCCTCTCTAATACGGTTGAAAAGATGCCTACCCATATGAAAACGCCGCCGAAATTTCTGATGTTTGAACAGCGGGGTGGTTCTGTCAAAGTAGTCCTTTCAAAGAAGGAAATGGCCGCTCTCTCGGTTGCGATTCAATGCCGGAAGGTGCCCCGGAATCGAGTCTCGGAACAACGGTCGCTGCCTATTAAGGTGGTCATGGACCAATACGGCAGCCAAGATCTTCTCCTCATCATCGAACGAGGAATCGTCGGAGTCGCACAAAAAATCGTGGAAAAAGAACTCGTCGGCGGAGTCTATTTTGTACCTTGGCAAACTGTCGAACAGTTTGCGGGCGTCGACGAAGAAGCTGGCCGACGAAGGGACGCGCGCCTCCCTTGGACCAGGTGGCTGGCCTGGCGGCGTCCGACGAGCGTGTCGGTGTCAGGACAGCGGGCGGTGTCGGACGAAGGAGCTGGCCGGGGCGGCGAGGCGGCTTCCTGCTCGCGGCGGCGTCGGAAGGGGGGGGGGAGCTTCGGTGCCCCGGCGGCGAGGCAGTGGTGGCGGCGACGTGGGAGGTGGCGGTGTCGATGTCAAAACCGGCCGATCTCGGGTAGGGGGTCCCGAACTATGCGTCTGAGGATCGAAGGTAACAAGGGACAAAGGGAACACGATGTTTACCCAGGTTCGGGCCCTCTTAATGGAGGTAAAACCCTACGTCCTGCTTGATTGTATTTGATGAGTATAGGGGTTACAAGAGTTGATCTACCTCGAGATCGTAATGGCTAAACCCTAGTTGTCTATCCTATGGAAATTCTGATGGCCTCTACAGACTAAACCCTCCGGTTTATATAGACACCGGAGGGAGCTAGGGTTGTACAAAGTCGGTTTACAGAGGAAGGAAATTACACATCCGGACGCCAATCTTGCCATCCACGCAAAGGAGAGTCCCATCCAGACACGGGGAAAGGCCTTCTATCTTATATCTTCACGGCGCATCAGTCTGGCCCATGTCACATTACCCGGACGCCCGAGGACCCCTTAATCCGGGACTCCCTTAGTAGCCCCCGAACTTGCCTTCAATGACGACGTAGTATCCGGCTTATGTCTTCGGCTTTGCAAGGCGGGTTCTTCATTTGTACTTTGGATTGACGAAAGTCCGGTTCTGACCTCGATGTGCTGCCTTTATGATCCTTTTCTGTGGTCACTTCGATTTCCGTGCGCCAGGCGAATACGAATGGTCTGCGATTTTTTTGCAAATAAGCCCCTCACCATGCTCGGACGGCATCTATATAAGGAGAGCTAGATCCCCAAATGCCATCTCATATCGTGCAAAAGAAAGACCGTCAAGATTAGCTGCGAACAAAGCTTTCCAGCATGGCCAGTGCTCCAGGCTCATCTTCGCGCCCTCATGGCCCTCAAGAGGGTGATTGGCAGAGTTGTTCCATGCCTCATCTTCAGCTGAGTCGACTCCAGACGCAGGGCTACCTTCCCCTCGCGGATCTAGTCCCCGTTCGAGCGGGATTGGCCTCAATTGGCAATGATGTGATGGCTGAGAATTTCCCCAACCCCAACAAGGAGGAGAGGGTGTGCTTCATCCCCTTTCTGCTGCGGGGCCTAGGATTTCCAATCCACCCCTTTCTCAGGGGCCTATTGGAATTTTATGGCATCCAACTGCACAACCTTACCCCAGGTTCGATTCTGCACATCTCAGATTTTGTTGCCCTTTGCGAACTATTCTTAGGCATCGAGGCCCATTTTGAACTATGGAGGAAGTTCTTTTGCCTTATTCCCCGCCATCAGGGAGGCTCTATTTTTGAAGTGGGCGGTGCCGATGTATGGCGTATAGCCGGATCCGGATACCTCATAGGAACTCCCAAGGAGGTATACCCACAGTGGTCTTTGGAATGGTTTTATATGGACGACGTCCCACTGCCGAACCCAGTTCGGCGCGGCCTTCCCGAATTTTCCAGTGCTCCTTTAAAGAAGCGTCTCAACTGGCGTCCTCGAAGTCCCAAGGAGGAAGACAGTGCGGAAATAAAAAGGTTGGTTAACAAGATCAGGTTACTAGCCCATACCAAGCTCTCGATAGTCGAGGTCATGGCTATTGCAATAAAGAGGTGCGTCCAGCCTCTCCAATCCAGAGTAACTCCCTTATGGTGTTATAATGGAGAAGATGACGCTTCCCGTTACAGACGGAAGGGTCCGGATACCCCTGCCGAACTGGCCATAATCCTGGCCGATCTGTATAAGGGTGAGAAAGAAGACTTCCTCCGCTTAAACTGCCGAGATGGCTATTCCATGTACAACCCCGTAGAATGGGTAAGATTTCGATTGTCTGCGCTGCCTTATTGCTGTCACAGATACTAATCAACTTTGCCCTTTGTTACCAAAAATAGTCATGGAGGAAGATGATCGAGGACGTCCGCTGTCCCGCTCCACAGCCAGAGGATCATAACCGCGATGGAGACCCTGGCTTTCACGAGGATCCGGACATATACATAGAGTTCGATGATGGGGTATTCTATCAAGCGAGCCTTGACGGCTTAAGAGTGGCTATCACCGCCGACTACCCGCGCCTCTATCCCTTCTGCATCGTAAGTATTCGAAGGCCTCTTGAAAGGAAACCCTTATCTGCACTTTTGCTTATTATACCGTTCCGAACTTTTAACAGGATCGGCGTTCGGCAGACCGTACTTCCTCGAGGGCGGCCCCTACACAGGGCAGCCGTTCAAAACGAAAGGGGACCGGAAGTGCTGCAGAAACCCCACAGTCTTCCAAGAGGTATGTCCGCTTAATACATGCCTAGGCATGAGTCCGGATTGCTTAAGGTCTCCTTCTTATCTTTGATGTCAGGAGAAACACGCGGCAGACGGTGGGAAAACGCCCTGCTAGCCGAATGTCCGCCAATCCGGTACCGGACTCGCCAACTAGGACGAGAACCGAGGCAATGCCAGATCCGAATCCTCATGACGATTCGGACGTATCTGTCACGAATTCCGAAGTGGAGAGCGTGATGAATCACCGTCGATTAAAGGAAGCCATGCGTGCCCCGGCTTTTTTCGAGCAAGAGTTTACCGCACTCAGCACGGTGGATGCATATATCTGAGTCGCTCGAGACGGACTTGCCGGAGTCACTCAGTTGTTCTCAAAGGACATACAGGTAAGTGTTTATGCAATTTTTGGATAGTCATATGCCAGTAGCCCCCGAGACTTGAAGCGGTGAGGCAAACCGATTTAAGGATCGATATACCCTGCAGGTCTTTAAAGAAAAGAACACTGCGTTAGCCCAGGAGATGAAAACAAACCAAATGCAGCTGAATGCTGTTACCACCAAACTGGCGGAGATGAAAAAGATCGCAACGAGTGCGTCCAGGGAGAAAAATCTCAAGGAGGAAAAGGACAAACAATCCGAAGAGATAGAGAGCTTGAAAGCTCAGTTATCGGCCGCTCAGAGAGAAAATGAAAAACTGAAGGGTGGCATATTCGGTATGTCTTCCTCTTTGATTCAGAACCTCCCTAGGTGGTCATGTTTAATCCATAATTTGGAATATCATGACTCTGTTGCTGCAGGTCTGTTAACTGGTAGGCCGGAAGAGGAAGTATCCGGATTTCAAGGCGACGCGCTAAAGGAGCTGTCCGTGGTACATGCTCCGGCCCGGAAGGCCATGAAGAGTATGGTGAAGGCTTTATGGCCATCTGATACCCCTCCAGAGAGTATGGAGGGCTTGGCAAACATGTTCAAAGGTGCCCGGCGCTAGTTTGAGCTATGGAAAACATCCGCCTGCCGTGAGGGCGCACGAGAAGCCTGGGCCATGGTGAAAACACGCTTCACCAAGCTAGATCCAAATCATATGGCCCAAGTGGGACCACAGGGACCAGACGGGAAAGAGATTCCAGTGAGTTTGGTGTATGACCAAGTAATGATAGCTGCGAAGTATTCGCAGGAAGACTGTAGGTTAGACAGTCTTATAGATGGAATAGATAAGGAATAGGTATTTGATGCAATGTATTAGAGTACGTTATGATCAACCTGTGCCTTTATCCGAACATGTGAAAAGTTTTGTCATCGCAGGCTTTCGGCTTTAACCTCTGGACCAAAATGGTGGAGTGTTTCCGGACACTATTGGAAATGAAAAGAAACATTCACTATGTCCGGAAACTAGGCAACCCAGTCATTGTGCTCAAACAGACAAAAAATTGTAGTTCAGGATGTATGTTATATTACATATGTAAGAAACATCTTCCAAGGAAAATAGTTCCGTTAAGGGTTCCTTTTCTTGGGTTGGCAGGCAGTAATTATGCGTGCCGGGGCTTTGGTCCATTATACGGAAAAACTATCCCACAGTATTTGGAGTGGTTACAAGAATGTAACAATCTGTCGTTTGATTGCCGACCACCTATTCTCTTAAGAACGCTAGCTTTCGGCTTCACCCGTCTGAGGTACATGTCCGGTGACCCGGTTGTAACAATCGCAGAGGTGCTCCCTTTACGCCCTAGCCGAACAATCGGGAACGTAGGGCATAAACACAGGAGCAAGGCAACCCAGCTTGGCAAAAACTTAAGTCATAGAGGTGCATATAATGGCAAAAATGGATGTATATGAGCAAACGACATTTATATTTTGAGCTCCAGGCTCGAAATAATAATAAGCTTCGGTTAAAGAAGCCCCCAGTCATGGTGGGGTGTATACATTTTAGGATGTTTTACCCCCCAAGTGTTCGGCTGATCCGAACACATCCTGAGAATTATATAAAAACGAGGAAACAAAAACAAAATGAAGAGGAGAGAGAAGAAAAAAAGGAACGAAAAAAGTACGACCGAACTCATGCGTAGAATCTTCGGAGCCGAGTAGCGTTCCATGGATTCGGCTCTAGGCGATTATCCGATGCATTACGAAGGCGATAGGCTCCTCCTGTGAGAACTTTATCTATAATGAAGGGACCCTCCCATTTTGGTTTGAGCTTGTCCTTCTTCTCTGGGAGGCGTAAAACAAGTTCGCCGACATTATAAGTCTTGGCCCGCACTTCTCTGCTTTGGTACCTCCGAGCCTGCTGCTGATAGAATGCGGAACGAGCTTTTGCAACATCGCGCTCCTCCTCCAGGCCGTCTAGGTCGTCCTACCGATCGAGCTCGGCTTCTCTCTCTTCATACATGCGCACTCGAGGTGAGTCATGAATAATATCGCAGGGCAAAACAGCCTCTGCGCCGTACACCATAAAAAAGGGGGTGTATCCGGTTGTGCGATTGGGCGTGGTCTGCAGCCCCCAGAGTACAGAATCGAGTTCCTCGACCCAGTGCTTATCTGACTCCCGTAGGGATCGCACTAGTCTGGGTTTGATGCCGCTCATTATCAGGCCATTAGCCCGTTCGACCGACCGTTTGTTTGAGGGTGATATACGGAGGCGTAATCGAGCTTGATGCCCAAGTTAGCACACCAAGTTTTCACCTCATCGGCTGTGAAGTTAGAGCCATTGTCAGTAATGATACTGTGAGGGACACCATAACGGTGTACAACGCCGGATATAAAGTCGATCACCGGTCCAGCTTTGGCCGTTTTGACTGGTTTGGCCTCTATCCACTTAGTGAATTTGTCCACCATAACCAGCAAATATTTCTTCTTGTGGCTTCCCCCTTTAAGGGGTCCGACCATATCCAGCCCCCAGACCGCAAAAGGCCAAGTAATGGGGATTGTTTTTAAGGCGGTGGGCGGCATGTGACTTTGATTGGCGAAAAGCTGGCATCCGACACAGCGCTGTACAAGACCCTGTGCATCTGCTCGGGCCGTAGGCCAAAAGAAACCTGTACGGAAGGCCTTACTTACGAGGGCCCGAGCAGCGGCGTGATGGCCACTGAGACCAGCATGTATTTCGGCCAAGAGCTGCCGTCCCTCCTCTTCGGAGATACATCTTTGAAGAACTCCAGTAGTACTTTTCTTGTAGAGCTCCCCTTCATGAACCTTATAGGCTTTTGAGCGTCGAACTATGCGACGGGCCTCATTCTGGTCCTCAGGGAGCTCCCGCCTATTAAGGTAGGCCAGGAAGGGTTCGGTCCATGGAGCAATGATAGCCATGATTACATGGGCGGAAGGTGTCATTTCGGTGCCCGAGCCCCCGATGATATCAGAAGTGTGTTCGGCAACTGGGGGTATGATCGGCTCCGGACTAATGCTGCCGCTCTCGTCCTGCCACACCACCGATGGCTTGAAGATCCTTTCCACAAAGGTGTTAGGTGGGACGGGGTCGCGTTTAGCGCCCATTCGAGCAAGGATGTCCGCTGCCTGATTACTGTCTCGAGCAATGTGATGAAACTCGAGCCCCTCAAACCGAGCTGATATTTTGAGTACGACGTCATGGTATGCCATCATCTTTGGATCTTTTTCATCAAAATCTCCATTTATTTGGGATATTGCGAGGTTCGAATCCCCACGCACCTCTAGGCGTTGAATTCCCATAGAAACAGCTATCCGGAGACCGTGCAGTAGCGCCTCGTATTCGGCTGCGTTGTTGGAGTCCGTGTGCATTATTTGCAATACATAGCGGACTGTGTCCCCAGTAGGGGAAGTTAAGATGACACCGGCTCCCAGCCCGGCTAACATTTTAGAGCCGTCGAAGTACATTACCCAGTTGGAGTATGTGCTGTATTCTTTAGGGAGTTCAGCTTCCGTCCATTCGGCGACGAAGTCGGCCAACACCTGAGATTTAATAGCTCGACGTGGTTTGTATGTTATTTCAAATGGTAAGAGCTCGATGGCCCATTTGGCTATGCGGCCGGTGGCGTCCCGATTATTTATGATATCATTGAGTGGTACTTCGGATGCCACCGTGATCGGACACTCTTGGAAGTAGTGCCGCAGCTTCCGGGATGCCATGAAGACCGCATACGCTATCTTTTGGTAGTGGGGGTATCGAGATTTGCACGGTGTAAGGACCGCCGATACATAGTATACTGGTTTTTGGAGTGGGAATTTATGTCCCTCTTCCTCTCGTTCGACGACGAGCACCGCGCTCACCACCTGGTGAGTTGCAGATATGTAGAGCAACATAGGTTCGCCGATGTTTGGTGCGGCGAGGATTGGGTTGCTCGCTAACAAAGTTTTTATTTCTTCCAATCCGGCCGTTGCCGCATCCGTCCACTCGAAGTGGTCGGTTCGTCGGAGTAGGAGATAAAGTGGCAGTGCCTTTTCTCCCAATTTGGAGATAAAGCGGCTCAAAGCTGCCATGCACCCAACTAGTCGTTGGACCTGCTTTAGGTCTGTTGGGGTTGCCAATTGTGACAAGGCTTGGATTTTGGCCGGGTTTGCTTCGATTCCTCTATTGGAAACAATGAACCCGAGTAGTTTTCCGGCTGGAACGCTGAAGACACATTTTTCCGGATTGAGCCGTATGTCATATGTTCGGAGGTTGTCGAATGTGAGGCGTAGATCGTCCACCAATGACTCGACATGTTTAGTCTTGATGACTACATCATCTACGTATGCCTCCACTGTCTTGCCAATTTGTTTCTCCAGACATGTTTGAATCATGTGTTGGTAAGTGGCGCCAGCGTTTTTGAGTCCGAATGGCATGGTGTTGAAGCAGAAAGGTCCGTACGGGGTAATGAATGCCGTTGCGGGCTGGTCGGACTCCTTCATTTTAATTTGATGGTATCCGGAGTATGCATCGAGAAAACACAGTGAATCGTGTCCTGCAGTCGCGTTAATGATTTGGTCAATGCGGGGCAGCGGGAAGGGGTCCTTAGGGCAGGCTTTATTGAGGTCTTTGAAATCGACACAAAGGCGCCAGGATTTATCCTTCTTCGATACCATGACCAGGTTTGCTAGCCAGTCCGGGTGTTTGATCTCCCTGATGAACCCTGCTTCAAGAAGTTTAGCTAGCTCCTCCCCCATAGCTTGTCGTTTGGGTTCGGAAAATCGCCGTAACGTTTGCTTGACTGGTTTGAACCCCTTTATAATATTGAGGCTATGTTCGGCCAGTCTGCGTGGGATCCCGGGCATGTCCGAAGGGTGCCAGGCGAAGATATCCCAATTTTCGCGTAGGAACGCTCTTAGTGCGGCGTCGATCGTTGGATCCAGCTGTGCTCCAATGGAGGCTGTCTTGTTGGGATCCGTCGGGTGTACTTGAAATTTTATTATTTCGTCTGCTGGTTTGAAAGAAGTGGACTTGGGCCTCTTATCGAGGATTACATCATCTTTGTCCACTATGGAACGCAGAGTGGTTAGCTCCTCGGCCGCTAGGGCCTCAGATAGTGCCTCGAGGGCCAAGGATGCCGTTTTGTTTTCGGCGCGGAGCGCTATATCCGGATCACTGGTGATGGTGATAACTCCGTTGGGCCCTGGCATTTTGAGCTTCATATACCCGTAATGGGGTATGGCTTGGAAGCGTGTGAAGGCGTCTCGCCCCAACAAGGCGTGATATCCGCTTTTGAAAGGTGCCACGTGGAAGAGCAACTCTTCGGACCTATAGTTCTCCGGCGGGCCGAATACTACATCAAGTTTAATTTTCCCCAAACATCGTGCCTCACGACTGGGGATAATCCCTCGAAAGGTGGTGATGCTTTGCTCGATGCGACTCTTGTCCGTTTGCATTTTATTGAGCGTGTCTTCGTAGATGAGGTTTAGTCCGCTGCCGCCGTCCATGAGCACCTTGGTGAGTCGAAAGCTGTGTACAATTGGGTTTAAGACCAAGGCGGCAGGTGCTCGGACTGATCTGGCCCTTGGTTTGTCTTCGGCAGTAAAGGTTATTGCCGTATCGTTCCAAGGATTTATTGCGGCTACTTGGTTAACTTCGGCGAGGTCGCAGAGCGCCCTTTTGCGCCGATTATTTGAAGAAAAGGTCTCGAAGACCGTAAATACATTGAGGTCGTCCTCCTCCGAAGAGTGCTTCTCCGGGGTGGTGTTGGTGAGGATGGCCTTGCCGCTCTTAGCCACCTGCCGGAGTACCCAACATGCCCGAAGGCTATGTGTTGGTTTGATATTCGGCGTCGTGTGTATCGGACAGGGCTTGTCGAGCAATTCGTCCAGGACAGTTCTATGTCCCGTGTAGGGTTTGATTTTCTTGTCAATGAGATGATGATCGAGTGCCCCGTAAGGGTGCATCCTTTTTGCCCGTCCGATGGGCTGCTTAAAGGCAGGAGGTTCCCACTGAGCTGTCTGGGCTTTCCAGGCGCTTTCCATTGCGCAGTACTTCCGTACTATATGTGCCAGATCTGCAAAGTGCAGTATGCGGCGGCGGTTGAGGGAATTGAGGATTCCCTCGTCCGTACAGTTGCGGCAGAAAACTAAAACCGCATCCTCGTCGCAGCAATCTTTAATCTTGTTTTTAACAAGGAGGAATCTTGCCCAGAAGTGATGGACCGTTTCCTGAGGTTGCTGTCGTACATACATTAGGTCACATACGTCTGGAGGACCTGAATTGCTTGGGGAATATTGCTTGTGGTGGGTGGGTGGGCTGAAATCCGAGCCCTGACCCACTATTGGATCCGGAGTTTGAAGAATCTCCGAGGTCACTAGTCCAGGATTAGGAGGGTCCTGGTGGTTTTTGGGCTCAACGCCTGATTCTATGCTCGGAGGACATATGGTCTCTTCCCGAAGATGGGTATCTGGCTCACAGGGCTCGGAAATCCGAACATAGCTTGTTATCAACTTAGGGGGAGAAGTATTCTCGGCTTGTTCCTCCACGACCGCTTCTAGATGGGTGATCGACGGGGATTTGATTTCCCTCTGATCGGGTTTAAGCCCAATCCGATCATAGTCTGTTGCGACCCCCAGGGCGGCGATGCGATCTAGCAGTTCGTTCAAGGACGAGACATCTGCCGGATCCATCTTTTCGGAGTGTTCGAGGCCGATACAGAGATGATGTTTGGCGATTTGGGGGGCCGCCTTTGGCTTAACGGCCGAGCGAGCGCCCATGGCAAAACCGCCGAGTTGGAGGTTCTGTCCCGGAACTAGGGCTCCTCCAGAGGTGATGTTGTCATTGATGACAAGGCGAGCCATCGATCCTTCCGTCGACGACACAAAGGAACTCTCAATGAAAGCATTAATGTCGGTGTCAAAACCGGCCGATCTCGGGTAGGGGGTCCCGAACTGTGCGTCTGAGGATCGAAGGTAACAAGGGACAAAGGGAACACGGTGTTTACCCAGGTTCGGGCCCTCTTAATGGAGGTAAAACCCTACGTCCTGCTTGATTGTATTTGATGAGTATAGGGGTTATAAGAGTTGATCTACCTCAAGATCGTAATGGCTAAACCCTAGTTATCTATCCTATGAAAATTCTGATGGCCTCTACAGACTAAACCCTCCGGTTTATATAGACACCGGAGGGAGCTAGGGTTATACAAAGTCGGTTTACAGAGAAAGGAAATTACACATCCGGACGCCAATCTTGCCATCCACGCAAAGGAGAGTCCCATCCAGACACAGGGAAAGGCCTTCTATCTTATATCTTCACGGCCCATCAGTCCGGCCCATGTCACATTACCCGGACGCCCGAGGACCCTTAATCCGGGACTCCCTCAGGCGGCGTTGGGGGAGGTGTGTCGGTACCGGCTGCTGTGAGAGGCATCGGAAATGGGCGGCGGCGGCGACGGGGCGAGGGCGGGCGAGGGTTTGCTGTCGGTATGGGTGGAAGAGGATGGCCAATGTGACACCGACTAGCGGGCCAGGGGCAGGAGTAGGCGTGCGTCGCGCGTGTCTGCTTCGTGTCCGCACCAACGCAAATAAAACTTAAAATTGAACTGGAAATGGGTCGGCAGACGGACGAAAAGTGAACGGCGTTCGTTTTGATCGGCGCATTGGACCGACTTTTCTATCCGCGCCGATCCAAACAGACGCGTCCGGACGAAATGAGTCAGCGCGTTGGAGTTGTTCTTACGGGCCAGACTGACTTTTCACCGTCGAACTCGGGATCGAGGCCGTCCGGTACTGACTGCTTCCACAAGCAGACCGCAGACCCAACTGCAGCGCGCTAGGCTTTTTTCACTGGTCTGGTCTTGGTCACCCGCGCCGAATCCCAGTCCCGCCCCTGCGGACCTGTAGCGCGGCGTAGCCTTTTTCCGAGTCTGTCGCAGTAGCCGGTAGGGGCAGGCCGGTCATCATCCTCGCGCGCGCGCGCCGCGGCCTCTCGGTGAATAAATCGCCGATTGACGCTGGACCGAGCAGCAGCGAAATTACCCGCTAGCACAACCGCATGGCCCGTGGTACACGGCGGCGGGACCCGGCGGTGGTTTGTGGCTGCCGGCCGTTAGCGGTGGGGCGGCGTGGGTCCGGCGAAAGCGGCCGGTCCTTCTCTCCCACTTTAACCGCTGCTCTGCTCACCGAGCAGAGGAAAGCCAGGGCGGGAAGGAAAGGCCTGCTCGCGGCGCAGTGCATGCTCCTAGTACCACTGGCACGCCACATGCCACTGTCCTACTACAGCTCTCCTGCAACACGCATCCCGGTAACACCTGCAACACACGTACGTACCTGCGATGCAAGTACGTATTTCAGTCTCTGCTGTCTGAGTTTCCGTGTAGTAGAACCTGTAGTAGAACCGAACGTACGTACCAGTACTATAGTACGCAGCTGCTGCATGCTCACCGATCTACACGTTGCATGCGTTCCTTTTTTTTTTTGAGGATGAAGACGTGTCCATTAGAGATAGAAACCAGTACAGGAACCAGCCACGTCCACACAGACGCGAAACATCTCGCGACGCCAGAGAGCACAGACAGATACAGAGAGAACCCTGGACAAAAGAAAATTAGGTAAACGACCCTCCAGGTCCCTGCCAACGCCAGCTCCGCCGCTCACCGCAACCGGCCACCGTCTCCCCGTCGTCACGAAGAGAGCCGAGCCACCGTCAGCACCAGGCTCAAACAAAGCCCCTCGCAGCCTCGCAGCTTTGTGGCGTTCCGGTCATGTAGGGGCGAAGGCGATCGACCGGCCCGGTGGGCGATCTCTGAGCTGGGTGGGGGGTGTGGAGGTTTTTTTCTTTTTTTTTCGCAAAGGTGTGGAGCTAGTGGTAGTAGTACTGGTACGTCGGGTCAAAGGATGGGCAATCATTTTTGGGTTTGAAAGCTGCAGGCGATAGCTGGCGTCAAGACTTTAACACAACTGCCCGTGTCAGGAATATCGCTTACAGCCGCGTATGGGCGGGTTTCGCCTCTGTGAGATTTGGTATCGCAGTGCCACCGTTTGCTATTCGCATGCAAAGCCCGGCCGGCTCCGACTGGTGTTGTCCTTCACGTGTGTAAGAGGGAATTGAACTACTCGACACGCCTGAAATCTTCGTGGATACGGGGTACCCTGTGAAACATGGCTAGTTGCTAGGTAGGCTGGTCCAGGGGCAGACCTAATATATGTGTACTACCAGACAGAGTTTTTTTCTTCTCTTTTACTATAATACCACTCTCATGTGAAGAGATGCCTGTGCCAGTCGTTAACTTTGTGGTCAGATCTTGACTAGGTGCAGTTGGTCTTCACTTTTTTTTTTGACCCACCGAGCGGGCGTACGCGCGTGCAATGTTTTATTCACTCGAGATGTTACGCACACCCTTCCCGCAAAAGAAAAAGAGAGAGAAAGATGTTACACACACCCTCTGTTTTTAAATGTAAGACGTTTTAACGGTTTAATTTACGAATGGAGATAATACGTGTGATGGTAAGTATGATATAGAATTATAGACGCAGTTCATCCTGATTAATGCTTACGTACCTATGCCCGCAAGAGCAACACTAGCAGATTTCGTCATTTCGGTCATAATGCATTTCAAGTGCGCTTCATTTACATATTTTAATCAAAAAAAGTGTGCTTCATATATATTTGGAAATTGGACAAGCGATGCGCAAATTGAAGTCAACATGTCTCGGCCTCCATAACTTTTCTTTAAGTTAATTCACTGGAGCGACTCTAAAACTAAATTAAGACAGAACACATTTGGCATTGAAGCATCGATTTCATTCATAGTTGTGCTGCGACTTTAGAATCAAAAAACAAAATTAATTGAACTAAATTACTTGCGGCCATGTTGGGAGTGCTTCAATGCGTACCACTATGGCTAGAAGCTCGCCTTGACGACCGGGTCCACGGCCGGCAAAGCCGGAATGAGCACAGGCGCTGGGACAAGGACAGGTGCGTCTACGGGGTCCTTCTCCATAGCCGCAATTTGGTCCATGGCACATTCGTACTAGATCCAATGTGGTGCAAGGGGGATCCGACTTCTCCAGCTCATCCTGCTTGTCTCAAAGCCGGAGATGAGGTGCAGCTCCTCCCACTACACCATGGGGTCGAGGTGGCTTAGAGTAGGGGAGAAATGGGATCGCGAGGCGCCGACGAGTGGATTGGGGTAGGGGGGAGATGGTGGGAGCCTTTTATACGCCGCAGTGGCCACCGTTAAGATGGTAGTTGAGGAGGCAACATGCGGCCATCAAGGCCGCACTTCTTGTTGAGAAATTTTGTCATGCTCACTCGCCTCTCGGTTGCTCACACGGTACGTCCCGCCTTGTTCACACACAAGTCAGGAGATGATGTCGCATGTCGTCCATCCAACGGGCCTCCACATGAATCCAATGGGCGGGCATGGCATTAATGGTCGGGTGGTTGCTGGAGACCGCACAACTTCAAAACATAGTCATGGCGCAAGGACGAAGAAGCTGAATCTTTCCTCGTGCTGTAGCGGTTGGGCTTTGGAGTGAGCTCCATAAGTTATGGTGATCCAGATCGCCATATTGGCAATTATTACGGTGATCAGGCCAATATGAAGATGATGCTAGAGTTCCTCCAACTAACATATATTCTGAATTTTAGCATGTCCAACAGAGTCTTTCTAGCTCTAGCTACTAAGTTCCCTTTCTAGCTCTAGCTACTAAGAGCAAGTCTAGAAGAGTCGCCATATGGATATTTGCCATAATGTATATCAAGTGTGTTGCATGTGCATTTGGAGGCTCCTGAGGCGAAGCGCAAAGTTAGAGTCAATATCTGCATCCATATCTTTTTTACTTTTCTGTTTTTTATCAAACCAATAGCCACCCACTTGATTGAAGGGATTAGAAGACTAATTTTAGTTAACATTGCATTATAAAGTTTGTACAAAGGGATAGTAGCGTCTGATGACTCACAAGTATAGGGGATCAATCGTAGTTCTTTCGATAAGTAAGAGTGTCGAACCCAACGACGAGCAGAAGAAAATGACAAGTGGTTTTCAGCAAGCACTGAAATAGTCGGTAACAAGTAGTTTGATAGTAAGATAATTTGTAACGAGCAAGTAACGGTAACGGTAAATAAAATGCAGCAAGGTAGCTCAATCCTTTTGTGGCAAAGGACAGGCCAAAACGGTCTCTTATGATAAGCAAAGCGTTCTTGAGGGTACACGGGAATTTCATCATATCACTTTCATCATTTGGTTTGATTCGTGTTCGCTACTTTGATAATTTGATATGTGGGTGGACCGGTGCTTAGGTGTTGTTCTTACTTGAACAAACCTCCTACTTATGATTAACCCCCTCGCAAGCATCCACAACTACGAGAAAAGTATTAAGATAAAATCTAACCATAGCATTAAACTTTTGGATCCAAATCGGTCCCTTACGGAATAGCGCATAAACTAGGGTTTAAGCTTCTGTCACTCTAGCAACCCATCATCTAATTACTACTCCACAATGCATTCCCTTAGGCCCAAATATGATGAAGTGCCATGTAGTCGACGTTCACATGACACCACTAAGGGAATCACAACATACATACCATCAAAATATCAAACACATATCAAGTTCACATGATTACTTGCAACATGACTTCTCCCATGACCTCAAGAACAAAAGTAACTATTCACAAATAATAATCATGCTCAAGATCAGAGGGGTATTAAATAGAATAATGGATCTGAACATATAATCGTCCACCAAATAAACCATATAGTAATCAACTACAAGATGTAATCAACACTACTAGTCACCCACAAGCACCAATCTAAGGTTTCGGTACAAAGATTGAACACAAGAGATGAAGTAGGGTTTGAGAGGAGATGATGCTGTTGAAGATGTTGATGGAGATGGCCCTCCCAAAGATGGGAGAGTTGTTGGTGATGACGATGACGATGATTTCCCCCTCCGGGAGGGAGGTTCCCCCGGCGGAATCGCTCCGCCGGAGGGCAAAAGTGCTCCTGCCCAAGTTCCGCCTCGAGACGGCGGCGTTTCGTACCGAAAGTCCTCTCCTTATTTTTTTCTTGGTCAAAAATGACTTATATACCAGAAGAGGGGCATCGGAGGTGAGCCGAGGAGGGCACAACCCACCAGGGCACGCCTGGGGGGCCTGGCGCGCCCAGGTGGGTTGTGCCCACCTGGTTGGCCTCCTCTGGTAGTTATTTGCTCCAATAATTCTTAAATAATTCATAAAAAATATCCGTGAAGTTTCAGCTTATTTGGAGTTATGCAGAATAGGTAGCTCTGACGTGCTTTTTCTGGTCCAGAATTCCAGCTGCCGGTATTCTCCCTCTTTGTGTAAACCTTGAAAATTATGAGAGAAAAGACATTAGAATTACTCCCAAAAGCATTATTATGCATAAAAATATTATAAATAACAGTAGGTAAACATGATGCAAAATGGACGTATCAACTCCCCCAAGCTTAGACCTCGCTTTTTCTCAAGCGAAAAACCGATATCAAAAAACATGTCCACATGCTTAGAGAGAGAGGTGTCGATAAAAACAAAATACGGACATAGAAGCATCATGTATTATATTATAACAACAACAAACTTTATCATAGAACTCTTATCACATAACTTTTGTCATAAACTTCTCATGAACAAGTAACAATTCATCACAAAAGCGAAGTATAAAGCATAAACTCTATTGAAAACCAACAAACTATGTTCTCAGTCAACTTTGCAACTACAATTCATCATCTTTTCAGGAAGGGTCACGTATCGGAGCCTTTAGGCAAGTCCACATACTCAACCATCATTTAATCTTCTAAGATTGCTAACACTCACGGCATACTCATGAACAAAAAGTTTCAACCGGACACATAGAAAGATAGTGGCTTATAGTTTCGCCTTCCAACTTATTCACCTCAAGGGTGATGTCAACAATAATAACTCATGCCCACCCATATTCAACTGGATATATGTGCCTAGATCTTTCCTCACCACATGATGCTTGCAAAAGATAAAATAAAAAGGAATAGAGAAGAATACTTTGACTCTTGCATAAAAGTAAATACATAAAGGTAAAAGATAGGCCCTTTGCAGAAGGAAGCATAGCTTGCCATGCACTTTTTGGTTGTATGCTCAATCTCTTAGTGCAAAAGAACGTCACGTTATATTTCCCCTTGTGATAGCAACCTTTATTATGCAGTCTGTCGCCTTTATTATTTTGCCATCACAAGTTCGTACAACGCTCAATTTTCTCTTACACTAAATGATCTAACACATTTAGAAGCAATTTTTATTGCCTTATTGCACCGATGACAACTTACTTGAAGGATCTTACTCAATCCATAGGTAGGTATGGTGGACTCTCGAAATGAGATTTGGGTTAAGGGTTTTGGATGCACAAGTAGTATCTCTACTTAGTGCGGAATTTTTGGCTAGAAAATATATTAAGCAAGCACCACATGTTAAAGGATCTATGACAATATAAATTCTATGTGAATATGAACAAACATAAATCATTACGTTGTCTTTCTTGTACAACGTCAACTATTTTGACACAAAATATTTAATGGGGGCTCACAATCATAAAAGATGTCCAAGATAGTGTATTTGCATGTGAATATTCTCTTCCCTGATTAATTCTTTCATGAGTTGCATCATTGACCAATGCTATGTTTGTCAATCTCCAATAAATTTTACCACTTATACTTTTTCTTATGTGATGTCATTACTTACCATAAGATTAGCATATGATCTTTTTCATTTATTTTCCTTTCTTTTTATTAAGACATAAAAGTAAATAATGCAAAACTCAAACTACTCTTTATTATATATCTCGCACATGATTACATCGATTGATAGATCACTAAGCAAACACTCAAAAAGAAAGGATCGAGCTAAAACTTTTATTCAACTAAATCAAAAGATAACTAAGGATCAAACTAAGATAAGTAAAGCAAAAGATAGTGATTGTGATACGATACCGGGGCACCTCCCCCAAGCTTAGCACAATCCAAGGGGAGTGCCCATACCCGATTCTCAAGTCTCCTTTGGTGATGAAGAAGGTGGTGGTGGTGATGAGGTAGTAGCGGTCTTATCTTCAGGTTTCCATAGCAAAGGCTTGCCATCATAAGAGGAGGAGTGAGTCTCGCGAGACCTGCAACTGGCAGCCAAACTCATACCTTTAAACCTTGCCTCATATTCAAAGACTTGGTTTTGGAGATCATAGATTTGGCTCTGCAGAAAGTTGATTTGCTCGTTAAAGGTGAAGACGATATCCTTCAAGGATTTGCCATCCACATTGAGATCACGGGTATAGTCCGCGATCATGAGGTGATTGGCATTGAGTCCACGTTCCACCATCCCCTTGCACTTGAAGACCTCCTGCTCCATAGCTTCGAGCCTGGCATCCATCGTCCCCGTCCCCTTGGGGTCCTGGACGTCGCGGATGTGGAGCACCCTCGAAGCGGCCATGGTGATCTAGATCTATCAGAAAACAGCAAGAAAGAAGAACAGAAGATTTCTCCGCGATACGGTGGTCAATAGGTTCTGGGGGTATATAAAGATTTTTTATCTTGGGAAACAAGCAAACGAGAGAAAAACGGAGTCCGGAAGGTACCCGAGGTGGGCACAACCCACCTGGGCGCGCCCTGGTGTCTTGTGCCCATCAGGGTTACCTTCCTGGTTGTTTCTTATTTTCCTAATTTTTGTTATATTCCAAAACTGACAAAAAATAATTTTGCGGATTTTTCGGAGTCCGTTTACTTACCGTATCACGTACCTCCTCTTTTTTCACGATTTTGGAGCGTTCTGGAAGGTTTCTTTTATGTGTTCCTCCGATGTCATGGTTTGAATAATATTGCTTTCAGCATTAATAGGCGTACCTGAGATATAGTGTTTAATTCTTTGGCCATTGACAACCTTCGGGTTAGTGCCTTCGACATTATTTATTTTGATAGCTCCAGAACGATAAACTTCTTCGATAACATAAGGTCCTTCCCATTTGGAGAGAAGCTTCCCTGCAAAGAATCTGAAACGAGAGTTGTACAAACGGACATATTCACCCACTTTGAAGTCACGCTTTTAGATTCTTTTATCATGCCATCTTTTAACTTTTTCTTTAAACAACTTGGCATTTTCATAAGCTTGGGTTCTCCATTCATCTAGTGAGCTAATATTAAATAACCTCTTTTCACCGGCAAGTTTGAAGTCATAGTTAAGTTCTTTGATTGCCCAATATGCTTTATGTTCTAACTCAAGAGGCAAATGACAAGCTTTCCCATATACCATTTTATAATGAGACATACCCATAGGATTTTTATAAGCTGTTCTATAAGCCCAAAGTGCATCATCTAATTTCTTAGACCAATTCTTTCGGGACCTATTAACAGTTTTTTGTAGAATTAATTTTATTTCTCTATTGCTAAGTTCAACTTGACCACTAGATTGAGGATGATAGGGTGATGCAATTCTATGGTTAACATCATACTTAGCAAGCATTTTACGGAAGGCACCATGAATAAAGTGTGAACCACCATCAGTCATTATGTATCTAGGGACTCCAAACCTTGGGAAACTAACTTCCTTAAGCATTTTAATGGAGGTGTTGTGATCAGCACTACTAGTTGAAAGAGCTTCTACCCACTTAGTAACATAATCAACAGCAACCAAAATATGTGTATACCCATTAGAGGAAGGAAAAGGTCCCATATAATCAAAACCCCAAACATCAAATGGTTCAACTGCAAGAGAATAATTCATAGGCATTTCCTGACGCTTACCAATATTACCTATTCTTTGACACTCATCACAAGATAAAACAAACTTACGGGAATTCTTGAAGAGAGTAGGCCAATAAAAACCAGATTGCAATACCTTGCGAACTGTTCTATCTCCCGCATGATGTCCTCCATAAGCTTCGGAGTGACATTTTCGTAGGATTTGTTCCTGTTCATGCTCAGGTACACAACGTCTAATAATACCATCTACTCCTTCCTTATAAAGATGTGGGTCATCCCAAAAGTAATGTCTTAAATCGTAGAAGAATTTTTTCTTTTGTTGGTATGTGAAACTAGGTGGTATATGTTTTGCAATAATGTAATTAGCATAGTCAGCATACCAAGGGATGTTATGAGAAACATTTATTGCAGCTAGTTGCTCATCAGGAAAGCTATCATTAATAGGTTGTGGGTCATCAATAATATTTTCTAACCTAGACAAGTTATCAGCTACGGGGTTCTCAGCTCCTTTTCTATCAGTGATATGTAAATCAAATTCTTGTAATAGGAGAACCCATCTAATGAGTATAGGTTTAGCATCTTTCTTTTCCATAAGATATTTTATAGCAGCATGATCAGTGTGAACAGTAACTTTAGAATCTACAATGTAGGATCTGAATTTGTCACAAGCAAACACAACTGCTAAAAATTCTTTTTCAGTAGTAGCATAGTTTCGTTGAGCACTGTCTAGAGTTTTACTAGCATAATGGATAACATTTAGTTTCTTATCAACTCTTTGTCCTAGAACAACACCAACAGTATAATCACTAGCATCACACATAATTTCAAAATGCAAGTTCCAATCAGGTGGTTGAACAATAGGTGCAGAAGTTAAGGCTTTCTTAAGTGTTCCAAAGGCTTCTACACAATCCTCATCAAAAACAAATGGAACATCCTTTTGTAAAAGATTTGTAAGAGGCCTAGAAATTTTAGAGAAGTCTTTAATAAACCTCCTATAAAAACCAGCATGACCGAGAAAACTACGAATACCTTTGATATCTTTAGGACATGACATTTTCTCAATTGCATCAACTTTAGCTTTATCCACCTCAATACCTCGTTCAGAAATTTTATGCCCCAAGATAATACCTTCATTAACCATAAAGTGGCACTTCTCCCAATTCAAGACAAGATTAGTTTGCTCATATCTCTGCAAAACTCGATCAAGGTTGCTTAAGCAATCATCAAAAGAAGTTCCGTAAATAGAAAAGTCATCCATGAAAACCTCAACAATCTTTTCACAAAAATCAGAGAATATAGCAGTCATACATTTTTGAAAGGTAGCAGGTGCAATGCATAAACCAAAAGGCATACATCTATAAGCATAAGTTCCAAAAGGACAAGTAAAGGTGGTGTTCTCTTGATCAAGTTGTGAATCAGGTATTTGAGAGAAACCAGAATATCCATCAAGGAAGCAAAAGTGTGTATGCTTTGATAATCTTTCTAGCATTTGATCAATAAAAGGCAAAGGGTAATGATATTTTCTAGTTACTTTATTTAATTTTCTAAAATCAATCACCATTCTATAGCCAGTGACAATTCTTTGTGGAATGAGTTCATTTTTGTCATTAGGAATAACGGTAATACCTCCCTTCTTAGGGACACAATGAACAGGACTTACCCATCTACTATCAGCTATAGGATAGATTATACCTGCTTCCAGAAGTTTTAATATTTCAGTTCTTACCACTTCTTTCATCTTAAAATTCAAAGGTCATTGATGATCAACAACGAGTTTAGCATCAGGTTCCATATTAATCTTGTGCTGACATAGAGTGGGACTAATTCCCTTAAGATCATCGAGAGTATATCCAATAGTAGCTCGGTGCTTCTTCAAAATTTTCAATAATCTTTCTTCTTCATGCTCTGAAAGGTTAGCACTAATAATAACATGATATATCTTTTTCTCATCAAGATAAGCATATTTCAAAGTGTCTGGCAATTGTTTCAGTTCAAACACAGGATCACCTTTAGGCGGAGGAGGTCCTCCTAGAGTTTCAATAGGCAAATTATGTTTAAGCAGAGGTCGTTGTTTAAAGAAAATTTTATCTATCTCATTTCTTTCATGCATTTGCATATCATTTTCATGGTCTAGCAAATATTGTTCTAGTGGATCAGTAGGAGGCACGGCAATAGAAGTAAGGCCAATTATTTCATCCTTATTAGGTAATTCTTTCTTATGAGGTTGCCTATTGAACTTGGAAAAATTAAATTCATGAGACTCATCACCAAAGCGAACACTGACAGTTTGTTTAAGACAATCTATAGTAGCATTGACAGTGTTCAAGAAAGGTCTACCAAAGATAATGGGACAAAAGTCATCTTGTGGGGAACCAAGAACTAGAAAATCAGTAGGGTATTTTATTTTCCCACACAAGACTTCAACATCTCTAACAATCCCAAGTCGTGTGATGGTGTCTCTATTGGCAAGTTTAATAGTAACATCTATGTCTTCTATTTCAGCGGGTGCTATGTCATTCATAATTTCTTGGTATAAGGTAAAAGGAATAGCACTGATACGTCTCCAACGTATCTATAATTTTTTATTGTTCCATGCTATTATATTATCTGTTTTGGATGTTTTATATGCATTAATATGCTATTTTATATTATTTTTGGGACTAACCTATTAACCTAGAGCCCAGTGCCAGTTTCTGTTTTTCCTTGTTTTTGAGCCTCGCAGAAAAGGAATACCAAACGGAGTCCAAACGGAATAAAACTTCACGATGATTTTTCTTGGACCAGAAGACACCCAGGGGACTTGGAGTCCAAGTCAGAAGAGCCACGAGGCGGCGACAAGGGTGGAGGGCGCGCTCTAGGGAGGGGGGGCACCCCCTACCTTGTGGGCCCCTCGGTGACTCCCTGACCTAGATCTTCCTCCTATATATTCACAAATATTCCAGAACCACCAGAGGCATCCACGAAAACACTTTTCCACGGCCGCAACCTTCTGTTCCCGTGAGATCCCATCTTGGGGCCTTTTTCGGCATCCTGCCGGAGGGAAAATCGATCACGGAGGGCTTCTACATCAACTCCATTGCCCTTCCGATGGTGCGTGAGTACTTTACCTCAGACCTACGGGTCCATAGCTAGTAGCTAGATGGCTTCTTCTCTCTCTTTGATTCTCAATACAATGTTCTCCTTGATGTTCTTGGAGATCTATCTGATGTAATCTTCTTTTGCGGTGTGTTTGTCGAGATCCGATGAATTGTGGATTTATGATCAGCTTATCTATGAATATTATTTGAATCTTCTCTGAATTCTTTTATGCATGATTTAATATCTTTGTATTTCTCTTCGAATTATCGGTTTGGTTTGGCCAACTAGATTGGTTTTCTTGCAATGGGAGAGGTGCTTAGGTTTGGGTTCAATCTTGCGTGATTTCACCCGGTGACAAAGTAGGGGTAGCGAGACACGTATTGCATTGTTGCCATGGAGGATAAAAAGATGGGGTTTTCATCATATTGCTTGAGTTAATTCCTCTACATCATGTCATCTTACTTAAGGCGTTACTCCATTCTTTATGAACTTAATACTCTAGATGCATGCTGGATAGCGGTCGATGTGTGGAGTAATAGTAGTAGATGCAGGCAGGAGTCGGTCTACTTGACACGGTCGTGATGCCTATATGCATAATCATTGCCTTGGATATCGTCATAACTTTGCGCTTTTTTATCAATTGCTCGACAGTAATTTGTTCACCCACGGTATTATTTGCCTTCATGAGAGAAGCCTCTAGTGAAACCTATGGCCCCCGGGTCTATTTTCCATCATATTACTTTCCGATCTACTATTTTGCAATCTTTTATTTTCAGATCTATATACCAAAAAACCCGAAAATATTTTATCTTTTGTTTATCTATCTCTATCAGATCTCACCTTTGCAAGTGACCGTGAAGGGATTGACAACCCCTTTATCGCGTTGGGTGCAAGTGTTTGATTGTTTGTGCAGGTGTTCGTGATTTGTGCGTTCTTCTCCTACTGGATTGATACCTTGGTTCTTAACTGAGGGAAATACTTACCTCTACTATGCTGCATCACCCTTTCCTCTTCAAGGGAAAAACCAATGCAAGCTCAAGAAGTAGCAGGAAGAATTTCTGGCGCCGTTGCCGGGGAGATCTACGCCAAGTCAAGACATACCAAGTACCCATCATAAACTCTCATCTCTTGCATTACATTATTCGCCATTTGCCTCTCGTTTTCCTCTCCCCAACTTCTAAAATGATTTTTGAAAAGATTTTGCCTTTTATTCGCCCTTCTTCCGTTCGTCTTTTTGTTTGCTTTTTGTTTGCTTGTGTTACCATGTGCCTTCTTTTTTGCTTGCATCTTCGCTTGCTAAAAGTTTATGGATCCTCATCCACTTGCTAATCTTTTTAAGAGATCCAATTATGATGAACCAACTTCTAGTGATTTGAGTGCACTAGATTATCTTTATGAAGTATTGCTTGAAATTCGTGAATCTGAAAATTGTGATGAAGTGTTAAAAGAAGAAATCTATGAAGTGATTCACGATAGCTCCTTGGATGAAAAGCATGATTGCAATGGTTCTACTATAAATTCTATTAATGTCAGTTGTGCTAATGATATGCAAAACCCTAAGCTTGGGGATGCTAGTTTTGCTAGGTCCACTACTTGTTGCAATGATCATGATTGGGGTGATTTTTCTTATGATCTTGAAATTTTATTTAAGCCTCATGATGAATATGTTTGCAATAATATTGAATGTGGGTTTGGAAGAGTGTCAACTCTAGGTAATAATGATCGCACTACTTTGGAGTATGATCAATCTTATGATTTTTTTGATAAAAGTGGGCTTGGAGAGGTCATGACTTTATTTAATGATAATCCCACTATTTTAGAAGAGTGTCAACTTTGCATGCATGTGGATCATGAAGAGAATATTTTATGTGATAGTTATATTGTTGAATTTGAATATGATCCCACATGTAATTATTATGAGAGAGAGAAATATTGTGGTAGAAACTTTCATGTTACTAAATTACCTCTCGTTATGTTGAGATTGCTATTGTTTCTTTCTTCTTCCATGCATATGCTAGATCTTGCTTGCCTTGCTAATTTGTTTTCCTATAAAATTCCTATGCATAGGAAGCATGTTAGACTTAGATTTTTTTGTCACATGTTTTATGATGCTCTCTTTGTGTTTCAATTATTATCTTTCATGTGAGCATCATCGAAATCTTTATGCCGAGCTAAGGGCATTAAACAATAGCGCTTGTTGGGAGGCAACCCAATTTTATTTTTGTTATTGCTTTTTGGTTCTGTTTTTCCATAAATTTTTCATCTAGCCTCTAGTTAGATGTGTTTTGGTGTTTTAATTATTGTTTGTGCCAAGTAAGACCTTTGGGATGGCTTACGGTGATAGTTGATTTGATCTTGCTGAAAAACAGAAACTTTTGCGTCCAGTCATAGAAATTTAATAATTCACTGGAGCGAAGAAACCCTTAATTTTTTACAAAGGATTTATATACAAATTTCCTCTGTTGTCCTAATTTTTCAGAATTTTTGGAGTTACATAAGTATTAGAACAATTCAGATCTTAGCAGTCTGTTCTGTTTTTGACAGATTCTGTTTTCTTTGTGTTGTTTGCTTATTTTGATGAATCTATGGGTAGTATCGGGGCGTATGAACCATGGAGAAGTTGGAATACAGTATATATTACACCAATATAAATAAATAATGAGTTCACAACAGTACCAAAAGTGGTGATTTTATTTTCTTGTACTAACGGATCTCACGAGTTTTCTGTTGAGTTTTGTGTTGTGAAGTTTTCAAGTTTTGGGTAAAGATTTGATGGACTATGGAATAAGGAGTGGCAAGAGCCTAAGCTTGGGGATGACCAAGGCACCCCAAGGTAATATTCAAGGACAACCAATAGCCTAAGCTTGGGGATGCCTCGGAAGGCATCCCCTCTTTCGTCTTTGTCTATCGGTAAATTTACTTGAGGCTATATTTTTATTCACCACATGATATGTGTTTTGCTTGGAGCGTCTTCTATGATATGAGTCTTTGCTTTTTAGTTTGCCACAATCATCCTTGCTGTACACACCTTTTGAGAGGGACACGCATGAATCGTGATTTATTAGAATACTCTATGTGCTTCACTTATATCTTTTGAGCTAGGCAATTTTGCTCTTGTGCTTCACTTATATCTTTTTAGAGCACGGCGGTGGTTTTATTTTATAGAAATAGTTGAACTCTCATGCTTCACTTATATTATTTTGAGAGTCTTTCTAAACAGCATGGTAATTTGCTTTGGTTATACATTTAGTCCTAATATGATAGGCATCCAAGAGGGATATAATAAAAACTTTCATATAAAGTGCATTGAATACTATGTGAAGTTTGATTCCCTATGATTGTTTTGAGATATAAAGATGGTGATATTGGAGTCATGCTAGTGAGTAATTGTGGATTGTATAAATACTTGTGTTAAAGTTTGTGATTCCCGTAGCATGCACGTATGGTGAACCGTTATGTAACGAAGTTGGAGCATGAGGTATTTATTGATTGTCTTCCTTATGAGTGGTGGTCGGGGACGAGCGATGGTCTTTTCCTACCAATCTATCCCCCTAGGAGCAAGCGCGTAGTACTTCATTTCGATGACTAATAGATTTTTGCAATAAGTATGTGAGTTCTTTATGACTAATGTTGAGTCCATGGATTATACGCACTCTCACCCTTCCACCTTTGCTAGCCTCTCTAGTACCACGCAACTTTCGCCGGTGCCATACACCTACCTTTTACCTTCCTCAAAACAACCACCATACCTACCTATTATGGCATTTCCATAGCCATTCCGAGATATATTGCCATGCAACTTTCCACCGTTCTGTTTTATTATGACACACTCCATCATTGTCATATTGCTTTGCATGATCATGTAGTTGACATAGTATTTGTGGCAAAGCCACCATTCATAATTTTTATACATGTCACTCTTGAGTCCTTGCACATCCCAGTACACTGCCGGAGGCATTCATATAGAGTCATATTTTGTTCTAAGTATCGAGTTGTAATTCTTGAGTTGTAAGTAAATAAAAGTGTGATGATCTTCATTATTAGAGCATTGTCCCATGTGAGGAAAAAAATAAAAGAGGCCAACGAAGCCCACAAATAAAAAAAAAGGTCAAAGAAGCCCACCAAAAAAAATGAGAGAAAAGAGAGAAGGGGCAATGTTACTATCCTTTTTCCACACTTGTGCTTCAAACTAGCACCATGATCTTCATGATAGAGAGTCTCCTATGTTGTCACTTTCATATACTAGTGGGAATTTTTCATTATAGAACTTGGCTTGTATATTCCAACGATGGGCTTCCTCAAATTGCCCTAGGTCTTCATGAGCAAGCAAGTTGGATGCACACCCACTTTGTTTCTTTTTGAGCTTTCATAAACTTATAGCTATAGTGCATCCGTTGCATGGCAATCCCTACTCACTCACATTGATATCTATTGATGGGCATCTCCATAGCCCGTCGATACGCCTAGTTGATGTGAGACTATGTCGTTCTTTTTGTCTTCTCCACAACCACCATATTCTATTCCACCTATAGTGCTTTGTCCATGGCTCACGCTCATGTATTGCGTGAAAGTTGAAAAGGTTTGAGAACATCAAAAGTATGAAACAATTGCTTGGCTTGTCATCGGGGTTGTGCTTGATTTGAGTACTTTGTGTGACGAAGATGGAGCATAGCCAGACTATATGATTTTGTAGGGATAACTTTCTTTGGCCATGTTATTTTGAGAAGACATGATTGCTTTATTAGTATGCTTGAAGTATTATTGTTTTTATGTCAATATTAAACTTTTGTTTTGAATCTTATGGACCTGAACATTCATGCCACAACAAAGAAAATTACATGGATAAGTATGTTAGGTAGCATTCCACATCAAAAATTCTATTTTTACCATTTACCTACTTGAGGACGAGCAGGAATTAAGCTTGGGGATGCTTGATACGTCTCCAACGTATCTATAATTTTTGATTGTTCCATGCTACTCCTATATATGCATTAATATGCTATTTTATATTATTTTTGGGACTAACCTATTAACCTAGAGCCCAGTGCCAGTTTCTGTTTTTTCCTTGTTTTCGAGCCTCGCAGAAAAGGAATAGAAAACGGAGTCCAAACGGAATAAAACTTCACGATGATTTTTCTTGGACCAGAAGACACCCAGGGGACTTGGAGTCCAAGTCAGAAGAGCCACGAGGTGGCGACAAGGGTGGAGGACGCGCCCTAGGGGGGGTGCCCCCCTACCTTGTGGGCCTCTCGGTGACTCCCTGACCTAGATCTTCCTCCTATATATTCACAAATTTTCCAGAACCACCAGAGGCATCCACGAAAACATTTTTCTACCACCGCAACCTTCTGTTCCCGTGAGATCTCATCTTGGGTCCTTTTCCGGCATCCTGCCAGAGGGGGAATCGATCACGAAGGGCTTCTACATCAACTCCATTGCCCTTCCGATGATGCGTGAGTAGTTTACCTCAGACCTACGGGTCCATAGCTAGTAGCTAGATGGCTTCTTCTCTCTCTTTGATTCTCAATACAACGTTCTCCTTGATGTTCTTGGAGATCTATCCGATGTAATCTTCTTTTGCGGTGTGTTTGTCGAGATCCGATGAATTGTGGATTTATGATCAACTTATCTATGAATATTATTTGAATCTTATCTGAATTCTTTTATGCATGATTTAATATCTTTGTATTTCTCTTCGAATTATCAGTTTGGTTTGGCCAACTAGATTGGTTTTTCTTGCAATGGGAGAGGTGCTTAGCCTTGGGTTCAATCTTGCGTGATTTCACCTAGTGACAAAGTAGGGGTAGCGAGACACGTATTGCATTGTTGCCATCGAGGATAAAAAGATGGGGTTTTCATCACATTGCTTAAGTTAATTCCTCTACATCATGTCATCTTACTTAAGGCGTTATTCCGTTCTTTATGAACTTAATACTCTAGATGCATGCTGGATAGCGGTCGATGTGTGGAGTAATAGTAGTAGATGCAGGCAGGAGTCGATCTACTTGACACGGACATGATGCCTATATGCATAATCATTGCCTTGGATATCTTCATAACTTTGCGCTTTTCTATCAATTACTCGACAGTAATTTGTTCACCCACCGTATTATTTGCCTTCATGAGAGAAGCCTCTGGTGAAACCTATGGCCCCCGGGTCTATTTTCCATCATATTACTGTTCGATCTACTAGTTTGCAATCTTTTATTTTTAGATCTATATACCAAAAAACCCAAAAATATTTTATCTTTTGTTTATCTATCTCTATCAGATCTCACCTTTGCAAGTGACCGTGAAGGGATTGACAACCCATTTAACGCGTTGGGTGCAAGTGTTTGATTGTTTGTGCAGGTGTTGGTGATTTGTGCGTTCTTCTCCTACTGGGTTGATACCTTGGTTCTTAACTTAGGGAAATACTTACCTCTACTGTGCGGCATCACCCTTTCCTCTTCAAGGGAAAAACCAACGCAAGCTCAAGAAGTAGCAAGCACTAACGCAAGCACCTAAGTCACATAAACCATTATAACAGTGATCTCCTATTTTGACTAAGACAACAAGCATGCGAACAATAGGTCTATGTTTATCTTTTTCATCGGGTTGAGCAATTCTAGCAGCTTCATCACAGAAGTAAATAACATGCCCATCAATATTTTCTACCAAGAGATCCTTAACCATAGCAACACTAGGTTCTACTTTAATTTGTTCAGCAGGTTTAGGCGCTCTAATATTACTTTTATTGACCACAGTTGAAACCTTAGCATGTTCCTTTATCCTAACAGGGAGAGGTGGGTTTTCAATATAAGCAGTAGGAACAACTGGGTCAACATTGTAAATAATAGTTTCATCTTTAACCACAACCGATTCTTTAATTTCTTCTTTAATAGGTGGATGATATTTAAACCACTTCTCCTTGGGGAGATCAACATGAGTAGCAAATGATTCACAGAAGGAGGCTACTATCTCAGAGTCAAGTCCATATTTAGTGCTAAACTTGTGAAAAACATCGGTATTCATAAAAGATTTAACGCCATCAAACTTAAGCTTAAGACCTGACTCTTTACTTCGTTGAGTTCCCAATCTTCAGAATTGCGTTTAATTCTTTCTAACAGGTCCCACCTGAATTCAATAGTCTTCTTCATAAAAGAACCAGTATAAGAAGTATCGACCATGGATTGATCATCACGAGAAAGCCGAGTATAAAAATTCTGAATGATAATTTCTCTAGAGAGCTCATGATTGGGGCATGAATATAACATTGACTTAAGACTCCCCCAAGCTAGAGAGATACTTTCTCCTTCACGAAGCCAAAAGTTATATATATAATTCCGATCACGACGAACTAGATGCATAGGATAATTTTTTTGGTGAAATTCCAATTTCAATCGATTCCAGTTCCAAGATCCAATATCATCGCATAGCCTATACCATGCCAATGCTTTTCTCTTCAAAGATAAACGGAAAACCTTCTTCTTAGCTTCATCTCCGGGTAAACCTGCAAGCTTAAATAATCCACAAATTTCATCTACATATGTCAAGTGCATATCAGGATGTTCAGTTCCATCTCCTGCATAAGGATTAGCTAGCAGTTGTTCTATCATACCCGAAGGAATTTCATAACCAATATTTTCAGTAGGTGCAGTAGGTTGAGGGATAACTAATTGTGGTTCCGGTCGAGGTGAAGATACCCCGAACAAACCCCTCAAAGGATTGTTCTCCATAGTAACAAGTGACAATAAATTTCAGCACGTAGTAATAATTTTTCCTTACCAATTTCCACTTACCAAGAGCGCTTCACTCCCCGGAAACGGCGCCAGAAAAGAGCCTTGATGACCCACAAGTATAGGGGATCAATCGTAGTCATTTCTATAAGTAAGAGTGTCAAACCCAACGACGAGCAGAAGGAAATGACAAGTGGTTTTCAGCAAGGTATTTTCTGCAAGCACTGAAATAGTCAGTAACAAATAGTTTGATAGCAAGATAATTTGTAACGAGCAAGTAACAGTAACGGTAAATAAAATGCAGCAAGGTAGCCCAATCCTTTTGTGGCAAAGGACAGGCCAAAACAGTCTCTTATGATAAGCAAAGCGTTCTTGAGGGTACACGAAAATTTCATCATGTTGGTATGATTCGTGTTCGCTACTTTGATAATTTGATATGTGGGTGGACCGGTGCTTAGGTGCTGTTCTTACTTGAACAAACCTCCTACTTATGATTAAACCCCTCGCAAGCATCCGCAACTATGAGAAAAGTATTAAGATAAAATCTAACCATAGCATTAAACTTTTGGATCCAAATCGGTCCCTTACGGAATAGCGCGTAAACTAGGGTTTAAGCTTCTATCACTCTAGCAACCCATCATCTAATTACTACTCCACAATGCATTCCCTTAGGCCCAAATATGGTGAAGTGCCATGTAGTCGACGTTCACATGGCACCACTAAGGGAATCACAACATACATACCATCAAAATATCGAACACATATCAAGTTCACATGATTACTTGCAACATGACTTCTCCCGTGACCTCAAGAACAAAAGTAACTACTCACAAATAATAATCATGCTCAAGAATAGAGGGGTATTAAATAGAATAATGGATCTGAACATATAATCGTCCACCAAATAAACCATATAGTAATCAACTACAAGATGTAATCAACACTACTAGTCACCCACAAGCACCAATCTAAGGTTCTGGTACAAAGATTGACCACAAGAGATGAACTAGGGTTTGAGAGGAGATGGTGATGGAGATGGCCCTCCCAAAGATGGGAGAGTTGTTGGTGATGACGATGGCGATGATTTCCCCCTCCGGGAGGGAAGTTCCCCTGGCGGAATCGCTCCGCCGGAGAGCAAAAGTGCTCCTGCCCAAGTTCCGCCTCGAGACGGTGGCGCTTCGTCCCGAAAGTACTCTCCTGATTTTTTCTAGGTCAAAATGACTTATATACCAGAAGAGGGGCACCGGAGGTGGGCCGAGGAGGGCACAACCCACCAGGGTGCGCCTGGGGGGCCTGGCACGCCCTGGTGGGTTGTGCCCACCTGGTGGGCCTCCTTTGGTCGTTATTTGCTCCAATAATTCTTAAATAATCCATAAAAAATCACTGTGAAGTTTCAGCTTATTTGGAGTTGTGCAGAATAGGTAGCTCTGATGTGCTTTTTCTGGTCCAGAATTCCAGCTGCCGGTATTCTCCCTCTTTTTGTAAACCTTGCAAATTATGAGAGAAAAGGCATTAGAATTACTCCCAAAAGCATTATTATGCATAAAAATATTATAAATAACAGTAGGTAAACATGATGCAAAATGGACGTATCAGCGTCGATTAGCGACATTTTCATATTTCTAGGTTTAAAATTTGCCGCATTTTAGTGACTATAGCATCATTTTGAGCCCCACCATGCTTATGTGGAATGCTACGCACGGGGCACATGCATATGTGATGAGCCGACTCAACTTCTAAATGCAAAGGTGTGATGGTCCGGCGACCTTGTCCTCCTCCCAATCATGTATGCCGATGTGTAGGTCAGGGACAACTTTTTCAAAGGGGAGGGGGCAAGGCCTAATAGTGTGCGATTCGTGTCGGTGAATTTCACCATCTCCATGTTGAATTGGAGCCATATGATGCGTTCTCTGTTCACCGCCAAGTATGTATGTTTCTCCTCATAATAGAGCCATGTGACATGGTCCCTCCCAACCGCCAACATATGTTTGGTGGCGGTCTCTTTGAAGTTTACGCTGGGACAAACAACTGAGGCTCAGGCCTTGTGGCGATTATCCCATGCCTCCTTAATAGTGAGGCAATGGGGAGCAAGTTGTGGATGATATGAGCTGTGTGGGCAAGCTCTCGCCTGAACATGTGGGTCTGCACGTAGCCATGTTGGAAATCACACTCAATGGAGAGTGTTTTAGGATCCAAATCCAGTCACTCGTTGAGGGTGGGATCCTCCTTTGCTTCCTCCAGTGTGTAAAGGTGATCCTCCTCCTCCTTCTTGGTGATTAGGGTGATCTCCTCATCCTTCGCCACCTCATTCAGGATCCGCTACTCCACCTCCTTCAAGAGAGGCACTATGTATGGTCATGGAGGAGCCGGCATGACGACGATGAGGGAAGTGAAGGTTGTGGGCGACGGGATACGAGCTATCCAAACGTGTTGATGAGGGGGGTTGAAGGTTGTGGGCGGTGTGAGAACTAGAGATTTGAGCTATTCGGTAATGGCGGCGACCTTTTTATAGTCTCGGGTGGTGAAAAAATGTGGTGGGAAACATAGCGGGAATGGCCAAGAGAACTTGACATCTGGTCAACTTTCATTAATTGGCACTTCCCGATGCCATTATAGTTACACTGCCATTCACTACGGCTTCGGTCATCGGCTTCCCTATCATCAGTTCACCAACTTCCTTGACCTTCTGGCCTTGGGAAACGTTAGCCCCCGGGGTGAGAAGAATGCCATTGAAGATGTGTTAGTTCCTCTCATTCCACAAGTTCCAAAAGGTCAAGGAAGGGAATTTCTTAAACTCCTTAGGCCTTGTACAATGCAAGACGCTTAGGAGAGATGCTTAGAGAAATAAACCAGTATTTCTTGAAGCACCGATGCTTATTTGTAGAGGGTAGACGCATAATCAAGCGTCTCTCATGTAGAAATAGGCACTGGTGCTTCAGAAAAAACTAGTTTAGTTTTTTAAGCATCTCCTTAAGCACCTAGCATTATACAAGGCCTTAGAAAGCATACCCTCCCAGCAGTCAGAGATGGGCCCAAGGTTTGAAAGAGTTAATGTGGTTTTTTATTTTGGCCAGTCCATGACCTAATGTGCCTCCTTGGTGCACGGGGATTTTCTCTTCCTGTGTTGTTCTACGATGACATTCTCCTCCTAACAGTGTTGCATAAATCAGTGAGTTTGGCGGTAGTCTGGACCTCCGGTTAGGACTTTTTCTCGTAGGTTTTGGTCTTAGTCATTAAGAATTTGCCAGACTCGTAGTGTGGCTTCTCCAAAACTTGAGGAGACAATGAATAAATTTGCCCTAAATTCCCCTTTGTCGTGGTGGGCCCAAGGAAGATGCCACGGGGTCGCTAAAGAGAGGGATAGGCAAGAGGCATTCGGTGGCCTCCAGAAGCGAGGTTGGTACGAGCGAGTGCGAGACACAAGACATACCCAGGTTCGGGGATCTCCGGAGAGATAATACCCCTAGTCCTGCCGAGTGTGGTTTATATGTGGATGGTACAGGCTTGCTCCTAGAGATGTTTCGGGGAGGAAGGAAGGCAGGCCAGTGCATAGGCTGCTCCTTCTCCGTGTGGTGGATGTGAGTGTATCTGTGTGGTTCTTCTCTGATCACCCCATGCATGGAGGCCTCCTAGGGGGTTTTATAGACCAACGCCCTAGGGTTACAATGGTAAAGTTACATGGGCATGGGGCCGGGTTGTCAGTGACTTGGAGCCGGCAGCGAGGCGCCGGGTTCACAGGGTCCGTCGGGTGCGCGTCTCGCTGGGTCCGTCGGGTGCGGGCCGTACTGGGCCTGCCGGGCGCGGGTACGGCCGGCTGCTGGGTACTGTAGGCACGCCATGTTGGTCGTCGGGGGACGGTTGCGCCGTCTTAATATAGGGTCGCGCCTCCAAGACGCCGCCCGCCCCAGGCGGGGGCTTGGTCGGCACGGCAGCCACGCCCGCCAGGCCGGTGTAAAGGGGGGCGCACTGTAGCCATGTTGGTTTGTCGATGGAGGTTTGACTTGCGGGAACCGGCCGGCATGCACCAGCCGGGTTGGCCGGGTTGCGGGACTTAGCCGGGTTGCGGAACCCGCCCAAGGGCAAGCCGGATTGTGGGGCGTTGCTAGCCCCGATGTTTTCGAAAGGGATCCGGGTTCCGTTGCCTGCCCGGGGTCCATCCGCCCGACAGTAGTCCCCGAAGCTGTGAAGGCTCGCCGGCTTCAAGCAGGGGGGCCTTTGCAGTTTCACTCCCTGAGAAGGCGGCTGATGTTGGTGTAGCTTGCGACCGCCGAGTCCGGCAACACCCACTGTGTGCCGGCTTCCGGAAGCAGGATCGCGGCACCCTGGCATGGGCGGGAAACCAAGGAGTCCGCCAAATCTTGAAGGGGAAGGGACGCGCCTCCCACGGCCCGATGCGAGCGCCACATGGCGAATAGTAGCCGGAGAGGCCCTGCTAGGCCACGCGCGCGATGGGATGTTACAGCGGGCTGGGGCCTGCCATGCCGCGCCCTCGGCCCCCGCGCGGGGATTTATTGTGGCTGCCGCAGACGGTTGCACTTCTCGACGCAGTTAATTCATGGGGGAATCATGCCCACACAATGCGGGGAAGTGGAAAAGCGGGCGCAATCGATCCCACTTCCCCAAGTTCGGCCGTGGTTATAAAACCGGGGGGGGGGGGGGCGGCGGAAACGCTCACGCACGCATCCCTCGCCTCGTCCTTCTTCTCTCCACCCAGTCTCTCGAGCTCGCCGCCCACCGGAAAGCCATGCGCTACCCGAATCGCCCGCCGGCCGCGCTAACTCCTTCTTGCCGCCGCACTTCGCACCCTCGCCGAGTCCCACAGATGGGGCCGTCGAAGGGCTCGTGGGAGGGATCGATCGTCACCGACGCCGATATCCAGCGTCTCCGCGAGACCCGGCGACTGCTGCCGGCAGTGGATATCGTCGCACGCGCGCCCTGGGTGGAGGTGGAGCCACAGCCGTAGAACGACGAGCACGTGGTCTTGTACAACCACTTCCAGCGCGGGCTTGGCCTTCCCGCGGGCGCTTTCTTCCACAACTTCCTCTCCTTCTTCTGGCTGCAGCCGCACCATCTTGGTGCGGACGCCGTGCTGCAGCTCTCGGGCTTCGTCACCCTCTGCGAGGGCTACCTGGGGGTGGAGCCAGACATGGAGCTCTGGAGCCATCTCTTCTTCCTCAAGCAGCAGGGGCCGGAGGCCGGGGCCATGTCCAACTGCGGGGCTGCCATCGTTTTGGTTCGGCCAAACGGGGTGTTCCCCAAGATGCCCATCGAGGATTCTGCCAAGAAGTGGCAGAATACCTTCTTCTACATGCGCAACATCGGCGGAGGAGCCGATGCCATCAACCTGCCCCCGTCCTTCAATGAGCTGCCACTCGCCAAGAAGAACTGGGGCCACATGCCCAAGAATCCGCCACAAGGGATGCAGAACCTATGCGACCGGATCCGGGAGATGACGGCGCGGGAGGCGCTCAAGGGGACGGATCTCGTCACCGCCTTCATCACTCTCCGGGTTCTTCCGCTGCAGCGCCGGGCACACATCATCGGCCTGATGGGCGACCGCCGGGATCCTACCCGGATGTCGTCCGGGAGGCTGCCGCTGGAGCAGGTGGCCGACCGGGTGAACACCATCTCCAAGGCCGGGTTGGCCCCTGACTGGCGCTTCGGCAAGGCGCCCTACAACGCTGAGCACCCGGCGCCCGCGGTGAGTCCTTGGTCCCCCTTTTTCGCAATGTCTCAGCTTCTCCTTTTCCCTGATGCGACGCGGGAGGTGCTGCTGAACGCAATCCAGACAACGCGTGAAGGGACAAGGACGCAGGTACTGGCCATCTAGCAGGCCCGCTCGGAGGGGACGGAATCTTTCGCCGAGAACCCGGACCCGGCCGGCGCTGGAGCCGACGAGGCGCGCCGCGCGGGTAAGTCTCCACACCCGGATCTCTTGCGAGATTGGTCGAATGACAACGTGGAGATCCTGACGGATGCTGATGGTGCAGCGCCACCGAGGGGAGGGGACTGCGCTGTCCACCCCCCAAGACGGCTGACGAAGACGGCCAATGCCGGGTCGTCCCATGCGCCGGCTGTAGCAAGCCGGCCATACGGGAAGGATGATGCGCCGCCGAAGCCGGTCATGAAGCGCGCGGCGAAGGGTCCGGCCGCGGGTGGCAAGCCGGCCACCAAGAAGAGGCGCCGCGTCATCCCGGCGGTGCCGATGAGACAGGCCATCCCGACGGCGATCGGGTACGTTTTCCTGCTGACTTCGGCGTGCTGTCAAGTCCTTCTTTTCTTACGCTTTTCTTGGTGCGAGCCAGGACGCCGCTGGACTTGGCGTTGGTGGCGACGGACACCGCGTCCGGGGGCGGCTTCTCGTTTCGGAGGACCCGAAGCAGCGTCATCGACCTGTCCGAGGGCTCGGCCGAGGAGGACCTTGGTCTGGAAATGGAGGACACACAACGCTGTGCCTGGCGGGCCCGGAACAAGGCTGAGGAGGAGCTGGCGGCAGCCTCGGCCCAATCTTGGGCCATGGCCGCGGAGGCGAGGGGGCAGGCCACCATGGAGCCGGCTTGGCTGGAGATGCCGGAGGGCATGGAGCCGGCAACGACGGTCGTCGAGCCGCCGGCGGAGGAAGAGCGGAACCCGGCGCCGGCCACCGATAACTCGGGGGTGGAGGAGATAGTCGTAGACACTCCACCCTGGAACAAGGTGGCCGAGCGGGCGGAGGAGGGGCGCACCGGGGACGCCGCCCTAGGAGGAGCGCCGGAGGGGACGCCGACCGGAGCGCCGGAGGCGACGCCGGCTGTAGAGGAGCCGGCGGGAAATGAGCGCGCCTTTGTGTTCCCGCCATCAAGGGTCGTCGTCAACCCGGAGCAAGTGCCGGGAAGCGGCCCGGTCGCCGGGTCGCAGCAAGCCCGGGTCGGGTCCAGCAGGGCCGTCTTCGGGCTGCGCACGCACGAGGAGGCGATGATGGCCGCCGTGCGCCAGCAACTTCGCAGGTGCGCGGACCGGATTCAGGCCTTCGCCCAGGGCGAGCTGGAGCGGGCGCGGGAGCTGGAGCGCTCCGTAGTCGTAAGCCTTCCTTCTTGTCTTCCGAGTTTGTCGGTGGGGGCGCGCAAGCGCACCCACTGGGTGTAGCCCCCAAGATTCGGGCCAACTACGGAGTAGTTGGGTCGAATCTTAAAAAATGTCTTTGCGGTTCATGCTGATTCTTGCTTTCTTGCAGCACCTGGACGGCCTCCGAGTCGTATCCATAACCAGCTTCTGGAGAAGCACCGCCAGGTCATGGCACAGCTTGCCTCCAAGGAGGAGGGGCTCCGCCTTGCCAAAGGTATGTCCTGCATGCTCTTTAGTAGGGGCGCGCTAGCGCACCCACTTGGTGTAGCCCCCGAGATTCGGGCCAACTGCGAAGCAGTTGGGTCGAATCTTAAAGTGTTTCTTTCTTTTATGCCGTCATCTTGACTTAAGATTTCGCCGTGCAGCCGCCGCGGCCGAGGTGCTGGACCTGCGACCCGGCTGGCCAAAGCCGGCCAATAGCGCGACCAGGCGGTCGCCGATGCCGGCAAGCTCCAGGCTGAGGTGGAGCAGCTGAAGGCGGAGGCCCACCAGGCACTCGCCAAAGCCGGCCAGCAACGTGACCAGCTGGCTGGTGACAAGAGCCAGCTCCAGGCCGAAGTGGAGCGGCTGAAGGCGGAGGCCGGCAAGGCGGCGGAGGCCCACCAAGCCGAGCTCCTCCGCCTCCGGGAAGAGCACGAGAAGACGACCGCCGTCAAGGATGACGAGCTGAAGGCGACCGTCGACAAGCATGCCGAGCTGGAGAAGGCGCTTGAGGTGTGCGACCACGCCGAAGACTTGGAGCGGCATGGTATGTTGTGCGAGGCGCAGCACCTGGACGAGGTCTTCGCCAGTAAGTACTTCCTCGCCTGTCATGCCGGGCTGCGAGCCAGCTTATCCTATACACGACTGACCATTTTCCTCGCTTGCTTGCGAGAGTACTTTTCGAACACGCAGAAGATGGCGGACGAGGCCGTGCTCACCCATCGGTCGACCCACGTGGACGCGGTCACCGGAGTCGATCCGGACGCCGCCTGGAGCTTCCCGGAAATCATGCATGCCGCCGAGGAGCGCCTGAAGGCCCTCGACCTGCAGACGGCAAGGCTATCCGAGGCCGGGTTGGGGATGGTGGCGGCCCTCTGGCTTGGCGCCGTTGCACCCAACAACTTTACGTGGTTCGCGCGCTGGCTGGAAGCCGGACTGGCGCGGCTTCACGTGTGGCGTGTTTCCGCCGCTCGTGCCGGCGCTGACTTGGCGCTGTGTTTCATCATGTCCTGGTATCCGGGTCTGAACCTGGACTAGCTAGCAGCCCAGCGAGCCGGCGCGGAGCCCAAGCTGCAAGCGGAGGCGGGCCGGATCACCACGCGGGCCAGCTACCTGGGCTCGTTTGCATCGCATGACGAGTTCCAGGTGGAGCGGACCGAAGACGGTGGGGAGGTGCCGCCCGACGACTTCGGCTTGGCACTCCACGACCCGGCAGGCAACTCTGAGGAGTCAGGCCCCTATGTGGACAACGATGTCGGGTTGGACGACACCAGCACCTCGTGAGAACCCGGAGGTCACCCTGGAGGAGCCAGCGACTACGCAACCCGACGCGGGAGCCGCCTGAAGCCGTCCTGTTTTATCTTTTGCCGAATTTTTGTTAAATGGCAGGTCCACCCACCCACTGGGGTGAGGGGTGAATGTAATGAACTTTGGCCGTGGGCCCTTATTTTCTGTAATGTAAATATCTTTGCAAGCATTTGCGCTTTTGCTCTTCGTTCTTAAGCTTTTTTCCTTGCTTGCTCCTTCTTCGAGCTTCCCCCCACGAGTCGGACAGCCGGGTTCCGGTCTGTGACAAGGGGTTCGGCCTTGGGAGAGAGCACGCAGTACTTAGGCCTTTCGATCGTTGAGCGCGAGCGAAACATCCACTGGGCCGGCTGGTGCGCAGCCGGCCGTGCGGCAACTTAGTGCGGTGAGGCCGGGTTGGCCGATCCGGCAAGTGCCACTCAGTGTTTTTTGGCGTGCCGGTGCTTTGGCCCATAGTTCTTGTCGTCCGTCAGCCTAAGCCGGGCTGTCGCCTAGGGCGAAGTGGACGGCCTTGGCAACTCGGGAACGCCGGGTTGCGCCAAGGAAGATGGAGGGTTGCGGTCAAGCCGCCTAGCCCCCGAGCCCCCGGGTTGGACGAGCCAACCCGGCGGTGGGGGTTAGAAAAATTTACAAGGATGTGCGAGACATAATAAGTTGACAGGGAAAAGGTAGCCCTCGAGATTCATTCGGGGGTCCCATTGTCTTTCATTGAACTTCGAAAGGTAGTGATACATACGTGCATACAGCTAACTGTAAAACGGGCGGTGGAGCTCTGCGTTCCAGGGCCGGCTTGTCTCTTCGCCAGCGGTATCTCTCTTGCGTTAGTTTGGCTTGCATGCATCGATGAGGTAGTAGGCGTTGCTGATGATGAAAGGGCCCTCCCTTGGGGAGGCCAACTTTGTGCTGGCCGGCTTGTCGCTGGACAAGCCGGAGGATGAGATCTCCTTCGCGGAATGCGAGGGGCTTGATTTTCTTGTTGTGGTAGTGCCTCAGGCTTTGCTGGTAGATGGCCGGTCGGCTGAGGTCCAATAGGCGTGCCTCTTCTAGTAGGTCGACGCCATCTTCACGGGCTTCTTTGGCTTGTGCTTCTATGTACATTGTGACTCGTGGCGAGTCGAACTCGATGTCTGTTGGGATGACGCACTCGTACATCGAGGTGCTATACAAATGGTTTTTAACCCCTTTCCGCGACGGTGTTTTGAACTGTCGCCTAGTGAGTGACTGCGATAGGGGGGTCCTTCCCACACGACCCAGAAACCATCGGGGATAGGCCCTCCTGGAACACACGCTCGGGAAAATGAGGTCGTGTGTGACGGGCGAGCGATCAAATACGGTTATAAGTACAGTTATGCTAAAAAAATACAATTATACATGCCAAATCATTTTCGGTCGTAAGTACATCCCACACAGCCAGTCCCGGCTAAACGTTTCCGTTCGTATGTACATTCCACACAGTCAATCCAAGGAATACGTTTTCGTTAGTATGTACATCCCACACAGTTAATCCAAGAAGTACGTTTCCGTTCGTATATACACCCCACACAGTCACTCCAAGGAAAATGTTTCCGTTCGCAGGTACATCACACACAATTTTTCCCATTAAATCGTTTGTGATAGCGTTGCCATTGCGCACAATATTAACAATTTAATCGTTTGCGTTATTGAATGCATCACACACGGTGCGTAGAAGAAACTGTGTGGCAAAGGCTGTCCATCACACACACTATTTATGTGGTAAACGCTTGCGCAAGGTGGCCTAACGCAAACAGTTTTCAAGAGGATGTCATGTGTGATTGTTCATTGATCCAACACAATTTATTCCTAGAAACTGTGTGCGTTGCCTGAGGTCATCACCCATGGTGTTTTCTCAATAACCGTTTGCAATAGAAAAACCCAATTAGCAAGCTAATTGGCCATTAGCAGGCTAATTGTCCTATTATTAATAATCCATTTATTAATCTAATTGACATTTCATATTAAGCACATAATGTATTTCATTTTCATATTAAGGAAGCAGGATTTCATAATTGAAATACATCAGAGTACAACATCATATAGCTTCAGCACTCAGCTACCCCATTACACAACTGCACCAGCACCAAGTTTCACATGCAACATCTATAACCTTTTGAAATTAGCATCATAGACGGTACATTGACAGATGAATCTCATCTGGAAAACTGCTGAAGCGGAAGGCGAATATTGAGCCTTCATTGATGTTGAAGGTCTTTGCAACTTTAGGCCAGTGCCTGTGGATGATTGACCGTCCATCCTTCGTCCTTTTCAGGAACACTTCAATATTGAACCATGGGTGTTGTATGAATACCTTACTCGCCTCCTGACCATACAGGTGGTTTGAGAGGTAATCATCAGTGAACTGCTTTGGAAAGGCCTAAAAACAAGGATGTGCATAAATATCTTCTCTATATTGAAAATGGGGCAAAGGAGTAAAAAAGGCAAGGTATAATAGTTAGTACCATCCTGTAGTGAACTGATGTCTTCTTCATTGTGCAGACAAAGATCTTGTTGTTTTTTGTCGCTAATTTCTTTATCCTAACAATCTTTCTGAGTTTCTTGACTTGACTGATATTCATGGACAACTCATTTCCCCATATGCAAAAAGGGTCAAATAGTGGGTCAAAACCTCTGACAGCAGGACCTACATGTGCAAGACCAAATTGTTAAAAACCTAAATATTAGAATGGTTCCTGCAATTGCACAATATTGTGCTATTAGACAAAGGACCATGCATGTGCAAACCTCAATTGTAAACCTCAGTGCTTCCCATTGTTTCCCTGCAACACATATAAGATAGTTAGTGATCAGGTTAAGTGAGGGTTCGCATGCTATCAGTAAAATATGTTGATGAAAAATAAGCACATTGCAAATTCATCAGATTAATTCAAGCCACATGGAAAACCCATTTATCCAAACCAAACATGATTAAGAACTAGGAAATATAGTAATTGTATATGTTTCTCATGTATTAAGTGCAGCCAAATTCGATTTATTCCTCATATGCACAACAATACAAAATTCTACCCACGACAATTGGACATCGCATTGCAAAATTGAATCAAGCAGTTAACTAAACACCACAACAAATGAACCAAACATTAACTGAGCACCACATTGCACAATATAACATACTCCTAATAGAAGATCAGACAGTTAACCAAACCAAACATGCTTAACAACTTAGAAATATAGCAATTGTATTTGTTTCTCATGTATTTAGTATAGCCAAATTCGATTTATTTCTCACATGGTATACAATAACAGAATGCACCCACAACAATTGAACATCGCATTGCAGAATTGAACCAAACAGTTAACTAAACACTACAACAAATGAACCAAACGTTAACTGAGCACCACATTGTACAATGTATAACACACTAGAAGATCAGACAGTTAACCAAACCAAGCATGCTTGACTACTTGGAAATATAGCAATTGTATTTGTTTCTCATGTATTTTGTAAAGATAAATTCGATTTATTTCTCACATGGAAGACAATACAAAATTGCACCCTGAAGAATTGAACATCACATTTGTAGAATTGAACCAAACAGTTAACTGAAGATGACAACTAATTAACCAAACAGTTAATAAGTGAGCACCACATTGCACGACATATAGAACATATACACTAGAGCAACATATTGCATGGTAAAAGTAGATAGGACAATTCACTAGAATTTGTTAAGGAAAGGCAGGAGCAGCACATGCAACGGGTAAACCGAGCATGCTTAACCAGTGTAGCTAGCAAACTGAACATAGGTCCTTATAGTGAGCTAATAAGACAAGCTATTCCTCATCGTCGGAGATATGATGATGATTGGTTCCTTGGACATGGAAGAGGGTGAGGCCTCCACATCGTGGGTGCCCTCGTTGTAGTGGTGAGTTGCCTGAGCCGCTCTGGGCACCAACCTGCTACCTCTCGAGTTGAGGTAAGCACGGGCACGTTGAGAAAACACATCGTAGTCTTTGTCGAAGGCACCAATGGTGGCCTCGAGGAAATGCCACGAACTGTCGTTTAAGGCAGCCAACCGCGTCGCGGCGTCGGCGAGGTGCTCCTCCAAGATCTGGGGGTCGGCACGAATGGCAGCCATCGCGACCTCATCCGCGCGTGCGGCCATGATTTGCTTCTCCGCTGCCAAATGCTCCTTGAGATCCTGGCTATAGTGCGTGCACCATGGCTTAGGGCGGTGCTTATTTGGGGGAGGGGTTAGTGATTTGGGTGGAAGGTGTCGCGCCGGCGGTCGGGGAATGTGGGATGTGGAAGAAGGAGGAGGATGGGGGTCGGGTGTGGATTACCTGCCTGGATCGACGAGGCCGAGCAGCGTGAAGAAGGGTCGCCGGCGAGGAGGCGGTGCTGCAAGCAAGGAGTGAAGGTTTCAACTTGGAAAGGAAGGTGAAAACAGGGGAAATGTGGCTTTTGGTAAGGGGGAGGGGGCGGGGAGGTAGATATTTCCGCAGAAGCCGAAAATTTTGGATCGGTGCAGCGAAAAAACTGGCGCGCCAAGTGTCATCAGACACTGTCTCTTATTCAGCACTGTGTACGATATGTGAACGTCACAAACGATCAATATAGCTTAACCCGTGTGTGATGAGTTTGAATGCCAAAAATTTTGGTTTGAATTTCCCTGGTTACAGTGGTCATCCATGTCATTGCATAATTTGGGTACACAAAGGAGACTACAGCACACCCACACTTCTTAATCGAGCAAGTTCAGCAATTAAACATAGCTAGCTGACCTAAACATTACTCTAACAAATTAAAGACCGGTGCTCTTAATTAAACAAAACAAAGAGTACTACTACGGCTGGTGCTCATCGATCTCCGCTGCCTCCTCCATGTCTAGCTCGCTCCCGACGATCTCCTAGGGAAGGGACTCCATGGCATCCATCGCACCATACTCGGCAAGAATCTCGCCATCCGCGTCCGCCATCTCTTTGGAAAAGGCCGCCATGAGCTGGGCGTGGGCGGCCGCGATCTGGGCTTGGACGGGCTCCGTCGTGGCAAGGTATGCCGCGGAGGAACGGACGGCTGCTCGAACGCTCTCAGCGATTGCCAACTCTTCGGCCATGGGTTGCCGACCATTGTCGGAGAAGCTTCGTTCGATTCGTGTGGTGACTGCCACGAGATGGGCGTGGGCGGCCTCGACATGGTCGTGGGTGGCCTCCATCAAGGCTAAGGCCGCTGCTGCGCAACGGACAACTGCTATGCCGCTCTCGCCAGTTGCTATCCCTGTGGCAGATGTTGCTGCCGCCACCTGAGAAGCAACGGCGGCCGTTTGGACTACCTTGGCCACCCGGTCGCAGATTGCGGCCGCGCTCATGCAGCTTGTTAGCACGCGCATGGCGGCTGCGGCCGCGCTCTCGCCGGAGTGGGCCGCCGAAGTTGCCCTCACGACGTGGGTCCACGTCCCCATCTTTCACCGGTGACGATTGAACAGTGAAATGATATTTGGGGAGCGAGCTAGTGTGCTTGACATGCCGGCTATGGACTGTAGCCGACGCACCTTCTCACGTAAGCCATAGGCGTACTATACTCCGACGGTGCTCCAAGATATTTTGTACTGCATCTCACACGGTTGATTATAATAAACTATGTGCGATCTACTTGATTTTTCATCTTGATTTGAATTACATAATGGGGTCACAGCGGCAAAGGAGGGTCTTTGAATTCCTAGAACTTTTATCTGCAGTGAACATGCAACTATAGGTGTGTCGTCAAAAAATTAGAATTATTCAGGGTTCGCTTGGACATTTTTATACATTAACTTGGTTTTCTAGCCATTTCAGGTGCACAATTCAAAATTAAAATACATCCACATGCTCTGGTGCACCAAAATAGGTTGTAAAATCATATATGTATCCATGGGTTTATGCTTATGTCCCATGCAAGAAATGGGGATGAATTTCAAACGCCACGACACCGTGGCTCTCTGGCAAACGTTGAGGTACTTGCTTTTGTAATTCTAGTAAATCCAAAACCCGTCTGAAATTCATGAACCTTGGCACGCTATCATGGAATGGCATCAACATGCTGGGGTAAAAAAATATTGTCCCATTTGGGGCAGGTTATGGTATAAGCTTCTCACAAACCAGAGCTTCTCACAAGAAGCCTCATTGTTCTGTTAGGGAAACATGTCACCTTTGTGGATAAAATGATATTCGTCGCCTCTTCTTGCTTTTAATTTTTTTTCTGGTGTCAACATAGAACAACAGGAGTGTCGTGTTAAATTTTGGAATTTTTCGGGGATTGTTTGGACATTTTTATACGTTAACTGAGTTTTCTAGGCATTTATGTGCATAATTCAAAATTGAACTACATGCACATGCTCCAGTGCATAAAAACGGGTTGAAAAATCAAATGTGTGTCCTTGGTTGCAAGCTTAGGTCACATGCAAGAAATGAGAATGAATGTCAAACACCTTGACACTGTCGCTCGACCGTTAACATTGAGATACATGGTTTTAAAATTCTAGTAAATCAAAAACTCGTCTGAAATTCATGAAACTTGACATGATATCATGGAATGGCATCGACATGCCGTGGTAAAAATATTGTCACATTTGGGGCAGGTTTGGATATAAGCTTCTCGCAAAACAGAGCTTCTCACGACAAGCCTGATGGTTTTAGTAGGGAACGTGCCACCTTGGGGGACGAAACGATATCCGTTGCCTCTTCTTACTTTCAAAAATTTTCTCGTGTCAACATAGAACAACAGGAGTGTTATGTCAATTTTTGGGATTTTTCGAGGTTCGCTTGGATATTTTTATACATTAACTGAGTTTTCTATGCATTTATGTGCATAATTCAATTTTGAACTACATGCACATGCTCCAATGCATATAAATGGGTTCAAAATTGAAATGTGTGTCCTTGGTTGCCTGCTTAAGTCCCATACAAGAAATGAGAATGAATGTCAAACACCTTGCCACCGTCGCTCGGCCGCTAACATTGAGATACATGGTTTTTAAATTCTAGAAAATCAAAAACGCGTCTGAAATTTATGAAACTTGACATGCTAGCATGGAACGGCATCAACATGTCATGGTAAAAATATTGTCCCATTTGGGGCAGGTTGGGGTATAAGCTTCTCACAAACCAGAGCTTCCCACAACAAGCCTCATGGTTACGGTAGGAACGTTTCACCTTTCTGGACGAAACGATATCCGTTGCCTCTTCTTAATTTCAATTTTTTCTAGTGTCAACATAGAACAACATGAGTATTGTGCTAAATTTAGGAATTTTTCGGGGTTCATTTGGACAATTTTATACATTAACTGAGTTTTCTATGCATTTATGTGCATAATTCAAATTTGAACTACAGGCACATACTCCAGTGCATGTAAATTGGTTGAAAAATCAAATTTGTGTCCTTGGTTGCATGATTAGGTCCCATGCAGGAAATGAGAATGAATGTCAAATACCTTGCCACCGTCGCTCGGCCGCAAACATTGAGATACATGGTTTTTAAATTCTAGTAAATCCAAAACTCGTCCGTAGTTCATGAAACTTGACATGCTATCATTAAGCGGCATCAACATGTTGTGGTAAAAAATTTGTCCCATTTAGGGCAGGTTTGGGTATAAGCCTCTCGCAAATCAGAGCTTCTCACAACAAGCCTGATGGTTTCGGTAGGGAACGTGCCACCTTTGGGGACGAAACGATATCTGTTGCCTCTTCTTGCTTTCAAAATTTTTCTAGTGTCAACATAGAACAACAGGAGTGTTGTGTCAATCTTTGGGATTTTTCGGGGTCCGCGTGGACATTTTTATACATTAACTGGGTTTTCTAGGCATTTTATGTGCATAATTCAAATTTGAACTACATGCACAAGCTCCAGTGCAGAAAAATGAGTTGACATATCAAATGTGTGTCGTTGGGTGCATGCTTAGGTCCCATGCAAGAAATGGGAATGAATTTCAAACACCAGGGCACTGTTGATTGCTGGCAAAATGTTGAGATACTTTGTTTTTAAATTCTAGTAAATCCAAAACTCGTCTAAAATTCATGAAACTTGGCATGCTATCATGGAATGGCACCCGTCATGCTGTGGTATTTTTCGTGTCCATTTTGAGAGAAGGCACACTCGAATAACAACCAACATAGGCATTTTGAAACAAATTGCTGCCACTTTAACATCTCAAATGTTTGTATAATTTAAATCAGGTGCGTTCTGTTAACCATTCACGTGATGCCACGTGTCTCTCTTTTAATGGCTATAGGAGGTGCCGTGCGAACAGCTGCTTGACTAAATGGGAGGCGTGCGAGTGCAGTCCGGTGCGCAGGCTGACCGAGAGGCGGGTAAGCTGTACTCCAATGTGCAGGCTCACTGGGAAGCGTGCGAGCTGTACGCTGCACAGGCTCACTAGGAAGCGAGCCCTTTGACTTCCATGGCCGCCCGCCTTGCTCGCATCCTCTCCATTAATGGCGCCCGAGCCGCTGTTTAATACGGGCGGCCTCACTGTTCGCCTCCCATTCCCCTCCCTCCCGCAGACCTCCACCAACGCCATGGCGCAGAAGGATCATCTTCCACTAGTCTTTCAGTTTGGTGAAGTCGACTCCGAGCCGGAGGAGATAGAAAATAAGGAGGAATGGGGCCTCATGGACATGGACCTGAACGAGCTGGCCGTGGTGGTTGATGCCCCCGCGCCCGTCCCAGCTCCCGTCCCCGCGCCCGCGCCAGCGACCATCCCCGTAGCATTGACGGGATGGTCATCGAGCACTATCGCAGAGCTGGAAGCCGCTGGCGTCAGCGAGGTCTCCGCGGACCCGCGCGAGCTCGTGTACATGCCAGCGCCAGCGCCAGTGCCCGTGCGCGCCCATGCACCCACCGCGGCGCCAGTCCCCGTGAGTTTGCCTGCACCCGCCACGCCCGTGCACGCGCCCCCCCTCAGCGGCATGGGACGCCGCCATCGACCGCTACCTCGCAGCGCTGTGAGTTGCCGTCCTCCCGTGCCCCGCCCGTCGATCGCGCGATGACATGATGTTTGATTTCCAAGTGAAGAACATTCTGTGCTGCCTTGAAGACTTCAACAACGGCGTCCCGGAGGACGACAACAACCACACCGGCGCGGCACGCCGCCTTCACCGCGGCCGGAATTAGTTTTTTTGGGGGTTTAATACTGTATCAGTGTATCTCAATCATTTGAATATAAATTCGCAGTGTGACTGAATGAATGATATGGTTTGAACGAACTTCCGTTTTCTCTCTGAATGTCAGACTTATCAAACGATTTTCGTTAAAAACAACGTAAATGGTTTTTAAATATAAAACACTCATCGCAATCGTTTTTGATAGAGCACCCGTATGCAAACCGACAGCTTCCCCAGGAACCAAGGGAAAATGTGCCGAGCAGGATTTGTGAAGCTCTTGATCGCAAACGTTTTAGATAGAACACCCGTATGCAAAGTGAGAGCTATGGTCTTCCCCAGTAAGCAAAGGGAAAATTGGCAGCCAGGATTTTTGCATCTCTTCAACGCAAACGGTTCAGATTGAATACGGTATGTAAATCCAGACTTCGACGCTAAACCAAGAGAAAATGTGCCGAGCAGGATTTGTACATCTCTTCAACACAAACGGTTGTTTTGGATGACCCATGTGCAAGCACATACAGACAATTTTGTAAGATTTGCATCTGTCATATTGGGTACATTGCCATTTGTCAAACTGGAAAGATTGACATTTGTTGATCTAGTAACATTGCCATTTGTCAAGCTTGTAACACTGCCATTTGTCAAAATATGGAGCTAAAAATCACTAGCACTATCTAATTTTTGCAACTAAAATTCAGTAATTAAGCATAGATTTCATTCATAGATTAAGCAGTCGTTCTTTTATACAAACAGTTCAACTCGACAGCTGAACTGACCAAACTTTTCCCCAATTGTTGCCAACCACGTACTGAAATAGCTACTTCAACTATATATACTAGCTAATTTTAAGTACGTTATACAGTTCCACCACATCTATAGTCAGATAAACTGAACAAAATAGCCCCTAAATACTACTACTACTACGGAGGGGCTTTGTACTACTTCTGGCAGCCTCTCCTATGCCGAGCGCGCTCAGTAAGAGGCAGAGCAGGAGGAGCCTACCGACGAGCTAGACAACTGCAATACGGTGCCTGCCGCTGCTGCACCTTCAGCGACGCTCACCTCGAACACCCTATGGTGCTCCAGAAGACCCCTCTCGAAGCGGTGGTTCTCCTCGTAGACCTCCTGATTCCTCGCCTCTACGGCGGCATGTGCTGCGGCCATGGCGGCAGTAAGGCTCTTTGCGTGCTCGACGAGGCGCTCCTCCTCCTCTCGTAGGAACTTGATGTAGCGCGCAAGGTCGTTGACGCACGTGCGGGCCTCCACCTCTGCCTCCCGCCTTCGGGCGGCAGTGGCGGAGCGGGTGATGACCCCGGCGGTCGACGGTGGGCTGGCGGCCACGGCGGCCGACGATGGGGTGGCGGCCACAACCACCACCTCTCGCCTTCGGGCCGCGGTGGCGGAGCGGGTGATGGCCACGGTGGCCGCCAGTGGGGTGGCGGCCACGACGGCCACCTCCCGCCTTCGGGCTGCGGCAGCGGAGCGGGCGATGGCCCTGGCTTTTGATGGTGGTGTGGAGGCCACGGCGGCCGGCAACAGCTGCCGACGGGAAGCGGCGATGGAGCGTGTGGTGGGTGTTCCGCGAACACCCAACAGGGATGCCACGCACACTACACTACGCCGGGGACTGCGCCGCCGCCGCGGTGTAGCCTCCCAGCTGGAGTGGTCCTCTGATGACGGTGGAGTGGCTGAGCGACGATGACGGACCGGTGCCATTGGCGATTGTGGGAGAAGCAGACGAGATAAGCTACAGGGAGGGAGGGGAAAATACGACGCAGGACTCGCCGGCCGTGAGGGTTTATATAGCAGGCCGGTAAGCACTGGGATTTTGGGGGATTTCACCGAGTCGGGCGGGAAGTTTGCGCGGGAACCTGCGATGTTGCGCGGGAACGGGCTCACCGACGATTCATTGGCGCCACTTTGAGCCACCGTTTGGCCAAAAGAACGCCCCCGCGCGCTGCGCAAGCTTGCATTGTAAGCCGTCTGCGGCAGTGGGGTGACAAGACGTGCGAGAGGAGGACGAAAGGACACATACACATACGGTTAATAAAAAAATATTTGTGATTTAATTACCTACTACCCTTGTCCTGATTTATAAGTCGTCTATGTATTTTTGTGCCAAATTTTGACTAGAGATTTAACTAATAAAATACGAATGCATGTCGCCAAAGATTATATCGTTGGATTTGTATTTGAACATAGTTTCCAATTATATAATTTTTATAACTTGCATCAACATTTTGTTGGTTAAATTTAAGTTCAAAATATGGCACATAATATAAAGCAGACTAATAGACGAAGACGGAGGTAGTAGCACACGGCCGCTCTCTAAGCAGCGTCGCAACTGCCGGCCGGCTTGTAGACGACCATTCCCTGCATGTTCAACTGCTCTATGCGTGTGGTTGCTCGCAGTTGAGGCGGCTGTGGCGCGCTTTGCCCACGTCCCGCCGCGCGCGCTATGCTCTCGCGTCCCTCCGGGCGCTCTGCCCTCGTCCCTCCACGCGTGCTCCCAGTGTTTGGGGCCGGCGCACGATCACATACGTTCGTGCTGCCATTATGCATGCGGTTGCGCCGGGCGCGGCGCCACGATGCAGTTACCCACTGCAAAAACTGCCATGCGGACGCGCCGAGAATCCAGGCCGCCCGACCCCCATTTATTCCTGTGGCCATTTACCATCATCTCTCGCGCCACACGACACAATAAGCACACCCATGACGACAGATACAGAGAGGACATCCAGCGGTTCCAATGGCGCTCCCCGTGGCTCCAATGGCGCTCCCACCGGCCGACGACGACAACGGCGGGTAGTTCACCACACATCATGTAGTGGACACCCACGTGAGGGGGAAGGCTCTCTCGATGGTGTACACGAACGAGCCGGTCTTGGTGGAGAGCTCCATCCAAACTATGGAGCAGTTGCTTGCTGAGGACAAGTACCAAGTGGTCGGCCTCGACCTCGAGTACTCCATCGGTCGTGCCGGGCACGATCAGAAGGTTGTTGTCGCCCAGTTGTGCATGTGACATGACGTCCTTGTCTACCCCTACCACCTGGCCACAAGGCCTTGTGAGCGTTTCTCCAGGTTTATCAACAGCTCCGACTACTGTTTCGCTACGGTGGACACCACCAACGATCTAAAAGCGCTCAAGGTTTTGGGCTTGAAATGTCAGAATCTTGTCAACATCCAGGACCACTACAAGGTCTGGGGCAGCGACAATAACAAACAGAACTCCCTAGTTGACCTCGCCTCGGCCATCATCGACCCCTACTACATGAAGATGAAGGATGAGAGCAAGAAGGACAAGAACACCTGGCACAGTGTGTGGCATCAGAGACTGGATGAACAACACGTCAAGTACGCGGCCAAGGACACGTACACAAGCTACGAGATGTACAGGCAGATCGTTGACATGAGGAAGTGTCTTCTTCCTGGCCCAGATGAGGGATCGAGCCACAGAGCAGTGGAGGGAGTGTCACGAGAAGTAGATGACTAGACGATCGTTTCTCCTAGTTTAGAATGCATGCAATTGTTTATTGAGGTGTGTGCGAATGATCTGTATAGTCACTTATGTAATTGGATGTTTATTTCAGTTATATATATACATGTTATTCTTCTGTAGATAGAGCAAATCACACGGCTTATTAGCAGCAATCGTCTGTGTTATTATTGGTCTTCGCACACATTTCTGATTACGGACCTGTTTGCAGCGTATCACACACATCTTGTTCATTTGAACCGTTTCCATTGTGTTGCCTAATCACACACAGTTCATCCTAGTGAACTGTATGCCGTATATCGCACACACCCTCATCTGGCTGCCCGTTTCTGTTGTTCTGCATCATCGCAAACAGTTCTTCTGGATTAACCGTTTTCCACTCATCGCACACGCAACTCTAGTATGAACCGTGTTTGATGTCGCTGCCATCGCAAATGTTTTGCATCTTTTTTGACGGTTTTATTACATCATCGTTTGTGATTGATGCATCGCACACAGTTTCGTCGAAGGGTCTCTTATTCGACTGTCGCGTTTGGACCATCCTGCAGTAGTGCATCAACATCTTCAACAGCACCATCTCCTCTCAAACCCTAGTTCATCTCTTGTGTTCAATCTTTGTACCGGAACCTCAGATTGGTACTTGTGGGTGACTAGTAGTGTTGATTACATATTGTGTGTGTGTGTGTGTTATTCTTCTATAGACAGAGCAAATCACATGGCTCATTAGCAGCAATCGTCTGTGTTATTATTGGTCTTCACACACATTTCTGATTACGGACCTGTTTGCCGCGTATCACACACATCTTGTTCAGTCGAACTGTTTCTGTTGTCTTGGCTCATCGCAAACAGTTCATCAGAGTGAACTGTATGCCCTCCATCGCACACACCTTGATCTGGCTGACCGTTTCTATTGTGTTGCCCAATCGCACACACCCTCATCTGGCTGCCCGTTTCTGTTGTTCTGCCTCATCGCAAACGGTTCTGCTGGATTAACTGTATGCCACGCATCGCACACGCAACTCTAATCTGAACCGTGTTTGATGTCACCGCCATCACAAACGTTTTGTATCTTTTTTGATGGTTTTATTACATCACCATTTTTTATTAATGCATCGCACACAATTTCGTCGAAGGGTCTTTGATTGGACTGTCATGTTTGGACCAACCTGCAGTAGTGACGGCTTTGGCTCCATAGACGAGGAAGAATGGGGTGAACCCGGTCGACCGGTTTGGCGTCATCCGGAGACTCCAGAGGACGGCCGGCAGCTCGTCAAGTCAGCTGCCAGGTGAGCAGATGAGGGGCTCGACGAGTCACGGCTTGATGCCGTACAAAATCAGGCCATTGGCCCGCTCGACCTGGCCGTTGGATTGAGTATGGGCGACGGAGGCCAAGTCAAGCCGGATGCCGGAGACGGAACAGTAATGCGCCAGAGCGCCCTTGGTAAAGTTGGTGCCGTTATCTGTGATGATACTGTGCGGAACGCCATAGAGGACCGTGATGTCCTTGATGAACCGGACGGCTGTCGGCCCGTCCAGCTTCTTGATTGGTCGTGCTTGGATCCACTTGGTGAACTTGTCGACTGCCACCAGCAGGTGCATCATGCCACCTCGGGCGGTCTTGAAAGGCCCCACCATGTCCAGCCCCCAGACGGCGAAAGGTCAGGTGATCGAGATGGTCTGGAGGGCTGGAACCGGCTGGTGGCTGCGCTTGCTGAAGCGTTGGCAACCCTCGCACTTGAGGACGAGTGACTCGGCGACTTTGAGGACCGTGGGCCAGTAGAAACCATGGTGAAAGGCCTTGGATACCAGGGACCTGGAGGCGGCGTGGTGCCCGCACTCGCCCTGGTGTATGTCAAGGAGGATCTCTATGCCCTTGTCTTGCTCGACGCAGCGCTGGAACACGCCCGTCGCGCTGCGCTTGATGAGCTCGTTGTTGATGATGTTGTAGGCGGACGCCCGGCGCTGCACTTGTCGGGCTTCGGTCTCATCCATGGGGAGTGCTCCGCTCTCCAGGAAGGCTAGGATAGGTTGGGCCCATGATGGAGCCGTCACCACGGTGAAGACGGCCACCAAGACGGGTTAAGGGGCGGCAGCCCCCGAGCCGGAGGCAGCAGCCCCCGGGTCGGGGACGGCGACAGCCGGGTTGAGCGCAGCAGCCCCCGGGCCGGGTTCGGCAGCCCTCGGGCCGGGATTAATGGTCGCCGGGGTCGAGGTGGCAGCCCCCGGACCGGGATTAGCAGTCCCCGGGCCGGGATCAGCAGCCCTCGAGACTGGGTTGAGGATGGTAGCCCCCGAGCTTGGACCGGCAGCCCGCGGGTCCGGCTTGGGGAGGGGCACTGCGGGGTCGTCCGGGATGAAGATGGACCTGGAATCCGGAGACGGCTTGACAGATGGCTTGCGCAAATGCTCGAGGAAGACACCGGATCTGATGGCTTGCCGAGAGGAGCCAATCTTGGCTAGCGTGTCGTCGGCTTCGTTCTCCATGCGCGGGACATGGAGGAACTCGCAGGCATCGAAGGTGCCGGAGAGCTGCTGGACCAGGAAGCGGTGGCTGGCCATGTTGGCATCCCGAGCATCCCACTCGCCGGAACACTGCTACACCACCAGATCCGAGTCTCCATAGCATAGGATGCACTGGATGCTGAGTTCCTTGGCAAGCCGGAGGCCGTGCACAAGGGCCTCGTACTCGGCGACATTGTTGGAGGCGGCAAAGTGGATCTGGAGTGCGTACCGCAGCAGGTCGCCCTTTGGGGAGGACAGCACGATGCCGGCTGCCAAGCCGGAGCGCATCTTGGAGCTATCAAAGTGCATGCGCAAATGCGTTGAATCCGGCGGCGACAGGTACTGGGTCTCCATCCAATCGACGAGGAAGTCGGCGAGCGCCTGTGACTTGATCGTAGTGCGGGGCTCGTAGAGGATGGTATGGCCAGCTAGCTCGATGGCCCACTTGGCAACCCGGCCGGAGGCATCCCGGCAGCCCATGATCTCTCCGATGGGGGCCGGGCTGACCACGGTGATGATATGCTCTTGAAAGTACTGCTTCGGCTTCTTGGCGGTGAGGTACACGCCGTAGCACATCTTCTGGTAGTGCGGGTAGTTCTGCTTGGAGGCGGAAAGCACCTCGCTCAGGTAGTAGACTGGGCACTGGACGGACTGAATCTTGCCCTTCTCCAATCGCTCGACCACCAGCACCGTGCTGACCGACCGCGAGGTGGCGGCGATGTATAGCAACAACGGCTCCATATCGGCCGGCGCGGCCAGGACGGGTGCGGTGGAGAGCATGCGCTTGAGATCCCGGAATGCTTCATCCGCCTGGTCGTTCCACTCGAACGGCGATGTCTTATTCATCAGCTGATATAGGGGCAAGGCCCTCTCGCCTAGCCGGCTGAGAAACCGGCTGACCGAGGCCAGGCAGCCAGTAAATTTCTGGACATCACGCAGCCAGGTTGGCCTGCGCATGCGCTCGATGGCCTTGATCTTTTCCGAGTTTGCCTCAATGCCACGCTCCGAGACGAGGAAGCCGAGCAGCTTTTCGGCCAGCACGCCGAACACGCACTTCTCCGGGTTGAGCTTGATCTGGTACTAGCGTAGATTGGCGAAGGTTTCCTTCAGGTCGTCAAGGAGCGTGAGGTGCTGCTTGGTCTTCACCACGATGTCGTCGACGTAGACGTTGATGTTGTGGCCGAGTTGCGTCAGCAAGCATTTCTGCATGCAGCGCTGGAAGGTGGCGTCGACATTCTTCAAGCCGAACGACATGATGATGTAGCAGTACGCCCCGAAGGGTGTGATGAAGGACGTCTTCAGGGCATCGGCCGGGTCCAGCTTGATCTGATGATAGCCGGAGTAAGCATCCAGGAAGGATAGGAGCTCACAGCCAGCGGTGGTGTCGACCACTTGATCTATCCGCGGGAGAGCGAAAGGATTCTTAGGGCAGGCCTTGTTCAGGCTGGTGTAGTCTATGCACATGCGCCAGGTGTTGTTCTTCTTCAAGACGAGGACCGGGTTGGCCAGCCACTCGGGGTGAAACACTTCTTTGATGCAGCCGGCTGCGAGCAGTCGTGCAACTTCTTCACCAATGGTTCTTCTCTTCTCTTCTGAAAAGTGACGTAGGGGTTGACGGACAGGCTTGGCGTCCTTGAGGACGTGTAGTTTGTGCTCGGCGTACTCCCTTGGAACTCCCGGCATGTCATTTGGGGACCATGCAAAGATATCCCGATTCTCACGGAGGAAGTCGATGAGCTCGCCTTCCTATTTGCTGTCGAGGCGGGTGCCCATGATGACATACTTGCTACAGCTGGGGTCTTTCAGGTTCAGCTTGACCTTCTTGGTGTCCTTGGACGGCTGGGACGAGGCCTCGCCAGCCGACTCCTTGGCCGAAGCCGGCACAGCCGGCTGCTCGCCGGCCAGTGCGACGATCCGGTCGAGCCGGCGCTGCTCCTCGGCTATGACCAACGACTCAGCCAACTTGGCGCCGGCTTGGGCGCACTCCAAGGACTTTCTGTAGTCGCCGGCAACGGTGATGAGGCCCTTGGGACCCGTCATCTTCATCTTCAGGTAGGCGTAGTGCGGGACCGCCATGAACTTGGCGAGCACAGGCTAGCCCAGCAGCGCATGGTACGCGCTGGACAGGTCCACCACCTCGAACCAGATAGGCTCGCGCCGGAGATGATCGCTCATGCCGAAGAGGACGTCAAGCCGGATTCGGCCGATGGGGCAGCAGGAGAGACCCGACACGATGCCGTGGAACACCGTCTGGGATGGCTCCAGGTGCTTGGCCTCGATGCCGAGCTTGGTCATGGTGTCGCGGTAGAGGATGTTGATGCTCCTGCCGCCATCGATGAGGACCCGCGAGAACTTGCAAGTGCACTTGGCAACGATGATGGTGGGGTCGAGGATGAGGGCGTAGCCACCCGGGTTCAGCATGACGGCCGGGTGGTCCTCCCGGGTCCAGCTGACCGGGCGCTCTGACCAGTGCATATATTCCGGCACGACCAGGATGACGGTGTTCACCTCCTGCCGGAGCAGGCGCTCGTTATGCTTGTCGTCACCAAAGACGACGTAGCTCGCGTTCTGGTTGGGGTTGACTTCATCGCGCATCGCGCCGTTTGCTGGGGGCGGGGGAGGAGGCGGAGGCGGCGGGATGTCTCCCCTCATGATGCGCTTGGTAATGGCGCACAACCGAAGCATGTGCGTGGACGGCCGCCGCTGTGGTGCTTGCAGGGGAAGTCGAGCATCTCCTCAAAGCTCATAGCGGGTTGCCACGCCAACTTGCCAGTTCGCATGCGCTTGCCGGCCGGCTCGGCCGCGGGTGCCTGCTCGGCAGTTGCGACGAGGCGGTTGTCGTAGCAGGGGGGCTGCTGATCGGCCTTGCGCTTGTTATTCTACTGGTTGTTCTGCTGGCGGCTGCTCTCGCCAGCTGGCTTAGTGGGTGGTGCCGGCAACGCCTTGCCGGCTTCGTCCAACACCACTTGGATCTTCATGGTGGAGTCGGCCGTGGTGTACTTGTCCGCCGTGACCATGAGCGAAGCCATGGTGGTCGGCTCGGAGCGCAAGAGTTTGTGCTTGAGGAGGGTGCCATCCCGGCAACCACTCACAAAGTATTGGATGGCCTGGACTTCATGGACCCCCTCGCAGCTATTCCAGAGCTCGGTCCAGCATGCGAGGTACTCGCGGCCGATTTCGGTCGGCCCCTGCACGCACATGGCGAGCTGGCTGGGACGGCCGGGACGCTTGTAGGTGCTGGTGAAGTTGCGCACGAAGGCTTGCTCGAAGTCAACCCACGCGTTGATGCAGCCGGCCGACAGGCTGTTCAACCACGTGCGGGCCGAACCTTGGAGCATGAGCGGGGCATAGCGTATGGCAAGGCGGCGATTGCCGCCCACGATGCTGATGGCAGTGGTGTAGTCGATGAGCCAGTCCTCCGGCGTGACGGTCCCGTTGTACATGGGGGTGTCACGGGGCAGCGTGAACCCTTTATGAAAGGGCTCATCCCAGATGCGCGGACCGAAGCAAGCCGGCCCGACGGCGTTGTCCTCCTCGAGTTCAAGGGAGAGGGCGAGCTGCTCGATGTGGTGATGAGCGTCGGTATCGTCGATGGCGCGCGGGCCTAGCCAGCTTGTGACCGGGCCGGCGGAAGCCGGACGGCCACGCCAGCCGGATTGCGGTGGAAGGTCTTGCCGGCGCCGGTCTTTCGGAGCCGGTGTCGGTGTCAAAACCGGGTGATCTCGGGTAGGGGGTCCCAAACTGTGCGCCTGAGGATCGAAGGTAACAAGGGACAAAGGGAACACGATGTTTACCCAGGTTGGGGCCCTCTTAATGAAGGTAAAACCCTACGTCCTGCTTGATTGTATTTGATGAGTATGGGTGTTACAAGAGTTGATCTACCTCGAGATCGTGATTGCTAAACCCTAGATGTCTAGTCTATGGGAGTTATGATATCCTCTATGGACTAAACCCTCCGGTTTATATAGACACCGGAGGGGGCTAGGGTTGTACAGAGTCGGTTTACAGAGGAAGGAAAATATACATCTGGATGCCAAACTTGCCATCCACGCAAAGGAGAGTCCCACCCGGACACGAGGAAAGGTCTTCTACCTTGTATCTTCACGGCCCATCAGTCCGGCCCATGTTACATAGCCCGACCACCCGAGGACCCCTTAATCCAGGACTCCCTCAGTAGCCCCTGAACCAGTTTTCAATGGCGATGTATCCGGCACGTAGATTGTCATTGCAAGGCGGGTTCCTCCTTTGAATACTTCAAAGCAATCTTCTGAATAAAAGAACTTTATCTGGCTTTGCATGTCAGTCACAACCCTCAACCACGGAGGTAAAATGCTTAGTCAAAGTAATGTCCATCAACTGACAGCTTTTTTGGCGAAACGTCACATCTAGCCTCTCTATCATTCCGAACCGTTTTTTGGCCTCCCGCTTCGCATTTCGAGATACGGCCTCTATCGACACGTCTCGTCAAAGCGGAGATCGTGCCCACTTATGGCGGGATCCTCATCAATATGTGTTTGGGTAATCCAACCGTGCCATTCGCACGACCCCTTGGGAACAGGCGAGTTTTAAGGCTTGAGGGGGGGGGGGCGCCTGATATTTACTGCCTATATAAGTGGATAAAGATCCATCTTTTCTCCCCACGCCTTCTTCCTTCTCCCGTTTTCCCATCCTCAAGCTCCAGCGCCCAAGCTTCAATCTTTCCCACCGCCGGCAACCTCTACAGTCATGTCTGGATCTGGCTCGAAGGGCAAGTGGGAGGCCTCCTCCGTCACGGAGAAGGACATCAAGGAGCTCCGGGGGGCGGGATATCTGTCCGCGGAGATCGCGCACAGGCTCCCTGTCAAGGATCAAGTCACACCCACTCCGGAGCCCAGCGAAAGGGTTGTATTCATCCTCCATTTCCTCCGCGGACTAGGGTTTCCCCTCCACCCCTTTGTCCGCGTCCTCATGTTCTACTACGGGCTAGATTTCCATGATCTAGCCCCAAATTCTTTCCTCCACATCTCAGCGTTTATCTTCGTGTGCGAGGTGCTACTCCGCATCCCCCCACACTTCGGCCTATGGCTAAAAGTCTTCAATGTGAAGCCGAAGGTGGTCGACGGGCAAGATGCGGAGTGCAGCGGCGCCATGGTGAGCAAGCTCCCCAACACCACCTGGCCTAAAGGGGCCTTCGTGGAGACCGTCAAGGTGTGGCAGCAAGAGTGGTTCTATATCACCGAACCTCGCGGCGCCAGGTGGGCTGCCATTCCTGAGTTTAGATCTGGACCCCCAATGTGGCTCGCGTCGTGGACCAACAAGGGTCTGGACTGGGGGTCGACCACGGAAGTGATGATGCTGCAGAAGCGCATCAAAAATATGATAAGCAAGAATACTAGTCTCACTGACGTGATTCAGGTGATGCTTTCCCGCTGGATCCTCCCCTGCCAACTCCGGCCTCTCCATATGTGGGAGTTCAATCCGGAAGGTCCCCGGACCCTGCAGCGCTTCTTCGGTACAACGCACGAAGAGATCTGGAAGCTGCTCTTCAAGGCCCAGAAGACGTGGCCGAAGAATACCGAAGACATCGGTCTTGACATCGAGAATCCGGCCACACCAGTAAGTATTTTAGTTCCGAACACAATTTTCGGTAAATAAATCAAAGTTTATACTACGATTTTCATTCTTTCATTCAGGGCTGGATAGTGAAGGCGGAGCGGATCAAGTGTCCGGCTCCACTACCTGAAGACCCAGCCAATCCTCGGTTGACGAGGATGCTGGTTCCGGCGCCGTATCAGGCGCCGGAGAAGAAGACCAAGAAGAAGGGCAAGGAGGCCAAAGGCGGCCTCCGCCGTAAAGGTACTTCGGACGCAGTGTCCGGAGAAACCGAAGCCCACTCCTCCCACGAGGGGGATGAAGACGAAGAGGAGGAGGAGGCGGAAAGTGGTTCTTCCCTAAAGGGGGGAAAGAAGAAAAGGGCCGCCTCCGCAGACCTGGAGGAGGGGGCATCCAGGAGGGAGAAGATAACCCTCTCGGATGATTTGGATACAGACGCCGAGCACACCCCCAAGAGGCGCCTCAGGGAAAAACCCCTGGCCGAATTGTAAGTGTCGAAAAGGATACTCAGCAAATATTCGGCCTGTTATGGTTGTAATATAACATATCATTTTGTGTGTATCAGCCCCGCCCGCGACCTCCCCCAACCATCGCTGTCTGAAGGGAGTTCTCTGCCTCCCGAGATGGCAGAGAGCGAGACGCCACCGCGAGCCCCTTCGCCGATCACCGTGGATGACACCGAGGTGTTTTCCCGAAGGACCTCTCCTAGCCACGGAGGGGCGAGCGAAGACATGGAGGGTGCGACCCTCGTGGCGACAGACGCCGGGGGTCCTGAGCAATCTGGCCCCCAGCCGGACATCATTCCAGAGACCAATGTGGCCCCGGAGTTAGCCGAGCAGCCCCCTTCGAAGGAGGGGGGAGCATCAGCTCCCACAGCGGCCTCCACTAATCCGGAGGTGCCAAATACCTTGGTGGAAGCACTACGACGTGCTGCCATCGTGGAGGAGCATCGCACCCTGATGGGTGTGGTGGTTGAGAAGATTCAGTCCGCCAAGAGCGGGCTGAACGAAGCCTTCACCAGCCTGTTAACAGGCTTCGAGGTATGCGACATAATGCTCTAGACGCTTTTTATAAAGGGACAGACCTGTGCAGAGATAGTAGCCCCTGAGACTCTGTCTGGTTTTGAAAAAACCGGACAGAGGATCATATAGTTTTCGGAAGAGGTGACGTACTTTTATATTGTATAACAGGCTTCCATGTTGGCGGTAACCGCCCAGGCCGCTGAAGTTTCCGATCTTAAGCGGAGGCTGCAGTTGGCTGATGATGATATCGACCGCATGAACAAGCAGTTCGATGAGGCGCAAGGTATGTTTGAAATATCTCGCACATGCCTGAATTAATATGCAAATTCTGAGTTTAGACTCATGCGCTACTATGTGTATGATTGCAGGCAGCGCGGCCGAGGTCGAGACCCTCAAGAGTGCCCTTGCCTAAGCCAAGGAGGAGGCGAAGGCGAGCAAAGCGGCCGCAGACAAAGCGGCTGCAGATTTAAAGTCCGAATAGGTCGCCCGCCGCCAGTACGAGGAGAGGGTGACCAAAGTGGAGCAAGAGCTCAAGGACGCCGCCGACAAGTGCGAGTCCTTGGAGGAGAAGAATAAGGCCTAGGCGGCCGAACTCGCCAAGGCCCTCCAAGAGGCCAAGGAGGCGAGGACCGAGTCCCGGGCAGCTCGCGAGGAAATCCGGCAGTCCGAACAGATAGCGGCTGGTAAGCCCTTTCTTTTGTAGACTATATTTGGCGGTCAAAGATATGCCTTGCTCACTCGACTGTGGAGTTCTCCAGACGTATTTGCGGATCTTTTGAAGAGTGCCGCCGACGCCGCGCAGTTCTTCCGGGCCCAGGAGGGGCACACGACAGAGAAGCTCTTCTGGTCATAGTTCGCGGCGTCGGAGCGTCCGGCGCTGTTGAACAACCACATGATGCAACTGGCAGAGCTGCACAGGATGTTCGGATTGGCCATGAAGGACGTCATAGTCCGGCTGTGGCCAACCGGACCCATTCCTAGCAGCTACTTCGGCCTGGTGCAGCGACTTGCCGACGCGCTGCCCCGGATTGAAGCTGTCAAGCGCTCGGCGTGCATAGAAGGTGCGCGGATGGCCTTTGCCCGTGTCAAAATGCACTGGGCAAAGATGAAGGCCGCCGTCGTGGCGGTTGAGGGCCCACCCGAAGGCAAGGACCACCGCAAGCCAGAGCGGTATTTTGAAGACGTCCTTGAGGGTGCCCGATTAATAGAGGGCCAATGCTCAAAGGATATCATATTTGAGTGAATGTATCCAAGCTACCCAGACGTTGTTTTATAAACCAAGGCTTTGTAATATATTTATGTCTTTATCTGGAATTGCTTGCCTCCTGTGCGGTCGTATTTTGTTATCTTGAAAGTTTGCCAGTCGTCGGCTTCAGCTCCCACGTAGATACTACGGGGGTGTTCGGAATAACGCATGATCACTCTTGACCCAATGTCTTGGTCCGTGAAGGAGGTGTCTGCGTAGGCGAACCAGGCAATCAGACTATGCAGCTTTATCACTTTCACTTAGCCATAGGAGTTTGACAGTGGGGCTAAGTACTAGCCACTGGTGCGTATGCGGCTATCCGAACTGGGATGCCTTAAGCACATGACCGGACAGTGGCCAGTCCTTCGCATAATACGGAAGAAATCGCAAAAGATTTATAGCAAGTCGCCGAATAGCTGACCAGCTCTCGCCACACCATGACAGTCAGTTTTCGGCTTTCTCTACTGAGGTGTTTGACCGGACGAACCAGAAACACAATCGCAGTAGTTCTCCCTTTACTACCCTAGCCGAACGAGCGGAACGTAAGGTAGTAACCACAGGAGCCGGGCAACCCAACTGTGCGCCCGAGGATCGAAGGTAACAAGGGACAAAGGGAACACGATGTTTACCCAGGTTCGGGCCCTCTTAATGGAGGTAAAACCCTACGTCCTGCTTGATTGTATTTGATGAGTATGGGGGTTACAAGAGTTGATCTACCTCGAGATCGTAATGGCCAAACCCTAGATGTCTAGTCTATGGGAGTTATGATAGCCTCTACGGACTAAACCCTCCGGTTTATATAGACACCGGAGGGGGCTAGGGTTGTACAGAGTCGGTTTACAGAGGAAGGAAAATATACATCTGGACGCCAAACTTGCCATCCACGCAAAGGAGAGTCCCACCCAGACACGAGGAAAGGTCTTCTGCCTTGTATCTTCACGGCCCATCAGTCCGGCCCATGTTACATAGCCCGACCACCCGAGGACCCCTTAATCCAGGACTCCCTCAGCCGGCTCGTTACCCAGGTCATCTCCGGCCGTCAGGGCGCGATTGCGCCGGGTTCGGGTACGGCCGGAATGAGCTTCGCTGGGGGGCGGTGAGGACGACATGTTCGGCTGCTCGGGGTCTTTGGTGTGGCGCGAGACGAATCCCGCGGGACAGTCGAGGCGGTCCTGCTGCGCGTTCGCAGCGTCAAGAAGCTCGGTCATGCGCTGCAGGCGCTCCTGCAGCTCCTCACCCTACAGCTGCTCCATGCCGATAGCGGCCGCCTGCGCGGCATGCATGTTCTTGACGGGGGTGTCGTAGACGGGTGGGATCGCGCCCAGCGCGCGGCCGATGGCGGCGCCACGGTTCCGCACCTCGGCAACCCGGCTGGGCTCCGCAGCAGCCGGCATGAGGCCGTACGCGGCGTCGCGCTCCCGCTGAACGGACTCCAACTGGCGCTGCGTAGCAGCAAGCATCTCGGCCTCGTCCAGCAGGCGCTTGCGCCCCTCCTTGAGCTAGACCCGGGCCTGGGCGGCGTTGGTGGCATCGATGTCGATGGCGATGGGAATGCTAAGGTTCTGCATCGTGGCGCGCAGCGGGTCTACCACGCTGGCGCGCTCCGCTGCGGCCCTGGCGGTAGGGCCTTCTTCGCTGCGCTGGATGAAGTGGAGCCGGAGTCGGTGACAAGCACCTCTACCCGAACGCAGAGGTCCGCCACATCGGCGGAGACGTCGCCGCCGAGGAGGACAGGCGAGTCGGTGACGTCGAGCACCCTGCTGGGTACTCATGAGGGGCGTGCAACGCACCGAAGGGAGCATCGGACAGAGCAGCGAAGCCAGCCAGCGCCGCGCCAGGAGCAGGGACCAGGCCATGCATGCTGAGCTCGCCAAAGTCGATGAAGGCCCCATCTGGAACGTGAGTCCGACCGGCACATCAAGCTGCCCCACGGTGGGCGCCAACTGTCGTTGTGGGCGCACGGCAGATGCCACGGGGTGGCTAAAGAGAGGGATATGCAAGAGGCAACCGGTGGGCTCCAGAAGCGAGGTCGGTACGAGCGAGTGCGAGACACAAGACGTACCCAGGTTCGGGGCTCTCCGGAGAGATAATACCCCTAGTCCTGCCGAGTGTGGTTTATATGTGGATGGTACAAGCTTGCTCCTAGAGCTGTTTTGGGGACGAAGGAAGGTAGGCCAGTGCATAGGCCGCTCCTTCTCCGTGTGGTGGATGTGAGTGTATGTGTGTGGTTCTTCTCTGATCGCCCCGTGCATGGAGGCCTCCTAGGGGTTTTATAGGCCAACCCCCAAGGGTTACAATGGTAAAGTTACATGGGCATGGGGCCTGGTTGTCAGTGACTTGGAGCCGGCAGCGACGCGCCGGGTTCGCGAGGTCCGTCGGGTGCGGGTCTCGCTGGGTCCGTCCGGTGCGGACCATACCGGGCCCGCCGGTTGCTAGGTACTGTAGGCATGCCGTGTTGGTCGTCAGGGGACGGCTGCGCCGTCTTGCTACAGGGTCGCGCCTCCAAGACGCCGCCCGCCCCAGGCGGGGGCTTGATCGGCATGGCAGCCGCGCCCGCCAGGGCCAGCGTAAAGGGGGGTGCACTGTAGCCATGTTGGTTTGTCGATGGAGGTTTGACTTGCGGGAACCAGCCGGCATGCACCAGCCGGGTTGGCCGGGTTGCGGAACCCGGCCAAGGGCAAACTGGATTGTGGGGTATTGCTAGCCCCGATGTTTTCGAAAGGGATCCGGGTTCCGTTGCCTGCCCGGGGTCCATCCCCCCGACACCCTTGTTGTGGTGGTTTCCTTTCTCATCTAAGATGGATGTAGGAGCTCTGCATTTCCAGCCTATATCATGGGCGTATGTTATATCCTAAGCGGCGACGTCAAAATTTGCAACAACGTCAAACTGGGCTTTGGGATATAGGTCAAGCTGGTCACCCTATTCTATTCCTTCCTGGGATGGAAGACATGATAAGGGCTACAAGGGTGCATCATTCGACCCATCATCGCCTTCTTCTCTGGGTTGTGCATCCATGGATCCACGTCATCGGCGCTATCCGGCGGAGTCAGGTGACTGCCCGGCTTTGCATGGATGTTATTCTCCTCTATAGGAATACGCAGATCACTCGTGGTTGAATTTTTGGCGCATCATCGGCATATTTGAGAAGGGGAAGATGTACGATTTTCTAAAGACCAGATTGTATTTCATTTATTTTACGGCCTTGCTTGTAATATTGGATTGCCCTACCTCTTTTGGAAGAAAAAATATATGTAAGCTGCCACTTAAGAGTGCAAAATCTTGGTCAAAAGATCCACCTATTGACTCAGGAGGCTTGAACTCAGCAGGTTCCTACTAAATGACCCAAAAATGACAAGATAGTCCAGGAGAGTAAATAACACTATTTGTTTTTTAAAGGAGATGCTCAAACTAGCTTGATAACTAGAGGGGGCATTAGTAGAAATTAAGGGGAGACCTCTATCAGGAAATATGATAATGAGGAATTCCTTATCAGACTGCAGATAGCTGAGAAACTGTTGATAGACATGCAACTCAACTTGTTTTGGCGTAAAAGAAGAAAAAATAGATGGAAATCTAGAGGAAAAGTTTTGAGAGGGATTTCAAAATAGAACATGAATTATCGCAGCAAAATGTAAAAACTACTACTAATGTTGAAAAGATGGAAGGTATGGGATCCTAAACTGCTGCTGAGAACAATGATTAGGAAGTTGAAGGAGATTATGATAAGGGAGAGAAAGAAATGGAATAAAACAATAATGAGATATGTAATGAGGATCTGGAACCAGTGGACTATAATCCTAGCAAGGAATCCTTTGGTACTTTGGTTAATAAAGTTTAGAAGGGGTAGTTTAATACTTCCAAAGGTCAAGGCGGACACCCGAGAAGGTGTAGCAGACTGAAAGATAGGGAGCATTGCAATGTAGAAGAGTTGGTAAAAGAAAGAGTGGCAACCAAAAATAATTATGGCGAGTCTCACATACCTAATGTTGTGACTTCTTCTAATCCCAACTTAGCTAGTATACCTACTTGTGTTGGGTCAACTTGGGATGCTCTATTAACATGGTTAATCATAATATAAATATCATGAAATCAGTTGAACGAGCTAGACTTGCTCTTGCAATGCAAGCTAGTGTGCGACAAAATGTGCCCCTATTAAGGAGGTTAGCAATAAAAGTGAGATGGTAAGTGATGTCTTTCAAGTGCACAGGGTTATTTTTGGTTGTAGTACCTTTGTGTAAGTATCCCAAAATAGTATCGTTCCCAACAAAGAGCGGAGAAGAATGTTAATCTGATTGTTTCTGTCGCACATAAGTTGTCACAAGTCTTGTGTGAATTAGATGTATTGGTATCTCTGCATGGATTAGTTTGGCTTCAAGAGATAGGTGAATTAAAGGTGAAATAAAGTAGCAAACGCGGAAAGTAAATAACATAAAAGTAAAGTATAAAAACTGAATTGTCGGTTGTTTTGAAGTGGAGAGGTTAGGCGCTGAGATATTTAGGTCATCGTGTACATCAAATGCACCAGTGCAGTGGCCACATGTTGCCTATTTATGTGATTTTACCTCCTGGATTACACGCTCGGTAGGCGGGTCACCCTTGAATAGTGAAACTCATCCATAGAGGGATTATTTGACACTATTTTCCATTTTTCCTATATCACCGTTGTCATATGCATGGCATTTCAACAATTAAGGTCGCTATACCGGGCCAACGCCTTATGTGTCATGGCTTCCTGTGATCCTCATATTGTCTTTGCTCCTCATAGATATGAACACCTGTCATTTGGAGGTCACGGATTTGCTGAATAATATGTGTTAATTCTGTAGGTCTCCTGATCATGTTATTTAGGCCCTTATATTGGACGACAAGCATTACACTCACCACACACAATCAGCTCAATAATTAATCATATGGATAGTTTCACAAATTAGTGACATATAGAATAGGAAAAGATGAATCTCACTAATCCCCTAATATTCCATGCCTATGGGGCATTACTCACACATGAGAGAAGAATAACAACCAACCACAGAGGTTATGCAAAGAAAACCATACCCATAATATTAAAGTTTGTCATAATAAGACGAACGATGAAACAAATGTTGATCTTCTATCAAGTATGAATAGTGTTGCAAACTCTAGCCTTATAAGTTGAATATCTCTCTATGGCGGGGATGCTAATGAATGAGGGGGGGGGGGGGGGGGGGGGTTAAGTGAAGTCCTTCCCCTCCATTTCTCCTCTTCCTATGTTCTGGTGTGATTTACAACGTCTTCCTTTCCTCTATTCTTTTCTCCGCCAATGCGAAGCTGGCTTGTATAGATTAGAGGGAGGAGGCGGTGGCTGGTACAAACGTTGTTACGGTTGCATGCTTGTACCAGGCACCGTCTGCGGCTCTGGATGCACTAGATGCAAATCTTCCCAACAAGGAAATTGCCGGTTGCCACCTCAATCGATTGGATATTGCTTAACTTCTTTCCAAATATGATTATACTTGCACAACAAGAAACAATGTTTCTTTGTTTTCAAAAGATATTTGTTGGTGAAAAGGATTTTTTTTTGAGAAAACCCTGTAGTAAACCAAGTAAAATACCCATGGCAAAGTGCTATATTTTAGAGCCATCCCTCAGTATAAGATCTACTACCTAGCGATGACAATAATTTTGATGATTCTAGGGGAGATAGTTGAGATCACCTCAGACATGTTTTTTCTAATAGAAAGAATAGGAAAAATGGCATATCACCACACAATTTTGGTCAAAAATCTGTTTTAAATATCAAAGGCTTTAATAAAGCTGATAAATATGGAAACATATGTAGAGTTGCAAATGACATAGTTTTTTTTTGGAATATGAGTGGTCTCGGTTGCGATGTTATGCAAAATATGTTTTGGGAAATCTGCCTTATAGTCTGTAGTAATCCAACAAGACCTCTCATATTCCAAAAATTTGCTCATACTCCATTACTTTTAGATAATGGAGATATAAAATAAATCTGAACCCATTTTTAGATTTGAAAATTCTTGGTTTATGAGGGATGGGCTACATAAATTTTTCATGAAACTTAGACAAGCCCCACTCTAAAAGGATCTAATTTAAAGAAGTGGATAACTAAATTGAGGAGGCTCAAAGCTAAATTGAAGGGATGGAATAGAAACATGAATGCTTGGTATAGGGATTTGAAAATAGATATTTTGGGTAAAATCGATAGTATTAATAAAGCTGTGAGATTTATGGACTCACTAATAAGGTTATGGAGGATCAAGCAGAATTGCGAGCCTACTTAGACTAGTTGATGAAGCATGAGGAATTAAAGTGGAAACAGAGAGCAAAAATTATTGAGATTTTTTAGGGGGTGGCAATGCCAGATACTTTCGGGGCAAGGCTAAGGGGACACACAGAAATAATAGGATAAGTTCCCTCAATCAGGAAAAGGAAGGAATTGAGGGAGACAAAGATATAATTGCTTATATCACTGGCTTTTACAAGAATCTTTTTGGGCGCCCGGGTGCATCTCCAAATATCTCCTCATGATGGGAGAATACCTTCTTTAAAAAGTAGCATAGTCCCATCTTCTATAGCTTGAAGCCGACCCAGGGGCAACATATTTAGGACCAATACGTCGTTGTATCCATGCTGATATTTCTCTTTCTACCCACACAATTCCGAGTACCTCTATTGAAATCATCAAACAACAACCCCATAGACTTATTTTTATAATTTCGATATCGAAAAAGAATTGATAGTTTCTACCTCTACCCTATCTATTATAATTTCAATGCTCAACTTCCCCCTTAATGATATCTGTACTACCTAATATCATCATGATATCAGGCAATTTCAACTTTTTGAACTAGCCGAGGAAATTTTTGCAAATTGATAAAAGAATGAAGATCCTAAGACTATACCTGAAGAAGCCACATGTAAATTAACAGCAAACTTCTCTTTGGAAGAAACTAAATTTGTTGTTTTTATTATGGCCCATAACCAGATGGATTTACACTTGAGTTTTATCAACATTTTTGGGATCTGGCAAAAAATGATTTAAAAGTTTTGTTTGATGATTTCAATCATGGTAATCACGACATATCTAGATTAAACAACGGGATTATTACTCTGATTCCTAAGATCAAAGATGCTAATCAGACTAAAAAAACTATTTATTAAATGTTTTTTTACGAAGTCTTAATAAAGATACTTAATGGGGTTGTTGTATATGTTCTGCCTTTGTGAAAGGAAGGTACATTATGGAGAGTGTGCTCATTTTAAATTAAGCCCTAAATGGTATCTATTCTAAGAAACAATGTGCTATGTTGTTTAAGGTTGATTTTGAGAAGGCATATGATAAAGTAAAATCATCTTTGGTTCTACAAATCTTGAAATAAAAGGCTTCGCAAAAAAAAATGATGGATTGGATTATGCATACAATTAAAGGGGGGGGGGGGGGGTATGTGGGGATCAAAGTCAATGACAACATTGACCCTTTCTTCCCTACACATAAAGGATTGAGACAAAATGATTCTCTATCTAATCTGATTTTTTGATTTGGTTGTTGATGCCCTAGCCATGCTAATGGACACCGCTAGAATTAATGGTTGGTTAAGGGGGTGGTGGAGAAAATATTAAAAATAGGGTGAATATACTGCAAAATATGCAAATGGCACCATTTTCCTTCTCCAAGATGCTTTTGATAGTGCTCACAATTGAAATTCATTTTGTGCTTGTTTCGAGAAATGTTAGGATTAAAAATTAATTTTCATAAGAGTGAGTTGTTTCTTTTTGGTAAGGTTGCAGATAAACCTGGTGAATATACAACAATTTTTACCTGTCCCATATGATCTCTTCCTATGAGGTACTTGGGACTACATGTGGATGAAAAAGTATTAAGGAAAAAAATGGACGAAAAACTTGAAGGTAAAATGGAGAAAAAAATGTAGCAGTTAACAGGGTAGAATTCTTGCGAGTGCGGGTAGAGTCACCTTAATTCAATCCTCCTTGACTGCAATTCCATACTTTATGATGTCCTTTTATGGGCTACCTGTTGGGGTTAATAAAAAAATGGGTTTCTTCAGAGCTAGATTGATGTGGCAGGAGGAAGCTAATAAGAGAAAATATCATAGTCAAATGGTCTGAAGTATGTAGACCTAAAGACTTTGGTGGCTTAGAAATCCAAAACATGGCACTAATGAATAAAGCATGATTGCGTGAATAGTGGTGAAAAATCTTTAATTCAGAAGGCTTGTGGCAAACTATCCCATTCAATAAGTATCAGACAGGTCAATGTTTGGCTGGAATTAAATCTAGGCACGAGGATTCTCAGTTCTGGAGTGAATTACTTAAACATAAGGAATGATTTTTTCTTATGCAAGTTCATTGTGGGTAATGGTGTGAATGTGAGATTCTGGGAAGACTAGTGGATAGGTGACAAACCTCTTAACACTAATTACCCTAGGTTGTATAATATCCATTTTGACAAAACCTCTCTTTTGTTGAGGTCATTAATAAAGGTCTTGATGGATACAATTTAGAAAGATGTCCTGGGAGATTGTTTAGAATTATGAGATCATATTAAAGAAGTTTGTGAGAATCTTGAACTCACTTATCAAAAGGACGTTGTTAGATGGACCTTGACCAAAAGTGGAATTACTCTCTTAAATGATATTATAGATAGCTGATTGAAAAATGGGGTTAAACTTCCTTACAAATTTCTTTGGGAAGTCAAAATGCCTCCTAGAATTAAAGTCTTTATGTGGTTGGTGCTTAGAAATAGTGTCTTAACTAAAGATAACCTGGTCGGCAGAGGCTGGAGTGGTAGTAAAAATTGTCCTTCTTGTGGCAAGGATGAATATATTGATCATCTTTTCATGCAATGCTCTATCTTTAAAATGTTTTCGAACATTTTGAAATTTACTTTCAATTTGCTGGATTTGCCTGATACTGCACATCCTTTGTTTGTTGTTTCTATTAAAAGTTCAACAAACCTGAGAAACACCTTATGATAGTTGGGGTGTTTGTAGTCTTTTGGACAGCATGAAAAATCGAGGAACAATATAATTCTTGATAACAATAAGATTTCTGACCCTTGTGTTCCTGTTAATATGATTGCGAGACAACCTAACGACTGTAATTATTTCTAGGAAAATAAGGCAATTCAATAAACACTGAGATGGGGAATAAGAATGTTTGCAATGGTAGCAAGTGAAGTCTTTAAAGTTGTGCATGGCTAAAGAGTGGGGCTCAACGGAATCATGGCTTGATGGTGTGCTGCTGGCATCCTCTACGGCCTATACTGCCACGCTGCTGTTGTGCAAGACTTCGTCCAGCTGGCTCCTTTTAGGTGTCTTTTACTGTTATGTTGTGTATGATATTTTTTCTACGTGAGAAACTTTCAATCTATTTATCTCCAATCATGGTAATACAAAGAACACCAAAGGTAGTAAAAATTACAACCCGGTCCATGGACCACCTAGCGACGATTGCAAGCACCGGAGCGAGTCGAAGGCGTGTTGCCATCATTGCCTCTCCCTCGTCTGAGCCGGGCAAATCTTGATGTAGTAAACAGTCGGGAAGCTGCCGTGCTAAGGCCCCATAGGACCAACACACAAGAGTAGTGACCATCGTCGATGAAGAAAGTTGTAGATTAGAAGGATCATACCTATAAACACCCAAACGAAGACAAACGAAGGCCGGATCCAAACAAATCCATCGAACACCAGCACCGACCGAATCCCGCGAGATCCGACGGATACACACCTCCACACACCCTCCGATGACGCTAGACGCATCGGGAATGGGATAGAGTGTGGGAGACATTATTCCTACTGAGAGGCATCGCCGCCACATCACGATCCCAACATAGACACTTAACCTAACAATAATGCGAACAGGGTCCCTCCCGCCGACGTGGGCCGAGGTCCTCCGCACTCCATGGCCCCAAGGCCATAGGAGATGGGGATGTTGTGCATGCCATTTGATTGGTCAGTCTGGCAACGTCTGAAGTTTCCCTGTTTCATTTCTCGTCTCGTTGCCTCGTTTTTTAGTTTACTGTTAGGGATGTCGTTTGTAAAAAGACATTATGGTTTCAGTTTATGAAATCCGAGAGAACGCTCTCTTCAAAAAGACACTGTTTCTTTTTCCTTCTTGCCTGCGCCGCCGTCGAACTAGCTAGCCGCTTCGGCCAGTGTACATATCATGCACACTGTTTCGTAGTAGTAGCATGGCATTGGCATGCATGTGGGGTTCCTTGCAGAAGCTAGCAACGCTGTCCACCCATCATCAGCAATTAAACGAACCTACCTGCACATTGTGATAGTAGGGCACATGCGTGTATGCGCGTAATACTTTGCCCAAGAAACCCCTAAGAAACTTGCACAAACCAGTGACTGTCCATACAGGGAAATCGCGCGTCCTTGGCTGCGCCAGATGCACGTTAGTTTGTTGCGCTGTATATGGCTAGTTGTCCACCATTCACTATGTTGAGCAGCTAAAAGAATCTTACAAGGTGCTTATAATTTGCTGGCATAGTCTCTCAAAGATGTTCATGCGAGTAGGGTATAGATGCGTATGTTCATATGAGTGAGTGAGTGCGTGATTGCATGTGTGCGTTTATACCAGGTTTCTAGAAAACTCGTAAGGTTAGTTATTTCCTGACCACCAGGGTTAAAATTTGATTAGCTATTTACTATGTCACTCTACCAATCCTATATACTATGTTCGTCTGGGTGTATAGGGCATGCAGTTCTAAGTTGACAATTTGGCTAGCTAAATACTTTATATGGAGTATTTAACAAAACAAAAAAAAAACTATCATTCCCCGCAAAAAAAAAACTGTCATATTTGGGGTTTGTGTCCCACTAAACTATCATTTTCTTAACAGTGACAACAGACTATCACATTTACTTAATTTTTGGCAAAAAACTACCGAGTTCGATGACCATTTTGCCAATTTTAAACGTGTTTATCATATGCAGGACCCACTTCATTTATTTTGACTATTATATTTACCGTATTACAAGTGGGACTCACACGTCAGCATCTATCTTCTTCCTCCTCCTCTCTTAGGCATTTCAACGAACATCTCGTCTTCATGCCACACAGCGAACACTCGTGCCGTCCATGTCCCGCACCTGCAGGCTGCCAGAGTCGAAGATGCCGGACGAGTAGAGAAACGGACGTACGTTTGGGGTCGTGCGTTGGAGTAAGCCTAATTCGTCAAAAGATGGTATGTTAGCCGGATGCTTTTCATCGGCCGGCATTGTAGGGTGGCCGACTTCACCACACCCGGTCGTCGTCTCGTCTGGGTAGTACGCCGGTGGATATATGGATCGTACAAACATGAATGCGGGGTACGCGCGCAGAGAGAGAAGGGAGGAGGGTGGTCGACAGCGTCCACGCAGCATTAACAGCCGGCAAAACAAGGCAGTTGACGCGAAGCCTTTCCTGATCCCCTCGTCTATTTTCTTTCAGAACTGATTAAAGAAAGGACAAACCCAAGTGGAGACACATGCACTGGTGCGGAGACACAACACAGAGAGACCAGGTTTGCACTCTTTTCACATAACGCCGTGCCGTTTCCGTAGCACAAGGAGAGTCACTGGTCGTAGCATCAAAACAGCCGGAGCCACCGCAACCACAAGTGGGCCATTCCATACATGTCAAGCAGTACCACTGGATCTATATGCAAGTATAAATAGCATAGCGTAATCATCGTGTTTTTAACCTGATGAAAGTAAACGCGTTGCTTCACGTGCGTACGTACGGATAGGGCCGATCGAGGGCGAGAGGGCATAGAGGAAGCAACCATGAAAGCCCGGCATATGTTAATACCATACGTAAAAAAGAACAGTACACTCCAGTCTAGTATTAATTTGATCTCGTAGTAGTACGTATTCCAACAAAAGTTAAAGCTGGGGTGGTACAACATGACGATGATATTAATTTGCTCTAGGTAGTAGTAGTAATACCGTAGTAGTGGTCGGTCGGTTGTCTATAGAGGACACAACTCGATCCAATGCCACCAACTAAATTTACAGATCGAGTAGTAGATCAAGAAAGGGACAACAAAAGAGGGGAAGAGGCAGACAAGAGGACGGGGGAGCTATCTATCCAGCTCCGAGCTAGCGAGGGAACCACACGGAGGAGACGATCGAGAGATTAGCTCAAGCAGCAACCAGCGCGCGAGGATAAGCTTTGGCCCAAGGTCGGAACGCTAGCTAGCTAATGCCCTACGTAGTACAGACGGAATGAAGCTTAGAGACACGTAGTACATTTTTCGATCTACACGATCAGATCTAGGCAGAAAGGGAGCAGAAAAGAGATGGTACATATTTAAATATGTGGAGGACGATATATATACCCTAGCTAAGCAAAGCTCTCGTACGTGTCCGGCTGGCCGGAGAGACCCATGGCGCCGCCGCCGCTTAATTGTCCTGGCGGTTGAGCTCTCGCCGATCGACCGGCCGGCGCTGTAGTACGATCACGAGCGGAGGATGCTGCGGATGATCTCCGCCCCGGCGCTATTGTGGTCCATGGTCGACATGAGGTCCGACAGCCGGTCGCTGAGGTCGTCCACCTCCCGGTGGAGGCTCTTGATGTAGCTGCACGTCTCCTTCAGCAGCTTCGTCGTCGACGCCTGCATTTTCATTTCACTCACCCGTTATTTCGTGCTGGCTTCGTGCAAGTCAAACTCGCACGGACAATGCAACCACCTAGCTAGCTGGCGAGTGGTGGAGTAATGTGCGTGTGTATCGCTGCTGACTGCTGTGGTGGTAAGCTTAAGCAAGTTACCTGGCTGGAGCCGCGGCGGCGAGAGTTGGGGAGCAGAGACTGGAGCTTGGACATGAGCTCGTTGATCTCCTCGTCGGAGATGGCGCCGCGCGAAGACCTTCTGCTCGACATCGTCTTCCTAGCCGCTGCTACGTCGCTGGCCGGCCGGGATGAGCTAGCTAGCTAGTGCCGGAGCAAACAGACTGCAGACTCCCGCCGGCTAACAAAGCTACGCAGTGTGTATGCTCAAAAGGTGCCGGGCGGTTGGCCGGTGAGCGAAGGGAGGCCCTCGCTGACGTCGAGCTGCTCAGGATACTCGCTGGATAACTTCTAGTTGTGCAATCGCTGGAGGAGTGTGTGAGGGAGACAGAAAGGGAGAGGCTGTCTTTATAGGGAGGAGAACGGATTGGGGAACGATGTAGATGCGCGGAGATAATTCGACCTCGGCAAGTAATTATAGCACTAGCTACTGGCGGAGAGCAAAAGTAGGAACGCTAACGGGGTAGCCGGGCCCGCGTGTCTCTCTCCGTCTAATCACTGATGAGCCGGGCCTCCCCGGCCCCATTGTCATCGGCGCGTGGGGCCCACAGGTGGAGAGGCAGCTCGTTGGGCCCTACTTAAATGACCACCCACCACTAGCCACGTGCCCCATGCTGCCTTGCAGGACTGTTCAGTTTTACCGGGAAAGAACCCCTGGCTAGACGTGTTCGCTTCCTCGCCATGCCGGTCGATCCAGCAACGTCCAGGAAATCGACAAGACCATTTGTTGCGTTTGAGGTTGTGATTTGATGTTATCCGAAGCGAAAGTCCCTCGGCTCGGTCTCCTGGCTCCGCGTCTTGTTAAGCGTACGTGTACGTACCACGAACTGATGTGTGGACGAATCAAACCCCTGTCAATCATCGGCATTGCCTAATTAGTCGGCTAGTGCAACTTGAGAGTTTTGATCATGGAGTAATAAGCTTTTCGGGGAAAGAACACACACCTTGTAAAGCTAAACAGGGACATGGATCGATGGCCTCTTCTCTTCACCCTTCCGTCATTGTCGTGAGAACGGACACGGACGCAACTATTGTATTGCACTTGCACACATACGTGCAGCACAGCAACTCTCTAATCAGCGGAAGTCTTTTATTAACTACATCAATCAACTATATATATCCGCACTATCCACAAGAAAACAAGTCGAGCGCCAGACCCAAAAGATGCCCTGTCCCCGGCCGGTTGCCCGGGACGTGAGAGCGGACGCGTACATGCATGCACATACGTCTTCATTCCCTTGTCGTGTGCTGTGTGCATGCCAGCACAGTGACACATGACACGCCGCTTTAATGAACTAGTAGTACGTGTTTTATGTGCAGCAAACGCACCTAACACCGGAGATTAGCGCCTGGATTCAGCGCGATGATTGAGGGAGAGTGACGCAACACGTACGCCTATGGTTTTTTATGCATGTATATATGTAAACGTCTGATACAGTAGTATAATTATACGTAATTAGTTGAGAGTTGGTCTGCTTCATGCATGGGGGTGGGCTCAGTTTGGCGGGGTTTACCGAACGGCGGGACGCAAATCTCGGGCGCCCGGAGCGTGGAGCCCCTGCGCCGCTGCCATGTTGGCGATCGAAACCAACCGGGCGGGCTAGCGACCGGACAGCGCGCGCCAACCTTCACGTGACCGTCGCGTGGTGAGCGCGTGCTCGTGTTTAAGGCCGCCGTCCATGTGGTCGATCAGGGCCTGCCCGCCCTGGCTCCGGCCGCGTGACAGGAAAATGGCCGTCATGTCACGAGCCTCCACCGCTGGAAGGCACGACACGAGGGCCCCGTCGTCGATCGGTGGTCTGGTCCGGCCCCCCTTCCCCACGGCCGGCATCCGTTACGAGATCCAGGCGCGCGGACCAGGCACGGCCACGTACGGCGTGCGCGCGCGGCGCGGGGCGGCCGCAGGCCACAGATGGTAGATTAGCTCGGGCCGGGTGGGCGGAGAGACGAGCGGCCGGGAGGGTGCACAGCTGCCGCTGGTAGCTTGTGGCGGGCAAAAGGGGCGCGCATGTGAGGGGCACGCCGCGGTGGTGGGTCTCCGGCTGATGGCGAGGCGGCAGGGCGCCCACCGCCACCGCCACCGCCACCGCGCGCTCGCGCCCTCCTTGGCTATCTTTGCCGCGGGATTACGTTACACGGCACGTACATGTGTCCCCGATCCAGAAGATCGATACCCACATACGCGCCTTAGTTAACCAGCCAGCTCGCCTTCGGCCCTTCCGTGGGGCATGTTTATTGTTTGCTTTAGGCCCGGCCGGCCACCCGACTACTACATCTCTCGATGCTACTCCAGTTAGCTAGCTAGTTCTGTGACTTGGGAGGGCTGTTTGGTTCTAGGTTTAGGAGTGCCACACTGTCATGCAATATTGTCAAACTTGTCTAAGGTTAGTTCTTCAAAATTCACAAGTTGGCAAGGTAAAGAGGATCTTGGCACACTTTTTGAGTGTATGTCATGTGGGACCCTAGTATGGTTTGCCTAAGATATGGCTTAAACCAAACACATACCTAAGCTGATCAAACTTGCTTAACTTTAGGTGTGGCAACCTTTGGCAAAGTTAGTCTTAAACCAAACAACCTCGTAGTATCTACCTGTGATGCAGTGCTACTCTACAGGTAGCAGCAGCACAGTTCTCCTACTACTACGTACTACTCCCTTCATTCCACAATGTAGTGCGCGCGCGTTTTCCGAGATTCAAGTTTGACCGCAAATTTAACCAACGAGACCGATTGCGGCAGGAGCAAAATTTATATCATTGAATTCATATTTTTGATATGAATTCGGTGATATAATTTTTGCTCCCGCCGCAGTCGATCTCGTTGGTTAAATTTACGGTCAAAATTGGATCTAGGGAAGCGCGGACGCATTATATTGTGGAATGGAGTAGCATCTCTGTTCCTCTCTCTGTTCTCACGACATGACATGACCAACCGAACAAACGGCCGATCGCGTGAGGAGTAGTAAATGGACGGAACCACGTGTCGGCCGCTCGTGCGAAGATGGGTGGTATCTAACATGTATCCACGGAGCAAGGGTAGGTCCTCTTTTCAACCAAGGAAGAGCCGGCCGTGTCGTATGTAGCGGCTACACTGGACTCATCAAGGCTCACTCACAGCTAAAGCGTGTGTGCTTCGGGGATGCATGCCGGTACGAGTGCTTTCTGGCTCCCATCCTTCTGCTGTTGCCAAAACCGGCTTTTTCGGGTACGTGCGCGCGTACGGTACGTCGCGGCGCGGCTGTACGTGCTGATCGACCGATGCGTCCACGTCGAGATCAGCCTAGGCTATAGCTAGCTAGCTATGGATCCCGCGAATGGGTCATGGGGTGTGTAACTGCGAAGTACGTAAGTGTTCATAGATCGCAGATTTGAGATTGATCAGTAAGCGCTGGGCCTCTACCTAGGCTGCCCACCACTAGCTACAGTAAACACTGAAGAAGAGCTGGGTGGCACGTACGGCAAAGTTACTAAGAAACAATTTGCGTACGCGCCACCGATCTCTGCCGTGTCATGTTCGACCCATTGTCCTCTCTGACACGAGCTTCGGAAAAAGCTAGTCCCGCGCCGAAAACATCTACTGTATCATTTTACATCTAGCTGGGAGTACCGTGCTGCATATTGAGGCCTAGGTCGGGTACTGCTCCTGCCGGAGATCGTTACTTTCCGAGATCGTAGTAGTACTGGCTAGCTAGCATGCATTATCGATCGATGATAAAGCCGATCCTATGCATGAAACACGCATTGTAGTTTCTAGGAAGGACGAGAGTACCTGTACTTACCTATCCGCCGGTAGTCCGGTACGTGGATGGGGCCGGACGGAGCGGAGAGAGAGAGGAGAGGACCGGGCAGGCAGCCAAATTGCATTTGCATGTGGTTACTACGTGACCAAGTAGGACGTCGCCGTCGCGGTGTTTACTGCATGGGGCGGACGAGCGGAATCGATTGTATGGGCTGCCGGCCAACCCGCCGGCTCCAACACGTGCCTCTGCCCCGTCGCCGGAAGCAACCAACTCCGGCCGGCCTCCTCCCATCGGCAACGACATGCCGTTGCCGGACGCGCATGCGCACCCACGTAACCGGAGTATGAGCGTATCCATGCATGGGCTCGTGCGTCCTATCGTATGTACGTTGTATGATCGTATATTGGCGTGTGCTCACGGGCCTAACGCAGGCACCTGTAGCATGTCTCTTGCCTCTCGGCACGTACTCCGTATGTACGAGACATGCTGCTCCATCGTCAACAGTGCGGTGGTTAAATGTTTCGTCGGGTGGCGGTGCATGTGGGTAGGGGTGAAACCGGATCGGATTCGCACGGATAATTCTTATACCATATCCTATTTCATATTTATTTTCGGATTCGGAAGCGAAACGGATGCGGATTCGAATACCGGATTATGCGGATTCGAATAGCGGATTATGCGGATTCGGACACGGTATGGTAACGGAACGGCGTCGGATCGAAAACGGTCATTTACCATATTCATATACAAGGAAGATATAAATGCTTCAAACTAAAAGTAAACATAAACAATAAGCAAATTTTAATACTTATACACGTTAAGAACACATAAAGCACTAGATGGTATTAAAATAAGCCAAATAAATCACTAATAAACATATGTCTCGTCTCATAAGTAAAGATAACATTCATGTATTGCTATTTAATACTTACAAATTCACCCATAAATCGGATTCAGAAATTAAAAGGTCGGATTATCCGGCAAGAAAAAACGGATTATCCTAATGCATCGTATATTAGTAATACCATATCCTATCAATCGGACTCGGATTCGGATCGGATTGTTGTCGGATGTGAAAAATCTCTTACCGTATCCTATAAAAACGGATTCGGAAACGGTTTCGAACGAAAATTATCCTTACCGCTTTCACCCTGACATGTGGGGCAGTTGTGTAACGCGGTTGCTCTTGGTCGTTTGGCATGCAGGACCGGCCGGCGGCACGGACGACGTGAAAAGGCATCTCCAACTCTCTGGTGAAGCGGTAATTATTAAGTCGTCGTTGCTCGCGAGTGCGTGCACTGTAGCTCTTGTCATGGAATCTTGGATGAGGTCACCGGTGACTTTGTGAGGACAATAGTTTATGGTGGAGTGATTATTCAACAACTTGCGCAGTGTGAGATCCAAGAGAAATGAAGAGAGCACTTCAATTCACGCAGTCGTCGATCGATCTGATCGTGGTAGCATTGCATACTTTGACCAAGTGGGGTAAAAAAGTGTGTGAATCCGACCAGACTAATACACGGATGCCCACCGGTCTCATGCTCTCTGAGCCTTATGTGACTTCGAGCGAGCTCGATGCATGCATCTGAATTTTCGCCTTGTCATATTACTAGCCGACCGTGCAATTTTCATACTGCAGTGGTTTAATTGCGTGTGTCTACTCTAGTTACCAGGATAAGATAGTAAGAGCATTTCCAACACCGACCCTCAAACCTCCCGCAGTCATCCGGACCACGGAAGCCATCCAACGCAGGTCTGTATTGGTCCGTGGTGCGGTCCGGATGCGATTTCTCCCGTAAACCAGAGACAAACGTGGGGGAGATTTACAGGAGTCCGGACCGCTGTCACGCCTGCTTCTCACCGCCCTGGCCCACTAAAAATCCCACCCCCTCCCGCGCGTTTTCGGTCAACGACGCTCCAGAGCGTTAGCGGCCGCATTAATGTCGGCCAGAGCGGACGCGACAGCTCACTAGTGCGGGCATTGAAGCGGCGCGCCGGTCGAGAGAGCTCCGCCCGCGCCTCTTCCCGGTGCAGGCGACTGCCGCGCGTTCAAATGACATGACGACCGCCTGTCCATCCGTCTGCCGCCCACATTGATGGCACACGGTTGCGAAGGCGTCTCCTCCGGCGCCACCTGTTCGTCCCTCTGTCGCCCACCTTTGCTATAAAAACCGGTGCCCCGGCCATAGCCGCAGTCATCCAACTCCGATCCCTCTTCGCACCACTTCCACCATGGATCCCTCACCCACCAAAGCTCTCTGGGACGGGCTGACGTTCGACCAAAAGAAGGAGATGGCCGCCATTGCTGCCGGCTGGCTAGCCGACAACTAGCCGGAAGATGACGACCTCCCAATGGAGGACGCCGCCGCCGACGAACCGGCGCCACCCTCTTCCTCCGCACCAACCTCGCCGGTGCATTGCACCTTGACCGTCGGCGAGGCCCATGCCCATTACATGGACATGGTGCGGGAGGAGCAGTTCCGGGAGGCGCAGGCTGACGCCGCCTACAACCACCACCTCCTGCAGGAGTACGTGCAGGCGGAGGAGCAGCTCGCCGCCGGCAGGGCTGTCACGCCGGACGCGGACCTGGCAGAGCAGCAGGTGCTAGTCGAGTTCTACCGCTCCGCCCGCGAGATCCGCATCGCCCGATGGCGGAGGTGGCGGCCGCCTACAAGGAGAGCGACGATGCGGACGAGGCGGTATTCGGCAAGACCGATGAAGAGAAGGACATCGCCAAGTCCGCCCCCGCCATGGCGACCACGAAGCCGGCACGTGCGCGGGCATCACCGATAGCGAGGAAGAGTAGTGCACGGTAGGTCGCCGTCGCTCGTGTCCTAGGAAGGCCACTGGTCCTCCCCTCCTGTCGATGCCAAGCTTGGTGGAATCACCGTCTTGGGCCGATTAGTCTTTTGGCGGCGATGTGGAGGCGGATGATACGTCTCCAACATATCTACAATTTATAAAGTGTTCATGCCATGTTTACAACAATTTTATATGGTTTTGGTGCACTTTTATATGATTTTCATGGACTAACATATAGACCTAGTGCCCAGTGCCAGTTAATGTTTTCTGCTTGTTTTGGTTTTCCAGAAAATCCCTATCAAATGAAGTCCAAATGCAACGAAACTTTTTAAAGATTTTTTCTGGAAGGAAAGGGACCCAGGAAGCTTCGGGAGAGTACCAGAAGACCCACAGGGGCCCCACAAGGCACTTGGGTGCACCTAGGGGGGTGGTCGTGCCCAAGTACCTCGTGGGCCCCCTGTGGCCCCTTTTCGCATGATTCCAACTCTGAAAATTCCTATAAATACCAAAACCGCTGAAAGTTAACCTAGAACTTCGACTCCGCCGCCGCAAGCCTCTGTACCAAAGAGATCCCATCTGGAGCCCTGTTCCGGCACCCTGCCGGAGGGGGAAATCATCACCGGAGGCCATCTTCATCATCCCGGCGGTCTCCATGACGAGGAGGGAGTAGTTCACCCTCGGGGCTGAGGGTATGTACACTACTAGGAGAAAGCCTACTAGTAGCGCTTGAAATACCTATAGCAGTAGCGCTGGAGGCAGCGCTACTGCTAACGCGCTACAGCTAAGTTTTAGCCGTGGCGCTGCCCGGACCAGCGCTACTGGTAAGTATGGTTAGCAGTAGCGCTGCCCGGACCAGTGCTACTGCTAACTATATGTAGCGCTGCGCCAAAGCCAGCGCTGTTGCTAATCCAGCGCTGCCGCTAGATGCCTACCAGCGCTACTGCTAATATTCCTGCTTTCACAGATTTATTTACCCTCTACGTATTTGTGATGTATTTGTGCATGCTCTATACAGTAGTTTCATCAGATCATAATAAACATACACTATTCTCATCATATCATACACAAACAGTAGTCTCGTCATACCATCATCGTCATCATCATTCAACAAAAATATCATCACATCTCAAAAATAGCGATACACAAGTCATGTCATGTCTCAAATAAATGCAACTGCATGGTCATGGCACACACACAAGTTTCATTATCTCTATCTAAACCATGATGTAGAAGAGAAGAGCGATCAACATGGGCAAGAGCGCTACTATGTAGTACTTCTTGAGGCACCGGCGGTTTCGCTCCCGCTCTTGCCGGAGCGTCCACCTCAAGTAACTATTTTCCGCTTCGGCTTTGCTGTCGAACCCTCTGTGGCTAGCACCCGGGTACTTGTCCACCTGGGCTTGAGCGTCTGGCCAGTGGTCGTACACTCCTGGAACCCTCCCAATGAACACGGCGTAGTAGTACTTCGCCATCTCTGATCTATGTACCTGCATCGTGAGTTGATGAATTCAACGATAATATGCAACATAATGTACTTAAGAAAACAAAGAGGCATAATTAGCAAAATACAAGCAACCTATAGTAAACATAAATAACGAAGTTCCTCATACCCAAACTAATTAACTAGAGCGATCTATGCTAGTTCAGGAGGACGGTTTAATTACATCACAGAGTTTCGCTGTGCATAAATTCAAAGTTTTGCCATAGAAAGACAGTAGTGACACATTGTCATCGACAATCAGTCCTCCATGTCGGCGGTCTAATCTTCATAGTCAGGGAGGAAGCACCCGAGCTTCTTGAAAGGCTTCAGGTCCAAACGCTGAGCGAGTAGCAGTGCTCGAAAATCATCCCGCGTGATTGGCCCATGGTAGAACATCCCTGTTGGTTCGAGGACCTCCTACATGATCACTTGGGCAAGTTCACACTGTACGTGATAAAACTCAGCTCGGATTCGATGATCCAGTGTCTTTCCTATGCTTGTGGCCCAGTTGACAATCTCGGCATCATTGGTAGTAGCTGCTACTTCTTGAGCTTGCGTTGGTTTTTCCCTTGAAGAGGAAAGGTTGATGCAGCAAAGTAGAGATAAGTATTTCCCTCAGTTTGAGAACCAAGGTATCAATCCAGTAGGAGACAACGCACAAATCACCGAATACCTGCACAAACAATCAAACAACTTGCACCCAACGCGATAAAGGGGTTGTCAGTCCCTTCACGGTTATTTGCAAAAGTGAGATCTGATAGATATAGATGAAACTAAATAAAAGATAAAGTAAATATTTTTTGTATTTTTGGTTTATAGATCGGAAAGTAAAAGATTGCAAAATAGTAGATTGGAAACTAATATAGTAGATTGAAAACTTATATGATGGAAAATAGACCCGGGGGCCATAGGTTTCACTAGAGGCTTCTATCAAGATAGAAAAAATATGGTGGGTGAACAAATTACTGCCGAGCAATTGATAGAAAAGCGCAAAGTTATGACGATATCTAAGGCAATGATCATGAATATAGGAATCACGTCCGTGTCAAGTAGACCGAAACGATTCTGCATCTACTACTATTACTCCACAGATCGACCGCTATCTAGCATGCATCTAGAGTATTAAGTTCATAAAGAACAGAGTAATGCATTAAGTAAGATGACATGATGTAGAGGAATTAACTCAAGCAATACGATGAAAACCCCATCTTTTTATCCTCGATGGCAACAATACAATACGTGCCTTGCTGCCCCTACTGTCACTGGGAAAGGACACCGCAAGATTGAACCCAAAGCTGAGCACTTCTCCCATTGCAAGAAAAACCAATCTAGTTGGCCAAACCAAACCGATAGTTCGAAGAGAATTACAAAGATATCAAATCATGCATGTAAGAATTCAGAGAAGATTCAAATAATATTCATAGATAAGCTGATCATAAATCCACAATTCATCAGATCTCAGCAAACACACCGCAAAAAAGTATTACATCGAATAGATCTCCAAGAACATCGAGGAGAACATGGTATTGAGAATCAAAGAGAGAGAAGAAGCCATCTAGCTACTAGCTATGGACCCGTAGGTCTGTGGTAAACTACTCACGCTTCATCGGAAGGGCAATGGTGTTGATGTAGAAGCCCTCTGTGATCGAATCCCCCTCCGGTAGGGTGCCGGAAAAGGTCCCTAGATGGGATCTCACGGGTACAGAAGGTTGCGGCGGTGGAAAAGTCTTTTTGTGGATGCCCCCGTTGGTTTGGGGATATATGAGTATATATAGGCAAAAGAATTAGGTCAGGAGGTGCATGAGGGGCCCACAAGGGTGGGGGGCGCGCCCTCCGTCCTTGTGGCCGCCTCGTGGCTCCTCCGACTTCATCTCCAAGTCTCCTGGTTTCCTTCTGGTCCAAGAAAAATCATCGCGAAAGTTTTATTCCGTTTGGTATTCCTTTTCTGCGAAACTCAAAATCATGGAAAAAATAGAAACTGGCACTGGGCTCTAGGTTAATAGGTTAGTCCCAAAAATGATATAAAATAGCATATTAATGCATATAAAACATCCAAAACAGATAATATAATAGCATGGAACAATAAAAAATTATAGATACGTTGGAGACGTATCAAGCATCCCCAAGCTTAATTCCTGCTCGTCCTCGAGTAGGTAAATGAGAAAAACAGAATTTTTGATGTGGAATGCTACCTAGCATATTTATCCATGTAATTTTCTTTATTGTGGCATGAATGTTCAGATCCGTAAGATTCAAAACAAAAGTTTAATATTGACATAAAAACAATAATACTTCAAGCATACTAACAAGGCAATTATGTCTTCTCAAAATAACATGGCTAAAGAAAGCTTATCCCTACAAAATCATATAGTCTTGCTATGCTCCATCTTCATCACACAAAATATTCAAATCATGCACAACCCCGATGATAAGCCAAGCAATTGTTTCATACTTTTGATGTTCTCAAACTTTTTCAACTTTCACGCAATACATGAGCGTGAGCCATGTACATAGCACTATAGGTGGAATAGAAGGTGGTTGTGGAGAAGACAAAAAGAGGGAGATAGTCTCACATCAACTAGGCATATCAACGGGCTATGGAGATGCCCATCAATAGATATCAATGTGAGTGAGTAGGGATTGCCATACAACGGATGCACTAGAGCTATAAGTTTATGAAAGCTCAAAAAGAAACTAAGTGGGTGTGCATCCAACTTGCTTGCTCACGAAGACCTAGGGCAATTTGAGGAAGCCCATCATTGGAATATACAAGCCAAGTTCTATAATGAAAAATTCCCACTAGTATATGAAAGTGACAACATAGGAAACTCTCTATCATGAAGATCACGGTGCTACTTTGAAGCACAAGTGTGGTAAAAGGATAGTAACATTGCCCCTTCTCTCTTTTCTCTCATTTTTTTTATTTGGGCCTTCTCTCATTTTTTTGCCTCCATTTTTTTCGTCCGGAGTCTCATCCCGACTTGTGGGGGAATCATAGTCTCCATCATCCTTTCCTCACATGGGACAATGCTCTAATAATGAAGATCATCACACTTTTATTTACTTACAACTCAAGAATTAGAACAAAATATGACTCTATATGAATGCCTCCGGCGGTATATCGGGATGTGCAATGAATCAAGAGTGACATGTATGAAAGAATTATGAACGGTGGCTTTGCCACAAATACGATGTCAACTACATGATCATGCAAAGCAATATGACAATGATGATGCGTGTCATAGTAAACGGAACGGTGGAAAGTTGCATGGCAATATATCTTGAAATGGCTATGAAAATGCCATAATAGGTAGGTATGGTGGCTATTTTGAGGAAGGTATATGGTGGGTGTATGGTACTGGCGAAAGTTGCGCGGCACTAGAGAGGCTAGCAATGGTGGAAGGGTGAGAGTGCGTATAATCCATGGATTCAACATTAGTCATAAAGAACTCACATACTTATTGCAAAAATCTATTAGTTATCGAAACAAAGTACTACGCGCATGCTCCTAGGGGGATAGATTGGTAGGAAAAGACCATCTCTCGTCCCCGACCGCCACTCGTAAGGAAGAAAATCAATAAATAAATCATGCTCCGACGTCATCACATAACGGTTCACCATACGTGCATGCTACGGGAATCACAAACCTCAACACAAGTATTTCTCAAATCCACAATTACTCACTAGCATGACTCTAATATCACCATCTTTATATCTCAAAACAATCATAAGAAATCAAACTTCTCATAGTATTCAATGCACTTTATATGAAAGTTTTTAGTATATCCCTCTTGGATGCCTATCATATTAGGACTAAATTTATAACCAAAGCAAATTACCATGCTGTTTAAAGACTCTCAAAATAATATAAGTGAAGCATGAGAGTTCAATAATTTCTATAAAATAAAGCCACCGCCGTGCTCTAAAAAGATATAAGTGAAGCACTAGAGCAAAATTGCCTAGCTCAAAAGATATAAGTGAAGCACATAGAGTATTCTAATAAATCACGATTCATGCATGTCCCTCTCAAAAGGTGTGTACGGCAAGGTTGATTGTGGCAAAATAAAAAGCAAAGACTCAAATTATACAAGACGCTCCAAGCAAAACACATATCATGTGGTGAATAAAAATATAGCCTCAAGTAATGTTACCGATAGATGAAGACGAAAGAGGGGATGGCTTCCGGGGCATCCCCAAGCTTAGGCTCTTGGTTGTCCTTGAATATTACCTTGGGGTGCTTTGGGCATCCCCAAGCTTATTCTCTTGCCACTCCTTATTCCATAGTCCATCAAATCCTTACCCAAAACTTGAAAACTTCACAACACAAAACTCAATAGAAAATCTCATAAGCTACGTTAGTATAAGAAAATAAATCACCACTTTGGTACTGTTGTGAACTCATTCTTTATTTATATTGGTGTAATATCTACTGTATTCCAACTTTTTCATGGTTCATACCCCCCGATACTACCCATAGATTCATCAAAATAAGCAAACAACACAAAGAAAACAGAATCAGTCAAAAACAGAACAGTCTGCGAATAGCCGAATTGTTCTAATACTTATGTAACTCCAAAAATTCTTAAATATTAGGAAAACTGAGGAAATTTATATATAAATATCATATAAAAAATTCAGGATTTTTCAACGCTCCAGTAAATTATTAAAATTCTGTGACTGGACGCAAAAGTTTCTGTTTTTCAGCAAGATCAAACCAACTATCACCGTAAGCCATCCCAAAGGTCTTACTTGGCACAAACACTAATTAAAACACAAAACCACATCTAACCAGAGGCTAGATGAATTTTTTATTGCAAAACAGAACCAAAAAAGCAAAAACAAAAATAAAATTGGGTTGCCTCCCAACAAGCGCTATTGTTTAACGCCCTTAGCTAGGCATAAAAACACGAATAGATCTAGGTATTGTCATCTTTGGTATGGAATTCATAAGTAGCTCTCATAATAGATTCATATGTCAATTTAATTTTCTTTCTAGGAAAGTGCTCCATGCCCTTCCTTAATGGAAATTGAAATCTAATGTTTCCTTCCTTCATATCAATAATTGCACCAATCGTTCTAAGGAAAGGTCTACCAAGAATAATAGGACATGTAGGATTGCAATCTATATCAAGAACAATGAAATCTATGGGCACATAATTCCTATTTGCAGCAATAAGAACATCATTAATCCTTCCCATAGGTTTCTTAATAGTAGAATCCGTGAGATGCAAATTTGAAGAACAATCATCAAATTCACGGAAACCTAACACAACACATAAAGTTTTTGGAATCGTGGAAACACTAGCACCCAAATCACACAAAGCATAACACTCATAATCTTTAATCTTAATCTTAATAGTAGGTTCCCACTCATCATAAAGTTTTCTAGGGATAGAAACTTCCAATTCAAGCTTTTCTTCAAAAGATTGCATCATAGCATCAACGATATGTTTAGTAAAAGCTTTGTTTTGATTATAAGCATAAGGGGAATTCAACATGGATTGCAACAAGGAAATACAATCTATTAAAGAACAATTATCATAATTAAATTCTTTGAAATCCAAAAGAGTGGGTTCATTGCTACTTAAAGTTTTGACCTCTCCAATCCCACTTTTATCAATTTTTGCATCAAGATCTAAAAACTACGAATCATTGGGACGCCTTTTAACTAAAGTTGACTCATCTCCAGTCCCATCTTTATCAAGATTTATATTGGAAAACAAAGATTCAATAGGAGCACATCAATCACTTTTAGATCTTCATCATTATTTTCACGAAAACTAGAAGAACATGTTTTTACAAACCAATCTTTTTTAGCACGCATCTTAGCGGTTCTTTCTTTGCACTCATCAATGGAAATTCTCATAGGTTTGAGAGACTCATTGATATCATGCTTGGGTGGAATAGATCTAAGTTTCAAAGAGTCAACATCAAGATAAATTCTATCCACGTTCCTAGCCAAATCATCAATCTTAAGCATTTTTTCTTCAATCAAAGCATTGAAATTCTTTTGCGAACTCATAAATACTTTAGCACTATTCTCAAAATCAGAGGGCATCTTATTATAATTTCCATAAGAATTGTTGTAGGAATTACCATAATTATTAGAGGAATTACTAGGAAATGGCCTAGGATTGAAATTGCCTCTATACGCGTTATTACCAAAATTGTTCCTACCAACAGAATTCACATCCATAGATTCATTATTATTTTCAATCAAAGTGGATAAAGGCATATCATTAGTGAAAGAACATGCGGTGCCCCCATGTTTGGTTTTGGTAATTGATGACAATCTCTATGGACTAATGGTTGCCTTGAGTTATATTTGAAGGATTTGTCCATAGGCTTTTCTTGGAGTTCATTTGTTGGTTTCAAGGAGAGTTTGTGATGACCAAGATGCTATTCAAGGAATTACCTAAAGATTGGTCATGTGAGAGGTTGATCAAGACTAAGTCAAAGAGTGAATCAAGTTGATCAACACACAAAGCGTAGAAGATGTACCGAGGGGGACCAAGCGATCCCATGGTATGGCAAGCATTGTCAATTACGCTTTGTGTACTAACCCATGGTCTTCGTGAGAGTTCTTTGTGGGGTTAGGTTGCGGTGTGCAAGTTCAAGTGGATCATCACGAAGAGATCACATGCTTGAAGCTTGCCGTCCATTGTGGTGACAATGGACTTGTGAAAATGTGCCAAAGAGTGGCTCACCCATAGTGGAGTATGGGGGAGCAATTAACTAGTCTTCATCGAGCGAACGCAATCAAGAAAGGTGGTCCAACTTGAGGGAGTCAAGATCGTCATCATCTAGCTCAAGTGGACTTCGTGCAAGGCAAAGGTTTGCCCGTGATAGGTTTTATATTTTACCGGTCTCATGGTGATAGTTTGGAGACCGGGTTATAGGATCGATAGCCGTACTATCAAGGGGGGCTCTCAAGTGAGTAGCTTGATCGTATCGTTCGTCGAGAGCTCAAACCATTGCATCCTTGCATCATCTTTCTTGATTCTTATTTGTATTTTCTTTTGAGGTTTAAGATCTTGTGGTTATCTTCATGACAAGCTCTAGTACATCGAAAATGGATTTCATATGCTTCTTCTATCGTGTTTTCAGTGTTGGAGGTTTTACCGGTCTTTTTCGATGAAGGGTTCTCACCATTTTCTCATGGGACTTTTCTAATTTGCTTCTTATTGATGTTTCTACCAATATTGTGTTAGCCCATGTCGTTAGCTTTCCAACAAACTTGGTTTCGTTGAATTCGGAGTCCGTTTGCAGAAGTTGTGGCAGTTTTGGTGTTCTGAAAAGGCTGCAGCGGTACTACCGCGGATTGGAGCGGATGTAATTTTTTACTACCGCTCCAGAGCGGTACTACCGCGGCTACTACAGCGGTAGTACCGCTCCGGACCAAAATCTCGTATTAGGTCCAGCGGTGGTAGGCACGGATGTATTTTTTTAGTACCGCTCGCTAGCAGTAGTACCGCTACCTTTTGCAGTAGTACCGTTATCCCTAGCGGTAGTACCGTGAGGACTAGCGGTAGTACCGCTCCGGCGGTTCTACTGGCCTTTTGCCTCCTCGCTGTTGTTTTTCAAAGGGCTTCTACCGCCCTAGCGGTAGTACCGCTCCTTGGAGCGGTAGTACCGCTCTGTGCGGGCTGTGAGGATAACGGTTGGATTTTTCCCCACCTATAAAAGGGGGTCTTCTTCCCCAATGGACCTTATCTCTTGAGCTCGTGTTCTTCCCCCATTGTTGACCTTCTTCGAGCTTGCTAACTCTCAATCCCTCCAATGATTCTTGCTAGTTCTTGAGGGAAAAGAGAGAGGAGATCTAGATCCACGTTTCCACCAATCACTTTCTCCTCTAAGTGAGGGGAACCCCTTGGATCTAGATCTTGGAGTTCTTCGTGTTCTTCTTTCGTTCTTCCTCTCATTTTCCTCCCTAGCATTAGTTGCTTTGGTGGAATTTGGGAGAGAAGGACTTGGGCACTCCGTGTGCCCTTGCCATTGCATTTGGTGCATCGGTTTGAGTTCTCCACGGTGATACGTGGAAGTGAAGTTTGAGAAGCTTATTACTCTTGGGTGTTTGGGCACCCTAGAGCTTGTTCCTCTTGGGTGCCTTGGCGCCCTAGACGGTTGGTGTTGTTCGGAGCTCAATCATTGTGGTGTAAAGCTCCGGGCAAGCGTCGGGGTCTCCAATTAGGTTGTGGAGATCGCCCCAAAGCAATTTGACGGGCACCGGTGACCGCCCCCAAGGGTTGCCAAAGTGTACGGGTTCGGTGACCGCCCCCAAGGGTTGCCATTTGTACGGGTTCGGTGACCGCCCTCAAGGGTCCCTTAGTGGAATCACGGCATCTTGCATTGTGCGAGGGCGTGAGGAGATTACGGTGGCCCTAGTGGCTTCTTGGGGAGCATTGTGCCTCCACACCGCTCCAAACGGAGATTAGCATCCGGAAGGGTGTGAACTTCGACATACATCGTCGTCTCCGCGTGCCTCGGTTATCTCTTACCCGAGCCCTTTACTTATGCACTTTAATTTGTGATAGCCATATTGTTTCTTGTCATATATCTTGCTATCACATAGTTGTCTATCTTGCTTAGCATAAGTTGTTGGTGCACATAGGTGAGCCTAGTTGTTGTAGGTTTTGTGCTTGTCAAATTAACCGCTAGGTTTATTCCGCATTTGTTCAAGCCTTAACCGTAATTATTTTAAAGCGCCTATTCACCCCCCCCTCTAGGCGACATCCTCGATCTTTCAATTAGGATCCAACGAAGCACTCTTGCTAGCAAATAATTTCATAAGTTCATCCATCTTTCCACTCAAAATATTAATCTCTTCAATGGCATGCACTTTTTTATTAGTGGTAGATCTTTCTGTATGCCATTGAGAATAATTAACCATAATATTATCTAGAAGTTTAGTAGCTTCTCCTAGAGTAATTTCCACAAAAGTGCCTCCCGCGGTCGAATCTAAAAGATTTCTAGAAGCAAAATTCAATCCAGCATAATTTTTTTGTATAATCATCCACAAATTCAAACCATGAGTAGGGCAATTTCGTATCATCAATTTCATCCTCTCCCAAGATTGTGCAACATGTTCATGATCAAGTTGCTTAAAATTCATAATCTCGTTCCTAAGGGAGATGATCTTAGCGGGAGGAAAATACTTGGAAATAAAAACATCTTTACACTTATTCCATGAATCAATGCTATTTTTAGGCAAAGATGAAAACCAAGTTTTAGCACGATCTTGAAGTGAGAACGGAAATAGCTTCAATTTCACAATATCATTATCCACATCTTTTTTCTTTTGCATATCACACAAATCAACGAAATTGTTTAGATGGGATGCGACATCTTCATTAGGAAGGCCAGAAAATTGATTTTTCATAACAAGATTCAGCAAAGCGGCATTAATTTCACAAGATTCCGCACTAGTGGCGGGAGCAATCGGAGTACTAATAAAATCATTGTTATTAGTGTTGGAAAAGTCACACAATTTGGTATTCTCTTGAGCCATCATAACAAAGCAAGCAATCCAACACATGAGCACACAAAAAGCAGACAAAGAAGACGAACGGAAGAGGGACGAAGAAAAGGCAAAGAGAGGGGCGAAGAAAAAGGCAAATCTTTTCGAAAATCGTTTTAGAAGTGGGGGAGAGGAAAACGAGAGGCAAATGGCGAATAATGTAATGCAAGAGATGAGAGTTTATGATGGGTACTTGGTATGTCTTGACTTGGCGTAGATCTCCCCGGCAACGGCGCCAGAAATTCTTCCTTCTACTTCTTGAGCTTGCGTTGGTTTTTCCCTTGAAGAGGAAAGGGTGATGCAGCAAAGTAGAGATAAGTATTTCCCTCAGTTTGAGAACCAAGGTATCAGTCCAGTAGGAGACAACGCACAAATCACCGAATACCTGCACAAACAATCAAACAACTTGCACCCAACGCGATAAAGGGGTTGTCAATCCCTTCACGGTTATTTGCAAAAGTGAGATCTGATAGATATAGATGAAACTAAATAAAAGATAAAGTAAATATTTTTTGTATTTTTGGTTTATAGATCAGAAAGTAAAAGATTGCAAAATAGTAGATCGGAAACTAATATAGTAGATTGGAAACTTATATGATGGAAAATAGACCCGGGGGCCATAGGTTTCACTAGGGGCTTCTCTCAAGATAGAAAATAATACGGTGGGTGAACAAATTACTGCCGAGCAATTGACAGAAAAGCGCAAAGTTATGACGATATCTAAGGCAATGATCATGAATATAGGCATCACGTCTGTGTCAAGTAGACCGAAACAATTCTGCATCTACTACTATTACTCCACACATCGACCGCTATCCAGCATGCATCTAGAGTATTAAGTTCATAAAGAACAGAGTAATGCATTAAGTAAGATGACATGATGTAGAGGAATTAACTCAAGCAATATGATGAAAACCCCATCTTTTTATCCTCGATGGCAACAATACAATATGTGCCTTGCTGCCCCTACTGTCGCTGGGAAAGGACACCGCAAGATTGAACCCAAAGCGAAGTACTTCTCCCATTGCAAGAAAAACCAATCTAGTTGGCCAAACCAAACCGATAGTTTGAATAGAATTACAAAGATATCAAATCATGCATATAAGAATTCAGAGAAGATTCAAATAATATTCATAGATAAGCTGATCATAAATCATAATTCATCGGATCTCGGCAAACACACCGCAAAAAAGTATTACATCGAATAGATCTCCAAGAACATCGAGGAGAACATGGTATTGAGAATCAAAGAGAGAGAAGAAGCCATCTAGCTACTAGCTATGGACCCGTAGGTCTGTGGTAAACTACTCACGCTTCATCGGAAGGGCAATGGTGTTGATGTAGAAGCCCTCCGTGATCGAATCCCCCTCTGGTAGGGTGCCGGAAAAGGTCCCTAGATGGGATCTCACGGGTACAGAAGGTTGCGGTGGTGGAAAAGTGTTTTTGTGGATGCCCCCATTGGTTTGGGGATATATGAGTATATATAGGTGAAAGAATTAGGTCAGGAGGTGCACGAGGGGCCCACAAGGGTGGGGGGCGCGCCCTACCTCCTGGGTGCGCCCTCCGTCCTTGTGGCCGCCTCGTGGCTCCTCCAACTTATAAAAGTCTCCTGGTTTCCTTCTGGTCCAAGAAAAATCATCGCGAAAGTTTATTCCGTTTGGACACCGTTTGGTATTCCTTTTCTGCGAAACTCAAAAACAAGGAAAAAACAGAAACTAGCACTGGGCTCTAGGTTAATAGGTTAGTCCCAAAAATGATATAAAATAGCATATTAATGCTTATAAAACATCCAAAACATATAATATAATGGCATGTAACAATAAAAAATTATAGATACGTTGGAGACATATTAGTAGCTAACATGCGAAGGCGTTGATTATCTCTTCTATACTCGATCAGGTGATGCATGAGGTAGAATCCATCAGCCTTACTGGTGTACGGTTGCTGGATGCAGCAGAAGTCAGTCTTATGGCTGAAACCCAGCCCGTTCTTCCTGTGCTTTTTCACCTTGATATATCCACCAGACAGGTTGAAGGTGAACAGGGCACTATCAAGAACACTCTTTATGTGCGTGTAATCCTTTTTCTTGATGTTCTTTGATGAGTCCAAGTACATAGCATGGGAGTATTCTGGGTACAGAACGATGAGGATGGCGCCCCCCCGCTGCGCAAAATAATTAAACCTCAAATTAGCCTCCATGCTTGCAAAGGAATGATTAAAACTTACGAAAGGATATCCATGGATGACTTACGTGGGATGATAAGGCAGGAGAATCGCTTCCTTGTCCTTATTAGCGCACATGAACTCGGCGATGTACTTGCTCGCATAGTCACGGTGCTCTTTGCAAACTTCCAAGAAGCTCTCGTGCATATAGTACGGGTCCGCGACGCAGATATATTTTATGTTCTCGAGCCTGATGAAGTAGTTGAGATACAACGCATACATGCGGATGAACTGGAAATCCAGCTTGGTCATGTGGAACATGTCATAGATGTAGTCAAATCGCAGGATGAACTTATCCGCGGGCCATCTCTCGACGTACAACTTCCCGCCCGGCACCTGAGCCGCGTAAAGCGGGTATCCTGGTTTTTCCGAGATGAGAAGGCTTTTCTCTCTGGCCAACACATCTTCATGAAGCCTCCTTAGATCATTGTTCAGTATGTGCTCTAGCGCTTTCGGAGGTAGGATCAGGTTGCCGGCGACATGGAAATGGTCCGCACCTTCGACAGGTATTTTGTCTACCTCCCGGGGCTTCAGAGGCGGCTGGCTGCTTGAAGCAGCTCGATCTGGCACCTTTAGGGCCTTTCTTGTCCGGTCTCCTCCTTTGCTTCTTGGCGGGTGGTGGTAGTGAGCCCACCATACGTTCCCTAACCACCACCCCTAGTGTCATCGGGCTAATCAGTGGACGGCCCCCGGGTTGTTTCTGGGTAGAGGCGGCATCTGGAGGCGTCTCCTGCGAGGATCGCATGAAGATAGACTTTTTGCATTCCGCCTTAGGATGTTCCGGCTCCGGCAAATCAGGCAGCATCAAGTCATCATCTCCACGCTCAAAGCCTGAGTCATAGTCCCCAGCCATCAATCCTCCATCGTCATAGGTGGTATTGATATAATTGAGAGGGTCATCATCATCCTCCTCCATGACATCATCAGCATTTACGTCTTCGACGGGGGCGATGTTATCTGGTACTAATGGAGGCTCTCCCTCGCGTCGTCCGCTATCACCCGCCACGACAGGTGCAGGTAATTGGGTAGGTGGGGTGGTGTTCATACCTTCTTGAGAAGCTATCGTTGGTGTGATACTGGGCGCCTCGACACGAAGAAAAGTCTTTGGCCAAGGTAAGAACCAACTCTTGCATGCACCAATCCATTTAGGGGTCTCGTTGTCATCGACTGGTACCGGAGGAGGCAAATCCTTGAAGCCCGCTAAGACACTTGCCACGTTAACCTTGAAGACGCCATGGGGCATCTCTCGGTTGTGGAACATGCGGTCCTTCGGCTTCACGATCGTTGCCTTTCCCACGGCCACCTTTTGGCCCTTGATGTTGTACAGTAGGGTGCACGGGGTATCGTCGGCCTACGAAGACATGTTTGTGACGTCAAACATCCGAAAGGCAACTAAAACGGAAGACTATAGACATGCTGGTGAAAAGGGTATGACGCGTAATTACCGTGAGGGCGTCGAGCTCAGCCATAGACGAAGCCCCGCCGAGCATGCCAGAGACGGAGGTTGGGCTGCTATGAACAGGAGCGGGACCTTCTGCGGTTGGTTGAGCAGGTGCTGGTGGTGTGATGTTCACCGAATTGCTCCCGACGTAGCTGGGAAGGGGAAAGTCTGCTGGCCCTTTATCTGGATTTCTCTTCGACCAATCGATAATTGCCGGAATCAAGCTGGTAATAATTGAAGATTGGAAGTGAGCCGTGACGCCAGCCACCGCTTCATTGACCGCTGCATTGACTAACCCGAGCAACTCTTCTTTGGTCTCAGCTTTGGTCTTATTGACCGCAATCTCGACCTTCTCGTCGATGGTCTGTTGAGTAAGCAACCGTCTCTTCCTTCTTTCCTCTGGCTGCTCGTGGTAGCACGTCTTCCACGAGGCGCCATCTCCAATGCCGTGCACACGTGCATAGGACGGCGGTTTGTCCTCCGGGACCTTTTTCAGTATGTTCAGGGCCCGGTTGAAAGGGGTGTCTCACTTGGGCCTCGCCGATGACTGTGACGACTCGTCGCTTCCGACTGCCTTTTGGTGCTGCTCTTTCTGCAAAAGGAACGTGGATGGTTTACTAATGTGACAAAACTTGTAGTCGAATTGATTGGAAGCTAATATAATAAGGTGGTAATATGACAATTACCAGAAGTCTCATGAACTCCCTCGTGTTCGGGTCTGTGTAAAAGATCTTATTGACGCGGTCCCACTTGTACTGGGCCCTGATCCAGTCATGCTCCAGCGGGTCGGTGAACTCTGCCAAGGGGTCTGGGATTCCGTGACTTTCACGTTCGGCATCCTCCTTGGCCCATACGTGCCTCTTCCCCTCGTAACCACTACTTCCGAGGCGGTGGGGAGGCATGTTCCTGGCCTGGAGCGCCTTCATTTTCTCTGACCTTTGCTTGACTTCTTCTTTAGCGCAAGTCTCCTTGAATTTTTCAAAGTCCGGTTCCTTTAGTGACGGATTGTCAGCATGAATCTTGGACCACGGTTCATTCTTCGCAATCGCTTTTTTCACCCTAATTTCCAGGCAGACAAGTCATTGGTGAACGTCACCATCGCCTTGCTGTTTATCTTTGTCATGGCGTCGTCGTCCCACGGATGTTTGCTTTCATCCTGGCCGGGGAACAGGAACCTATTGTGCAACTTCTTTAGGAGCATGTGCTCCATATGTGGTATCTTCTTCAACTTCTTATTGTTGATGTTGGCGGTTTCCCTGAGGATGCATCCTAGTTGATTGCCCCAGCACGAGCATGCTTCCTCCGGCGCCGTTGGCTCTAATTTCTTGCGGTGCATCTCCGTGAGCACAATTTGTCTGATGCCGAGCTCATTTGGTCTTCGTGTCCTCTTCTGCTTCGGTGCTTTACCGGCTACGACAACATCGTTGCCGATCTCGGGGGAGGTGTCGGTGCCAGTGCCGGTGTCGGCGTCGGTGTCGGGGTTGGTGCCACTGCCGCCACCCTGCACCCGCAACTAGTGTTCGTCCAGGTAATCAAAATAATGATTTGCTGCCTCGACGAGGTCTTCTTCGAGGCGACCAGAACCTCCGGCTTCGGCGTGGCTAGACATGTTTCCTATTCAATAATTATAAATAAAAGATATAATGAAGAGAAAAAAAGGGCCTATATTTGGTCGGAATGTTGATTCATTCCCCCCCCCCCCCCGGCAAATCCCGGGCACTCCATATGTCCTAGTTTCTAGCACAAGTCATGCCGAAAATCACGGAAATTTTTTGCATGACCTTTGCTAAAAAGTGGACATATGGAGCGCCTGAAATTTGCCGAAACGGAAATGAATCAACATTCCGGCAAAACATAGGCCACTCGGATATTCTTCGACATTCAACCAACATTGCAAAATCATATAACATCAATGACATATATCATTTGCAAAATATATCATTCAAGCAAGTACATAGAGTGAAATGACCTCACTAAACATTGCAAAATAGTGGTCTTTTCAAAAACCAAAAACATTTGCAAAATGACCTCACTAAACATTTGCTACAGTTTTTTTATTTATAGCTATTATATATACCTACAAAAATTCCTAAATGCTCTCTCTGCTACTGCCCTAACCAACTAAATTGCCCTAAACTAATTTGCTACTATTTTTTCCCTAGCTAAATGCCCTAGCTAAATTTGCTAAAAATGCCCTAGCTAAATGTCATAGCTAATTTTTCTAGCTAAATGCTACTGTTTTTTATAGCTAAATGCCCTAGCTAATTTTCCTAGCTAAAAAAATTGCCCTAGCTAAATGCCCTAGCTAAATTTGCTAAAAATGCCCTAGGTAAATGCCATAGCTAATTATTTTCCCTAGCTAACTACTCTCTGTTAACTCAAAATTTTACTAATTTTGTTTAATGCAACAACAACATCACCTAATTGTTGTGGTTAAAGAAATTTCTATAACTTTTGACATATGAACCCTAGAACCCTAGAAATTTTCTTTGCTAATAAATATTTTGTCCTAATAAAAATTCCTAAATTGAACCCTAAAATTGATTCCTACTGCCTACCTAATTGAAAACCTAGTTTCATTTCTAAAAAAAAGAAAATCTAATTGACAGAGAGAGGGGGAGGTGGGGGGGGGGGTCGGCCAGTACCCGAAGGGAGGCAGAAGGGGACGCAGGCTACCGAGGGTGAGGTCGACGGCGGCGGCGCAGACGAGGAGGCCGATACGGCGGCGGCGTGGACAAGGAGGAGGTCGGAGCGGCGGGCAGGGGCTCGGGCTGGCGTCGAGGCCAAGGGCAGGTAGGGGCTCGGGCCGGCGTCGAGGTCCAGGTCGAGGGGCGGGCAGGGGCGACGGCGGCGCGCGACAGCAGAGAGGAGGGGGAGAGGTGGGAGAGTGGGGGGGGGGGAGGGAATGGGACTTGGCAAAATTTTGAGCCCGTGCTGTGGTTAACTCAAAATAGCAGTAGCGCTGGATTAGGATCCAGCGCTATAGCTAACTTAGCTATAGCGTTGGATCCTAATCCAGCGGTACTGCTAACTTTTCCAATTTTTATTTTTTAATTCTAAAATTCAAATAGAAGTAGCGCTGGATCCTAATCCAGTGCTATAGCTAACTTAACTATAGCGCTTGTTCCCAATCCAGCGCTACCGCTATTTTTCTTTTCTTTTTATTATTTTCCTTTTCTAGTTTTTAGTTTTCTTTTCTTTTTATTATTTTCCTTTCCTTTCCTTTTCTGTTTTCTTTTCTTTTTCTTTTGTATTGCTTTCTCCCTTTTGTTTTTTTTCTCCCGACGATGGTGTCTCCCTCCCACACTGTGCGAATATCACCGGAACCATGCACGTGGTGGTAATTGAAGGGGATACGATGTATACATCATTTGACCGATAACGGTTACTTGAGTGCGTACACAAAATAGATATATATATATATAAATGATGGTTTCTCAGCTGTGTCGACGACGTTTCACATTGAGCTTCTTCCTTTTCTTGTTCGTTGTCGAATAATTGAGCCCCTCCTTGTGACTTTTCCGGTACCATGGAGTACGATCTTTCTTAGGTAATGTAGTATTGATTCTTCTTTTCACGTATGCTTCATCGTCATCGTCATCTTCCCTCATCGGGTTGCCTTATTGGTCGTACTCTTCCTTGTTGGCGACTCCATCCATTCCGACGATGCTCCTTTTGCCTCTCCTCATGACAACACGGCTGGGATTGGTCTGGTCGGTTATGAAGAAGCATTGTGTCACGTGCTTAGCGTGTACCCATGGCTCAGTCTTGGCGATGACGTTAACGTTCACAGTAGCGCTCTTCTCGTCGGGTATAGACATGGTAGTGAAATACTTGTTTTCTCTTACGACGTCCTTAGCCCATCTGACACGGAACATCGTCGCATCGTGCATTCTAGCATAGTCAAGCTCCCAGATCTCTTCGACCCTTCTGTAGAATCTTTCAGTTGTGCCGTTGGTGTCGGTCACGCATTCAATCGTCACCCCTGAGTTCGGGTAATCACTCTCCATGTCTTTGGCCTCTGTGGAGAACGTGTACCCGTTGATATCGTATGCCTGATAGGTCGCGAGTTTGGGCGCGGGGCCATGTGCTAAGGCGTGTATGAGCAATCCGTCTGAACTGCCCTCTTCCGGGGGATTAGCAAGAACTTCCTCTTTGAACCAACGCAAGAAAGTGGCGTTGTGCTCTACAGTAACTTCGTCGTCCGTCTTGAGCATCCCCTTATCACGGTACTTCTTTGCGATGGTTTCTTTGTGCCGTGTCACATAATCATCTACCACATCTAGGTGTTGTAGCACTACTAAGTTAGCCCTGTCAAAGTTGTTCTGTCGATCCGAGTAGTCCACGTGCAATTCCCTCCGGCCATTGTCGTGACCTTCTCCTCCGAGCCTCCCATCGTGCTTCTTGACGGGCAAACCAACAACAAGGTCTCCGACGCCTATATAATTCTCGCAAAAGGAGATGCACTCATGCGTCAGATACCCCTGGACGATGCTCCCATCGGGACGGGACATGTTACAAACGAATCCTTTGATGACCCCATTCATCCTCTCGAACGGCATCATGCTGTGAAGGAATGTCGGCCCGAGGTCGATGATGTCGTCCACGATGTGGACACACAGATGCACCATGATGTCAAAGAACGCGGGCGGGAAGTACATCTCAAGCTCACATAGTATGACAACGATCTCTTCCTGTAGCCTTCGGAGCTGCTTCACACTGATGGACTTTCGAGAGATAACGTTGAAGAAGTTGCAGAGACCAGTAAGCGTGTCACGGATGTGCTTGTCCATTATCCCTCTAATGGCAACCGGGAGTATATGCATCATCATCATGTGACAGTCATGAGGCTTCATCCCGCTGAACCTTTTCTTCTTGGTGTCTAGAAATCTGCTTATCTTCCCACAGTAACCGGAACAGACTTTGATTCCCGTAAGGCACTTGATGAATTGATCGATCTCCTTCGCACTTAAGGTGAAGCAAGAAGGGGGGCAATAATTATCCTCCTTCTTGTTGACTTTTCTGCCCCTTTCCCCCTCCTCCATCTCCGTCTCCGTCTCCTCCATCGACTTTTTATGGGGTGGCATGTGGAGATCTTTCCTGATCTTCAAATCTTCCAAGTCTTTCCTTGCCTTCGGCCCATCCTTGGTCTTCTCTGGCATGTTCATTAGTGTGCCAACCAAGCTCTCGAGGACATTCTTCGTGATATGTATTTGATCAAGGCAATGAGGCGTGTCGTGATTGGGCCAGTACTCCAAGTCCCAGAAAATAGACCTCGTTTTCCATACCTTCAGCAGTGGCTCCGGCGCCTTTTTCATCTTTCCCGGTGCGGGGCACTGTTCCTAGTTTTTCAACAGCTCATTGATTTCGGTGCCGCTCCTCTTACGTGGAGGTCCTCGATGCTCAGCCAACCCATTGAATAGATCTCCATGCTTTCTCCACGGGTCATCCTTCTCGAGCCATCTACGATGCCCCATGTACACGATTTTCCCAGACCCGCCATCTTTCGTTGACGTAAGCTGCTGAGACGTTGTATCATCCATGCACCTCGTGCATCCGCAGTATCCGTGGCACACCTGGCCTGAGGTGTACCCGTAATCGAGATAGTCGTGCACCGTCGTCATCTGCGCGGCTCTCATATAGAAATACTCCCCTTTGCTGGCGTCCCATGTCCATGCCGGTGTTTTCCATAACGTGTCTAGCTCCTCTTTCAGAAGCCCCATATACAGGTTAATATTATTTCCCGGTTGTTTCGGCCCTTGAATCAACATGCTCATGTGTATGTACTTTGTCTTCATGCACTTCCATGGGGGGGGGGGGGGGGTTGTACATCCATACAAAGACGGGCCATGTGCAGTGGTTGGTGTTCTGGTTTCCAAACGGATCCATGCCATCAGTACTTGCACCAAGCACAATGTTCCTTGGATCTTCTGCAGCAAATCCATATACGGCGTTGAATGCTCTCCACTGGCTACCATCTACGAGGTGTCTCAGCTTTGGATCATCTCCATCGTCGGGATTCTTCCTCTCCGTGTGCCAGCGCATGAGCTTTGCTTCCTTAGGATCTACGAAATACCGCTGCAGATGGGGAGTGATTGGAAAGTACCATACAACTCTCTGAGGAGCTTTCTTTCCTGCCTTCTTGTATCGAGAAGCATTGCACACTGGACAACTGGTTTTTTCCGCGTGCTCCCCCCGATAAATGATGCAATCGTTGATGCATGCATGGTACCTAATGTGCGACAAATCAAAAGGGCAAATGATTTTCTTGGCCTCCTCGACACTAGTAGGACACAGGTTCCCCGCGGGGAGAACTTTATTATGTAGATACTTCAAATGCTCATCGAGTCTTTTGTCTGTCCATTTGTTTTTGGCCTTCGTCTTTAGAAGTTCGAGCGTGAAACTCAAGCGGGTCACCTCGGGATCGCAACCGTTATACAATGGAGTCTTCGAGTCTACTTCAAGTTGTGCCATCTTGGCCTTCTCTCTAGAAGCGGCTCTCTCGCTAGTCGTACTCTTGCAAAGGAGGTCTCGAACATGAGGGTCCTGCACGACTGCACTTAGTAGCGTCGAAGACTGCGACATGACCGCCGCCTCTTCTCCGCCATGTACGGACTCTTCTTCGCCATGTCCGGAATCTTCTCCGCCGCCATCATGTCCAGACTCTTCCCCGCCGCCATGTCCGGTGCCATCGTCTTCGTCTCGATCGGTCATCTCTTCGTCTAGCCCCATGTCGTTATTCCCTGCCATGTGGATGTCCTCATCATCATCTTCACTTATCCACCGAGTATAGCCATCCATGAAACCATTCATCAGTAGGTGCGCCTTCAAACTGCCATGATCAAAAGGGTCCAAAAGGACTCCTTCTTTGCATCTTGTACATGGACATCTAATCCTAGTCCGATTATTTGCATACATGTCCATCACCGCGGATTGCAAGTATTGCTCCACCTTCCATCCACTCACCTTCATGACCGAGACTGCACGGTATAACAAGAAAAAGGGTTATAAACAAAATGCATGCATGCATCAAAGTCATATAAAAATTTGGCATGACCTTGCCTAAAAATAGGACATATCGAGTTTGCTCGAAATTCACCGAAACGGAAATAAATCGACATTTCAGCAAGATATAAGCAACTCGGGGGCATGTCACTCGCACAAATCTCTCCATATCCCAAACACACATATTCCCATTCTTGAAATGCACAACTTTTTACTCACCTATCTCCCGAGAGAGGCCGAGCACAGTTAGATGAGGCCTTTTGCTACCTATAGGGATCGAAAGTGTGGATGGCTAAATAGCTAGCTAGATCTAGTTGTTGGGGAGGAGCGATGACTCTAGCTAACTAATGGAGAGGGAGAGAGATGAGCTAGCTAGATCTATATCTATGGAATGGAGGGAGAGCCAAATAACTGAGGTAGCTAGATAGAGATGAGAAGGCCATTTATGGAGGAGAGTTATGGTGGAGGGGGCATTAATAGGGAGAGAAGAGAGGTAGGAGGAAGAGAGAAGAAGGGCAACAATGGTGGAGAACTAACTTAGAGAGGGGAGAGGGCAAAGGAGGGGGAAGGGGGGAGGAGGGGGAGAGGGGGTGGAAAGGTGGCACCAGCCGCAACTAGCAGTAGCGCAGTTTCCCAGAAAGCACTGCTGCTATGATACTTAGTAGTAGCGCTTCCCAGGAAAAGCGCTACTATTAAGTGGGGCCCATTAGCAGTAGCGGTGCTGTCAAGTAAACCGCTACTGCTAAAATCTTAGTAGTAGCGTTGTATTCTGGACAGCGCTGCTACTACAGCTAGCGTCGGTGGGCTCGTTGGGTCCCACTTACTAGTAGCGGTTTTTTACTTTTCCAGCGCTACTGCTAACGAGTTACTTGTAGCGCTGCCCCAGAACAGCGCTACTGCTAATTAGCAGCAGCGCCTGCTATTTTCCAGCGCTACTACTAATGTCCTACCTATAAGCATTTCCGTAGTAGTGGTACCAGTAGCTATGTGTTTGATCTCTCTCTCTCTCACTCTCTCTCTCTCTCTCTCTTGTGTTCTTGATTTGGCACGATCTTGATGTACCGAGAGCTTTGTTAATATAGTTGGATCATATGGTGTTTCTCCCTCTCTATCTTGTTGTGATGAATTGAGCTTTTACCTTTGAGGTTTCACTATTATCGAATTGAATAATTTTATGGATTTGAGAACACTTGATGTATGTCTTGCATGTCGATACCCGTGGTGACAATGGGGTGTTCTATTGATTCACTTGATATATGTTTTGGTACTCAACTTGCGGATTATCGTGACATTGGGTAATCTAGGCATAGAGGTTGATGCACGTTTTTGTCCTACTTTCTCTGGTAGAAACTTTGGGGCACTCTTTGAAATTCTTTGTGTTGGATTGAATATTATGAATCTGAAGTTGTTTGATGCATATCGAATAATCAACTAACGGATACTTGTGGTGACATTTGAGTATCTAGGTGACATTAGAGTTGGTTGATGCATATCGTATGGTGTTATTTTAGTACGAACTCTAGGGCTATTTGTGACACTTATAGGGATGGCTCAATAGATTGATTCGAAAAGATAACTTTGAGGTGGTTTCGTGCCCTACAACAATTTCATCTTATGTTCTTCGCTAGATAAGAACTTTGGAGTGATTCTTTGTCGCACGTTGAGGGGTTGTTATATGATTCAATTATGTTAGCACTGTGGAGAGATTGCACTAGTGAAAGTATGAACCCTATGCCTTGTTTTCAAGCATTGCAATACCATTTGTGTTCAGTTTTGTTTCTTGCTACCTTGCTGTTTTTATATTTTCAGATTACAAAAACCTATATCTACTATCCATACTATACTTGTATCACCATCTCTTCGCCGAGTTAGTGCACCTATACAATTTACCATTGTATTTGAAGTGTTGAGGACACATGAGATTTCTTGTATTTGATTGCAGGGTTGTTTGAGAGAGACCATCTTCATCCTACGCCTCCCACGGATTGATAAACCTTAGGTCATCCGCTTGAGGGAAATTTGTTACTGTCCTACAAAACTCTACGCTAGGAGGCCCAACAGAGTCTACAAGAAGTAAATGTGCGTAGTAGACATCAAGCTCTTTTCTGGTGCCGTTGCCGGGGAGGTGAGTGCCTGAAGGTATATCTTTAGATCTTGCAATTGAATCTTTTAGTTTCTTGTTTTATCACTAGCTTGGTTGATAGAAGAAAACTAAAAAAATGGAATTGAGGTTGCCTCATATTATTCATCTTTATAATGTCTTTCTTGAAAATGATGAATCGGAAAATTGTGCTCAATTTTTAGACAAAGAATTCAATAAATTGTTTGGCACAAAATCTTTGAATGATAAGCATGATTGCAATGATATTTATATGAGTTCTTTGAATATCCACGATACTAATGATATGCAAAGCTATAAGCTTGGGGATGCTATGTTTGATGAAGATGATTTTTTAGTCCCCCAAGTTTTGATGAGCAAATTTGTTATGATGATAGCATGCCTTCTATTTATGATGACTACAATGATGAAAGTGGGTTTGGAAGAGTGTCAACTCTAGGAAGTAATCATCCCACTATTTTGGAGGGTGTTGAATCTTATTGTAATGATTATGAAAGTGGATTTGGAGAGGTCGTGACTTTATTTAATGATGATTCCACTGTTTCGGAAGAGGTTTCAATTGATTATGACAACAAAGTTGCTATCTATGATGATTATTGTGATGAGATGTATGCTATAAAGAATAATGATAGCCATGAAACTTGTCATCATGATTTCAATTTTCAGTTAGATTATGCCAATCAAGTATCACATGATAGCTATTTTGTTGAGTTTGCTCCCACTACTATTCATGAGAATAATTTTGCTTATGTGAAGAGTAATAAAATTTCTATGCTTGTAGATCATGAAAATAATGATTTGTGTGATAGATATATTGTTGAATTCATTCGTGATGCTACTGAAAATAATTATTATAGGGTAATATATGCTTATATACATTTCAACGACATCAAGTTTCCTCTCTTTATGTTGAAAGTTTTGAAGTTATATTTGTTTTGCCTTCCTATACTAGTTGATTCTTGTTCCCATTAATTGTGTGTTTACAAAATCCCTATGCATAGGAAGTGGGTTAGGCTTAAATGTGCTAGTCATATGTTTCATGATGCTCCCTTTATCTTTCAACTCTTTACTTTTATGCGAGCATCATTGAAATCATCATGCCTAGTTAAAAATGCATGTTGGGAGACAAACCAATACTTATACCTACTGTTTTTGTGTTTTCACATGACTAAGATACTGTAGTAATCATGATTTATAGCTTTTGTTTCAATAAAGTGCCAAGTAAAGCCTTTGGGATTGTGTGGATGATAGTTGACTTCATTCTGTGCAAAAACAGAAACTTTTGCGTCTAGTGCAAAAAATCCTGTAATTTATTGGAATGCGATTTTGATCTGAAATTTTTACACATGATTTATATACAAATTCCCTACATTTTCCTAATTTCTCGGAATTTTTAGAGTTGCAGAAGTATGGTGGTTGTTCAGATCATTACAGACTGTTCTGTTTCTGACAGATTATGTTTTCAATGCATAGTTTGCTTGTTTTATAGTTTCTATGGCTTATATTGGTCAATATAAATTGTGGAAATGATAGAGTGCAATAGTAATTATGTGAAACAATTATGAATCTTGTCTTGACAGTACCAAAGTGAATTATTTATCCATTATCATACTAACCAATCTCACGATGTTCCGTTAAGTTTTGTGTGATTGAAATTTTCAAGTTTTGGGTGAGATATCGATATGAGGAGAATAAGGAGCGGCAATACCCAAAGTTTGGGGAAGCCCAAGGGACCCCAAGGTAATATTCAAGGAATACCCAAGCAACTAAGCTTGGGGATGCCCCAGAAGGCATCCCCTCTTTCGTCTTCAACATTATCAGTAACTTTACTTGGAGCTATATTTTTATTCGTCACATGATATGTGTTTTGCTTGGAGAGTTATTTTATTTTAGTTGGATTTGCTTGCTGTTATTTATAATAATGTTTTGTATCTTTTATTTCAATAAAAAGTGTCAAGTATATCCTTTACCTTGCTCAATTTGCAAGTATATGAGTTGCTGTTTCAAAACAGAAAGTTTTCCATTCTTGCTTAAATTCTCCAGAAAAGTCAGAATGCGATAAAAGCTTGAAATTTTAAAACAATAAGCTATGATAAATTTTCTACAGTGTGGTAAATTTTTAGATTTTTTGAGTTAAATAAGTATGGATCTTGCTTCATCCTTTACAGACTGTCATGTTTAGACAAATTGCTGTTATGATTGCATTGTGTGCATATGGTTGCTTGTTTAATGATTCTATTTATGGATAGGAGTATTAAATATGTAGAGGCATTTAGTATTCAATTTTTAATAATAATTTTAGTGATTTGTTACAGTAGGTAATAATAAGGTTTTGCATTGAGTTCTTGTTGAGTTTTGTGTGGATGAAGTTTTTTAAGAATTTGGAAAACCGTGATATGAGAAGAATTAAGGAGACACAAGAGCTCAAGTTTGGGGATGCTCAAGGCATACCAAGTTAATATTCCAAGAAGTGTCAAGCATCTACGCTTGGGGATGCCCCAGTAGGCATCCCACTTTCTTCATCAACAATTATCGGTTAGTCTCGGTTGAGCATAAGTTTTTGCTTCTTCACACAATGTGTGCTATCCTTGGTGTGTCCTTTTTCATTTTGTTTGCTATTTGAATAAAAATTTTAAGATCTGAAATTTTTAAATGAGAGAGAGTCCTCACATAGCTACCTATTTACTTAACTACTCATTTGATCTTCACTTATATATTTTTGGAGTAGTTTGTCATTTACTCTTATGCTTCACTTATATGCTATGAGTAAATTGTTGAATGAATTGAATATCATGAAGTTGAAATTATATATGTTCCGTATGCTTAGTAGCAGTTTCACATTTGGTTTAGAAAGTAAAATCTATTGAAGTTTCACAATCACAATATTGGTCATACAAGCAATTCATGAATAATTAGTATATGGAAAAGAAATTGCACATGCAATTATATTATCTTGGACATCTTTTATGAGTGTGAATATCCGTTAATTATTTTAAACCTGAGAAAAATAGTTGAAGTTGGACAAGGAAGACAACGCAATGAGTTATGTTTGGGTATATTTGCATCGAAGTTATATTGTTATGGATCCTCCAACATGTGGTGCTTGTTTAGAATCTTTTGCTAGCTGCTACTTCGTGAGCTTGCATTGATTTTTCCGTTGAAGAGATAAGTATTTACCTCAGTTAAGAACCAAGGTATCAATCCAGTAGGAGGTACAAGCAAGTCCCCAATAGATGCACCTGCACAAACTAACAAACACTTGAACTCAATGCGAAAAAGGGGTTGTCAATCCCTTCACGGTCACTAGCAAGAGTGAGATCTAATAGTGATAGATATAAAAGATAAATAAAAGAGTAAAATAAATAAATATAAATAAATTTCAGCAAGGTATTTTCTATTTTGGTTTTATAGATCTGAAAATAATATGATAGAAAATACACACCGGGGCCATAGGTTTCACTAGAGGCTTCTCTCTTGAAGAAAACATACGGTGGGTGAACAAGTTATTGTTGAGCAATTGATAGAAAAGCACATAGTTATGACGATATCCAAGGCAATGATCATGAATATAGGCATCACATTCGTGACAAGTAGACCGACTCCTGCCTGCATCTACTACAATTGCTCCACGCATCGACTGCTATCCAGCATGCATCTAGTGTATTATTTTAACAAGAACGGAGTAACGCCTTAAGCAAGATGGCATGATGTAGAGGGATAGATCCAATCAATATGGTAAAAACCCCATCTTTTTATCCTTAATGGCAACAATACAAATACGTGCCTCTCTACCCCTACTGTCACTAGGTGAGGACACCGCAAGATTGAACCCATCACAAAGCACCTCTCCCATTGCAAGATAGATCATCAATCTAGTTGGCCAAACCAAATCAATAGATCGGAGAGAAATACAAAGCTATCTTAATCATGCATAAAAGAGTTCAGAGAAGACTCAAATAATATTCATAGATAATCAGATTATAAATCCACAATTCATCGGATCTCAACAAATGCGCCGCAAAAGATGATTACATCGAATAGAACTCCAAGAAAGGAGAACATTGTATTGAAGATCAAAGAGAGAGAAGAAGCCATCTAGCTACTAGCTATGGACCCATAGGTCTGTGGTAAACTACTCACACATCATCGAAAGGGCAACAAGGTTGGTGTAGAGGCCCTCCATGATAAAACCCCCCTCCGGCGGAGTGCCGGAAAAGGCCCCAAGATGGGATCTCACGAGAACAGAAGCCTACGGCGGCGGAAAAGTATTTTTGGTGTGCCCTCTGATATAAGGAGAATATTTGGGTATTTATAGAGCAGAGATTAGGGTTAGAAGTGATACAGGGGCCCACAAGCCTAGGGGGTGCCCCCAGGGCTTGTGGCCCCCTCGTGGGTCTTCAGGCCTCTTCCCGAAGCTTCGTGGTTGTCTTCTGGTCCAAGAAAAATACTAAAACAGTTTCGTTCCGTTTGGACTCTGTTTGCTATTGATTTTCTGTAAAAGACAAAAACAAGAAAAAACATCAACTGGCACTGGGCACTAGGTTAATAGGTTAGTCCCAAAAAAGATATAAAATAGAATATTAATGCATATAAAACATCCAAGATGGATAATATAATAGCATGGAACAATAAAAAAATTATAGATACGTTGGAGAAGTATCAAGCATCCCAAGCTTAAATCTTGCTCGTCCTCGAGTAGGTAAATGATAAAAACAGAATTTTTGATGTGGAATGCCTACCTAACATGTTTATCAAGAAATCTTTCTTATTGTGGCATGAATATTCAGATCCATAAGATTCAAAACAAAAGTTTAATATTGACATAAAAACAATAATACTTCAAGCATACTAATAAAGCAATCATGGCTTTTCAAAATAACATGGCTAAAGAAAGTTATCCCTACAAAATCATATAATCTTGTCATGCTCTATCTTCATCACACAAAGTATTTATCATGCACAACCCCGATGACAAGCCAAGCAATAGTTTGATACTTTTGACGTTCTAAAGCTTTTTCAACTTTCATGCAATACATGAGCGTGAGCCATGGATATAGCACTATGGGTGGAATAGAAGGTGGTAGTAGACAAAAAGGAGAAAGAAATTCTCACACCAACTTGGCAAATTAATAGGCTATGGAGATGCACATCAATTGATATTGGTGCAAGTGAGTAGGGATTGCCATGCAACAGATGCACTAGAGCTATAAGTGTACGAAAGCTCAAAAGAAAACTAAGTGGGTATGTGATGTCGCATGAGACTGCGTTGGTATTCCCCAAAGAGGAAGGTATGATGCAATACAGCTACAATAGGTATTTCCCTCAGTTATGAAACCAAGGTATCAATCCAATAGGAGAACCAAGCAACACTATGTAAATGGTACCTGCACATAAAGAACAAATACTTGCAAGCCAACGCGTAAGAGGGGTTGTCAATCCCTCCTGGGTAACGGCGCCAGAAATTGGCAAGTGAACGGGAAATTTTTTGTAATAGATTGGATAAATAGCTCTCGATAAAACGCGAAATAAAATAAGTAATAAAAAAGTGCAGCAAGGTATTTTTGGATTTTTAGAATAATAGATCTGAAAATAAAAGCAAAAAAATAGATCTCAAAGAAAATATGATAAAGAATAGACCCGGGGGCCGTAGATTTCACTAGTGGCTTCTCTCAAGAAAATAGCATACGGTGGGTAAACAAATTACTATTGTGCAATCGATAGAAGATCGAATAATTATGATGATATCCAAGGCAATGATCAATATATAGGCATCACGTCCAAGTTTAGTAGACCGACTCCTGCCTGCATCTACTACTATTACTCCACACATCGACCGCTATCCAGCATGCATCTAGTGTATTAAGTTAATTGATTTTCTGTAGAAGACAAAAACAAGGAAAAAACAGCAACTGGCACTGGGCACTAAGTTAATAGGTTAGTCCCAAAAAATGATATAAAATATCATATTAATGCATATAAAACATGCAAGATGGATAATATAATAGCATGGAACAATAAAAAATTATAAATACGTTGGAGACATATCACTAGCCTAAATTTCTGTACTAAGCGGGAATACTGCTTGTGCATCCAAAATCCTTGAGCCAAGTTTCTTCCATGAGTTTCCACCATACCCACCTATATGCAGTATTACTTTGTCGTTCCATGTAAATTTGCATGTGCCACCTCTAATGATTCAAATAAGCATCTGTTTTGCGTGGAGCGGTAGGGGGTGGTCAATATCTTCCATGTTAAGCGGATTATTCTCACGATGGGTGTTTATTCATTTTTCATTGCACACGAGAGGCTGGTAATTTGGATGCCCAGTACTGTGATCAAAACAAAAAAATAATGAAACAAACTCCCCTGGAAAGTTGATTGTATGGAGGGCACCCGAGGATTCGGCTAGCCATGGCTTGTGTTTGAATGGTTGAGGGGGAGTAAACTTTACCTTTTCGCTTGGGAACCGCCGATAATGTGTTTAGCATGGAAGATATTGAGAATTCTCGGTCATGATGTTGACAGGAAAGGCATGCCTCTCAAAATGTATTCATCTATGTTTTAAGCAATGAGCTCTAGCACCTCTGCAAATCCATGCTTCCCTCTGCGAAGGGCTTATATTTTACTTTTTTTGTTAATTTTTTTGTTGAGTCAATTTCTTTTTTTGACCTATTCTTTAGTTGACAAGCATCATGTGGTGGGAACGAGCCAGGTACATATAGCAATTCAAATATATTTGATCATGAATTATTATTGTTGACTATTATCTCTATAATAAATGAGTTGGGAGGCGAAAATTAAGCCCCTATCTTTCTCTGTGTTCGATGGATGCTATTTGTTCTAAAAATATGCTTTGAGTATTAGCAATCATAGAAGACTATATGATAATTGAGTATGTGGATATCTTACTTAGACTTTGTAGAAAGGAATAAGATGCATTGAAATTTTTTAGTGACTAAGAACATAGGTTGTTAAGTTTCAAGGGAATGCATTATTTGAACCATAACATCTGAATTGATTGCTACTTTGTCATGATGAGTTTTATGATAAAGAGTTGTTGTTATGATGCTAGGAAAAGTGATTGAAATTATCATTGATCAAACTTATGCACTATGCTAGCATTCACACTTCATAACTTATTTCTTTTATAATTTACCTACTCGAGGACAAGCAGAAATTAAGCTTGGGCATGCTGATACGTCTCCAACGTATCTACAATTTATGAAGTATTCATGCCATGTTTACAAAAAAAATGTTTTTGGTGCACTTTTATATGATTTTCATGGACTAACATATTGACCTAGTGCCCAGTGCCACTTGCTATTTTCTGCTTGTTTTTCGTTTTCCAGAAGATCCCTATCAAATGAAGTCCAAATGCAACGAAACTTTTTGAAGATTTTTCTGGAAGGAGAGGGACCCAGGAAGCTTTAGGAGAGTACCAGAAGACCCACAGGGGCCCCACGAGGCACTTGGGCGCCCCCAAGTATCTCGTGGCCCCTCTTCGTGTGATTCCAACTCTGAAAATTCCTATAAATAACAAAACCCCCGAAATTTAACCTAGAACTTCCACTCCGCCGCCACAAGCCTCTGTACCAAAGAAATCCAATTTGGAGAAGCACCCTGTCGGAGGGAGAAATCATCACCGGAGGCCATTTTCATCATCCCGGCGGTCTCCATGACGAGGAGGGAGTAGTTCACTGATACGTCTCCAACGTATCTATAATTTTTGATTGTTCCATGCTATTATATTATCTGTTTTGGATGTCTTATATGCATTAATATGTTATTTTATATTATTTTTGGGACTAACCTATTAACCTAGAGCCCAGTGTCAGTTTCTGTTTTTTCCTTGTTTTTGAATTTTACAGAAAAGGAATACCAAACGGAGTCGAAATAGAATAAAACTTTCACGACACACGTAGGACTTGGAGAGGAAGGCAGAAGAGTCCCGAGGGCTCCACAAGCCCTCAGGGCGCACCCCTGGCTTGTGGGCCCTACGGGAGTCCTCCACCCTAATCTTTGGCCTATAAATTCAGAAATATTCCCAAACCACCAGAAGCGTCCACCAAAATACTTTTCCGCCGCCGTAACCTTCTGTTCCCGTGAGATCCCATCTTGGGGCCTTTTCCGGCATCCTGGCGAAGGGGGATTCGATCACGGAGGGCTTCTACATCAACTCTGTTGCCCTTCCGATGAAGCGTGAGTAGTTTACCTCAGACCTACGGGTCCATAGCTAGTAGCTAGATGGTTTCTTCTCTCTCTTTGATCCTCAATACCATGTTCTCCTCGTTGTTCTTGGAGATCTATCCGATGTAATATTCTTTTGCGGTGTGTTTGTCGAGATTCGATGAATTATGGATTTATGATCAGTTTATCTATGAAGATTATTTGAATCTTCTCTGAATTCTTATATGCATGATTTTATATCTTTGTATTTCTCTTCGAATTATCGGTTTGGTTTGGCCAACTAGATTGGTTCTTCTTGCAATGGGAGTGGTGCTTAGTTTTGGGTTCAATTTTGTGGTGTCCTCACCTAGTGACAAAGTAGGGGTAGCGAGGCACGTATTGTATTGTTGCCATCAAGGGTAAAAAGATGGGGTTTTCATCATATTGCTTGAGTTTATCCCTCTACATCATGTCATCTTACTTAAGGCATTACTCCATTCTTATGAACTCAATACTCTAGATGCATGCTGGATAGCGGTCGATGTGTGGAGTAATAGTAGTAGATGCAGAATCGTTTCTGTCTACTTGACACGGACGCGATGCCTATATTCATAATCATTACCTTGGATATCGTCATAACTTTGCGCTTTTCTATCAATTGCTCGACAGTAATTTGTTCACCCACCGTATTATTTGCCTTCAAGAGAGAAGCCTCTAGTGAAAACTATGGCCCCCGAGTCTATTTTCCATCATATATTTTCAGATCTATAAACCAAAAAACCCAAAAATACCTTGCTGCAATTTATTTACTTTTATTTTGTTTTATGTTTTAGTAAGCTTTTATATCTATCTCTGTAAGATCTCACCTTTGCAAGTGACCGTGAAGGGATTGACAACCCCTTTATCACGTTGGGTGCAAGTGTTTGATTGTTTGTGCAGGTGCATAGATTGGAGACTTGAGTGTATCTCCTTCTGGATTGATACCTTGTTTCTTAACTGAGGGAAATACTTATCTCTAGTTTGTTGCATCACCCTTTCCTCTTCAAGGGAAAAACCAACGCAAGCTCAAGAAGTAGTAGGAAGAATTTCTGGCGTCGTTGCCGGGGAGATCTACATCAAGCCTACCAAGTACCCACCATAAACTCTCATCTCTTGCATTACATTATTTGCCATTTGCCTCTTGTTTTCCTCTCCCCCACTTCTAAAATGATTTCAGAAAAACACAAAAAGATTTGCCTTTTTATTTACCTTCTTTTCGTTTACCTTTTATGTCTTACTTGGTTTGTTTTGTTGTTCGCTTGGAATAATTGTGTATTTATTGAAAATCAGAAAGCAAAAAGTTTATGGATACTCATCCACTTGCTAATGTTTTTAAGATATCCAATTATGATGAACCAATTTCTAGTGAGTTGAGTGCACTAGATTATCTTTATGAAGTTTTGCTTGAGATTTGTGAATCTGAAAATTGTGATGAAGTGTTAAAAGAAGAAATTAATGAAGTGATTCATGATAGCTCCTTGAATGAATATCATGATTGCAATGGTGTTATTATAAATTCTAATAATGTCAATTGTGCTAATACCATGCAAAACCCTAAGCTTGGGGATGCTAATTTTGCTATGTCCATTACTTGTTGCAATGATCATGATTGGGGTGATTTTTCTTATGACCTTGAAATTTTATTTAAGCCTCATAATGAATATGATATTGATAATAGTGTTTGCAATAATATTGATAGTGGGTTTGGAAGAGTGTCAACTCTAGGTAATAATGATCCCACTACTTTGGAGTTTGATCAATCTTATGAAAATTTTGATAAAAGTGGGCTTGGAGAGGTCATGAATTTATTTGATGATATTCCCACCATTTTGGAAGAGTGTCAACTTTGCATGCATGTGGATCATTGATACTTCTCCGTCGTATCTACTTTTCCAAACTCTTTTGCCCTTGTTTTGGACTCTAATTTGCATGATTTGAATGGAACTAACCCGGACTGACGCTGTTTTAAGCAGAATTGCCTTGGTGATATTTTTGTGCAGAAATAAAAGTTCTCGGAATGACCTGAAACTTCACGAAGAATATTTTTGGAATAAATAAAAAATATTGATGAAAGAATCAACCAGAGGGGACCCACTAGCTGTCCAGAAGGGTGGAGGGCGCGCTGCCCCTGCCTTGTGGGTCCCTTGCACCTCCACCGACCTCAACTCCAACTCTATATATTGACTTTTAGGGAGAAAAAAATCAGAGAGAAGGATTTGTCGCGTTTTACGATACGGAGCCGCCGCCGCCTCCTGTTCTTCATCGGGAGGGCAGATCTGCAGTCCATTCAGGGCTCCGGAGAGGGGAAATCGTCGCCATCATCATCACCAACCATCCTCCATCACCAATTTCATGATGCTCACCGCCATGCATGAGTAATTCCATCGTAGGCTTGCTGGACGGTGATGGGTTGGATGAGATTTATCATGTAATTGAGTTAGTTTTGTTAGGGTTTGATCCCTAGTATCCACTATGTTCTGAGATTGATGTTGCTATGACTTTGCTATGCTTAATGCTTGTCACTAGGGCCCGAGTGCCATGATTTCAGATCTGAACCTATTATGTTTTCATGAATATATATGTGTTCTTGATCCTATCTTGCAAGTTGTAGACACCTATTACATGTTATGATCCGCATACCCCAAGGTGACAATAATTGGGATTCTTTCCGGTGATTACCGTAGTTTGAGGAGTTCATGTATTCACTAAGTGTTAATGCTTTGGTCTGGTTCTCTATTAAAAAGAGACCTTAATATCCCTTAGTTGCTATTAGGACCCCGCTGCCATGGGAGGGTAGGACAAAAGATGTCGTGCAAGTTCTTTTCCATAAGCATGTATGGCTATATTCGGAATACATGCCTACATTACCTTGATGAATTGGAGCTAGTTCTGTGTCACCCTAGGTTATAAAAGTTGCATGATGAATGCCATCCGACATAATTATCCATCATTGATCCATTGCCTACGAGCTTTTCACATATTGATCTTTGCTACGTTACTTTGCCATTGCCACTGTTACAATTGCTACAAAACTGTTACTGTTACTTTTGCAACCGTTATCGTTACTTCCATACTACTTTGCTACTAAATACTTTGCTGCAGATATTAAGTCTTTCAGGTGTGGTTGAATTGACAATTCAGCTGCTAATACTTGAGAATATTCTTTGGCTCCCCTTGTGTCGAATCAATAAATTTGGGTTGAATACTCTACCCTCGAAAACTGTTGCAATCCCCTATAATTGTGGGTTATCAAGACCTTTTTCTGGCGCCGTTATCGGGGAGCATAGCTCTATTCTCTGAGTCACTTGGGATTTATATCTGTTGATCATTATGAAGAATCTGAAAGATCCAAGAAGCAAGATTTTTCCCTCCAAGACGAGGGGAGGTAAGGAACTGCCATCTAGCTCTGCACTTGATTCACCTTTTGTTTTGAGTAAGCTTGCGACACCTACACCTGCTATTAATTCTGATATGTCGCAAGTAATTGATGATGCTACTTCTGCTATGCATGATGCTTATGATGATACTACTGCTTTGCTTGGTAATACTGTGCCACTGGGTGAATTACTTAATAAACATCTTGCTAGAGCTAGAACTATTGATTATGCTGAGGATGATGATATTTCTGAAACTGATGAAATTATTGAAACTAAACACTTTGAGACATTTGCTAGACCTGGCTCTCCTAGATATGAATTGGCTGATATACCTGAGGGTTATGTTATGGATGGAGAGGTAGCTAGGGACTTTCTTGCTTGTAAGGATAGAGATGATCTTAAGAAATTATTATGCAAGTGGAAAGAAAAATCTTTGAATGCTAGAATGCAATACAATCCTAAGTTTGCTACTTCACCTATCTTTGTTACTAATAAGGATTATGAATTCTCTGTTGATCCTGATTTAATTACTTTGGTTGAATCTGATCCTTTTCATGGTTATGAATTTGAAACTATTGTGGCACATCTTACTAAGTTGAATGATATAGCCACCCTATTTGCTCATGAGGAAAAAATTCGCTATTATTATATTCTTAAGTTGTTTCCTTTCTCATTAAAGGGTGATGCTAAGTTGTGGTTTAATTCTCTTGCTCCTGGTTGTGTGCGTAGTCCCCAGGATATGATTTACTACTTCTCTGAAAAATATTTCCCTGCTCATAAGAAACAAGCTGCTTTAAAGGAAATATTTAACTTTGTGCAATCTGAAGAAGAGAGTCTCCCACAAGCTTGGGGGAGGCTTCTCCAATTACTTAATGCTTTGCCTGATCATCCTCTCAAGAAAAATGAAATACTTGATATCTTTTATAATGGACTAACCGATGCTTCTAGGGACCACCTAGATAGCTGTGCTAGTTGTGTTTTTAGGGAACGAACTGTTGAGCAAGCTGAATTGCTATTGAATAATATATTGAGTAATGACAATGATTGGACACTTCCTAAACCAACTCCCAAGCCAACTCCGAAGAAAAGAGGTATTCTATTCCTCAGTCCTGAAGATATGCAAGAGGCAAAGAAATCTATGAAAGAAAAATGTATTAAAATTGAAGATGTTAAGAATTTACCACCTATTGAAGAAATACCTGGTCTTGATAACCCGATGCAGGTAGTAGAGGTAAATTCTCTCTATAGATTTGATGAAGGTGATATCCCTTATAATAAGTCTGCTTGTCAATACTTGGATGAGTTTGATAATTTTATTGTTAAACAAGAGAACTTTAATGCTTATGTTAGTAGACAATTGAAACGTAATGCTTACATGCTTGATTGCTTGGGTGATTATATGAGTAGAACTGTTAGTGATCTGAAAATTATTAGTAAACATGCTTCCATGGTTAAGACTCAAGTAGAACAAGTACTTAGAGCACAAGATGATTTGCTTAATGAGTTGAATAGTAAGAATAATGACAATGCTGTTAGGGTTATGACTAGAGGTGGTAAAATGAATTAGGAACCTTTGTATCCTGAGGGCCATCCTAAGAGAGCTGAGCAAGTTTCTCAGAGAATTAATACTGATGCACCTAGTCCTAGTAATAAAAATAAAAGGAAAACTGATAAGACTTTGCATGCTTCTAGTGAACCTGTTATAGATACACCTGAGAACCCAAATGATATTTCTATTTCTGATACTGAGACACAATTTGGTGATGAACATGAACCTAGTGATAATGTTAATGATGATGTTCATGTTGATGCTCAACCTAGTAATGATAATGATGTGGAGATTGAACCTGTTGTTGATCTTGATAACCCACAATCTAAGAATAAATGTTATGATAAGAGAGACTTTGTTGCTAGGAAGCACGGTAAAGAAAGAGAACCATGGGTTCAGAAACCCATGCCCTTTCCTCCTAAACCATCCAAGAAAAAGGATGATGAGGATTTTGAGCGCTTTGTTGAAATGCGTAGACCCATCTTTTTGCGTATGTGTTTAACTGATATTCTGAAAATGTCTCCTTATGCCAAGTATATGAAAGATATTGTTACAAATAAAAAAAAGATACCGGAGGCTAAAATTTCCACCATGCTTGCTAATTACACTTAAGGGTGGAATACCAAAGAAACTAGGAGATCCAGGAATACCAACTATACCATGCTCCATTAAAAGAAACTATGTTAAAACTGCTTTATGTGATTTGGGAGCCGGTGTTAGTGTTATGCCTTTCTCTTTATATCGTAGACTTGATTTGAATAAGTTGACACCTACTGAAATCTCTTTGCAAATGGCTGATAAATCAATTGCTATACCCATCGGTATTTGTGAGGATGTGCCTGTTGTGGTTGCAAACATTACTATCTTAAGGGAGTTTGTTATTCTTGATATTCCCGAGGACGACAGTATGTCAATTATCCTTGGTAGACCATTTTTGAATACTGCAGGGGCTGTTATTGATTGCAACAAAGGCAATGTCACTTTTCATGTTAATGGTAATGAGCACACGGTACACTTTCCGAAGAAACAACCTCAAGTTCATAGTATCAATTCTATTGGAAAAATTTCAACTATTACTATTGGAGGTTTTGAATTCCCTCTCCCTACTGTCAAAAAGAAATATGATATTCTAATTGTTGGGGACATGCATATCCCCGTTGAGGTAACCTAGTGTTATTCGAAAATTCTCCGGTTCCATGTTATTCGAAAGAAGTTTGTTAATAAGACTTGATCAACCTTGTTAATGGATTTCTTTTGATGAGCATGAGATGGATGAATTTAGAAAGCACAACTTTCTGTACCCAACTTTTACTTTCCGTTATTTAGAATAAATAAAGCAAAAATAGTGTTATCCGTCTATTTTCTGAATTATCCGTGCAAAAAAAAAGTCCCAAAAATAAAGGTTCTCCAAATGCCCTGAAAATTTAGTATGATTTTTTATAGAATATTTTAGAATTTCTGGCACTGAGATTGCATCAGGGGGCTGTACCAGTGGACCACAAGGGTGGAGGGCGCGCACTACCCCTGCCTTGTGGGTCCCACATGGGTGTGGCGCCCCCGGCTTAATCGTGCACTAATCATACATGCAAATGCACACGATCAAGCCTAAGGACTCACTTGAAGATATCACAACACACCTCTAAAACATAAATAAAGTCATACAAGCTTTATATTACGAGCCAGGGCCTCGAGGGCTCGAATACATAAGCTCGCATACAAGCGTCAGCGGAAGCATCAGATATCTGAGTACAGATATAAAAGAAAACACAGATAGGCCCTTAAAAGGCGGGGCAAAAGAAAACACTATGATCGAAAGGCGCAGGCCTCCTGCCTGGGACCCTCCGAACCTACTCCTGGTCGTCGGCCAACTCGTAGTAGTAGCCACCCTCAGGGTGGTAGTAGAAATCATCGACGGGGGCAGCTGTATCCGGGGCTCCGTCATATGGTTGCACCAAAAGAATATGGGGGAAAAAGAAAGCAAAGCAACCGTGAGTGCTCATCCGAAGTACTCAGCAAGCAAGGATCTACACTACATATGAACATTATCAAAGGGAGGCTGTATATGTGGATTGGGCTGCAGAAATGCTAGAATAGAGAGAAGGCCTAGTCCTGTCGAAGACTAGCATCTTCAACGGTCTTGCAGCATTAGAAGAGTGTATATTAGTACAGTATAAGTAGTAGTATTATTAAGTCTCAACCTCACCCAGAGATCCTTTCTCGACTCCCTGTGAGAAAGCAATCCCAGAGCCATAATATCCAAGTATCAACCTCGGCCAAAGATGCTTTCTCGACTCCCTACGAGAAAGCAATCCCAGAGCCATAATATCCAAGTATCAACCTCGGCCAGAGATCCTTTCTCGACTCCCTGCGAGAAAGCAATCCCAGAGCCATACTATCCATTTCTCATCACAAGTATCCAGTTCTAATTGTATCGATCGGGATACAACTCCGAGCGTCCGTTATCGAGGATCCGGCTATGCATAGATTAGTTCTTCCTTGCAGGGGTGCACCAACTTACCCACCACGCTCGCTTAACTCCGACCGGACACACTTTTCTGGGTCATGCCTGGCCTCGGCCAAACGACACACCGCAGCCCTACCTAGAGCTCAGCAGAGAGGTCCCCGCCAGTCTACATCCTAAGCGCTCAGGGGTCTTGGGTCATCGCCCTGTGCACTTCGGGTCGTTGTGTGCAGGGTGGATACCAGCACCGCCTCGGATGGTCGGCACGATCCGACCGTGCCACAATGCTGAACTGGAGATCTGACAGAGCTTTCGGCTGATGACACGATGCAGAGTACCCATATTTATTCCCGCGTGATGGTTAGTGCTATCGGGCCAGAGGCCCACTCAAATCAAATATCCAAATCGTAGTGTGTTGGTAGTGCGGTAATGAGCAGAGACTCACGATCGATGTGACCCCATCGCCCCGTCCCGAGGACTTGCGGCAAGGGCCAAGAATGCCCGGCCATGCCTCGTATTCATCACTCGGGCACCGTCCAGGTCAACTCGTCTTGCAAAAGAATGTCGGGAACTCAGGTCCACCTCTACTGGGTGGTACCGCCTGTCCCTACAGTCCTGCAGTAAAATTAACTCCCTCGGGTCCCCCTCGGGGCCGACCCGTTTCTAACAAGGTTCAGGGGTAAAGTCACAGTAACCGTGTGTCCATAACATCAGGGGAATCCGAGGTATCACCCTCGGCGGATGCCCACTCGATGTAACCGTCAAGTTGAACTTAGGAGGAATCACCCTCGAGGTTCACACTTGAAGTGTTGCATGACAGTGTCGTATCGAAAGTGGAGAAGGAGGAATTACCCTCGATGACCACGACCAATTATCTACCCTACAGAGTTAACATCAGGAGTGCTATACGAGGTATCACCCTCGGCACTCGATGGTAACGCTGCAGTGTCGTACAACAAAGGGGGGTGTTGTGCAGTGCCGGGGTCTGGCTGTTGATCCCGTTGAACGAGTCATCTGATAATCCAGCGGGGCAACTGGGGACAAATTGGGTCTCTGGTAGGTCTCTACCCAGCCTATACTAAATAGTTTAGGATAAGCAGGTAAGGTTTCAGTAGCAGGTTACAATAAACAGGCTATGCATCAGAATAGGTTAAACAGTAGCAGCAACAATTTCTAATGCAAGCATGAGAGAGAAAGAATAGGCGATATCGGTATGCTCAAAAGGGGGGTGCTTGCCTGGTTGCTCGGCGGCAAGGGCAGAGTCGTCAGTGAGGTCGTCGATCTCCGGAGCTGCGTCGGTCTCGGGGACTGCGTCGGTGTCGGGGTCTACCAAGAGAGAAGAGGGGGAAGGAACAGATAAATACACAGCAAACATATGCAACACAGAGTATGCTAAGCTAACATGCAGTGCAGGGTTGCCTAAAGACATGTCTAAATCATTTTAGTTATTTTAGGATTTAAGTTGGATTTATTAACCGGGATATATGCACTATTCATCTACCAGAAACAGGCTAAAAGTTGCGGGTTCACCTCTGTAGAGGGTCCCGACATGGAAACAGATGGCACGGTTGGATTCGTCTCGTCGTTCTGAGCAACTTTCATGTATAAAGTTTTTCGATCTGAGCTACGGTTTATTTTCTATGATTTTCTAAAGATTTAATTATTTTCTGGAATTAATTTAATTATTAAAAACGAATTATCCAAACAGTAAGGAATGACGTCAGCGTGACGTATGTGTGATGTCAGCAGCCAACAGTGTGGTTGACTCGGGTCAAACCTGACAGGTGGGTCCACTGGGACCCACATTTCATTCACTGACCTAACTAATCAGGATTAGTTTAATCTAATTAAACTAATTAATAGGTGGGGCCTACTGGTCAGTGAGAGATTAGTATTCTAATTAACTAATTAACTATTTATTTTAATTCATTTAATGAAGTGGGGCCCGCATGTCAGTGAGACTGGGCGCGGCCACGTCAGCGTTGATGGGGTCAACGGGTCAACTGGGGCTCATGGGGCCCGCAGTCAATGACTGTGAGATGGGGCCAGGCCATCCACGTCGGCGTCGACCGGTGACTCATCGCTGCTGACCAAAAACAACGGCGGCGCGCGTCGGGAGGGCTCGGGTTTTGCGCTCACAGCGCCATTTCAAGCGCAGCTGGGCTCGCTCGAACGGCAAGACAACTATGAGGCGTTTGGTGGTGGTGGCGGAGGCTGCGGTGGCCGGAGTCGAGCACTATGGCGATGGCGGCGGGCGGCGTGTTCGTCCGGAGTTCGGGAACGGCGATACGGCGTGATATCGAGCAAAAGGAGGGGCTAACTAGGCTCTTCTCGATGCAGCGAGTGCAACGGTGGCACGCACGGGACCCTATGGTCACCGTGCTACGCCGGCGACAAGGCCAAGCGGCGGAGGGTGTGGCCTAACGCCGGAGTAGGGGCTACGAGCGACTAGAGGGGCAGAGAAGGGCGCGTTCGGCGCAGGAGCTCACCGCGGGGATGTAAGGACTAGGCAGTGAGCTCGGGGAGGACCGGTGAAGCAGATCGACGGCGAGGTCGCGCGGTGGCCGTAGATGAAGAAGAGGAAGAATGCGATGCCGTGAGGGGTTTCTGGGCTTGATCCGGCTGCGTAGTCGAAGTAGATGTTCACGGCGATGCTCCAGGACTTGTCGGAGCGGCGGATGGTTGACGGTGGCCGCGGCTACGGCGAACGGCGGTGAGGGTGGCGCTCGGGCATCTGCCCAAATCGAAGCAGAGAGGGGCCGAGGGGGAAATGGTGGCTAGGGTTTTCCGGAGGGGTGCGGGGAAATGCCCTTATCCACCCCGGCGAGCGCGGCGTGCTGTCGACCACAAGGAGGGGGGGCCTGGCTGCGCGCGCGCCAGGTGCTCGACAGCGAGCAGGATGAGCAGTGTGGGAGGAGGGAGGTGGTGCGGGGTGGGCTGGGCCGGCACTGTGGCCACTTAGGCCCAGTAGCACGGGCCTCTTTCTTTTCTTTCTTTTCCTTCCTGATTTTCTTTTGTTTTTCTGTTGTGCAAAATGTTTAGCCACCAATTAAGTTTTGTAAAATATGTGACTTAGCCCAATATTTACAGTGCAATATTAGTCACTGCTAGAAAATGGTTTGATGTCTATATATTTTCATTTGGATTTTAATAAATTATAAATGGATTAAATACTTCTGTTTTGGTTCTGTTTTAGGCTGTTAGAGTCAATTAACTAATTAAGTATATGTTGATTATAATTTTAGAATTGCCTCTAGATTATTTACAATATTATGAACATTTTAGTTCCTGGATTTGAACAACTTTTATTTTCACTTTAAATTAATTTGAAGTTTGATTTATGAGCTTGAAATGCAATATGATGCAAATGATGACTATGCACTGTTAATCTTGCTAACATGGCATTAACTATGGGTGATCACTGTGGTTAATTACATGGGGTGTTACAATTCTCCTCCACTAACAAGAATTCTTGTTCCGAGAATTAAGAGGTAGAAGGGAAAAGACCGCGGTATTCCGCATGAAGATTATCCTCGCATTCCCAAGTGGCTTCATCTTCAGTATGATTTGACCACTGCACTTTGTGGAACTTGGTCGTCTTCTGATGGGTTCGACATTTAGATTCATCGAGGATGCGGATCGGATGCTCCTTATAAGAAAGATCATCATGCAATTCGAGCATCTCGTGATCCACTGCGCGGTGCGGAGATTCCTTGAAGCAACGACGAAGTTGCGACACATCGAAGACGTCGTGGATATGTGAGAATTGCGGTGGCAACTCCAATTTGTACGCCACCTGACCACGTCTTGCAATAATGCGGAAAGGACCAATGTAACGTGGAGCTAAATTCCCCTTGATTCCGAAGCGGTGAGTGCCCTTCATAGGAGTGGCACGCAGATAAGCTTGATCACCAGGTTGATAAGTCAAACCCCATCGTTTGTGATCATAGTTGCTCTTCTGGCGGTCCTGAGCCGCCTTGAGATTTTCTCGAATGATACGGACTTGCTCTTCGGCATGTTGAATAATATCTGGACCCACGAGCGGTCGTTCCCTAGTTTCTGACCAATTCAGAGGGGTTCGACACTTACGTCCATAAAGTACTTCGAAGGGAGCCATTTTCAAGCTGGCTTGATAGCTGTTGTTATAAGAGAACTCGGCATACGGGAGAGATTCTTCCCATTTCTTGCAGAAGGATATAACACAAGCTCGAAGCATGTCTTCAAGCACTTGATTTACTCGCTCGAGTTGGCCTTGGGATTGGGGGTGATATGTTGAACTCCAGGTAATATGAGTTCCCATAGCTTCTTGGAAACTTTCCCAGAACTTGGAGGTGAAAAGACCACCACGGTCCGAACTGATCTCCTTCAGAATGCCGTGGAGTGAAACAATTCTGGAGATATACAACTCTGCTAACTGACTAGAAGTGATCGTCTCTTTGACAGGCAGAAAGTGTGCAACCTTAGAAAGTTGGTCGACGACGACAAGAATAGCATCGTGACCCTTCTGTGACTTGGGAAGGCTAGTAATGAAATCCATCTGAACCTTATCCCATTTCCATAGAGGAATAGGAAGGGGTTGCAGAATTCCAGCAGGCTTCTGATGTTCTTTTTTAACGCGATGGCAAACATCACATTCAGCAACATACCGAGCAATATCCTGGTTCATTCTAGACCACCAGTACCTTCGATGCAGATCATGATACATCTTTGTGCTACCCGGATGAATAGACAGCGGTGTATCATGTGCCTCCTTCATGACCTTGTCAGTCATAAGCTCGAAGCGAGGTACCACAATGCGGTTTCTAAAATACAAGGTTCCATCTTCAGACAGCGAGAAATCCCTGTACTTTTCAAGGTGAAGATCTTTCTTCAACAGATCAATTTCAGCATCTTTAGCTTGCGCATTCTTAACAACTTTCTCAAGATCTGGTTGTATCACAAGGTTATTAAGAGAACCCTCTGGAACAATACGCAAATTAAGCTTGCGCAGTTCTTCAAAAAGACGAGGTTGAGCTCGCCTAACCATGAGGTTGTCGCAATAGGACTTGCGGCTTAAGGCATCAGCCATCATGTTAGCCTTGCCAAGGGTATATGAAATACCACAGTCATAGTCCGTAATGGCCTCCATCCATCTTTGCTGACGGAGGTTCAGAGATGGCTTAGTGAACAAGTACTTCAGGCTTTTATGATCCGTGTAGATCTCGCAACGATTACCGAGGAGGTAATGTCGCCACAACTTCAATGCATAGATGACAACAGGTAGTTCTAGATCATGGACTGGGTAGTTCTCTTCATGAGGTCTCAACTGTCGAGAGCCATAAGCAATCACCTTACGCTCTTGCATTAGGACACAGCCTAATCCTTCACGGAATGCGTCACAATAAATCATGAAGTCTTTGCGAGAATCTGGAGGAGCAAGTACTGGGGCAGATGTTAGCTTGTCTTTGAGTGTTTGAAAACTTTCTTGACATTTGTCTGTCCACTCAAACTTAACGCCTTTGTGAAGCAGATTAGTCAGGGGCTTAGCAATCTTGGAAAAGTTCTCGACAAATCGACGGCAATAGCTTGCAAGGCCGAGAAAACTTCTCACCTGCTTGACGTTCTTCGGAGGAGTCCAGTCAAGAATAGCCTGAACTCGTTCTGGGTTAACAGCAATTCCATCCTTGGAAATCACATGACCAAGATAGGTTACTTCAGAAAGCGAAAATTCACATTTGGAGTATTTGGCATACAACTGGTGTTCTCGGAGCCTTTCCACTACAAGACAGAGGTGTTCAGCATGTTCTTCTTTATTCTTTGAATAGACCAGAATATCATCTAGATACACCACGACGAACTTGTCGAGGTAATCCATGAAGATGTAGTTCATTAACCGGGAGAAGGTAGCTGGAGCATTTGTTAAGCCAAATGACATGACGGTGTACTCATAGATAGCGGTGAAACCAGATCGGATTCGGACGGATAATCCTTATACCATATCCTATTCCATATTTATTTTCGGATTCGGAAGCGGAACGGATGCGGATTCGAATACCGGATTATGCGGATTCGAATAGCGGATTATGCGGATTCAGACACGGTACGGTAACGGAACGGCGTCGGATCGGAAACGGTCATTTACCATATTCATATACGAGGAAGATATAAATGCTTCAAACTAAAAGTAAACATAAACAATGAGCAAATTTTAATACTTATACACGTTAAGAACACATAAAGCACTAGATGGTATTAAAATAAGCCAAATAAATCACTAATAAACATATGTCTTGTCTCATAAGTAAAGATAACATTCATGTATTGCTATTTAATACTTAAAAATTCACCCATAAATCGGATTCGGAAATTAAAAGGTCGGATTATCTAGCAAGAAAAAACGGATTATCCTAATGCATCGTATATTAGCAATACCATATCCTATACCGTATCCTATCAATCGGACTTGGATTCGGATTGGATTGTTGTCGGATGTGAAAAATCTCTTACGGTATCCTATAAAAACGGATTCAGACGGAAACTATCCTTACCGCTTTCACCCTGACTCATAGAGCCATATCGAGTAACATATGCAGTCTTGGGAATATCCTCTTCACGAACACGGATCTGATGATAACCCAACCTCAAGTCGAGTTTAGAAAACACCGATGACCCAGCAAATTGATCATACAAATCATTGATCCGAGGAAGCGGATATTTTTTCTGGATTGTGGCTTGGTTAATGGGCCGATAATCCTGAACCAATATATTAGTTCCATCCTTCTTCTTAACTAAGAGTGAAGGTGCTCCCCAAGTAGAGGAACTGGGGTGGATGAAACCCTTCTTAAGTGACTTGTCGATTTCTTTCTTAAGCTCGAGAAGGTGGTGCAGAGGCTTCTTATAAGGACACTTCGCAATAGGAGTTGTGCCTGGTTTCAAGTCGATGACAAACTCGACAGCTCTAACAGGGGGTATTCCTGGAAGTTCCTCTGGGAAGACGTCTTGAAAATCACGAATAACGGGAACATTCTTGATGCCTTCAAGAGGTGAAGCATTCAATGCATTCAGAGCATATATCTGGCTCTCAGCATCCTGAGCTATTCGGGGTGAGTATTTGACTGTCTGGCCAGAAGGATGGGTAAGTTGGACTTAGCGACACAGTCAATCAAAGCATTGTGGGCGGTCAACAAGTCCATACCGAGAATGATGTCTATGTCGGAAGGTCCAAGTACAATGAGAGAAACCAAAAAAAGTAAACCTCCAATCTTGATGTGATTGCGAGGGCTTACCATTGTGGTTTGCCACTTGGATCTCGGGGACTGAACCATTAGAGGAGTGGGTAATTTTTCCAGGTGTAACTCATGTGACTGAGCAAATTGTTGGGACACAAATGCATGCGATGCTCCTGAATCAAAGAGAACAAAGGCTGGTACTGAATTCACAGAGAGTGTTCCCAGCATGATATTCGGTTCCTTCTGAGCCTTTTCAGCATCGACATGATTGGAGTGGCCAAGTACAATAGTAGTCGATAAGATATTACGGTTCCTGAATCGGCGGTTTCGACAACTCTTCTTACGACCAACAGGAGGACAAGATGCATTCTGATCATCATGGGATGGAGCCACAACATTGGACTGTCTACCCTGAATCGTTAGCTGTCTCGACAGTGAAGGCAGACGAGGTGCAGCATATGACGGCCTTGGTGTTGGAGCAGGTCGATGATGTACATTGTGTGGAATCCACACTCGACGTTTCTAAACAGGCTGACCCGAGGATGAGCCAACAACACGAGTGCTCTTGAGCGACTCCTGGTACTTAGTCAGAGCAGTTTCAACTTAGAAAGATTGGCTGACAAGCGTTGCGAAGTCTGTGCAATCATGGACAGCAAGTTCAAGGTTTATATCAGTACGCAGTCCTTCACGGAATTTCTCCTGCTTGCTTACGTCAGTGCAGACGTCATCCTCTGCATAGCGGGATAATTCAAGGAATTTCCTCTGGTATTCATCCACAGTAATTTTACCCTGAGAGAGTTTGCGGAACTCCTGCTTCTTCTGGTCCATCAGACCTTGAGGAATGTACCGTGCACGAAAGGCTGACTGAAATTCCTGCCAAGTGGTTACAGTTTCAGCAGGCAGCATACCCTTGTGGCTTTCCCACCATTGGGCAGCTGGACCCTTCAAGTGAAATGTCGCAAAGGTGAGGTAACTATCAGGAGCAACATTAGTTGATTCCATCTCAAACAGGATGTCACGAAGCCAATCATCAGCATCCATAGGATATGTGGAGTTGCGGAAAACAGACGGGTTGAGGCGCACAAATTCTTGCAGTGTTATTGGGGTAGGCTCTTGATGAGCATTCTGGTTTGGGAACTGAGCCAATATCCCGGTCATAACCTGATGGTTCAGTTCAAACTGCTGCATCTTTGCGGCAATATAAGGTGGAGGTGGAGGTGGAGGATCGTCAGCCATCCTACTAGAAACAACAGGGACAATTTAGTAATATCAACTGCATGTGTGTGGAGTTATTCATGATGTAACACAGGAAATGAACAAGAATGGCATTAGATATATGATAATAGTCGTTAAAGACATACCAATCCATGCACAGAGTTAGATTCAAACGAATAGTACGCGCTCGGGAACGCTCACAGCTAGACAAATTAGGCGGCGCGCAGGCACGCGGTAAGGAAGTACACAATGAGACATAGCAAAGGCTACATCATGTCGGAGAAACTGTTGGAGCGAGGAATATCCAAGTGACAACACAGGGTGCCCCCGATAAAAGGATCCTGTAAGCAGAACCTGGCCCACTATCTTGAAGAAAGGAGGGGTAATTTAAGAACTCCAGGTGGATGTGATCACTAGAACCTAATGTTGGAGTTATTAAAATTTTAACCCGAAAGGAAGAGAGATCAGAGTCCCAGAGTATAGACGAGGAATAAAATATCCTAATACCACCCATTTGGCGACGTGGGCCCGTAAGCCACATAGCCATGTTAGTAAAAGTTTTTCAATGACTAGACTCAACTTCGGCCAAGGAGTTGGAAAGGGGATTCCTACAGGCAGTCGGCTCTGATACCAACCTGTGGCACCCCCGGTTTAATCGTGCACTAATCATACATGCAATGCACATGATCAAGCCTAAGGACTCACTTGAAGATATCACAACACAACTCTAAAACATAAATAAAGTCATACAAGCTTTATATTACAAGCCAGGGCCTCGAGGGCTCGAATACATAAGCTCGCATACAAGCGTCAGCGGAAGCATCAGATATCTAAGTACAGATATAAAAGAAAACACAGATAGGCCCTTAAAAGGCGGGGCAAAAGAAAAAATACGATCGAAAGGCGCAGGCCTCCTGCCTGGGACCCACCGAACCTACTCCTGGTCGTCAGCCAACTCATAGTAGTAGCCACCCTTGGGGTGGTAGTAGAAATCGTCGGCGGGGGCAGCTGTATCCGGGGCTCCGTCATCTGGTCGCACCAAAAGGATATGGGCGAAAAAGAAAGCAAAGCAACCGTGAGTACTCATCCGAAGTACTCAGCAAGCAAGGATCTACACTACATATGCAACATTATCAAAGGGAGGCTGTATATGTGGACTGGGCTGCAGAAATGCCAGAATAGAGAGAAGGCCTAGTCCTATCAAAGACTAGCATCTTCAACGGTCTTGCAGCATTAGAAGAGTGTAGATTAGTACAGTATAAAGTAGTAGTATCATTAAGTCTCAACCTCACCCAGAGATCCTTTCTTGACTCCTTGCGAGAAAGCAATCCTAGAGCCATAATATCCAAGTATCAACCTCGGCTAGAGATCCTTTCTCGATTCCATGCAAGAAAGCAATCCGAGAGCCATAATTTCCAAGTATCAACCTCGGCCAGAGATCCTTTCTCGACTCCCTGCGAGAAAGCAATCCCAGAGCCATACTATCCATTTCTCATCACAAGTATCCAGTTCTAGTTGTATCGATCGGGATACAACTCCGAGCGTCCGTTACCGAGGATCCAGCTATGCATAGATTAGTTCTTCCCAGTAGGGGTGCACCAACTTACCCACCACGCTCGCTTAACTCCAACCGAACACACTTTTCTGGGTCATGCCCGGCCTCGGCCAAACGACACACCGCAACCCTACCTAGAGCTCAGTAGAGAGGTCCCCGCCGGTCTACATCCTAAGCGCTCAGGGGTCTTGGGCCATCGCCCTGTGCACTCCGGGTCGTTGTGTGCAGGGTGGATACCAGCACCGCCTCGGATAGTCGACACGATCTGACCGTGCCACAATGCTGAACTGGACGTCTGACAGAGCTTTCGGCTGATGCCACGATGTAGAGTACCCATATTTATTCCTGCGTGATGGTTAGTGCTATCGGGCCAGAGGCCCACTCGAATCAAATATCCAAATCGTAGTGTGTTGGTAGTGCGGTAATGAGCAGAGACTCACGATCGATGTGACCCTGTCACCCCGTCTTGAGGACTTGCGGCAAGGGCCAAGATTGCCTGGCCATGCCTCGTATTCATCACTCGGGCACCGTCCAGGTCAACCCGTCTCGCAAAAGACTGTCGGGAACTCAGGTCCACCTATATTGCGTGGTACCGCCTGTCCCTCCAGTCCTGCAGTAAAAGTAACTCCCTCGGGTCCCCCTCGGGGCCGACCCGTTTCTAACATGGTTCAGGGGTAAAGTCACAGTAACCTTGTGTCCATAACATCAGGGGAATCCGAGGTATCACCCTCGACGGATGCTCACTCGATGTAACTGTCAAGTTGAACTTAGGAGGAATCACCCTCGAGGTTCACGCTTGAAGTGTTGCGCGACAGGGTCGTATTGGAAGTGGAGAAGGAGGAATCACCCTCGATGACCACGACCAATTATCTACCCTACAGAGTTAACATCAGGAGTGCTATACGAGGTATCACCCTCGGCACTCGATGATAACGCTGCAGTGTCGTACAACTAAGGGGGGTGTTGTGCAGTGCCGGGGTCTGGCTGTCGATCCCGTTGAACGAGTCATCTGATAATCCAGCGGGGCAACTGGGGACAAAGTGGGGTCTCTGGTAGGTCTCTACCCAGCCTATACTAAACAGTTTAGGATAAGAAGGTAAGGTTTTAATAGCAGGTTACAATAAATAGGCTATGCATCAGAATAGGTTAAACAGTAGCAGCAGCAATTTCTAATGCAAGCATGAGAGAGAAAGAATAGGCGATATCGGTATGCTCAAAAGAGGGGTGCTCAGCGTCAAAGGCAGAGTCGTCAGTGAGGTCGTCGATATCCGGAGCTGCGTCGGTCTCGAGGACTGCGTCGGTCTCGGGGTCTACCGAGAGAGAAGAGGGGGAAGAAACATATAAATACACAGCAAACATATGCAACACATAGTATGCTAAGCTAACGTGCAGTGCAGGGTTGCCTAAAGATATGTCTAAATCATTTTAGGATTTAAGTTGGATTTATTAACCGGTATATATGCACTATTTATCTACCGGAAACAGGCTAAAAGTTGCGGGTTCACCTCCATAGAGGGTCCCGACACGGAAACAGATGGCACGGTTGGATTCGTCTCGTCGTTCTGAGCAACTTTCATGTATCAAGTTTTTCGATCTGAGCTACGATTTATTTTCTATGATTTTTTGAAGATTTAATCATTTTCTGGAATTAATTTAATTATTAAAAACGAATTATCCAAACAGTAAGGAATGACGTCAGCGTGACGTATGTGTGACATCAGCAGTCAACAGTGTGGTTGACTGGGGTCAAACCTGATAGGTGGGTCCACTGGGACCCACATGTCATTGACTGAGCTAACTAATCAGGATTAGTTTAATCTAATTAAACTAATTAACAGGTGGGGCCTACTGGTCAGTGAGAGATTAGTATTCTAATTAACTAATTAACTATTTATTTTAATTCGTTTAACAAAGTGGGGCCCGCATGTCAATGCGACAGGGCGCGGCCACGTCAGCGTTGATGCGGTCAACGGGTCAACTAGGGCCCGTGGGGCCCGCAGTCAGTGACCGTGAGATGGGGCCAGGCCATCCACATCGGCGTCGACCGGCGACTCGTCGCCGACGACCAAAAACAACGGCGGCGCGCGTCGGGAGGGCTAGGGTTTTGCGCTCACAGCGCCATTTCGAGCGCAGCCGGGCTCGCTCGAATGGCAAGACAACGACGAGGCGTTTGGTGGCTGTGGCGGAGGCTACGGTGGCCGGAGTCGAGCACTATGGCGACGGAGGCGGGCGGCATGTTCGGCCGGAGTTCGGGAACGGCGATACGGCGCGATATCGAGCAAAAGGAGGGGCTAACGGGCTCTTCTCGATGCGGCGAGTGCAACGGTGGCACGCACGGACCCTATGGTCACCGTGCTACGCTGGCGATGAGGCCAGGCGGCGGAGGGTGCGGCCTAACACCGGAGCAGGGGCTACGGGCGACTAAAGGGGCAGAGAAGGGCGCGTTTGGTGTAGGAGCTCACCGCGGGGACGTAGGGACTAGGCACTGAGCTCGGGGAGGACCGGTGAAGCAGATCGACGGCGAGGTCGCGCGGTGGCCGTAGAGAAAGAAGAGGAAGAATGCGACGCCATGAGGGGTTCTGGGCTCGATCCGGCTGCGTAGTCGAAGTAGATGTTCACGGCGATGCTCCAGGACTTGTCGGAGCGGCGGACGGGTGACGGTGGTCGTGGCTACGGCGAACAGCGGCGAGGGTGGCGCTCGGGCATCCGCCCAAGTTGAAGCAGAGAGGGGGCGAGGGGGAAATGGTGGCTAGGGTTTGCCAGAGGGGTGCGGGGAGATGCCCTTATCCACCCTGGCGAGCGCGGCGTGCTGTCGACCGCAAGGAGTGGGGGCCTGGCTGCGCACGCGCCAGGTGCTCGACAGCGAGCGGGATGAGCAGTGCGGGAGGAGGGAGGAGGTGCGGGGTGGGCTGGGCCGACACTGTGGCCACTTAGGCCCAGTAGCACGGGCCTCTTTCTTTTCTTTCTTTTCCTTCCTGATTTTCTTTTGATTTTTCTGTTTTGCAAAATGTTTAGCCACCAATTAAGTTTTGCAAAATATGTGACTTAGCCCAATATTTACAGTGCAATATTAGTCACTGCTAGAAAATGGTTTGATGTACATATCTTTTCATTTGGATTTTAATACATTATAAATGGATTAAATACTTCTGTTTTGGTTCTGTTTTAGGCTGTTAGAGTCAATTAACTAATTAAGTATATGTTGATTATAATTTTAGAATTGCCTCTAGATTATTTACAATATTATGAACATTTTAGTTCCTGGATTTGAACAACTTTATTTTCACTTTAAATTAATTTGAAGTTTGAATTATGAGTTTGAAATGCAATATGATGCAAATGATGACTATGCACTGTTAATCTTGCTGACATGGCATTAACTAAGGGTGATCACTGTGGTTAATTACATGGGGTGTTACAGTGGGCCCCCCTCACTTATTCCAGCACCCATCCATTCCGTCTTCCTCCAGAAAAAATCATCCCGTAGCTCAAACCCGTGTTCTAGCTCATCTTGCTGCCATTTTTGATCTCCTTGTGTAAAGCTCCATTTGCAAAACTGTTTTGGGGGATTGTTCTTCAGTATGTGACTCCTCCAATAGTCCAATTAGTTTTTGTTCTAGTGCTCTATACATTGCAAATTTTTACTGCTGTGGTGACCTTGTTCTTGAGCTTGCATGTCAAATTTATATGGTCCAAGGTAGTTTTCATGCATGATAGAGCCTCTAGGCACTTGTAGGAGTAGTTGCTATTAGTTTTGTTGAGTTTGGTTCACTTTTATTTTAAGTCACTAAAAATTTCAGAAATTTTCAGAGAAAAGAAACGATGAAGAGATGGTTGAGAGGCTCTTCGAGTCGGGGTTCTAAAGAAAATGAGAATGAGGAGAAGAAGAAGCCCAAGTACAACCTTCCCCGCACCGCGAAGGTTCGGCCGTGTGAATGGCCATGTGATGCATTCTTGGGGGCTGCCGGAATTATTGATGATTTCTATTATTTGGCGGAGAATGCAGGCATCACCGACTTCCTCCATGATAAGTGTGATCAATACCTCCTACTCACTAATAGTTTTGTGCAAAAAAATTCACTTTCATGCTAGGAAATCACCACCCATGGTAGAATTTTACTTATATGATGAGCATAAGGAGATGACGCTTTATGATTTTTGTGAGGTTTGCAAATTACCTTTTGAGGGCAGCGTCGATGAACCACGTCCTAGAGATGTGGAAGATTTTATTGATAAAGTTACCGTAGGGGAAGGGAGAAAGGTGTCGGAAGCGAGAGTGACTAGTTTACATTTTCCTGTTTTGCGCTACTACTCATTATTTTCTGGGAGATGTTTAATTGGTCGCGGGGAGAGTGGAGGACTTAGTGCTCCTGACCTTGCTTTTTTGCGCCATGCTTTACTTTGTGATAGAACTTTTAGTTTAGGCGCTATGGTTGCTCGACGGTTGAGTTTAAACCGTTCGAGGGGTCCTATCTTTAGGGGTATCTATGCCTCCCGCCTTGCTAAGCGCTTCGAGATACCCATTAGGCATGATGAGAAAGAGGAGATGCTACTACCCACTTTATATTTAGACTGTAATAGTATGGTAGCACATGATTTTATTTGCGATGATAAGGACAAGAGACTCATCTATAACCTGGTATTCAGCCAGAAAACTTGTCAGATTATTACTTTGCCTGCACCTACTTTGTTCAATATTCATTCTGGGACGTACCTCATTCTGCCCGAGGACATTTATGCATTCTTGGAGAGGACGTGATCCCTAGTTCCAGAGCCAGAACCATCACCTGATCCGTATGAGGAGCCTATTTATTAGTGGGAGCCACAGGAGCTCGCTAACCAGTGGAACCCTCAGGATCCGCCTCAGTACCAAGGAGAGGACTACTTTGATCCATGGGCATAGACCAACTTAGGCCAAAAGCCTAAGCTTGGGGGAGTACGTATTTCTCACCGACATTACATTCATGTTCACACACTCATTCCATTTGTCGGTGTTCATACTTTTTCATTGTATTATCCATGTTAGTTTATTTATTTTTCTTGCTTTCTTCTTGTGTGTTCGAAAAACTTTGAAAAAAAATCAGTTGTAGCTTCTTTTTAGTTTCCTTTCCATGTTTAACTAGTTGTAGTATTAAAAGAAAACCCAAAAATATTTCTTGTTCTTCTTTGGCCTGTTGGGAGCTTTCCCGTGTAAATAGTTTTTCTCGTCCTTGTTTTACTTTCCTCAGAAAAACGAAAACTCCAAAAACATTTCAGCGTGTTTCTTTGAAATTATTTTTCCTTTCTTTGGGTCGAGAGGAGAAGACCACGATGAAAATGATGAGTGGCTCTCATATGCTTTATTGTTGATCTAACAAAGCGCCCATATTATCTTGTCTTCTCCTTTGAATAAATGTTTGCAGATTCCAGCTTAGTCCAATGCACGTGCACTATTATTATTATCCACACCATTCAGTCGTGCAAGTGAAAGGCAATAATGACGATATATGATGAAATGATTGAGATGGAGAAAAAGCTGGTATGAACTCGACCTATCTTGTTTTTGTAAATATGATTAGTTCATCGTTCTTGATTCACCCCATTATGAATGAAACATGTTTGCAATGACAATTAGAGATTATAGTTACTCATGCCAAGCTTAATTAGCTAGGAGTTTATAATGGTTTACCTTGCGTGCCAACATGCTTTTAAAATGGTTGTGATGTAGTATGATAGGATGGTATCCTCCTTTGAATGATTCTAGTGGCTTGACTTGGCGCATGTTCACGCATGTAGTTGAAACAAAATCAACATAGCCTCCACGATATTTATGTTCATGGTGATTTAAATCCTACTCATGTTTGCACTCAATGTTGGTTAACCTTAACGCATGTTTATGACTGTTGTCGCTCTCTAATTGGTCTCTCCTCAATCCTTTGCTAGCCTTCACTTGTACTAAGTGGGAATACTGCTTGTGCATCCACTTCCGTAAACCCAAAGTTGTTCCATATGAGTCCACCATACCTACCTATATGCGGTATTTACCTGCCGTTCCAAGTAAATTTGCATGTGCCAAACTCTAAACCTTCAAATGATAATCTATTTTGTTTGCCCGAATCGCTCACGTAGCGACTGGGTGCTGTCAGTATCTTCCATGCTAGGTGGGTTATTCTCACGATGAGTGTTTATTCACTTGTCATTCATGAGAAAGTGGCTGGTATTCGGGATGCCCAGTCCCATGCTCAAATCAAATCAAAATAATTTCAGACAAAACTCCCCCAGGATTGTTGTTTGTATGGATGGTAGCCGTTGTTTCGGACCAGCCGTGGAGTGTGCTTGTTGGTTGAGGGGGAGTAAAAACTTTACCATTCTGTTTGGGAACCGCCTATAATGTATGTAGCATGGAAGATACCGAGGTCTCTTGATTGTTATGTTGACAATGAAAGCATACCGCTCAAAATTATATTCATCTCTATTTCAAAAAGCTCGAGCTCTGGCACCTCTGCAAATCCCTGCTTCCCTCTGCGAAGGGCCTATCTATTTACTTTTATGCTGAGTCATCGTCCTCTTATAAAAAGCACCAGTTAGAGAGCACCGCTGTCATTTGTATGCGTTGTTATTAATTGATATTGAGTATGACTGTGACTGGATCTCTTTTACCATGAATTACAATGTCTAGTCAGTCCTTGATCTTCATGGGTGCTCTGCATTTATGTTTTGCAGTCTCAGAAAGGCCTAGCGAGATACCATTTTGTTATATCATATCACGATTGTTTTGAAAAAGTGTTGTCATCCGAGTTTATTATTATTGCTCGCTAGTTGATTATACCATTGATATGAGTAAATGTGAGACCTAAATGTTATTGTGATTATGGTTAGTTCGTAATCTTTGCTGAAAACTTGAATGCTGGCTTTACATATTTGCAACAACAAGATCAAACAGAGTTTGTAAAAGTTTTTCCTTATCACTCTCAGTTTGTCAACTTAATTGCTTGAGGACAAGCAATGGGTTAATCTTGGGGGAGTTGATACGTCTCCGTCGTATCTACTTTTCCAAACTCTTTTGCCCTTGTTTTGGACTCTAATTTGCATGATTTGAATGGAACTAACCCGAACGGACGATGTTTTTAGCAGAATTGCCTTGGTGTTATTTTTGTGCAGAAATAAAAGTTCTCGGAATGACCTGAAACTTCATGGAGATTATTTTTGGAATAAATAAAAATTATTGGCGAAAGAATCAACCAGAGGGGACCCACCAGCTGTCCACAAGGGTGGAGGGCGTGCCCCCCTACCTTGTGGGTCCCCTGGACCTCCACCGACCTCAACTCCAGCTCTATATATTCACTTTCGGGGTGAAAAAAAATCAGAGAGAAGGATTCATTGCGTTTTACGATACGGAGCCGCCGCCGCCTCCTGTTCTTCATCGAGAGGGCAGATCTGCAGTCCGTTCTAGGCTCCGGAGAGGGGAAATCGTCGCCATCATCATCACCAACCATCCTCCATCACCACTTTCATGATGCTCACTGCCGTGCGTGAGTAATTCCATCATAGGCTTGCTGGACGGTGATGGGTTGGATGAGATTTATCATGTAATCGAGTTAGTTTTGTTACGGTTTGATCCCTAGTATCCACTATGTTCTGAGATTGATGTTGCTATGACTTTGCTATGCTTAATACTTGTCACTAGGGCTCGAGTGCCATGATTTCAGATCTGAACCTATTATGTTTTCATGAATATATATGTGTTCTTGATCCTATCTTGCAAGTTGTAGACACCTATTATGTGTTATGATCCGCATACCCCAAGGTGACAATAATTGGGATTCTTTCCGGTGATTACCGTAGTTTGCTGAGTTCATGTATTCACTAAGTGTTAATGCTTTGGTCCTGTTCTCTATTAAAAGGAGGCCTTAATATCCCTTAGTTTCCATTAGGACCCCGCTGCCACGGGAGGGTAGGACAAAAGATGTCATGCAAGTTCTTTTCCATAAGCACGTATGACTATATTCGGAATACATGCCTACATTACATTGATGAATTAGAGCTAGTTCTGTGTCACCCTAGGTTATAACTGTTGCATGATGAATGTGACGCCCCCAGCTTAATCGTGCACTAATCATACACGCAAATGCACACAATCAAGCCTAAGGACTCACTTGAAGGAATCACAACACAACTCTAAAACATAAATAAAGGCATACAAGCATTATATTACAAGCCAGGGCCTCGAGGGCTCGAATACATAAGCTTGATGTCAACAAGCATCAGCGGAAGCGTTAGATATCTGAGTACAGATATAAAAGATAAACAGAAAGGCCTTGAAAAGGCGGTGCAAAACAAAACACTATGATCGAAAAGGCGCAGGCCTCCTGCCTGGGACCCTTCGAACCTACTCCTGGTCGTCAGCCAACTCATAGTAGTAGCCAGGGGCAGCTGGCTCCGGGGCTCCGTCATCTATTTGCTTCAAACGGATATGGGGAAAAAGAGGAAGCAAAGCAACCGTGAGTACTCATCCGAAGTACTCAGCAAGCAAGGATCTACACTACAAATGCAACATTATCAAAGAAAGGCTGTATATGTGGACTGGGCTGCAGAAATGCCAGAATAGAGAGAAGGCCTAGTCCTATCGAAGACTAGCATCTTCAGCGGTCTTGCAGCATTAGAAGGGTGTAGATTAGTCCAGTATAAAGAAGTAGTAGCATTAAATATCAACCTCGGCCAGAGATCCTTTCTCGACTCCCTGCGAGAAAGCAATCCCAGAGCCATACTATCCGTTATCAACCTCGCCAAGAGATCCTTCCTCGACTCCCTGTGAGAAAGCAATCCCAGAGCCATAGTAGTAGTGTTATCAACCTCACCCAGATACCCTTTCTCGACTCCCTGCGAGAAAGCAATCCCAGAGCCCTAATATCCATATCTCATCTCAAGTATCTAGTTCTAGTTGTATCGATCGGGATACAACTCCGAGCATCCGTTAACGAGGATCCGGCTATGCATAGATTAGTTCTTCCCCATAGGGGTGCACCAACTTACCCACCACGCTCGCTTAACTCTGGCCGGACACACTTTTCTGGGTCATGCCCGGCCTCGGCCAAACGACACACCACAACCCTACCTAGAGCTCAGCAGAGAGGTCCCCGTCTGTCTATATCCTAAGTGCTCAGGGGTCATGGGCCATCTCCCTGTGCACTCCGGGTCATTTGCGATGAGCCGGGACGAGCACCAGCTCATCATGGATGGCACTGGCCCGACAGGCCCACTATGCTGAACTAGACGTCTGACAGAGCTTTCGGCTGATGCCACGATGCAGAGTGCCCATAACTTTTCCTGCGTGATGGTTAGTGCTATCAGGCCAGAGGCCCACTCGGATCAAATATCCAAATCGTTAGTGTTTTGGTAGTGCGGTAATGAGTAGAGACTCGCGATCGATGTGACCCCGTTGCCCCGTCTCGAGGACTTGCGGCAAGGGCTAAGAATGCCCGGCCACGCCTCGTAATCATCTCTCGGGTACCGTCCATGTCAACCCGTCTCCACATCACTCGCGGGTACCCCTCAGGGTTGACCCGATGCCATCATGGTTCTGTGTTAAGTCAAACTAACCATGTGTCCAAACAGCAGGGGGAAACCTGAGGAATCATCCTCGATGGATTCCACCAAATGTAGTCGTCAAGGTGAACCTAGGAGGAATCACCCTCGAGGTTCACACTTGAGGTGTTGCACGATGGTGTCGTTATCGGGAGTGGTGAAGGAGGAATCACCCTCGAGGACCAGGATCGAATAGCTACTCTACAAGGTTAACATCAGAAGTGCTGACGATGTATCACCCTCGGCACTCGATAGTAACCCAGTAGTGTCGTACAACTAAGGGGGGTGATGTGCGGTGCCGGGGCCTGGTCATCTAATAATCCAGCGGGGCAACTGATACAAGTGGGGGTCATTGGGGGGATCACTAACCAGCCTATACTAAGCAGTTTAGGATAAGCAGGTAGGTATCAACAGCATGTTACAAAATCAGGCTATGCATCAGAAATAGGATAAACAGTAGCAGCGGCAATTTCTAATGCAAGCTTAAGAAAGAAAGAATAGGCGATATCGGCATGTTCAAAAGGGGGTTGCTTGCCTGGTTGCTTTGCAAACACCAACGGGTCTTCGACGAGGTAGACGATCATCGGGTCATCATCGGTCTCGGGGTCTATCGAAAGAGGAGGGGGAAGAAACAATAAATAAAGGCAGACAATTGCAATCACAGATGGATGACATGGCAGCACGTTATTCGAGGGATGCCCTAATGCAGTACTACGCAAGTTAGTGGGAGCGGGAAATTATCCGGGAGTGTTCTCCCAGCTCCGGGTGATTATCGGACAGATGAGACGGAGGGGAAAGTTCCATGTTCATCATGCTAGATACATGTGACAGGTATGAAGAGGGCATATTCGGATTCGTCTCGTCGTTCTGAGCAACTTTCATGTATAAAGTTTTTCCATCCGAGCTACGGTTTAATTTCTACGAATTTTCAAAGATTAAAGCATTTTTTGGAATTATTTTAATTATCTATATCTGAATTATCCAAAACAGCAGATGGATGACGTCAGCGTGACGTATGTGTGATGTCAGCGGTCAACAGTGCGGTTGACTGGAGTCAAACCTGACAGTGGGTCCCACTGGTCAGTGACTGATTAGACTTAACAAAAGTTAATTTAGTTAACTAGGTTAATTAAAGGGTGGGGCCCAGTAGTCAGTGTCACAGATCTAATTAGGGTTAATTAATTTTCTACAGCGAACTGGTCCCACGTGTGAGTGACACGTTTTTAACCCAAGCGCTATTTTAACAGGGGCCCACGTGACAACGACTGGTTAGCTTAACTAAGCCGGATTAACCCCTAATCTAACCTACTGATGTGCGGGCCCGGTGAACAGTGCCTACCGACGTTTAATCTCTGGCGCCACAGATCGCGGCGGCGACTCGCCAGAGTGTGTTTCCGGCGTCCGTTTGCGGCGGGGTTTGGTCCAATCGGACGGGCGCGAAGCCGCTCATCCAGTGGTGGTGGCGCTTCGCCCTGGAGTGGATGGAATCAGTGTCGGCGGTGAGATTAGCGGCGGCCGGAGTATGGGTCCGAGCGAAAACACAGCTAGAGGCGTCGGGGAGCTGTGTGTGTGCGCGCGTTGAGCTCCTGGGAACCCCAGGAGCACGTCGCCGTGCTCTGACGCGAGCGTGAACAGAGGTGGCCGTGGCGGTGATGCGGACGGCGGTGGCGGACTACTGTGACGGCGGGGAAGAGGCTAGGGGACACGGGGATCGAAGTCAAAGTGAGGAGGGGAAACGCGAGCTCACTATGGTCCGGTATGGGAGGGCAGCGGGCTCGGGGAGGCTTGCCGGCGTCGAATTCGTTGTGGACGGCGGCGGGGTCCGAGGAAGAAGAAGACGGCCTCGTCGTCAATGCTCAGGCACGGGGCCCGATCCCTTGTTCGGAGAAGAAGCAGAGGACGACGGCGGAGCGGATAGGCTCGAGAGCTGGGCGCGGGGGTGTCAGTGGCCGCGGTGGAGCACGGCCATGGCAATGACGGCGTCGGGTCCGATCTGGATCGAAGAGAGGGATGAGGAGAAGGGGCAAATGAGCTAGGTTTACGCCTGTGGGGTGCCCCAGCCCCCTCTTATCCTCTCGGTGGCGCTGTAGCGACGCGGGGCAGCTAGCGGGTGCGGTGGCGACGGCGAACGGCGTCGGGCGCGCGTGCGCGTAGTGACACGGGGAGGAGGGAGACGACGAGGGCTCTGTTGGGCTGGGCCTACACACTGTGCACTAAGGCCCAGCCAACAGTGGGCTTTCTCTTTTTACTTATTTCTTTCTGCTTTTTATTTTTATTTATTAAACAGAGAGGAAAGGAGATATTTGGGGCACCAGATCAATTAGGAAAAAAATATGAGACCAAGCCACAAAATTACTTGGCATTATTGCACACTGCCACAAGAAGTTTGGAGGCCAAGTGAATCCATTTGGAATTTTCAAAATTGGAATTGAATTTATATTGCTGGAATAGCTCTGTTTTGGATGCTACTGTTCATATTTGCAAAGGAGTGATGTTGATTTCCTTAACAAATAAATGTTATGGAATTTTTGCTAGAAGGTGAACATTTTTTCAGCAACTTTTGAGCAACTTTAAATTGCACTTAGAATTTGAATTGATTTCAAAGGAGGAATTTGAGTTGAACTGCTTAATCACTATGACCAAGCATTACAAAGGATGATGACTTGGTATGATTAAGAGGTGATCACTGTAGTTGATACATGGGGGTGTTACAAATCTCTTCCACTACAAGAAATCTCGTCCCGAGATTTAAGTGGGGAAGTAAAGACTAACTTCGGGAGAACTGACCCTTATAGGGTTAATTATCTAGTGAACAATTCAGGGAATGTGGCAGAAGTATCTCTTGAGTGGAATCTTAGGAAAACTTCGAGAGCAAGGTATGAAGGTACCATAAGAAGTTTCAAGCGAATGGACAAATGATCGATACCTGAACAGAGTGTGAAAAGGGGTTCAGAGCATCGGGAATAGATCATCTCTCAGAGGGTGGCTCGTGATAACACACAAAACCGAGGGCATAGGATACTTCGGAATCGAGGATGTACAGGAGAGTCAGGTTCCGATTCTGTGGAACTGTGGGGGGTGTCGATCAAAAGTAGGGGGAACGGTGGCTTCTTACTGGTCACGACAACAAGGTATGTCAGAGGATAGTCTGTCAGTTATGTCGGTGACAACATCGGTACCAAGGGCGGGGGACGAAGAGAACCATTTTCCTGCTCGTTAAAACGAGGCGAACCAATAGGCAAAGTTCTTGTCCATCGGTGGTTACCGGAATGTCATCAACAAATACTAACAGGGTCACACTGACAGAGTTGTAGACTGAGGTGTTTTTCATAAGCAGAGAATTAATACTGCTTATATCATATCGATCAAAAAGAAAGATTAACAAACCAATGGAAAGGAAAATGTGTTTATACACAAGAATTAGGAGTGTATTTTTTTCCAAGGAAAAGCAGAACATGATACACCTGACAGTACAGCAGGTACAAAATCACTTAGATAAAGGGGCGAGGGAAAAATCAAGATGTTACCCGTACAACGGTGTCCGGATAATAGATCAAGAAACATTTGGCAATATGCTCCCATTGTTCTTGTTGATATTCGGAATACCACTATCATGCTTCGAGGTAGCAATAACATGGTGTTTCAGGCAAGGGTTGGATCTGAAGATCACAAGAGATACAAAGGAACATTTCCAAGATTATCTCGGAACGTAAGGATTAACCAAACACAACCAGGTCTGTGTTGGCAAAAAGTAAAGGATGTTATCGATGCTATCACAAATCATCGAGGGGCAGGGATGGTATTTCTCTCATGAATTCGATTGATGTCTTAGAACAAGGCAGTATATTGATGGTGATCACGACAAATTGTTTTGTCCAGAGGCTCTATGAAGATGCCATCTAGCAGCAACGACATCAAGCAAAAGGAATGATAAAGTGAAGGCTACTGGAACCACGGATGCGACACAAGCTCGGAATCATGCTTGTTGTTCGAGGTGAAATGATAAGATGAGGAAGATTGACGTAAGCTTCGCTCATCGTCGGAAGTTGCTCCGGGCATAATGACCAGGTAGCACAGTTTAAAGTTGGCACGATAAAAATATAGCCGATCAGGGTAGGAATGATGTGATGGGGTATTAAACTTCCCAGTAACAAGTACTAGGGGTAATACCGGAAGGTAAATCGGAGTAGAGGTTGGACGGGGGAAATGATTTGCAGAGGATAAGTATTTTAACTTATCCGGGAAATGGAATCAAGGAGGAAATATGGTCGGAACCACGATTGCAAAGGATCAATTCATAGATACAAGATGAACTTGTACCAAGGAATTAATTATTTTTACGAGCAGCTTCCATGATAAGTTCTACATCGGGTCCATGGGCATGAACACTAAGGTTCAAGGTCGACTCCCACTTCTTCAATGCATAACCTTTCATTTACTCCTCGTTTTTGAAGAAGTTGTAGAATTGAAAATTTATCCGACGAAATGCGAGTAAATATAACCCGCATAACTTTCAATTTACACAGGTTAAGGAAAGCATATGTTCAACCCATCCGGGCGTCTTAGGAACATACACCACAAATTGCAGGAGTAATGAACTCAAGCTCGGAAGCAGAGCATGGTTGACAGAAGGAGATGATACATTTTACCAAAGACATTCTGTATCCGAGGAAAGACTCGCAAGGTTATTGAATATGAACGATGCTGTCGGATAATAATCCAACAGAAGATGAGATGGTAGGCAAAGGATCCGATGTGAGTATCGGTACTCAAACAGAAGAAGAAAGAATGTGAAGGCATCGGATTATATAAGCATTTGAATAATTCGGCGTTCAAATGCAAAATAATTATAATTTCCAAAACGAAGGATCAGGGGCAATGCTCCGATAAAGGATGGTTAAGTTGAAGAGAACTAGATGGACAATCAATTGCAACATGATTGGCCGAGAATCAACTCAGGTCCAAAATGACGTCTGAGCCGGAATGACGAATTCTAGGAATCAACTGATAATAGGGAGTATGCACATACATAATGAAACAAAAGGTTCAGAATGACACTGACAAAGGTTGCTAATGATTATTGCGAGACAAATGGATTTAACCATAATGCAGGAAGACAAGAATTTCAAGAGCAATAGGCTGCAGAGGATTTTCGGGAGATCAGATAGCAATTCAATGTGTTTTGGGAAGCTCTTGTGTAACTGGGGATGAAGGTACAAATGGCAAGGATGTTATTCACGGGGATTATCGGTGGTCAGGAACTGCAAAGCAGTGGGCACAAGGGTCTCGGGAAACATCGAGGAGTATCTGCAGAATCTTCTGGCGAAGCAAGCGATCATCTGTAGTGAAGGGGCTCTCCGGGATGAAGTGGTTACGAGAACCTAATGTCAGAGTTAGCAAAATCATTTAACCCGAATAGAAGGGAGATCGGAGTCCCAGAGTAAGGAAGAGGAATAAAAGATCCTAATACCACCCATTCAGCGACGTGGGCCCGTAAGCCTCACAGCCATGTTAGTAAAACGGTTTTTCGGATAATGACTCAACTTCGGCCAAGGAGTTCGAAAGGGGGATTCTACAGGCAGTCGTCTCTGATACCAAGATGTGATGCCCCCGACTTAATCATGCACTAATCATACACGCAAATGCACACGATCAAGCCTAAGGACTCACTTGAAGGAATCACAACACAACTCTAAAACATAAATAAAGGCATACAAGCATTATATTACAAGCCAGGGCCTCGAGGGCTCGAATACATAAGCTTGATGTCAACAAGCATCAGCGGAAGCGTTAGATATCTGAGTACAGATATAAAAGATAAACAGAAAGGCCTTGAAAAGGCGGGGCAAAACAAAACACTACGATCGAAAAGGCGCAAGCCTCCTGCCTAGGACCCTTTGAACCTACTCCTGGTCGTCAGCCAACTCGTAGTAGTAGCCATCCTCGGGGTAGTAGTAGTGATCGTTGACAGGGACATCTGGCTTCGGGGCTCCGTCATCTGTTTGCATCAAACGGATATGGGGAAAAAGAGGAAGCAAAGCAACCGTGAGTACTCATCCGAAGTACTCAGCAAGCAAGGATCTACACTACATGTGCAACATTATCAAAGAAAGGCTGTATATGTGGACTGGGCTACAGAAATGCCAGAATAGAGAGAAGGCCTAGTCCTATCAAAGACTAGCATCTTCAGCGGTCTTGCAGCATTAGAAGGGTGTAGATTAGTACAGTATAAAGTAGTAGTACCATTAAATATCAACCTTGGCCAGAGATCCTTTCTCGACTCCCTGCGAGAAAGCAATCCCAGAGCCATACTATCCATTATCAACCTCGCCCAGAGATCCTTACTTGACTCCCTACGAGAAATCAATCCCAGAGCCATAGTAGTAGTGTTATCAACCTCACCCAGAGATCCTTTCTCGACTCCCTGCGAGAAAGCAATCCCAGAGCCCTAATATCCATATCTCATCTCAAGTATCCAGTTCTAGTTGTATCGATCGGGATACAACTCCGAGCGTCCGTTACCGAGGATCCGGCTATGCATAGATTAGTTCTTCCCTGCAGGGGTGCACCAACTTACCCACCACGCTCGCTTAACTCTGGTCGAACACACTTTTCTGGGTCATGCCCGGCCTCGGCCAAACGACACACCGCAACCCTACCTAGAGCTCAGTAGAGAGGTCCCCGTCGGTCTATATCCTAAGCACTCAGGGGTCATGGGCCATCACCCTGTGCACTCCGGGTCGTTGTGCGATGAGCCGGGACGAGCACCACCTCATCAAGGATGGCACTAGCCTGACAGGCCCACTATGCTGAACTGGATGTCTGACAGAGCTTTCGGCTGATGCCACGATGCAGAGTGCCCATAACTTTTCCCGCGTGATGGTTAGTGCTATCGGGCCAGAGGCCCACTCGGATCAAATATCCAAATCGTTAGTGTTTTGGTAGTGCGGTAATGAGTAGAGACTCATGATCAATGTGACCCCGTCGCCCCGTCTCGAGGACTTGCGGCAAGGGCTAAGAATGCCCGGCCACGCCTCGTAATCATCTCTCGGGTACCGTCCATGTCAACCCGTCTCCACATCACTCGCGGGTATCCCTCAAGGTCGACCCGATGCCATCATGGTTCTGTGTTAAGTCAAAGTAATCGTGTGTCCAAACAGCAGGGGGAAACCTGAGGAATCATCCTCGATGGATTCCACCAAATGTAGTCGTCAAGGTGAACCTAGGAGGAATCACCCTCGAGGTTCACACTTGAGGTGTTGCACGACGGCGTCGTTATCAGGAGTGGTGAAGGAGGAATCACCCTCGAGGACCACGACCAAATAGCTACTCTACAAGGTTAACATCAGAAGTGCTGATGAGGTATCACCCTCGGCACTCGATAGTAACCCAGTAGTGTCGTACAACTAAGGGGGGTGATGTGCGGTGCCGGGGCCTGGTCATCTGATAATCCAGCGGGGCAACTGAGACAAGTGGGGGTCACTAGGGGGATCACTAACCATCCTATACTAAGCAGTTTAGGATAAGTAGGTAGGTATCAACAGCAGGTTACAAAATCAGGCTATGCATCAGAAATAGGATAAACAGTAGCAGCAGCAATTTCTATTGCAAGCATAAGAAAGAAAGAATAGGCGATATCGGCATGTTCAAAAGGGGGTTGCTTGCCTGGTTGCTTTGCAAACACCAGTGGGTCTTCGACGAGGTAGACGATCATCGGGTCATCATTGGTCTCGGGGTCTATCGAAAGAGGAGGGGGAAGAAACAATAAATAAAGGCAGACAATTGCAATCACAGATGGATGACATGGCAGCACGCTATTCGAGGGATGCCCTAATGCAGTACTACGCAAGGTAGTGGGAGCGGGAAATTATCCGGGAGTGTTCTCCCAGCTCCGGGTGATTATCGGACAGATGAAACGGAGGGGAAAGTTCCATGTTCATCATGCTAGAGACATGTGACAAGTATGAGGAGGGCATATTCGGATTCGTCTCGTCGTTCTGAGCAACTTTCATGTATAAAGTTTTTCCATCCGAGCTACGGTTTAATTTCTATGAATTTTCAAAGATTAAAGCATTTTCTAGAATTATTTAAATCCGAATTTACCAGAACAGTAGATGGATGATGTCAGCGTGATGTATGTGTGATGTCAGTGGTCAACAGTGTGGTTGACTGGAGTCAAACCTGACAGTGGGTCCCACTGGTCAGTGACTGATTAGACTTAACAGAAGTTAATTTAGTTAACTAGGATAATTAAAGGGTGGGGCCCAGTAGTCAGTGTCACAGATCTAATTAGGGTTAATTAATTTTTACAGCGAACTGGTCCCATGTGTGAGTGACACGTTTTTAACCCAAGCGTTATTTTAACAGGGGCCCACGTGACAGCGACTGGTTAGCTTAACTAAGCCGGATTAACCCCTAATCTAACCTACTGACATGCGGGCCCGGTGAACAGTGCCTACCGACGTTTAAACGTCGGCACCACAGATCACGGTGGCAACTCGCCAGAGTGCATTTGCGGTGGCCGTTTGCGGCGGGGTTTGGTCCAATCGGACGGGCGCGAAGCCGCGCATCCAGTGGTGGTGGCGCTTCGCCCTGGAGTGGCCGAAATCAGCGTCGGCGGTGAGATTGGCGGCGACCGGAGTACGGGTCCAGGCGAACGCAGCTAGAGGCGTCGGGGAGCTGTGTCTGTGCGTGCGTTGGGCTCCTGGGAACCCCAGGAGCACGTCGCCGTGCTCTGACGCGAGCGTGAAGAGCGGTGGCCGCGGCGGTGATGCAGATGGCGGCGACGCACTACTGTGACGGAGGGGAAGAGGCTAGGGGACACGGGGATCGAAGTCAAAGGGACGAGGGGAAACGCGAGGTCACTGTGGTCTGGTAGGGGAGGGCAGCGGCCTCGGGGAGGCTTGCCGGCGTCGAATTCGTTGTGGACGGCGGCGGGGTCCGAGGAAGAAGAAGACGACCTCGTCGTCGATGCTCGGGCGCTGGGCCCGGTCCCGTGTTCGGAGAAGAAGCAGAGGACAACGGCGGAGCGGATAGGCTCGAGAGCTGGGCGCGGGGGTGTCAGTGGTCGCGGTGGAGCACGGCCATGGCGATGACGGCGTCGGGTCCGATCTGGATCGAAGAGAGGGATGAGGAGAAGGGGCAAATGAGCTAGGGTTATGCCTGCGGGGTGCCCCAACCCCCTCTTATCCTCTTGGCGGCGCTGTAGCGACGCGGGGCGGCTAGCAGGTGCGGTGGCGACGGTGAACAGTGTCAGGCGCGCGCGCGTGGTGACACGGGGAGGAGGGAGAGGACGAGGGCTCTGTTGGGCTGGGCCTGCACACTGTGCACTAAGGCCCAGCCAACAGTGGGCTTCCTCTTTTTAATTATTTCTTTCTGCTTTTTCTTTTTATTTATTAAACAAAGAGGAAAGGAGATATTTGGGGCACCAGATCAATTAGGAAAAATATGAGACCAGGCCACATAATTCCTTGGCATTATTGCACACTGCCACAAGAAGTTTGGAGGCCAAGTGAATCCATTTGGAATTTTCAAAATTGGAATTGTATTTTCATTTGCTGGAATAGCTCTGGTTTGGATGCTATTGTTCATATTTGCAAAGGAGTGATGTTGATTTCCATAACAAATAAAAGTTATGGAATTCTTGCTAGAAGGTGAACATTTTTCCAGCAACTTTTGGGCAACTTTAAATTGCACTTAGAATTTGAATTGATTTCAAAGGGGGAATTTGAGTTGAATTGTTTAATCACTATGACCAAGCATTACAAAGGATGCTGACTTGGTATGATTAAAAGGTGATCACTGTAGTTGATACATGGGGGTGTTACAATGAATGCCATCCGCCATAATTATCCATCATTGATCCATTGCCTACGAGCTTTTCACATATTGATCTTTGCTACGTTACTTTGCCGTTGCCACTGTTACAATTGCTACAAAACTGTTACTGTTACTTTTGCCATCGTTATTGTTACTTCCATACTACTTTGCTACTAAATACTTTGCTGCAGATATTAAGTCTTTCAGGTGTGGTTGAATTGACAACTCAGCTGCTAATACTTGAGAATATTCTTTGGCTCCCCTTGTGTCGAATCAATAAATTTGGGTTGAATACTCTACCCTCGAAAACTGTTGCGATCCCCTATACTTGTGGGTTATCAATCATGAAGAGAAAATTTTATGTGATAGCTATATTTTTGAATTTGATTATGATCCTACATGTAATTGTTATGAGAGAGGAAAATATGGTTGTAAAAATTTTCATGTCACTAAATTACCTCTCGTTATGTTGAGATTGCTATTGTTTCTTCCTTCTTCCTTGCATATGCTTGTTTTTGCTTGTCTTGATAATTTCTTTTCTTATAAAATGCCTATGCATAGGACGTATGTTAGACTTAAACTTGTTTTTCACGTGCTATATGATGCTCTATTTTCTGCTTCAAATTTTTGTCTTTCTTGTGAGCATCATTAAAATTATCAACGCCTAGCTAAAAGGCTTTAAAGAAAAGCGCTTGTTGGGAGACAACCCAATATTTTTATTTTATGTTTTTATGAGTATACACATTATTACCTCTGTAGTAATTGTGTTTTGGTGTTTTAATTAGTGCTTAAGCCAAGTAAGACCTTTGGGATGGCCTACAGTGATAGTTGATTTGATCTTGCTGAAAAACAGAAACTTTTGCGTCCAGTCTCAGAATTGTTTAAATTCACTGGAGAATTGAAAAAACCCTGAATTTTTAAAAAAATATTTATATACAAATTTCCTCTGTTGTCCAAATTTTTCAAAATATTTGGATTCACACAAGTATGAAAACAATTCAGATCTTCGCAGACTGTTCGGTTTTTGACAGATACTGTTTTCTATGTGTTGTTTGCTTATTTTGATGAATCTATGGGTAGTATCGGGGGGTATGAACCATGGATAAGTTGCAATACATTAGATATTACACCAATATAAATAAATAATGAGTTCACAACAGTACCAAAAAGTGGTGATTTATTTTCTTATACTAACGGCTCTCATGAGTTTTCTGTTGAGATTTGTGTTGTGAAGTTTTCAAGTTTTGGGTAAAGATTTGATGGACTATGGATTAAGGAGTGGCAAGAGCCTAAGCTTGGGGATTCCCAAGGCACCCCAAGGTAATATTCAAGGACAACCAAGCATCTAAGCTTGGGTATGCCCCGGATGGCATCCCCTCTTTCGTCTTCGTCTATCGGTAAATTTACTTGAGGCTATATTTTTATTCACCACATGATATGTGTTTTGCTTGGAGCGTCTTGTATGATATGAGTCTTTGATTTTTAGTTTTCCACAATCATCCTTGCTGTACACACATTTTGAGAGGGACATGCATGAATCGTGAATTTATTAGAATACTCTATGTGCTTCACTTATATCTTTTGAGCTAGGCAATTTTTCTCTAGCGCTTACTTATATCTTTTTAGAGCACGGCGGTGGCTTTATTTTATAGAAATTGTTGAACTCTCATGCTTCACTTATATTATTTTGAGAGTCTCTCTAAACAGCATGGTAATTTTCTTAGGTTATGAATTTAGTCCTAATATGATGGGCATCCAAGAGGGATATAATAAAAACTTTCATATAAAGAGCATTGAATACTATGAGAAGTTTGATTCCTTATGATTGTTTTGAGATATAAAGATGGTGATATTGGAGTCATGCTAGTGAGTAATTGTGGATTGGTAGAAATACTTGTGTTAAAGTTTATGATTCCCGTAGCATGCACGTATGGTGAACCGTTATGTGATGAAGTCGGAGCATGATTTATTTATTGATTGTCTTCCTTATGAGTGGCGGTCGGGGATGAGCGATGGTCTTTTCCTACCAATCTATCCCCCTAGGAGCTTGCGTGTAGTACTTTGTTTCGATAGCTAATAGACTTTCGCTATAAGTATGTGAGTTCTTTATGACTAATGTTGAGTCCATGGATTATACGCACTCTCACCCTTCCACCATTGCTAGCCTCTCTATTACCGCGCAATTTTTGCCGGTGCACCACACCCACCATTTACCCTTCCTCAAAACAGCCACCATACCTACGTATTATGGCATTTCCATAGCCATTCCAAGATATATTGCCATGCAACTTCCACTGTTCTGTTTATTATGACATGCTCCATCATTGTCATATTGCTCGCATGATCATGTAGTTGACATAGTATTTGTGGCAAGGCCACCATTCATATTTTTTATACATGTCTCTCTTGATCATTGCACATCCCGGTACACCGTCGGAGGCATTCATATAGAGTCATATTTTTTGTTCTAGTATCGAGTTGTAATTCTTGAGTTGTAAGTAAATAAAAGTGTGATGATCATCATTATTAGAGCATTGTCCCATGTGAGGAAAGGATGATGGAAGCTATGATTCCCTCACAAGTTGGGATGAGTCTCCGGACTTTACAAAAAAAATAAAAGAGGCCAACAGAAGCCCAAACAAAAAAAGAGAAAAGAAAAAAAATGAGAGAAAAGAGAGAAGGGGCAATGCTATTATCCTTTTACCACACTTGTGCTTCAAAGTAGCACCATGATCTTCATGATAGAGAGTCTCCTATGTTGTCATTTACATATACTAGTGGGAATTTTTCATTATAGAACTTGGCTTGTATATTCCAATGACGGGCTTCCTCAAATCGCCCTAGGTCTTCGTGAGCAAGCAAGTTGGATGCACACCCACTTAGTTTCTTTTTGAGCTTTCATAAACTTATAGCTCTAGTGCATCCGTTGCATGGCAATCCCTACTCACTCATATTGATATCTATTGATGGGCATCTCCATAGCCCGTTGATACACCTAGTTGATGTGAGACTATCTCCTTCTTTTTGTATTCTCCACAACCACCATATTCCATTCCACCTATAGTGCTATATCCATGGCTCACGCTCATGTATTGCGTAAAAGTTGAAAAAGTTTGAGAATATCAAAAGTATGAAACAATTGCTTGGCTTGTCATCGGGGTTGTGCATGATGAAATACATTGTATGATGAAGATTGAGCATAGCCAGACTATATGATTTTGTAGGGACAACTTTCTTTGGCCATGATATTTTTGAGAAGACATGATTGCTTTATTAGTATGTTTGAAGTATTATTATTTTTATGTCAATATTAAACTTTTGTTTTGAATCTTATGGATCTGAATATTCATGCCACAATAAAGAAAATTACATGGATGAATATGTTAGGTAGCATTCCACATCAAAAATTCTGTTTTTATTATTTACCTACTCGAGGACAAGTATGAACTAAGATTGGGGATGCTTGATACGTCTCCAACGTATCTATAATTTTTGATTGTTCTATGCTATTATATTATCTATTTTTTATGTTTTATATGCATTAATATGCTATTTTATATTATTTTTGGGACTAACCTATTAACCTAGAGCCCAGTGCCAGTTTCTGTTTTTTTCCTGGTTTTTGAGTTTTACAGAAAAGGAATACCAAACGGGGTCCAAATGGAATAAAACTTCCGCGATGATTTTTCTTGTTCTAGAAGACACACGTAGGACTTGGAGAGGAAGGCAGAAGAGTCCCGAGGGCTCCACAAGCCCTCAGGGCGTGCCCCTGGCTTGTGGGCCCTACGGGAGTCCTCCAACCCTAATCTTTGGCCTATAAATTCAGAAATATTCCCAAACCACCAGAAGCGTCCACCAAAATACTTTTCCCCGCCATAACCTTCTGTTCCCGTGAGATCCCATCTTGGGGCCTTTTCCGGCATCCTGCCGGAGGGGAATTCGATCACAGAGGGCTTCTACATCAAATCTATTGCCCTTCCGATGAAGCGTGAATAGTTTACCTCAGACCTATGGGTCCACAGCTAGTAGCTAGATGGCTTCTTCTCTCTCTTTGATCCTCAATACCATGTTCTCCTCGTTGTTCTTGGAGATCTATCTGATGTAATATTCTTTTGCGGTGTGTTTATCGAGATCCGATGAATTGTGGATTTATGATCAGTTTATCTATGAATATTATTTGAATCTTCTCTGAATTCTTATATGCATGATTTGATATCTTTGTATTTCTCTTCGAATTATCGGTTTGGTTTGGCCAACTTGATTGGTTCTTCTTGCAATGGGAGAGGTGCTTAGCTTTGGGTTCAATCTTGCGGTGTCCTCACCCAGTGACAAAGTAGGGGTAGCGAGGCACGTATTGTATTGTTGCCATCAAGGGTAAAAAGATGGGGTTTTCATCATATTGCTTGAGTTTATCCCTCTACATCATGTCATCTTACTTAAGGCGTTACTCCGTTCTTATGAACTTAATACTCTAGATGCATGCTGGATAGCGGTCGATGTGTGGAGTAATAGTAGTAGATGCAGAATCGTTTCGGTCTACTTGACACGGACGTGATGCCTATATTCATAATCATTGCCTTGGATATCGTCATAACTTTGCGCTTTTCTATCAATTGCTCGACAGTAATTTGTTCACCCACTGTATTATTTGCCTTCAAGAGAGAAGCCTCTAGTGAAACCTATGGCCCCTGGGTCTATTTTCCATCATATATTTTCAGATCTATAAACCAAAAATCCCAAAAATACCTTGCTGCAATTTATTTACTTTTATTTTGTTTTATGTTTTAGTAAGCTTTTATATCTTTGTCTATCAGATCTCACCTTTGCAAGTGACCGTGAAGGGATTGACAACCCCTTTATCGCGTTGGGTGCAAGTGTTTGATTGTTTGTGCAGGTGCATAGATTGGAGACTTGCGTGTATCTTCTATTGAATTAATACCTTGGTTCTTAACTGAGGGAAATACTTATCTCTACTTTGCTGCATCACCCTTTCCTCTTCAAGGGAAAACCAACACAAGCTCAAGAAGTCGCATTCACCCTCGCGGATGAGGGTATGTACCAGTAGCTATGTGTTTGATCTCTCTCTCTCTCTCTCTCTCATGTTCTTGATTTGGCACAATCTTGATGTAATGCGAGCTTTGTTAATATAGTTGGATCATATGGTGTTTCTCCCTCTCTATCTTGTTGTGTTGCATTTAGTTTTTACCTTTGAGGTTTCACTATTATCGGATTGAATACTTTTATGGATTTGAGAACACTTGATGTATGTCTTGCATGTCGATACCCGTGGTGACAATGGGGTGTTCTATTGATTCACTTGATATATGTTTTGGTACTCAACTTGCGGATTATCGTGACATTGGGTAATCTAGGCATAGAGGTTGATGCAAGTTTTCGTCCTACTTTCTCCGGTAGAAACTTTGGGGCACCATCTGAAGTTCTTTGTGTTGGATTGAATATTATGAATCTGAAGTTGTTTGATGCATATCGAATAATCAACTCACGGATACTTGTGGTGACATTGGAGTATCTAGGTGACATTAGAGTTGGTTGATGCTTACCGTATGGTGTTATTTTAGTATGAACTCTAGGGCTGTTTGTGATACTTATAGGGATGGCTCAATAGATTGATCTGAAAAGATAACTTTGAGGTGGTTTCATACCCTACAACAATTTCATGTTATGTTCTCCGCTAGATAAGAACTTTGGAGTGATTCTTTGTCACACGTTGAGGGGTTGTTATATGATTCAATTATGTTAGCACTGTTGAGAGATTGCACTAGTGAAAGTATAACCCCTAGGCCTTGTATTCAAACATTGCAATACCGTTTGTGCTCACTTTTGTTTCTTGCTACCTTGCTGTTTTTATATTTTCAGATTATAAAAACCTATATCTACTATCCATACTACACTTGTATCACCATCTCTTCGCTGAATTAGTGCAACTATACAATTTACCATTGTATTTGGTGTGTTGGGGACTGATACGTCTCCATCGTATCTAGTTTTACAAACTCTTTTGCCCTTGTTTTGGACTCTAGTTTGTATGATTTGAATGGAACTAACACGGACTGACGCTGTTTTCAGCAGAATTGCCATGGTGTTATTTTTGTGCAGAAATCAAAGTTCTCGGATTGACCTGAAAATTTACAAAGATTTTTTGTGGAATATATAAAAAATACTGGCGGAAAAAGATACCAGAGGGGGGCCACCCAGAGGCGACAAGCCCTGGGGGCGCGCCTCCCAGGCTTGTGGGCCCCCTGGACCATCTCTAATCCTAATTCCAACGCTATATATACCTATTCGCGGAGAGAAAAATCAGAGAGAAGGATTCATCGCGTTTTACGATACGGAGCCGCTGCCACCTCTTGTTCTTCATCGGGAGGGCTGATTTGGAGTCTGCTACTTCTTGAGCTTGCGTTGGTTTTTCCCTTGAAGAGGAAAGGGTGATGCAGCAAAGTAGAGATAAGTATTTCCCTCAGTTTGAGAACCAAGGTATCAATCCAGTAGGAGACAACGCACAAATCATCGAATACCTGCACAAACAACCAAACAACTTGCACCCAACGCGATAAAGGGGTTGTCAATCCCTTCACGGTTATTTGCAAAAGTGAGATCTGACAAAGATAGATAAACGATAAAGTAAATATTTTTGGTATTTTTGTTTTATAGGTCGGAAAGTAAAAGATTGCAAAATAGTAGATCAGAAACTAATATGATGGAAAATAGAAGATTATATGACCGAAAATAGACCTGGGGGCCATAGGTTTCACTAGAGGCTTCTCTCAAGATAGAAAATAATACGGTGGGTGAACAAATTACTGCCGAGCAATTGATAGAAAAGCGCAAAGTTATGACGATATCTAAGGCAATGATCATGAATATAGGCATCACGTCCGTGTCAAGTAGACCGAAATGATTCTGCATCTACTACTGTTACTCCACACATGGACCGCTATCCATCATGCATCTAGAGTATTCAGTTCATAAAGAACGGAGTAATGCATTAAGTAAGATGACATGATGTAGAGGAATTAACTCAAGCAATATGATGAAAACCCCATCTTTTTATCCTCAATGGAAACAACACAATACATGCCTTGCTGCCCCTACTGTCACTGGGAAAGGACACCGCAAGATTGAACCCAAAGCTAAGCACTTCTCCCATTGCAAGAAAAACCAATCTAGTTGGCCAAACCAAACCGATAGTTCGAAGAGAATTACAAAGATATGAAATCATGCATCTAAGAATTCAGAGAAGATACAAATAATATTCATAGATAAACTGATCATAAATCCACAATTCTTCAGATCTCAGCAAACACACCACAAAAAAGTATTACATCGAATAGATCTCCAAGAACATCGAGGAGAACATGGTATTGAGAATAAAAGAGAGAGAAGAAGCCATCTAGCTACTAGCTATGGACCTGTAGGTCTGTGGTAAACTACTCACGCTTCATCGGAAGGGAAATGGTGTTGATGTATAAGCCCTCCGTGATCGAATCCCCCTCTGGCAGGGTGCCGAAAAAGGTCCCTAGATGGGATCTCACGGGTACAGAAGGTTGCGGCGATGGAAAAATCTTTTCGTGGATGCCTCTGTTGGTTTGGGGATATTTGAGAATATATAGGTGAAAGAATTAGGTCAAGAGGTGCACGAGGGGCCCACAAGGGTGGGGGTGCGCCCTCCGTCCTTGTGGCCGCCTCATGGCTCCTCCGACTTCATCTCCAAGTCTCCTGGTTTCCTTCTGGTCCAACAAAAATCATCGCAAAAGTTCTATTCCGTTTGGACTCCGTTTGGCATTCCTTTTCTGCGAAACTCAAAAACAAGGAAAAAACAGAAACTGGCACTGGGCTCTAGGTTAATAGGTTAGTCCCAAAAATAATATAAAATAGCATATTAATGCATATAAAACATCCAAAACAGATAATATAGTAGCATGGAACAATCAAAAATTATAGATACGTTGGAGACGTATCAAGCATCCCCAAGCTTAATTCCTGCTCGTCCTCGAGGAGGTAAATGATAAATAACAGAATTTTTGATGTGGAATGCTACTTAACATATTTATCCATGTAATTTTCTTTATTGTGGCATGAATGTTCAGATCCATAAGATTCAAAACAAAAGTTTAATATTGACATAAAGACAATAATACTTCAAGCATACTAACAAGGCAATTATGTCTTCTCAAAATAACATGGCCAAAGAAAGCTTATCCCTACAAAATCATATAGTCTGGCTATGCTCCATCTTCATCGCACAAAATACTCAAATCATGCACAACCCCAATGACAAGCCAAGCAATTGTTTCATACTTTTGACGTTCTCAAACCTTTTCAACTTTCACGTAATACATGAGCGTGAGCCATGGACATAGCACTATAGGTGGAATAGAATATGGTGGTTGTGGAGAAGACAAAAAGAGGGAGATAGTCTCACATCAACTAGGCGTATCAACGGGCTATGGAGATGCCCATCAGTAGATATCAATGTGAGTGAGTAGGGATTGCCATGCAACAGATGCACTAGAGCTATAAGTGTATGAAAGCTCAAAAAGAAAACTAAGTGGGTGTGCATCCAACTTGCTTGCTCATGAAGACCTAGGGCAATTTGAGGAAGCCCATCGTTGGAATATACAAGCCAAGTTCTATAATGAAAAATTCCCACTAGTATATGAAAGTGACAACATAGTAGACTCTCTATCATGAAGATCATGGTGCTACTTTGAAGCACAAGTATGGAAAAAGGATAGTAACATTGCCCCTTCTCTCTTTTTCTCTCATTTTTTCTTTCTTTTTTTTTGTTTCTCCTTTTTCCCCCTTTTTTTCTTTCTTTCTGTTTTTTTTCTTTGCTTGTTCGGCCTTTTTTTTTTATTTCCTCACATGGGACAATGCTCTAATAATGAAGATCATCATACTTCTATTTACTTACAACTCAAAAAATTACAACTCGATACTAGAACAAAATATGACTCTATATGAATGCATCCGGCGGTGTACCAGGATGTGCAATGAATCAAGAGTGACATGTATGAAAGAATTATGAATGGTGGCTTTGCCAAAAATACGATGTCAACTACATGATCATGCAAAGCAATATGACAATGATGATGCGTGTCATAGTAAACGGAACGGTGGAAAGTTGCATGGCAATATATCTCGGAATGGCTATGGAAATGCCATAATAGGTAGGCATGGTGGCTGTTTTGAGGAAGGTATATGGTGGGTGTATGGTACCGGCGAAAGTTGTGCGGTACTGGAGAGGCTAGCAATGGTGGAAGGGTGACAGTGCGTATAATCGATGGACTCAACATTAGTAATAAAGAACTCACATACTTATTGCAAAAATCTATTAGTCCTCAAAACAAAGTACTACGTGCATGCTCCTAGGGGGATAGATTGGTAGGAAAAGACCATCGCTCGTCCCCGACCGCCACTCATAAGGAAGACAATCAAAAAATATCTCATGCTCCAACTTCGTTACATAACGGTTCACCGTACGTGCATGCTACGGGCTCACAAACCTTAACACAGGTATTTCTCAAATTCACAATTACTCACTAGCATGACTCTAATATCACCATCTTTACATCTCAAAACAATCATAAGGAATCAAACTTCTCATAGTATTCAATGCACTTTATATGAAAGTTTTTATTATATCCCTCTTGGATGCCTATCATATTAGGACTAAATTTATAATCAAAGCAAATTACCATGCTGTTTAAAGACTCTCAAAATAATATAAGTGAAGCATGAGAGTTCAATAATTTCTACAAAATAGTGCCACCGCCGTGCTCTAAAAAGATATAAGTGAAGCACTAGAGCAAAATTGCCTAGCTCAAAATATATAAGTGAAGCACATAGAGTATTCTAATAAATCATGATTCATGTGTGTCCCTCTCAAAAGGTGTGTACAGCAAGGATGATTGTGGCAAACTAAAAAGCAAAGACTCAAATTATAAAAGACGCTCCAAGCAAAACACATATCATGTGGTGAATAAAAATATAGCCTCAAGTAAAGTTACCGATAGACGAAGACGGAAGAGGAGATGCCTTCCGGGGCATCCCCAAGCTTAGGCTCTTGGTTGTCCTTGAATATTACCTTGGGGTGCCTTGGTAATCCCCAAGCTTAGGCTCTTGCCACTCCTTATTCCATAGTCCATCAAATCCTTACCCAAAAACTTGAAAACTTCACAACACAAAACTCAGCAGAAAATCTCGTAAGCTCCGTTAGTATAAGAAAATAAATCACCACTTGGGTACTGTTGTGAACTCATTATTTATTTATATTGGTGTAATATATACTGTATTATAACTTTTGCATGGTTCATACCCCCCGATACTACCCATAGATTCATCAAAATAAGCAAACAACACAAAGAAAACAGAATCTGTCAAAAAACAGAACAGTCTACAAGGATCCGAATTTTTCTAATACGTATGTAACTCCAAAAATTCTGAAATATTAGGAAAAAAGAGGAACTTTGTATATAAATATCTTATAAAACATTTAGGGTTTTTTAATGCTCCAGTGAATTATTAAAATTCTGAGACTGGACACAAAAGTTTCTGTTTTTCAGCAAGATCAAATCAACTATCACCGTAAGCCATCCCAAAGGTCTTACTTGGCACAAACACTAATTAAAACATAAAACCACATCTAACCAGAGGCTAGATGAATTATTTATTGCAAAACTGAACAAAAAAAAAAGCAAAAACAAAAATAAAATGGGGTTGCCTCGCAACAAGCGCTATTGTTTAACGCCCTTAGCTAGGCATAAAATCACGAATAGATCTAGATATTGTCATCTTTGGTATGCAATCCATAAGTAGCTCTCATAATAGATTCATATGACAATTTAATTTTCTTTCTAGTAAAGTTCTCCATGCCCTTCCTTAATGGAATTTTAAATCTAATGTTTCCTTCTTTCATATCAATAATTGCACCAATCGTTCTAAGGAAAGGTCTACCAAGAATAATAGGACATGTCGGATTGCAATCTATATCAAGAACAATGAAATCTACGGGCACATAATTCCTATTTGCAATAATAATAACATCATTAATCCTTCCCATAGGTTTCTTAATAGTGGAATCCGCCAGATACAAATTTAAAGAACAATCATCAAATTCACGGAAACCTAACACATCACATAAAGTTTTTGGAATCGTGGAAACTCTAGCACCCAAATCACACAAAGCATAACACTCATAATCTTTAATCTTAATTTTAATAGTAGGTTCCCACTCCTCATAAAGTTTTCTAGGGATAGAAACTTCCAATTCAAGCTTTTCTTCAAAAGATTGCATCATAGCATCAACGATATGTTTAGTAAAAGCTTTGTTTTGATTATAAGCATGAGGAGAATTCAACATGGATTGCAACAAGGAAATACAATCTATTAAAGAACTATTATCGTAATTAAATTCCTTGAAATCCAAAAGAGTGGGTTCATTGCTACTTAAAGTTTTGACCTCTCCAATCCCACTTTTATCAATTTTTGCATCAAGATCTAAAAACTACGAATCATTGGGACGCCTTTTAACTAAAGTTGACTCATCTCCAGTCCCATATTTATCAAGATTTTTATTGGAAAACAAAGATTCAATAGGAGTCACATAAATCACTTTAAGATCTTCATCATTATTTTCACGAAAACTAGAAGAACATGTTTTTACAAACCAATCTTTTTTAGCACGGATCTTAGCGGTTCTTTCTTTGCACTCATCAATGGAAATTCTCATAGATTTGAGAGACTCATTGATATCATGCTTGGGTGGAATAGATCTAAGTTTCAAAGAGTCAACATCAAGAGAAATTCTATCCACGTTCCTAGCCAAATCATCAATCTTAAGCAATTTTTCTTCAATAAAAGCATTGAAATTCTTTTGCGAACTTATAAATTCTTTAACACTATTCTCAAAATCAGAGGGCATCTTATTATAATTTCCATAAGAATTGTTGTAGGAATTACCATAATTATTAGAGGAATTACTAGGAAACGGCCTAGGATTAAAATTGCCTCTATACGCGGTATTACCAAAATTGTTCCTACCAACAAAATTCACATCCATAGATTCATTATTATTTTCAATCAAAGTGGAAAAAGGCATATCATTAGGATCCAAAGAAGCACTCTTGCTAGAAAATAATTTCATAAGTTCATCCATCTTTCCACTCAAAACATTAATCTCTTCAATTGCATGCACTTTTTTGCTAGTGGAAGATCTTTCGGTATGCCATTGAGAATAATTAACCATAATATTATCTAGAAGTTTAGTAGCTTCTCCTAGAGTAATTTCCATAAAAGTGCCTCCCGCGGCCGAATCTAAAAGATTTCTAAAAGCAAAATTCAATCCGGCATGAAAATTTTGTATAATCATCCACAAATTCAAACCATGAGTAGGGCAATTTCGTATCATCAATTTCATTCTCTCCCAAGATTGTGCAACATGTTCATGATCAAGTTGCTTAAAATTCATAATATCGTTCCTAAGGGAGATGATCTTAGCGGGAGGAAAATACTTGAAAATAAAAGCATCTTTACACTTATTCCATGAATCAATACTATTTTTAGGCAATGATGAAAACCAAGTTTTAGCACGATCTCATAGTGAGAACGGAAATAGCTTCAATTTAACAATATCATTATCCACATCTATTTTCTTTTGCATATCACACAAATCAATGAAATTGTTTAGATGGGATGCGGCATCTTCACTAGGAAGGCAAGAAAATTGATCTTTCATAACAAGATTCAGCTAAGCGGCATTAATTTCACAAGATTCCGCACTAGTGGTGGGAGCAATCGGAGTGCTAATAAAATCATTGTTATTGGTGTTTGAAAAGTCACACAATTTGGTATTCTCTTGAGCCATCATGACAAAGCAAACAATCCAACACACGAGCACACAAAAAGCAAATGAAGAAGACGAACGAAAGAGGGACGAAGAAAAGGCAAAGAGAGGGGCGAAGAAAAAGGCAAATCTTTTCGAAAATCATTTTAGAAGTGGGGGAGAGGAAAACGAGAGGCAAATGGCGAATAATGTAATGCAAGAGATGAGAGTTTATGATGGGTACTTGGTATGCTTGACTTGTCATAGATCTCCCCGGCAACGGCGCCAGAAATTCTTCCTGGTACTTCTTGAGCTTGCGTTGGTTTTTCCCTTGAAGAGGAAAGGGTGATGCAGCAAAGTAGAGATAAGTATTTCCCTCAGTTTGAGAACCAAGGTATCAATCCAGTAGGAGACAACGCACAAATCACCGAATACCTGCACAAACAATCAAACAACTTGCACCCAACGCGATAAAGAGGTTGTCAATCCCTTCACGGTTATTTGCAAAAGTGAGATCTGATAGAGATAGATAAACGATAAAGTAAATATTTTTGGTATTTTGGTTTTATAGATCGGAAAGTAAAAGATTGCAAAATAGTAGATCGGAAACTAACATGATGGAAAATAGAAGATTATATGATGGAAAATAGACCCGGGGGCCATAGGTTTCACTAGAGGCTTCTCTCAAGATAGAAAATAATACGGTGGGTGAACAAATTACTGCCGAGCAATTGATAGAAAAGCGCAAAGTTATGACGATATCTAAGGCAATGATCATGAATATAGGCATCACGTCCGTGTCAAGTAGACCGAAACGATTCTGCATCTACTACTATTACTCCACACATCGACCGCTATCCAGCATGCATCTAGAGTATTAAGTTCATAAAGAACAGAGTAACGCATTAAGTAAGATGACATGATGTAGAGGAATTAACTCATGCAATGTGATGAAAACCCCATCTTTTTATCCTCAATGGCAACAACACAATACATGCCGTGCTGCCCCTACTGTCACTGGGAAAGGGCACCGCAAGATTGAACCCAAAGCTAAGCACTTCTCCCATTGCAAGAAAAACCAATCTAGTTGGCCAAACCAAACCGATAGTTCGAAGAGAATTACAAAGATATCAAATCATGCATATAAGAATTCAGAGAAGATTCAAATCATATTCATATATAAACTGATCATAAATCCACAATTCATCGGATCTCAGCAAACACACCGCAAAAAAGTATTACATCGAATAGACCAAGAACATCGAGGAGAACATGGTATTGAGAATCAAAGAGAGATAAGAAGCCATCTAGCTACTAGCTATGGACCCATAGGTCTGTGGTAAACTACTCACGCTTCATCGGAAGGGCAATGGTGTTGTTGTAGAAGCCCTCCATGATCGAATCCCCCTCCGGCAGGGTGTCGAAAAAGGTCCCTAGATGGGATCTCACGGGTACAGAAGGTTGCGGCGGTGGAAAAGTCTTTTCGTGAATGCCTCTGTTGGTTTGGGGATATTTGGGAATATATAGGCGAAAGAGTTAGGTCAGGAGGTGCAAGAGGGGCCCACAAGGGTGGGGGCGCCCCTACCCCCAGGGCACGCCCTTCGTCCTTGTGGTCGCCTCGTGGCTCCTCCGACTTCATCTCCAAGTCTCCTGGTTTCCTTCTGGTCCAAGAAAAATCATCGTGAAAGTTTTATTCCGTTTGGACTCCGTTTGGTATTCCGTTTCTACGAAACTCAAAAACAAGGAAAAAACAGAAAACTGGCACTGGGCTCTAGGTTAATAGGTTAGTCCCAAAAATAATATAAAATAGCATATTAATGAATATAAAACATCCGAAACAGATAATATAATAGCATGGAACAATAAAAAATTATAGATAAGTTGGAGACGTATCAGAGTCCATTCGGGGCTCCGGAGGGTGGAATCCGTCGCCATCATCATCATCAACCTTCCTCCATCACCAACTTCATGATACTCACCGCCGGGAGTGAGTAATTCCTTCGTAGGCTTGCTGGACGGTGATGGGTTGGATGAGATTTATCATGTAATCGAGTTAGTTTTGTTAGGGTTTGATCCCTAGTATCCACTATGTACTGAGATTGATGTTGCTATGACTTTGCTATGCTTAATGCTTGTCACTAGGGCCCGAGTGCCATGATTTCAGATCTGAACCTATTATGTTTTCATGAATATATTTGAGTTCTTGATCCTATCTTGCAAGTTGTAGACACCTATTACGTGTTACGATCTGCATACCCTAAGGTGACAATAATTGGGATTCTTTCTGGTGCTTACCGTAGTTTGAGGAGTTCATGTATTCACTAAGTGCTAATGCTTTGTTCTAGTTCTCTATTAAAAGGAGGCCTTAATATCCCTTAGTTTCCTTATGGACCCCGCTGATGTCACTTGAGACTGCGTCAATATTTTCCCAAAGAGGAAGGGATGATGTAGTACAACTACGGTAGGTATTTCCCTCAGTTATGAAACCAAGGTATCAATACAGTAGGAGAACCAAGCAACACTATGTAAATAGTACCTACACACAAAGAACAAATACTTGCAACCCAACGCGTAAGAGGGGTTGTCAATCCCTCCTGGGTATCGGCGCCAGAAATTGGCAAGTGAGCGAGAAAATATTTGTGATAGATTGGATAAATAGCTCTTGATAAAACACGAAATAAAATAAGTAATAAAAAACTACAACAATGTATTTTTGGGTTTTTGGAATAATAGATCTGAAAATAAAAGCGAATAAAAATAGATCTCAAAGCAAATATGATAATGGATAGACCCGGGGGCCGTAGATTTCACTAGTGGCTTCTCTCAAGAAAATAACATACGGTGGGTAAACAAATTACTGTTGTGCAATTGATAGAAGATCGAATAATTATGACGATATCCAAGGCAATGATCAATGTATAGGTATCACGTCCAAGATTAGTAGACCGACTCCTGCCTGCATCTACTACTATTACTCCACACATCGACCGTTATCCAGCATGCATCTAGTGTATTAAGTTAATGGAGAAACGGAGTAATGCAATAAGAACGATGACATGATGTCGACGAGATCTATTCATGTAGGAATAGCCCCCATCTTGTTATCCTTAATAGCAAAGATACATGCGTGTCTTGTTGCCCCTTCAGTCATTGGGAAAGAACACCGCAAGATCGAACCCATCACAAAGCACCTCTTCCCATGGCAAGAAAAATCGATCTAGTTGGCCTAACTAAACCAAAGATTCGAGGAAGAAATACAAGGATATAAATAATCATGGATATAAGAGATCAAAAGAAGACTCAAATAATATTCATGGATATAGATCTGATCATAAACTCAAAGTTCATCGGATCCCAACAAACACACCGCAAATCAAATAGATCTCCAAGAGACAATTGTATTGAGAATGAAAAAGAGAGAAGAAGCCATCTAGCTACTGCCTACGAACCCGTAGGTCTATGGTGAACTACTCACGCATCATCCGAGAGGCACCAATGAGGATGATGAACCCCTCTGTGATGGTGTCTAGATTGGATCCCGTGGTTCTGGAACTTGCGGCCGGTGGAATTGTGTTTCGTCGACTTCCTCAGGGTTTCTGGAATATTTGGGAATTTATAGGGTAAAGAGGCAGTGCAGGAGGTCACCGAGGTGGGCACAACCCACCTGGCGCGCCTGGGCCTCCTGGCGCGCCCAGGTGTCTTGTGCTTGATACGTCTCCGTCGTATCTACTTTTCCTAATGCTTTTCCTCTTGTTTTGGACTCTAATTTGCATGATTTGAATGAAACTAACCCAGACTGACGCTGTTTTCAGCAGAACTACCATGGTGTTGTTTGTTTGTGCAGAAATAAAAGTTCTCGGATTGGAACGAAACTTTGCGAGGATTTTTTATACAATAAAAGAGAATTTATGGAGCCAAGAACCCCTTGAGGGGGGCACCTGGGTGGGCACAACCCACCAGGGCGCGCCCCCCTCCTAGCGCGCCCAGGTGGGTTGTCCCCACCTGGTGGCCCCGCAGACCTCAACCCTGACACTATAAAATCACATTTTCGGAGAAAAAAATCAGGGAGAAAGAATTATCATGTTTCGCGAGACGGAGCCGCCGCCACCTCCTGTTCTTCATCGGGAGGCCAGATTTGGAGTCCGTTTGGGGCTCCGGAGAGGGGGGGTGTTCAATCTTCGTCATCACCAACCCTTCTCCATCACCAATTCCATGATGCTCCCCACCAGGAGTGAGTAATTCCTTCGTAGGCTCGCTGGTCGGTGAGGAGTTGGATGAGATTCATCATGTAATCGAGTTAGTTTTGTTAGGGCTTGATCCCTAGTATCCATTAAGTTCTGAGATTGATGTTGCTATGACTTTGCCATTATTAATGCTTGTCACTTTGGGCCCGGGTGCCATGATTTCAGATCTGAACCGTTTATGTTATCACCATTATATCTATGTTCTAGATCCGATCTTGCAAGTTATAGTCACCTACTACGTGTTATGATCCGGCAACCCCAGAGTGACAGAAGTCGGGACACCTCCCAGTGATGACCGTAGTTTGAGGAGTTCATGTATTCACTATGTGTTAATGCTTTGTTCCGGTTCTCTAATAAAAGGAGACCTTAATATCACTTAGTTTCCATATGGACCCCGCTGCCACGGGAGGATAGGACAAAAGATGTCATGCAAGTTCTTTCCATAAGCACGTATGACTATTTATGGAATACATGCCTACATTATATTTATGAATTGGAGCTAGTGCCATATCGCCCTAGGTTATGACTGTTATATGATGAATATCATCCAACGAATTAACCGATCCAATGCCTACGAATTTCTCTCATATTGTTCTTGCTAAGTTACTACTGCTATCGTTACTATTACACTTGCTACAAAATCATTGCTATCACTGTTACTGTTACTATTGTTGTTGCTACTACTATCAAAACTATCATATTGCTTTGCTACTGATCACTTTGATGTAGATAATTAATCTCCAGGTGTGGTTGAACTGACAACTCAACTGTTAATACTTGCAAATATTCTTTGGCTCCCCTTGTGTCGAATCAATAAATTTGGGTTGAATACTCTACCCTCAAAAACTATTGCGATCCCCTATACTTATGGGTTATCAAGACCTTGTTCTCTCGCCGTTGCCAGGGAGCATAGCTATATTTGTTGAGTCACTTGGGATTATTATCAAATTATCAGTATGAAGAATCTGAAGGATGCTAAGACTAAGATTTTTCCTTCTAAGATGAGGGGAGGTAAAGAACTGCCATCTAGCTCTGCAGTTGATTCACCTTCTGTTATAAGTAGACTTGCAACACCACCACATGCTATGAATTCTGATATGTCGCAAGTTATTAATGATGCTACTTCTACTATGAATGATGCTCATGATGATGCTAGTACTCTGCTCGATGATAATGTGCCACTAGGTGAATTTCTTGATGAACAACTTGCTAAAACTAAAGCTTTTGAGAATGCTGAAACTGAAAATCTTGAAACACCTATTAGATCTAGTTCTCCTAGATATGAATTGCCTAAGATACCAGAAGGCTATGTTATGGATGAAGAGACAACTAGAGACTTTCTTGCTTGCAATGATCGGGATGATCTTAAGAAATTATTATGCAAACTGAAAGAAAAATCTTTGAATGATAGAATGAAATATGATCCTAAGCTTCCTACTTCAACTATCTTTGTTGATAATAAGGATTATGAATTCGTTGTCGACACAGAGTTAATTACTTTGGTTGAATCTAATCCTTTCCATGGTTATGAAACTGAAACTGTTGTGGCACACCTTACTAAGTTGAATGACATAGCCACCCTTTTTGCTCATGACGAGAAAATTCGCTATTATTATATTCTCAAATTATTTCCATTCTCATTAAAGGGTGATGCTAAGACTTGGTATAATACTCTTGCTCCTGGTTGTGTGCGAAGTCCCCAGGATATGATTTATTACTTCTCTAAAAAATATTTTCCTGCTCATAAGAAACAAGCTGCCTTACAGGAAATATTTAACTTTGTGCAAATTGAAGAAGAGAGTCTCCCACAAGCTTGGGGGAGGCTTCTCCAATCGCTTAATGCTTTGCCTGATCATCCTCTTAAGAAAAATGAAATACTTGATATCTTCTATAATGGACTAACTGATGCTTCCAGGGATTTCCTAGATAGTTGTGCTGGTTTTGTTTTGAGGGAACGGACTGTTGAACAAGCTGAAGAATTATTGAATAACATATTAAAAAATTATGATGATTGGATCCTTCCTGAACCACCACTTAAACCAACTCCGAAGAAGAGGTGTATCTTATATCTCAGTCCTGAAGATATGCAAGAGGCAAAGAAATCTATGAAGGAAAAAGGTATTAAAGCAGAGGATGTTAAAAATTTACCTCCTATAGAAGAAATACATGGGCTTGAAACACCACCACCACCTAAGGTGGTAGAGGTAAATTCTTTACTAAAGTTTGATGAAGGTGATATTCCTTATAACAAACATCCTAGTCAATGCTTATATGAATTTGATAATTACATTAAAAAGCAAGATCATTTCAATGCAAATGTTATGAAACAATTGAAATACAATTCTGATATGATAGCTCGCTTGAGTGATTTGCTATTTAGAATTACCAATGATGTTAGAGGTGTAGGAAAACATGCCTCTATGGTTCAAACTCAATTAGAACAAGTTGCTAAATCTCAAAGAGAGTTGTTAGATGAAATGAATAATAATATCAATGATCATGCTGTTAGAGTGATGACTAGAGGAGGTAGAATGACTCAGGAACCACTTTATCCTAAGGGACAGCCTAAAAGAATTGAACAAGACTCTCAAAGAGTCAGCACTGATGCACCTAGTCCTTCTAAAAAGAAAAAGAAGAAGAAGGATGGTAGGACTTTGCATGCCTCTAGTGAACCGGAAGTAGAAAAACCTCCTGTTAATGATAATGAAGTCTCTATTTCTGATGCTGAAACTCAATCTGGTAATGAACACTCACCTTCTGATAATGAAAAAGATAATGATGAGGTTCATGAAGACGCTCCAACAAATGATAAAGAACCAGACAATGATGTTGAAATAGAACCAGCTATTGATTTTGATAACCCACAAGTCAAGAATAAAAGATGTGATAAAAGAGACTTTGTTGCTAGAAAACATGGTAAGGAAAGAGAACCTTGGGTTTAAAAACCTATGCCCTTTCCACCTGAACCAACTAAGAAGAAAGATGATGAAGAATTTGAACGCTTTGCTGAAATGCTTAGGCCAGTCTTTTTGCGTACACGCTTGACTGATATCTTAAAAATGCCTCCTTATGCAAAATACATGAAAGATATCATCACCAACAAGAGAAAAATACCGAAAGCTGAAATATCCACAATGCTTGCTAATTATACTTTTATGGATGGAGTACCTAAAAAACTTGGAGATCCGGGAATACCAACTATACCTTGCTCCATAAAAAAAAATTATGTGAAAACTGCTTTGTGTGATTTAGGAGCTGGTGTTAGTGTTATTCCTTTCTCTCTTTATAAAAGACTTGACTTGAATAAACTCACACCTACTGAAATATCTTTGCACATGGCTGACAAATCAACTGCCATACCTATCAGTATTTGTGAGGATGTGCCCGTTGTTGTTGCTAATGTTACTATCTTAACTGACTTTGTTATACTTGAGATGCCCGAGGACGACAACATGTCGATTATCCTTGGTAGACCCTTCTTGAATACTGCAGGGGCTGTTATTGACTGCAATAAAAGCAAGGTCACTTTTCATATCAACGGTGATGAGCATACTGTGCACTTTTCGAAGAAACAATTCCAAGTGAATGGTCTTAATGTTATTGAAAAATATCCAACAATCACTATTGAAAGTTTTCAACTACCTCTATCTACTGCCAAAAATAAATATGAAATGCTTATTGTTGGGGACGTTCATATCCCCATTGAGGTAACTTAGTGTTTTACGAAAGTTCTTCGGTTTCATGCTAATCGAAGGTGGTTGTTAATAAGACTCGATCAAACTTATTAATGAATCATTTTTGAGAGGTATGAAGTTGATGAATTTAGTGAGCACTACCTTCTGTCCTTTACTTTTACTTCCTGTTTTTCTTAGATAAATAAAATAAAATGCCATGCTGAGTATGTTTTCTGAATTTTCTATGTAATAAAAAAATGACCCAAAAATAAAAGATCTCAGAATGCTATGAAAATTTAATACGATTTTTTCTGAATATTTAAGAATTTTTGGTGCAAATAACTTCAGAGGGGGGCGCACCAGGTGGGCACAACCCGCCTGGGCACGCCAGCACCCCAGGCGCGCCCTGGTGGGTTGTGGTCCCCACGTGGGCCCCTCACTTATCTTTTTAGCCCATGTAACCACCTACCTCCAGAAAAAAAAATCACCATTGCTCTCTCTCTCGTGGTCTTGCTCTCAAACCCGTGGATTTCGATCTCTTTGCTCGAAGCTCCGTTTCCGAAACTGTTTTGGGGGATTGCTACTTGGTATGTGACTCCTCCATTGGTCCAATTAGTTTTTGCTTTAGTGGGTTATATTTTGAATAAATAGCTACTCTTGGTGCTGCTGTAGATGAGCTTGCATGTGGAATTCTTAGAGTTCGAAGTAGTTTGAATGCTTGATATGGCCTCTATACATCCTTATGCGTAGCTGCGACCAATCTTGTGAAGTTTTGTTGAGAAAATTTTTGTGGACTAAAAATTTCAGAATTTTATTCATAGGAAAAAGATGAATATCTTTATGAAGTTTGCTTCCAAGAAGAACTCCAAGGGGGTTATTGGGGAGTCATCAGACAATGATCTCCGCGCCCATAGAATGGCGGAGGTGCGGCCGTGCGAATGGCCGCATAACCCATTCATGGATGGACCCGAAATCCGCCAAGAGTTTGCATAATTTGCTGCTAATGCCGGCCTCACCGACTTCATCGCGGCTGAGTGTGAACAGTACCATCTCCTCACAAATTCCTTTGTGCAAAGTTTCCATTTTCTGAGTTGGAATAACCCTCCTGAGGTGGAGTTTAATCTTTATTCTGAACCCCATCAAATACCACTTACTGAATTTTGTGACATATGCTTGATCCCTTCTGACGTGGAAATAAGGGAGCCTAGGCCTGCCGAGTTCGAGGACTTTTATCGTACTCTGTTAGTGGGAGATGAGAGAGGGGTGTCGAGTGTCACCGCCACTAGCTTGCAGTTTCCTTCTGTGCATTATTTTGCTCTATTTATTATGAAGTGTTTACTTGCTAGAGAGAAGGTTGGCGCACTTAGTGCCCCCGATTTCGCTGTTTTATGTCGTGCACTACACGGCGATGACACTTATAGCTTGGGAGCTATTGTGGCACGTCGCCTTCACCTTAACAGGTCCAAGGGTAAAATTCTTGGCGGTATTTATGCTACTCGCTTAGCAAGTCACTTTGACGTCCAGATACGCCAGCATGACTATCCCTTGCCCTAGGTTTATTTAGATCGCCTGGCTATGGCACATCATCACTTTATTGATGGCGAGAACATCACAATAGATATTCCCTACAACCTGGTTTTCAGCGAGAACACCCGTGATATTATTTCATTGCATGCGCCTGCTTTGTTTGATTCAATTGCCAGGGGCGGATACAGGATCATGCCAGATGACATCATCGCCTACCGAAACAACCAGGCCGCAGCAGAGGAGGAGCCTTAGGAGTGGGACGCTCGGGTGCCCTCTCCACAACACTTTGAGGTGGGACCCGACGGTTACTACGTGTGGTGATTAGCAAGCTAGGCCAAAAGCCTAAGCTTGGGGGAGTATGTATGCCCACCGACATTACATTCATGTTCACACATTTCATTCCAGTTGTCGGTGTTCACACTTTTTTGTTGTATTACCCATGCTAGATTCATTTTCTTGCTGTCTTCTTGTGCGTTTGAAAAACTTTGAGAAAATCCAAACAAAATATTTCCTGCTTCTTTTCGGGTTTTCTTTCTAGTTTAATTAGTGGTAGTATTAAAAGAAAACCAAAAAGATTTCATTGTTCTTCTTTTGCTTGTTGGGAGCTTTCCCGTGTAAATAGTTTTTCTCATTTTTGTTTTTTTCTGTGTCTTTAATTTGCTCTCTTCAAGAACAAAACCAAAAACTCCAAAAACATTTTAGTATGTTTCTCTGAAATTCTTTTCCTTTTATTGAGTCATACCGAGGAGAAGACCATGATGAAAATGTTGAGTGGCTCTCATATGCATTACTGATTATCTAACAAAGAGCCCAAATTACATTGTCTTCTCCTTTTGAATAAAATGTTTGCAGATTCCAGCTTGGTCCATGGTACTCTTGCACTATTATCATTTTCATATCGTTCGGTCGTGCAAGTGAAAGGCAATAATGACGATATTTGGTGAACTGGCTGTGGTAGAGAGAAACGGGTATGAACTCGACTTGTTCTGTTTTTGTAAATATGTTTAACCTAGTATCCATGATTCAGCCTGTTATGATCAAACATGTTTGCAATGACAATTAGAGATTATAGTTTCTCATGCCATGCTTAAGTAGCTAGGAGTGGATAATGATTTATCTTGGATGCCAATGTTGCGTTAAAATGATTGTGATGTAGTATGATGATATGGTATCCTCCTCTGAATGTTCGAGTGGCTTGGCTTGGCACATGTTCATGCATGTAGTTGAATCAAAACCAACATAGCCTCTATGGTATTTATGTTCATGGTGTTCATATCCTACTCTTGCTAGTATCCAATGTTACTTATGCATAACGCATGTTCATGACCGTTTTCGCTCTGTAGCTGGCCGCTTCTCAACCTAATTGCTAGCCTTCGCCTGTACTAAGTGGGAACACTGCTTGTGCATCAAAATCCTGAAACCCAAGTTATCCCAGATGAGTCCACCATACCTACCTATATGCGGTATTACCCTGCCGTCCTAAGTAAATTTGCATGTGCCACCTCTAAAAACTTCAAATAAATATCCTTTTTTGTGTGCCTGGATTGTTCATACAGCGACAGGAGGTAGTCAGTATCTCCCATGCTAATTTTGTTATTCTCATGATGAGTGTTTATTCACTCGTCCTTGCACAAGAGGGGCGGTAATAGGGATTCCCAGTCCCGATTCAAAATTGTAAATAATTAAACAAAACTCCCCCATGACTGTTGTTGGTATGGACGGTACCCGTTGTTTCGGACCAGCCGTGCAGTGTGATTGTTGGTGGAGGGGGAGTAAACCTTTACTTTTATCGCTTGGGAACCACCACTAATGTGTTTAACATGGACGATACCGATAACTAATGGTCGCGAAGTAAACGAGAAGGGTGCATTTCTCAAAATTTCATTTACCTCTGTTTTAAAAACTTGAGCTCTTGCATCGCTGCAAATCACTGCTTCCCTCTGTGAAGGGACTATCTATTTACTTTTATGTTGTGTCATCACCTTCTCAAATAAGCGCCAGATCCTGAGAGCACTATTGTCATCCTCGTGCATTGTGTGTAGCTAATGTTGGGTGCATCATGACTGGATCTTTTCTACCATGAATTACAATGTTTAGTCGCTACTTGAACTTTGGAGGTGCTCTGCATTTATGTTTTGCGGTCTCAGAAAGGGCTAGCGAGATACCACTATTGTCATATTATATCATGGTTTCTTTGACAAAGTGTGGTCATTTGAGATATCTTATTATTGCTTGCTAGTTGATTATGCCATTGATATGAGTTAATATAATTTTTAAGAGTTATTGTCGACATGGTTAGTCATGATCTTGGCTGAAAACTTGGGTGCTACTTAAGCTTATTTATGTAAACAAGAGCAAAAGAGTTCGTAAAAGTTTTTCTTTTCCACTTTCAGTTTATCAACTAAATTGCTTGAGGACAAGCAAAGGTTTAAGCTTGGGGGAGTTGATACCTCTCCGTCGTATCTACTTTTCCTAATGCTTTTCCTCTTGTTTTGGACTCTAATTTGCATGATTTGAATGAAACTAACCCAGACTGAAGTTGTTTTCAGCAGAACTACCATGATGTTGTTTTTTGTGCAGAAATACAAGTTCTTGGATTGGAACAAAAGTTTGCGAGGATTTTTTATACAATAAAAGAGAATTTCTGGAGCCAAGAACCACCGGAGGGGGGCACATGGGTGGGCACGACCCACCAGGGTGCGCCCCCCTCCTGGTGCACCCAGGTGGGTTGTCCCCACCTGGTGGCCCCGCAGACCTCAACCTTGACACTATAAAATCACATTTTCGGAGAAAAAAATCAGGGAGAAAGAATTATCGCGTTTCACGAGATGGAGCCGCCGCCACCTCCTATTCTTCATCGGGAGGCCAGATCTGGAGTCCGTTTGGGGCTCCGGAGAGGGGGATCTTCGATCTTCATCATCACCAACCCTTCCCCATCGCCAATTCCATGATGCTTCCCACCGGGAGTGAATAATTCCTTCGTAGGCTCGCTGGTCGGTGAGGAGTTGGATGAGATTCATCATGTAATCGAGTTAGTTTTGTTAGGGCTTGATACCTTGTATCCATTATGTTCTGAGATTGATGTTTCTATGACTTTGTCTTGCTTAATGTTTGTCACTTTGGGCCCGGGTGCCATGATTTCAGATCTAAACCATTTATGTTATCACCATTATATCTATGTTCTAGATCCGATCTTGCAAGTTATAGTCACCTACTACGTGTTATGATCCGGCAACCCCGGAGTGACAGAAGTCGGGACACTTCCCGGTGATGACCGTAGTTTGAGGAGTTCATGTATTCACTATGTGTTAATGCTATGTCCGGTTCTCTATTAAAAGGAGGCCTTAATATCTCTTAGTTTCCATATGGACCCCGCTGCCACGGGAGGGTAGTACAAAAGATGTCATGCAAGTTCTTTCCATAAGCACGTATGACTATTTATGGAATACATGCCTACATTATATTTTTGAACTGGAGCTAGTGCCGTATCGCCCTAGGTTATGACTGTTATATGATGAATATCATCCAACGAATTCACCAATCCAATGCCTACGAATTTCTCTCATATTGTTCTTGCTAAGTTACTACTGCTATCGTTACTGTTACACTTGCTACAAAATCATTGCTATGACTGTTACTGTTACTATTGCCGTTGCTACTACTATCAAAACTATCATATTACTTTGCTACTGATCACTTTGCTGCAGATAATTAATCTCCAGGTGTGGTTGAATTGACAACTCAACTGCTAAAACTTGCAAATATTCTTTGGCTCTCCTTGTGTCAAATCAATAAGTTTGGGTTGAATACTCTACCCTCGAAAACTGTTATGATCCCCTATGTTTGTGGGTTATCAGTGCTCACCTCTGGCCTCCCTCTGGTCCTTCTTTGGCCCACTGGTTGTCTTCTAATCTAGAAAAAAGCTCCAAAAAATACCTTGCTGAAAACCACTTGTCATTTCCTTCTGCTGCTTGTTGGGTTCGACACTCTTACTTATCGAAATGACTATGATTGATCCCCTATACTTGTGGGTCATCAAGACTTTTTTCTGGCGCCATTGCCGTTGAGTGAAGTGCTCTTGGTAAGTGGAAATTGGTAAGGAAAAATTATTACTATGTGCTGAAATTTTTTGTCACTTGTTACTATGGAGAACCATCCTTTGAGGGGTTTGTTCGGGGTATCTTCACCTCGACCGGAAGCAAAATTAGTTGCCCCTCAACCTACTGCACCTACTGAAAATATTGGTTATGAAATTCTTTCGGGTATGATAGAACAACTGCTAGCTAATCCTTATACAGGAGATGGAATTGAACATCCTGATATGCACTTGATATATGTGGATGAAATTTGTGGATTATTTAAGTTTGCAGGTTTGCCCGGAGATGAAGGTAAGAAGAAGGTTTCAATTTATCTTTGAAGGGAAAAGCATTGACATGGTATAGGCTATGCGATGATATTGGATCTTGGAACTGGAATCGATTGAAATTGGAATTTCACCAAAAAATTTATCCTATGCATCTTGTTCATCGTGATCGGAATTATATATATAATTTTTTGCCTCGTGAAGGAGAAAGTATCGCTCTAGCTTGGGGGAGGCTTAAGTCAATGTTATATTCATGCCCCAATCATGAGCTCTCTAGAGAAATTATTATTCAGAATTTGTATGCTCGGCTTTCTCATAATGATCGATCCATGCTCGATACTTCTTGTACTGGTTATTTTATGAAGAAGACTATTGAATTTAGGTGGGATCTTCTAGAAAGAATTAAATGCAACTCTGAAGATTGGGAACTCAACGAAGGTAAAGAGTCAGGTATTAAGCTTGAATTTGATTATGTTAAATCTTTTATGAATGTCGATGCTTTTCACAAGTTTAGCACTAAATATGGACATGACTCTGAGATAGTAGCCTCCTTTTGTGAATCATTTGCTACTCATGTTGATCTCCCTAAGGAGAAGTGGTTTAAATATCATCCCCCTATTAAAGAAGAAATTAAAGAACCGGTCATAGTTAAAGATGAAACTATTATTTACAATGCTGATCCAGTTGTGCCTACTGCTTATATTGAAAAACCACCTTTCCCTGTTAAGATAAAGGAACATGCTAAGGTTTTAACTGTGGTTCGCAAAAGTAATATTAGAGCACCTAAACCTGCTGAGCAAATTAAAGTAGAACCTAGTGTTGCTATGGTTAAAGATCTCCTGGTAGAAAATATTGATGGGCATGTTATTTACTTCTATGATGAAGCTGCTAGAATTGCTAAACCCGATGAAAAAGATAAACATATACCTGTTGTTGGCATGCCTGCTGTCTCAGTTAAAATAGGAGATCATTGTTATCATGGTTTATGTGATTTAGGTGCTAGTGTGAGTGCTATTCCTTTTACTTTATACCAAGAAATTATGGATGACATAGCACCCGCTGAAATAGAAGACATAGATGTTACTATTAAACTTGCTAATAGAGACACCATCACACCACTTGGGATTGTTAGAGATGTCGAAGTCTTGTGTGGGAAAATAAAATACCCTACTGATTTTCTAGTCCTTGGTTCCCCACAAGATGATTTTTGTCCCATTATCTTTAGTAGACCTTTCTTGAATACCGTTAATGTTAAAATAGATTGTGAGAAACAAACTATCAGTGTCAGCTTTGGTGATGAGTCTCATGAGTTTAATTTCTCCAAGTTTACTAGACAACCAGATAAGAAAGAATTATCTTGTAAGGATGAAATAATTTTTCTTGCTTCTATGGTCGTGCCTCCTACTGATCCACTAGAACAATATTTGGTAGACCATGAAAATGTCATGCATATGCATGAAAGAAATGAAATAGATAAAATTTTCTTTGAACAATGACCTCTGCTCAAACACAATTTGCCTATTGAAACTCTAGGAGGTCCTCCTCCACCTAAAGGTGATCCTGTGTTAGAATTAAAACAATTGCCTAACACTTTGAAATATGCTTATCTTGATGAGAAAAAGATATATCATGTTATTATTAGTGCTAACCTTTTAGAACATGAAGAAGAAATATTATTGAAAATTCTGAAGAAGCACCATGCTGCCATTGGATATACTCTTGATGATCTTAAGGGCATTAGCCCCACTCTCTGTCAGCACAAGATTAATATGGAGCCTGATGCTAAACCCGTTGTTGATCATCAACGTCATTTGAATCCTAAGATGAAAGAAGTGGTAAGAACTAAAATATTAAAGCTTCTCGAAGAAGGTATAATCTATCCCATAGCTGATAGTAGATGGGTAAGTCCCATTCATTGTGTCCCTATGAAGGGAGGTATTACTGTTGTTCCTAATGATAAAGATGAACTTATTCCACAAAGAATTGTTACTGGCTATAGAATGGTAATTGATTTTAGAAAACTAAATAAAGCTACTAGAAAAGATCATTACCCTCTGCCTTTTATTGATCAAATGCTCGAAAGATTATCTAAGCACACACACCTTTGTTTTCTTGATGGATATTCTGGTTTTTCTCAAATACCTGTTTCACAACCTGATCAAGAGAAAACCACCTTTACTTACCCTTTTGGAACTTATGCTTATAGACGCATGCCTTTTGGTTTATGCAATGGACCTGCTACCTTTCAAAGATGTATGACTGCTATATTCTCTGATTTTTGTGAAAACATTGTTGAGGTTTTCATGGATGACTTTTCTGTTTATGGAACTTCTTTCGATGATTGGCTAAGCAACCTTGATTGAGTTTTGCAGAGATGTGAGCAAACTAATCTTGTCTTGAATTGGGAGAAGTGCCACTTTATGGTTGATGAAGGTATTGTCTTGGGGTGGATAAAGCTAAAGTTGATGCAATTGAGAAAATGCCATGTCCTAAAGATATTAAATGTATTCGTAGTTTCCTTGGTCATGATGGTTTCTATAGGAGATTTATTAAAGACTTCTCTAAAATTTCTAGGCCTCTTACTAATCTTTTACAAAAGGATATTCCATTTGTTTTTGATGATGATTGTGTCGAAGCCTTTGAAACACTTAAGAAATCCCTAACTTTTGCACCTATTGTTCAACCACCTGATTGGAACTTGCCTTTTGAAGTTATATGTGATGCTAGTGATTATGTTGTTGGTGCTGTTCTAGGACAAAGAGTTGATAAGAAATTGAATGTAATTCATTATGCTAGCAAAACTCTAGACAGTGCCCAAACAAATTATGCTACTACTAACAAATAATTTTTAGCAGATGTGTTTGCTTGTTACAAATTCAGATCTTATATTGTTGATTCCAAAGTGATTGTTCACACTGATCATGCTGCTATTAAATATCTTATGGAAAAGAAAGATGCTAAACCTAGACTCATTAGGTTGGTACTCTTGCTACAAGAATTTGATTTACATATTACTGATAGAAAAGGAGCTTAGAACACCATAGCTGATAACTTGTCTAGGTTGGAGAATATTCTTGACGACCCACTACCTATTGATGATAGCTTCCTTGATGAACAACTAGCTAAATAAATGTTTCGAATAATACTCCTTGGTATGTGATAACCCACAAGTATAGGGGATCAGTTGTAGCCTTTCTTGATAAATAAGAGTGTCGAACCCAACGAGGAGCTAAAGGTAGAACAAATATTCCCACAAGTTCTATCGACCACCGATACAACTCTACGCACACTTAATGTTCGCTTTACCTAGAACAAGTATGAAAGTAGAAGTACTTTGTAGGTGTGATAGGATAGGCTTGCAAGATAATAAAGAGCACGTAAATAAAAGCTAGGGGCTGTTTAGATAAAGAAGTAACTAAGTTAGTTTTAGTAGAGAGCTTTTTGTCACACAAGAAAGTTATTTGTCCCTAGGCAATCGATAACTAGACCGGTAATCATTATTGCAATTTTATATGAGGGAGAGGCATAAGCTAACATACTTTCTCTCCTTGGATCATATGCACTTATGATTGGAACTCTAGCAAACATCCGTAACTACTAAAGATCATTAAGGTAAAACCCAACCATAGCATTAAGTATCAAGTCCTCTTTACTCCCATACGCAAACAACCTACTTACTCGGGTCTGTGCTTCTGTCACTCACGCCAGCCACCATAAGCAAATCATGAAAATATTGCAAACCCTACATCGGGGATCCCTCATGCTTGCGCGACATGGAGAGCACCATAGGACAGCACCAATAATAAAACATGCAACTCAAACCAATCACGATCATCAATTAACCCATAGGACAAAACGGATCTACTCAAACATCATAGGATAGCCATACATCATTGGGAAATAATATATAGCATTGAGCACCATGTTTAAGTAGAGATTACAGCAGGGAGAAAGGGTGTTACACCACTGCATAGAGGGGGAGAGAGTTGGTGATGGCGGCGGCGAAGTTGTTGGTGTAGATCGCCATCACGATGATGGCCTCGGCGGTGTTCCGGCGCCACCGGGAGAGAGGGGGAGAGAGCGCCCCTCCTTATTATTCTTCCTTGACCTTCCCCCTGAATGGGAGAAGGGTTTACCCTCTGGTCCATGGTCTCCATTGCGGCGGAGGGTTGAGAGCCCCTCCGAGATTGGATTTCTCTCTCTCTCTCTCTGTTTCCTTCTGTTTCTGCGCTCCCAGATTCTGACCTTTCACCGTTTCTTAAATTCCGGGAGATCCGTAACTCCGATTGGGCTGAAATTTTAACACGATTTTTATCCGGATATTATCTTTCTTGCAGCCGAAGAAGGGCACCAACCACCTTACGGAGTGGCCACAAGGGTCCAGGGCGCGCCCCCCGTCCTTGTGGCCCCCTCGGGCATCGTCTCGCGTTGATTATTTTTCCCAAAAATCACATATATTCCAACAAAATCTCTGTAAGTTTTTATCCCGTTTGGACTCCGTTTGATATGGATTTTCTGTGAAACAAAAAACTTGCAACAAACAGGAACTGACACTGGGCACTAGATCAATATGTTAGTCCCAAAAATAGTATAAAAAGTTGCCAAAAGTATGTAAAAGTTGTATAATATTGGCATGGAACAATAAAAAATTATAGATACGACGGAGACGTATCAGCATCCCCAAGCTTAATTCCTTCTCGTCCTCGAGTAGGTAGATGATAAAAAAGATAATTTTTGATGTGGAATGCTACCTAGTATAATCTTGATCATATAATCTAATCATGGCATGAATATTAAGACACGAGTGATTAAAAGCAACAGTCTATCATTTGACATTAAGACAATAATACTTCAAGGATACTAATAAAGCAATCATGTCTTCTAAAAATAACATGGCCAAACAAAGTTATCCTACAAAATCATATGGTCTGGCTATGCTCCATCTTCATCACACAAAATATTCAAATCATGCACAACCCCGATGACAAGCCAAGCAATATTTTCATACTTTTGATGTTCTCAAACCTTTTCAACTTTCACGCAATACATGAGCGTGAGCCATGGACATAGCACTATAGGTGGAATAGAATATGATGATGGGGGTTGTGTGGAGAAGACAAAAAGGAAGAAAGTCTCACATCGACGCGGCTAATCAACGGGCTATGGAGATGCCCATCAATTGATGTCAATGCGAGGAGTAGGGATTGCCATGCAACGGATGCACTAGAGCTATAAGTGTATGAAAGCTCACAAATGAAACTAAGTGGGTGTGCATCCAACTTGCTTGCTCATGAAGACCTAGGGCAATTTCAGGAAGCCCATCGTTGGAATGTACAAGCCAAGTTCTATAATGAAAAATTCCCACTAGTATATGAAAGTGATAACTCGAGACTCTCTATATGAAGAACATGGTGCTACTTTGAAGCACAAGTGTGGAAAAAGGATAGTAACATTGCCCCTTCTCTCTTTTCTCTCATTTTTTTTGTTTTCTCTTTTTTTTGAGTGGCTTCTTTGGCCTCTTTTATTTTTCCTCACATGGGGCAATGCTCTAATAATGATGATCATCACACTTTTATTTACTTACAACTCAATATTACAACTCGATATCTAGAACAAAGTATGACTCTATATGAATGCCTCTGGCAGTGTACCAGGATGTGCAATGATCTAGCATAGCAAAAGATATCAAACGGACAAGCCATGAAAACATCATGCTAGCTATCTTACGATCATGCAAAGCAATATGACAATGAATGCTCAAGTCATGTATATGATGATGGAAGTTGCATGGCAATATATCTCGAAATGGCTATGTAAATGCCATGATAGGTGGGTATGGTGGCTGTTTTGAGGAAGATATAAGGAGGCTTATGTGTGACAGAGCGTATCATATCACGGGGTTTGGATGCACCGGCAAAGTTTGCACCGACTCTCGAGGTGAGAAAAGGCAATGCACGGTACCGAAGAGGCTAGCAATGGTGGAAGGGTGAGAGTGCATATAATCCATGGACTCAACATTAGTCATAAAGAACTCACATACTTATTGCAAAAATCTATTAGTCATTGAAACAAAGTACTACGCGCATGCTCCTAGGGGGATAGATTGGTAGGAAAAGACCGTCGCTCGTCCCCGACCGCCACTCATATGGAAGACAATCAATAAATACCTCATGCTCCAACTTCGTTACATAACGGTTCACCATACGTGCATGCTACGGGAATCACAAACTTCAACACATGTATTTCTACAATCCACAATTACCCACTAGCATGACTCTAATATCACCATATTTATATCACAAAACTATTGCAAGGAATCAAACATATCATATTCAGTGATCTACATGTTTTATGTAGGATTTTATGACTAACCATGTGAATGACCAATTTCTGTCAACTCTCTAAATAGATATAAGTGAAGCAAGAGAGTTTAATTCTTTCTACAAAAGATATGCCCACGCTCTAACAAATATAAGTGAAGCAAAAGAGCATTCTACAAATGGCGGTGTTTTATGTGTAGAGAAACAGGCAATCCCACCTTCAAATGATATAAGTGAAGCACATGAAGCATTCTATAAAGCCATACTCAAAAGATATAAGTGAAGTGCAAAGAGCATTCTATAAATCAACCAAGTAATATCTCATACCAGCATGGTGCATTATTAAAAGAAAAATAAAAAGCACACAATGCTCCAAGATTTACGCATATCATGTGACGAATAAAAATATAGCTCCAAGTAAAATTATCGATGATCGTTAGAAGAAAAAGGGGATGCCTTCCGGGGCATCCCCAAGCTTAGTTGCTTGGGTGTCCTTGAATATTACCTTGGGGTGCCTCAGGCATCCCCAAGCTTAAGCTCTTGCCACTCCTTATTCCTTCATCCATCGTGATCTCACCCGAAACTTGAAAACTTCAATCACACAAAACTTAACAAAACCCTCGTGAGATCCGTTAGTATAATAAAACAAATTACCACTTTAAGTACTGTTGCAAACTCATTCATATTTTATTGTTGCATTGTAGCTACTATATTATAACTTTTCCATGGATTATACCACCAATAAAATAGATAGTTTCATCAAAACGAGCAAAACAATGCATCAAAAACAGGATCTGTCAAAAACAGGACAGTCTGTAGCAATCTGAACATATACCATACTTATGTAACTCCAAAAATTCTGAAAAATTAGGAACAAATAAAAAATTTGTATATAAGTACTGTGCAAAAAAGTTTCAGAAGCGTTTGACTTTCCAGTAAAAAATGTAAAATCACGCACTTCAGCCAAAGTTTCTGTTTTTCACCGCACAAACGAAACAAGCAATCTAATCATCCTAAAGGCAAATCTTGGCACATTATTTTTAGAATACAATGGATTTATACAAGGCGATAATTATTTTTGTTGAAAATTTTCTGTAATTAAGATTCACAAAGTTTCCATGGGCATGAACAAAGTTCAAGGCATGCTCCCACTTTAACAATGCTCGTCTCTCTCACTTTCACTTTTCTTTTTCAAAAAGTTTTAGGTTCCCCTCTTTATTTTTTTAGTTTTTAAACTTTATAAAAGCACTCAACAGAAATAAATGACTCTCTAAAACTTCCGGGTTGTCTCCCTAGGAGCGCTTTCTTTAAATCCATTAAGGTAGGCATAAAGTGCTCAAGTAATGGATCCACCCGGATCCCAAGGTATATCAAAGCCAATTTTAATTAACAATGATTTGTGATTTTGTAGTGAGCACAAAGTAACATATATCATGTAATGACAAAGTCTAACTCTCTTCCTATGCATCGGGATGTCATAAAAGAACAATTCATGCACACAAAGTAAAGGCCAATGCATAGTATAAACAGTTTCTTGCAATTTTATCGTATTGGAAACATAGAGAGGCGGAGATGTAGTTCCTCTCTCATTATAATTGCAAGTAGGAGCAGCAAGCACATGCATATTACATCTATCAAAATCATCATGTGTAGTAGTAAAATGCAACCCATCAATATAATCCTTAATAAGTGCAAACTTCTCTGATATAGTGTAGTTGGGAGAATTCAAAAAGATAATAGGACTATCATATGTGGGTGCAATAGAAACAATTTCATTTTTAACATAATGAACTATAGCAAGCTCATCTCCATAATCATCATTCAAATTGGCATCTTGGCCACAAGCATAGCAAGCATCAAGTTCATCAAAAATTGATATTTCAAACGAATCAACGGGATCATAGCAATCATCCTTCGGTAAGCACGAAGCGAAATTAAACAATGTATGAGTTGAAGAGTTACTCTCATTAGAAGGTGGGCACGGGTAGCTAATCCACTCTTCCTCCTTTTGTTCTTCACTCTCCTCGTCATCTTTTTCATCTAATGAGCTCACAGTGTCATCAATTTCTTCTTCCATAGTTTCCTGCAAAATATTAGTCTCTTCTTGGACAGCGGAGACTTTCTTAATAAATGCATCAATATCGGCATTGTATTCATAATTCTCATAGCAATATTTCTTACCAGCCTCTGGACCCAAATATCTTCAAGGATACTTTTCCCTATGTGTGGTTCACAGATGAGGAGGATGAAGCCGAACCTATCCCTCCTCGTTTCCTACAGGAAAGCAAGTAAGCATTATGCAAGAGGATATTAAAGCTCGAGCTAGAGAATGAGGACCTGAGGGAAAACAACTTTGGCCTTCGACGCAAGATGGAAGAACTTACTACATCACCACCACCATCATCATCTTCCCCACCAAAGGTATGTGCACTCCCCTTGGCTTGTGCCAAGCTTTGGGGAGGTGCCCTGGTATGGTATCACCACCACTATCTTTGCCTTTATCTATTTTAGTTTGATCTTTGGTTATCCTATGATTTAGTTGAATAAAAGTTTAGTTTGATCTATTTTCGAGTGCTTGCTTAGTGATCTATCTATCTATGTAATCGTGTGCGAGATATATAATAAAGAGTAGTTTGAGTTTTGTTTCTTTACTCTTATTTTTCAATAAAAAGAAAAGAAATAAATGAAAAAGATCATATGCTAATCTTATGGTAAGTAATGACATCACATAAGGAAAAGTATAAGTGGTAAAATTTATTGGAGACTGACAAACATAGCATTGGTCAATAATGCAATTCATGACAGAATTAGTAAGTGAAGAGAAGATTCACATGCAAATACACTATCTTGGACATCTTTTATGATTGTGAGCCCCCATTTAATATTTTATGTCAAAATTGTTGATGTTGGACAGGGAAGACAACGTAATGATTTATGTTTGTTCATATTCACATAGAAGTTATATTGTCATAGATCCTTCAACATGTGGTGCTTGCTCAATATCTTTGCTAGCCAAAAACTCCGCACCAAGTAGAGATACTACTTGTGCATCCAAATACCCTTAAACCCAAAATCTTATTTTGAGAGTCCACCATACCTACCTATGGATTGAGTAAGATTCTTCAAGTAAGTTGTCATCAGTGCAATATGGTCATAAAAATTGCTTCTAAATGTGTTTGATCATTTAGTGTAAGAGAAAATTGAGCGTTGTACGAACTTGTGATGGCAAAATAATAAAAGCGATAGACTGCATAATAAAGGTTGCTATCATAAGGGGTAATACAACACGACGTTCTTTTGCATTAAGGGATTTGGCATACAAACAAAAAGCGCATGGCAACCTCTGCTTCCCTCTGCGAAGGGCCTATCTTTTACTTTTATGTATTTACTTTTATGCAAGAGTCAATGTATTCTTCTCTATCCCTTTTATTTTTCTCCTTTTGCAAGCATCATGTGGTGAGGAAAGATCTAGGCACATATATCCGGTTGGATATGAGTGATCATGAGTTATTATTGTTGACATCACCCTTGAGGTGAATACGTTGGGAGGCAAAACTATAAGCCCCTATCTTTCTATGTTTCCGGTTGAAACTTTTTGTTCATGGGTATCCTGTGAGTGTTAGCAATCATAGAAGGTTAAATGATGGTTGAGTATGTGGACTTGCCAAAAGGCTCCGATACATGATCCTTCCTAAAAATATGATGAATTTTAGTAGCAAAGTTGACTGAGAACATAGTTTTTTGGTTTCCAATAAGGTTTATACTTTATACTTCAATGTTGTGATGAATTGTTACCTGTTCATGAGAAGTTATATGATAAAAGTTGCGTGATAAATTTTTATGTTAAAGTTCTTTGCTGTTACAATAATAAACATGATGCTTCTATGTCCGTATTTTGTTTTTATCGACACCTCTCTCTCTAAGCATGTGGGCATATTTTTCGATTTCGGTTTTTCGCTTGTGGACAAGCGAGGTCGAAGCTTGGGGGAGTTGATACGTCCATTTTGCATCATGCTTTCCTACTGTTATTTATATTGTTTTTATGCATAATAATGCTTTTTGGAGTAATTCTAATTCCTTTTCTCTCATAATATGCAAGGTTTACACAAAGAGGGAGAATGCCGGTAGCTGGAATTCTGGGGCTGAAAAAGCTACGTCAGAGTTACCTATTCTGCACATCTCCACATGCGCTGAAAATTTACGGAGAATTATTTTGGAATATATAAAAAATACTGGAGCAAATAACTACCGAAGGGGGGCCACCTAGTGATCATAAGACACCAGGGCGCGCCAGGCCCCCCAGGTGCGCCCTGGTGGGTTGTGCTCAGCCCAGCCCACCTCCAGTGCCCATCTTCTGGTATATAGGTCATTTTGACCTATAAAAATCAGGGGGGACTTTCGGGATGAAGCGCCGCCGTCTCGAGGCAGAACTTGGGTAGGAGCACTTTTGTCCTCTGGCGGAGCGATTCCGCCGGGGGAACTTCCCTCCCAGAGGGGGAAATCCAAGCCATCATCATCACCAACAACCCTCTCATCTTTGGGAGGGCAATCTCCATAACTGGTACTGCGAGGTGCTATACAAACGGTTTTTAACCCCTTTCCGCGACGGCGTTCTAAACCGTCACCTAGTGAGTGACTGCGATAGGGGGGTCCTTCCCACACGACCCAGAAACCGTCGGGGATATGCCCTCCTGGCACACACGCTCGGCAAAATGAGGTCGTGTGCGGCCGGCGAGTGATCAAATACGGTTATACGTACAGTATTGCTCAAAAAATACAATTATACAGGCGAAATCATTTCCGGTCGTAAGTACATCCCACACAGTCAGTTCCCGCTAAATGTTTCCGTTCGTATATACATCCCACATAGTCGCTCCAAGGAAAATGTTTCCGTTCGCAGGTACATCACACACAATTTTCCCCGTTAAATCGTTTGTGATAGCGTTGCCATTGCACACGATATTAACAATTTTATCGTTTGCGTTATTAAATGCATCACACACGGTGCGTAGAAGAAACTGTGTGGCAAAGGCTGTCCATCACACACATTTTTTATGTGGTAAACGTTTGCGCAAGGTGGCCTAACGCAAACAGTTTTTTAAAAGGATGTCGTGTGTGCTTGTTCATTGATCCAACACGGTTTATTCCTAGAAACTGTGTGCGTTGCCTGAGGTCATCGCCCACGGTGTTTTCTCAATAACCGTTTGCAATAGAAAAACCCAATTAGCGGGCTAATTGGCCATTAGCAGGCTAATTGCCCTATTATTAATAATCCATTTATTAATCTAATTGACATTCATATTAAGCACATAATATATTTCATTTCCATATTAAGGAAGCATGATTTCATAATTGAAATACATCAGAGTACAACATCATATAGCTTCAGCACTCAGCTACCCCATTACACAACTGCACCAGCACCAAGTTTCACATGCAACATCTAGAACCTTTCGAAATTAGCATCATAGATGATACATAGACAGATGCATCTCATCTGGAAAACTGCTGAAGCGGAAGGCGAATATTGAGCCTTCATTGATGTTGAAGGTCTTTGCAACTTTAGGCCAGTGCCTGTGGATGATTGACCGTCCATCCTTCGTCCTCTTCAGGAACACTTCAATATTTAACCGTGGGTGTTGTATGAAAACCTTCCTCGCCTCCTGACCATAGAGGTGGTTTGAGAGGTAATCATGAGTGAACTGCTTTGGAAAGGCCTGAAAACAAGGATGTGCATAAATATCTTCTCTGTATTGGAAATGGGGCAAAGGAATAAAAAAAGGCAAGGTATAATAGTTAGTACCATCTTGTAGTGAACTGATGTCTTCTTCATTGTGCAGACAAAGATCTTGTTGTTTTTTGTCGCTAATTTCTTTATCCTAACAATCTTTCTGAGTTTCTTGACTTGATTGATATTCATGGACAACTCATTTCCCCATATGCAAAAAGGGTCAAACAGTGGGTCAAAACCTCTGACAGCAGGACCTACATGTGCAAGACCAAATTGTTAAAAACCTAAATATTAGAATGGTTCCTGCAACTGCACAATAATGTGCTATTAGACAACAGACCATGCACATGCTAACCTCGATTGTAAACCTCAGTGCTTCCCATTGTTTCCCTGCAACACATATAAGGTAGTTAGTCATCAGGTTATGTAAGGGTTCGCATGTTATCAGTAAAATATGTTGATGAAAAATAAGCAGATTGCAGATTCATCTGATTAATTCAAGCCACATGGAAAACCCATTTATCCAAACCAAGCATGATTAAAAATAGGAAATATAATACTTGTATATGTTTCTCATGTATTAAGTGCAGCCAAATTCGATTTATTCCTCACATGCACAACAATACAAAATTCTACCCACGACAATTGGACATCGCATTGCAGAATTGAACCAAGCAGTTAACTAAACACCACAACAAATGAACCAAACATTAACTGAGCACCACATTGCACAATATAACATACTCCTAATAGAAGATCAGACAGTTAACCAAACCAAGCATGCTTAACAACTTGGAAATATAGCAACTGTGTTTGTTTCTCATGTATTTAGTACAGCCAAATTCAATTTATTCCTCACATGGTATACAATAACAGAATGAACCCACAACAATTGAACATCGCATTGCAGAATTGAACCAAACAGTTAACTAACAACCACAACAAATGAACCAAACGTTAACTGAGCACCACATTGCACAATATAAAATACTCCTAATAGAAGATTAGACAGTTAACCAAACCAAGCATGCTTAACAACTTGGAAATATAGTAATTGTATTTGTTTCTCATGTATTTAGTACAGCCAAATTGGTTTTACTTCACACATGGTATACAATAACAGAATGCACCCACAACTATTGAACATCGCATTGCAGAATTGAACCAAACAGTTAACTAAACACCACAACAAATGAACCAAACGTTAACTGAGCACCACATTGCACAATGTATAACATAGTAGAAGATCAGATAGTTAATCAAACCAAGCAAGCTTGACCACTTGGAAATATAGCAATTGTATTCGTTTCTCATGTATTTTGTAAAGATAAATTCGATTTATTTCTCACATGGAAGACAATACAAAATTGCAGCCTGAAGAATTGAACATCACATTTGCAGAATTGAACTAAACAGTTAACTGAAGACGACAACTAATTAACCAAACAGTTAATAAGTGAGCACCACACTGCACGACATATAGAACATATACACAAGAGCAACAGATTGCATGGTAAAATTAGATAGCACAATTCACTAGAATTTGTTAAGGAAAGGCAGGAGCATCACACGCAACGGGTAAAACGAGCATGCTTAACCGGCATAGCTAGCAAATGGCAAGGTGCTCCTGCAAGATCTGGGGGTCGGCACGAATGGCAGCCATCGCAACCTCATCCGCGCGTGCGGCCGCAATTTGCTTCTCCGCTGCCAAATGCTCCTTGAGCTCCTGTCTATACTGCGTGCACCATGGCTTAGGGCGGCGCTTATTTGGTGGAGGGGTCGGTGATTTGGGTGGAAGGTGTCACGCCGGCGGTCGGGGCATGTGGGATATGGAAGGAAGAGGAGGATGGGGGTCGGGTGTGGATTACCTGCCTGGATAGCCGAGGCCGACCAGCGTGAAGGATGGTCGCCGGCGAGGAGGCGGCGCTACAAGCAAGGAGTGAAGGTTTCAACTTGGAAAGCAAGGCGGAAATAGGGGAAATGTGGTTTTTGGTAAGGGGGAGGGGGCGGGGAGGTAGATATTTTCGCGGAAGCCGAAAATTTTGAATCGGTTCAGCGAAAAAACTGGCACGCAAAGTGTCATCAGACACGGTCCCTTATTCAGAACTGCGTACGATATGTGAACATCACAAACGATTTAGATAGCTTAACCCGTGTGTGATGAGTTTGAACGTCAAAATTTTTGGTTCAAATTTCCCAGGTTACAGTGGTCATCCACGTCATTGCATAATTTGGGTACACAAAGGAGACTACAACACACCCACACTTCTTAATCGAGCAAGTTCAGTAATTAAACAGAGCAAGCTGACCTAAACATTACTCTAACAAATTAAAGACTGGCGCTCTTAATTAAACAAAACAAAGAGCACTACTACGGCTGGTGCTCGTCGATCTCTGCCACCTCCTCCAAGTCCAGCTCGTGTCGGACGGTCTCCTGGGGAAGGGGCTCCATGGCATCCATCACACCATACTTGGCAAGCATATCGCCATCCTTGTCCGCCTTCTCTTTGGAAAAGGCCGCCACGAGATGGGCATGGCCGGCTGCGATCTGGGCTTGGACGGGCTCCGCGTGGCAAGGTATGCGGCAGAGGAACGGACGGCTGGTCGAACACTCTCGGCGATTGCAAACTCTTCGGCCGTGGGTTGCCAACCGTTGTCGGAGAAGCTTCATTCGATTTGTGCGGTGACGGCCATGAGCTGGGCGTGGACAGCCTCGACATGGTCGTGGGCGGCCTCCATCAGGGCTAAGGCCGCCGCTGCGGAATGGACAGCTGCTGTGCCGCTCTCGCCAGTTGCTATCCCCGAGGCAGATGTTGTTGCCGCCACCTGAGAAGCAACAGCGGCCGTTTGGGCTACCTTGGCCGCCCGGTCGCATATTGCGGCCGTGCTCATGAACCTTGTTAGCACGCGCATGGCGACTGTGGCCGCGCTCTCGCCGGAGTGGGCCGCCGAAGTTGCCCTCACGACGCGGACCACGTCCCCATCTTTCACCGGCGATGATTGAACAGTGCAATGATATTTGGGGAGCGAGCTAGTGTGCTTGACACGCCGGCTGTGGACTGTAGCCGACGCACCTTCTCGCGTAAGCCATAGGTGTACTATACATCGACGGTGCTCCAAGATATTTTGTACTGCATCTCACATGGTTGGTGATAATAAACTGTGTGGGATCTACTTGATTTTTCATCTTGATTTGAATTACATAATGGGGTCACAGCGGCAATGGAGGGTGTTTGAATTGCTAGAACTTTTATCTGCAGTGAACATGCAACTATATGTGTGTCGTAAAAAAATGGAATTATTCAGGGTTTGTTTGGACATTTTATACATTAAATTGGTTTTCTAGCCATTTCAGGTGCACAATTCAAAATTAAACTACATGCACATGCTCCGGTGCACCAACATGGGTTGTAAAATCATATATGTGTCCATGGGTTTATGCTTATGTCCCATGCAAGAAATGGGGATGAATTTCGAACACCACAACACCGTGGCTCTCCGGCAAACGTTGAGGTACTTGCTTTTGTAATTCTAGTAAATCCAAAACCCGTCTGAAATTCATGAACCTTGGCATGCTATCATGGAATGGCATCAATATGCTGGGGTAAAAAATATTGTCCCATTTGGGGAAGGTTATGGTATATGCTTCTCACAAACCAGAGCTTCTCACAAGAAGCATCATGGTTCCATTAGGGAAACATGTCACCTTTGTGGACAAAACGATATTCGTCGCCACTTCTTCCTTTCAATTTTTTTCCTGGTGTCAACATAGAACAAGAGGAGTGTCGTGTTAAATTTTAGATTTTTTTCGGGGATCCTTTGGACATTTTTATACATTAACTGAGTTTTCTAGGCATTTATTTGCATAATTCAAAATTGAACTACATGCACATGCTCCAGTCCATAAAAACGGGTTGCAAAATCAAATGTTTGCCCTTGGTTGCAAGGTTAGGTCACATGCAAGAAATGAGAATGAATGTCAAACACCTTGACACTGTCGCTCGGCCGCTAACATTGAGATACATGGTTTTAAAATTCTAGTCCATCAAAAACTCGTCTGAAATTCATGAAACTTGACATGATATCATGGAACGGCATCGACATGCCGTGGTAAAAATATTGTCCCATTTGGGGCAGGTTTGGGAATAATCTTCTCGCAAACCACAGCTTCTCTCACAACAAGCCTGATGGTTTCGGTAGGGAACGTGCCATTTTGGGGGACGAAACGATATCTGTTGCCTCTTCTTACTTTCAAAATTTTTTCTGTGTCAACATAGAACAACAGGAGTGTTGTGTCAATTTTTGGGATTTTTCGGGGTTCGCTTGCACATTTTTATACATTAACTGAGTTTTCTATGCATTCATGTGCATAATTCAAATTTGAACTACATGCGCATGCTCCAGTGCATATAAATGGGTTCAAAATTGGAATGTGTGTCCTTGGTTACATGCTTAAGTCCCATGCAAGAAATGAGAATGAATTTTAAAACCTTGCCACCGTTGCTCGGCCGCTAACATTGAGATACATGGTTTTTAAATTCTAGTAAATCGAAAACTCGTCTGAAATTTATGAAACTTGACATGCTAGCATGGAACGGCATCAACATGCAGTGGTAAAAATATTGTCCCATCTGGGGCAGGTTGGGGTATATAAGCTTCTCACAAACCAGAGCTTCTCACAACAATCCTCATGGTTACTGTAGGGAACGTTTCACCTTTCTGGACGAAACGATATCCGTTGCCTCTTCTTGATTTCAATTTTTTTTCTAGTGTCAACATAGAACAACATGAGTGTTGTGTTAATTTTAGGAAATTTTCAGGGTTTGTTTGGACATTTTTATACATTAACTGAGTTTTCTATGCATTTATGTGCATAATTCAAATTTGAACTACAGGCACATGCTCTAGTGCATGTAAATTGTTTGAAAAATCACATCTGTGTCCTTGGCTGCATGCTTAGGTCCCATGCAAGAAATGGGAATGAATGTCAAACACCTTGCCACCGTCGCTCGTCCGCAAACATTGAGATACACTGTTAGTAAATCCAAAACTCATCTAAAGTTCATAAAACTTGACATGCTATCATGGAGCGGCATCAACATGTTGTGGTAAAAAAATTGTCCCATTTGGGGCAGGTTTGGGTATAAGGTTCTCGCAAACCAGAGCTTCTCACAACAAGCCTGATGGTTTCGAGAGGGAACGTGACACCCTTGGGGACGAAACGATATCCGTTGACTGTTCTTGCTTTCAAAAATTTTCTAGTGTCAACATAGAACGACAGGAGTGTTGTGTCAATTTTTGGGATTTTTGGGGTTCGCTTGGACATTTTTATAAATTAACTGGGTTTTCTAGGCATTTTATGTGCATAATTCAAATTTGAACTACATGCACATGCTCCAGTGCAGAAAAATGGGTTGACATATGAAATGTGTGTCCTTGGGTGCATGCTTAGGTCCCATGCAAGAAATGGGAATGAATTCAAACACCAGGGCACTATTGATTGCCGGCAAAATGTTGAGATACTTTGTTTTTAAATTCTAGTAAATCCAAAACTCATCTGAAATTCATGAAACTTGGCATGCTATCATGGAATGGCACCCGCCATGATGTGGTATTTTTCGTGTCCATTTTGAGAGAAGGCGCACTCGAATAACAGCCAACAAAGGCATTTTGAAAAAATAGCTGCCACTTTAACATCTGAAACGTTTATATAATTCAAATCGTGTGCGTTCTGTTAACCATTCACATGATGCCACGTGTCTTGGTTTTAATGGCTATAGGAGGTGCCGTGCGGACAGCTGCTTGACTGAACGGGAGGCGTGCGAGCTCAGTCCGGTGCGCAGGCTGACCGAGAGGCGTGCAAGCTGTCCTCCAATGCGTAGGCTCACCGGGAAGCGTGCGAGTTGTACGCTGCGCAGGCTCACTAGGAAGCAAGCCCTTTGACTTCCATGGCCGTCCGCCTTGCTCGCATCGTCTCCATTAATGGTGCCCAAGCCGCTGTTTAATACGGGCGGCCTTACTGTTCGCCTCCCATTCCCCTCCCTCCCGCAGACCTCCACCAACGCCATGGCGCAGAAGGATCATCTGCCACTAGTCTTCAAGTTTGGTGAAGTCGACTCCGAGCCGGAGGAGATAGAAAATAAGGAGGAATGGGGACTCATGGACATGGCCCTGAACGAGCTGGCCGCGGCGGTTGCTGCCCCCGCTCCCGTCCAAGCTCCGATCCCCGTGCCCGCGCGAGCGACCATCCCTGTAGCATTGACGGGCTGGTCACCGAGCACCATCGCAGAGCTGGAAGCCGCGGGCGTCAGCGAGGTCTTCGTGGACCCGCGTGAGCTCGTGTACATGCTAGCGCCAGCGCCCGTGCCCGTGCGTGCACCTCCACCCACCGCGGCGCCGGTCCCCGTGTGTTTGGCTGCACCCGCCGCGCCTGTGCCCGTGCGCGCGCCCCCCTCAGCGGCATGGGACGCCGCTGATAAGTCTCCGTCGTATCTACTTTTCCTAACGCTTTTCCTCTTGTTTTGGACTCTAATTTGCATGATTTGAATGAAACTAACCCGGACTGACGCTGTTTTCAGCAGAACTACCATGGTGTTGTTTTTGTGCAGAAATAAAAGTTCTCGGAATGGAACGAAACTTTGCGAGGATTTTTTATACAATAAAAGAGAATTTCTGGAGCCAAGAACCACCGGAGGGGGGCACCTGGGTGGGCACAACCCACCAGGGCGCGCCACCCCCTCCAGGCATGCCCAGGTGGGTTGTCCCCACCTGGTGGCCCCGCAGACCCTGAAACCGACGCTATAAAATCACATATTTCCAGAAAAAAATCGGGGAGAAAGAATTATCACGTTCCACGAGACGGAGCCATCGCCGTCTCCTGTTCTTCATCGGGAGGCCAGATATGGAGTCCGTTTGGGGCTTCGGAGAGGGGGATCTTCGATCTTTGTCATCACCAACCCGTCTCCATCGCCAATTCCATGATGCTCCCCACCGGGAGTGAGTAATTCCTTCGTAGGCTCGCTGGTCGGTGAGGAGTTGGATGAGATTCATCATGTAATCGAGTTAGTTTTGTTAGGGCTTGATCCCGAGTATCCATTATGTTCTGAGATTGATGTTGCTATGACTTTGCCATGCTTAATGCTTATCACTTTGGGCCCGGGTGCCATGATTTCAGATCTTAACCGTTTATGTTATCACCACTATATCTATGTTCTAGATCCGATCTTGCATGTTATAGTCACCTACTACGTGTTATGATCCGGCAACCCCGGAGTGACAATAGTCGGGACACTTCCCGGTGATGACCGTAATTTGAGGAGTTCATGTATTCACCGTGTGTTAATGCTTTGTTCTGGTTCTCTATTAAAAGGAGGCCTTAATATCCCTTAGTTTCCAATAGGACCCCGCTGCCACGGGAGGGTAGGACAAAAGATGTCATGCAAGTTCTTTCCATAAGCACATATGACTATTTACGGAATACATGCCTACATTATATTTATGAACTGGAGCTAGTGCCGTATCGCCCTAGGTTATAACTGTCACATGATGAATATCATCCAACAATTCGCCAATACGATGCCTACGATTTTCCTACATATCATTCTTGCTAAGTTACTACTGCTACTGTTATTGTTGCACTTGCTACAAAATCACTGCTATCACTGTTACCATTACTATTACTGTTGCTACTACTATCAAAACTATCTTACTACTTTGCTGCTGATCACTTTGCTGCTGATAATTAATCTCCAGGTGTGGTTGAATTGACAACTCAGCTGCTAATACTTACAAATATTCTTTGGCTCCCCTTGTGTCGAATCTATAAATTTGGGTTGAATACTCTACCCTCGAAAAATGTTGCGATCCCCTATACTTGTGGGTTATCAAGACCTTTTGCTGGCGCCGTTGCCGGGGAGCGTAGCTATATTTGTTGAGTCGCTTGGGATTATTATCAAATTATCACTATGAAGAATCTGAAGGATGCTAAGACTAAGATTTTTCCCTCTAAGACGAGGGGAGGTAAGGAACTGCCATCTAGCTCCGCTTTAGGTTCACCTTCTGTTATAAGTAGACTTGCAACACCACCACATGCTATTAGTTCTGATATGTCGCAAGTTATTGATGATGCTACTTCTGCTATGAATACTTATGATGATGCCAGTACCTTGCTTGATGATGATGTGCCACTAGGTGAATTTCTTGATGAACAAATTGCTAGAGTAAGACAACATGATATTGTTGAAACTGATGATGAGCTTGAAACTGAAAATCTTGAAGCACCTACTAGAACTAGCCCTCCTAGATATGAATTGCCAAAGGTACCAGAAGGCTATGTTATGGGTGAGGAGGCAACTAGAGATATTCTTGCTTGTAAGGATGGAGATGATCTAGAGAAATTATTATGCAAGTACAAAGAAAAATCTCTGAATGCTAGAATGAAATATGATCCTAAGTTTGCTACTTCACCTATCTTTATTGATGATAAGGATTATGAATTCTCTGTCGACCCAGAGTTTATTACTTTGGTTGAATCTGATCCTTTCCATGGTTATGAAACTGAAACTGTTGTGGCACATCTTACTAAGTTAAATGACATAGCCACCCTTTTTGCTCATGATGAGAAAATTCGCTATTACTATATTCTCAAATTATTTCTGTTCTCATTAAAGGGTGATGCTAAATCTTGGTATAATACTCTTGCTCCTGGTTGTGTGCATAGTCCCCAGGATATGATTTATTACTTATTTGAAAAATATTTTCCTACTCATAAGAAACAAGCTGCCTTACAGGAAATATTTAACTTTGCGCAAATTGAAGAAGAGAGTCTCCCACAAGCTTGGGGGAGGCTTCTCCAATTGCTTAATGCTTTTCCTGATCATCCTCTTAAGAAAAATGAAATACTTGATATCTTCTATAATGGACTAACCGATGCTTCTAGGGACTTCCTAGATAGTTGTGCTGGTGGTGTTTTCAGGGAACGAACTATTGGACCAGCCGAAGAACTATTGAATAACATATTGAAAAATTATGATGATTGGACTCCTCCTGAAACACCGCCTAAACCCACTCAGAAGAAGAGGGGTATCCTATATCTCAGTCCTGAAGATATGCAAGAGGCAAGGAAATCTATGAAGGAAAAGGGTATTAAAGCTGAGGATGTTAAAAATTTACCTCCTATTGAAGAAATACATGGGCTTGAGACACCACCACCACCTGCGGTGGTAGTGGTAAATTCTCTAATGAAATTCAATGATAATGATAATCCTCCCAATATGCACCCTAGCCAATGCCTTTATGAGATTGAAAACTATATTAGAAAACAAGATCACTTCAATGCAAATGTTATGAAATAATTGAAATACAATTCTGATATGATTGCTCGCTTAAGTGACTTGTTATTTAGAATCTCAAATGATGTTAGAGGTGTAGGGAAGCATGCTTCTATGGTTCAAACTCAGCTAGAACAAGTTGCTAAATCTCAAAGAGAACTGCTTGATGAAATGAATAATAATATCAATGATCATGCTGTTATAGTAATGACTAGAGGAGGTAGAATGACTCAGGAACCACTTTATCCTGAGCGACACCCAAAAAGAATTGAACAAGACTCTCAAAGAGTTGACACTGATGCACGTAGTCCTCCTAAAAAGAAAAAGAAAAAGAAAAAGAAAAACAATAGGACTTTGCATGCCTCTAGTGAACCTGAAGTAGAAAAATCTCCTGATAATGATAATGAAGTCTCTATCTCTGATGCTGAAACTCTATCTGGTAGTGAACACTCACCTTCTGATAATGAAAAAGATAATGATGAGGTTCATGAAGAAACTCAAACAAATAATAAAGAACCAGACAATGATGTTGAGATAGAACCTGCAGTTGATCTTGATAACCCACAACCTAAGAACAAAAGATATGATAAAAGAGACTTTGTTGCTAGAAACCACGGTAAGGAAATAGAACTGTGGGTTCAAAAACATATGCCCTTTCCACCTAAGTCAACTAAAAAGAAAGATGATGAAGAATTTGAATGCTTTGCTGAAATGCTGAGGCCAGTCTTTTTGCGTACTCGCTTGACTGATATCCTTAAAATGCCTCCTTATGCAAAGTACATGAAAGACATCATCACCAATAAGAGAAAAATACCGGAAGCTGAAATCTCCACCATGCTTGCAAATTATACTTTTAAAGATGGAGTACCTAAAAAACTTGGAGATCCGGGAATACCAACTATGCCTTGCTCCATCAAAAGAAATTATGTGAAAACTGCTTTATGTGATTTGGGAGCTGGTGTTAGTGTTATGCCCTTCTCTTTATATAAAAGACTTGATTTGAATAAACTCACACCTACTGAAATATCTTTGCAAATGGCTGACAAATCAACTACCATACCTATCGGTATTTGTGAGGATGTGCCCGTTGTTGTTGCTAATGTTACTATTTTGACTGACTTTGTTATACTTGAGATGCCCGAGGACGACAACAGGTCGATTATCCTTGGTAGACCCTTCTTGAATACTGCAAGGGCTGTTATTGATTGCAATAAAAGCAAGGTCACTTTTCATATTAATGGTAATGAGCATACATTGCACTTTCCGAAGAAACAATTCCAAGTGAATGGTATTAATGTTATTGAAAAATCTCCGACAATCACTATTGGAAGTTTTCAACTACCTCTACCTACTGTTAAAAAGAAATATGAAATGCTTATTGTTGGGGATATTCATATCCCCGTTGAGGTAACTTAGTGATTTACGAATGTTCTTCGGTTTCATGCTAATCGAAAGTGGTTGTTAATAAGACTTGATCAACCTTATTAATGGATCATTTTTGAGAGGTATGAAGTTGATGAATTTAGTGATTTTCCTGTGTAATAAAAAAATGACCCAAAAATAAAAGTTCTCAGAATGCTCTGAAAATTTGATACGATTTTTTGCAGAATATTTAAGAATTTTTGGTGCAAATAATATCAGAAGGAGGTGCACCAGGTGGGCACACCCCCACCTGGGCGCGCCAGGACCCCCATGCGCGCCCTGGTGGGTTGTGGTCCCCACGTGGGCCCCCTCACTTATCTCTTCATCCCACGTCATCATCTACCTCCAGAAAAAATCACCATTGCTCTCTCTCTCGTGTTCTTGCTCTCAAACCCGCGGATTTCGATCTCTTTGCTCGAAGCTCCGTTTCCGAAACTATTTCGGGGGATTGTTGCTCGGTATGTGACTCCTCCATTTGTCCAATTAGTTTTTGCTTTAGTGGTTCATATTTTGAATAACTAGCTACTCTTGGTGCTGCTGTAGATGAGCTTGCATGTTGAATTCTTAGAGTTTGAAGTAGTTTGAATGCTTGCTATGGCCTCTATGCTTCCCTATGAGTAGTTGCTATCAATCTTGTTAAATTTTGTTGAGAAAAATTTTGTGGACTAAAAATTTCAGAATTTTGCTCATAGGAAAAACATGAGTATCTTTAGGAAGTTTGCTTCCAAGAAGAACTCCAAGGGAGTAATTGGGGAGTCATCCGACAGTGATCTCCGCACCCGGAGGTTGGCGGAGTTACGGCCGTGCGAATGGCCGCATACCCCATTCATGGAAGGGGCCAGAATCCTCCAAGAGTTTGCACAATATGCTGCTAATGCCAGCCTCACCGACTTCATAACAGCTGAATGCGAATAGTATCATCTCCTCACAAATTCCTTTGTGCAAAGTTTTACTTTCCTTCCTAAGAATAATCCCCCTGAAGTGCAGTTTAATTTATACGCTGAACCCCATCAGATACCGCTTACTGAATTTTGTGAAATATGCTTGTTTCCTTCTGATGGTGGGTTGGTAGAGCCTAGGCCTGCAGTGTTTGAAGGTTTTTACCGTACTCTGTCTATGGGGGACGAGAGAGGAGTGTCGAGTGTCACCGCCACTAGCTTGGAATTTCCTACTGTTCATTATTTTGCTCTTTTCATTGCAAAGTGCTTGCTTGCTAGAGAAAAGGTGGGTGCACTCAGTGCCCCAGACCTTGCTGTTTTACGTCGTGCACTGGAAGGTGACAACACTTATAGCTTGGGAGCTATTGTGGCACGCCGCGTCCACATTAATAAATCCAGGGGTAAAATACATGGTGGTATTTACGCTACTCACCTGGCAGCTCGCTTTAATGTTCAGATACGCCAGCATGATTACCCTTTGCCCAAGGTTCACCTAGATCGCGCTGCTATGGAATACCATCAGTTTATTGCTGCTGATAATCCTGACATTCCTCTTCCTTATAATCTGATTTTTAGTGTGAAAACTCATGATATTATTCCACTGCCTGCACCTGCTTTGTTTGATCCCATTGCCAGTGGTGGATACAGGATTATGCCTGCGGACATCATCGCTTACCGGAACAACCAGGCTGCGGCACAGTAGGAGCCTCAGCAGTGGGACCCTCAGGTGCCCGCACCTCAGCACTTCAACATAGTACCTCATGGCTTCTACGACTGGTGATTACCAAGTTAGGCCAAAAGCCTAAGCTTGGGGGAGTACGTATTTCCACCGACATTACATTCATGTTTACACATTTCATTTCAGTTGTCGGTGTCCACACTTTTTCATTGTATTATCCATGTTAGAATTATTATTTTTGCTTTCTTCTTGTGTGTTTGAAAAACTTTGAGAAAATCCAAAAATATATTTCTTGCTTCTTTTTGATTTTTCTTCCTAGTTTAAATTGTTGTAGTACTAAAAAGAAAACTCAAAAAGATTTCCATGTTCTTCTTTTGCTTGTTGGGAGCTTTCCCGTGTAAGTAGTTTTCTCGTTTTTGTTTTTCCCTTTTATTTGCTTTTCTTCAGAAAACCAAAAACTCTGAAAATATTTCAGTGTGTTTCTCTGAATTTCTTTTTCTTTTCTTTCAAGTCGTACCGAGGAGAGGACCACGATGACAATGTTGAGTGGCTCTCATATGCATTATTGTTGATCTGACAAAGAGTCCTTATTGTAACACCCCCGGTGGTTAACTACAGTAATCACCCTTGATTATGCCATGTCATCATGTTTAACAGTGCATGATCATCATTAGCATCATATTGCATTTCAACTCCTAAGTCAAAATCCAAATTTAAATAAAAGTGGAAAATAAAAGTTGCTCAAACCCAGAAACTAAATTGTTCATTAAATGGCAAATATTCCAGAGACCATTCTAAAATTGTAACCAACAAATAATAAATTAATTAAGAGACTCTAACAGTAGCAAAACAACACTATTTAATCCATTTTCAATTAAATAAAATCCAAATAAAAAGATATGGGCACCAAACCATTTTATTGCAGTGGTATACAATGCCCTGTGATTTGTGGACCAGGTCACAATTTTTACAAAAGTCATTTGGGTGCCTAACCATTTACAAAACAGTGAAAAGAGAAAAAGAAATGAAAAGAAGAAAACAAAAGGAAAACCCTCCCAGCCAACTGGGCCAACCGGCCCAGCCAGCCGGCCCACGCGGCCCACCCCCTGGCCTACATACTCCTTCCCCCGTAAAGCTAACCCCCCCTCGCTCACTCCCTCTCCCCCCACCCCCGATCCAGATCGGGGCAGCGGCGCCCCGACGCCCGCTGCCCGACGCCGTCGCCTCGCCGTCCGTCACCACCTTTCCCTCTCCATCGACGACCTCGTGCCCATCTTCCTCCCCGAGCACCGCTGCCCCGCGCCTCACCACGCCCTCGACGCCGACGCCGCCCCGCGCCCGACGCCGTCGACGACCACCGTCGCCGCCCTGTCCCCGACATCCTCCTCACGCCCGCTGCCCTTGACCCTGCACCCGGGGTGAGCGCCGCCCGTCTCCCCTTCCCCTTGGTCGCCGCCGTCGCCCCGCACCCGCTAGCCCCGCCTCGCCGCTGCAGCTCGCGCACTGCCTTGCGCCCGCGCTCGGCCCCGCACCACGCCCGCACCTCGCCCGCTCTAGCCACTCGCCGCGCTCGCCCCTCCAGAGCCGCACGCGTGCGCGCGCCCGCCCGCCGCTCGCGCCTGCCGCTGCTGCCGACCGCCCACGCGCCGCCCTGCTCCGGCTTGCCGTGCGCCTGCCTCGCCCCTGCCGCGCGCACGCGCTGCCGCGCCGTCGCCGCGCCTCGCCACGCCCCGGCCGGCGCCCACACATCGGCGCCCGTAGACGCGCGCGGCGCCTCGCCCGTCGCCCGCCCGTGGCCTTTGGGCCACCGACAGGTGGGGCCTAGTGCCCAGTGACACTGACAAACGGGGCCCAGCCCCTTAAACGTTTAAAAAATTAAAAAAAATAAAAGAAATAAAAATAAAAATAATTAGTTAATTAAATAATTAATTAGTGATTAATTAATTTAATTAATCCTGATTAGGTTAATCTAATTAGTAGTTAGTGTTAATTAAACAATAAATTTAACTAGTTAACCACTAATTAACCTAACAGCCTATGACAGGTGGGACCCACTGGTCCTGACATCATGCTGATGTCAGCAAACACTGTTCTGGATAATGTTTATTTTAAATAATTAAATAAATTCTAGAAATTAATAAAAACTTTAGAAAATCATATTAAATAATCCGTAACTCCGATGGAAAAACTTTGTACATAAAAGTTGCTCAGAACGACGAGACGAATCCGAATACACGGTCCGTTCGTCCGTCACACGTCCCTAACTATCCGAACATGTAACCGTTCCTCTCCGGTCATCTGTCTGACAAATGTCCGGAGACGGGAAAACATTCCCGGATGGATCCCACCTTCGCCAGTATCACCCGGCACTGCGTTAGGTCACCTCCGTCACCGCGTATTGCCATGTTATGCTTTGTGCTGCACTTGTTCGCTGAGTATTTATACTGTTTCCTCCCCCTCTTCTCTCTCGGTAGCCCCCCCCCCGACACCGACGTCGTCCCCGAGGCCGACGCAGCTCCGGAGCCCGAAGACACCATTGACGACCTTGCTCTTGCCGCCGAGCAACCAGGCAAGCCCCCCCTTTTGATCATCCCGATATCGCCCATTCTATTTCTCATGCTTGCATTAGAATTGCTGCTGTTGCTGCTTTACCTATTCTGATGCATAGCCTGTTTATTGTAACCTGCTGTTGATAATTACCTGCATATCCTAAACTGCTTAGTATAGGCTGGGTAGAGACCTATCAGTGATCCCACTTATCTCGACTGCCCCGCTGGATTTTCCGAAGACCCGATCAACGGGATTGAAGACCAGGCCCCCGCACCGCACATCACCCCCCCTTAGTTGTAACGACACTGCAGCGTTACTATCGAGTGCCGAGGGTGATACCTCGTGTAGCACTTCTGATGTTAACTCTGTAGAGTAGCTATTCGGTCGTGGTCATCGAGGGTGATTCCTCCTTCACCGCTTCCGATAACGACGCCGTCGTACAACACCTCAAGTGTGAACCCAGTGAGGGTGATTCCTCTGAGTTCACCTTGATGGATACATCGAGTAGGAATCCAACGAGGGTGATACCTCGGATTCCCCTGATTTTATGGACACACGGATACTTGGACTTTACACTGTTACTTGGATAGGCAGGTCGACCCTGAGGGGTACCCGCGTGCGCCTAAGAGGCGAGTGTTGTGAAGACGGGTGCCAGTGTGGTGCCCGAGTGGTGAATACGAGGCGCGGCCGGGCATTCTTAACCCTTGCAGCAAGTCCTCGAGACGGGGCGACGGGGTCACATCTTTCGTGAGTCTCTGCTCGTTACCGCAAGCCCCTAGTCCTAACGATTTGGATATTTGATCCGAGCAGGCCTCTGGCCTGATAGCACTAACCATCACGTGGGCATAGTATGGGCGTTCTGCATCGTATGCATCAGCCGAAAACTCTGTCAGACGTCTAGGTCAGCATGGCGGCACGGACGAACCGGCGCCTTCCTGTAGTGTTGGTGCCTGGCTTCACCGTGTGCGCAACGACCCGGAGGGCGAGGGGCGATGGCCAAGACCCCCTTGCGCTTAGGATGTACACCGGCGGGGACCTCTCTGCTGAGCTATAGGTAGGGCTGCGGTGTGTCGTTTGGCCGAGGCCGGGCATGACCCAGGAAAGTGTGTCCGGCCGGAGTTAATCGAGCGTGTTGGGTAAGTTGGTGCACCCCTGCAGGGAAGAACACTTCTATCGATAGCCGGTCCTACGTTAAAGGACACTCGGAGTTGTATCCTGATTGATACAATTTAGAATTGGATACTTGGATACTATGGCTCTGGGATTGCTTCTCGCAGGGAGTCGAGAAGGGATCTCAGGACGAGGTTGATGACTGTATGGCTCTAGGATTGCTTTCTCGCAGGGAGTCGAGAAAGGATCTCTGGGTGAGGTTGAGACTTATTGATACTGCTACATTATATGGTATTGTCTACACTCTTCTATTTCTGCAAGACCGCTGAAGATGTTAGTCTTCGATAGGACTAGGCCTTATCTCTATTCTGGCATTTCTGCAGCCCAGTCCACATATACAGCCTCTCATTGAAAATGTTGCATATGTAGTGTAGATCCTTGCTTGCTGAGTACTTCTGAGTACTCACGGTTGCTTTGTTTTCCTTTTCTCCCCATATCAGTTTGTCGTGACCAGAGGACGGAGCCCCCTGAGACAGATGCCCCGTCGTTCGACTACTACTACTACCCAGAGGATGGATACTGCTACGAGTTGACTGACGACCAGGAGTAGGATCGGAGGGTCCCAGGCAGGAGGCCTACGCCTTTCGATCGTAGTGTTTTATTTTGCCCCGCCTTTCTATAGGCCTTTATGTTTCTGTTTCATATCTGTACTCAGATATCTGATGCTTCCGCTGACGCTTGTACGCAAGCTTATGTATTCGAGCCCTCGAGGCCCCTGGCTTGTAATATAAAGCTTGTATGACTTTATTTATGTTTTAGAGTTGTGTTGTGATATCTTCCCGTGAGTCCTTAGGCTTGATCGTGTGCATTTGGGTGTATGATTAGTGTACGATCGGGCCGAGGGCGTCACACTTATTACCTTGTCTTATCCTTTTGAATAAAATGTTTGCAGACTCCAGCTTAGTCCACGGCACTCTTGCACTATTATTTTTTTCGAATCGTTCGGTCGTGCAAGTGAAAGGCAATAATGACGATATTCGATGAACTGGTCGTGGCAGAGAGAAACGGGTATGAACTCGACTTGTTCTCTTTTTGTAAATATGTTTAACCTAGTATCCATGACTCAGCCTATTATGATCAAACATGTTTGCAATGACAATTAGAGATTATAGTTTATCATGCCATGCATAAGTAGCTAGGAGTGGATAATGATTTATCTTAGATGTCAACATTGCGTTAAAATGATTGTGATGTAGTTTGATGATATGGTGTCCTCCTCTGAATGTTCGAGTGGCTTGACTGGGCACATGTTCATGCATGTAGTTGAATCAAAACCAACATAGCCTCTATGATATTTATGTTCACGGTGTTCATATCCTACTCATGCTAGTATCCAATGTTACTTATGAGTAATGCATGTTCATGACCGTTGTTGCTCTCTAGCTGGCCACTTCTCAACCTAATTGCTAGCCTTCGCCTGTACTAAGTGGGAATTCTGCTTGTGCATCAAAAACCCGAAACCCAAGTTATTCCAGATGAGTCCACCATACATACCTATATGTGGTATTACCTTGTCGTCCTAAGTAAATTTGCATGTGCCACCTCTAAAAACTTCAAATAAATATCCTTTTTGTGTGCCTAGATTGTTCATAGAGCGACAGGAGGTAGTCGGTATCTTCCATGCTAAGCGGGTTATTCTCAGGATGAGTGTTTATTCACTCACCATTGCACGAGAAATGGGCGGTAATAGGGATTCCCTGTCCCGGATTCAAAAATTGCAAATAATTAAACAAAACTACCCCAGGACTGATGTTGGTATGGACGGTACTCGTGGATTCGGCTAGCCGTGGAGTGTGTTTGTTGGTGGAGGGGGAGTAAATCTTTACTTTTATCGCTTGGGAACCACCACTAATGTGTTTAGCATGGAAGATACTGATAACTGATGGTCGCGAAGTAAACAAGAAGGGTGCATGCCTCAAAATTTTATTTAACCTCTATTTTAAAAACTTGAGCTCTGGCACCTCCGCAAATCACTGCTTCCCTCTGCGAAGGGACTATCTATTTATTTTTATATTGTGTCATCACCTTCTCAAATAAGTGCCAGAACCTGAGAGCACTGCTGTCATGTTTATGCATTGTGTGTAGCCAATGTTGGGTGCATCATGACTGGATCTTTCCTACCATGAATTACAATGTTTAGTCGCTGCTTGAACTTTGGAGGTGCTCTGTATTTATGTTTTGCGGTCTCAAAAAGGGCTAGCGAGATACCACTATTGTCATATTATATCATGGTTGTTTTGACAACGTGTTGCTGTTTGAGATATCTTATTATTGCTCGCTAGTTGATTATGTCATTGATATGAGTTAATATAATTTTTAAGAGTTATTGTTGACATGATTAGTTATAATATTGGCTGAAAACCTGGGTGCTGTTTAAGCTTATTTATACAAACAAGAGCAAAAGAGTTCGTAAAGTTTTTCTTTTTCACTTTCAGTTTATCAACTCAATTGCTTGAGGACAAGCAAAGGTTTAAGCTTGGGGGAGTTGATACGTCTTCGTCGTATCTACTTTTCCTCTTGTTTTGGACTCTAATTTGCATGATTTGAATGAAACTAACCTGGACTGACGCTGTTTTTAGCAGAACTACCATGGTGTTGTTTTTGTGCAGAAATAAAAGTTCTTGGAATGGAACGAAACTTTGCGAGGATTTTTTATACAATAAAAGAGAATTTCTGGAGCCAAGAACCACTGGAGGGGGGCACCTGGGTGGGCACAACCCACCAGGGCGCGCCACCCCCTCCAGGCATGCCCAGGTGGGTTGTCCCCACCTGGTGGCCCCGCAGACCCTGAAACCGACGCTATAAAATCACATATTTCCAGAAAAAAATCGGGGAGAAAGAATTATCACGTTCCACGAGACGGAGCCATCGCCGTCTCCTGTTCTTCATCGGAAGGCCAGATATGGAGTCCGTTTGGGGCTTCGGAGAGGGGGATCTTCGATCTTTGTCATCACCAACCCGTCTCCATCGCCAATTCCATGATGCTCCCCACCGGGAGTGAGTAATTCCTTCGTAGGCTCGCTGGTCGGTGAGGAGTTGGATGAGATTCATCATGTAATCGAGTTAGTTTTGTTAGGGCTTGATCCCTAGTATCCATTATGTTCTGAGATTGATGTTGCTATGACTTTGCCATGCTTAATGCTTGTCACTTTGGGCCCGGGTGCCATGATTTCAGATCTGAACCGTTTATGTTATCACCATTATATCTATGTTCTAGATCCAATCTTGCAAGTTATAGTCACCTACTACGTGTTATGATCCGGCAACCCCGGAGTGACAATAGTCGGGACACTTCCCGGTGATGACCGTAGTTTGAGGAGTTCATGTATTCACCGTGTGTTAATGCTTTGTTCCGTTTCTCTATTAAAAGGAGGCCTTAATATCCCTTATTTTCCAATAGGACCCCACTGCCACGGGATGGTAGGACAAAAGATGTCATGCAAGTTCTTTCCATAAGCACGTATGACTATTTACGGAATACATGCCTACATTATATTTATGAACTGGAGCTAGTGCCGTATCACCCTAGGTTATAACTGTCACATGATGAATATCATCCAACAATTCGCCGATCCAATGCCTACGATTTTCCTACATATTGTTCTTGCCAAGTTACTACTGCTACTGTTACTGTTGCACTTGCTACAAAATCACAGCTATCATTGTTACCGTTACTATTGCTGTTGCTACTACTATCAAAACTATCATACTACTTTGCTGCCGATCACTTTGCTGCAGATAATTAATCTCTAGGTGTGGTTGAATTGACAACTCAGCTGCTAATACTTACAAATATTCTTTGGCTCCCCTTGTGTCGAATCTATAAATTTGTTTTGAATACTCTACCCTCGAAAATTGTTGCGCTCCCCTATACTTATGGGTTATCAGCCGCCGTCGACCGCTACCTCTCAGCGCCGCCAGTTGCCATCCTCCTGCGCCTCGCCCGTCGATCGCGCGACGACATGATGTTTGATTTCCAAGTGAAGAACATTCTATGCTGCCTTGAAGACTTCAACAACGGCGTCCCGGAGGACGACAACGACAACGACGGCGCCGCACGCCGCCTCCGCGGCCGCCGGAAATAGTTTTTTTGGGGTTTAATACTGTATGTCGATCATATGAATATAAATTCACAGTGTGACTGAATGAAAGATATCGTTTGAACGAACTTGCATTTTTCTCTCTTAATGTACAGACTTACCAAATGATTTTCTTTTGAAAAAAAATGTCAATGGTTTTTAAATATAAAACACTCATTGCAAACGTTTTAGTTAGAACACCCGTATGCAAATGGACAGCTTCCCCAGGAAGCCAAGGGAAAATGTGCCGAGCAGGATTTGTGCAGCTCTTGATCGCAAACGTTTTAGATAGAACACCCGTATGCAAAGTGAGAGCTATGGTCTGCCCCCTTAAGTCAAGGGAAAATTCGCAGTGTAGGATTTGTGTATCTCTTCAACGCAAACGGTTCAGATTGAATACGGTATGCAAAGCCAGACTTCGGCGCTAAGCCAAGAGAAAATGTGCCGAGCAGGATTTGTACATCCCTTCAACGCAAACGGTTGTTTTGGATGATCCGTGTGCAACCACATACAGACAATTTGGTAAGATTTGCATCTGTCATATTGGGTATATTGCCATTTGTCAAACTGGAAAGATTGGCATATGTTGATCTAGTAACATTGCCAGTTGTCAACCTTGTAACACTGCGATTTGTCAAAATATGAAGCTAAAAATCACTAGCACTATCCAATTTTTGCAACTAAAATTCAGTAATTAAGCATAGATTTCATTCATAGATTAAGCATTCGTTCTTTATACAAACAGTTCAACTCGACAGCTGAACCGACCAAACTTTTCCCCAATTGTTGCCAACCACGTACTGAAATAGCTAGTTCAACTATATATACTAGCTAATTTTAAGTACGTTCTGTAGTTCCACCACATCTATAGTCAGATGAACTGAACAAAATAGCTCCTAAATACTACTACTACTACGGAGGGGCTTTGTACTACTTCCGGCAGCCTCTCCTCTGCCGAGCGCGCTCAGTAAGAGGCAGGGGAGGAGGAGCCTACCGACGAGCTGGACAACTGCAATACGGTGCCTGCTGCTGCTGCACCTTCAGCGACGCTCACCTCGAACGCCCTCTGCCGCTCCAGACGACCACTCTCGAAGCGGTGGTTCTCCTTGTAGATCTCCTGATTCCTCGCCTCTGAGGCGGCGTGTGCCACGGCCACGGCGGCGGTAAGGCTCTATGCGTGCTCGACGAGGCGCTCCTCCTCCTCTCGCAGGAACTCGGTGTAGCACGCAAGGTCGCTGACGCACGTGCGGGCCTCCACCTTCGCCTCCCGCCTTCCGGCAGCGGTGGCGGAGCGGGTGATGACCCCGGCGGTCGATGGTGGGCTGGCGGCCACGGCGGCTGACGATGGGGTGGTGGCCACGACCACCACCTCCCGCCTTCGGGCCGCGGTGGCGGAGCGGGTGATGGCCACGGTGGCCGACAGTGGGGTGGCGGCCACGACGGCCACCTCCTGCCTTCGGGCCGTGTTGGCAGAGAGGGTAATGGCCCTGGCTTTCGACGGTGGTTTGGCGGCAACGGCGGCCGGCAACAGCTGCCGACGGGCAGCAGCGGTGGAGCGTGTGGTGTGTGTTCCGTGCACAACCAACAGGGACGCCACGCGCACTACACTACGCCGGGGACTGCGCCACCGCCGCAGTGTAGCCTCCCAGCTGGAGCTGTCCTCTGATGACGGCGGAGTGGCTGAGCGACGATGACAGACCGGTGCCATTGGCGATTGTGGGAGAAGCAGACGAGATAAGCTACAGGGAGGGAGGGGAAAATACGACGCAGGACTCGCCGGCCGTGAGGGTTTATATATCAGGCCGGTAACCATTGGGATTTTGGGGGATTTCACCGAGTCGGGCGGGAAGCTTGCGCGGGAACCTGCGAGGTTGCGCGGGAATGCGCTCACCGACGATTCATTGGCGCCACTTCGAGCCACCGTTTGGCTAAAAGAACGCCCCCGCGCGCTGCGCAAGCTTGTGCGGTAAGCCGTCTGCGGCAGCGGGATGACAAGACGTGCAAGAGGAGGACGAAAGGCCACGTACACATACGGTTAATAAAAAAAATGTTGCGATTTAATTACCTACTAAACCCTGTCCTGGTTTATAAGTAGGATTTAACTGATAAAATACGAATGCATGTCGCCAAAGATTATATAGTTGGATTCATATTTGAACATAGTTTCCAATTATATACTTTTTATAACATGCATTAACATTTTGTTGGTTAAATTTAAGGGCAAAGTATGGCACAAAATATAAAGGGGACTAATAGACCAAGACGGAGGTAGTAGCACACGGCCGCTCTCTACGCAGCGACGGAACTATTGGCCGGCTTGTAGGCGACCATTTCCTGCGAGTTCAACTGCTCTATGCATGTGGTTGCTTGCGGTTGAGGCGGCCGCGACGCGCTCTGCTCGCGTCCCACCGCGCGCGCTCTGCTCTCGTGTCCCTCCGGGCGCTCTGCCCTCATCCCTCCATGCGCGCTGCCAGTGTTTGGGGCCGGCACATGATCACGCACGTTCGTGTGCATGCGGTTGCGCCGGGCGCGGCACGATGATGCAGTTTCCCGCTGCAAAAACTGCCATGCGGACGCGCCGAGAATCCAGGCCGCCCGGCCCCATTTATTCCTACAGCCATTTACCTTCATCTCTCACGCCACACGACACAGTAAGCACATCCACGACGACACATACAGAGAGGACATCCAGCGGTTCCAATGGCGCTCCCCGTGGCTCCAATGGCGCCCCCTGCGGCCAACGACTACAACGGTGGGCAGTTCACCACGCATCACGTAGTGGACACCCATGTGAGGGGGAAGGCCCTCTCGATGGTGTACACGAACGATCCGGTCTCGGTGGAGAGCTCCATCCAAACTATGGAGCAGTTGCTTGCCGAGGACAAGTACCAAGTGGTCGGCTTCGACGTCGAGTACACCATCGGTCGTTCCAAGCACGATCAGAAGGTTGTCGTCGCCCAGTTGTGCGTGCGACATGACGTCCTTGTCTACCACTACCACCTAGCCATAAGGCCTTCCGAGCATTTCTCGAGGTTTATCAACAACTCCGACTACAGTTTCACTACGGTGGACACCACCAACAATCTAAAAGCGCTCAAGGTTTCGGGCTTGAAATGCCAGAATCTTGTCAACATCCAGGACCACTACAAGGTCTGGGGCAGCGACAATAACAAACAAAACTCCCTGGTTGACCTCGCCTTGGCCATCATCGACCCCTACTACATGAAGATGAAGGATGAGATCAAGAAGGACAAGAACACCTGGCACAGTGTCTAGCATGAGAGACTGGATGAACAACACATCAAGTACGTGGTCAAGGACGTGTACACAAGCTACGAGATGTACATTTGGATCGTTGACATGAGGGAGTGTCTTCTTCCTGCCCCAGACGAGGGATCGAGCCACAGAGCAGTGGCGGGAGCGTCACAAGAAGTAGATGACTAGACGATCATTTCTCCTAGTTTAGAATGCATGCAATTGTTTGTTGAGGTTTGTGCGAATGATCTGTATAGTCACTTATGTAATTAGATGTTTATTTCAGTTATATATATACATGTGATTCTTCTGTAGATAGAGCAAATCACACGGCTTATTAGCAGCAATTGTCTGTGTTATTATTGGTCTTCGCACACATTTCTGATTATGGACCTGTTTGCCGCGTATCACACACATCTTGTTCAGTTGAACCATTTCCATTGTGTTGCCTAATCAAACACAGTTCATCCTAGTGAACTGTATGCCGTATATCACACACACCCTCATCTGGCTGCCAGTTTCTTTTGTTCTTCATCATCGCAAACAATTCTTCTGGATTAACCGTTTGCCACTCATCGCACACGCAACTCTAGTATGAACCGTGTTTGATGTCGCTGCCACCGCAAATGTTTTGCATCTTTTTTGATGGTTTTATTACATCACCGTTTGTGATTGATGCATCGCACACATTTTCGTCGAAGGGTCTCTTATTCGACTGTCGCATTTGGACCATCCTGCAGTAGTGCATCAACATCTTCAACATCACCACCTCCTCTCAAACCCTAGTTCATCTCTTGTGTTCAATCTTTGTACCGGAACCTCAGATTAGTACTTGTGGGTGACTAGTAGTGTTGATTACATATTGTAGTTGATTACTATATGGTTTATTTGGTGGAAGATTATATGTTCAGATCCATTAAGCTATTTAATACCCCTCTGATCTTGAGCATTATTATCATTTGTGAGTAGTTACTTTTGTTCTTGAGGTCACGGGAGAAGCAATGTTGCAAGTAATCATGTGAACTTGATATGTGTTCGATATTTTGATGATATGTATGTTGTGATTCCCTTAGTGGTGTCATGTGAACGTCGACTACATGGCACTTCACCATATTTGGGCCTAAGGGAATGCATTGTGGAGTAGTTATTAGATGATGGGTTGCTAGAGTGACAGAAGCTTAAATCGTAGCTTATGTGCTACTTCGTAAGGGACCGATTTGGATCCAAAAGTTAAATGCTATGGTTAGATTTTATCTTAATACTTTTCTCGTAGTTGTGGATGATTGCGAGGGGTTTAATCATAAGTAAGAGGTTTGTTCAAGTAAGGACAGCACCTAAGCACCGGTCCACATATCAAATTATTAAAGTAGCGAACACGAATCAAACCAACATGATGAAAGTGACATGGTGAAATTGCCGTGTGCCCTCAAGAACACTTTGCTTATCATAAGAGACCGTTTTGGCCTGTCCTTTGCCACAAAAGGATTGGGCTACCTTGTTGCACTTTATTTACCATTACCATTACTTGCTCGTTACAAATTATCTTGCTATCAAACTACTCGTTACCGACTATTTCAGTGCTTGCAGAAAATACCTTGCTGAAAACCACTTGTCATTTCCTTCTGCTCCTCATTGGGTTCGACACTCTTACTTATCGAAGGACTACGATTGATCCCCTATACTTGTGGGTCATCACTAAGTTACTTTCGTTGTTGCTGCTATTACAATCACTACAAAACTGCTACTGTTACTTTTGCCACTGTTACTGTTACTTCCATACTACTTTGCTACTAAATACTTTGTTGCAGATATTATGTCTGCTTGCTAGCGAAAATTCTAAGTCTTGGGTATTTGATACCGGATCGGTTGCTCACATTTGCAACTCGATACAGGGGCTTCAGAAGGTGCGCAAGCTGGAAAAGAATGAAGTCGTGATGCGGGTCGGGAACGGCGCTGGGATCGCCGCTCAAGCCGTCGGCATTATGTCTCTACGTCTCCCTTCAGGATTTATCTTAGAACTAAGTAACTGTTATTTTGTTCCACTGTTGTGTAGAAACATTATCTCCGGATCATGTTTAGTACATGATGGGTATTCGTACAAGTCTGAGAACAATGGTTGTTCACTTTATTGTAAGGATATGTTTTATGGATTTGCACCCATTGTTGGGGGCCTTTTCATACTAAATCTTGAATGTGGAAATGATGTCTTTAACGTGAATGCTAAACGCCTTAAGAAGGCTGATACCACTACCACTTTCATGTGGCACTGTCGGCTTGGCCACATTGGAAAGAAACGCATGCAAAGACTCCATAAAGATGGAGTTCTACCGTGTTTTGATTTTGAATCATTTGACACATGTGAATCTTGCTTAATGGGGAAAATGACCAAGACGCCGTTCACGGGTCACCCTGAACGGGCGGGTGAATTATTGGAAATAATACATAGTGATGTATGTGGTCCAATGAACACAGCCGCACGGGGTGGGTATTTCTACTTCGTGACTTTTACTGATGATTTAAGTCGGTATGGCTATATCTACTTAATGAAGCATAAGTCGGAAACCTTTGAAAAGTTCAAAGAATTTCAGAATGAGGTAGAAAATCATCGTGACAAAAAGATTAAGTTTCTGCGGTCTGATCGCGGAGGCGAGTATCTTAGTCATGAGTTTGGCCAACATCTGAGTGACCGTGGAATCGTTTCACAGCTTACGCCTCCCGGAACTCCACAGAGAAACGGAGTATCGGAACGACGTAACCGAACCTTGTTGGACATGGTAAGGTCGATGATGTCTCTTACGGATCTTCCAATATCTTTTTGGGGTCACGCACTAGAAACTGCCGCTTATACATTAAACAGAGCACCGTCTAAGTCTATTGAGACGACGCCATTTGAATTATGGTATGGGAAGAAACCCAATGTGTCACATCTCAAGGTTTGGGGTTGTGAAGCTTATGTAAAATGTTTACAACCAAGCAAACTCGACCCCAGAGCAGACAAATGTTACTTTGTAGGTTATCCCAAAAACACCATTGGGTATTCCTTCTACCACCAGTCCGAGGGCAAAACGTTTGTCGCAAAAGTTGGACACTTTCTCGAGAAAGAGTTTCTCGCCAAAGAATTAAGTGGGAGGACAGTGCAACTTAATGAGATTAGTGAATCTTCGGTGACTGTTGATATGGCTAAGGAACCGGAAGAAATTCCGCTAATTATCCCTACAACTGAGCCGGAAGTTGTCGCATATGATGCGGAGGCTTCAGACAATGTTGTAACTGAACCGCGCAGATCAGGTAGGGCTATCCAGCCACCTGAGTGGTTTCATAATGAAATCTTCATTCTTGAAGACGATGAACCTGCGCACTACAAGGAAGCGATGGCGGGGCCCAGCTCAAAAGAATGGCACAAGGCCATGAGATCCGAAATGGAATCCATGTATGAAAACCAAGTTTGGAACTTGGAAGAACTTCCAGAAGGCGTAAAGCCAATTGGTTGTAAATGGATTTTCAAAAGAAAGACGGACGCGGATGGTAACATTACTATCCACAAAGCTAGACTTGTTGCGAAAGGGTTCACGCAAGTTCCAGGGGTGGACTACGACGAGACTTTCTCGCCCGTAGCTATGCTTAGGTCTGTTCGGATATTGCTAGCAATTGCTGCTTATTTCGACTATGAAATATGGCAGATGGATGTCAAAACGGCTTTCCTAAATGGAAACCTCAAAGAGGATGTATATATGATACAGCCAGAAGGTTTTGTCATTCATGAGGATGCTGGAAAGGTATGCAAACTTCAGAAAGCCATTTATGGTCTGAAGCAAGCATCAAGGAGCTGGAACATTCGTTTTGATGAAGTGGTCAAAGAGTTTGGCTTCATCAGGAATGACGAAGAATCTTGTGTTTACAAGAAGTTTAGTGGGAGCGCAAAAGCATTTCTAATCTTGTATGTGGATGACATATTGTTGATTGGAAATGACGTGAATTTTCTTAGTGAAATAAAAGACTCGTTGAAGAAAAGGTTTTCAATGAAAGACTTAGGCGAAGCGGCATATGTATTGGGCATCAGAATCTATAGAGATAGATCAAAACGCCTGATAGCGCTTAGCCAAAGCACGTACATTGACAAGGTGTTGAAAAGGTTCAACATGGAGAACTCCAAGAAAGGCCTACTCCCCATGTCACCTGGCACAGTACTTTGCAAGAATCAGAGTCCTCGAACTCTCGACGAGCGAGTACAAATGAATGATGTTCCATATGCCTCGGCAGTTGGTTCTATCATGTATGCCATGCTATGTACAAGACCGGATGTTTCCTATGCGCTAAGTGTTAGCAGCCGGTACCAAAGTGATCCAGGTTTGGAACACTGGGCCGCAGTCAAGGGTATTCTTAAGTACCTCAGAAGGACCAAGGATTTACTCCTTGTGTACGGAGGTGATGAAGAGCTCATTGTAAGTGGTTACACTGATGCAGGCTTCATGACTGACCCAGATGACTTCAAATCTCAATCAGGCTATGTTTTCATATTGAACGGTGGCGCAGTTGATTGGAAAAGTTCCAAACAGAAGACTGTGGCGGACTCTACGACGGAGGCGGAGTATGTTGCCGCTTCAGAAGCCTCCAAGGAGGCGGTATGGATCAAGCAATTTCTTGAAGACCTTGGTGTGGTTCCAAGTGCTCTGGACCCGGTGGAGATCTATTGTGATAATAGTGGTGCCGTGGCTCAGGCAAGGGAACCAAGTTCGCACCATAAGACAAGACATATTCAACGCAAATATAAACTCATTCGACATCATGTCGAAGAGGGTTTAGTGAAAGTACGCAAAGTTCACACGGATCTGAATGTGTCAGACCCGATGACAAAGCCTCTACCACGAGCAAAGCATGAGCAACACCGGATAGCCATTGGTGTTAGGGAAGCCATGTAACTGGATTATGACTCTAGTGCAAGTGGGAGTCTGTAGGAGATATGCCCTAGAGGCAGTAACAACAGTTATTTTGTATCTCCTGGTTTGTAATGAAAGTTTATGTTCCATGCTATAACTGCAATGATTCTCGAGTCTGCAAATAAAACGAGGCTTGGAGGGAAACTCATGTGCACGTGTGGTATAATAAACGGTAAAATGTATTCCTAGTCTTGCCTCTAAGACTGGCTCAAGTATTGCATGATGATCCTATTTTCCTGATCATGGGCATGGTTATGCCAGCAATTTTGAGGGCACGATGTTGATAGAACACTTGTGTTGAATCGACCTAATATGATGTTATGCTATGAGATACATTCGTCACAAGTTAATGGTTAATAACACAGAGATAGTTAATGTTTGCATAATTCCTTAGACCATGAGAGTATCGAGTTCCTTCGTGCTTGCTTCGTGAACTTTGGGGTTTGTTAAACGTCATCCGTAACTTGGTGGCTATTACGGCGGCTTACGGGTTCACGGAAAGGTATGGCATGTAACGAGATAGCTCAAGATTGGGATTTGCTCCTCCGACGATGGAGAGATATACTCGGGCCCTCTCGGTGAAACGGTATCCATCATCGTCTGGCCAGACAACTTGTGATTTGATCACTGGGATACCGGAACATGGAAACGAGAAAAGAGAACAAAACCGGTAACGAGGTAACTTGCATGATGGACAAATTGTTGATCCACAGGAATGCAATAAATCTCACCTCGGGTGTTTGTGACATATCGCGAAGCAACAGGAATAGCACACGGCAACTGGAGGTTCACTCGAATATTCATTCGTGTGGGTATAGGGGTCAATATGGGTGTCCATGGCTCCGATGTTGATCATTGATTGGAAAGGGTTCCAGGTCATGTCTATGCTTCACCGAACCTATAGGGTCACACGCTTAAGGGTCATCTATCTGCTGAATACTAGACAGGGAGTCTGAGAGAAAGTCACCGAAAAAGTTTCGGAGACAATGGAAGAGTTCCGGAGAGAGAGAACACCGAAAGAGTTTCGGTAAAACCAAAAAGTTGTTTTGGAATATATTATTAGGTCAAAAAGGGTTTCGGCATCGCATGGAAATTTTCAGAGGATGCCAGAATTGGTCTGGGAACTTCTGGGAATTTTCAGAGAAAAAAAACCGGAAATGTTCCGAAACTTCCGTAACCGCTGTTGTTGCTTTTCGCTGATGAAAACTACCATACCGAAAATGTTTCGAAAAATTCCCGGAATAATTTTGGAGGGTGCCAGAAATGTTCTGGGACCTTCTGGAATTTTTCAGAAAAAAGTTTCGCGGAAAACATCTTGTCTCAGCGCGAGGGGACAAGATCCCACGAATCGGGGGTTGCATGTTTGGTGGCTTTTTGTCTAGGGAGCACCCTTGTTCAAGGGAGACATGTTGGTGGCTTGTTGGGGGGCCCCCCCCATGGGAGGGGGCAAGGTTGTGGCCGGCCAAGTAGGGGCCCCCTTGGGTGTCCCCTTTGTGCTCCACTTGCATTACCATATTACCCCTCATGTGGGACATGTAGCTTGGGTATTTTGGTATTTTCTCCACCACCCCACCCCTTGCCTTGGCCTATAAAAGGAGGAGAAGTGGCTGCCATTCTCCTCATCCCTTGCTCTCATACACATGCCATGCATTATCTGGCTTCTTCTCTCCCTCCCACGAAAAGAGTTTCGTAGAGCCGAAAGGCTGTCTGGGTTCCGGCAGGAACTAGTTCTGGACGGCGAAGCCCTGCCGGATAGCTGACGCCGTATGTGTGCAACCCCGTAGAGAGGTCGTAGTTTCGGTCTTTTGCCCGAGGGGCTGTTCGAGTGTCCTCCCGAAGGGCTGTCCGAGTCTCTGTTCGAGTTTCGAGGGTCCTCCCGAAGGGCTGTCCGCGACATCGTCCGAGGGACTGTCCGACCGCCTCCCGAAGGGCTGTCCGACGAGGGAGTACATCCTCGCGGTTGGGAGGTTGTAAATCCTAGCTGCGGGGATCTGCACCAACGATCTCCACCGACTCTTCTTCCGCTGCGCTTCGAGTCGGTACGGATCAGATCAAACCTTGTATGCAGTCTCCATAGTGTTCCTGGGCGTGTTCCGCTATACCGAAAATTTTCGTTTTCTGTCGCGTTCCCCTACACTTTCTTGTTAACGGGTGATGCTAAGATATGGTTTAATTCTCTTGCTCCTGATTGTGTGCGTAGTCCCCATGATATGATATATCACTTCTCTAAAAAATATTTTCCTGCTCATAAGAAACAAGCTGCTTTACAGGAAATATTTAACTTTGTGCAAATTGAAGAAGAGAGTCCCCCACAAGCTTGGGGGAGGTTTCTCCAATTACAAGAAAAATGAAATATTTGATATCTTTTATAATGGACTAACCGATGCTTCTAGGGACCACCTAGATAGTTGTGCTAGTTGTGTTTTCAGGGAACGAACTATTGAACAAGCTGAAGTACCATTGAATAATATATTGAGTAATGATAATGATTGGACTCTTCCCGAACCACCTCCTAAGACAACTCCGAATAAGACGGGTATTCTATTTCTCAGTCCTGAAGATATGCAAGAGGCAAAGAAATCCATGAAAGAAAAAGGTATTAAAGCTGAGGATGTTAAGAATTTACCACCTATTGAAGAAATACATGGTCTCAATACCCCAACACAGGTAGTAGAGGTAAATTCTCTCTATAGATTTGATGAAGGTGATATTCCTTATAATAATCTGCCAGTCAATGCTTGGATGAATTTGATAACTTTATTGTTAAACAAGAAAACTTCAATGCATATGTTAGTAGACGATTGAAAAGAAATGCTTATATAATTGAACGCTTGGGTGATTATATGTTTAGAACTGTTAATGACCTCAAGGTTGTTAGTAAACATGCTTCCATGGTAAAAACTCAAGTAGAACAAGTTCTTAAGGCACAAAATGATTTGCTTAATGAGATGAATAATAAAAACAATGATCATGCTGTTAGAGTTATGACTAGTGGTGGTAAAATGACTCAGGAACCTTTGTATCCCGAGGGCCATCCTCAGAGAATTAATACTTATGCACATAGTTCTTCTAGTAATAAAAAGAAAATGAATGATGATAGGACTTTGCATGCTTCTAGTGAACCTGTTATAGACACACCTGAGAATCCAAATGATATTTCTATTTCTGATGCTGAAACACAATCTGGTGATGAACATGAACCTAGTAATAATGATAATGATTATGTTCATGTTGAGGCTCAACCTAGTAACGATAACCACAACCTAAGAATAAAAGATATGATAAGAGAGACTTCATTGCTAGGAAACATGGTAAAGAAAGAGAGCCATGGGTTCATAACCCATGCCTTTCCTCCTAAAGCATCAAATAATAAAGATGATGAAAAATTTGAGCGCTTTGTTGAAATGCTTAGACCTGTCTTTTTGCGCATGCGTTTGACTGATATTCTGAAAATGTCTCCTTATGCTAAGTATATGAAAGATATTGTTAATAATAAAAGGAAGATACCGGAAGCTGAAATTTCCACCATGCTTGCTAATTATACATTTAAAGGTGGAATACCAAAGAAACTAGGAGATCCAGGAATACCAACTATACCTTGCTCCATTAAAAGAAACTATGTTAAAACTGCTTTATGTGATCTAGGAGCCGGTGCTAGTGTTATGCCATTCTCTTTATATCGTAGACTTGAATCGAATAAGTTGACACCCACTGAAATCTCTTTGTAAATGGATTATAAATCAACTGCCATACCCATCGGTTTTTGTGAGGATGTGCCTGTCGTAGTTGCAAATGTTACTATCTTAACGGACTTTGTTATTCTTGATATACTCGAGGATGACAGTATGTCGATCATCCTTGGTAGACCCTTTTTGAATACTACAGGGGACGTTATTGTTTGCAATAAAGGCCATGTCACTTTTCATGTTAATGGTAATGAGCATACGGTACACTTTTCGAAGAAACAACCTCAAGTGAATAGTATCAATTCTATTGGAAAAATTTCAACAATTACTATTGGAGGTTTTGAATTACCTATTCCTACTGTCAAAAAGAAATATGATATTCTTATTATTGGGGACATGCATATCCGCATTGAGGTAACCTAGTGTTATACGAAGATTCTCCGGTTTCATGTCATTCGGAAGAAGTTTGTTAATAAGACTTGATCAACCTTGTTAATGGATTCCTTTTGACGGGCATGAGATGGATGAATTTAGTAAACACAACTTTCTGTACCCACTTTTTACTTTCTGTTATTTAGAATTAATAAAGTAGAAATGCTATTATTTTACTGTTTTTTGAATTTTCCGTGCAATAAAAATGACCAGAAAATAAAAGTTCTCCACATGCCCTGAAAATTTAGTATGATTTTTTGTGCAATATTTAAGAATTTTTGGCACTGAACACACCCCAAGGGGGCACCTATGAACCACATGCCCACAGGGCGCACCCACCCCCCTGGGAGCGCCTAGGTGGCTTGTGGGGCCCACGTGGGTCCCCTCACTTATTCCAGCCACCCATCCACTTCGTCTTCCTCCAGCAAAAATCACACAATTTCTCAAACCCGTGTTCTTGCTCATCTTGCTGCCGTTTTTGATATCTTTGCTTGGAGCTCCATTTCTGAAACTGTTTTAAGGGATTGTTCATTGGTATGTGACTCCTCCATTGGTCCAATTAGTTTTTTCTATAGTGCTTTATATATTGCAAATTTTTGCTGAGGTGGTGACCATGTTCTTGAGCTTGCATCTCAAATTTATATGGTCCAAAGTAGTTTTATTGCATGATATAGCCTCTAGATACTTGTAGGAGTAGTTGCTATTAGTTTTGTTGAGTTTGTTCACTTTTATTTTGAGTTACTAAAAATTTCAGAAATTTTCAGAGGAAAGAAGAAACCATGAAGGGGTTGTTAAGAGGCTCGTCAAGCCGTAATGCCGGGGAAACTTTGGAGGAAACTCTGGTAGAGAAGCCCAAGTACAATCTTTCGCATGCGGTGGAGGTTCGGCTGTGTGAATGGCCAAGTGATACATTCTTGAAGGAGGCGGGAATTTATGATGACTTCTATTATTTGGCGGAGAATGCCAGCATTATCCACTTCCTCCAGGATAAGTGTGACCAATACCACCTACTCACTAATACCTTCGTGCACAATTTTCACTTTCATTCTAGGAAGGATCCTCCCATGGTAGAATTTCACTTATATGATGAGCCTAAGGAAATGACACTATATGATTTTTGCAATGTTTGGAAAATACCTTATGATGGCCGCATCAGTGAGCCACGTCCTAGAGACATGGAAGATTTCATCGCTGACACTACTGTGGGGGAAGAGAGAGGAGTGTCATAAGCTAGAGTTGCTAGTTTACATTATTTGTCGGGAGATGTCTGACTGGTCGAGGGGAGAGTGGAACTCTCAGTTCACGTGTCCTTGCTATTTTGCGCCATGCTTTATATTCTGATAGATCCTTTAATTTGGGCGCTATAGTTGCTCGGCGGCTAAACACAAACCAAACGAAGGGTAGTATTTTTGGAGGTGTCTATGCCTCCCGCCTTGCTAAATATTTTGAGATACCTATTAGGCATGATGGGAAGGAGGAGATGTGGCTACCTACTAAATATTTAGATTATGCTAGCATGTTAGCACACGATTTTATTAACAACGATAAGCATAACCGACTCTAGTACAACTTGGTATTCAGTCAGGGTACTTGTGAGATTATTACTTTGCCTGCACCTTCTTTATTTGATATTTGTTCGGGCTGGTACACTATTATGCCCGATGACCTTTATGCGTACTGGAGCTTAACGGAACCTCCAGCACCTGAGCCAGCACCAGTTCCTGATCCATATCATGAGCCTGTTTATCAGTGGGAGCCACAGGAGCTCGCCAACCAGTGGAACCCTCAGGACCCTCCGCAGTATCCAAGAGAGGGTTATTTCGAGCCATGGCCATAGACCAACTTAGGCCAAAAGCCTAAGCTTGGGGGAATACATATTTCTCACCGACATTACATTCATGTTCACACATTCATTCCAGTTGTCGGTGTTCATACTTTTTCTTTGTATTATCCATGTTAGTTTATTTTTCTTGCTTTCTTCTTGTGTGTTTGAAAAACTTTGAGAAAATCCAAAAATATTTCTCACTTCTTTTCAGTTTTTCTTTCTAGTTTATTTAGTAGTAGTATTAAAAGAAAACCCAAAAAGATTTGTCGTTCTTATTTTACTTGTTGGGAGCTTTCCCGTGTAAATATTTTTTCTCATTTTTGTTTTTACTTTCTTTAGAAAAACAAAAACTCCAAAAATATTTCAGAGTGTTTCTTTGAAATTCTTTTCTTTGGGTCGTAAGGAGAAGTGCCCATATGGATGAAAATGTTGAGTGGCTCTCATATGCATTATTGTTGATCTAACAAAGTGCCCATATTACCTTGTCTTCTCCTTTGAATAAATGTTTGCAGATTCCAGCTTTGTCCAATGCACGTGCACTCTTATTATTATTCACATCGTTCGGTCGTGCAAGTGAAAGGAAATAATGACGATATATGGTGAAATGATTGAGATGAGGAAAAGCTGGTATGAACTTGACCTATTTTGTTTTTGTAAATATGATTAGCTCATCGTTCCTGATTCAGCCTATTATGAATGAAACATGTTTGCAATGACAATTAGAGATTATAGTTACTCATGCCATGCTTAATTAGCTAGGATTGGATAATGGTTTGTCTTGTGTGCCAACATGCATTTAAAATGGTTATGATGTAGTATGATAGGATGGTATCCTCCTTTGAATGATTCAAGTGGCTTGACCTGGCACATGTTCACGCATGTAGCTGAAATAAAAAACAACATAGCCTCCACGATATTTATGTTCATGGTGATTTATATCCTACTCATGCTTGTACCCAATGTTGATTAATCTCAATGCTTGTTTATGACCGTTGTCACTCTCTAGTTGGTCGCTCCTCAATCTTTTTGCTAGCCTTCATTTGTACTAAGCGGGAATACTGCTTGTGCATTAACTTCCTTAAACTCAATGTTGTTCCATATGAGTCCACCATACCTACCCATATGCTGTATTTACCTGTCGTTCCAAGTAATTTGCATGTGCCAAACTCTAAACCTTCAAACGATAATCTGTTTTGTATGCCCAAATCGCTCATGTAGCGACTAGGGGCTGTCAGTATCTTGCATGCTAGGTGGGTTATTCTCACGACGAGTGTTTATTCACTTATCATTCATGAGAAAGTGGCTGGTATTTGGGATGCCTAGTTCCATGATCAAAATCAAAATCAAAATATAATAATTAAACAAAACTCCCCCAGGACTGTTGTTGTTATGGATGGTACCCGTGAATTTGGTTAGCCGTGGAGTGTGCTTGTTGGTGGAGGGGGGGTAAAAACTTTACTATTCTATTTGGGAACCGCCTATAATGTGTCTAGCATGGAAGATAGTGAGATCTCTTGGTTGTTATTTTGATAATGAAAGCATACCGCTCAAAATTATATTCATCTCTGTTTTAAAAGCTTCGAGATCTGGCACCTCTGCAAATCCCTGCTTCCCTCTACGAAGGGCTTATCTATTTACTTTTATTGTTGAGTCATCATATTCTTATAAAAGGACTAGCTGGAGAGCACCACTGTCATTTATATCCCTTGTTTTTATTCAGTATTGAGTATGACTGTGACTGGATCTCTTTTGCCTTGAATTACAATCTCCAATCAGTCCTTGATCTTCAGTGGTGCTCTGCATTTATGTTTTGCGGTCTCACAAAGGGCTAGTGAGATACCATTATGTCATATTATATCATGATTGTTTTGAAAAAGTGTTATCATCCGAGATATCTTATTATTGCTCGCTAGTTTGTTATGCCATTGATATGAGTAAATGTGAGACCTAACTGTTATTGTGAATATGGTTAGCTCATAATCTTTGCTGAAAACCTGAATATTGGCTAGACATATTTGCAACAACAAGATCAAACAGAGTTTGTAAAAGGTTTTCTTTATCACTTTCAGTTTGTCAATTGAATTGCTTGAGGACAAGCAATGGGTTACGCTTGGGGGAGTTGATACGTCTCCATCGTATCTACTTTTCCAAACTCTCCCTTGTTTTGGACTCTAATTTGCATGATTTGAATAGAACTAACCCGGACTAACGCTGTTTTCAGCAGAATTGCCATGGTGTTATTTTTGTGCAAAAATCAAAGTTCTCGGATTGACCTAAAAATTTATGGAGAATTTTTGTGGAATATATAAAAAATACTGGCGAACAAAGATACCAGGGGGGCCACCCAGAGTCCACAAGCCCTGGGGGCGCGCCTCCCAGGCTTGTGGGCTCCGACCCTAATTCAAATGCTACATATACCAATTCACGGAAAAAAAGCAGAGAGAAGGATTCATCGTATTTTACGATATGGAGCCGCCGCCACCTCCTGTTCTTGATCGGGAGGGTTGATCCAGAGTCCATTCGGCGCTGTGGAGGGTGGAATCCGTCGCCGTCATCATCATCAACCTTTCTCCATCGCCAATTTCATGATGCTCACCGCCGGGAGTGAGTAATTCCTTCGTAGGCTTGCTGGACGGTGATGGGTTGGATGAGATTTATCATGTAATCGAGTTAGTTTTGTTAGGGTTTGATACCTAGTATCCACTATGTTCTGAGATTGATGTTACTATGATTTTGCTATGCTTAATGCTTGTCACTAGGGCCCGAGTGCCATGATTTCAGATCTGAACCTATTATGTTTTCATGAATATATTTGAGTTCTTGATCCTATCTTGCAAGTTGTAGACACCTATTACATGTTATGATCCGCATACCCCAAGGTGACAATAATTGGGATTCTTTCTGATGATTACCATAGTTTGAGGAGTTCATGTATTCACTAAGTGCTAATGCTTTGTTCCGGTTCTCTATTAAAAGGAGGCCTTAATATCTCGTAGTTTCCTTATGGACCCTGCTGCCACAGGAGGGTAGGAAAAAAGATGTCATGCAAGTTCTTTTCCATAAGCACGTATGACTATATACGGAATACATGCCTACATTATATTGATGAATTGGAGCTAGTTCTGTGTCACCCTAGGTTATGACTGCTACATGATGAATATTATCCAACACAATTATCATTGCCGATCCAATGCCTATGAGGTTTTCACATATTGATCTTTGCTAAGTTACTTTCGTTGCTGCTGTTGTTACAATCACTACAAAACTGCTACTGTTACTTTTGCCACCGTTACTGCTACTTCCATGCTACTTTGCTACTAAATACTTTGCTACAGATATTAAGTCTTTTAGGTGTGGTTGAATTGACAACTCAACTGCTAATACTCCTGAATATTCTTTGGCTCCCCTTGTGTCGAATCAATAAATTTGGGTTGAATACTCTACCCTCAAAAACTGTTGTGATCCCCTATACTTGTGGGTTATCAGGGACATAAGAGATTTCTTGTATTTAATTGCAGGGTTGTTTGAGAGATACCATCTTCATCCTATGCCTCCCGTGGATTGATAAACCTTAGGTCATCCGCTTGAGAGAAATTTGCTATCCTACAAAACTCTGCGCTTGGAGGCCCAACAAAGTCTACAAGAAGTAAAGTTGCATAGTAGACATCAGCGGACAGCTTCACTTCTCGGGCCTGCAGAGGCGGAGGTTACGCAGGCGGAGCTTGATGTCGCATGAAACTGCGTCGGTATTTCCCCAAAGAGGAAGGGATGATGCAGTACAGCTACGATAGGTATTTCCCGCAGCTGTGAAACCAAGGTATCAATCGAGTAGGAGAACCAAGCAACATTATGTAAACAGTACCTGCACACAAAGAACAAATACTTGCAACCCGACGCGTATGAGGGGTTGTCAATCCCTCCACGGTAAAAAGATAGATAAATTTGTGGTAGATTGGATAAATAGCTCTCGATAAAATGCAAAATAAAATAAGTAATAAAAAACTGCAGCAAGGTATTTTAGGGTTTTTGGAATAATAGATCTGAAAATAAAAATGAATTAAAATAGATCTCAAAGCAAATATGATAAAGAATAGACTCGGGGGCCGTAGATTTCACTAGTGGCTTCTCTCGAGAAATAGCGTACGGTGGGTAAACAAATTACTGTTGGGCAATTGATAGAAGATCGAATAATTATGACGATATCCAAGGCAATGATCAACATATAGGCATCACGTCCAAGATTAGTAGACCGAAATGATTCTGCATCTACTACTATTACTCCACACATCGACCGCTATCCAGCATGCATCTAGTGTATTAAGTTCATGGAGAAACGGAGTAATGCAATAAGAACGATGACATGATGTAGACGAGATCTATTCATGTAGGAATAGCCCCCATCTTGATATCCTTAATAGCAACAATACATGTGTGTCTTGCTGCTCCTTCTGTCACTGGGAAAGAACACCACAAGATCGAACCCATCACAAAGCACCTCTTCCCATGGCAAGAAAAATCGATCTAGTTGGCCTAACTAAACCAAAGATTCGAAGAAGAAATACGAGGCTATAAATAATCATGCATATAAGAGATCAAAGAAGCCTCAAATAATATTCATGGATATAGATCTGATCATAAACTCAAAGTTCATCGGATCCCAACAAACACACCGCAAAAAGAGTTACATCAAATAGATCTCCAAGGGACCATTGTATTGAGAATCAAAAGAGAGAGAGAGAGGAAGCCACCTAGCTACTGCCTACGGACCCTTAGGTCTATGGTGGACTACTCACGCATCATCGATGAGGCACCAATGAGGATGATGAATGATACGTCTCCAACGTATCTATAGTTTTTGATTGTTCCATGCTATTATATTATCTGTTTTGGATGTTTTATATGCATTATTATGATATTTTATATTATTTTTGGGACTAACCTAGTAACCTAGAGCCCAGTGCCAGTTTTTGTTTGTTCCTTGTTTTTGACTTTTACAGAAAAGGAAAATCAAGCGGAGTCCAAACGGAATAAAACTTTACGGTGATTTTTCTTGGACCAGAAGGAACCCACGAGACTTGGAGAGGAGGCCAGAGGACCCATGAGGCGGCCACAAGCCGTGGGGGCGCACCCGTGGCTTATGGGCCCCTCATGGACCGTCTTGACCTAATCTCTGCACTATAAATCCTCAAATATTCCCCCTATACCAGAGGGCACACCAAAAATACTTTTCCGCCACGGTAAACTTCTGTTCCCGTGAGATCCCATCTTGGGGCGTTTTCTGTCAGTCCACTGGAGGGGGATTCGATCATGGAGGGCCTCTACATCAATCTTGTTGCCCTTCCGATGAAGTGTGAGTAGTTTACCACGGACCTAAGGGTCCATAGCTTGTAGCTAGATGGCTTCTTCTTTCTCTTTGATCTTCAATACAATGTTCTCCTCGATGTTCTTGGAGTTATATTTGATGTAATCTTATTTTGCGGTGCATTTGTTGAGATCCAATGAATTGTGGATTTATGATCAGATTATCTATGAATATTATTTGAGTCTTCTCTGACCTCTTTTATGCATGATTAAGATATCTTTGTATTTATCTTCTAACTATCGGTTTGGTTTGTCCAACTAGATTGGTTTTTCTTGCAATGGGAGAGGTGCTTAGTTTTGGGTTCAATCTTGCGGTGTCCTCACCCAGTGACAGAAGGGGTAGCGAGGATAAAAAGATGGGGTTTATGACATATTGCTTGAGCTTATCCCTCTACATCATGTCATCTTACTTAAAGCGCTGATATGTTCTTATGAACTTAATACTCTAGATGTAGGCAGGAGTCGGTCGATGTGTGGAGTAATAGTAGTAGATGCAGAATCGTTTAGGTCTACTTGTCACGGACATGATGCCTATATTCATGATCATTACCTTAGATGTCTTCATAATTATGCACTTTTCTATCAATTGCTCAACAGTAATTTGTTTACCCACCGTATGTTTTCTTCAAGAGAGAAGCCTTTAGCGAAACCTATGGCCCCCGGGTCTATTTTCCATCATATATTTTCATATCTATAAACCAAAAAAAATACCTTGCTGCAATTTATTTATATTTACTTTAGTTTTCTCTTTTATTTGTCTTTTATACCTATCTCTATTAGATCTCACTCTTGCTCGTGATCGTGAAGGGATTGTGAAAGTGCAACTATTCCCCGGGTGGTTTTGGTAATTCATAACAACATATAGCTCATTGAACTAATATCCATTCTAGTTAAATATTTTAGAAAGTTCAATGATTGGCATGGCAAGGACTAGACATGTGGACCCCTCAAAATGCTAAGGACACATATTGGCAAAAGCTCAAGACTCTTCATTTCTATTTTAGTGATCCAAAATCACATTGAATCCATATGAAAGCCAATACTATTAAAAGGGGATGAGGTGTTGCTTCATGGTCTACTTGCTCAAAGTGCTTAGTGATATTGCTCCAAAACCCTCAGCCACTCTCTCATTCCAAATATGTCCAAAACTCAAAGTCAAACTCGGCCCCATCGATTTGATCTATCCGGCGCCACCGAGTTCAGTTGACATAGTCACTGCCAGAAACCCTAGCAATTCGGTCACACTGATACGGATCTCGGAATCACTGAGATGGCCTTGCAAACTCTCTGTTGCCTGTTGCAATTATTTCGGTCTCACCAAAATGTGCAATCGGTCCCACCGAGTTTGCTTGACCAACTCTCTGTTTGCTCTTTGCTGAAATCGGTCTCACCGAGTTCAAGCATTCGGTCTCACCGAGATGAGCTTTTGCCCTAGCGCTAGCACGTCGGTCCCACCGAGTTGTTCCAGTCGGTCCCACCGAGATTCCTAACGTTCACATTTTGAACTGAATCGGTCTCACCGAGTTCTTCTATTCGGTCTGACCGAGTTGGGTCAAATTTGTGGAATGGTTGGATTTTGTGTGGAGGCTATATATACCCCTCCACCCCCTTCTCCATTTGTGAGAGAGCCATCAGAACATGCCTACACTTCCACTACTCATTTTCTGAGAGAGAACCACCTACTCATGTGTTGAGACCAAGATATTCCAACCCTACCACTAGAATCTTAATCTCTAGCCTTCCCCAAGTTGCTTTCCACTCAATTCATCTTTCCACCATAGCCAAATCTGTGAGAGAGAGTTGAGTGTTGGGGAGACTATCATTTGAAGCACAAGAGCAAGGAGTTCATCATCAACACACCATTTATTACCTTTTGGAGAGTGGTGTCTCCTAGATTGGTTAGGTGTCGCTTGGGAGCCTCCGACAAGATTGTGGTGTTGAACCAAGAAGTTTGTAAGGGCAAGGAGATCGCCTACTTCATGAAGATCTACCTGAGTGAGGAAAGTCCTTCGTGGGCGATGGCCATGGTGGGATAGACAAGGTTGCTTCTTTGTGGACCCTTCGTGGGTGGAGCCCTCCGTGGACTCCTGCAACCGTTACCCTTCGTGGGTTGAAGTCTCCATCAACGTGGACGTACGATAGCACCACCTATCGGAACCACGCCAAAAATCTCCGTGTCTACATTGCGTTTGCCTTCTCCAAACCCTTCCCTTTACCTTCATATGCAATGTTTTACTTTCCGCTGCTACACTCTTAGAATTGCATGTGTAGGTTGAGTGCTTGACTTGTACTAGTTGCTAAAATCTACCAACAATTAAAATTTGGAAAATGTTAGATTTTTATTTGGTCAAGTATTCTAATCACCCCCCTATAGACCTACTTTCGATCCTACAAGTGGTATCAGAGCTTTGGTCTCCATTTGCCTTGATTTCCATAGCATTGGTGATCATAGCCTTGGTTTCACAACCTAGGAGAGTATGGCGTCTAGCGAGGGAAATTACCACCGTAGAGCTCCTTACTTTGATGGTACTAATTTGGCTAGTTGGAAACATAAGATGAAAATGCATATTCATGGTCATAACCCCGCCGTTTCGGCTATTGTGCGAATTGGCTTGCAAGGTGAATACTTCGAGGATGGAAGAGAACCGGATCGTGAAGCGTCCGTGGAAGAATTGAAGATGTTGTAATACAATGCTCAAGCTTGCGATATTCTCTTCAATGGACTGTGCCGCGAAGAATTCAACAAAATATGCCACCTTGAGAATGCAAAGGAAATTTGGGGTACTTTGGTTGATATGCACGAAGGTACCGAGTCCGTCAAGGAATCCAAATTAGATGTGCTTCAAAGTCAACTTGATAAGTTCAAAATGAAGGATGGGGAAGGAGTCGCCGAAATGTACTCTAGGCTTGCTCTCATCACAAATGAGATTGCCGGCTTAGGAAGTGAAGAGATGACCTACAAATTCATCATCAAGAAGATCCTAAGAGCTTTGGATGGAAAATATGATACCGTGTGCACCTTGATCCAAATGATGCCCAACTACAAAGATCTCAAGCCAACGGAAGTCATTGGTAGAATTGTTGCTCATGAGATGTCACTCAAGGATAAGGAAGAGCTCCACAACAAGTCTAGTGGTGCTTATAAATCTTCATGTGGTGCTCCTACAACATCAAGTGAGAAACAAGTCTTCAATGAAGAATTGAGCTTAATGGTGAAGAACTTCAACAAATTCTACAAGAATAGAAGCAAAGAGAGAAGTTCTAAGTCAAGGTCCTACAATGACAAAAGATCTTCTAGTCGTGATCGCAATTGCTACAATTATGGAAGACCCGGACACTACTCCAATGATTGTATGGCTTCCTACAAGAAAAGAGAAGATTCACCCAAGAGGAGAAGTAAAAGAGATGAATCACCACCAAGAGAGAGAAGGAGTAGAGATGATCGTTATGAATGAAGACCCTCTCGTAGAAGCAAGGATTCGGAAAGGAAGGACAAGTCATCAAAAAGCTACACAATATGAAGACATCAAGCTCACGTTGGTGAATGGGTATCCGGTTCCGACTCTGACAACTACTCCAAGAGAAGTTATCACTCCGACTCTGAATATACTCAAGATGAAGGTGTTGCCGGTCTTGCACTTGTGTCATCCAACTCCTATAACATATTTGACTCACCAATTAAGGAATTCGAAGATGCTTCATGGCTAAAGGCCCTAAGGTATCACACCCCGAGTATGTTGATTTCAATAGTGATGAAGATGATTTGCTAGGTGATGATGATTTACTTGTTGACAACGCTAGTGATGAAAACTATGATGAAATTGCTATTAATCATGTTAATCAAGATGAAACAAATGACAATGATAAAAGGAGATTGAGCGTCTAACTAAAGAAATGAACACTCTTAAGTTAGCTCATGAAACGACTCTAGAGGATCATAGAGAGCTCCTAAGAACTCATGAGAAGCTACGCTTCGAGAAGCTAAATTTAGAGCAAGAGCATGGGTTCCTAAAAGCAATCAATGATGATCTTTGAAAGAAGAGTTCTTCTTACATTGCCAAGCGTTTACTCTTGTCTACTTATATGCCACAAGTAAAATCTAGCAACAAGAGCAAGAAAGATTCTTCTTCTAGTAGTAACAATAATCATGTTAAATCCAATATTGTTGCTTCTAGTAGTTCTCTTAATTCCACTAATGATTCTCTTAGCCAAGTTACACTTGAGCAAGAAAATAGTTTATTGAAGGGAATTATAGAGAAAGGTGTCTACTAGAGCCTTGCCGGAAGTAAGCAATTTGTGGAAATTGTACGCAAGCAAGGAAGGCACCGGAAGAATCAAGGTGTTGGTTTTGAACGGAAGTTCAATGCCAATGGAGTTGAGTGGGAAGAAGATCAATATCCCAAGACGAAGTTTGTTCCTCAACAAGAGAAGTATGAACCCACTTCTTTCAAGGGAACACAAGATCAAGATGATCTTCCACCACAAGACCACAAGCTAAAAGGCAAGGACAAGCTTCAAGAAGAGATTGACTCATTTGAAGAAGCTCCTAAGGCCATGGTCAAGTGGGTTCCCAAGACTACATCAAGTTCTACTTCATGAAGTACGACTACAACTCCAAAGATTCCCATAAAGTTGAGGGTGACTCCACCAACATACATAACTCATATTCATTTTGGCAAGGAAAAGTGCAATCAACTTCCATATCTTGCACTAGTTCAAGGAGTCACAAACCCTCTTGTTGGTAAGACAAGGGACAAGGTAACCTGATGCTTTCATGGACATCATCATATGTGTGTTTCACTCTATGTCTATGGATATCCTTGTGTGTTCCTTGTGGGACTAACCCATGTAGGTATTGAAAGTGCAACTCACTCCAATGGATTGCTCCAAATGATCTACATCAACATTGAACATCCACATCTTCAACACCTACATGAAGTCATCATCGACAAAACCCAAGGTTAGTTCATCCCTCTAAGGGGGGATATCACATCTAGGGGGAGCTTTGCTCTAAGAATTGAGCTAAAGCAACTCCAATGATGTGAATACAATAATGCTTTATGTAAAAGTGGTAACCCCACTTGTGCTTAAACGATGAGTTTGACCTATGATCAAATGTTCTCATTTGACTCCTATGTCAATATACTCATATATAGATGACCTAGTCATCGCCAATTGCTTGATAGATGCTAGAATGTTTTTGCATGCTTTGCCACATGTTTTATTTGCCATCTTATTGTGTAAGCATGTTGGTTCCATAATTTTCTCCATTCGAGGACTTCCATTTGTTGCTTTGATTGTTTGGTTTTTCTTTTTGCCAAATGGATGGACAAGAATGCCTAAGTACTTCCTCTAGCTATCTATGCTTTTTCTTGTCTCAAACTCTATTCATGCTACATCACAAAGTTTGAACAAAGTCGAATTCGGACCCTCCGGGTGAGGAGCACTCGGAGCCACCAATCCGTCAAGGGCTTAACTTCCAAAACCTCTTAATGGCTTTCGGTCAAACCAACTCACTCCTATTCGGTCTCACTGAAATCATTAAGTTGATCTAGGTTTTTATCTCGGTGCAACCGATTAGAACCATTCAGTCACACTGAGTTGCAGCAACTGCTAGTAGTTTTGCATCTCGGGGCCACCGAGTAGTTCCATCTAGTCACACCGACAGCGCCTGGGTATTTATACTCTGCGTACCCATATGGTTGAAAATCACTTCAACCGCACGAGCCCGCGCCCTAGCACTGCCGCCCTGGTCTCCGGATCATCACCGTCGCCTCCAGTGACCTTCTGCCGCTGGTCTCCGCCGCTGTCAACGGAATCCTCACCACCGTTGCCGCCGTAGCAAGTCCATCGCCAAGTTAGGGTACGGATTTGACCCTTTGTGCTTTCCATAACTCCGACTCTTGCACAAAGTATAATGCCCATGTTCTTCCCACGTATGAGATTGATCTATCCACCAAAAGAACTCCTTAGAATAGATTTGATGCAAAAACTTAGGGTTAGGTTTCCGCCGAACCCATCTCGGACCGACCGATCTGAGGATCTCGGTCACACCAATTGGCCCTGGCCATTGCACAAGTACAACTCGGTCTGACCGAACTGTACTGATCGGTGCGACCGAAATCACTTTCTCTGTGAAACCCTAGCATCTCGGAGTCACCGAACTGCGTTTCGGTCTGACCGAAACTGTGTGTTTAGAATCTGTTAGTGCTTCGGTGTCACCGAGTTTGTCAAACCGGTAGCTCCGAAATGCTTTCTGCAGAAAACTAAAGTTAAGATTTTGACTCAATATTTTGCAAAATAAGCTGCACTTTGTGATGCTCATCCACTCTATCTATACCCAACTATTCACAGGGTCAGTTTCAGCTATGTCAAAGGGCAGTGATAGTCAGAACAAGTCTGAAGAGCAGCTCAACCTCAGTGAGGGCACTAGTCCCTCTAGCAGCTATGATGATGGAAGTAGAAGCACTCCCAGCAATTTGCCTAAGGCAGCAACTAGGCAAAGGAAGAAGAGAACATCTGAATCTGAGGATGAAGATTTTGTTATTGAGGAGAAAGTGACCTCCAAGAAGAAGGTGCTCAAGAAAGAGTATGCTGCTGCTGCTGCCACAAAGCCTGGAATGCAGAAGAAGGCTCCTGCCAAGATAGCTCCAATGTCTAAAGCTAGGCAATCCTCTGTTGCTCAAGAGCAAGCACAGCCAGCAAGTGGTGCTGGAAAAGAAAAGAAGAGGAAGGAGAGAGTCAGAAAGACCATTGCCAGAGTCATTGGCAAACCTTCTATGATGAGAGATTCTGAAGAAGATGAGGAGGAGGAAGAGCCTGTTGCACCTCTTGCAAAGACTCAGAAGCTTATGGGGGGTGCCATAAGGAATGGGGCAGCTCCATCTAAGCCCAAGTCTGCCCCCAAGCCTTCATCTCAAGCTCAAGCTCCCAAGACAACTGCACCAAAGAGATCAACAAGGAATATACCTACTGCTGAAAAGAATAAGGCCCCAGTGCCTGAAGCTCAAGAAGAAGAAGAGTCACAAGTGCTCAGAAAGCTGAAGCCCAAGATTCCAGATCATAGTGATGATCATCCTGTGGCAGAGAATATGAAGCTAAGAAAGGATGCAGGTCTGAGACTTTGGAGACAGACTGATCCCTATGCCAACAGAAGAAGAACTGTTGTAGACTACCGCTTTCACACCAAGGAATAACAAGATTTCTATGAGACTGTCCTTTTGGACAAGAAGGCCATTGTTTGTGATATGAAATGGGTTGACTGGAAACACATTGATGACAATGAAGACTACTTCCCAAGTGTGCATGAGAGATTTAGATTGAATGGTGTTGACAAGTTTATTGGTCAGAAGTTGACTAAGTGGAATGATGAGATGATCATGCAATTCTATTCCACTGCTCACTTCTACCCTGATGGAAAGATTGTATAAATGACTGAGGGGACAAGATATCAATCTACAATCTCAGAATGGGCCAAGCTGATCAATGCCCCAGAGGAGGAACAAAATGACATTGATGTATATGCTAAGCCTAGGAAGGATCACAACTCCATGGCTAATATGTACAAGCCAATTCCTAATGAAGCCTTGGAGACTCACAAGTTTGGATCAATATACTATCTGCTTGCTGGTTTGACCACCATCAACGCTATATTGAGGCATACTCTTTTGCCCAAGTCAGGAGATCATAGAATGATCTGTGGTCACTCCATCAACTTGCTTCACTTGTTTGATGTTCCTCATAAGTTTAAGGTGATGAGCCTGATTGTGGAAACTGTGAAGAGAACAACTGCTGATCAGAAGAGATCTTGTGGATATGCCCCTCACATTCAAATGTTGATCAATTCCAAGATGGGAACCGGGACATATCTTCTTGACAGAGAGCATCTTCCCTTGAGGCCAGATTTTGAGGACAACGAGGTTGTCATGGATACATCCCAACCTACTTGTGCAGAAGCCCAGGAGAAGAGAGAGAAAGCAAAGGCTGCAAAAGCAGCAAAGGCAGCAAGTGCACCAGATGCCTCCACGGTGCTACTCAAGACCAACCAAGATCAACCCAGTTATCTGCTTGATGCTACAGTGAGAATTGAGAAGGGCTTGGCCACCCTGACTCAAAATCAGGAAAGTCTTGAGAGGATCATTGAGACAAAATTTCATGACCTAGATGTGAAGGTCACTGAGATACAGACCATTGTGGAGAAGCTCCAAGAAGATGCTGAGGACAGGGAGGATAGACCAACTACAGATACTTTCCAGAGAGTGCCAAGGGCACAAAGGTCATCAGCAGTGCCAGTTGTCAGAGACTCCAGGATTACTACTTCAGCACCTGCAACAACTGCCACGGTTGTACCTCCAGTGTCAACCCCTCCAGCTCCACAGACTTCCTCAGAAGCATTTGCAGATGCCCTCCTCTCCACGCCATCTACGCACACCTGAGCGACAAGCCAGAAGACCCCTTCAGGAGCTCCCGAAGATCCTGCCTAGAGTACCGTATAGCACTATACATTTTCAAACTTTTTGGTAACTTGTTGCCAAAGGGGGAGAAAGTGTATAGATCTTAGGCTTCGAGAGAGAGAGAGAGAGTGTTGGTTTTATTTGCTTCTCTTGCTACTTTGATTGTTTGGTTGTTTAATTCATATGCTACAATTTGTGTTATGCTCGTGAGATATTTATGTGATCATGTGTTTGATCATACTATGCTTAATGTGTGGTTGCTTGCTTATATCCATGAATTTGTGTATGATCAATCACTTTTACCCGTGGTGTTGATTGCATGTTATTTAACTCTTATCATTTTGAGCGCTCCACCAAGATGTATGTGACATGGAAGAGTGACCCAGGATCCTAATCGATTGTGCATTTGCATTCAAAAGCAAATTTTTAAATAATGCACAAATTTAGGGGGAGCTCTTGCTTATCACATACTTCTCAAAGCGACGATGTATTTCATTCATATTATCATTTGTCGAAGCTTTGATCTATATGTTGTCATCAATTACCAAAAAGGGGGAGATTGAAAGTGCAACAGGTCCTAGGTGGTTTTGGTAATTCATAACAACATATAGCTCATTGAACTAATATCCATTCAAGTTAAATATTTTAGAATGTTCATTGATTGGCATGGCATGGACTAGAGATGTGGACCCCTCAAAATGCTAAGGACACATATTGGTAAAAGCTCAAGACTCTTCATTTCTATTTTAGTGATCCAAGATCACATTGAGTCCATAGGAAAGCCAATACTATTAAAAGGGGATGAGGTGTTGCTTAATGGTCTACTTACTTAAAGTGCTTAGTGATATTGCTCCAAAACCCTCAGCCACTCTCTCATTCCAAATATGTCCAAAACTCAAAGTCAAACTCAGCCCCACTGATTTGATCTATCCGACGCCACCAAGTTCAGTTGACATAGCCACTACCAGAAACCCTAGCAATTTGGTCACACCAATACGGATCTCGGTCTCACCGATATGGCCTTGCAAACTCTCTGTTGCCTATTGCAATTATTTCGGTCTCACCAAAATGTGCAATCGGTCCCACCGAGTTTGCTTGACCAACTCTATGTTTGCTCTTTGCTAAAATCGGTCTCACCAAGTTCAAGCATTCAGTCTCACGGAGATTAGCTTTTGCCGTAGCCCTAGCACATCGGTCCCACCGAGTTGTTCCAGTTGGTCCCACCGAGATTCCTAACGTTCACATTTTGAACTGAATCGGTCTCACCGAGTTCTTCTATTAGGTCTGACCGAGTTGGGTCAAATGTGTGTAACGGTTGGATTTTGTGTGGAGGCTATATATACCCCTCCACCCCCTTCTCCATTTGTGAGAGAGCCATCAGAATGTGCCTACACTTCCACTACTTATTTTCTGAGAGAGAACCACCTACTCATGTGTTGAGACCAAGATATTCCAATCCTGCCACTAGAATCTTGATCTCTAGCCTTCGCCAAATTGCTTTCCACTCAATTCATCTTTCCACCATAGCCAAATCTGTGAGAGAGAGTTGAGTGTTGGGGATACTATCATTTGAAGCACAAGAGCAAGGAGTTCATCATCAAAACACCATTTATTACCTTTTGGAGAGTGGTGTCTCCTAGATTGGTTAGGTGTCGCTTGGGAGCCTCCGACAAGATTGTGGTGTTGAACCAAGAAGTTTGTAAGGGCAAGGAGATCGCCTACTTCGTGAAGACCTACCCGAGTGGGGCAAGTCCTTCGTGGGCGATGGCCATGGTGGGATAGACAAGGTTGCTTCTTCATGGACCCTTCGTGGGTGGAGCCCTCCGTGGACTCGCGCAACCGTTACCCTTCGTGGGTTGAAGTCTCCATCAATATGGACGTACGATAGCACCACATATCAGAAGCACACCAAAAATCTCCGTGTCTACATTGCGTTTGCCTTCTCCAAACCTGTCCCTTTACCTTCATATGCAATGTTTTACTTTCCGCTGCTACACTCTTAGAATTGCATGTGTAGGTTGATTTCTTGACTTGTACTAGTTGCTAAAATCTGCCAACAAGTAAAATTGGGAAAAGGTTAGATTTTTATTTTGTCAAGTAGTCTAATCACCCCCCCTCTAGACCTACTTTCGATCCTACAGATTGACAACCCATTTTTCGCATTTTGTGCAAGTGTTTGTTAGTTTGTGTAGGTGCATATATTGGAGACTTGCTTGTGCCTCCTACTGGATCGATACCTTGGTTATTAACTGAAAGAAATACTTATCTCTACTTTGCTGCATCACCCTTTCCTCTTCAAGGAAAAAATCAACGCAAGCTCAAGAAGTAACAGGAAGAATTTCTGGTGCCGTTGTCAGGGAGGTTCTACATCAAGCCTACCAAGTACCCATCATAAACTCTTATCTCTTGCACTTACATTATTTACCATTTGCCTCCCGTTTTCCTCTCCCCCACTTCTAAAACATTTTCAGAAAAATACAAAAATATTTGCCTTTTTATTCGCCCTTCTTTCGTTCATCTTTTCGTTTGCTTTTCGTTTGCCTGTGTGCTAGATTGCTTGCTTTGCCACGATGTCTCAAGAAAATACCAAGTTGTGTGACTTTTCCAACACTAATAATAATGATTTTATTAGTACTCCAATTGCTCCCGCGACTAGTGTGGAATCTTATGAAATTAATGCCACTTTGTTGAATCTTGTTATGAAAGAACAATTTTCCGATAGTCCTAATGAAGATGCCGCGTCCCATCTAAACACTTTCGTTGAGTTGTGTGATATGCAAAAGAAAAAAGATGTGGATAATGATATTGTTAAATTGAAGCTATTTCCGTTCTCACTATGAGATCGTGCTAAAACTTGGTTTTCATCTTTGCCTAAAAATAGTATTGATTCATGGAATAAGTGTAAAGATGGTTTTATTTCCAAGTATTTTCCTCCCGCTAAGATCATCTCCCTTAGGAATGATATAATGAATTTTAAGCAACTTGATCATGAACATGTTGCACAATCTTGGGAGAGGATGAAATTGATGATAAGAAATTTCCCTACTCATGGTTTAAGTTTATGGATGATCATACAAAATTTTTATGCCGGATTGAATTTTGCATCTAGGAATCTTTTAGATTCCGTCATGGGAGGTACTTTAATGGAAATTACATTAGGAGAAGCTACTAAACTCCTAGATAATATTATGGAAAATTACTCTCAATGGCATACCGAAAGATCTTCCACTAGTAAAAAAGTGCATGCAATTGAAGAAATCAATACTTTGAGTGGAAAGAATGATGAACTTATGAAATTTTTGCTAGTAAGAGTGCTCCTATTGATCCTAATGATATGCCTTTTTCCACTTTGATTGAGAATAATAATGAATCTATGGATGTGAATTTTGTTGGTAGGAACAATTTTGGTAATAACGCATATAGAGGCAATTTCAACCCAAGGCCGTTTCCTAGTAATTCCTCTAATAATGATGGTAATTCCTACAGCAATTCTTATGGAAATTATAATAAAATACCCTCTGATCTTCAAAATAATATTAAAGATTTCATAATTCTCAAAATAATTTCAATGCTATGGTAGAAGAAAAATTGCTTAAAATTGATGATTTGGCTAGAAACGTTGATAGAATTTCTCATGACATTGATTCTTTTAAGATTAGATCTATGACACCTAAAATTGATATTAATGAGTCTCTGAAAGCTATTAAAACTTATATGGATGAATGTAAAGAGAGAACCCCTAGGATGCGTGCTAAGAGAGATTGGCTAGAAAAAGCATGTTCTTCTAGTTTTTGTGAAAATAATGATGAAGATCTCAAAGTGATTGGTGTGACTCCTATTGAATCTCTGTTTGCTAATATAAATCTTGATAAACATGGGACTGGATATGAGTCAACTTTAGCTAGAAGGTGTCCCAATAATTTGGAGGGTGAAGATCTGAATAAAAAATTAATAAAAGTGGGATTGGAGAGGTCAAAACTTTAAGTAGCGATGAACCCGCTCTTTTGGATTTCAAGCACTTTAATTATGGTAATTGTTCTTTGGTTGATTGTATTTCCTTGTTGCAATCCATGCTTAATTTACCTCATGCTTATAATCAAAATAAATCTTTTATTAAACATATCGTTGATGCCATGATGAAATCGTTCGAACAAAAACTTGAATTGGAAGTTTCTATCCCTAGAAAGCTTTATGATGAGTGGGAACCTACTATTAAGATTAAAAATAAAAATTATGAGTGTAATGTTTTGTGTGATTTGGGTGCTAGCATTTCCACTATTCCAAAAACTTTATGTGATGTGCTAGGTTTCTATAAATTTGATGATTGTTCTTTGAATTTGCATCTAGCGGATTCCACTATTAAGAAACCTATGTGAAGGATTAATGATGTTCTTATTGTTGCAAATAGGAATTATGTGCCCATAGATTTTATTGTGCTCGATATAGATTGCAATCCTAGATGTCCTATTATTCTTGGTAGACCTTTCCTTACAACGATTGGTGCAATTATTGATATGAAAGAAGGAAACATTAGATTTCAATTTCCGTTAAGGAAGGGAATGGAACACTTTTCAAGGAAGAAAATTAAGTTGCCATATGAATCTATTATGAGGGCTATTTATGGATTGCATGCCAAAGATGACAATACCTAGATCTAGGTTTTATGCCTAGCTAGGGGCGTTAAACACTAGCGCTTGTTGGGAGGCAACCCAAATATTTTTTTTTGTTTTGGTTATGTTTTTTAATAAATACACATTATTACCTCTGTATTAATTTTGTTTTGGTGTTTTAATTAGTGTTTGAGCCAAGTAAGTCCTTTGGGATGGTCTTTGATGATAGTTGATTTGATCTTGCTGAAAAAGAGAAACTTTTAAGCTCATTGCCAGAAATTTACAAAATCACAGAAACATGCTTTTGATCTGAATTTTTTACAAAATATTGATGTCAAAATTTACTAGGTTTTTCTAATTTTTCAGAATTATTGGAATTTCAGAAGTATAGAAAATTTCCAGATTACTACAAACTGTTCTGTTTTTGACAGATTCTGTTTTCTATGTGTTGTTTGCTTATTTTGATGAATCTATGGGTAGTATCGGGGGGTATGAACCATGGAGAAGTAGGAATACAGTAGATATAAGACCAATATAAATTTATAATGAGTTCACAACAGTACCTAAAGTGGTGATTTATTTTATTATACTAACGGATCTTACGAGTTTTCTGTTGAGTTTTGTGTTGTGAAGTTTTCAAGTTTTGGGTAAAGATTTGATGGACTATGGAATAAGAAGTGACAAAAGCCTAATCTTGGGTATGCCCAAGGCACCCCAAAGTAATATTAAAGGACAACCAAGCATCTAAGCTTGAGGATGCCCCGGATGGCATCCCCTCTTTCGTCTTCAATCCATTGGTAAATTTACTTGAGGCTATATTTTTATTCAACACAGGATATGTGTTTTGCTTGGAGCGTCTTGTATGATATGAGCCTTTGCTTTTTAGTTTTACACAATCATCCTTGCTGTACACACCTTTTGAGAGGGACATTCTTTAATCATGAATTTATTAGAATACTCTATGTGCTTCACTTATATCTTTTGAGCTAGGCAGTTTGCTCTAGTGCTTCACTTATATCTTTTTAGAGCACGGCGGTGGTTTTATTTTATAGAAATTGTTGAACTCTCATGCTTCACTTATATTATTTTGAGAATCTTAAACATCATGGTAATTTTCTTAGGTTATGAATTTAGTCCTAATATGATTGGCATGCAAGGGGGATATAATAAAAACTTTTATATAAAGAGCATTGAATATATCAGAACTTTGATTCCTTGCATTTGTTTTGAGATATAAAGATGGTGATATTAGAGTCATGCTAGTGGGTAATTGTGGATTGGTAGAAATACTTTCGTTAAAGTTTGTGATTCCCATAGCATGCACATATGGTGAACCGTTATGTGATGAAGTCGGAGCATGATTTATTCATTGATTGTCTTCCTTATGAGTGGCGGTCGAGGATGAGCGATGGTCTTTTCCTACCAATCTACCCCCTAGGAGCATGCGTATTAGTAATTTGTTTTGATGGCTAATAAACTTTTGTAATAAGTATGTGAGTTCTTTATGATTAATGTTGAATCCATTGATTATACGCACTCTCACCCTTCCACCATTGCTAGCCTCTCTAGTATCGCGCAACTTTCCCCGGTGCATTAAACCCACCATATACCCTTCCTCAAAACAGCCACCATACCTACCTATTATGGCATTTCCATAGCCATTCCGAGATATATTGCCATGCAACTTGCACTGTTTCGTTTTATTATGACACATACCATCATTGTCATATTGTTCTCATATTCATGAGACATTCATATAGAGTCATATCTTTGTTCTAGTATCGAGTTGTAATTCTTGAGTTGTAAGTAAATAAAAGTGTGATGATCATCATTATTAGAGCATTGTCCCATGTGAGTAAATGATGATGGAAGCTATGATTCCCTCACAAGTTGGGATGAGTCTCCGGACTTTAAAAAATGAAAGAGGCCAAAGAAACCCAAATAAAAAAAAGAGGCCAAAGAAGCCCAAATAAATAAAATGAGAGAAAAATAGAGAAGGGACAATGTTACTATCCTTTTCCACACTTGTGCTTTGAAATAGCACCATGTTCTTCATGATAGAGAGTCTCCTATTTTGTCACTTTCATATACTAGTGGGAATTTTTCATTATAGAACTTGGCTTGTATATTCCAATGATGGGCTTACTAAAATTGCCCTAGGTCTTCATGAGCAGGCAAGTTGGATGCACACCCACTTAGTTTATTTTTGAGCTTTCATACACTTATAGCTCTAGTGCATCCATTGCATGGCAATCCCTAATCACTTGCATCGATATCAATTGATGGGCATCTTCATAGCCCATTAATTTGCCTAGTTGATGTGGGACTTTCTCCTTCTTTTTTGTCTTCTTCACAACCACCATATTCTATTCCACCTATAGTGCTATTTCCATGGCTCACGCTCATGTATTGCGTGAAAGTTGAAAAAGTTTGAGAACACCAAAAGTATGAAACAATTGATTGGCTTGTCATCGGGGTTGTGCATGATGAAATACTTTGTGTGATGAAGATGGAGCATAGCCAGACTATATGATTTTGTAGGGATAACTTTCTTTAGCCATGATATTTTTGAGAAGACATGATTGCTTTATTAGTATGCTTGAAGTATTATTGTTTTTATGTCAATATTAAACTTTTGTTTTGAATCTTATGGATCTGAATAATCTTGCCACAATAAAGAAAACTGAATTGATAAATATGTTAGGTAGCATTCCACATCAAAAATTCTGTTTTTATCATTTACCTACTCGAGGATGACCAGGAATTAAGCTTGGGGATGCTTGATACTGTAACACCCCCGGTGATTAGCAACAGTAATCACTTTTGATAATGACATGTTAGCATGATCAACAGTGCATAATCATCATTAGCATCATATTGCATTTCAACTCCTAAGTCAAATTCAAATTTAAATGAAAGTGGAATATAAAAGTTGACCAACATAGGAGCTAAAATGTCAGATAAATAACAAATATTCCAGAGGCTATTCTAAAATTGAAACCAACATCATTGGAATTGGATAAGTGACTCGAACAACCTCAAACAGTGGATAAAGATAATATTTAATAACCATTTATTAAATCTGAAATAAATATGGAATTATGTTTTGTCCAAACTAATTTTAGGTGTTAAGGTATAATGCACTGGTATTTATGAACTAGGTCTCATGTTTTACAAAAACCATTTTGAGGCCTGACTATTTACTAAACTGAGAAAGGAGAATAAAGAAAAAGATAAAAGAAAAATGAAACAGAAAAGAAGAAAAATGACCCCCCCCCTCTCCGGCCCAACTGGGCCGAAGCCCAGCCGGCCGGCCCACTTGTGCCCCCCCCCTGGCCTATATGGCCCCCAGCCGGCCAAACCCTAATCCCCACACCACTCCCCTCGCTCCTCTCCTCCCCCCCTCGTCTGGATCGGGATCTCCCGATCCCGTCCGCCCCGTCGCCGACGCCGCCCCGTCGCCGCCTCCCCCCTCGTCAGCCCCCACCTCCCGATCCAGATCGGGATCGGGATGCGGGAACGGCCCTCGCCGACGCCGCTCGCGTCGCCGTTGGACGCCGCCGCCGGAGCCCGCGCCTCCCCGCCGGCCTGCACCTCGTCTCCGTCGCCGTCGTCCCCGTCGACCGCCCGACCCCCCCCCCGCTGCCCAGTCCCTACGAGCACGGTGAGGCCTCGGGCCTCTTCCCCCTCTCTGCTCCCGACCCTCGCCGCGCGCACTCGCCGGCGCACCGCGCCCCCGGCCGCCGCTCACCGCGCTGCGCGCATGCTCACGCGTCGCCGCGCCCGGCTCGCGCCCGACCGCGCTGGCGCGCGCCCCGCTCGCGCCCACTCCAGCCGCCGCGCCGCTCGTCCTCTCGCCTCTGCCTCCGCTCGCGCGCCACCCGCACGCGCGCGTCCACCATAGACCTCATACTCGGAAGGATTGTTGAAAGCTCACATTGCTCGATCAATTGTGCCACAAAAAATATCCAACTTCTTCACCCTCGATGAGATAGTGAACTACACTGCCCGAATTACTCGAGACGCTGAAGCTGAGGTATATGTTATGAATGCTTTGAACGCTCACCTCTGGAAGGAATCGAGAACGTTTCTGGCGTTCGAGATTTTCCAGAAGTTTTTCCCGAAGAACTTCCAGGCATACCCCCGGCTAGAGCTGTCGAGTTCGTCATCGACTTGAAGCCTGGCACCGTTCCTATTGCCAAGCGACCTTATAAGATGCCTCGCATCACCTTCTTGAGCTTAAGGAAGAAATCGACAAGTCACTTAAGAGTGGTTTCATCCGCCCCCAGTTCCTCTGCTTGGGGAGCACCTTCACTCTTCGTTAAGAAGAAGGATGGAACTAAACCGATTGGTTCAGGATTACCGGCCCATTAACCAAGCCACAATCCAGAATAAATACCCACTGCCCCGGATCAATGATCTTTATGATCAACTCGCTGGATCATCGGTGTTCTCTAACTGACTTGAGGTTGGGTTATCACCAGATCCGTGCGTGAAGAGGACATTCCCAAGACTGCATTCGTCACTCGTTATGGCTCCTATGAATACACCGTCATTCATTTGGCCGACGAATGCCCCAGCTACGTTCTCCCGTCTGATGAATTATATATTCTGGATTACCTCGACAAATTCGTCGTGGTATATCTAGATGATATTCTGGTCTATTCTAAGAATAAAGAGGAACATGCTGAACATCTCTGCCTTGTTCTAGAAAGGCTCCGAGAACACCAGTTGATGCCAAGTATTCCAAATGCGAATTTTGGCTTCCTGAAGTAACTTTCAATGGGACATGTGATCCAAGGATGGAATTGCGTGTTACCCCGAACGAGTTCAGGCTATTCTTGACTGGACTCCCCAAAGAATGTTAAGCAAGTCAGAAGTTTTCTCGACTCGCTAGTTATTGCCGTCGATTCGTTGTGAGAACTTTTCCAAGATTGCAAAACCATTGACATATCTGCTTCACAAAGGTGTTAATGAGTGGACAGAAAAATGTCAAGAAAGCTTTCAGACACTAAAAGATAAATTGACATTGCCCCCGTACTAGCACCCCCGGATTCCCAAAAGGATTTTCGTGATATACTGTGATGCATTCCGTCAAGGATTAGGCTGTGTCCTAATGCAAGAGCGCAAAGTGATTGCTTATGCCTCCCGACAATTGCGTCCTCATGAAGAAAATTATCCCGTGCATGATCTTGAACTTTCTGCGGTTATTATGCTTGAAGCTATGGCGACATTACCTTCTCGGTAACCGGGCGAGATATACACGGATCACCAAAGCTTGAAGTATTTATACTCAACCAGATGAACCTTCGTCAACAAAGATGGCTCGAAACAATTGCCAATTATGATTGAATATTCATATACCCCGGCAAGGCTAATGTAATGGCCGATGCTTTGAGTCGCGAAGTCCTATAGCAACAATCTATGGTTCAAGAAACACAACCTCTTCTCCATGAGAGCTTTGCAAATTGAACCTCCAATTGTTCCACAGGGTTATCTCAATACCCTGGTTGTCGAACCAGATTTAGAACACGGCTTAGGTGTATGCAAAGGTATGACACTGAAGTTGAAAAGATCAAGCGATACCTCGAGAAAGGAAAGCCGTCGGAATTCCATCTTGATGCAGATGGGATCCTATTTTTCCAACACCGTCTCTTCGTACCCAAGTTCAAGAATGAGAGGAAAACGTTATGAAGGAACTCATGACACTCCTTGTCTATTCACCCTGGTAGCACAAAGATGTACCGTGACATTTGTCAGAGATTCTGGTGGCCTAATATGAAGCGAGACAATTGCTCGTTAGTTTCTGAGTGTGGACGTTTTGCCGCCGCGTTAAAGCTCAACATCAAAGGCCCGCAGGAACTCTGCAACCCCTGGAAATTCCTGAATGGAAATGGGACAAGGTCCAAATGGATTTCATTACTGTTTTCCCAGATCTCAAGAAGGGTCATGATGCTATTTTTGTCGTCATTGACCGATTCTCCAAGGTTGCTCACTTTCTGCCTGTAAAGAGACAATCACTGTAGCCAGTTAGCAGACTTGTATGTTTCCCGGATTGTGTCACTCCACGGTGTTCCGTGGAGATCAGTTCTGATCGTGGCAGCCTCTTCACCTCCAGTTCTGGAATAGTTTCCAAGAAAGCTATGGGAACTCATCGTCTTTCAGCACCGCTTTTACCCTCAGTCACAGGGTTAGTTGAAACGAGTGAATCAAGTGCTCGAAGATATGCTTCGAGCTTGCGTCATCTCCTCGGTAAGAAATGGGAGGAAGGAATCTCTCCCGTATGCCGAATTCTCTTACAACAAAGCTATCAAGCTAGTCTGAAGATGGCACCGTTTGAAGTTTATACGGTCGTAAGTGTCGAACCCCTATGAATTGGTCAGAAACTGGGGAACGCTCACTCGTCGGACCCGGACATTATTCGGCAAGCTGAATGAAGAACAAGTCCGCATTTTCTGTGAACATTTGAAATCTGCTAGTCTGTCAGAAGAGCAACTATGACCGTAAGCACCAGGAAATAGTCTATCAACCTGGCGAGCAAGCTTACCTCCGCGTCACATCCGTTGAAAGGCACTCATCGGTTCGGAATCAAAGGCAAGTTAGCCCCTCGCTATTGGCCCGTTCCGTATTCTTGCCCGTCGAGGAGAAAGGTGGCATATCAGTTGCAATTGCCGCCAAACTTTCTCAAGTACATGACTCTTTCATGTATCCCAACTTCGCCGCTGCTTAAGGTCTATTCAAGCTGTGGATCATGAAGTGCTTGAATTACGGGAAGATGTCATATCCAGAATATCCCATCCGTATTCTTGATCAGCTGAGCGCTCGAAACAGTCAAAAGTCAATCAAGTTCCTCAAGGTTCAGTAGTCAAATCATTCTGAAGATGAAGCCACTTGGGACCGCGAGGATCGTCTTCGCGAAGAATACCTCTTTTTTCAGTTCTCCTCTTATTCTCGGGACGAGAATTCTTAATAGATGAGGAGAGTTGGGGCAGGAGGCCAACGCCTTTCGATCTAGTGTCGCTGTTTGTGCTAGCCTTCTTAAGGCATAACTTGTCTAACTATGTCTGTACCCAGATATTATTTGTATGACTGACTTATGTATTCGGATCTTCGGATCCCTGGTCTGTAATATTGTGGACCTCCGTTTATTTGTGTTTAGAGTTGTGTTGTGATATCTTCCCGTGAGTCCCTGGGTTTGATCGTACACGTTTGCGTGTATGATTAGTGTACGATTGAACCGGGGGCGTCACAAGTTGGTATCAGAGCCGACTGCCTGTAGGAAGCCCCCCTCCAAATTCCTTGGCCGAAGTTGAGTCTAGAAACCGAGAAACTAACTTACTAACTTGGCTGTGTGGCTTACGGGCCCACGTCGCCAACTGGGTGGTATTAGGATCTTTTATTCCTCGTCTATACTCTGGGACTCTAACATCTCTTCTATTCGGGTTAGATAAAGTTTACTAACGCCGACACTTAGGATCTCGTAATTCCCGTCTACCCGGAGAGCTGGATATCTGTGCGATTTCCCTGTCGTTGATCTGATTAGTCTGATAATCATTTTCCTTTCCATTGTTTTGTTTAACCTTTCTCTCCGAGTTGTGTTAAACTTCTCGTTGTCATTTGACAAATCTGAATTTCCTCTGTTTCAGATGGACCGTTTGTTTCCACCGCGTCCTACGACACAGCTTGTGCTTCGCACTTGGGCTCGTAATACCCCTGGGTTTCCAGCTGTCCTGATCGCTCTCTTGACCAGACTTGGCTACCGCTGGTACCCTGAGTACATGGTTTACGAGGATTACCGCGAGTTTAATCAGGAGCAGTACCATGCTGATGTTCGTATCTATGATCGGCAGAATGACTCAGACACCGAGCTGCACCTTTTCCACGGTATCGGCGTGACGATTGAGATGGCAGTACATGATGCCGCCTACTCTGCTGTCGCACGTCTTCGAGGACAGTTCAGTGATATCTTGGATGACTCTGAGTTCAGATACATTCCGTATGCCCCTGCTGGAGATGCTACCGGATACTACACAGCTATCTGTGCCCCGTTCGAACCTCGTCGCTATGATCCGCGCGTTCTGATTCAGTGCACTCAGGCTCTGGATCGCACTGTTCGGGCTCTTGCCGTCGAGTTGGTTGCCACTCGAGCACGTCTCTACGATGCTATGACGCAGTTGCTACCCGCTGTTCGCGCCCACCACCGCCAGACTATATGGCGGCTATGTTGCAACAGTTTGAGCTTAACCGGCAGTTCATGGTTGGAATCATGGCTCAGTTTCCGCATCAGAACAACCAGAACCAGAACCCAGCTTCAGTAACTTTGACAGAGTTTACGCGACTCAACCCAACGCAGTTTCGCAACTCTGACAAGCCCCTGGATGCTGATGACTGGCTCCGCGACATCACTCACGAGATAGAGTCTGCTAATGTCGCCCCCGCCAACTTTGTCACCTTCGCGGCCTTTTTCTTAAAGGGCCCCGCTGCTCAATGGTGGGACACACACAAGCGTACTCTGCCTGTTGGAACAGTCATCACCTGGTATGAGTTCCAGGCTGCTTTCCGTACACGTTACATCCCTCAAGCAATTATGGAACGCATGAAGACCCAGTTCCGCAACCTCGCTCAGGGCAATAAAACCGTCGAAGCTTATCAGCGGGAATTTCTTGATCTCTCCCGCTATGCTGAAGAAGACATCGCCACAGATGCTCGCAGACAGGAGAAGTTCCGTAATGGACTACACCCTGACCTCAAGCTTGCACTAGCTGCTCAAGACATTAATGACTTCTCAACTCTAGTGAACAAGGCTATTCTCGTTGAGACCGCTCAGATGGAACACAAGGACTCGCAGAAGCGCTATCGTGATGCTGGCTCATCTTCGGGCTCAGCACCGAAGCGTAGAGTTTGGATTCCCAACAACGCGTTCCGTCCCAATACCTCTGCGCCAAAGAACAATGCTGCACTACGTCTGCCTCCTCCACCACCGAGGCCGTCAAAGGCTCAATCTATTCAGAACCATGCCCCTCTTCGTCCTGAAGATGGTTTGTGTTTCAAGTGCCGCAAACCATGCCACCAGGCTAAAGACTGCCGCCAGACTCAGAATCAGTTAGATTTTCCTCGTGCTGGCCGTGGATATGGCCGTGGCAACAATCAGACCCGCAACTATAATACTGGGTCTGCTTCACGTGGTCGTGGTCAAGCTTACAACATTGACATTGAAGAAGTCCAGGATCAACCTGCTACTGTGATGGGTACCCTTCTTGTTAACTCAGTACCTGCTTCTGTATTATTTGATTCAGGAGCATCGCATTCATTCATGTCTGAAGCATTTGCATTATCTCATGACATTGCATTCGAAAAGATGAACCTGCCAATAGTTGTCCGTACCCCTGGAGGCCAATGTCAAACCACTATGATGGCACATAATGTCCCTGTTGAAATCGAGGAATTTGAATTCCTAGCTTCCCCTATTATCCTGAAGTCTTCCACCATAGACCTCATACTCGGAATGGATTGGTTGAAAGCTCACATTGCTTCGATCAATTGTGCCACAAAAATTATCCAACTTCTTCACCCCTCCGATGAGATAGTGAACTACACTGCCCGAATTACTCGAGACGCTGAAGCTGAGGTATATGTTATGAATGCTTTGAACGCCTCACCTCTGGAAGGAATCGAGAACGTTTCTGTCGTTCGAGATTTTCCAGACGTCTTTCCCGAAGAACTTCCAGGCATACCCCCGGCTAGAGCTGTCGAGTTTGTCATTGACTTGAAGCCTGGCACCGTTCCTATTGCCAAGCGACCTTATAAGATGCCTCCGCATCACCTTCTTGAGCTTAAGGAAGAAATCGACAAGTCACTTAAGAGTGGTTTCATCCGCCCCAGTTCCTCTGCTTGGGGAGCACCTTCACTCTTCGTTAAGAAGAAGGATGGAACTAACCGATTGGTTCAGGATTACCGGCCCATTAACCAAGCCACAATCCAGAATAAATACCCACTGCCCCGGATCAATGATCTTTATGATCAACTCGCCGGATCATCGGTGTTCTCTAAACTCGACTTGAGGTTGGGTTATCACCAGATCCGTGTCCGTGAAGAGGACATTCCCAAGACTGCATTCGTCACTCGTTATGGCTCCTATGAATACACCGTCATGTCATTTGGCCTAACGAATGCCCCAGCTACGTTCTCCCGTCTGATGAATTATATATTCATGGATTACCTCGACAAATTCATCGTGGTATATCTAGATGATATTCTGGTCTATTCTAAGAATAAAGAGGAACATGCTGAACATCTCTGCCTTGTTCTAGAAAGGCTCCGAGAACACCAGTTGTATGCCAAGTATTCCAAATGCGAATTTTGGCTTCCGGAAGTAACTTACCTTGGACATGTGATTTCCAAGGATGGGATTGCTGTTAACCCCGAACGAGTTCAGGCTATTCTCGACTGGACTCCCCCAAAGAATGTTAAGCAAGTCAGAAGTTTTCTCGGACTCGCTAGTTATTGCCGTCGATTCGTTGAGAACTTTTCCAAGATTGCAAAACCATTGACATATCTGCTTCACAAAGGTGTTAAATTTGAGTGGACAGAAAAATGTCAAGAAAGCTTTCAGACACTAAAAGATAAATTGACATCTGCCCCAGTACTAGCACCCCCGGATTCCCAAAAGGATTTCGTGATATACTGTGATGCATCTCGTCAAGGATTAGGCTGTGTCCTAATGCAAGAGCGCAAAGTGATTGCTTATGCCTCCCGACAATTGCGTCCTCATGAAGAAAATTATCCCGTGCATGATCTTGAACTTTCTCCGGTTATCTATGCCTTGAAGCTATGGCCACATTACCTTCTCGGTAACCGTTGCGAGATATACACGGATCACCAAAGCTTGAAGTATTTATATACTCAACCAGATCTGAACCTTCGTCAACAAAGATGGCTCGAAACAATTGCCGATTATGATATGAATATCTCATACACCCCGGCAAGGCTAATGTAATGGCCGATGCTTTGAGTCGCAAGTCCTATAGCAACAATCTTATGGTTCAAGAAACACAACCTCTTCTCCATGAAGAGCTTTGCAAGTTGAACCTCCATATTGTCCCACAGGGTTATCTCAATACCCTGGTTGTCGAACCAGATTTAGAACACGGCATTAAGGTTATGCAAAGGTATGACACTGAAGTTGAAAAGATCAAGCGATACCTCGAGAAAGGAAAGCCGTCGAAATTCCATCTTGATGCAGATGGGATCCTATTTTTCCAACACCGTCTCTTCGTACCCAAGTTCAAGAATGAGAGGGAAAACGTTATGAAGGAAGCTCATGACACTCCCTTGTCTATTCACCCTGGTAGCACAAAGATGTACCGTGACATTTGTCAAAGATTCTGGTGGCCTAATATGAAGCGAGACATTGCTCGTTATGTTTCTGAGTGTGACGTTTGCCGCCGCGTTAAAGCTCAATATCAAAGGCCCGCAGGAACTCTGCAACCCCTGGAAATTCCTAAATGGAAATGGGACAAGGTCCAAATGGATTTCATTACTGGTTTTCCCAAATCCCAGAAGGGTAATGATGCTATATTTGTTGTCATTGACCGATTCTCTAAGGTTGCCCACTTTCTGCCTATTAAGGAGACAATCACTGCTAGCCAGTTAGCAGACTTGTATGTTTCCCGAATTGTGTCACTCCACAGTGTTCCGTTGGAGATCAGTTCTGATCGTGGCAGCCTCTTCACCTCCAGATTCTGGAATAGTTTCCAAGAAGCTATGGGAACTCATCTGTCTTTCAGCACCGCTTTTCACCCTCAGTCACAGGGTCAAGTTGAACGAGTTAATCAAGTGCTCGAAGATATGCTTCGAGCTTGCGTCATCTCCTTCGGTAAGAAATGGGAGGAATCTCTCCCGTATGCCGAATTCTCTTACAACAATAGCTATCAAGCTAGTCTGAAGATGGCACCGTTTGAAGTTCTATACGGTCGTAAGTGTCGAACCCCTCTGAATTGGTCAGAAACTGGGGAACGCTCACTCGTCGGACCGGACATTATTCGGCAAGCTGAAGAACAAGTCCGCATTGTTCGTGAACATTTGAAATCTGCTCAGTCTCGTCAGAAGAGCAACTATGACCGTAAGCACCAGGAAATAGTCTATCAACCTGGCGAGCAAGCTTACCTCCGCGTCACTCCGTTGAAAGGCACTCATCGGTTCGGAATCAAAGGCAAGTTAGCCCCTCGCTACATTGGCCCGTTCCGTATTCTTGCCCGTCGAGGAGAAGTGGCATATCAGTTGCAATTGCCGCCAAACCTTTCTCAAGTACATGACGTCTTTCATGTATCCCAACTTCGCCGCTGCTTCAAGGATCCTATTCAAGCTGTGGATCATGAAGTGCTTGAATTACGGGAAGATCTGTCATATCCAGAATATCCCATCCGTATTCTTGATCAAGCTGAGCGTCGAACACGTCAAAAGTCAATCAAGTTCCTCAAGGTTCAGTAGTCAAATCATTCTGAAGATGAAGCCACTTGGGACCGCGAGGATCGTCTTCGCGAAGAATACCCCTCTTTCTTTCAGTCTTCCTCTTAATTCTCGGGACGAGAATTCTTAATAGATGAGGAGAGTTGTAACACCCCCGGTGATTAGCAACAGTAATCACTTTTGATAATGACATGTTAGCATGATCAACAGTGCATAATCATCATTAGCATCATATTGCATTTCAACTCCTAAGTCAAATTCAAATTTAAATGAAAGTGGAATATAAAAGTTGACCAACATAGGAGCTAAAATGTCAGATAAATAACAAATATTCCAGAGGCTATTCTAAAATTGAAACCAACATCATTGGAATTGGATAAGTGACTCGAACAACCTCAAAGAGTGGATAAAGATAATATTTAATAACCATTTATTAAATCTGAAATAAATATGGAATTATGTTTTGTCCAAACTAATTTTAGGTGTTAAGGTATAATGCACTGGTATTTATGAACTAGGTCTCATGTTTTACAAAAACCATTTTGAGGCCTGACTATTTACTAAACTGAGAAAGGAGAATAAAGAAAAAGATAAAAGAAAAATGAAACAGAAAAGAAGACAGCAAACAGGGACCCCACCCCCCTCTCACGGCCACAACTGGGCCGAAAAGCCCGCCGCCGGCCAAGTGTGTGCCCCCCCTGGCCTATATGGACCCCAGCCCGGCAACAACCCTAATCCCACACACCACTCCCGCGCTCCTCCCTCCCCCCTCCACCGTCTGGATCGGGGATCCCCGCATTTCCCGTCCGCCCCGTCGCCGACGCCCCCGTAGACCGCTCACCCCCTCAGTCAGCTCCAAATCCCGATCCAGATCGGGAAGGGATCGCCGGGAACGCCCGGCCGCCAGATCGCCCGTCCGTGGACGCCGCGCCGGAGCCCGACGCCTCCACCGGGCTGCACCTGTTACCGTCGCCTCGTCCCTGTCTTTATGCTTCGAACCGCCCCGACCCCCCCCCTGCTTGCCCCTCATCCTAAAACGAGCACGGTGAGGCTCACGGGGCCTCATCATGCCCCCCTCGCATCACCGAGCGCACCTCAGCGCCCGCGACGTGCAAGACGACAAACGGCAGCGACGAATGCTCAAAGCGTACAGCGCACCGCTCGACGGCGACCGCGGCACGAGCACGAACCGACAGCCGCATCAGCGCGCCGTGCTGCTGCAGTCTAACGCACTCTGCCAAGCCCGTAGCCTCGCTCACAACATCGCACGATAGCCTCGCTCGCCGCCCAAACCAGCTAGACGCCGAACAAAAAAGCCGCAAGCTCTCCGCAAAATCGCGCGAGTGGACAGCAGCTCACAAACCAAAAGGTCAAAGCCAGCGCTCGGAGCGAGCGGCGGACAGCAGAGGTCCGCACACGGCGGACGCCGAATAGGAGCGCGACGAACGCCAGTGTGGCCGTATGGGCCACTGCCGGTGGGGCCCCGACCCCCTGGCCGCTGGCAGTGGGGCCCCGCCCCGAAAACGTTTTAAAAAAAAGGGATTAAGATTAAATAAAATAAATAATTAAATAATTAATTAATAGTTAATTAATCCTGATTAGGTTAATCTAATAATAATTAGGTGTTAATTAAATCAGTAATTAAATTAATTAAACCTAATTAACCTAACAGACTAGACAGGTGGGACCACCCTGTCAGGTGGCTGCTGACGTCACGCATGATGTCATGCTGACGTCATCAATCACTGTTTCGGATAATGTTGAATTAAATAATTAATTAAATTTCAGAAATATAAAAACTTAGAAATCATATCTTTTAAACCGTATCTCCGATGAAAATATTTTATACATGAAACTTGCTCAGAACGACGATACGAACCCGGAACGCTCTCGTATTCCCGTCAGATGCCGCAACTATAAGAACATTGAACAATTAGACCGATTTCGATAAATGAATAGTGTCCAATCCTATTAAATAAATCCGAAAATAATTCCAAATTATCTAAATCGTTTAGTTAGGCAGTGAGAACACCCCGGCATATCATTTAGGCATGTCATACATATTGTTTGCATTATTGCCGTGTGAAATTTATTGTTTCTCTCCCCCTCCTTCTATCTCGATAGACGCCGAGGACAGACAGACGACGCTTGCACCAGGTTACGATACTCTACGACGCAGCAGCCGTTGACGACCTCCCTCTCTTGCCAGAGCAACCAGGCAAGGCCCCCCCCCCCTTGAGCATTCCAGATATCGCCCATTCTATTCTCCTGCTTGCATTGAGTCGCTACTGTTAATGTATGCTCCTATTTGATGCATAGCCTGCTGTTGTAACGTTCATTGCATCTTACCTGCCTTGATAAACTGTTAGTATAGGTTGGTATGAACCATCTGTGACCCCACCACCTTACTTTGCGCCCCTTGCTTGTTCATCGACGACTCGATCAACGTGATCGTCGATCAGAGACAGACGCCTCACTTCACACCCCCCCTTAGTTGTACGACTCTGCGTAGTAACTATCGAGTGCCGAGGGTGATACCTCGTAACGCACTCCTGATGAATACTCTGCAGCATAGCTGTACGGTCGTGGTCATCGAGGGTGATTCCTCCTTCTCCATGTCCGATACGACTCTGTCGTGCAACCCCTCAGTGTGAACCTCGAGGGTGATACCTCTTACGTTCACCCTGATGATTATGACCACACGGTTACTTGACCTTTTTCACAGGCGGGTCCACCCTGGTGGGTACCCGCTGGGGATCTATGATTTCGGGTGTGCCGGAAGGGCACTCGAGTGTGGTACTGTGGCGGAGCTTCAGAAACTCTGAATGTTTCCGCTTGTTACTAAATGAGCTGATCGGATTTGGGTGTGTGATCTGAGTGGTCGACGTGCCCTATACGCACTTCCACCACGCGGGATAATGGTTATGGGGCCCTCTGCGATGTACGTTTCGCCAAAAGCTTATCAGACGTCACGATTCACCGTGCGGGCTGATCGTCGGGATTGGGCTGGATACTTCACTGGCGAGTTTAGTGTCGCGCCTGCACCCCGGCCAGCCACGCAACGCGCAGGGTGCCCAGGGCGATGGCCCGAGACCCCTGGGTGCCTAGGTTAGTCCGGCGTGCTGACCTCTCTGCTGAGCCTAGGTAGAGCGCTGCTTCGTGTTGATCTTCCGAGGACGGGCATTACCCAGCAAGTATGTCCGGCCAGAGTTGATCGAGCGTGTTGGGTAACAGTAGTGCACCCCTGCAGGGATGAATCTTCTATCGATAGCCGGTCCTACGGTAAAGGACGCTCAGTTTGTGTATCCCGATCTACTACTTAAACTGGATACTTGTTACTTAATTGAAGCTTCGGGATTACTTTCTCGCTGGGAGTCGAGGAAGGATCTTTGAGCTGTACTTCAACATGTTTGCTAAATAAAATGCTATTCTACTCTCTTCTACTGCTGCAAGATGATGGCTTTGAAAAGATGTTTGAAGATGCTAGTCTTCGATAGGACTAGGCCTTTCTCTCTATTCTGGCATTTCTGCAGCCCAGTCCACATATACCGCCTTTTCTCCATTGATAATGTTGCATATGTAGTATAGATCCTTGCTTGCTGAGTACTTCGGATGAGTACTCACGGTTGCTTTATTTTCTCTTTTCCCCCATATACCCCCACCTTGATGATACACCAGACGATGGAGTCCAGGAGCCAGACGCCACCACCGGAGCCTACTACCAGGCGGGTCCAGAGGGCACGTACTACTGGATCGAGCCAGCTGACCAGGAGTAGGATCGGAGGCTCCCAGGCAGGAGGCCAACGCCTTTCGATCTAGTGTCGCTGTTTGTGCTAGCCTTCTTAAGGCATAACTTGTCTAACTATGTCTGTACCCAGATATTATTTGTATGACTGACTTATGTATTCGGATCTTCGGATCCCTGGTCTGTAATATTGTGGACCTCCGTTTATTTGTGTTTAGAGTTGTGTTGTGATATCTTCCCGTGAGTCCCTGGGTTTGATCGTACACGTTTGCGTGTATGATTAGTGTACGATTGAACCGGGGGCGTCACAGATACGTCTCCAACGTATCTATAATTTTTTGATTGTTCCATGCTATTATATTATCTGTTTTGGATGTTTTATATGCATTAATATCCTATTTTTATTATTTTTGGGACTAACCTATTAACCTAGAGCCCAGTGCTAGTTTTTGTTTTTCCTTGTTTTTGACTTTTATAGAAAAGGAATATCAAACTGAGTCCAAATGGAATAAAACTTTATGGTGATTTTTCTTGGACCAGAAGAAACCCACGAGACTTGGAGAGGAGGCCAGAAGACCCACGAGGCGTCCACAAGCCATGGGGGCACGCCCCAGGGGGGAGGGCGTGTCCCCTAGCTTCTGGGTCCCTCGTGGACCGTCTTGACCTAATCTCTGCTCTATAAATCCTCAAATATTCCCCCTATACCAGAGGGCACACCAAAAATACTTTTTCGTCGCCGCAAGCTTCTGTTCCCGTGAGATCCCATCTTGGAGCCTTTTCCGGCACACCACCGGAGGGGGATTCGATCATGGATGGCCTCTACATCAACCTTGCTGCCCTTCCGATGAAGCGTGAGTAGTTTACCATGGACCTAAGGGTCCATAGCTAGTAGCTAGATGGCTTCTTCTCTCTCTTTGATCTTCAATACAATGTTCTCCTCGATGTTCTTGGAGTTCTATTCGATGTAATCTTCTTTTGTGGTGCGTTTGTTGAGATCCGATGTATTGTGGATTTATGATCAGATTATCTATGAATATTATTTGAGTCTTCTCTGACCTGTTTTATGCATGATTAAGATATCTTTGTATTTCTCTTCGAACTATTGGTTTGGTTTGGCCAACTAGATTGGTTTTTCTTGCAATGGGAGAGGTGCTTAGTTTTGGATTCAATCTTGTGGTGTCCTCACCCAGTGACAGAAGGGGTAGCGAGGCACGTATTGTATTGTTGCCATCAAGGATAAAAAGATGGGGTTTATGACATATTGCTTGAATTTATCCCTCTACATCATGTCATCTTACTTAAAGCGTTGCTCTGTTCTTATGAACTTAATACTCTAGATGCAAACAGGAGTCGGTCGATGTGTGGAGTAATAGTAGTACATGCAGAATCGTTTCAGTCTACTTGTCATGAACGTGATGCCTATATTCATGATCATTGCCTTAGATGTCTTCATAATTATGCGCTTTTCTATCAATTGCTCAACAGTAATTTGTTTACCCATCGTATGTTTTCTTCAAGAGAGAAGCCTCTAGTGGAACCTATGGCCCCTGGGTCTATTTTCCATCATATCTTTTCAGATCTATAAACCCAAAAATACCTTGATGCAATTTATTTACATTTACTTTAGTTTGCTCTTTTATTTGTCTTTTATACATATCTCTATTAGATCTCACTCTTGTTCTTGACCGTGAAGGGATTGACAACCGCTTTTTCGCATTGTGTGCAAGTGTTTGTTAGTTTGTGCAGGTGCATATATTGGAGACTTGCTTGTGCCTCCTACTGGATTGATACCTTGGTCATCTGGATCAGTGTAAAAGCTTGCATCGACGTAACCTTTTACGATGAACTCTTTTATCACCTCCATAACCGAGAAATATTTCCTTAGTCCTCTTAGGTAACTAAGGATAACTTTGACCGCTATCCAGTGATCTATCCCTAGATCACTATCGTACCTCCTTGCTAAACTCATAGCAAGGCACACAACTGGTCTGGTACATACCATGGCATACTTTATAGAACCTATGGCTGAGGCATAGGGAATGACTTTCATTCTCTGTCTATCTTCTGTCGTGGTCTTGCTTTGAGTCTTACTCAACTTTATACCTTGAATACAGGCAAGAACTCTTTCTTTGACTGATACTTTTTGAACTCCTTAAAAACTTTGTCAAGGTATGTGCTTTGTGAAAGTCTTATTAAGCGTCTTGATCTATCCCTATAGATCTTGATGCTCAATACTTAAGCAGCTTCACCGAGGTCCTTTTTTATTGAAAAACTCTTATCCAAGTATCCTTTTATGCTATCCAGAAATTCTATATCATTTCCAATCAACAATATGTCATCCACATATAATATGAGAAATGCTGCAGAGCTCCCACTCACTTTCTTGTAAATACAGGCTTCACCGTAAGTCTGAATAAAACCATATGCTTTGATCACTTCATCAAAGCATATATTCCAACTCCGAGATGCTTGCACTAGTCCATAGATGGATCACTGGAGCTTGCACATTTTGTCAGCACCTTTAGGATTGACAAAACCTTCTGGTTGCATCATATACAACTTCTTTAAAATTCCATTAAGGAATGTAGTTTTTGACATCCATTTGCCAGATTTCATAAAATGTGGCAATTGCTAACATGATTCGGACGGACTTAAGCATCGCTACGGGTGAGAAGGTCTCATCGTAGTCAACTCCTTGAACTTGTCCAAAACCTTTTGCAACAAGTCAAGCTTTGTTGACAGTAACATTACCGTCGGCGTCAGTCTTCTTCTTGAAGATCCATTTATTTTCTATGGCTTGCCGATCATCGGGCAAATCAACCAAAGTCCACACTTTGTTCTCATACATGGATCCCATCTCAGATTTCATGGCCTCAAGCCATTTTGCGGAATCTGGGCTCATCATCGCTTCCTCATAGTTCGTAGGTTCGTCATGGTCTAGTAACATGACTTCCAGAATAGGATTACCGTTCCACTCTGGTGCGGAACGTACTCTGGTTGACCTACGAGGTTCTGTAGTAACTTGATCTGAAGCTTCATGATCATCATCATTAGCTTCCTCACTAATTGGTGTAGGCATCACTGGAACTAATTTCTGTGATGAACAACTTTCCAATTCAAGATAAGGTACCACTACCTCATCAAGTTCTACTTTCCTCCCACTCACTTCTTTCGAGAGAAACTCCTTCTCTAGAAAGGATCCATTCTTAGCAATGAATATCTTGCCTTCGGATCTGTGATAGAAGGTGTACCCAGGAGTCTCCTTTGGGTATCCTATGAAGACATTTTTCTCCGATTTGGGTTCGAGCTTATCAGGTTGAAGCTTTTTCACATAAGCATCGCAGCCCCAAACTTTAAGAAACGACGGCTTAGGTTTCCTGCTAAACCACAGTTCATACAGTGTCGTCTCAATGGATTTAGACGGTGCCCTATTTAACGTGAATGCAGCTGTCTCTAATGCATAACCCCAAAACGATAGTGGTAAATCGGTAAGAGACATCATAGATTGCACTATATCCAATAAAGTACGGTTATGACGTTCGGACACACCATTATGCTGTGGTGTTCCAGGTGGCATGAGTTTGTGTAACTATTCCACATTGTTTTAATTGAAGGCCAAACTCGTAACTCAAATATTTGCCTCCGCGATCAGATCGTAGAAACTTTATTTTTCTTGTTACGATGATTTTCCACTTCACTCTGAAATTCTTTGAACTTTTCAAACGTTTCAGACTTGTGTTTCATTAAGTAGATATACCCATATCTGCTCAAATCATCTGTGAAGAAAATAACGATACCCGCCGTGAGCCTCAATACTCATCGGACCGCATACATCGGTATGTATTATTTCCAATAAGTCCGTAGCTCGCTCCATTGTTCCGGAGAACGGAGTTTTAGTCATCTTGCCCATGAGGCTTGGTTCGCAAGCATCAAATGATTCATAATCAAGTGATTCCAAAAAGTCCATCAGTATGGAGTTTCTTCATGCGCTTTACACCAATATGACCTAAACGGCAGTGCCACAAATAAGTTGCACTATCATTACTAACTTTGCATCTTTTGGCTTCAATATTATGAATATGTGTATCACTACGATCGAGATTCAATAAACCATTTACATTGGGTGTATGACCATAGAAGGTTTTTATTCATGTAAATAGAACAACAATTATTCTCTGACTTAAATGAATAACCGTATTGCAATAAACATGATCCAATCATATTCATGCTCAACGCAAACACCAAATAACTTTTATTTTGCAATAAACATGATCCAATCATATTCATGCTCAACGCAAACACCAAATAACATTTATTTAGGTTCAACACTAATCCCGAAAATAGAGGGAGTGTGCGATGGTGATCTTATCAACCTTGGAATCACTTCCAACACCCATCGTCACCTCGTCATTAACTAGTCTCTGTTCATTTTGCAACTCCTGTTTCGAGTTACTAATGTTAGCAACTGAACCAGTATCAAATACCCGGGGGCTACTGTGAACACTAGTAAAATACACATCAATAACATGTATATCAAATATACTTTTGTTCACTTTGCCATCCTTCTTATCCTCCAAATACTTGGGGCAGTTCTGCTTCCAGTGACCAGTCCTTTTGCAGTAGAAGCACTTAGTTTCAGGCTTAGGTCTAGACTTGGGCTTCTTCCCGGGAGTAGCAACTTGCTTGCTATTCTTCTTGAAGTTCCCCTTCTTTGCTTTGCCCTTTTCTTGAAACTAGTGGTCTTGTTAACCATCAACACTTTGATGCTCTTTCTTGATTTCTACCTTCGTTGATTTCAGCATCAGGAAGAGCTCGGGAATCGTTTTTGTCATCCCTTGCATATTATAGTTCATCACGAAGTTCCAGTAACTTGGTGATAGTGACTAGAGAATTCTGTCAATTACTATCTTATCCGAAAGATTAACTCCCACTTGATTTAAGCAACTGTAGTACTCAGACATTCTGAGCACATGCTCACTGGTTGAGCTATTCCCCTCCATCTTGTAGGCGAAGTACTTGTCAGAGGTCTCATACCTCTCGACACGGGCATGAGTCTGATATACCGATTTCAGATCTTGGAACATTTCATATGCTCCATGTCGTTCAAAATGTTTTTGAAGTCCCGATTCTAAGCCGTAAAGCATGGTGCACTAAACTATCAAGTAGTCATCATACCGAGCTTGTCAAACGTTCATAACGTCTGCATCTGCTCCTGCAATAGTTCTGTCACCTAGCGGTGCATCAAGGACATAATTCTTCTGTGCAGCAATGAGGATAAACCTCAAATCACGGAACCAGTCCGCATCATTGCTACTATCATCTTTCAACTTAGTTTTTTCTAAGAACATATCAAAAATAAAATAGGGGAGCTATACGCGAGCTATTGATCTACAACATAATTTGCAAATACTACCAGGACTAAGTTCATGATAAATTAAAGTTCAATTAATCATATTACTCAAGAACTCCCACTTAGATAGACATCTCTCTAATCATCTAAGTGATCACGTGATCCAAATCAACTAAACCATAACCGATCATCACGTGAAATGGAGTAGTTTTCAATGGTGAACATCACTATGTTGATCATATCTACTATATGATTCACGCTCGACCTTTTGGTCTTAGTGTTCCGAGGCCATATCTGCATATGCTAGGCTCGTCAAGTTTAACCCGAGTATTCTGCGTGTGCAAAACTGGCTTGCACCCGTTGTAGATGAACGTTGAGCTTATCACACCCGATCATCACGTGGTGTCTCGGCACGATGAACTTTGGCAACGATGCATACTCAGGGAGAACACTTTTTCCTTGAAATTTAGTGAGAGATCATCTTATAATGCTTTCGTCAAACAAAGCAAAATAAGATGCATAAAGGATAAACATCACATGCAATCAATATAAGTGATATGATATGGCCATCATCATCTTGTGCTTGTGATCTCCATCTCTGAAGCACCGTCATGATCACCATCATCACTGGCGCGACACCTTGATCTCCATCGTAGCATCGTTGTCGTCTTGCCAACTATTGCTTCTACCACTATCGCTACCGCTTAGTGATAAAGTAAAGCAATTACAGGGCGATTGCATTGCATACAATAAAGCGACAACCATATGGCTCCTACCAGTTGCCGATAACTCAGTTACAAAACATGATCATCTCATCCAATAAAATATAGCATCATGTCTTGACCATATCACATCACAACATGCCCTGCAAAAACAAGTTAGACGTCCTCTACTTTGTTGTTGCAAGTTTTACGTGGCTGCTATGGGCTGAACAAGAACCGTTCTTACCTACGCATCAAAACCACAACGATAGTTCGTCAAGTTAGTGCTGTTTTAACCTTCACAAGGACCGGGCGTAGCCACACTCGGTTCAACTAAAGTTGGAGAAACTGACACCCGCTAGTCACCTGTGTGCAAAGCACGGCGGTAAAACCAGTCTCGCGTAAGCGTACGTGTAATGTCGGTCCGGGCCACTTCATCCAACAATACGGCCGAACCAAAGTGTGACATGCTGGTAAGCAGTATGACTTGTATCGCCCACAACTCACTTGTGTTCTACTCGTGCATATAACATCTACGCATAAAACCAGGCTCGGATGCCACTGTTGGGGAACGTAGTAATTTCAAAAATTTCCTATGCACACACAGGATCATGGTGATGCATAGCAACGAGAGGGGAGAGTGTGTCCACGTACCCTCGTAGACCGAAAGCGGAAGCGTTAGCACAACACGGTTAATGTAGTCGTACATCTTCACGATCCGACCGATCCAAGTACCGAACGCATGGCACCTCCGAGTTCAGCACACGTTCAACTCGATGACGTCCCGCGAGCTCCGATCCAGCAAAGCTTCACAGGAGAGTTTCATCAGCACGACGGCGTGGTGACGGTGATGATGATGCTACCGACGCAGGGCTTCGCCTAAGCACCGCTACGATATGATCGAGGTGGATTATGGTGGAGGGGGGCACCGCACACGGCTAAGAGATCAATGATCAATTGTTGTGTCTATGGGGTGCCCCCTGGCCACGTATATAAAGGATGGAGGGAGCAGGAGGCCGGCCCTCACAGGGCGCGCCCAAGGTGTGGAGTCCTACTTGGACTCCCTAGTCCTAGTAGGATTCCACCTCCCACATGGACTAGGAAAAGGGGAAGAGAGAAGGAGAAGGAAGGAAGGGGGCGCCCCCTTTCCCTAGTCCAATTCGGACCAGTCCATGGGGAAGGGGCGCAGCCACCCTTGAGGCCTTTCTCTCCTTTCCCGTATGGCCCATTAAGGCCCAATACGAATTCCCGTAACTCTCCGGTACTCCGAAAAATACACGAATCACTCGGAACCTTTCCGATGTCCGAATATAGCCTTCCAATATATCGATCTTTACCTCTCGACCATTTAGAGACTCCTCGTCATGTCCCCGATCTCATCCGGGACTCCGAACAAACTTCGGTCATCAAATCACATAAACTCATAATACCGATCGTCACCGAACTTTAAGCGTGCGGACCCTACGGGTTCGAGAACTATGTAGACATGACCGAGACACGTCTCCGGTCAATAACCAATAGCAGAACCTGGATGCTCATATTGGCTCCCACATATTCTACGAAGATCTTTATCGGTCAAACCGCATAACAACATACGTTGTTCCCTTTGTCATCGGTATGTTACTTGCCCGAGATTCGATCGTCGGTATCTCAATACCTAGTTCAATCTCGTTACCGGCAAGTCTCTCTACTCGTTCCGTAATACATCATCCCGCAACTAACTCATTAGTTACAATGCTTGCAAGGCTTATAGTGATGTGCATTACCGAGTGGGCCCAGAGATACCTCTCCGACAATCGGAGTGACAAATCCTAATCTCGAAATACGCCAACTCAACAAGTACCTTCGGAGACACCTGTAGAGCACCTTTATAATCACCCAGTTACGTTGTGATGTTTGGTAGCACACAAAGTGTTCCTCTGGTAAATGGGAGTTGCATAATCTCATAGTCATAGGAACATGTATAAGTCATGAAGAAAGCAATAGCAACATACTAAACGATCAAGTGCTAAACTAACGGAATGGGTCAAGTCAATCACATCATTCTCCTAATGATGTGATCCCGTTAATCATATGACAACTCATGTCTATGGTTAGGAAACATAAACATCTTTGATTAACGAGCTAGTCAAGTAGAGGCATACTAGTGACACTCTATTTTGTCTATGTATTCACACATGTATCAAGTTTCCGGTTAATACAATTCTAGCATGAATAATAAACATTTATCATGACATAAGGAAATAAAATAATAACTTTATTATTGCCTCTAGGGCATATTTCCTTCAGGTAGAGGGGGAGAAACATCATAAGATCCAACTATAATAGCAAAGCTCGCGGTACATCAAGATCGTGCCAAATCAAGAACATGAGAGAGAGAGAGATCAAACACATAGCTACTGGTACATACCCTCAGCCCCGAGGGTGAACTACTCCCTCCTCATCATGGAGAGCGCCGGGATGCTGAAGATGGCCATCGGTGATGATTTCCCCCTCCGGCAGGGTGCCGGAATAGGGTCCCGATTGGTTTATTGTGGCTACAGAGGCTTGCGGTGGCGGAACTCCCGATCTAGGTTTTGTTCTGGAGGTTTGGGGATATATAAGAGGTGTTGGCATCGCGAACAAGTCAGGGGGACCCACGAGGCAGCCACAAGGTAGGAAGGCGCGCCCTATAGGGGGGCGCGCCCTCCACCCTTGTGGTGGCCTCGGGACTCCTCTCCGATAACTTTTCGTTCCAGTATTTTTTATATTTTCCAAAAATATTCTCCGTGGATTTTCAGGTCAATTGGACTCCGTTTGATATTCCTTTTCTGCGAAGCTCAAAAACAAGGAAAAAACAGAAACTGACACTGGGCTCTAGGTTAATAGGTTAGTCCCAAAAATCATATAAAATAGCATATAAATGCATATAAAACATCCAAGATAGATAATATAATAGCATGGAACAATAAAAAATTATGGATGCGTTGGAGACGTATCAAGCATCCCCAAGCTTAATTCCTGCTCGTCCTCGAGTAGGTAAATGATAAAAACAGAATTTTTGATGTGGAATGCTACCTAACATATTTATCCATGTAATTTTCTTTATTGTGGCATGAATGTTTAGATCCGTAAGATTCAAAAAAAAAGTTTAATATTGACATAAAAACAATAATACTTCAAGCATACTAACAAGATAATCATGTCTTCTCAAAATAACATTGCCAAAGAAAGCTTATCCCTACAAAATCATATAGTCTGGCTATGCTCCATCTTCATCACACAAAATACTCAACTCATGCACAACCCCTATTTTAGCCAAGCAATTGTTTCATACTTTAGTATTCTCAAACTTTTTCAACTTTCACGCAATACATGAGCGTGAGCCATGGACATAGCACTATAGGTGGAATAGAAGGTGGTTGTGGAGAAGACAAAAAGAGGGAGATAGTCTCACATCAACTAGGTGTATCAATGGGCTATGGGGATGCCCATCAATAGATATCAATGTGAGTGAGTAGGGATTGCCATGCAACGGATGCACTAGAGCTATAAGTTTATGAAAGCTCAAAAAGAAAACTAAGTGGGTGTGCATCCAACTTGCTTGCTCATGAAGACCTAGGGCAATTTGAGGAAGCCCATCGTTGGAATATACAAGCCAAGTTCTATAATGAAAAATTCCCACTAGTATATGAAAGTGACAGCATAGGAGACTCTCTATCATGAAGATCATGGTGCTACTTTGAAGCACAAGTATGGAAAAAGGATAGTAACATTGGAGACTCTCTTTTTCTCTCATTTTTCTTTTTTTTCTCTTTTTTTTCTTTCTTTTTTTCCTTTTTCCTTTTTTCCCCTTTTTTTCTTTTATTTCCTCACATGAGATAATGCTCTAATAATGAAAATCATCATACTTCTATTTACTTACAACTCAAAAATTACAACTCGATACTAGAACAAAATATGACTCTATATGAATGCCTCCGGCGGTGTACCGGGATGTGCAATGAATCAAGAGTGACATGTATGAAAGAATTATGAACGGTGGCTTTGCCACAAATACGATGTCAATTACATGATCATGCAAAGCAATATGACAATGATGATGCGTGTCGTAATAAACGGAACGGTGGAAAGTTGCATGGCAATATATCTCGGAATGGCTATGGAATGGCCATAATAGGTAGGTATGGTGGCTGTTTTGAGGAAGGTATATGGTGGGTTTATGGTACCGGTGAAAATTGCGCGGCACTAGAGAGACTAGCAAAGGTGGAAGGGTGAGAGTGCGTATAATCCATGGACTCAACATTAGTCATAAAGAACTCACATACTTATTGCAAAAATCTATTAGTCATCGAAACAAATTACTAGACACATGCTCCTAGGGGAAGGGTTGGTAGGAGTTAACCATGGCGCGATCCCGACCTCCACACAAAGGATGACAATCAAAAAATATCTCATGCTCCGACTTCGTTACATAACGGTTCACCATACGTGCATGCTACGGGACTCACAAACCTTAACACAAGTACTTCTCAAATTCACAACTACTCACTAGCATGACTCTAATATCACCATCTTCATATCTCAAAACAATCATAAGGAATCAAACTTCTCATAGTATTCAATGCACTTTATATGAAAGTTTTTATTATATCCCTCTTGGATGCCCATCATACTAGGACTAAATTCATAACCTAAGCAAATTACCATGCTGTTTAAGACTCTCAAAATGATATAAGTGAAGCATGAGAGTTCATCAATTTCTTCAAAATAAAACCACCGTCGGGCTCTAAAAAGATATAAGTGAAGCACTAGAGCAACTGACATACTACTGCAAAAAGATTAAAGTGAAGATCAATGAGTAGTCGAATAATTATGTAACTATGTGAAGACTCTATAGCATCTAAGAATTTCAGATCTTGGGATACTATTCAAACAAAAAGCAAAACAAAATAAAATGACTTTCTAAAAATAGCACACATGATGTGAAGAAGTAAAAACTTAGGCTCAACCGATACTAACCGATCATTGTTGAAGAAGAAAGGTGGGATGCCAACCGGGGCATCCCCAAGCTTAGATGCTTGAGACTTCTTGAAATATTAACTAGGGATTCCTTGGGCATCCCCAATCTTGAGCTTTTGTGTCTCCTTAATTCCTTTTATATCACGGTTTCCTAAATCTTGAAAACTTCATCCACACAAAACTCAACAAGAACTTGTGAGAAAAGTTAGTATAAATCAAATGCAAAACCTTATCATTCTCTACTGTAGCAAATCACTAAAATTATTATTTAACATTTCATACTAAATGCCTCTGCATATTTAAAACTTCTATCCTCAAATAGAATCATTAAACAAGCAAACATATGCAAACAATGCAAAAATAACAGCAATCTGTCAAAACAGGACAGTCTGTAAAGAGTGAAATTGTACTCATACTTCCCTAACTCCAAAACCTATGAAAAATTACCACACTGTATAAAATTTGTTGTTACTAATTGTGTAAAAATTTCAAGATTTATTATGTTCTAACTTTCCAGAAGAATTCAGACAACAATAGAAAACTTTCTGTTTTCAAAACAGCAACATATAAACTTGCAAAATAAGCATGGTAAAGGCTAAACTTGACACTTTTATTGAAATAAAAGATGAAAAACATTAATATAAATAACAGAAAGAAAATACTTATAAAATAAAATGACGCTCCAAGCAAAACACAAATCATGTGACGAATAAAAATATAGCTCCAAGTAAGGTTACCGATAATGTTGGAGACGAAAGAGGGGATGCCTTCCGGGGCATCCCCAAGCTTAGTTGCTTGGATCTTCCTTGAATATTACCTTGGGGTGCCTTGGTCATCCCCAATCTTAGGTTCTTGTCACTCCTTATTCTCCTCATATCGATATCTCACCCAAAACTTGAAAACTTCAATCACACAAAACTTAACGGAACTTCATGAGATGTGTTAGTATGATAAAACAAATCATTCACTTTGGTACTGTCAAGACAAGATTCAAAATTTTTATCATATGATTCCTACTTTACCGTATTATTTCTACAATTTGGATTAAGCAATATAAGCCATAGAAACTAGAAAACAAGCAAACTATGCATCGAAAACAGAATCTGTCAAAAACAGAACAGTCTGTGAAGATCTGAATTGAGCTCATACTTATTTTACTCCAAAAATTCTGAAAAGTTAGGAAAACGTATAAAATTTGTATATCATTCATATGTAAAAAATTCAGAGATTTTAGACGCTCCAGTGAATTTTAACAATTCTGTTACTGGGCGTAAAAGTTTCTGTTTTTGCACAGAATCAAGTCAACTATCATCCACACTATCCCAAAGGCTTTACTTGGCACTTTATTCAAACAAAAGCTATAAAACATGATTACTACAGTAGATTAATCATGTGAACACACAAAAACAGTAGGGGTAAATGTTGGGTTGTCTCCCAACAAGCGCTTTTCTTTAATGCCTTTCTAGCTAGGCATGATGATTTCAATGATGCTCACATAAAAGTAAAGAACTGAAACATAATGGGAGCATCATGAAGCATATGACTAACACATTTAAGTCTAACCCACTTCCTATGCATAGGGATTTTGTGAGCAAACAACTTATGGGAACAAGAATCAACTAGCATAGGAAGGCAAAACAAGCATAACTTCAAGATTTTAAGCACATACAGAGGAAACTTGATATTATTGCAATTCCCACAAGCATATATTCCTCCCTCATAATAATTTTCAGTAGCATCATGAATGAATTCAACAATATAACTATCAAATAAAGCATTCTTTTCATGAGCCACAAGCATAAAAAATTTATTACTCTCCACATAAGCAAATTTATTCTCATGAATAGTAGTGGGAGCAAACTCAACAAAATAACTATCATGCGAGGCATAATCCAATTGAAAATTAAAGTCAAGATGACAAGTTTCATGGTTATTGTTATTCTTTATAGCATACATGTCATCACAATAATCATCATAGATAGCAACTTTGTTCTCATAATCAATTGGAACCTCTTCCAGAATAGTGGATTCATCACTAAATAAAGTCATGACCTCTCCAAATCCACTTTTATCAATATAATCATCATAAATAGGAGGCATGCTATCATCATAATAAATATTCTCAACAAAACTTGGGGGACTAAAAATATCATCTTCACTAAACATAGCATCCCCAAGCTTATGGCTTTGCATATCATTAGCATCATGGATATTCAAAGAATACATACTAACAACATTGCAATCATGCTCATCATTCAAAAATTTAGTGCCAAACATTTTATAGACTTCTTCTTCTAACACTTGAGCACAATTTTCATTTCCATCATTTTCACGCAAGACATTAAAAAGATGAAGCATATGAGGCAACCTAAATTCCATTTTTTTAAGTTTTCTTTTATAAACTAAACTAGTGATAAAACAAGAAACTAAAAGATTCGATTGCAAGATCTAAAGATATACCTTCAAGCACTCACCTTCCCGGCAACGGCGCCAGAAAAGAGCTTCGTTGACGGGATGTGAGTGCCGCTTACCTAGCCTCCCCGGCAACGGCGCCAGAAAAGAGCTTGATGTCTACTACGCAACCTTCTTCTTGTAGACGTTGTTGGGCCTCCAAGTGCAGAGGTTTGTAGGATAGTAGCAAATTTCCCTCAAGTGGATGCCCTAAGGTTTATCAATCCGTGGGAGGCGTAGGATGAAGATGGTCTCTCTCAAACAACCCTGCAACCAAATAACAAAGAGTCTCTTGTGTCCCCAACACACCCAATACAATGGTAAATTGTATAGGTGCACTAGTTCGGCGAGGAGATGGTGATACAAGTGCAATATAGATGGTAGATATAGGTTTTTGTAATCTGAAAATATAAAAACAGCAAGGTAGTAAGTGACAAAAGTGAGCGAAAACGGTATTGCAAAGCTTCAAAACAAGGACTAGGGTTCATACTTTCACTAGTGCAAGTTCTCTCAACAATGATAACATAATTAGATCATATAACAATCCCTCAACATGCAACAAAGAGTCACTCCAAAGTCACTAATAGCGGAGAATAAACGAAGAGATTATTGTAGGGTACGAAACCACCTCAAAGTTATTCTTTCTGATGGATCTATTGGGCTATTCCTATAAGTGTCACAAACAGCCCTAGAGTTCGTGCTAAAATAACACCTTAAGACACACATCAACCAAAACCCTAATGTCACCTAGATACTCCAATGTCACCACAACTATCCGCGGGTTCGATTATACGATATGCATCACACAATCTCAGATTCATCTATTCAAACCACACAAAAAACTTCAAAGATTGCCCCAAAGTTTCTACCGGAGAGTCAAGACGAAAACGTGTCCCAACCCCCATGCATAAGTTCACAAGGTCACAGAACCCGCAAGTTGATCACCAAAACATACATCTAGTGGATCACGTGAATATCCCATTGTCACCACAGATAAACACATGCAAGACATACATCAAGTGTTCTCAAATCCTTAAAGACTCAATCCGATAAGATAACTTCAAAGGGAAAACTCAATTCATTACAAGAAGGTAGAGGGGGAGAAACATCATAAGATCCAACTATAATAGCAAAGCTCGTGGTACATCAAGATCGTGCCAAATCAAGAACACGAGAGAGAGAGAGAGAGATCAAACACATAGCTACCGGTACATACCCTCAGCCCCGAGGGTGAACTACTCCCTCCTCGTCATGGAGGGCGCCGGGATGATGAAGATGGCCACCGGTGATGATTTCCCCCTCCGACAGGGTGCCGGAACAGGGTCCCGATTGGTTTTTGGTGGCTACAGAGGCTTGGGGCGGCGGAACTCCCGATCTAGGTTTTGTTCTGGAGGTTTGGGGATATATAAGAGGTGTTGGCTTTGGGACCAAGTCAGGGGGACCCACGAGGCAGCCACAAGGTAGGGAGGCGCGCCCTAGGGGTGGGTCGCCCTCCACCCTTGTGGTGGCCTCGGGACTCCTCTCCGATAACTTTTCGTTCCAGTATTTTTTATATTTTCCAAAAATATTCTCCGTGGATTTTCAGGTCAATTGGACTCCGTTTGATATTCCTTTTCTGCGAAGCTCAAAAACAAGGAAAAAACAGAAACTGGCTCTGGGCTCTAGGTTAATACGTTAGTCCCAAAAATCATATAAAATAGCATATAAATGCATATAAAACATCCAAGATAGATAATATAATAGCATGGAACAATCAAAAATTATAGATAGGTTGGAGACATATCAATATAAAGTTGCTATAAAATGAATATAAAACATCCATGAATGATAATATAACAACATGGAACAATCAAAAGTTATAGATACGTTGGAGACGTATCAGCATCCCCAAGCTTAATTCCTGCTCGTCCTCGAGTAGGTAAATGATAAAAACAGAATTTTTGATGTGGAATGCTGCCTAACATGTTCATCACATATTCTTTATTTTGTAGCATGGACATTTGGATTTTTATATGGTTCAAAGTAATAGTCTAGTTTTGACATGAAGATTCCAATACTCAACCATATCAACAAGCAACCACGTCTTTGAAAATATCAACACTAAAGAAAGTTATCCCTAGCCCATCATGCACAATCATTGATCCATTCATCAAACACACTCGCATATTAGCTACATCCAATGCTCAAGTATGATCATAGTGCTCCCTAGTTGGTGCTTTATAAGAGAAGATGGAGACTCAAATAAAAATAAAAATTGCATAAAGTAAATAGATAGGCCCTTCGCAGAGGGAAGTAGGGATTTGTAGAGGTGCCAGAGCTCAAAGCTTAAATTAAGAGAATTTTTTTTGAGAGCATACTTTTCCCATCAACAAAAATGATCGAGTAATTCCCAGAACCATGCTAGATATATCATAGGCGGTTCCCAAACATAAAATAAAGTTTATTCCTTTTTCCACCATTCTTTCACAATCCATGGCTAGCCGTATCCACAGGTGCCTTCCATACCAACACTTTCCAAGGAATTTATTATTTGACAACATAAAGTAAATTTCTTTTTCATTTCGGGACTGGGCATCCCTATTACCGCCATACTCTCGTGCAATGACAAGTGATTAAACACTCATCTTGAGAATAACACATCTAGCATGGAAAATATTGGCCACCCCTGCCGCTTCATGAGCGGCACGGGCACACAAAAAGGAAATTCATTTTGAAAATTAGAGATGGCACATACAAATTTACTTAGAATGGCACGGAAATACCGCATATAGGTAGGTATGGTGGACTCTTGTGGCAAAACTGGTTTAAAGGATTTTGGATGCACAAGTAGTATTTCTACTTAGTACAAGTGGAGTCTAGCAAAAAGATTGAGAAGCAACCAACCAAGAACAAAAATTCACATAAGCGAGCATTAAGCATAACTAACACCGAATAATGCACCACAAGTAGGATGTAATTTCATTGCATAACTATTGACTTTCGTGCTTGCATAGTGAATCACAAACCTTAACACCAATATTCTTACTAAAGCATAATTACTCACCAACATGACTCACATATCACTATCATCATATCTCAAAACTATTACAAAGAATCAACTTTATTTTGTCCAATGATCTTCATGCTAGTTTTTATTATATGCCTCTTGAATATCTATCACTTTGGGACTAGTTTCATATATTGCAAGGACGCGTAGTATGTGATTCCGAGCTCCATTGATCTCGGATGAACAGTAAAATCCGAAAAAATAGTAAACAATTTTAAAAAGTTCTGAATTTTTTTGACAAGAAACATTGATGTTTTTTCTACCTGCATGCAAATTTTCATGATGAAATTACATTTGTGGAGGTGTGGGCAAAAAAATCCAAATTGATGTTCTAAAAAACTGTTTTTGGAAGCACTTTGGAACATCAATTTTGTTTTTTTGCCCACACCTCCACAAATGTAATATCATGATGAAAATTTGCATGCATGTAGAAAAAATGACAATGTTTCTTGCTAAAAAAAATCAGATTTTTTTGAATTTTTTTGGATTTTACTGTTCATCCGGGATCACTAGAGCTGGGGATCACATGAGTACTTTCGATATTGCAATTGCTTTTAAATAGCTCAAACAAATTTACGTGAAAAACATGAGCATAAAAAAATTTCTTCTCTCAAAATAATATAAGTGAAGCATGAGAGAATTTCTTAAAAAATTTACTAACTCTCAAATAAATCTATGTGAAGCATGAGAGCATTTCTTCAAAAATATTAAAGCACACCGTGCTCAAAAAGATATAAGTGAAGCACTAGAGCAATTCCATAGCTCAAATTTTTTTTAAGTGAAGCATAAAGAGCAATTCTAACAAATCAGAGCATAATTTTGGCTCTCTCAAATAGGTGTGTCCAGAAAGGATACTTGTGACAAACTAAAAAGAAAAACAAGCAAAGACTCATATAATACAAGACGCTCCAAGCAAAACTCATGATATGTGAGGAATAAAAATATAGCTTCAAGTAAAATACCGATGGTCGTTAGAAGAAAGAGGGGATGCCTTCCGGGGCATCCCCAAGCTTAGTTGCTTGGTTCTACTTGAATATTAACTTGGGGTGCCATGGGCATCCCCAAGCTTAGGCTCTTTTCACTCCTTATTCCTTCATCCATCGTGATCTCACCCAAAACTTGAAAACTTCAATCACACGAAACTTAAAAAAACCTTCGTGAGATCCGTTTGTTAGAATTATTAGGTGATCAAATGGTTAAAACATTAATTACCTTAAGTCAAGGTTGACCCATTAATTAATTTTGAGATTAATGCAAATTAAAAGGTAATTAATCAATCGTGCCCGTGATTGGGGGGCTCAATTACTCTAATTATGGTTTGGTCCCACGGTCAAAGGCGACACAGTATAAATAAGGGGGCAGGCTCACGTACGATCAGGCCATTGCATTAGTCACCTGCATTGCAAAATTACTCTGAAACCAATCTAGAGGGGTCGCTAATTGACGTGAAGATCCAGCCATCATCCGGCGAGGCGCCGGAGGCCAGAACTACTACATAGCTACGTGTGTTTGTTCATCGACAACGACTTGATGGCGTCTCCAAACGCAGGTTTAATCTACACTCTTAATTCCGCATTAGATCGAACTTTGTATTCATGTGATTAGAGAAGATCCAATTTTCATTCCTCAGTTCTGATTAAATCAGTCAATTAACAGTACTTAGAATAATCTAACATTTGGTATCAGTAGCTATGTTGGATCTAATTGTGTGAATCTGTTCCTAAGTTAACGCGTAGATTAACTTGTCTGGTAGAACTTGCCTATAAAACTGCGCCATCAGGAGTCGTACACAATTATCAGGGTCACCGCTGTGCATTTTAGTCTGCATCAGCGTCGCCAGAAATTGCAACTTGTGCACGCATGAGCCGTCGGCATCCCACTAATTAGTTTCGAGCGCCACCATCTTTGCTTTCGCATGAACGATTCTCGCATCACAAGTCGAGCCACACGGGCGCATTAGGGGCCGTGCCCGCACCGCCGCGCATCAGGGATGTGCTTGCACAACAGCGAGCATCAGGAGCCGCCGTGCGCCACATGCAGTCCCATACGCCTGTTCATTTGCATAACGGCCGCTCCACTCGATTCGATTTTCTCACTGGCTGTGGCGGCATAATAGGAAGCTGGCTCAGTTTTGGTGGCGGTGCATTATGAGGCTGACTAGGTCATTAGGGATCGGCTGCATGCTGGTAACTGAATAAGTGCCTCTAAAATCGGGCGGTAGATGAGCTGTGTATGTCATTATGTACGTAGTACACACTTGAAATTCTGCCATTAGCCTTCATGCAGTTGATGGCTATTTAAATTATTTGTATGATTCACTATATTTTGTGAGTAGTTCCCCCCCCTCCTGGGTGTTGTTTCATACAATTATGTCCTTATCATGTGCACTGTTGTACCCTTGATAGATTATACGTGCATTAATTCTGTTAGCTGCCGGTCATTAGTTAATTGCTAGTGCTTTATTTAGGCAGCAGTGCATGATTTATGGGCTACACTGCTATCTCTTCGGTTGCACAAGTTACGCTGCCATTTAGCTAGGCAATGTTTATTTTGTTGTTTAATTAATTATGCTGATTAAATTGCACGATTGATTATTTTTAGTACGTGCATTTCAGCAGTTATTTTTGAGCATCAGTGTTGAATTAGAATGGAACCAACGAGAAGTTTTGGTTTAACACTACTATATATTCTGAGGATAAATGTGATGATTAATTTCAGTACTACATGGTTACATATTGACCAACGTTGTATGTGATCAAGATTATTTTCCAACCTTTTATCTAGGATAACTATATATCTTGGGATAAGCACAATAATTAATTTTTATGACGCATGATTATATTCTGACCAAAGTTGATTATGATCATGATTTCTAGCAATAATTTCCCAATAAAGATATTTCTTTTTGTTCCTTTTCGTTACTGCCCAACGGTGTTGCGAATAAGGATTCTATTAAATTTGACATGTTCTTAATCAGACCAACATAGGATTAATATCATGCATTAAGTTTCCTTATATATGGATATTTTCATAATTCATAATTTTGATATCCATTTTATTTATGTTTTATTTAGCTTTCAACCCATCAGTTATTTCTGGGTTCCTGAACTCAATTGAGCACCTCAATGGGACTAACTTTCCTACCTAGAAGGAGCAAATTTTGATTAACCTTGGTGTCATGGACCTTGATTATGCACTTAGGGAAAAAGCTCCAGTTCCTTTGTCCTCTGATGATGAAAACCTTGCTGAGAAAACTAAGGTTTATGAGGCTAATAAGGAGAAGTGGGAGCACTCCAATCGCTTGTCTCTGATGATCATGAAAAGCACAATTACTCTTGGGATTAGGGGAGCAATCCCTAATTCTGAATGTGCTAAGACTTATCTAGCGTCGTTGGAGGAGAAATTTAAAGGATCAACAAAAGTCTACGCTAGTACGTTGATCATGAAAATGCTCACCACCAAGTATGATGGTAAAAGCGGCGTGAGAGAACATATCATGACTATGAATGATATGGCCGCAAAATTAAAGGGCATGGACATGGAGATTTCTGAGGGCTTTCTGGTTCACTTCATTATGACTTCTCTCCCTATGGAGTATGGTCCCTTCAAGATTAATTATAATACTCAAAAGGAGAAGTGGACCATGAGTGAGCTCACATCTATGTGCGTTTAAGGAGAAGAGCGTCTTAAGGTTGAAAGGATAGATTATGCTCATCTTACTTCCATAAACTTAGGGAAAAGAAAGTCTCAGGGTGGTAGGAAACCTAAGAAGAAGATGAACATCTCTAATATTGATGCAAGCAAGCTAGGGACCTCTGGCACCAAGGCCATCGCTACAGAGCCTAAGGGTCCTAAGTGTCGTTTCTGCAAGGAAGATGGGCACGTCATGAAAGAATGTGATGGCTTTAAGGCATGGCTTGCTAAGAAGGGTAGTGAATCAATTTCCTAAGTTTCAGAATAATTTATCTATTTTCCCCTAAATAAAGATCAGTTGACTCAAGTGCCACTTGCACATTTCGAACTCATTTCAGGGATTCCATTCCGTGAGGACACTCAAAAGGATGGATCAAAATCTTAGATTTCCATGTGGCAAGGAGACTCATGAACAATGATTAGTATTTTTTCCTTAAGTATTGGTAATTGTTCATCCTCCGTCTTAATTATACTCTTATGTTCCTAGCATGAGAGATCTTATTTTGTTTCTCTATGAGATGATGGATTATTTGTTATTTGCGAACAAATATTGTGTTATTAAGAGTTGTCATGATGGTTCTTGTTGTGTTATCTCTTGTGAATCCTTGAATGTGTATTATGAGTGCTCATCGAAATGATGACACTATTATTTTAGCCATATTTCGAAGCGGGGAAATTAAACACTCTCATTAAGAGACACCTTCATCTACTTGCCTTATCTGATTTAGGCCACACTATTGGTTATATTAAGGGAAATAAGTAAATAAAGCTAATAACACTACAAAAAAAATACACTTCCGTGATGATACGTGTTTGTCATAGTAGGTCACGTTTTCTATCATGCATGTACATCCATGACGATTTTATCACAGAATCAAGATAGTCATACCTGTGTTGTCGTAGAAGTGTTCCATGACAATACCAAAATTATCATCACCGAAGTGTCCACTTCCATGACGATAAATGCCGCGTCATGGAAGTGCTTTCGTCAAGGGTAACCGACACATGGCATCCACCGTAACGGGTCGCCGTTAAGCTATCGGGTTCGGTTTTGGATCTGATAACCCGCTAACAGCCACGACCAATGGCGATTTTCCACGTGTAAAATTCTCATTGGCCGACGGAACCACGTGTCAGCTCCGCTTTGGCACAGATGTCACTCATCCAATTGGCGAGATGCGCCTATGATATGTTGACACGTGGACCGGCCCAAAAAGATTAAATGGGCCGGCCCAGCTAAAGGCCCCCAAGATTTTGCAGACCATAGTGGGCCGGCCCAGCAAAAGGCCCACAAGATTTTGAAGACACTAGTGGGCCGGCCCGTTAACAGGCTACCATGTTTTGGGCCAAATGTCGGCCAATATTTGATCCGGTCCATTAACAGCCTGCCATGTTCTGGGCCTAATAAGGGCCCATATGAGATCCGGCCTGTTAATAGCCTACCACATTCTGGGCCATATTACGGCCCATATCAGATCCGGCACTTTAAGAGCCTTTCATTCTTTGGGCTAAATTATGGCCCATATCAGATTAAGCCCGTCAACCGGACGTTGTGGTTTTGGGCCCACTTGAGGCCTGGTTAGGATTTCTGTTTGCTAAAGGCCCATTTAATAGTACAGCCTGATATTAGTTTTGGCCTGTTAAAGGCCCGTTTAACATTTCGGCCCTATATTTATTTCGGCCTGTTAAAAGCCCGTCATATAGTTGGGCCTAATTATGGACCGCTTTGCATCTGGCCTACTCACAGCCGATAATCTGATTGGGCCAAACAAGGGCCGAGACAATTTTGGCATGTTAACGGCCCATGATGTGATTAGCACAATGATGGGCCGGGGTCTATTTCGGCCTGCTGTCGGCCCGTGAGCTGTTCGGCATGTTTCAGGCCCATCCTACTTTTCAACCTACTAAAAGCCCATTGAATTTTCTTACCAAAATAGGGTCGGCGGTTTACTCGGCCTATTAAAAGCCCAAAACTACTAGTGGGCCAGTTTACATTAAGGCATGTTAACGGACCAAGATGACTGGGCCCATGATGCGGCCCATATTAGTGATTTGCATGACGGCCCGATTATGTACCGTAATTTTACGGTTTGGCCAGTTTACTTTTCATGGAGCGAAGACAGGATATATATACAGTAAAATAACTGCAGCATCATGAATAAGAAAAAACCTAGACTATACAATAAAGAAATTACGGCATATTACATCCACTGGTTATCAAAGTTTGCCACTATGGTAATAAAGCACAAGCAGACAGCAGATTACATACACTGGGCATCAAAGATCGCCACCACTGCAAATAAACACGCCGACAAAATAATATAAAAAACCAACAGTACTTCAATAGAGTTCAAGAAAGGTTAGCGCTGCTCGGGAGCTACAGCGCAAGCAGCTGAGCAAGCTGATGAGACTGCGCTTGTTTGATGCTTATATCCTCCTCACTCTGAAAGAGAAACAAGCAGACAGATGACATGTTTTGCACATATATGTATCAGTGCTGACAATTCATCACATTTCATATTGGCGAATAAAGAGACACAGTTTAAAATAGCATTAACACAATATGGTATTGTTGAGGTTAAGACATGGCAGGAAATGACATTGTGAAGGAGTTGGCAGCTTCACGACACCACTGGATTACAGATCAAGAACTCATAAGTATCAATGGTTAGTGTGCTATCAATTTATCCCATTTCAGATTGGCAAATAAAGAGACAGTTTAAATAATAGTAGAATGATATGACATTGTTCATAGTTAAGACATTGCAGAATATGACATTGTGTTGTAGTGGGTAGTTTCACCACACCACTGGATTATGGATCAAGAACAGACGGATACATGCAGTGCAAAAGAAGTTCACTTGCTGTGTAAAGTTTAATTTACATGGTACGAAGAAGGAACTTGGTTGTACAACTGAAAACTTAAATTGAGAAGGACAAACTTTTGTTTATGAACTTCATAATCAACTTTAAACATACAATTTGAAGCAAACACCAAAAATAAACAGCTGTTGCAGTCATGCCTAACCAAATATACACAACAAAATTTGAAGGCTTGAGAAGGACAAACTTACATTAGTGGTGAAGACCAGCTCTATAAAGCCCTTGTGCATGCTGATGGGGGGGGGGGACAATTCAAGAAGTTTACCACAGAATCTTCTTCATAAGCATTGCCTTTATTCTACATTTTGTTAAGAGTAAATATAGATGTGATAATATAAGAAAAAATGGAGAATATTTAAGATAAGATAAAGTGTGATGCTACATAACCAAGTAGCTATAAATGTAAGTACAACGATACATGCAAAAGGTACATCCAAGAGCAATGCAGAGCTAAACTTCTTTAGTACCGTTGGTTTTATCCAACCTTATGGTAAGAGTAAATATAGATCTGATGTGTAGAAAATGGAGGGCAAAGGAAAATAAGCTGCAGAGTGATGGTACATGAACAACTAGCTGTCAATATAAGTACACTGAGAAAGCACAGCAGGTACTTACAAGAACAATGCAGAGCTAAACTTTTTCATTGGCATTGGGTATATTCTACATTAATGTAACCATTAATACAGATCTAATAATTTGGAGTGAACAATTGATAAGCAAGCTATCATGCATACTGCTGTCACATAATGAACCACGTATGAATGCAAGTACAGTGATACAGGACAACAGGTACTAACAAGAGCAAAGCAGCGGGCAGCATATTTGCGATATCATGTCGTCCTTTTCAAACCGGAATTCTTCTTCGAGCAGATTTCCTTCAAAAGAGATCCGTAAGGCACATGCGGAAAAGTAGAAGTTCAATTTGTCATGTGATATCATAGACAATACTTCATCCTGGGAACGAGACCAGTGCATAACAAGGTTTTTCCATTCAATGTCTTCTAAATTTAGCACATGAGACTTCACCGAAAATTTGTTTATAGACTTGCCATCAAAGTGTGTTTTCCTCAAGTAACACCGATATTGCTGCAATGCTTCCTTGAAAAGCGCAAGCAAGCTTTGCTTGTCATGACTATCCAGATTGACCCTCACCTACTTGCAACAATATAATGTAAATCATTGATGTGTTCAATCAGCAGAAAACTGGAAAATAATCACCATGAATAATATCACTTACACATAAGTGGGACAGGAAGATGTGAAAATGGTGTTTGTCTTCACTATAATCTTCCCATAATGGGAATATATGCACGTAGTCCCTAACAACATTGAAAGCATTGTATTTTAAACTGGGAATAACTAGAATGGGGTTCCAATCTGCAGGAATTGGCCATCTCTGCAGTTGGGATAGGTCTTCGGCCGGTGGACTTGCTGTACTTTTTGCTGGAGTGGGATTTTTCTGTGGTACGGCTGGTGCTATGGCAACTGAAATTGGCATACCTTTTGCTGGAGTGCAGGTCCTGTGTGGTGGGGCTAGTGGTGTGGCCAGTGAAGTATGGGCACAGTCTGCTGGAGTCGGTCCTACGTTTTTTGTCACTAATTGTAGAGCCAATATAATTGGGGTGCTATCTGATTTTTCCGGCACCACCATGTTTTTCAAGGACTTTGCTGGTGCTCCTTCAGGTTCGGCAATCACCCTCTTCCTTTTTGATGTCTGATGCACAAGAACATCATTTGAGTGGAAAACATGATATGATGATAGGTGGAATATGTATTGATAATGGTTGGGCATGGAATCTTGACATATATGATGAGTAAACTAAGCAGATGGTGGTCCAACAAAGTAGAAGAAGTGCAAGACGCCTTATGCAAGATATGCGCAATCAATAAATCCTTGCCAAATTAGAACAAGCACCTTGCTGGATGAATAGGACAGGCCATCTGCCTTCGACTCCTCGAGGTCAGAATAGTCATTAGGATCATATTCTGAACAAGAATCTGCGGGTGGGGAGTGTATGAGTTTCATTGCATCCATAATGGAACTCAATGCCTTGGTGCCAATTTTGTTAGTCATAGCAGTGTTCCACAATATTCTTCTGATGTGCGCATTCTCATATTCATTGTGATTACGTACAATATCTGAGAAGCATGAAAACATAAATAGTAGTGAGATTATCTTTCTAATGCAGAGGATATTCTAATATAGGGGCTCCCTGTAAACCCTTGTGTGCTATCACTGGATTCTGATGAGAGAGTCCATGTGTGCTGTAATATGGTGCGTGCATTAATATAATCTGGCACAAGTACACAAAAAAATAGGCTCCAGAAGTAAGGATAGTTTGCAGATGATAGGTTCATAATATACTGTATAGAGAGTTTATTGCCAAACCATGATAACAAGAGCACACAGCAACTAGGCAGATCGTAGTGTACATAAAAGGGGTACACCATAACTAGTATATATAAATCGGGAAAGTGGAACTAGCTGGAAAATACGGTGTTGTATTGCCGCTACTAATTGAAAGCCTATCGATCACGTACAGGCCAGCTCTATCAGTTGTTGACTGCAGATGTCCCTGCTCCCCTTGCTGACAAGGAACATACTGTACGTACTAAATACAGAATAATAAAAGAGGAACATGTTAAAGAACAGAAGAGGAAGCATATTCTTGAGATTTCGCTTCTTTCCATACAATGTTGGTTGCCCACTCAAGATGAATCACATCGCCTAAAGAAATGCAATTCCATGCTGTCTCTCTATATGTGGCCACATGCATTTGGAAAATCAAGTGGGAGCATTTGCTGACCAATTAAATGTATGTCTGTTAACTAATATCAGTATCATATCACAATTCGTATTTGAAGAAGTAAGCTTTGGACTTATGATTGACGTGTTGTTTAGCTTCAAGACTGGACTGCTGCTAGTGCGACACAAAGCAGCTACACAGATCATAGTGTAGATATAACGGGAAAACCGTAAGCATCACAAGTAAAATCAGGAAAGTGGAACTTGCTGGAAAATATGGGCTACTATTGCCGGTACGGCTAGAAAGGCTTCGGATACCAGCTCTCTTCAATTGAAGGTGCGGTACTGTTAATATCAGTGTAACTCTCAAAGGCAACACAGCTCCCCGCATTTCCTTGCTAATCTTATAGGATTCAAGTGGGCAGGCCACTACAATTCCTATTCCTATGTTTACAAAATCCTATGAATCAAAGAGGCCCGAAGAGTTGAAAGGTTCCATCACAACCGACCGAATAGACCTATACACTGCAAATGTCCCTGCTCCTCTTCACTACAGGAACATACTGTACTACTATTATACTCCCTCCGTTCCAAAATATAAGTCTTTGTAGAGATTTCCACTATGGATCACATATAGATGTATACAGATACATTTTAGAGTGTAGATTCACTCATTTTGCTCCATATGTAGTCCATGGTGGAATCTATACAAAGACTTGTATTTAGGAACGGAGAAAGTACTTATTAAAGAAGAATAGAAGAGGAACATGCTAAAGAAGAGCAAGCAGATTTTGGATAATAAAATGTTCGTTGCGCAGTGCCCACACATGATGAACCAGAGCGCATTAAGAACGCAACTCCCTATTGTCTCTCTATATGTGGTGCACGTGCTTTTCGAAAGTAAAGTAGGAACATTAGCTGACCAATTAAACGTTATCTGTTTTAGTAATATCAGCATCATATCAGATTCGTGTTTGAGCAACAAGTTTGTAATTATGTGGCACGTTGTTTAGCTTGATGGATTGAGGAGCAGTGCTAAGCAGCTACGATGATGGTACTGAATATAAAGGAATGTTTGCATGCAAGTCGCGTGACTTTCGTCATTTGGGTCAGTCGACCATTTTAGGCAGTTGGATGAAGATCCTACGTCTCCTAACCCTTCTTCTTCCTTGTCTCTGATTCTTCCCCTACAGAACACCGCACGGGCCGCCGGCCGAACCACCGGCTCTGACCCCCCCCCCCCCCCGCCCCTCCCCTGGACCGCCCCCACAGCATGTGTTTTCCAAAAGAAAGAAAAAAAAAAGCTGCCCCGGCCCGACCCCCACCGCCACCCACGGCGAGTTTTTTTTGTTCGGCGAGGCCCCACCACCGCCCCCACAACCACCGTCCCCACCCGAGCCCCTTCCTTCCCTCCGGTGAACTCCGGCGAGCTCTCAAAAATCGACTGACCCAATTTTGAAATTTAGTCTACTGTCATTTAACTAGTGTGGAATATAAAAGGGGAAAACCATAAGCATTGCGAGTATAGTGTTGAGTGTGCCATGGCGGATCTGAAGGTGCAAACCGGACAAAGGCAACTTCACAACCAATGTTTGCTTTCAGCTAACAAGTAAGATCCTAAGTGATGGACAAGAAATCACAGTAAAGCAGTGATGATTGATTTTCTTGCTGCGATAAATAAGTTGAGCAGATACGAAAGAGTACCGCCTCTGGTGCGGCGCCGTGTATGCATCTACTGAGAATATGATGGTGCTGCAGTAGCGACAGCTGTCGGCGGGGTGGAAGCAGATCTAGGAGTGTAGATGGTGGCAGCGGGGGAAATATCCCGGCGCGGTGGACGAGACGGTCATAGGAGCGGCGCCGGCTAGGTGGACAACGGCGGTGATGAAGCGAGAGGACGGGATGCAAGGATCCTGGTCCGAAGCCGTGGATGAGAGAGGTCGATCTCTTGTAATGGATGACGGCATCGGGGTATCAGCTCCGGCATGGTGGAGGAGGACGGCGGTGGGTGGGGTGGCGGACGGAGGAGGCTGGGGTGGAGAGGGTGTTTTGGCGCCCACGGAGTACGAATGGGCAAATGGAGGAAGAGAGGTAGGGGGAACCATGTCTTTGGGACGCGCTTGTCTCAAATGCGGGGAAGGTTACCAACTTATTCCTCGTTTAAAATTTCAGACATCACAGGAATATTGGGCTGCTGGGGATAGGACGGTAATCTTGCATACACTGAATATTTGCCGACGGAGTTTTCGGCCGAGGAGAGTTTGTTTTGGCGCCCACCGTGTATGAATCCGGGTGAGAGGCGATTTCGGCCGAGGAGACACTGTGTTTTGGCACCCACCGTGTATGAATCCGAGTGAGAGGCGGTTATGTCATGTTTGAGTGAAATTACAAACCTGCCCCTATCAAGAGCTATTGAAATCGAGCCGCCATGTGTTGCATGTCAGGGACAGGCAGTAATTTCCATCTCCCATATTTTGGTTTTGGGCGGTTACTGCGAGTTTCGGCACTTCGTTCAATTTTTTGAGAAAAAGCTTGCACGTTTACCGTGCCAACTCAATTCCAATCCATTTTGTATTCTTTTTTTTTCGGGCAGGATCCATTTTCGATTCGAATAAAATTCTATATACATCATTTTTTTATATATACTTTCAAAAGCACAACAAATAATTCTGCTCTTTTATATATAAAATATGATTTACAAATACAATGATCTCAAAATCATAAGGTTGAATTCAAAATTTTTAAACCAAATTATGTTCTACTCAAATGTATGGATCAGTAATATCTAGATATTAAATAACATAGATGCGCGCGAATTCATATGAGTATGTATGTTTGATAGATCAATTTTGGTTCGAGTATGAATTACATGTATCATCATCTCGAATTCAAATATTTGAATCCCTTTTATGTTGACATTTTCTATACACACAACTAAATATTTGAATCTCCTTTCACACCCATCTCTCTCGCATGCTCCTTCATGTAGCTATCACTCTCTTTTCTCCAGCTCACCCGCACGCTCACTTCATGTTTCTCCTATTTTTGCAAACATGGTCTCTCGCCGTCTCCCTTGAGAAGTGTCACACTCTCCCTATCATTATACATTACACGGTTTTCATTATCTCTCATGTCTCTATCGTTCTCTGGTATCACTAGGTACCTAAGCTTTCTTTTTCACCGCCACACACACTCTCACTCGTCTTTCACTTTGTCTTTCTCTCTAGGGTTCTCTCATGCACCCTATATCTTTCTAGATATGACTCCTACCACTAAAATTACTCTCTCCTGCACACACAACGTTTGTTGGGGGTCTCCTTTCCGTCTTCATCTCAGTTATAAAACTGACATTATTCATTTGTTTACCGATCAGACAAACTCTCCCCCCCCCCTTTCTCTCTCTCCCACACACACAATTCCTGCTTCCACTCCCCCTCCCGACTACCGTCTCTCTCTCTCACACAAAACTCTCGCTTTCGCACCCCCGACTCGTATTTCTCTCACAAACATTGATCAACCAGCCTCCAGATAGGTTTATACATCCGCACACTCTTGCTTCCACTATCTCGTACATGTCTCTCTCACGCTCCTTGTATCTATCTAGATTTTTCGTCCCTTCTTGAGACACACCCTCTCGATCGTGCACACACACACTATCACCTCATTTTATGGTGATACCTCTTGCACACACACTCTTTGTGTCTTTGTCACACATGCACTCCGTCCTCCTCCTCTCTCCCTCTCTCTCTCTTTCTCTCTCTCTCACACACACACATGGGCTTTTTACAACAATATACCACTTCTCGAATCTTGAAACCAACCACATTCCTCCCTTATCTCATCAAAACCGCCAAAGGAATATATTTTGAGTGAAACATAACATATTTTTAGTGATATACGTATTTCAAAACTAGACCCTTTTCTATCAAATCGGTGAATATGTAATAATATACTTTGAACATGTGGCAATGCATTGGCACATTGCTAGTTATTATTGTATATTTTTTTGGACACCAGACAAAGGGTGGAGTACATATATGAAGAGAAGAGGCTCACGCACGCAATTGGTCTCTCGATGTCTCGCACACATGAGAGTTACGTAAAGGCACTGTAAATAAATAAACCCTAGGTGCACGATTGCTGCATGCGCGGGTACCGGGTATGTGGTGGAGCACACCTTTGTAGGAATAGTCAGCTCGCATGATAATTTGATCCGTAGGAGTTGATGGTCGGGACCACAGGTGAACGACCTGGAGACGGTGGCTCGTCAGTCGCCACTGATCGAGTTGCCACGTTTAAAATATCATTTTTTTACCGGGGTAAGAGATCCAATTTTCAATGGCGCATTATACTAATTTTTAGAACGATTGGTATGGAGCAAAAATGGAATTCATAACTACTACCTCTGTCCTGGTTTACTAGTCCCCATCGTATTTTGGGTCAAAGTTTGTCCACGAATTTTACTTGTAAAATGCGAATGGAAAATGAGATTTTGTTATACCCAAACAAAAAAGGACAGGAGGGAGTGATTGCTCTGACACGGACGCGACCTCTCATAGCGCAGGAATTAAACCGGCGTATCGGCCAAGAGGGCCCCACTCGTTGCACGCCAGGCTGAACACGCCTCCTCGCCGCCTGCCTCCATTGAATCCATGCGTGTGCCGGCAACACGTCCTTCCGCGAGCCCGCCGGCATTCTAGAACACAACACCGGTTGGCTCCTCTCGTCCGCCCGCTATTTAAACGAGGCCAGACGCCTGGCAAGAACCGCACCACACCGCCGCTCCCCATATCCTCCTTGCCCTATTTTCTCCACACTCTCCATAGCATCCGGTGAGAAGGAAGACAAGGTCTCCGGCATAAAAGCCGGCTGGGTGCCCCGACAAGCCAGGCAACTCGCTGCCCCACCTCCCTCCTCGCCTAAGGCCGTCAGTACCATGGGCGAGGCTGCAGGCGGGCAAGCAGAGGAGCAAGCCGCCGCTGCAAGCTGGCCCCTAGTGCATCAACTCGATGGTCCAAGCCTGCTCGTAGAGGAGTGGCCAGTTGCTGCACGCTAGCACACGGGGGACCACGGCGTCCAGTGCATCGTGGTTGGCCGCGCCATCCGGCACAAACGTTGGCGGAACCGCGGCATGCTAGCGGAGTCGGCCAACACGTCCGCGGCCACCGCCGACATCGAGGAATAGTAGACCACGGGAGCCAGCGCCGCTTAGAACCCACAAATGCTACGACCACCGCGTCGCCGGCATAGACACCCGGTGTGTTGCCCTGTTTGGCTCAAAACATCATGGACCCTAGCCGCGACCGGCATTAGAAATTATACCTGCTTCCAGAAGTTATTCGCATTTAGTCAAAAAATGTCCAAAAAATAATTAATTACGTATGGTCTTGACTTGTTGTGCTCGCACTGGTAGTAGGAACTAGACATTTTCTTTATTTGTAACTCTCCTGACATTTTTTTGAGTTTGAAGTGAATCATGGTTGTGGACATTATCTATGAATGTGCAGATATCTGTGAACATGAGTTTGATGTGGAAGTTGAACTTGGAATATTGGGGTTGCGTGTGAACTATACCATGTCCAATGGTTCGTCTGTTATTGTTCGGAAAGTAATGGCTGTTATTACATGACCCGGAAAAAAATATGTTTTGTGCCACATCTAGGCATCACAAACTAACATACATCTCAGTAGATGCACGGACATCACAATAGGCATGCTGACTGGATAAACATTTGAACCTACCTATTATGAATGAAAATTTGTATTTACAACAGCTTTAGATAGCAGGAGACGCCTAGCCTGCTCTGGCTCTGCTAGCTTCTTTCTGGCTTCTTCCGTCTCTTCTTTGGCTTGGGTGAAGAGAGCATCTGATTGCTCTTTTCGCTTCTTCAGGAACTCAGCTACATTCTCAAGGGTTGTTGCACACTTTGTTTCAGCCTTTACTAGAGCAACGAGGACACGAACACATGACGACTCCACCTGGCTTGTGAGTAATCCAACATCATTTGGGAATTTGCACCTTGTGTCTAATCTAGCATCATTAGGCAAATGGCACCTTGTGCGTAATCCAGCCTCATTTTGGAAACCTGATCTCAAGGTTGACCATACTTCATTCCTCGCAGGAACTGCTTCCTGACATGAAGAAGTTACTTCTTATTTAGATCAATAGTCAGAGCTCCCCGGATCCATTAAGTAGAAGCCCGATAAACAGGACTAGGAGAAGTGAATTCAAAAGGAGTAATATAAAAACAGACTGCAAGGTGAGAACACCGACTTCCTACATCAAGCTAAAAAGGAAAGCATTAGGACGATTAAGACTGTGCTTATTACATACCAAATTGAGCCAGCTTATAGAAACTACGACATATACATCGAACAACACAAGGCTAAGAGAAATAGAAAAACCAGCAGAGGTGTGCACTAAGCCAAGGGTTGCTGCAGCAGAACAACCGGCAACCAGGTGATCACCAGGGCGTCTGTAGGCGCGTTTGACTGACTAGCTTCAACACTAAATTACAAAAGATTCATCCTACGGCATGGTCGGTCCACTGAGTTAATTGAGATCCTACAAATGATTGAGAGCCTAATCAAGTGTACAGGAAATTGTTTGTCTCATCTATTATTGTTTAATAATCTGCCACACTGCTGGATTGCATGGCAAGAAACCTAGCCAAGCAGACAACATGGTTTGACGCTGCTTTCGGCTCGGGGCTTGCCCAGGGCCTGGTCTGGTCCTGTGTTCACTACTACTGCTAGACACATACCATGTCAAAGTAAAAAAAATTGGTCAAAAGAGGGGGCTCCCTCCGGTTTCATTAACGAGAACATCAAGGACACACAAAACATCCACCACTGCTAGTCAGGTTCTCAATGTCAAAGTAATTGAAAGGTTTTTACTTTCCAAAGCTCGTTTTACAGGTTCGGTGCAGCTCCTCTTTAACTTGCGATGTTCCTTGAAGATGTCCCCAACATCCCGTATTTGGTCTTCATTGCTCCTCTGCATTTTCGCATTCGTAGTTTTAAAATCTCAACATGGCAAGAAAAATATAGTAATACTCAAGCATCTTGTGGGCAACATTAAAGCACTCATCTGCCATGTTAGCACGAGTGATTTTTAATATCCTACTATGTGGCTCTTCAACTTTGCTAGAACTACGTTGTGGTTTCATTTTGAGTGAATAGAATAGGGGGATCACCTCCCTGCTATTCTAAAAAACTTTCCATCATTTGCGACACTACTGGTTACAGATGAAGAACCTACCCAAGCACAGCGCAATACAGGAGCGATGCACAATTACAAGATGATATTCTATTCGACAATGCAAGCTATAACCAATTACTTTTACCGGAACAATAGCAACCAGGAAATTTGAAGGGTAGGTATGAACATAATCGGAACTGCACATGTACTGCTTAGAGAATCAATATACACATTACCAATCGAGGAGGAGTACAAAGGTCACGGCGGCGTCTATGCATCATGGTCGGCAACGGGAGTCAGTTCATTGTCGACGACAATGGTGCTGCAGTGCTTGGCCTCGGCTTTCGGGAAGCAGATCCGAGACCGTGGAAGACGGCGCCGGGGAAGCGGCTCCGTGTACGACAGCAACGGCGGACCGGCTCCAGTGCGGCGTACGACATCGTCGATGAGGCAGATGCGCTGTGGTGGACGAGTGCGCCGATGAAGAAGGGGAGGGGCACGAAGGGAAGGTGCTGCGGTGCCGTGGAGAGGTCTATTTTGCGGTGGGGATAGAAAATGGGGAGTAATGAGGAGTACTCTGGGTGCCGGGGTGGGGTTGGATGGGTGGGGTGAACGTGAAGTTACCAAAACAACCCCCGACCAACCAAATTCCATCGGCCTGTTCGACCAAGGGTATGATGGTAACTTTGCATTGGTCGAATCTGAGTCGCGGGAGATCTCGATGGAAGCGGGAGATTTTGCCGCCGACCTGAAAATTTCTAACACTACTGTACTAGTACTCCCTAGTCCCCGTCTGGAGTGTTGCGTGATTGGGCTGAGCAGCTAGGAGTACTACTAGTACTCGCTCCGATTTTATTTACTCTGCATATTATGTTTGACTGAAGTCATACTTCCTAAAGTTTGACCAAGTTTATAGGAAAAATATAAACATTTACCATAACAAATCGGTATGATGTGAAAGTACATTCAATAATGAATCTAATGGTGTTGATTTGTTATTGTATATGTTAATATTTTTGTTTATAAACTTTGTCAGAGTTTACAAAACTTTACTTTGACCAATGCTAATACGCGGACTTAAATAAAAACAGAGGGAGTACACATCTATTTTCTTAGTTTGTCCTGCCATTAATTATTTTTTGTAATTGTGAAATAAATATATTAAGCTATTGACTTCGAATGTAATGGTTTGTACAATTCAATATTTAGAATCGTTGTTGAATTCCAAGATGAATATCAGGTCTATAGTTCTTCACAATATGCTCAAACTCACATAATCCAACTCAAATGAAAATCTAAATGCATTTCATAGTTATTAATTTGTTGGATGCAACAAAACCAACCATAACTCTACATGATCCGGTCTAAAGCAATTTTCACAACACATCCCAATGTGTGAATGACACGTAGAGAGTTTGTGGACATGGAACAATGGCGGGAGAGAGATGCGTGCGCTCAACACACATGATATACACCCAGTGGAAGAAAGAGACAAAGGACGGGAAAGATTGTATATATGTGGGCGAGAGAGAGAGAGAGAGAGGGATGTATAGAGAGGAAGAAGTTAGGTCTGTGAGTAATATAGAGACATGTAATATATAGGGAGTGAGATGCATGTGCATCGAGATTTTGTACATGTGGAAGGAGAAGAGACAAGAGGTTTGATGAGAGAGCTCAAAAGAACATGGAATAGAGGGGAATCTTGTGGGTTGAGGGATTGATAATTTTGTCCGGGAGGGACGGACAGAGAGAGAGAGGGGGGGAGGAGTCACTCAGCCGTCGCCACATCATCATGCTTCCAAATGGCCCCGCGGTCTCTAGTGCGGTCTGGTCGTCATCTTTGTTCTTCCCGATGCCAAATAGTGAGCATGTGGGGGTGCAGATAAGCACAAGTGACAGGGGTCGCTATATAACCTAGGATGGGGATGGATCGTGGTGTGTGTGTGGGGGGGGGGGTGTCAAATACTGAGAGAAATCAAACCTATGGAGAGAATATGTGTGCATAGTGAGCATGCGAGAGAGGCTAATGGTGCGAGACAGATACATCGTGTGCGTCAATGTTTAAGCAATATAGAGACATCATGTGCGGGATACAAAGATAGGACTATGGGGAGTGTGTTTGCTAGGCAAAGAGACATAGCGAGAGATAAATATGTGTGTGTGTGGTACATCGTGTGTATGTCACAGAGAGGTACATGCATGCCAAATAGGGTTTTCATGAAGAGATTGTGTGTGCGAGATAGAGAGTGATGTAGGGGCCTTGAGGCGGCACGGGTTGGGTGGGAGTGTCAAAATGTGTGCGTTGATGCATGTGTTACATGCAATTGTGTGAGGGACGGTCGAATCGAGAGAGATGGTTGTTGCGTTACGTATGCTCCTCTCTCTCTCACACGCACACACAAAAAACACAAATAGAAAACCGTTCTCTCATGTATACACAACATCTCGGTATATCTCTATGTCTCACTCATACATGATCATTTGCATGTTCCCCTCTCTATGACTATCACACACACACACACACACACACCGTCTCCACATTGCCCTTCCGTGACAACACACATGTAGACACATACACGCGTTCTCTCTCCGTTACACACACAAAATCTCTATTAATTTTTTTTTGTAGGGGGCACCTAAAATGCCCAAATCCAAATAATCACGAACTGAAGCTAAATACAAATATATGGAAATGTTGTAGTGTGAGGAACTTTTCCAGCCAAAAAAAGTAGAGTAATATTCGGGGATTGTTTTCACACACACAAAAAGGTTCGGTCGATGTCCTTCCAGCGCCACACCGTGACGCACCTTTCGATCGACCGCACGGCCGCAGTGCACGCGCTTGCACAGGATTCCGTATCGATGCTATGCTAACTAATGTGGTGTATAGGCGTGGTCGTGATGCACGTGCTTGCACAAGATTATGTGTACTAGTATGGTGTTATTTTAAGTTTGACCAACCCTATAACCAAGCTCCCATAAGCGCACTCATCAATATGCCGCCGCCGTTGCGCATGCGTACAGTCGCTGAGTACTGTACGGTGCAGTACTATCGCTGCCATGTGGGGCCTAGCCCCACATGTCATCCGCACTATAGCACCGTACGGTACTGCAGATGATCTCAACCCCTCACGTCGTCTGCAGTACCTCCTCGCGATGACGCCGGACTGCCAAGCACGCGAGCAGGTCGAGCCGCATCTATGCCCACAGCTTACAAAGAGGAGGAGGACGAGCGTGTGCTCCAGCATGCCGGTGAGGAGGAGCTAGCGTGTCATTGGCGTCTCCGCCCGTGTGGAGGAGGCTTACATGCTGGCTGTCGCGGCGGAAGCCGGTCGCGCCCGCGCCGAGCCCGCAAACCGGGTGCGGATGTGGAATCTACCCTTGAGACCTTCAATGCCACATGGATCATGCAATCTGAAGGAACAATTTGGGTCAGTGGACTCTTGTGAGCCGTTGGATGCAACATGGACAGACAGAAAGGCTTCTTCAACCTCCAGAAATGATGCACTGTTCATCTTCTCTCTCAACCTTCGAGCCGCCAGCCCACCACAGGCCTAACCGCCTGTCGCCGCCCCCCATCCCGCCACAGGCCTAACCGCCAGCCGCTGCCGCCCAGCCCTCCCCTGAAACGCCTGCCACCGCCATGCTCCGCCCCACCCCCGCCATCCGTTTAACCCCGGGCACGATCCATTTTTTCCGGTGAACTGCATTCCACACCCAACACTCGTAAAGTATCATGGGCACCCTGCCACCCTAATATATATACTGGGGCAGCTTCTCTGCCGTCTTCTTCCTTCGCTCCGGCGAACTTCTTCTTTCACAAATCGATTGACCCAAATTATACTACTAGTACGCATTAAGTACAGTAGGAACGCAAAGAAATGAGTAGTAGTACCAACCAGAATAAGAACAATAGTAAGACATACTAGTACGTACTAAAGAGTTCAAACAACCAGAAAGAACATACTAACATAGTTCTACTGGGGGCTCAGCACAACACACCCCTGAAATAAAACTAAGCAACTAGTCCGCTTGACACTGCAGTAGAACCAGCATGAGCAACGGCATTGCCACCTTACTCGGAGTCCTCGTCCACTCCTCGACTTCGTCCTCGTCCCTCTTCCTTTTCCTCTTAGCCGACACTTCTTTGCTTGAACCGGACACTGGGCTCTGCTTCTTCATCCAACCCTTGTAGATATTTAAACAAAGGTAGGCATCCGTTGCTGCGTACACGATGTGATCTTCATCTAGTGTCTTCGACTCCCATGCATGATTAAACTTGGGGTGAGATTTCTTCAGTTCATCGTACGAAGGATCAATCATGGCTGCTGCCAGGGTCAGCATTGAAGGCTGAGAGGAGGACACCAGGCTTTCCTTCTGGAGATCGAAGGGCTGGCCTACAACGAAGCCTATCCGACCCAGGACTCTCCACTCGTTCGTAAAGTCTATAGTAATGAACTTTTGTCCTTGAGGAAGAACTCAAAATCCTGGCACCTAACGTCGGCATGGCATGCGTGGTAGACCAAGCACACGTTATGTATGCAAACCTAGATCACGGCGGCCTTCTTCATCTCTGCCTCCTTTAAAAGCTTCTCCCTTTCCAGGACTAAGGTGTACTCAACATCTAGCCCAGCGACCCACTCATCCTTTGAACTTTCGAACATGTGTAGGAAGCGCAAGGCATGCTTCCACCGTCGTGGATGTACGGGTGTAGATGACGATGAACTCATCGCCGGTGATGGTTCTAACTTTGTACTCACCGCCAATCATGGAGATTTGGGAGGCCATGGATTTTGGAGGCATGTTAGGAGAAGTGGAACTGGTGTAATGTGAAAGGACGGGACGACTGGGAGCAAACTGTTGTAAGGTAGAAGATGGGGACGAGTAGGGCGTGCGAACGGCGTAGGGTGGTGGCTTGCCCGGTGGATAAATGGCTGCATGCCCCCAAAGAGTTCTCGAGTACTATGCGGGACCCACTAGATGTCATGTCTACTAGACCCACATCATAGGCCTAACGGTATAGCTTCTGTGTGTTCGCACGTCATGCCGGCGCGTGCATCTAACTTTCACTTAATTCCGTCAACCATCGCGCCTCCCACGACCTTCGCCTCCCTCGCGCAGTCGTGCCCTTTAAGACTTCAGATGGCTATAAATGAGCAAATTTTTTGCCTACTCCGCATGCATGATACTCCCTCTGGTCCTTTTTACTCCGCGTAAGATTTGTGTCAAGTCAAAGTTTGCAAAGATTGACCAAATTTATACTTAAAATATCAATATCTATAATAGCAAATATATATTTTATGAAACTACATTTCATAATGAATATAAAAATATTGATTTGACATTGTGAATGTTGATACATTTTTCTATAAGTTTGGTCAAAGTAGAGGTACTTTTACTTAAGACAAAACTTATATGCACGATGCAAACTAGTTCCTCCGTCCAGGTGCGTTATGATATTGCCATCTCATATATAGTCATCACAACAAGGTTAGAGTACTACTACCTCCCTTCTTGTTTAGAGGGCTCGATTCAAAAAACTCACCTACTCTTTATGAAGATAGAGGCGGTGGAATAGTTTTTGTACTCTGCAAAAGTACTCAATTAATGCTGTCGTTCTTCACAAATCTCCAAATCTTTTCCTCTCCATCATGTGTGAAAACAATCTGCATGCTTGACTCTCCGTCTCCCTCCGGCAGTCCCACCACTCCTCCCCGTGTGAAAACAATCTGCATGCATGACTCTCCTCCCCCGCGCTCGTCTGTGGCACCCCGGCTCAGAGTAAACCGGAACGCCCGTATTCCAGCCCAAGAACGAGTCTTCTAGAATACGACACTGTTGGCATAGAACAAATCAGCTCTTTATTGCAATAGATATGGTTACAACGGTACAAGGATTACATCGGCACGGCAACACTATGCCTGCCTGGGGTAGCTCTATGCTAACAGCGGAGTAACTCTCTCTCGGCAGCGGAACAGCGACAACGGTGATGGACTCCACTCCGTAGGGACTCTGGCTAGAACGCGTATCCTAGATCGCAAGCACGGGATCCTCAGCAAGCAAGCAATCATGGCATGACCTGCAAACTGGCATGACACACCAGGTGAGTACTTTGAATGTACTCGCAAGCTCACAACAAACATCAGCATTAAAACAAAACAACATCATAGCAATCCAAAATTAACCAGCATGGTTATCTAGCAAGGTAGCTACTGAAATGACTGCAGTAAGGTAAAGCGTATTAAATCCATACTCCAAATAATCTCAGGATCCAATCCGAACCTGTACCAAGTCCAATCCAAATCATGTGGTCATCCGACCACTCATCTCATAGCCATTCCATGGCTAACATATCAAATACCTGATTCCATCTACACCACAAGTCTGACAAACTTACTCTCTTTTGGGTTGCATCACAACCCTCAGAATACTCATAATCCACCGAGTACTTCTGATCATATGACGAGTTCTACCATCATTATCATCACTACCATGGTTGACCACCTAGTGAGGTCTGGACGGACTGTCCAATACCGTGGACACGGCTATTCGAATAGATTTTACACTCTGCAGAGGTTGCGCACTTTACCCACACTATGAAGCACTGACCTCGTGATCCCATTCGGGTGGATCAGCGTTGCTCCAACGAAACCTGCCTGACCCGTGACTCTCCCATCGTACCACCGGCAATCATCCTCCCCCGGAGTCAAGCCCTGGGTGGCCCCTTGTCACCTCGTGACACTTGCCACCGTCGTGGCCAAACTATACTGTCCCAAACGGGGACGCCGGCACAAAACTCAACTGGGCTCACAAGGTTATCGCCGCCTACCGGGCCAGGGTAGCGCGCACGCATAACCTTCCCTGTCGGGCGGTACCGATGAAAGAGCACGCGATCAGACCAAGTCAAGGTCGTCCCATACCGGCAAATGTGGTTGCACGGATAAGTCCGGACAGGTGACTCAAGGTCAACCATGAAATATCTAATCCCCGAGTAATATTTCTGTCATGGCTGACACTCTGATAACCATTATGCTTAAGCCATTGCTAGTAATTAATCTCCACGAACTGCCGGATGAACTCCAAAATAATCATAGACAGTGATCTCAATATCATAGCATCAACGAGTGTAAACTACTAGTCACTAGTAATCCAGTACTCAGCATGGTAGTCACCTATCCAAGAATTAACTCCAACATTGCATAATCCAATCCATTTCACAGCTACTCATACTTGCCGATAAAGTAAATAGTCAAACTATGACATTGCAATGCGATGATGCAGAAGAGAGTTGTGGCTTGCCTGGGGATGAAGAATCATCGGAAAGGAGTGCGGAATGGTCGCGGAGTTGACTGCCGGAAACAGTTCTCTCTCGGAGGGGCTGTTTACGGACAAGGGCAAAAGCGTCATTTCCACTACGTGTAAACATTATGAAATGACTCCATCAGAACGGGCTCGACGAGACGAAGACGTGGGCTTTGGAATCACCTCGATCGGAGTTACGGTTGAAAAGTTATAGGGGGTGGAAGATCAGGGACCAATCTGTAATAATATTACTACAAACAAGTCCCTGAGTGGAAAACAGAAAACGTATTCCAGTAACTACGCTTTCGGGACAGTGAAAACGCATTTCCGGCCGAAGCCGTAGAACATTACGCTTTCACTGAAACGAAAGCGTAAACTCAGAACTACGCTTTCACTTAAAATGCGCGCGGGCCCGGGGCGGAGTCAACGCCTGAAGCTGACGGGCGGGTCCCGCGCTGACCTCTTCTCTCCTTCCAGCTCCATCCCCTTCCTCCCGACAGATGGAACAGAGGAGGCGAGGTTGGGCACGGGCCGGCGCTCGCCCCGACGGCTCCGGCCGCCCCAGGCAGCGCTCCGGCCACCGGCGAGACAGGGAGATGGTGCCGCGGGCCCCTAGACGTGGAGCAGCCGCCGGGAAACACCGAGGCGGGTAGAGCACTGGCCGCGGCGGAGGATGGCTTCGGGCGCCGGCGGGCTCACGGCCATGGTGGCTCCGGCGAGGGGGAGAGGTGGTGACGGGGATCGCCGGGTCTTGGGTGAGCTCCTGGAGTAGGAAAGAGAGGGAGAAGGGCTTGGCCTTGAGCCAATTTTAGGAGGAGGAGACCGGCGGCCATGGCGGCCATTGGAGGGTAGGGGCACTCTGGAGCTTGGGGAAGAGGCTGGGGAGGGATGGTGGTGGGTGGGGGAGCTGGTGGTGAGCTCGGAAGGGGCTCGGGGTGGCCTTAAATAGGCAGGGCGACGAGGTGGCCGAGCACGGCCGCGGTGACACGTACACCGGCGCGCCGGAGCTTCGGGAACCCGCACGGAGGAGGGGAGAGGCATCCACGAGCTTCGCCGAGGATCGGAGAGGGCTCAGGCGAGCTCGGGAAGGCTCAGGAGGGCGCGGTGACTGGACGAGAGAGGGGCAGAGAAGACAGGGCAAGGGCGTGGCGGCTACACCGTGATGGAGGGGACGGGAGAGGGGGAGATTTATCCAGGGAGGAAGGCGACGACGAGGGGAGGCTGTTGGACATGATCGTTCGCGCGGGAACGACAAGGAGGAGAGGGGCCCCGACAAGAAACGACGCAGCTCATGACCACTGCTCGCCAGGGCGGCGGTCACCACGTGAACTTGGCCTTGCCACGCGTCCAAGTCAACTCAACATGTCAACTCGGTCGGTCACTCGTAGGAAGAGGTCAAGGAGGAAAGAGACAGGCACAGAGAGGCTTGAGGTGACCACAGATAGCAGGTCTATCCAGAACAGCAAGGTGTTTGGAGTGGGCTGGGGAAGATCGAGCAGGATCTAGACTCTGATATTTGGCATGGGGTGATAAAATGCTAAGATGATCATGTCTGCAGATTTGCAGCTCAATTGGATGAAGATACATAGCACTTGCTGTTCAAAGGGCCTCACTGACCAGATTTGCCAATCTTGAAGTAGCACTCACACATCACATGGGATGGGGCTGAAATTTGGAGGAGATGATTGATATGGTCATATGAAGGTACTGTATAAATTTCATACCATTTGGATAAACCAAAATGGTACTTCCTTCACACAGCTTCCAAATGGACAGAATCTTTGAAAAACTCTAGGAAATTACTGGTGAAATGGAATGAGCCCAAATTTTGTGGAGAGGTGATAATATGGGTAGGAGAAGGCTCTGGTAAATTTTCAGCAATTATGAAGCAATATAAAATATAGTTGCTTCACAACAGGAAAATATGACCAGAAACCAAGATTTAATGCTGTGGTCACATAGATGATTTTATAGGGTTGAAACTTGGTGGAGAGTCATGATTTTGGAATATGAAGATGCTTGCAAAATTTCAACTCATTTGGATACTCCTAGCTAGCACTTGCTTCACAAAGGTTCTAGTTGACCAGAAACTTTGGAAATTAGCCAAAGGAGATTTATTACCCAAATAAAGTTGAATTTTGGCATGTGGCAATGATATGGGTTGGAAAGAGTGCACAAAAAGTTTGAGAGCAAGCAATCAAATATAAAGGGTACTTGCTTCTCAATCTGACAGATAAGGCAAAATCAGAAAAGGAATATTTGTGAAATATTTTTGAACATGGCAAGGAAAGGTTTGACATATTTGTGGAATATATGACCCAAACAATTTATGAGAATTATTTGGGAATTTTGGGAATGATGGAAATGTGAGTTTCTTCACAACTCAGAGCAAACGGGGTTATTCCTTTAATAGAAAAAGGAATATTCCCAAGAAAAAGAATATTGGGATTGGTCCAAGATGGAAATGACATGGTCTTGGGATGGTTTGGAAGTTGACAAGCCACTGGGGAGAGGAATCAAAGGTGATCTCTCCAGGTTTCAAGACCACTAAGTCACAGAAAAGCAAATCCGGACCGAAATTAAAAGCAAAAGAAAATGGGCAAAATCCAGGGTGTTACAAACCTACCCCCTTAAAGAAATCTCGTCCTCGAGATTTGGTTGCTGAGGGATCAAACTTGAATATTTCCACTTAAGGAAACCATTTCCAACTCGGGTTTCCTTTTTATCTTTGTATAATGCTTCCACTGAGTTTCATATGACTGACTGCCTTGCTTTGGGGTGGTTTGCTTCACTGGATCTTATTCTGGCAAATCGTACCTCGTATGTTACTCTGACTTATGCCTTTTTTGTCTGCTATCTTGTCTGGGGCAATAAATTATTCGGACCAAACAATGTGCCTTGCTCGTATGTCCGAGGGTGATTCTTCATGGACATGTCGTGACGAGGTCCAATATGAACGATTGTTCACTGAGTTGTGAACAGGTTCTCTTGGTGGACACGAAATCTTTTACTCATTTCAGTGGGTGACTTCAAATGGATGTGTGTCCTCCAGGCTCAAAAATAGTATTATAAATCATACCATTCTCCTGGCGGAATCTGACTTCTCACACGGATTGCTGGGTCATCTAGGGTATCTTCACTGTCTTGGGTATAAGGCTCCTACCAAATATTTGACTGTCACCTGTCATGACCAGCATAGAGGTGTACGGTCTTATTGTGATATTATCCATGGACTTGACTGACAGGAGTCCTAGCAGCTGAATCTTGTTCACGGCAGGTTAGTCTTTAACTGATTCCTATATGTGAGGACACATGCTTAAGAACTGTTGTTCATCTTCTGATTACTCAGTCTGTCGGTATCTCCATATGGATGGTAGGCCATGTAATGCTTTAATATGGTTGCTGAATTTGAACTGCTGAGTTATTCTTTTGGCTGACCTGACCAGCTTGATTGCCCTCTTCTGACAATTCTGAGCATATCTGGTTGACTGGGCGGGTTGTCTCGGCATGGGGTCCTTGCAGATGGAATAGACCCCGTGGGTGTGTACCCATGGTGATCGATATCAAGCCTGACTGTTCTGAATATCTGTACCATATTGATCTTACAACCATTATCATACCTGTTTGAACAACCTTGCTCCTTCATTATGGTTCTCTTTGCCTGGATCCTTTGCTGACGAACTTGGCCTTATGTGTTCTTGATTCTCCGTGTGACCATAGGTGTTGTCAGATGCAATATTCCGGCAGGCATATTACTTTACAAGTTGTAGCTGTAGGGTAACGATGGTCTGAACCCTTGGATAAAACCGGCAAATAAACCAGTAGCCACCAGAACGGTCTTTACAACTCAGATCTGGGACTATTACTGGAATAACTCAACCCCGACTCAAGACGGCTGAAAAGCAGCTCAGAGCATGAGACGGTGTCGATAAGAAGAAAGTAGCAACTCCCTAAGACGGCCGGAAAAAAACAGCTCAGAGCATAGGGTCATTGCTACGAAGAGAAATTCAACAGCTGCCCGAGACGGCCGAAAAGCGGCTCAGAACACGGACAGTTGTTGACAAGAGAAATAAAAATCGGCATCCACCCCGAACGGCCGAAAACAGCTCAGAACACAGGCGTGGTGCCGTCACCAAAGAAAGACAGACAAGGGTTCATCCGTGTCCCATACAGCTCACTATTATGTATATACCTTACCGTTTCTGCTGTCGGTTACTTGTTGTATGCAACAGGGTATTCGGCTATCCTTCTTGCTGAACACTAAGTTCATAGCTCATGCTGGCTTGCTTCCAAGACATAGCAGGGTTCAAATTGTACTCGTAGCAGACTCAAACCTTGTATATATATGAATCATACCTTTGGCACGGAATGCACTGTGGATCATATACACAATTTGCCTTCTTGCTGATGCGATCATGACTGTTGTGAAAGTTGCGCGGATGTATACTTGATGCTGATAATTAATCCGGCTAGGATATCATTTATATTCAGGCCCGATATTCCCGATATAGCACAGTCGGCTGAAAATTTCATATTGCTGAGCTGAGCTTCCACATGACTATCTCTTCACTGATTTCTTTGGGTTCAGGGTCGGTGAGCAACTTCCATAGCGGGAAAATAAGGTAACACCAAGGGCCCAAAAACAACAAAATAAACGACTAAACAAAAGCACACAAAGCAGCAAGATCACACACACAAGCAATATCACATTCTAAAGCTATTCATGGCAATAATATGCATTCCTAGTTAAGCACACAAATCTCGCAAGAACTCCGGTATTGCGGTCTAACATGCTGTGGCGATGTGCACGAAAGTGAATCAATGTGTGGAAGGAAGTTGGTGTAAACAAGGCTACACCAAACACGGGCTTAACACGGATGGAACCGGTGGCGAGGACGAACTTGGTGGTCGGGGGTCGGAACACAGAAGTTACGACCACATCATCATCAAGCGTACGGAAGAAAACCGTACACGTCCAAAGAATAGGTGGCGGAATAAGATAGTGGTGGAGAGAAAGGCTTGCAGGCATTGCCCTTTTCTGATAGCAAGGATCAGTAAGGGTTGCCAAAGCGGCTAGTGGAATGGCACGATCCGGGATAGAACTTGCATTGTCTATCACCGAAATGATAGGCTGACTGAAGAGAATATATTGGTGTGGTACCGATGCAACAAACTTGCTAGTGATCGCCACCACCAAGCACCTTGGCATCACTCCGTTGGGACGAAGATGACACCACACCAAGGAACAAATATGCAAACTGGAGAGCGCAGGTAGTGAATCAAAACCAATGCCACCCACACTCGCCAGATCCATCGTTAGTGACAAGATATCTAGTCTATATGCATGCTATGCACAAACAAATGCAACAAACAAGTGCAGCAAACCAACCGGGTCCTAAACTACCAGGTACTAACGCTCGCACCTAGACCGCGCGTCCTATAGCCAGACCTGCTCTGATACCAACTTCTGTGGCACCCCGGCTCAGAGTAAACCGGAACGCCCCGTATTCCAGCCCAAGAACGAGTCTTCTGGAATACGGCACTGTTGGCATAGAACAAGTCAGCTCTTTATTGCAATAGATATGGTTACAACGGTACAAGGATTACATCGGCACGGCAACACTATGCCTGCCCGGGGTAGCTCTATGCTAACAGTGGAGTAACTCTCTCTCGGCAGCGGAACAGCGATGACGGTGATGGACTCCAGTCCGCAGGGACTCTGGTTAGAACGCGTATCCTAGATCGCAAGCACAGGATCCTCGGCAAGCAAGCAATCATGGCATGACCTGCAAACTGGCATGACACGCCAGGTGAGTACTTTGAATGTACTCGCAAGCTCACAACAAACATCAGCATTAAAGCAAAACAACATCATAGCAATCCAAAATTAACCAGCATGGTTATCTAGCAAGGTAGCTACTGAAATGACTGCAGTAAGGTAAAGCGTATTAAATCCATACTCCAAATAATCTCAGGATCCAATCCGAACCTGTACCAAGTCCAATCCAAATCATGTGGTCATCCGACCACTCATCTCATAGCCATTCCATGGCTAACATATCAAATACCTGATTCCATCTGCACCACAAGTCTGACAAACTTACTCTCTTCTGGGTTGCATCACAACCCTCAGAATACTCATAATCCACCGAGTACTTCTGATCATATGACGAGTTCTACCATCATTATCATCACTACCATGGTTGACCACCTAGTGAGGTCTGGACGGACTGTCCAATACCGTGGACACGATTCGAATAGATTTTACACTCTGCAGAGGTTGCGCACTTTACCCACACTATGAAGCACTGACCTCGTGATCCCATTCGGGTGGATCAGCGTTGCTCCAACGAAACCTGCCTGACCCGTGACTCTCCCATCGTACCACCGGCAATCATCCTCCCCCGGAGTCAAGCCCTGGGTGGCCCCTTGTCACCTCGTGACACTTGCCACCGTCGTGGCCAAACTATACTGTCCCAAACGGGGACGCCGGCACAAAACTCAACTGGGCTCACAAGGTTATCGCCGCCTACCGGGCTAGGGTAGCGCGCACGCATAACCTTCCCTGTCGGGCGGTACCGATGAAAGAGCACGCGATCAGACCAAGTCAAGGCCGTCCCATACCGGCAAATGTGGTTGCACGGATAAGTCCGGACAGGTGACTCAAGGTCAACCATGAAATATCTAATCCCCGAGTAATATTTCTGTCATGGCTGACACTCCGATAACCAGTATGCTTAAGCCACTGCTACTAATTCATCTCCACGAACTGCCGGATGAACTCCAAAATAATCATAGACAGTGATCTCAATATCATAGCATCAACGAGTGTAAACTACTAGTCACTAGTAATCCAGTACTCAGCATGGTAGTCACCTATCCGAGAATTAACTCCAACATTGCATAATCCAATCCATTTCACAGCTACTCTTACTTGCCGATAAAGTAAATATTCAAACTATGACATTGCAATGCGATGATGCAGATGAGAGTTGTGGCTTGCCTGGGGGTGAAGGAATCATCGGAAAGGAGTGCGGAATGGTCGCGGAGTTGACTGCCGTAAACAGTTCTCTCTCGGAGGGGCTGTTTACGGACAAGGGCAAAAGGGTCATTTCCACTGTGTGTAAACATTATGAAAATGACTCCATCAGAACGGGCTCGACGAGACGAAGACGTGGGCTTTGGAATCACCTCGATCGGAGTTACGGTTGAAAAGTTATAGGGGTGGAAGATCAGGGACCAATCTGTAATAATATTACTACAAACAAGTCCCTGAGAGGAAAACAGAAAACGTATTCCAGTAACTACGCTTTTGGGACAGTGAAAACGCATTTCCGGCCGAAGCCGTAGAACATTACGCTTTCACTGAAACGAAAGCGTAAACTCAGAACTACGCTTTCACTTAAAACGCGCGCGGTCCCGGGGCGGAGTCAACGCCTGAAGCTGACGGGCGGGTCCCGCGCTGACCTTTTCTCTCCTTCCGGCTACATCCCCTTCCTCCCGATAGATGGAACAGAGGAGGCGAGGCTGGGCACGGGCCGGCGCTCGCCCCGACGGCTCCGGCCGCCCTAGGCAGCGCTCCGGCCACCGGCGAGACAGGGAGATGGAGCCGCGGGCCCCTAGACGTGGAGCAGCCGCCGGGAAACACCGAGGCGGGTAGAGCACTGGCCGCGGTGGAGGATGGGTTCGGGCGCCGGCGGGCACGCAGCCATGGTGGCTCCGGCGAGGGGGAGAGGTGGTGACGGGGATCGCCGGGTCTTGGGTGAGCTCCTGGAGTAGGAAAGAGAGGGAGAAGGGCTTGGCCTTGAGCCAATTTTAGGAGGAGGAGACCGGCGGCCATGGCGGCCATTGGAGGGCATGGGCACTCCGGAGCTTGGGGAAGAGGCTGGGGAGGGACGGTGGTGGGTGGGGGAGCTGGTGGTGAGCTCGGAAGGGGCTCGGGGTGGCCTTAAATAGGCAGGGCGACGAGGTGGCCGAGCACGGCCGCGGTGACACGTACACCGGCACGCCGGAGCTTCGGGAACCCGCACGGAGGAGGGGAGAGGCATCCACGAGCTTCGCCGAGGATCGGAGAGGGCTCAGGCGAGCTCGGGAAGGCTCAGGAGGGCGCGGTGACTGGACGAGAGAGGGGCAGAGAAGACAGGGCAAGGGCGTGGCGGCTACACCGTGATGGAGGGGACGCGAGAGGGGGAGATTTATCCAGGGAGGAAGGCGACGACGAGGGGAGGCTGTTGGACATGATCGTTCGCGCGGGAACGACAAGGAGGAGAGGGGCCCCGACAAGAAACGACGCAGCTCATGACCACTGCTCGCCAGGGCGGCGGTCACCACGTGAACTTGGCCTTGCCACGCGTCCAAGTCAACTCCAACATGTCAACTCGGTCGGTCACTCGTAGGAAGAGGTCAAGGAGGAAAGAGACAGGCACAGAGAGGCTTGAGGTGACCACAGATAGCAGGTCTATCCAGAACAGCAAGGTGTTTGGAGTGGTCTGGGGAAGATCGAGCAGGATCTAGACTCTGATATTTGGCATGGGGTGATAAAATGCTAAGATGATCATGTCTGCAGATTTGCAGCTCAATTGGATGAAGATACATAGCACTTGCTGTTCCAAGGGCCTCACTGACCAGATTTGCCAATCTTGAAGTAGCACTCACACATCACATGGGATGGGGCTGAAATTTGGAGGAGATGATTGATATGGTCATATGAAGGTACTGTATAAATTTCATACCATTTGGATAAACCAAAATGGTACTTCCTTCACACAGCTTCCAAATGGACAGAATCTTTGAAAAATTCTAGGAAATTACTGGTGAAATGGAATGAGCCCAAATTTTGTGGAGAGGTGATAATATGGGTAGGAGAAGGCTCTGGTAAATTTTCAGCAATTATGAAGCAATATAAAATATAGTTGCTTCACAACAGGGAAATATGACCAGAAACCAAGATTTAATGCTGTGGTCACATAGATGATTTTATAGGGTTGAAACTTGGTGGAGAGTCATGATTTTGGAATATGAAGATGCTTGCAAAATTTCAACTCATTTGGATACTCCTAGCTAGCACTTGCTTCACAAAGGTTCTAGTTGACCAGAAACTTTGGAAATTAGCCAAAGGAGATTTATTACCCAAATAAAGTTGAATTTTGGCATGTGGCAATGATATGGGTTGGAAAGAGTGCACAAAAAGTTTGAGAGCAAGCAATCAAATATAAAGGGTACTTGCTTCTCAATCTGACAGATAAGGCAAAATCAGAAAAGGAATATTTGTGAAATATTTTTGAACATGGCAAGGAAAGGTTTGACATATTTGTGGAATATATGACCCAAACAATTTATGAGAATTATTTGGGAATTTTGGGAATGATGGAAATGTGAGTTGCTTCACAACTCAGAGCAAACGGGGTTATTCCTTTAATAGAAAAAGGAATATTCCCAAGAAAAAGAATATTGGGATTGGTCCAAGATGGAAATGACATGGTCTTGGGATGGTTTGGAAGTTGACAAGCCACTGGGGAGAGGAATCAAAGGTGATCTCTCCAGGTTTCAAGACCACTAAGTCACAGAAAAGCAAATCCGGACCGAAATTAAAAGCAAAAGAAAATGGGCAAAATCCAGGGTTTTACATCGTCCAATCCATTGTGACCAGCAATATTTCCACCCCTCCCCTCCCCCGTAATTTACTCCAACAAAAATATACCTACATAGTTGTTACGTTAATCAGGCAACATATCTTACGTAGATGTGGCATTGCTCGCTATAATTACTACACCTCCCACGGCATTCGGAAGAATGCTCATGTTCATCGCCTTTATCTCCTCCTCCTCCCTCTCAATTAAGGACCCGTCGACCACCATGGCATCGCCCCTCTCAAGCCCTAGGCGCCCCTCGCTGCCCCGCGCGGAGGGTCACGTGTCGCCATTCCATTCCTCGCCGCCACTAGTCGAGGACAACACGTTGGCGTTCTGTTCCTCGCTGCCACCAGTGGAGGATGACGCGTCGGTGTTCTACTCCTTGCCGCGACGCATCGAGGTCGACGCGTCGGCGTTCCCGCTCTCGCCACCACGCGCATCAGAGGACGCGTCGGCCCTCGCTACGAGGAGAACATCACGCCGCCCGCCAAGCCCCCCCAGCTTGGAGGAGCTTTGGAAGGAAATGGAGGTCGCCTTGTGGGAGACTTTGGCTCCGGCAGAGCACGCCAAAAGAGAGGTGGAGAAGAAGGCTGAGGAAGAGAAGCGCACCGCGAGGCATGCTGCCTAGCAGGCCTATGTCGCGTCGGAGAGAGTCAGGCAATTGGCTCTGTGGTAGAAGTCTCGTGCGAGGGCCGTGTTGGTGGCGGAGGACGCCCGTGCCAAAGCCCTGAGTGCAGTCGGGCCCAAGTGCCTCATCTATGCTTGGCGGTACGTGGACCGGGTGCACGCTTCTAGCAAGGAGGAGTACCTATTGGCGTCGGATCATCAGACCGGTGAGATCGCGCTCGCCCGCCGGCAAGCCGCCAATCAGCACCTCACGAGTAGCGAGGCCGAGGAAGAGGCATTGTGTCACCGGGCTGGGAAACGGCCACGCACGAGGGCACTCGTGGTGCGCCGCAAGCGCTCCACCCAGCGCCATGGCTTTTATTAGGAATAATTTAGTGTCGTAAGGCGATCTCATTAGTTTTGGGACGGAAATGATAAATCCCGAACATTCGGGAATTATTAGCGTCGTTAATTAAGTATGTAAAAGGAAAAGTTTTTTTTTGAAACGAGCTAAAAGGAAAAGTTTGGAAACCTTGTGTATCCGTAAGCATTTGTAAGTACGTGCATATAGCACAAACTCAACTATATATCGCAGTACACGTCTCTCTCTATATATGCTTGTAGACTGTACTATTACTATTATGTATATACACACGTGCAAATGCACATTTAAACATTATGATGCGGTTTTGTAAAAGTAGAAGAACAACACTGGTCAAGCTTGCGAAATGATTCAATGCAAAAGAAATGCAAAAATGCTCGTTTGAATGTTTACTTTAGCTTCCTTCTCTCTGTGGTTATTTCTCTATCATACTTTGTACGGAGTATCTCACTGGTCGGGAAGGCATGCAAATTCCCAAACCGCTTCGTACACCCTGTATCAAATTTTTTGCCTAATAAGTTGTGCCGTGCAATTGGAATTCCAACTTGAGTACTACTACTAGGATTACTAGGAGTAGTAGGTAGAGCTACTAGGAGTAGTAGCTAGGGATCGAGTGTGCGAGATGAACCGGACAAAGTAAATGCAGAGAGATGAAATGCAAAAAGGACAGAGGGATGTGATGGTTGCTTGTCCGTTTATTTTACCAGGTCACTTATTACTGGTAGTGGTGAGGTTTTGTGATATGACGGCTTTACTTCCGCGCCACGAGTGGGGTGAGACTCCCGTGCAGCACCACCCTCTACACTAGTACTACCTCCGTCGTGGTTTATTAGTCCCCCATGTAATTTGACTTAAGATTTAACTGACAAAATGTTAGTGCATGTCAACAAAAACTATATCGTTGGATTCGTATTTGAACATAGTTTTCAATGATATAATTTTTGGTGACATGCATGAGCATTTATCATACTATATATAATGTTAGTTAAATTTATGGTCGTACTATATATAGTAAGGTGCCCGTGCGTTGCACGGAATAGTGAAATTCATTGATCGGGGAGTTGTTTATTTTGACAAACTATGTGGGGGTCATCTCATGTGTAACGAGTATCGATAGGTTTCTTCAGATATTATTTCTTCTCTAGAGCTCACAAGCATTCGGGTGAATAGTAAATGTAGGCTAAATAGATAAAAAAAGTATCTTTTGCAAACAAAAGCGTTCAACTGTTCAACCTGCATCCAAAACTTTTGAAGAAATAACACTTATTGTGCTTTGCAAGAAATGATCTTTAAGAATTATTTTTTGAGTATCGATTTTGTTTATTTTTTCTAGACCACCAGGAATGTAAATCAGGATGACTTGGAAGGCGGCAGAGGAGATGTAAGAAATGGTTCATCTTAAGTCTTTCACCGTTACTGTAGTAAAAAATCACAATTAATCTCATGAATTACAAGCGAGAACTCTAATGGTGCAAAAGCATACATGGAAGATTCTATACTAAACCATAAATGGATACACTTTTATTCAAGCGCGATACTCTAATAGAGCAAGATCATGCATGGAAGGTTCTATACTATATAAATAAGAAGTCTCCACATGCTTAGACAGCGGCTTACATTGAGCGAAGACTAATGATGAACAGTTGACTTGGTAATGCATATGACCAGGTGAACCTCCTTGGAGTCCCCGTGCATCATCTTGGGGTGAAAATCATACCAGGCGTCTTCCATGTCCACATTGCTGGGAACGGAGCATCTCGGCACAGTCCCATTCAGCGTGAGGGAGGCGGCGTGGGCGCCCTCATACTTCGGAGGGGCAGTAACAGTGAGCATGCACCGGTACAGCGGCCTCGTGTCAGCGTCAGCGGCGTTGCCCCTGACGCACACTACAGAGACAGGGCAGCAGCCTGCGCGGGCCTTGCCGGTGCCCACGGCCAAGAGGAATACGCTGTCGTCCTCCTCCGCGACTAGTAGGCGGCGGTGATCCTCCAGCGTCTCCAGCACGGCGAACGGGTAGCACGTCTCATACTTGATGTTCACCGCCGCAGGCCAGTAGTGATTGAGGGATGGTGTCGTGAGGTGATGCACGAGGCTCGCCGGCAAGCCCTCAAACGGCGGCGTGCACTCATAGGAGTAGCAGGGCGCGTGCACGCATCTGGAACTATGCTCCGCCAGCGAGTGCTGGTCGACGTACCTCTCGTAATCGAAACTCTTGTAGACGCAGGTCACCTTGCAGGCATCGACCAGGTCATCCATGAAACAGGAGTGGCTGTAGGGGATGTTGCTCCCGCCAAATGGAGCGCAGGAGTAGCACACGAAGCAGTAGATGGTGTCTTTACTAGTACTCCCTCCGTTTCTCTACTCTCTACTTTCTCTACTTCTCTACTTCTTATAAAAAACTGAGTTGGTGATGATGGTGTGCCTTCCATCTTGCAATATAGACCGTCCGATCTATATCTAACGGATAGAAAGCAAACTATGGCAATTTTGCAAAAAGATACCCGCACCTCTCTCCACGTTTGCAGATAAGGCCTTCCCTCGTTCATCCTTATCTCCCACAACCTCATTGTTGAGCAATTAAAAAAGGAAGTCTCTGGAACAATCTGCCATGGTGGCCGCTGCCGGCACCGTCGATCCCCATGCCTCCGCCCAGTCCGACCACCAGTCACCACCACGCCCCACTCCTCCTCACCTTATCTCTCATCTTTCTCGAGATATCATTTTTTCGATGAAATTCCCGAGATACCATTTTTCCGATGAAATTCTTGAGATATCATTAGTTTTTGTGCATGGGATTACTCCTGCATGGGTCAATCACAACACATGTTTTGTAAAAAAATGCATCTTGATGTTCCGTGCAATGCACAGGCATCTTGCAAGTTTGCATATAATTCCAAACACCACGTAGACACGTTCTTTGACCATTTTACAACTATGTTAGTATCATTGTTAGTGGCCAGCCGGTGCAAGTTATAGCCCTGGGTGTTTTAACCTTTTTTTTGTAATGATATCTGGCGATTGTTCGCCACGAGCCCAATCCTAGTGAATCCCACATAACCGTCAGATTTCCATCCGACGGTGGCCTGTTTTTAAGCCATAGTATTTGACAAAACTCCCACCCTTACACACGTACTGTAACTGCGTCGCGGGAGTTTGCAACTGCCATGTCTCCCAGCGAACGTTTGCTGTGGATTGGAGTTAGCACCGATGGCGGTTCGTAGTCATTCCACGCTCGGGCATTGAAGTTTGTAACTATTTTACAATATACTACTCCTCCGGTGCTAGTAGTAGAGCAGAGTCCTACTCCACTATATGCAAACTAGGGCATTGTAGTAGGTACTGTAGTTTATTGTACTAGTACTATGATCACTCAAGCAAGTTGTCTGGCATCGATATGACTCTACGCTACTGGGATGTGTCTCGTAAGTCAAGCAGCGTGCTGCTGCTACATTGTCATCATCACCCGTCCACTTCCCACAGCACATATTCGCTTCTCCATCCTCGTCCACACATAATCGTCCAATCTTCCATCCCCGCTAGGCGCCTCGCCCCTCTTCCGAAACCCAAGCACTAACAATGGGAGAACCGAGCAGCGTCCGCCGAAAGAGTGGCTGGAATTCGCTCCCCACAGAGGTAATCAAGCTCATTGTTTCGCATGTGGACAATCTCAGTACCATGCCGCTCGCCGCGTGCTCGTCGGGGCTGTACCGTTTACTCAAAGGCCTCAGGCCAGAGCTTTTTAAGCCAGCTCCCTGCTTGCTGATGCCGCCTGATCTTCAGAAACGGCGTGTCACGCAGCATAATGATCGTAGGGTGGCGAGCATCAACCCCCTCGACTGCGATCCGATCCCCGTCACCCTCAACTACATTAACGGTATGTACTGGGTCGGCATGAACACGTCTTGGATGGTGCTCGTCGACGGTCGCGGCAGCTAGATGCTCGTGGAGGTCTACACCCGGCGATTGATCCCCCTTCCTTCGATTAACACTACACTGCTTTGGCACCGGGGCCCAGAATACTCGGAATCTTATAGTAGCCAACATGATACCAAGTTTGATTTGCTCAAGGTTGTAATCTGTCAAGTGCCCACAAGATCTGCGAATTATAAAGACTTCAGGCTAATTGCGTTCTTCAACCGATGTCTCGCCTATCTGATAGGCCACTGGGGTAAGTGGATAAATCTGCACGTCCATCGCAGGATCATACATCCTCCATGGCTCTCTGATGCCATTGAACACAAGGGCTTCATTTACGATGTGGACTCCTTCTATGGCTGGACGTATTGTTGGCCTACTCCAGTCATCGCTACAACGGGCTGTTACAGCAGTATGTTACTTTCCTATGATATCATCATGGCTTGCTTATATTTCTATCAACATTTATTGAAAAAATATTCATGCTCATAACATGCCGTTCTTAAGATTTACTACAGTACGAGCCCTTTTTTATTTGACTCCAACTTGATGTGATGTTGTAGGCCGCCTGGTGTCCCTACCCTTCCTAATCCCAGAACCTTTCAAAGAAAAGCGGCATGATAGTTGCAGGTGGTTCCTGGCTCGATCAGACGACGGCGAACGATTGATGATCGTTCGCTTGTACCAAACGTGTTATTTCGCGGAATACAATCATAGTCACTGCAATGTCTTTGAGCAGGATCCCAGCTTCTCTGGGCCTTCAGGAGTTTTTGACTGGAGGCCGGTAAGTAGCCTTGGTACACGATCTCTGTTTCTTGGACTGAATTATCTGATTAACCAGGAGATAACCGACGGCAAGGATCATGATGGCAGCATGGTTTTGTTCATCAGGCCAAACTGTGTGTACACAGCGTACCACGCGTCTCTCCATGCACCATACCCTGATATGTGATGCCACGCTCTGCAGCCCAAAGTAGGAGAGAGGGTCGCAAGTATCAGACTTTGACCTGCTGGCTGGAGTTTCCCCGTCAGGCACCCATCTGGTTCAAGCAGTCAGCCAATCTTCACAGCTTAATAAATAGTAACGTCTAACTGAGCTAGTTAGTTAGATGCGTACACTTGGTGTAGTAGGATCTTTATTTAGTTTGATGCATACACTTGTTCTTGTTTGGTAGCCCTTTTGTAATGTTGGCTGGTGTTTGGTTAGGAAGAGAGAGCTGCATCTTTACTCTTCTGGCCCGCTTACTGCATCTGTTGCACCCCCAGCCCTGGTTGCTGCTGCTGCTATTTTCAATGTACAATCAGTAATATATTTTGTTTGTTGGTTGAATAAATGTGTTGTTAGAACGACAAACACATTGTTTTGGAAGTTGTTGCACGGTCCGATCCTTTAGTGCCCCGTACATAGCGCATACTATTTTTGGTATGGAACACATTTTCCACTTGTCGATCACATGCAGCCCAGTGATGAAGGCCCAATAGAGGAGCCCATAACTGGAAGGGAGGCTCTCACATGAATCCGGCCCAGGTACATGCTCAATGGTCCCCTAAACATAAATAAGTAAATAAATAAAGCTAAATGCTCATGCACCAATTCTTTAAATTTACGGTTTGAAAAGTCAAATTTTAACTGGAGGATATTATTTCCTATGAGAGTGTCGTTACATTCAGTCGATATTATTCTGAGGCGAAGATAGCGGCCAGTCTTTTTTCTCCTACCATTTTCTTCCTCCAACCAGCAGACCCATGCAGATCGTAGTCATCGTCATAAATAGTTCTGGTCCATTATTATTTTTCGATAAGAATGCGCAACCCACCCAAACACACTGGCGACACCACTTTATCCCAGGGCTTCTGAATGTGCTTGGCTTCACACCTCAAGAAGAAAATTGTCTAAAAAAACCTCAAGAAGAAAAAGGTGCTCCGCAGCATTTTACAATAGGTTGTAGCCATATAAAATTAATTCTTATAATCCAGCATAATGAGTTTTTGGGTCTGACCGGTCCTATTCTTCTCCGGCGACGGCAGCCTACCCCGCTCCAGAACCAGTGAACCCTCATACTCCCCTCCGCCTACGGGCATACTTCCGCATGTTCCCCGTCTCCTGTTCATTCCCGTCCGAGGCCTCGCCGTCGTCCTCCGCCTTGGTGCGCTCGCAGCAGCGCCGCCGTCCGGCCCTGTCAGCATAGTGAATCGGGAGAGGACTGTAGTTGTTAGTATGACAGTACGAACCCACCAGGTCCACTCCCGAACACAAACAAGCCCCTCTTTACTACTCAGATCCATCCCTCAATTTTTTACTCTAATCCACCCTGCTGATATCTGGGACACACATCATTGTCAACGTATAGTCAATTAATGACAGAATTGCACAACACTTTTTTTGAGGATTTGTTCAGAGGAGCAGGCTATAAACTGGGTTGTGCGGTCTCTGTGGCCCGTCTAACAACATGACCAGCCCAGCAGTTTTTTCTTTGGGAAAATAGGAAGCCCACTCTTTCTTTTTGAAGAATACCCAAGCTAGGCCTATTTTTTTCTTCGACTTACTGGGCTGCAAATCTTTGAAGACGAGGAGGGGTGCATTCTGGTCAGGCCAGAGAGTATGGGCAGTAAATCTTAAAAGTAATATGAAAGGGGTTGCAAATTCCAAAAAAATATATTGCAAATGGGTAATTAGTTTTGTTTTTTTTTTGTTCTTCACTGATATTTTATATTTCATTGGATTTTAACATAAGATAGTATTACTTTATTTTTAAATTAGTTTTAGTATGGCTACTAATTTTTGGATTAAAAATATTTTGTTCCCCAGCAAAAATATGCAAATTTTTAAAATTTTGCACATTTTTTAGTTCAAATTTTTAACCCTGGTACTGACCATAAAATGGCCATCAATTCTAAAAATGGAAAATGGGCTACAATAAATTCCATATGAATTAGCAAATGGGCTGTAAATTAAAAAAATAATAGCAAATGGTATGTACACGCCACAGATTTTGAGGCTGACTTGTTAACGCAAGGCTTAGTCAACTTATAGTCAACACACGATTCTAGCAGCAGTGACTGTTGGATGTCCATCCAACGACCGACGTGCTTCTTCATTCCCTGATCTTCCTGCTCCAGCCGCCTAAACCAGCGCCGGTGGGACTACCTACTACCTCCTCTTGTGGCCGGCTGTGATGTCACGCAGGCTTCACTGGCCCACCCTACTCCCTCCGCTGGCCTGGCCATCCCTCTACCGACCCGCACCTCCGGTTATTCTTCGGTGATGGCAGCCTCACACTACAGCCGAACCAGTCAACCGTCATACTCCCTTCAGCATGGGCATCCACTGCTGTGTCTTCGCCGACTCCGGGTCGTTCCATTCCTAGGCCTCACCTTCGTCCACCGGATTGGTGCTCTAGGCGCGGCGTGCTCAACGTGGTCAACATTCAACAAACGATAGCCATCGGAATAGGGATGTACGTGGAGAGGCCGACAGTAGGGACCCCCATGGTCCATGGTCGCATGCAAGCAACTGCCTCCTTATTACGCGAAAAAAAATGATTCCTCCCACTGACATCTGGGGCGCACCGGTTCGTAGGCTGACCTGTGGGCCTACTAAGTTGACGCGTATGCAGGGCTTTGTCAACTTAGTCAACAAACAATTCTAGCAGCAGTGACCGTTGGATTTTAATCGAACGGTCCTGTTGCTTCTTCAATCTCTGATCTTCTTGCATCAGCCGCCCAAACCAGCACCGGCGGGGCCGCCTGCTCCTGCCTCCAGTGGCCGGCTATGCTGCCGCGCAGGCCTCACTGCCCCACCCTACTCCCACCGCTGGCTAGGCCTTCCCTCTACTCACCCACACCCCCTGTTATTCTCCGGTGACGGCAGCCTCAAACCGCAGCCGAACCAATCAGCCCTCGTACTCCCCTCCGCGTGGGCATCCACTCTTGCGTATTCCCCAGCTCCGGGTCGTTCCCTTCCTAGGTCGCGGCGTTGTCCACCACCTTGGTGCTCTCGGACGGTACGGCGTTGTCAAAGCGGTCAACGAACGACAGCCATCAGAAGAGGACTGTAAGTGGAGAGGCTGACAGCTGGGTCCATGGGCGCACGCAAGGAAGTGCCTTCTTATTACGTGCAAAATAATGATTCCTCCACCTGACAGCTCGAACCCACCAGAGGAGCCTTTGTATTTCGTGAAAAAAACGTTCCCCCCTGACAGCTGGGGCCCACCGACTTTATCTTCGCACGGAAGGAAGTGCCTTCTTACCCCCTGACAGCTAGGACCCACCAGGTTGAAGCGAAGGTAGCATTATCTGTCTGGCCGCGAACGTGTACGTACATAGCGGTCGATCGGTCTCTCTGAAGCGATGTACCATGGCCGAGTAAGGAGCGGCATGTGTTGAAGTAGAGGCGCCGGCGTAGCATGTCATGCAGTCCCGTCTATATCGTGTACACGTACATACAACCACGCTGCAAGATAGTAAATACGGCTATGTACGTACATACGGGCGGGGTCTCTAATGTGTATAGCGACCGAGCGACATCGTCCTGTTCATCGGCAGCCAACCGGCTGGGTTAGAATGGAGTAAACAGCGTCGCGTGTTCATCGGGAGCCAACTGGCTTGGACGGAACAGCCAAAACGAGGTCCGGCATACCGCAGAAGGGAGGAAATGACCTTTTGTTCAACAACCGCTACGGTCAAAATGTGGTCCTATTCATCAGGAAGGGTCTGGCGTACCGCAAAATGGAGGAAATGGACTTCTGTTCGAGTGCCTACGGTCGAAACGGGTTCCTGTTGATCGGGACGGGTGTGGCGTACTGCAAAACGGAGGAAACGGACTTGTGTTGGAGCGCCTATGGTCGAAACCGGGTCCTGTTCATCGGGAGGGGTGTGGCGTGCCGCAAAACAGGACTCCACGGGCTACTGTTCATCCACCGTCGGCTTCCTCCAACCTCCACATGCACTGTTCATCCACCGCGACCTTCTTTCTGTCTCCACCAGCTACTTTCATCCACGACTACTGTTCAACCAGCCTCCAATGGCTACTGTTCAACTAGCCCTCCACGGGGTCCTGTTCATCCAGCCTCCACCGGATACTGCTCAACCAGCCCTCCACCGGGTCCTGTTCATCCACCCCCAACCGACTCGGGTGTGTGGCGGCCACCTCTCGATCGGGGTCCTGTTGATCCAACGGCATCGGCCTCTACTACCACGGGGTCCTATTCATCTAACCCCCAACAACGGTCACTGTTCATCAAGAGGCGGCTTCGATCATCTTCAGTTAGCGGCAGTAGCGAAGGAATCACTCGGGTTCAGTTTATAGCCAAGGGATCGATCGCTCGGGATCAGTAACGTAGCTAGTGCAATTGCTCAGGTTTAGTAAGCGAACGCCTCGCTCGGGTTCCGTTAGAGCCCAATGCCTCACACACGCGCGTGTACGTGTGCGAGAGAAACGCGCAAACCTCCGTGTATTGGTCGGCCCCCACCACCCACCGTAACCGGGAACTCCCTGATATTTTCCTCGCCCTCGCTTCTACCATCATTTTTTCCATCATAGACGGCCCAAAGAATGTCATGCAGGTGCATCCCCGGCCCGCCCAGGTCGAAAAGCCCATTTTCTTTCATGAGTTTTTGTCATAGAAGTAGGAGCTCACCACATCTATGATGATACGTGGTTTTGTCACAATTATCATCATAGAAGTGTCATAAGCATGACATAATTTTTTTTTGTTTGGCCCAAAATGTCACGGATGTGACTTTTTTTTAGGGTAAATGAGTTCTTTACAGTACTTAGGATTTGGAATTAATACGCCAAAATGTGCTCCATTCCCTATTGGTTATATTACTCTTTTATTACCTTCATCAGAAATTATTTGCATCGGCCCATGTTCTAGAAGAACAAAGTTTTCAATATTGTTACCCGATATTCACCACCGTCCAACACTCTTAATCTTTATAGAATGTTTACATCAGTGGGAGCTATATACAAAAGGGCAATGGAGAACTAAAGTTGTTCATAGAGGAAATAAGAAGGGTAATTGGATTTACGCTAAGATGAGTGGGAGCTAGTATATCACGTTATGTACTTTATGGCACGATACATATAAAATTAGTTTACCACTACTAAACCTACTGTCTAAGTCAACAACAATGCAATTTTGAATTTTGGTTATGTTGTGATACAACCAGGCAAGCCTTATGGCTTAACAATTTTTCCTGGACTTAGACAGGTTCACTACGTAACTAACACTTTTGTGCGATAAGAAATCCGCACATTAGTACACGAGTAACAACAATTAAGTGAGTATCATGTTGTGAAAGATACTGTCCAAGACCAAATATTAAATTCAACATATATGTACTAAGTGCATGATAGCTGATCCCCTAACTAAATGCTTACCATTAATTTTGCTAGCATAAGTATAACTCAAGGCCTCTAATTGTTGGGATAATTATATAAATGAGATTTCAAATTTTGATCTGGACAATAAGAAAGTTTGTTTCGCTCAATAAGTGCACATGATTATTAATAAAGAAACAAACTACTAGGACCATAAGTAGGGAGTATGCCTGCATGCACATACAAACTCCCAACCATGAATAATTATCCGTGTTGAGACGGAGTATTATGCTATAGATAATGGGGTTCCAGTAATAACTGTACGATTACTACGAATACATTATCTTGGTGTGATGCTTCTGTAGAGGTATGGACTAATGATGTTAACCATTCGATCAAGTGGGAGAATGTTAGAATTATCAAATGGTAAAAACATTAATTACCTTAAGTCAAGGTTGACCCATTAATTAATTTTGGGATTAATGCAAATTAAAACATAATTAATCAATCATGCCCGTGATTGGGGGGCTCAATTACTCTAATTATGGTTTGGTCCCACGGTGAAAGGCGACACAATATAAATAAGGGGGCAGGATCACATACGATCAGTCCATTGTATTAGTCACCTGCCATGCAAAATTACTCTGAAACCAATCTAGTGGTGTCGCTAATTGACGTGAAGATCCAGCCATCATCCGGCGAGGCGCCGGAGGCCAGAACTACTACACAACTACGTGTGTTTGTTCGTCGACAACGACTTGATGGCGTCTCCAAACGCAGGTTTAATCTAAGCTCTTAATTCCGCATTAGATCGAACTTTGTATTCATGTGATTAGAGAAGATCCAATTTTCATTCCTCAGTTCTGATTAAATCAACTAATTAAGAGTACTTAGAATAATCTAACACCGTTAGTATAAGAAACCAATCTTTACTTTAAGTACCATTGAAAACCCATTCAAATTTTGTTACTGCATTATATCTACTGTATTCTAACTTTGCCATGGCTTGTACTCCCCGATATAATCCATAGATTCATCAAAATAAGCACATAATGCAAAGAAAACAGAATCTGTCAAAAACAGAACAGTCTGTAAAGATGCGAATTGTTATTATACTTATGTAGAATCCAAAATTCTAAAAAATTAAAACAACAGAGTAAATTTGTATATCAATCTTGTGTAAAAAGTTCAGAATTTTTCGTCGCTTCTATGAATTTAAACAAGTCTGTTAGTGGACTCAAAAGTTTCTGTTTTTCAACAAGATCAAATCAACTATCACCAAAGCTATCCCAAAGGCTTTACTTGGCACAAATACTAATTAAAACATAAAAAAAAACACAATCATAACAGAGGCATAATTTTGCAAAAACTCAAGAACAGAAAGAAAAAGGCAAAAATAAATTTTATTCACTGGGTTGCCTCCCAACAAGCGATGTCGTTTTATGCCCCTAGCTAGGCATAATGCATAGATTCAAGTATTGTCATCTTTAGTTTTCAATTCCAAAATCACACAACCAATATTCTTCAAAGATTTAGCATGCACATTTTCGATAATAATACTTCTAGGAATAAGATTGAAGAATTCATTCTTGCAAGTAGGGTCTCTTACAACTTCAACAAAGTCGGGGTGAATACTAATCATCTTAAGATCTTCTTTGTTATTATTAGAAGTTGCACCCTTGTTCTTAGTGACTTGAGTAGTCTTGCCAATTTTTACAGGAGTTTTTTCATTAGTTTTAGCAGAAGCAAAAGCCGAGCTTAAATTACTAAAAAATTGTTCCAACTTATCAATCCGCGAAGGACTCTCTCCAATTCTTTTGTTAATTATGGTTTCCTTTTCCCTTAGTAATTTGAAAATATCGCCCGCTTTTGACCCAAATTTATTAGCAAGATTCTGCATCTTTTTATTCAAGTTTTCAATTTGCTCTAAGGTGACCATCTTCTTTTCAATAGCATCAAATCTTTGCATAACATGCTCAAGAGTTAAGATTGTTTCATTAATAATGATAGGTGGTGCACCTACTAGATCTCCCAGGGCATTAAAAGCATCCAAAGATGGACACATCAAGAAATTTTCACCGTTAATCATATCAAGAACGAATCTATACCAAGTGATGATGCCCACATAAAAACTGCAAAGAAGAACAATGGTAGATTGCTTACGAACAGATATATTATGAGCATTGCAAATCCTATACCAAACATCTTTTAGATTCTCCCCTCCCCTTTGTTTAAAATTAAGAACCTCGTTCTCGGGGGTACACGCAATAGAGGAAGAACTAGCCATAATGACAAAGTAGGCAAACAAGATTGCAAACAAAAAGATAGATCTGACGAGAAATCGGCAAACGAGATGAAAACGACAAATTTTTGTGAAGTGGGAGAGATGAAAATGAGAGGCAAATGGCAAATAATGTAAATTGCAAGGAGATGAGATTTGTGATTAGAAACCTGATAGATGTTGATGATGTCTCCCCGGCAACGGCGCCAGAAATTCCTTTTGATGTCGCTTGAAACTGCGTCGGTATTTCCCCAAAGAGGAAGGGATGATGCAGTACCGCTACGGTAGGTATTTCCCTCAGTTGTGAAACCAAGGTATCAATCCAGTAGGAGAACCAAGCAACACTATGTAAACGGTACCTGCACACAAAGAACAAATACTTGCAACCCGACGCGTAAGAGGGGTTGTCAATCCCTCCAAGGTAAAAATATAGATAAATTTGTGGTAGATTGGATAAATATCTCTCGATAAAACACGAAATAAAATAAGTAATAAAAAAGTGCAGCAATGTATTTTTGGGTTTTTGGAATAATAGATCTGAAAATAAAAGCAAATAAAAATAGATCTCAAAGCAAATATGATAAAGAATAGACCCGGGGGCCGTAGATTTCACCAGTGGCTTCTCTCGAGAAATAGCATACGGTGGGTAAACAAATTACTGTTGGGAAATTGATAGAAGATCGAATAATTATGACGGTATCCAAGGCAATGATCAATATATAGGCATCACGTCCAAGATTAGTAGACCGAAACGATTCTGCATATACTATTATTACTCCACACACCGACCGCTATCCAGCATCTTATATTTACTCATTGGAGGCACCAAACGAGCTCTCCCGTTAATTCTGAGAATTAAACAAAATTGTCCATCAGATATCCCCATTAGTTATGTGCAACCGTTGGATGAAGTATGTCACGGAGTCCTTGCCCATTGTCCAACCTATTAGGCTTTTCCTTGCCAAACTCTTTTACACGGCTTGACAAAAAAAAACACCCTAGAGTTATCCTTGCCGAAGACTTATATGGTATAGGCAGAAAATCAATCTCTCATAGACCCCTTTCCTCTGCCGCTCTATTCCATCCTCCTCCTCCCACGATGGCTGCAGCCCTAATAATTGATCTTTAATCCATGATGCATGAGAGCTAGCACTGAAGACAAGAGGTCAGAGCTGCATGTTAACATATGCATAGTGTCGGCAGTTAGAGATTAACCTATGGATGCTAGCCAGGTAATATTTGTATTTGTGGTGATGCATCGGCAGGGTGTATGCTGGATGTATGCCACAGGTGGCGGCAGGTAGGCGCTCAACGGCAATGGCGCCAGGCATGCGGAGGCGTGGGTCTTCATCCATGGCCGTCTGGATCAGATCGGACAACCGCCATGGTTGGCGAGTGGAAGAACTAAGATCTGCAACAGACTGACGGCATCGTGGTTTTCAAGGAAGAAGAACCACGGCGGACTCATGTAGTTGTTCTCTTATGTCCCCAAATCGGTGCAAAAACCACATGCCCTCCTACTATGAGCAGCATGACTCATCAATAGCGGCAGGTCCTCCTGGTAGAGCACACAAATTTAATACACGTAAACATCGTCTCCTACAGGAAGCTAACTGTCTGTCAAATTTTTCCAGAGAAAATTGAGGAGATGCAGACGAGGGAGGATGCTAACACGAGGAGATGACTAGCCTTGCCATGTTAATTATGTATTACATCAAGGAGGTCATCAAGTCTAAGCCGCCGGTGGCACATGGTGTGGCGATGAGAACATAACCTGGTGTTAAGTAGCAAATCGATCTGTGTCTGCTTCCTCATGCCCTTCCCGGTTTCCGTTCTCCCCTTGCATCGTCAGTGCACCACATAGGTTAAACCTTTCATCAAACTTTTCCACCTGCCTATGGTCAACCTACAGCCCATGCAAGAACTACCATCCATTAGGCTCCCATTGTGAGATTGACGATTATAGGGCCCAATAGATGAGCAAAAAGGTGTGATTGCATACGACATGCCTGCGAGATGAACTGCTCAAAAAAGGAGGCTCGGCCACAAATGCAAATGGTTGATAGGGGATTGCTCGCTAAGTATCCTCTAATCTGCTGTAAGTTTTTCTACATACTATATTGTTTTCGTACAGTCGTTTTGTCGCCTCCCTGAAAGGTTCATGTGGCATGCAAACTTTGATACCGTGTATTGAAATATATTTTTGTTTTGCTAAATTCTATGCATATATTTAATGTTGTTTTTGTTGAATTAATAATCACTTATATAATAATCGCAACAATGCTAAAGTTACTTTGATTCATCATTTATATTCTTTAGGTTACAAACTGCAAGTTCAGACCTACTGAGTTCACTCATATTATTCCGTGTTGTACTATTAACTTGCTTTTGATTTTCTATATTTAATGACATGTGGCCTGTTGTTTTATCATCAGTATTATTTTAGTATGATTTTCCTTTTCAGACATATATTACCAAACTGCAGAGAGGTGCTTCAGAGATAGGACCTACTAATTAATTGTTGTGTTAGCTTCAAGTCAATTTTAGGTCTGGGCATACCTAGACATTAGTACAGAGCCAGTACTTTGTCAGGTGATTTAGTCATAGGTATATCATAAACCTACAGTGTTGTAATTTTGTTTGGAGGCAGTTTTTTTCACAGATTGCCCATATAAAATTTCTCCTGATAGATCACTGACTCCCTCTTAAGATCGTTCTGTGGATCCTTAGTTAATGATCACAGGTCAGATTTTTCAAATTCCAAATAAAAAATAGCATTTCAAAATCATAAGGTTGTATATAAGACAACTGGATATGATGTGCACCATAGCTGTCTTAGTTCTGTTACCATTGTCGGCTTTTTTTCTGCAGACTTTTGTTTATATTTGACATACTTCTTCAGATGGTGAACAAAGAAAGAACCATCCTTATGCATTTGGAATAACAAGGTAATCTTCTTGCCAAGTTGATTTTCCTGTTTTGTAGTGAATTTTTAGGTGATTTTCATGATTGCGATGCTACATCACAGTGCCTCTTCGAGTCCTAGATTATCATCATGTTCATTATTGGGACATGTACTGCGTGATACATGTAAGAAATTGGATAAGAAAGCTAATTTCGAGCTTAGGTCTTGATGGTTAAGCTGGAGACATGGAAGACCATGCCTATGAATAACTAAATACAAAAATTACGAGTATTTTAGCTAATGTTTTGGAAGCGACTTAATGTTTGAATTCTCTTCTAGATTTTCGGTCGTATGATCTCATTCATTAGAAATGTGTAGTGGGGACAAATTTAGCCATCTACTTGCGTGGATGGCCTCATTTGTAAAGAAGAAAAACTTAACACATCAAGTGGCGTATACGTGCTAAAAAGACATGGCATGAAACATTTTCATGTTATGGCTTCAGTTTTTGTAAAGTTTCAAATGTTCATGTAATTTTAGTGTTCCTTTCAAATCTTACTATGATCAAGTGACTAAAACAATTTTATTGGCTCTATTTTGCATCTGGGCGATTCATTTTTTATATAACTTCATTGAGCTCTATTATCCATGTTGCGAACCGTAAATGTGGGTTGCATTCTTTATCTCAGGTTTGAAAGAGAGCGGAGGTTGCAATGTGGTGTTCGGTCAAGAATAACTGTAACAGTTTGAATTCTTGATTATTTATTTATTATGATGGCATGACTTATTTTACTATCTAAAAGAGTAAGTATATAATTGAGGAATAAAGTTAAAGCTAAGGTTTGCACTAGATTAGTTGCAACCGAGGGATGGTCTAAATTTTCATGTGTCATGTTAGTGCTCCAAACTGTTAAGAATGCATTTTCATAGTGATTTTTATAAGGTGAATTCCCTAATTTTCAATCTGTAAGATTTCTTTAGCCAAAAAATAATATCAAGACTTAGATATTTACATGTTTAAAAAATGACTAGCCCGTGCAGGTGCACGGGTTGATGACTAGTGCATCTAGTGTATTAAGTTCATGGAGAAATTGAGTAATGCAATAAGAACGATGACATGATGTAGATGAGATCTATTCATGTAGGAATAGCCCCCATCTTGTTATCCTTAATAGCAACGATATATGTGTGTCTTGCTGCCCCTTCTGTCACTGGGAAAGAACACCACAAGATCGAACCCACCACAAAGCACCACTTCCCATGGCAAGAAAAATCGATCTAGTTGGCCTAACTAAACCAAAGATTCGAAGAAGAAATATGAGGATATAAATAATCATGCATATAAGAGATCAAAGAAGACTCAAATAATATTCATGGATATAGATCTGATCATAAACGCAAAGTTCATCGGATCCCAACAATCACACCGCAAAAAGAGTTACATCAAATAGATCTCCAAGAGACCATTGTATCAAAAGAGAGAGAGAGAGAGAGGAAGCCATCTCGCTACTGCCTACGGACCCTTAGGTCTATGGTGGACTACTCACGCATCATCGGAGAGACACCAATGTGGATGATGAACCCCTCCGTGATGGTGTTAGATTGGATCTCGTGGTTCTGGAACTTGCGGCGGCTGGAATTGTGTTTCGTCGACTCCCCTAGGGTTTCTGGAATATTTTAGAATTTATAGGGCGAAGAGGCGGTGTCGGAGACCTCCGTGGGGCCCACAACCCCCCTGGGAGCACCAGGGGCCTCTGGCGCACCCTGGTGGGTTTGCTCCCCACGGGCCTCCCCTCTCGTGCTTTCTTGGCCCACAAGGTGTCTTCTGGTCCAGAAAAAATCTCCAAAAAGTTTCGTGACATTTGGACTTCGTTTGGTATTGATATTCTACGAAGTAAAAAACAAGCAAAAAATAGCAACTGGCACTAGACACTATGTCAATATGTTAGTCCCAAAAAATGATATAAAGTTGCTATAAAATGAATATAAAACATCCCAGCCTTCCATGTCAGTAGGTGCACCATGAAGATCAAGGTCTTTGGTTGGTTGTTATTCTTTGACAGGCTCAATACTAAGGATATGCTGGTTCGTAGACATCAGAGATTTAGCCAGGAGGACAACCTTTGTGTCATCTGTAATGAATATGTTTATGAGGACAGGGTACATCTGTTCTTCAATTGTAGTTTTAGTTCCAGGGTTTGGAATTATCTCTGCATTGACTGGACCAGGGGCTCTGATATCCAGCAGTGTATCACCGTGCTAGATCCAGCTTCAAGCACCCCTGCTTCTTTGAAGTTATGCTCACAGCAGCATGGAACATTTGGATTCTAAGGAATGGCAAAACTTTCAGAGGGGAGAGAGCCACTTTTAATTCCTGGAGATGTAATTTCATCCATGATATTTCTCTTTTAGCTCATAGGTTTAGAGATAGCAACAAGCATAAGCTGCTTGCCTGGATTGGTACTCTGTTGTAATTACAGGTAGGTAGAGGTAGGCTCTATTTTCTTAGCTTTTGTACATAGTTCTTCCTGTTTGTATAGTTCTCTTTTATTTTAATAAAGGGCTATGGGGCTTTGCCTCACAGTATATATTCAAAAAAAAAACATCCAAGAATGATAATATAACAGCATGGAACAATAAAAAATTATAGATATGTTGGAGACGTATCAGAGCTGGAGAGCGCCGAGGCAGAAGTAGAGACGGTGAAGGTTCATTTCTCGGGGCTGATGACCGGGCACGGGGAACGGGCACGGGGAACGGGCGTGGGCGACATTTCAGATTAGGTATTAATTATACCTTTAGAGCCGTACTAGCACAGCTTTGATGTAAATGTAATGAAATCCGTCTTGTTTATATGAAATCCAGACGTGTTTATATGAAATCCGTCATGTTGATATGAGATCTGGCCTTGTTTGCATGAATTTCATCTGGTTTGTTGAAAATGAGTTCACAATGTATGCGGCTAGCATTGGATGGAGGCCTCCCGCATCCATGTCCGCGGACTAGTCTCCCCTGTCCGCGGACAGATGCGGGAGGACATTTGCGGGTTGTCGCTAGAGATGCCCTAATGCAGCAGACAGTAGACGGACCAACATTAACGGAATCAACAACTTCGCTTGGTGCTGTGATGTTTGCCGAGTTTTCTTTTTACCGACAACTAGGCAAAGAAAAAAAAGAAGCTGAGTGCGCGGGGGAAAAACTCAGCATGACACGGAATTTGACAGATGAGTATGTTTGAAAAGTGTAGGAAGAAAAAAACTCGGCGAAGAGCTGGAACACGACAATGTGTGTTTTTTGCCGAAACTAGGGCAGATAATACTCAGGAAAGACCTGGCCAAGGAGACTCACATGTTGAAATATAGGGTGGGCCTTGGGCCCATCTAACAATTTCAGAAAATCTCTAAGGGCTCATGTGGGCTATGTGCCTGTTTGGATCGCAACCGCGGGACGCCCTTACAATTTTTTGGCGTTAACCACTACAGGGGCGCTCGTTTGGATTGACGCCCATATTTCAAAGCCATGCCAATTTTTTGGTAGTTCTGTTCGGTTCCTACGCCCACCCGTTGGCGAGGTGTTGGCTGCAAAATTGCTCGCCAATTTTTTGGCGTGGCCGATTTTGGCGGGGCTGATTGGGGCGCAATCCAAACGGCCCCTATATGACAATGGTTATGGTGAAAAGTTTAGTCCCATACTGCTAGTGGAAGAGGAATTGGACCTCCTTATAAGGGAGTTTTTTCCACATGGTATTGGAGCTCGAGAAGAAAAGTGGTTCCCGCACACTCCTCCTTGCGGGTTGCGGAAATGAGCCGAGCCGAGCTCACACCTATGCACTTATTTTTGCCGGTCAGGAATGGAGAGTCCCTAACAGAAGAGTCACGATCTGAGCCGTCGGATCTTGGGTTGTTACCTACTCGGACGGTCTCTCCATGTGGATGCGCCTATATATTAGAGGCGCCGGCCAACCCGCCGTCACGAAGAACAGATCGCATCTGCCTCCACATGCACCTCCCACCCGTCGTTCCTTTCGTTGTTGCTGCCGCCGTTGGTGATCCCATCTCGTCCGCCGCGTACACGGCTCATGAGATCGCAAGCCTACGAAACCCCGCCTCTCCAGATCACGTGGGCACTACAAAAAAGAGACATCCGTGACATTATGGCCCGAATGAAAACTTTTTCTGTCATGGATATGACACTTCTATGCAGATAATTGTGAAAAAAACACACATCATCACAGATGTGGTGGGCTTTTCATCCTTGGCCAGCCGGAGATGCACATGCATGACATAAAAAATGGTGATAGAAGTGAGGGCGAGGAAAATTTTGGCGAGTTCCTGGTTACGATGGGTGGTCTGGGCCGAGCGAGCAGTGTGATTTGCACGTTTCTCTCATATGCGTGTGTATTCGAGGCGTTCACTAACTGAACCCGAGCGAGACGTTCACTTACTAAACCTGAGCCAATCGATCCCTTCGCTGGTAACTGAACCCGAGCGATTCCTTCGCTGCTAACTGACCCCGACGGATTCCTTCGCTGCTGCTGCTAACTGAACCCGAGCGATTGATCGCTACTGCTACTTACTGAAGCTGGTCGATCGAGCCCCTCTGCGAGACGTAGCCGGTTGGGTTGCCTCTCGATGATCAGTGCCCGTTGCTTCCGTGCACGCGATACACGTAGACATGAGTCGAGACGCATCGATCGAGCCGGTTTTTTAGTTGTGGATGAACAGTTCCTGTTGTTGTCGCCTGCTCGTATGCCGCACCCCAGCCAGTGGGGGTTGGATGAACAAGACCTCGGCCATGTAGGCCGTTGCCACTGGATGAACAGGACCCCTAGAAGGCCGCCACACCCTAGCCGGTTGGGAGTGGAAAAGCAGGACCCCGTGGAGGCTGGATGAACAGTAGCGGGTGGAGGCTGGAGGAAGTCGACGGTGGATGAACAGTAGCCGGTGGAGTCCAGTTTTGTGGTACGCCACACCCCTCCCGATGAACAGCGGCCCATTTCGACCATAGACGGTTGGAGAGAAGTCCGTTTCCTCCATTTTGCGGTACGTCAGACCCCTCCCGAGCAACAAGACCCCGTTTCGACCGTAGGCGGTTGAACAGAAGTCCATTTCCTCTGTTTTGCGGTACGCCAGACCCCTCCCGATGAAGAGGACCCCTTTTCGACCATAGGCGGTCGAAGAGAACTCAGTTTCTTCCCTTTTGCGGTAAGCCAGACCCCGAGCCCGTGGGGGGTCGATGATCAGGACCCCGTTTTGGTTGTTCCGTTCAAGCCGGTTGGTTCCCGATGAACATGACACGTTCCGACCCAGTCGCTTGGCTCCCGATGAACACGATGTGGTTTCCTCCATTACGACCCAGCTGGTTGGCTACCGATGAACACGACGTCGTTGCTGCCGTCTGTTGCCTCTCCATGTACACGAGACATGGCTGTACATATGCGCGAGTACGAGTTCGAGACCCCGCCTGTATGTACGTATGTGGACGTATTTTTTGCAGCGTGGCCGTTGATGACCCACAAGTATAGAGGATCAATCGTAGTCCTTTCGATAAGTAAGCGTGTGAAACTCAACGAGGAGCAGAAGAAAATGCCAAGTGGTTTTTAGTAAGGTATTCTCTGTAAATACTGAAAGTAGCGGTAATAGATAGTTTTGTAGTATGGTAATTCATAACAAGTAACAAGTAGCAATAGTAACCAACGTGAAGCAAGGTGGCCCAATCCTCTTTATAGTAAAGGACAAGTCAGAAAGTTCTCTTATAGTAAGCAAAGCATTCTCAAGGACACATGAAAATTCTCATCTAGTCCCTTTCATCATGTTTAGTTGATTCGCGTTTGCTACTTTAATAATTTAATATGTGAGCGGACCGGTGCTAGGGCGCTATCTATCTATTATATACATAAAACAGAAGTCAAACAAGCCATCACGTTAGCCCACATAAATTAAATTATCTCATCCATTAACTTCTTAATATAGATGGCTAAGATTTAAAGATATAGCGTTACATACAAATATTGTGTATAGGAATATATTGTGTTGCACATGGCAAGCCCGTCACGTGCGTGCATCTATGATGGAAAAATGCCAAAGCTATTACGTACTACATGATTCGCCAAAAAAAAGTATACCAACATCACGATTTGCATAAAAAAAACAGAGTTTATTACCATGACGTGTGTTTTCCTTACGTGGAAATACGGGACATGTAAAAGAAGCCAGCCATGGTACGCTTGAACAACCTGCCACGACCCAGTTTTTTATACAATATCGGCCCGTGTTTACACTACAAAATATTGTACAAACCTATGAATCAACGTAATTGTGGCAGTAAAAAAAGTGAGGTGGTCTTATTTAAAAAAAAAATTGCGGGGGAAAGTGAGGTGGTCTTATAAAGATTAAAAGGTGGAAACACACATATCTATCTAACATCGACACATAGCTCTTGCCAAATCAATAGTAAAAACATTATATTTTGTGTAAATTCAAAAAAAAGCGCTTTGGTTTTAGAATAAAATATATGTAATATTTATAAATAGCTAAATTGGAATTCAGTTGAAGTATTAAAAAGCTGGGATTTAAAATATGTAAAAACACTATTTCATACAAATATTATTACATACAAATAGTTTACATCTCTTACCAAATCAATAGTAAAAACACTATATTTTATTTTAAAAATCGAGAAAGCTATTTTCCAGTCGGCAGGAAATTTGCATCAGATCCAAACGATGCGGATTCCGTTCATTTTGGATCGAACGGCCCTAATTGATCATGCAGTTAGTTCGCGAACCGCCCGTTCTTTCTTATCCCTCCTTGTTTCTCTCGCACGTCCAGTCCTCCTCCTGACGGTAATCCCCGATTTTTCCTCGCATCCAGGCCATCAAAGATAAGCCGATGTCTTTCTACCAACCGTGCTAGGCCAGATCCCTTGATAACTATTAGATAGACCTCTTTTTGAGGGTGCAGTTTCTACTCCTAGGTGCAAATGCACCAAACGAGCCCCAAAATAAAATCCAGACAACGTTTTTTCCTGTCATGTGATTCAGACGGTGGGATGTAGTAGTTAATTTAACTAAACAACCATCTCACTGATGTCTTCTTTTTTCGAAGAAATAAAAGGCAATATGCTCTTCATATCTACACGAACTTCGACTCGGTTTTTTTATTGAAATGTGCCCCGGTAATTTTTATGTAAATAGCATGATTATTTTAAGCACTGTAGATCTGATAACTTAGGTACAAACATCATGTTAACTTTGACTAGATGAAAAAAATATTAAAAATACACATCCAATAACTTCTATTTAAATAGCATGATAATATACGCATCCACATCTGATAACTTACATACAAACTACATGGTAACCTCGACCAGACGAGTTCTTGTTGTTGAAAACATACCCCCAGTAACTACTATGTAAATAGCATGATCGTTTAAGCAGCGCAGACCTGATAACTTAGGTGCAAACATCGCGATAACTTCTACCATGTGAAAGAATTATTGAAACATACACCCGATAACTTCTTTGTAAATAGCATGATAATATACGCACCCACATCTTACATACAAACACCATGGTAACCTTGACCAGGCGAGTTTTTGTTGTTGAAAACATACCGCCAGTTAATACTGTGTAAATAGCATGATCATTTGAGCATCGTAGACCTGATAACTTAGATGCAAACACCGCGGTAACTTCTACCAGGTGAAAAATTTGTTGAAAACATACACCCGATAACTTATGTGTAAATACCTTGATAATATACCCATCCACACCTGATAACCTACATACAAACACCACAGTAATCTGGACCAAACATTTGTTTTGTTGAAAACATACCCCCGGTACTTTCTGTGTAAATAGCATAGTACCGATAACCTACGCACAAACACCGCGGTAAATTTTGACCCTGAAAAAAGTTGTTGAAAAATATACCCTGATAACTTTTGTGTAGATAGTATGGTAAATTACAAACTTTAGAGTTGACAACTCACATAAACAACGAAAAAGCTAAAATCCTAACGTTCGGATTCCAGCAACATATCCGAACAATTCGGTTGCTGTTAGATTCAACACCTTCATAACTTTGACACGCGTGTGTGTGTGGGGGGGGGGGGGGGGGATTTGTTGAAACATACACACGGTAATTTTGACATAGCAATCCTGATAACTTACGTAAAACATCATGGTAAGATTTTGACCTGGAATTTTTTTGTTCAAACATACCAAGTTTTGTTGAAAAGGATGGCAAAAGCATATACAGACGGGCACCTCAAACCGCCCTCAAACGCCCGGGTGGGTGGCCCGTTCACTGACCGATCAAAAATAAGCTACCCAGACGGGCGCCTCAAAACCGGCCTCAAATGTCCGGGCTGACCAGCACCCCTCTTATCGAACCCAAATATGGGGCGTATATAGGGAGGCCCAGGAGCCACCGGGTGCGTCTGCCATGTCGGACTGACGTGCGGGTCGCACAGGAAAGTAGTCCGAATCCTAGTGGTCCCAAGGTCGTCTCCTCCGTCAGACCGATGGCGCCGCGTGTCGCCGGTCCGACATGCCATGCAATGGCCAAAGCCTGGCTAATTATGCCAGATGTCGGCTCGCAAACCCTACCCGTTCATATTTCCTCCCCTCCCATCCGCCACCACCACTTTCCCTTCCCGTCCGACACCACCACATCCACTCTCCTCCCTCTCCGTGCAAACACTGTAGTAACTTCGACCACGGGGCAAAAGTTGGTTGAAACATACCCCCGATGGGGGGGGGGGGGGGGGGTTGTTGAAAACATATTGTTGTTAACTTCTGTCTGAAGAGCATGGTAATTTACGCATCACACACCTGATAACTTATGTACAAACACTATGATAACTTTGGCGGGGGGTGGGGGTTGTCATAATGCACCCCCGATAACTTCTGTGTGAATAGCATGGTAACTATGCACCGTAGACCTGATAACTTATGTGCAACACGTTGATAACTTTTGACCTGGAAAAATAAAGTTTCAGAAACATGTCGTCGGTAATTTTTGTGTGAATTACATGGAAATTTACGCACCGCAGACCTGATAACTTACGTACAAACACGATGATAATTTTGACCCAATAACTCATGTGTAAATAGCATGATAATATACGCAAAACTAAGTTTTGACCGGGAGAGGGAGGGACTTGCTGAAAAACACCCTTCGGTAATTCATGTGTGAATAGCATGGTAATATACACACAACAGAGCTGATGGCTTAGTTAGCCTAAGCCTGATAACTTTTTGACCGAAAGAAGTTGTTGAAACATACCAAGATGAGATCTAGTTTCAAAGGTCTTGTCGCAACGAATTTTTTATGTGAAAATAATTTTTGTATCAGAGCGACTGTTTGAGTTACAAAAGTTTTTAATTTATTAAATTTCAGTGTAATCCTCCCTGGCATTAGCATTTTTCGTTCTCTAGGGCGCGTGAATGTGCATGTGGGGTGAAGGTCGAAGAAACCATTTTTTATGCCCCGGTAATTTCTGTGTAAACAACACGATAACTTATGCTCAACTAGCAGGATAACTTGCATAACACATGCCTAGTAATTTTGTATCTGTAAAAAGTCATCGGAACATATCAACATGGGATCTAATTTCGAAGATCTCATCGTGAAGAATCTTTTATATGAAAACAATTTTTCGATCAAAGTGACGGTTTGAGCTACAAAACATTTTGAAGTTTCAAAATAGGGATAATCTAGGATGCCATCATAGTTTTGTCATTAGTGCATATATGCATGTGCACATGAGAAGAAAAGTTGGAAGACCATCTTTTCTATGCCCGGTATTTTCTATGAAAACAGCTTGGTAACTATGTGTCGCAGTCGTGATAACTTACATCGCACATGTCTGGTAACTTTTTACCTAAAAAAAAAGTCGTCGAAACATACCAACATGGGATCTAGTTTTGAAGGTTTTGTCGCGACGAATCCTTTATGTGAAGATAGTTTTTCAATCCGGCCTATGGTTGAGCTATAAAACATTTTGAATTTTCAGTTTTGAAAAAGAATCTCCTGACATCATCAGTTTTGTTTTTTCCTGCATGCATGTAATTAGGAGATTCTAATTAAAGTAGGATTGGTGAACACACCTAGAGAAAAGGATGCATGCATGCTTGATTCACGGGAGGGAGATGGGGAGGATCGTCCGGATACCTCCCTAAACTCCGTACGTTAGGACGTTAGTCGTGTCCTTTAAAAATTCAAAAAAAAGATGCTAGCTCTTTGGTTTTAGAATAAACTTTATGTAATGTATAGAAATAGCTAAATTGAAATTCAGTTGTAATATTAAAAGGCTGATATTTAAAAGATGCAGTAGCATTTCATACCAATATTATTACGTGCAAGCAGTTTACATGGCACGCAGGAATAGTTCAACATGTCGTACGAGTCACACTCATATACCTTTCCTATTAAAAAATCTGTACGAGACAATCATACATAATCATGTGTTGGCACTCCTTTTTTTTAGAATTGTTGGTACTCCTATATTGAAGAGTCCGATCACCCTACAAAAAGAGTCCAAGTAACAGCTATTTAATCAATCTGTGCTCTTTTTCTGGGTTAACAAAAATCATAATACACTTCACCAACATCAATCTGGACTTCACTTTTTCATAGTGGTAGTGCTTCACATTGGGGTTAAAAACTTTCTCTACCTAGATTAAAAATGATGTATATGTACATAGCAAGGAGTATGGGCAAAAATAATGGCAAAAAATATTGTTAAAAAAAGTAAAGATGTTAGCGTTAATAAATCATGCATGGACATCTCACCACAGAAATACGCGCACATCTCTAAGTGCAAATAATTTATATTTCCATTCTTGCATTTTTTTAGTAACCACTCATGATATATGTATTTTTTGCAACGGATGATGCATGCTCAGATTACAATGGTTGAAATTCTGAAGATTGGCAAAACATTTTTTATTTTTGTTAAAAAAATTAAAGATGTTTTTTAGCGAAAAAATTAAAGTTGTTAGCGGTAATAAATCATGAATGGATAACTCAGGCCAGAAATATGAGGACATTTCTAAGTGCTAATAACTTATATTTCCATTCTTGCAATTTTTAGTAATCAATCATGATGTGTGCATTTTTTGCAGTTGAAATTCTGAATATCAATGGAAAGAAATAAGGCATGCAAAGTTTGAATATCAATGGAAATAAATATGGTGGATTGAGGAAGAGAAAGCCATGCTCGGATGTAAGACTTCTATATTTAGATTTGATTCTTTGTTGAAACTTACTTATAATTTGGAAAATATATGAAGCATTGTCATGCTTTGGTATGATTGCCAATCGATGATGAACAAAAGAAATAGAATGAGGAAAATGTTTGTTGTCAAAACTTATAAAATTAGCTACTAATATATTAATGATTTTTAGACTTCACAAGGAAAATAGTACCAATTTAGCAATGATTCACTTGCAATCATAACATCATATATAGCATATTCATGTGAAAAATGACCAAATTTTGATCTCGAGAAAAATATAAAATGTAGTGTGTAGATGGACATATATTTAAAATCTAACCGCGCAAATGCGCGGGTCACCCAGCTAGTTCTTACTTGAATAGAGCACCCCTCTTATGATTACCCTCTCTCGCAAGCATCCGCAACTATGAAAGAAGAATTAAGATAAATCTAAGCATAACATGAAACATATAGATCCAAATTAGCCCCTTACGAAATAACCCATCATCTACTTATTACTCCACAATGCCTTCCCTTAGTTCCAAGTATGGTGAAGTGTCATGTAGTCGACGTTCACATGACACCATTAAAGGAAGAACAACATACATACCATCAAAATATCAAACGAATACCAACTTCACATGATTACTTAAAACAAGACTTCTGCCATGTCCTCAAGAACAAAAGTAACTACTCACAAATCATATTCATGTTCAAGATCAAAGGTTTATTTAATATGCTTGAGGATCTGAACATATAACCTTCCACCAAATAAACCAACTAGCATCAACTACAAGATGTAATCAACACTACTAGCAACCCACAGGTACCAATCTGAGGTTTTGGGACAAAGATTGAATACAAGAGATGAACTAGGGTTTGAGATGAGGTGGGGCTGGTGAAGATGTTGATGAAGATTGGTCCTCCCATGATGAGAGGATCGTTGGTGATGTCGATGGCTTCAATTTCCCCCTCCCGAAGGGAAGTATCCCTGGCGAAATCGCTCCGCCGGAGAGCAAAAGTGCTCCTGCCAGGTTCTGCCTCGAGAAAACGATGCTTCGTCCCGAAAGTCTTCTTATGATTTTTTCTAGGGCAAATAGCATAATATAGCAGAAGGAGAGCCCCAGAGGATTGCTGGTGGGGTCACGAGGTCACCCGGCACGCCAGGGGGAGGGGCGTCCCCTGAGCTCGTGACTCTCTGGTTGGGCGCCCTGCAGGTATTTCTTCGGCTAGTATTTTATATTTATTCAAAAATAATTATCCGTAAATTTTCAGGTTGTTTGGAGCTGTAGGAACGAAGTATGTCTACTAGAAGGGGGGGGGGGGTCAATGGGAGTTTTAAAATTTCTTTCTAAATATCAAAACTCTCGAAACCCAGCAGCGGAGGGAATGTAAACTAAGAATAGTGAGCGAGTAAAAACTACCAAATGGAAACTAAGAGTATGCATCGAGACAAATCACATGAATGAAATAGATCGAATGAAAAGAGGAGTAGTAGAAGTAACCAGTGATGCTTGATGGCGACAAGGGATTTGATAGACCAGTTCGTCCTTCTACACAAGGACTACGTCTGGTTGGAAGGGTTGTGACATAACATGGAAGATAAACTCTCTTCGCCCTATTCTCCTCGACAATTGGTTCGTCAACCAATGTCGATCACTCGTGGTAGATACTTGAGGTGATCTCCGAATCTTTACAGACTTCTTCTTTGAGAACCACAGCTACTCTTGGTCTCTGAAGAAATTGACACCTAACCATCTAGAGAGGTTGCAGCTCTCAAGAGTAATAGGTGGAGTGTACTGGACTTAGATTCGAGAGATGCTGAACCACTATCTAATTTTTTTGGCTCTAGGGGTTTTCTCTCGGTGGATTTTAAACTCAAATCACTCTGGAGAGAGGGTTGCTCAACAATCTTCTCACAATGAAATGGAGCAGCCACCGGACAACGCCAGTAGGGGGTGGCTATTTGTAGCCGCAGCCTTCCCTGGTGGGAAATGACCATTTTGGACACGCGGTCCAGCCAATGGCCAACCGACACGTTTTCGACGGTCGGATTTCAAAGTACAACGGTAACATTACTTGAGGACCAAGTAATGCTCACTCCTCGGTCAGAGACAAATCTCTCGCAGCAAAGAAGATCACAGTCTCTTCCTGGCAAGTATTTGCTCGGAACACAACGAGATTTCTCTCCCAACTTTCATAGGACTTGGGTTTAGCATCAGAGAATCAAAGCTTCGAATGCTACACTCATGTCGGCGTTCTGGGAACCAGGGTACCCAGACTTGCTTGCCTGCGGCCCATAGCGTGGCTCCATCAGCGGCCTGGTACGGCCCATCTTCAGCATCAACAACACAAGACCCTCGCGAGGGGCCAAGCCTCGTGAGGCGGACGACGTCAAGACCTCCAGAGGAAGCGGCCTCCTTAGGCTGGCTCCTGAGGAGCGGAGATTTCTATGCAAGCCCCACCTCGTGAGGTTCAGATGACGCAAGCTCTGACGACCAAGGCCAGGCGGGTGCCAGCAGGCGTAGTACAACAGGTTTCCTCTTTGGTGCTAAGGAAGCAGGTGCAGACGCAGAGTCCCAAGGAATCAGCCAAAGGTTTCCATTCCTGTGCTACAAGACCAGGACGGCAGGACGGAGGTCATCGCCGAGCCCACCACGATGTCACAACCAGAAGCTTTGCTCGCGAAGACCACCTTTCGTCAAGATAAGATGTACTACTTGTCTCCCTTCAAACTTGGCCGTTGTGGGATCCCTTCCCGCCTTCGTTTTGGGGGAAGAGGACCAAGGCCACTATAAATATAGCTAGGCCACGACCGTAGAAGGGGACGGATCAATCAGATCACCCCCGCCAGCTCACACCAACACAATAACACACCTCCTGAGGTTGTTCTCCACCTGTACTAGTTCATCCTCAGCCCACCTCGAGGCCAATCCATCACAAAGCAGGAGTAGGGTTTTACACCGCAAGGTGGCCCGAACCTGGGTAAACTATCGTGTCCCTTTCCTTTCCAGTTCATCGAGCTAGGCTGTAAGATCAACGAGTTGGCAGACTGGGGAGACTGAGTTCTTCGCACGCACCCCAGAGTTCGAACCTTTGTAGAGGTAGTCGGTCGGGCGATAGCGCAGAAGCTCGCGCGCCATGAGCAACGCAGCCTGCGTGTTCGCCGGCCCGCGACGAGCATGGGAGGACGAAGCAGCCGCCGGAGTCAGCGATTGAGTGGCGGTGCATCCGTCGCGCCGCACAGAGGGATGCAGCGATGAAGCCTTCTGCTCGTGGGTCGCGTGGCCAGTGGCAGTGTTTGCCACAGGCGACGGGGATGACGGGGAGCGCCGTCAACCGCAGGTGCTGTCTGGGTGACACGGGCGGCGAGAGCTGCCCGGCGCTCAGCGCGAACTCGATGAGCGTCAGCCATGGGAACGGTGGAACGGCGGCGAATCGACCGGCGGAAGAGAGGCTCCGACGCACCCCTACGTGGCGCGCCAAATGTCAGATTCAGGGCTCCGCAGACCCAAGAAAGGTTCAAACTCTGGGGTGCGTGCGAAGAACTCAGTCTCCCCAGTCTGCCAACTCGTCGATCTCATGGCCTAGCTTGATGAACTGGAAAGGAAAGGGACACGGCAGTTTACCTAGGTTCGGGCCACCTTGCGGTGTAAAACCCTACTCCTGCTTTGTGGTGGATTGGCCTCGAGGTGGGCTGTGGATGAACTAGTACAGGGGGAGAACAACCTCAAGAGGTTTGTTCTTGTGTTGGTGTGAGCTGGTGGGGGTGATCTGATCGATCCGTCCCCTCTATGGTGGTGGCCTAGCTATATTTATAGTGTCCTTGGTCCTCTTCCCCCAAAACGAAGGCGGGAAGGGATCCCACAACGGCCAAGTTTGAAGGGATACAAGTAGTACACCTTATCCTGACGAAAGGTGGTCTTTGCCTGCAAAGCTTCTGGTTGTGACGTCGTGGTGGGCTTGGCGATGACCTCCGTTCTGCCATCCTGGTCTTGTAGCACGGGAATGGAAACCATTGGCTGATTCCTCGGGACTCTGCGCCTGCGCTTGCTTCCTTTGCACCAAAGTGGAAACCTGCTGTACCGCGCCCGCTGGCGCCCGCCCGGCCTTGTTCGTCAGAGCTTGCGTCATCTGAACCTCACGAGGTGGGGCTTGCATAGAAATCTCCGCTCCTCAGGAGCCGGCCCAAGGAGGCCGCTTCCTCTGGAGGTCTTGACGTCGTCCGCCTCGTGAGGCTTGGCCCCTAGCGAGGGTCTTGTGTTGTTGATGTTGAAGATGGGCCGTACTAGGCCGCAGGTTGAGCCACGCTATGGGTGGCAGGCAGGCAAGTCTGGGTACCCTGGTTCCCAGAACGCCGACAGTAGCCCCCGGGCCCAAGGCACGCTCGGACTTGGATTCGAGGCGAATCCAAAGGGTAAGGGCGAAGCACCGCGGGCCCTAACCCCCTGCGGACCCGGTCGACGCGTGGCGCTTGATGGGACGTGGGTGTCTGTACTTCCCCACGCTGCCTCGGCAACCGTCCTGGGCTAACAAAAAGGGCTGGCGTTTGCCGCTGAGCCTTCACTCCCTTCCCTTCGTCTCGCTCCAGATCCCCCTTTCTCCCTGCCGAGAGCGCCTCCAGATCTATCAAGCCTTCCCCCGAGCTCGCCACCGATGTCGACTAAGAAGGCGAAGTCTGCCGCTCCATCCGCGCGTCCGGCCCCCTTGCTCGAGCCGGCCCTCAGTGTGTCCACCATCACCGAAGAGAAGCACCTCGCCGCCGTGCTCCCACTAACGGCGAGCAATGACAATGAGGGGAGAGAGACGGTGCTTCAGGTCAGCTCCACCAAGTAGGGCACCTTGGAGAGGAACTTCTACCCCTTCTTTCTGCACAGCGTCTTTGCTGGGCTCGTCCCCCCTTTCTCCGATTTCTTCTTCGCCGTCCTGGACCATTACCAGATCCGCGCCCTTCATCTCCATCCCAACTCCATCCTCCTCCTGTCGATCTTTGCCTTCTACTGCGAGGCATTCGTGGGGGTGGCGCCCTCCGTTGCGCTGCTCCGCCACTTCTTCTACCTCCGGATGCGCAGCACAAACCAGTGCTCTGGGTGCGTCTGCTTCGTTGCATCCCATGGCAGCAACGCGCTCTCAAGAGCCGGGAAGAAAGTGGACGACTTCCGGCGCTAGTGGATCTTCGTGGACGCCAAGCGCCTCCATGCTCGGCTGGAGCTGCCGACCGTGATGCCGGCGAAGCTGGACCGATGGGCTCATGAGAAGCTCACCGACCCCCATGCGGTGCCGGTTCTGGAGAAGATGGAGGCGGATCTAGAGGCGAAAAGGCTGACGGGAGCCATGCTTGTCAAGGAGTTCCTGACGCAGTGCCTGGCTCCACTCCAGGCGCACTCGCGCCCCTTGTGGGGTCTCAAGGGCATGGAAGACGACCTCCGGCTGCGCCCGGAAGCCTTGATGGACAAGGAGCCGAGCAAGGCCTTGTGCACCTTGCTTGAAAAGGACCCGAGCGGCCTCCCGGAGGCCTTCCTCCCGCTGTATCGCCGCGACGACGGGGAGGAGGTGGCCGCCGCCATGCCTGTCTTCAATGAGCGGGGGCTTGTGCCGCCCAAGCCCCTGAACTCCCCGGCGCCAGTGTCCTCCGGCGAGAGCTCCGAGGAGGAGGGAAAGGAGGACTCGGAGGCCACCATGGAGGTGGTGGGAGAGACCTCTCCTCCACGGTAGAGCGAGCTCCTCCGCGGTCTCTCCGATGATGACGACGCCGGCAAATATCTAGCCGCGGGTTCCCCGCGCCCCGCCGCGGTCGTCATGAGGTCCGGGGGGACCCCTCTGCGGAGGATGAGGCACGGGACCCCGAAGAAGGGTGAGGCGGCGCTGCTTCCCCAGGGCAATGCCCTCGCCTTGTCGCCCAGCGCCACCATCCCGGAGCCAGCTTCCATGCACCCGGCCGATCCCGAGGGCGCGGCGAAGCCCGCGCTCAAGAAGCTTGGGGGTGTTGCGCTCCTGGCCAAGAGGAGGGCGTACGTCGCTGACGGCGAGTAAGTACTTCACCTTGTTTTTGCTTCCCATCCTTGATGTCATGCTCACGACCCTCTCCTCCTGGTGGCCAGGCTGACGTCGGTGATGAAGAAGAAGAAGAAGGAGGAGGCCAAGGCCTCCGAGGCTTTGCGACCTGCCACGGCCGCGGCGACTCCGGCCCGGGCGGGGAAGGCCGCCTCCCGTGCGCCTGTGATGGAGCAGGCCTCTCGAGGCTCGGTGGCCAAACCTCCGGAGGAGACCGCCTCCATGGCCAAGCCGACTCTGGAGGTGCCCATTTCCAGCATGCCTGTTGGCGGTTTGAGGGCTCCGGAGCCACCTGTCGCCCTTGTTGCTGTAGCGGCGCTAGTCCAGGCGCCGGTGCCACCTCCACCTCACGTCCTCACGCTGGCGGACCATGGCTCCTCTGCCATGCCCAGCGCTTTGGAGGAGGCCTTCACCGCGCTGGACCAGCTCCGGACTGATCTTCGGGGCGCCGACCGGCGCGTGGTGACAGAGCGTTTGGGTCTGATCTCGGGGTGGCTCCAGGCCGACTTCTCCATCAGGGCGGCCTGGGGCCAGGCCGAGGCTGTCCTTGCGGAGGGCAAGAAGGAGACCTGCAAGGCCACAGCGGCTCGTGACGTAGCGCTAACCGACACAGCGTCTGCCAAGGAGCGCTGCCGCACGGTGGAGGCCGAGTTGAAGGCCCTCCACGATGAGCAGGCCGCCCGCGCCTGCCAGCTTGAAGAGCAGGAGGAAGATCTCAAGGCCTGGGAAGCTGCGCTCGCCGATTGAGACGCCGAGCTAGAGCAAGCGGCCCAGGAGCAGGCTACAGAACGGAGTCGCATGGCGAAGCTGAAGGGGGACACGGAGACGGCCCTGGCGACCCACACTAAGCTCGTCTCCGAGGAGAAGGCTCGGCTGGAGGCTAGGGAGAAATCCATCGCCGCGGCTGAGAAGGCGGCCGCCGTGGGGCGCGACGCCTTCATCTCCCTCGAGCTGAGGTCCCGCAAGGCACTGCGGGCCCTTTACGGGGAAGTGTACGAGCGACCGCTAGCCAGTCCGGAGGAAGGCCCTGCCGGGCTGCTCCCCGAGCTTGCCGTGGCGCTCGAGGGCATCGTCGCCAGAGTGGGCCCCCTGGTGAACACGCGCGTTCGGGGAACCAGGGTACCCAGACTTTCCTGCCTGCGGCCCATAGCGTGGCTCCATCTGCGGCTTGGTACAGCCCATCTTCAGCATCAACAACACAAGACCCTCGCGAGGGGCCAAGCCTCGCGAGGTAGACGACGTCAAGACCTCCAGAGGAAGCGGCCTCCTTAGGCCGGCTCCTGAGGAGCGGAGATTTCTATGCAAGCCCCCCTCGTGAGGTTCAGATGACGCAAGCTCTGACAACCAAGGCCACGCGGGCGCCAGTGGGCGCAGTACAGTAGGTTTCCTCTTTGGTGCTAAGGAAGCAGGTGCAGACGCAGAGTCCCGAGGAATCAGCCAAAGGTTTCCATTCCCGTGCTACAAGACCAGGACGGTAGGACGGAGGTCATCGCCGAGCCCACCATGACGTTACAACCAAAAGCTTTGCAGGCGAAGACCACCTTTCGTCAGGATAAGATGTACTACTTGTCTCCCTTGAAACTTGGCCGTTGTGGGATCCCTTCCCGCCTTCGTTTTGGGGGAAGAGGACCAAGGCCACTATAAATATAGCTAGGCCACCACCGTAGAAGGGGACGGATCAATCAGATCACCCCCACTAGCTGACACCAACACAAGAACACACCTCCTGAGGTTGTTCTTCCCCTGTACTAGTTCATCCTCAGCCCACCTCGAGGCCAATCCACCACAAAGCAGGAGTAGGGTTTTACACCGCAAGGTGGCCCGAACCTGGGTAAACTGCCGTGTCCCTTTCCTTTCCAATTCATCAAGCTAGGCCTTGAGATCGACGAGTTGGCAGACTGGGGAGACTGAGTTCTTCGCATGCACCCCAGAGTTCGAACCTTTCTTGGGTCTGCGGAGCCCTGAATCTGACATTTGGCACGCCAGGTAGGGGTGCGTCGGAGCCTCTCGTCCGCCGGTCGATTCGCCGCCGTTCCACCGTTCCCATGGCTGACGCTCGTCGAGTTCGCACTGAGCGCCGAGCCGCTCTCGCCGGCCGTGTCGCCCAGACAGCACCTGCGGGTTATGCCGCTCCCCGCTGTCTCCCGTCGCCTGTGGCAAACGCTGCCACCGGCCCCACGGCCCACGAGCAGCAGGCTTCGTCGCTGCATCCCTTTGTACGGCGCGACGGATGCACCGCCACTCCATCGCTGACTCCGGCGGCTGCTTCGTCCTCCCATGCGCGTCGCGGGCCGGTGAACGCGCAGGCTGCGTTGCTCATGGCGCGCGAGCTTCTGCACTATCGCCCGACCAACGACCTCTACGAGGACTGGCTGGACCGCATCGCCGAGCTTGTCAGCGCTGTTGGAGAGACCCCTGCACCGTCTCGCTCGCTGCCTCCCCCGCCACCTCTCACGGGCGATGTGGCCCACGGAGCGCCTCCTCCGCCTCCCAGGCAAGAAGTTGCCCCCGAGCCAAGGCGTGAGGCTCCTCTGCGTGACCCACCTCACAGGGCGCCGGCACGCGACAAAGAAAGCTGTCAAGTGGTGCAGCGACCCCAAGGATAGGCGCACGCGCTTACAGCGCTGCCATGTCATGACCGCGTGCTGCCTGAGGTGGCGGTGCGCAAGCGCAAAGTCCAGGCTCGCCCTCTATGGCAGGCTCTCATGAGCACGGCGGGCTGCCGTGCGTTCACCCTAGAGCTGCGTAGCGTCGTTTGGCCAGGGAAGTTCAAGCCAGACCTCCCTCCACGCTACGACGGCACTCCCGACCCTGCCGAGTTCCTCCAGCTCTATGAGCTGAGCATCGAGGCGGCCAACGGCGACGAGAAGGTTATGGTGAACTGGTTCCCCATGGCTTTCAAGGATGGTGCGCGCTAATGGCTCCTGAACCTCCCCGCCGGATCGATCTCCTCCTGGGACAAAATGCAAGAGCGCTTCATCGCCAACTTCCAGGGCACTCGCGATCGCGCCCCGGCTGCGGGAGACCTGCGGCGCATCAAGCAGTAGCCGGGGGAGACCTTGCACAAATACATCCAGCGCTTCACGAACGTTCACCTCAAGATCCCCAACGTGTCGGATGAGGCCATCATTTCTGCGTTCACTGATGGCTTCCGGGATGTCAAGATGAAGGAAGAGCTCGCCATACACGAGGACCTGTGCCCGGCTCTGGAGATGTTCAACATGGCAACTAGGTGCGTGAGGGCTGAGGAAGGTTGCCTCTCCCTCCTTGAGCTCCCGGAGGCTGATCCAGAAGACAAGAAGGCCAAGGCTAAGGACGTGAAGCGCAAGGGACCAGCTGTGCTCGCGGCCGAACCTGAGATGAAGCGCGGCTGCGACTACCCGGAGTCCTCCAAGGGCAGCCGCAACACCAACGACTGCCAAGAGCTCAGGGCCATCCGGGACGGGCGCCTTGGCCGCCATCCTGAGCTCAACGACCGCGGCTACGGTCGTGGAGGAGGCCGAGGTGGGGGACGCTGGGACAACCGCGACCCCCGCCAGGACTTGCGCGACCAGCCTCGTGAGGATCGCTGGCAGGGCCAGCCTCGCAAGGGCCCCTGGAGGGATCAACCTCATGAGGACTGCCCTCAGGGCTACGCTAGCCTCCCTCCGCTGCCGCCGCCACCAAGAAGGAATGACGACCACCCCCAAGATGATGGGGCCGGGGGCTTCCAAGAGTCTCATGCCGTCGCTTGCATCTTGGGCGGCGCTCAGGCCCCCGCCTCCCATCGCATCTTCAAGCAGTTCGCTCGTGAGGTGAACGTGGCCCTCCCCAAGCTCGAGGCGACGCGTCCGCTCAGGTGGTCCAAGTACACCATCACCTTCGACTCTACTGACCAGCTCAAGTGCGCGGCCACTGCCTGTGCGCTCCCGATGCTCTGCTCGCCTACCATCAGCAATGTCCTCGTTACCAAGACACTCATCGATGGCGGTGCGGGACTCAATGTCCTCTCCGTTGAAACGTTCGATAGGCTCCAGGTGCCGTACGACCATCTTTAACCCACCAAGCCCTTCTTAGGAGTGACCGACGGCTCCACCACCCGATAGGGTAGATCCGCCTCCCTGTCACCTTTGGCAAGCGCGACAACTACCGCACTGAGCTCATCGACTTCGACATCGCCCATATTCGCCTCCCGTATAACACCATCCTTGGGTATCCAGCCCTGTCCAAGTTCATGGCCGCGACTCACCACGGCTACAATGTCCTCAAGATGCCAGGGAGCGGAGGCATCATCACAGTTGCCTGCGACGAGAAGGACGCGGTCCTCGAGCGCGCCTACCAGGCTGCGGCGGTCGAGAACCCAAATGACGAGGGCGTCGTCTACCCTCCCGAGGTCATCCCCAAGAAGAAGAAGCAGCTGCTCCACCGAGGATCTCAGGAGGACGGGGCGTCCGATGATCGTGTTTCAGGCCCTGCGCCCACTGATGGGGCGCCCTCCCCTCTTGCATACGAAGGTGTGCCCGACGCCCCCCTCAGGTTGGGCTCGGGGGCTCTCCTCTAGAGGGCCTCAGACCTGGCCAGCGTCACGAGGGAGGCGCTCGGGCACCATGTGGAGGCGTGCTTCAACGCGCGCTTCCGCGAGAAGAGCGCAGGGCGCGAGGCACCAGGCGCTCAGGAGTTCATCACCAAGGTGATCGAGGGCCATGCGAGGCGAGCATGGCCCCGCACCACCCGGCGCAGCTCCCTTCCCTGACGAGGGCAGCGGGTTGCGCATATGCGTCAACATCCCAGGGCTCAATAGAGCCGCGTCTCATGAGCTCTACTGGCCGTCCCACGTGGGCCAGCGTGAGGGCCCCCCTCACAGCTATATTCGCATGCCTTTCGGTCTGCTGAACAGGGCTGCCATGCACCAGCGCTACATGCGGTGCATCCTGGCGGCTCACGAGGCCAGGCACCAGGCGGTCCTATCGGATGAGGCGCTGGATCCTCATGAGCCCCCCGGGCCCCCGGGGCCTCACGAGGCTCAGGACCTGGACGGCTCATGAGTAACGACTTCCGCAGCGCGTGTCTTCAGCTACCCCAACACTTCTTCAGCAACGGTGCCAGGTGACTCTTTTTGGTTTGTTTATTTGGGGGCGCCCCTCGGGCTGCATTATCCCCAAGCCGTGTGGGTCCGTCCCAGCGGCATGTATCATTTTTCGCATAAATCAGAACTGGCCTTACCCTTTCATGAGTTGCTTTGCGATTATCACCTGTCTGTCCGGTGCTTCGCCGCCATGAACGCCGTATGCCCTTGCAAACCCGCCCTTGGCCGCCTCATGATTAAGGACTAGCACGGCGTCTGTGCTCGGGTCCGTCCCTGCAGCGTCGCTAAATCCAAGTGGCTGAGCTCTGGCTCACGAGCCAGCTCCCGTGCATGTCACCTCCCATGGTCCTTGGTGCCTTGTTCTCGCATGAGCTAATCGGGAGCGGATAAGTTAGGGCGCGTGACCCGGTGCCTCGGCGCCGCGGGAGCCGCGTGCCGGTTGTCTTTCTTCAGGACCTTCGCATGAGAAGACTGGGCACGGCGTCTGTGCTCGGGTCCGTCCCTGGAGCGTCGACAAACCCAACGGCTGAGCTCTGTCTGGCGGGCCGGCCCCGTTCACGTCACCTCCTGGGGTCGTTGGTGTTTGGCCTTCTCATGCGATATCCTCAGGAGATTCACTCGGCGCAGGCTACCTAACCATCTCGCAGGACCCTTGCAAAAGTTCCGAACCAAATTCAGGCGCAACCCGCCTTGAGGTATGGCCTCGTGAGTCCCGCGCTGGCTCACGAGTGCCCATATACACCTCCTCCAGTCCTGCCGTGCAAGCCACGTGCCAGGACGGGGCTGTACACGCCCCGGAGTTTCCCCTCAGAGGGAGCTCCCACCCACGAACTAGTGGAAGCCCCATGCTCCGTGCTGGCGGATGACACGGTCGAGGAGCGGCTATGCCCATGCAAGAGCGGAAGCGCCATGCTCCGCGCTGGTGAATAAACAACTGAGGGCACCCTAGCGGCTGCAGTAACCTCAGGAGAGCCACCAGGCTCGCTGCTCAGCTTCACCGCACCGCTTTTCCCTCGGGAGGGTCGCGCGAGGGGGCTGGGCACGGGGGCTACGCTCAGGTCACGCCTGGCGTACACCACCTCGCCAGGTCCCTTGGACCTGGTCTTCTCGCGTCCCTCCCGAGAGAAAGCCCAGCGAGGAAAGGTATGGAGAGTTGTTCGTACGTCAAGGGGGACCCCTGAGCATCGCGACTCAGGGGCCTCATTGGTCACTTAGCCCCTCACCCCTTGGTCTCGTCCTGGTGATCTGGACGCCCCAACGGCGGCTGAGGTATGCGCGGGACCGGGCCCTGCCGACGCAGAACGGTAAAAACCATGATCGCATCTCCTTCCCGAGGGCTGTTCGTATGTCAAGGGGGACCCCTGAGCATCGCGACTCAGGGGCCTGACTGGTCACGTAGCCCCTCACCTCTTGGTCTTGTCCTGGTGATCCGGACGCCCCAACGGTGGCTGAGGTATGCGCGGAACCGGGCCCTGCCGACGCAGAACACTAAAGCAAACAGAAAGGAAATCACGAAATCCTTGCAAAATTATTACAAAGCATATTGTTTCTGAAAGACTCAAGGCAGAAGTTCTCACGCCTCCACAAGGCATGGTAAATGTTGCAGGGTTAAAACGGGAGGAAGCGCCGCCTTCGGACCTCTCCTTCAGCCTTGGATGCCACCACCACCTGCCTGCAGGGGCCCGTCGTCGACAACGTCGCCGCCACCATCGCCACCGACTCCGGTCGTGGGGTCGACGTAGAGGAACTTCTGCACGAGGGCCTCCACCTGTCCCCCCATGGCCTTGGCGGCAGCATCATGGAGCTCAGGGGCACAGGTTCAAGCAGCGCACCAAGGTCGAAGCTTGGGCCCCGAAGGTGGAGTTGGCTGAACATGCGCATCGCGGCCGAGGTGAAGAGCGCGCGAGCTTCCCCCTCCACCAGGGGGCCAACTCCGGCGATGATGCCCTCGAGCGTCGTGGCAAGCTTGGGGAGCAGCTCGGCAGGGCCTTCCTCCGGACTGGCTAGCGGTCCCTCGTACCCTTCCCTGTAAAGGGCCCGCAGTGCCTTGCGGGACCTCAGCTCGAGGGAAATGAAGGTGTCGCGCCCCGCGGCGGCCACCTTCTCAGCCGCGGCAACGGATTTCTCCCTGGCCTCTAGCTGGGCCTTCTCCTCAGAGACGAGCTTAGTGTGGGATGCCAGGGCAGTCTCCGTCTCCCCCTTCAGCTGCGCCAGGTGGCTCCATTCTACAGCCTACTCCTGGGCCGCTTGCTCCAGCTCGGCGTCTCGATCGGCGAGCGCAGCTTCCCGGGCCTTGAGATCTTCCTCCTGCTCTTCAAGCTGGTGGGCGCGGGCGGCCTGCTCATCGCGGAGGGCCTTCAGCTCAACTTCCACCATGCGGCAGCGCTCCTTGGCAGACACTGCGTCGGTCAGGACTGCGTCGCGAGCCGCTGTGGCCTCGCCGGTCTCCTTCTTGGCCTCCGCGACGATAGCCTCGGCTTGGCCCCAGACTGCCCTGACGGAGGAGTCAGCCTAGAGCCACCCCGAGATCAGCCCCAGATGTCCTGTCACCATGCGCCGGTCGGCGCCCCGAAGATCAGTCCGGAGCTGGTCCAGCGTGGTGAAGGCCTCCTCCAAAGTGCTGGGCATGGCAGAAGAGCCATGGTCCGCCAGTGTGAGGACGTGAGGAGGAGGTGGCACTGGCGCCTAGACTGGCGCCGCTACACCAACAAGGGCGACAGGGGGCTCCGGAGCCATCAAACCCCCAGCAGGCGCGCTGGAAATGAGCACCTCCGGAGTCGGCTTGGCCACGGAGGTGGTCTCCTCCTGAGGTTTGGCCACCAAGCCTCGAGAGGCCTGCTCCATCACAAGCGCACGTGAGGCAGCCTCCCCCGCCTAGGCCGGAGTCACCGCGGCTGTGGAGGGTCACGAGGCCTTGGCCTCCTCCTTCTTCTTCATCACTGGCGTCAGCCTGGCCACCAGGAGGAGAGGGTCGTGAGCTCGGCATCAAGGATGGGAAGCAAAAACAAGGTGAAGTACTTACTCGTCATCAGCGACGTATGCCCTCCTCTTGGCCAGGAGTGCAGCACCCCCGAGCTTCTTGAGCGTGGGCTTCGCCGCGCCCTCGGAATCGGCCGGGCGCATGGAGGCTGGCTTCGGGATGGTGGCGACGGGCTACAAGGCGAGGGTGTCGCCCTTGGGAAGCAGCGCTGCCTCGCCCTTCTTCGGGGTCCCATACCTCATCCTCCATAGAGGGGTCCCCCGGGACCTCGTGACGACCCCGGCGGGGCACGGGGGACCCACGGCCAGATATTCGCCGGCGTCGTCATCGTCGGAGAGACCGCAGAGGAGCTCGCTCTGCCATGGAGGAGAGGTCTCTCCCACCTCCTCCATGGTGGCCTCCGAGTCCTCCTTTTCCTCCTCCCCGGAGCTCTCGCCGGAGGACACCAGCACTGGGGAGTTCGGGGGCTTGGGCGGCACAAGCCCCCGCTCGTTGAAGACAGGCATGGTGGCAGCCACCTCCGCCCCGTTGTCGCGGCGATACAGCGGGAGGAAGGCCTCCGGGAGGCCGCCCGGGTCCTTTTCAAGCAAGGTGCGTAAGGCCTTGCTCAGCTCCTCGTCCGTCAAGGCTTCCAGGCGCAGCCGGAGGTCGTCTTCCGCGCCCTTGAGAACCCACAAGGGGCGCGAGTGTGCCTGGAGCAGAGCCAGGCGCTGCGTCAGGAACTCCTTGACGAGCATGCTCCCTTCAGCCTCACCACCTCCAGATCCGCCATCTTCTCCAGGACCGGCACCGCACGGGGGTCGGTGAGCTTCTCGTGAGCCCACCGGTCCAGCTTCGCCGGCATCGCGGTCGGCAGCTCCAGCCGAGCATGGAGGCGCTTGGCGTCCATGAAGATCCATTGGCACCGGAAGTCGTCCACTTTCTTCCCGTCCCTTGAGAGCACGTTGCTTCCATGGGATGCAACCAAGCAGACGCACCAGGAGCACTGGTTTATGCTGCGCATCCGGAGGTAGAAGAAGTGGCGGAGCAGCGCAACGGAGGGTGCCACCCCCACGAACGCCTCGTAGTAGATGGCGAAGATCGACAGGAGGAGGATGGTGTTGGGATGGAGATGAAGGGCGCGGATCTGGTAATGGTCCAGGACGGTGAAGAAGAAATTGGAGAAAGGGGGGACGAGCCCAGCAAAGATGTTGTGCGGAAAGAAGGGGTAGAAAGTCCTCTCCAAGGCCCCCTGCTTGGTGGAGCCAACCCGAAGCACCGTCTCTCTCCCCTCATTGTCATTGCTCGCCGTCAGTGGGAGCACGGCGGCGAGGTGCTTCTCTTCAGTGATGGTGGACACACTGAGGGCCGGCTCGAGCAAGGGGGCCGAACGCGCGGATGGAGCGGCAGACTTCGCCTTCTCAGTCGACATCGGTGGTGAGCTCGGGGGAAGGCTTGACAGATCTGGAGCGCTCTCGGCCGGGAGAAAGGGGGATCTGGAGCGAGATGAAGGGAAGGGAGTGAAGGCTCAGCGGCAAGCGCCAGCCCTTTTTGTCAGCCCAGGATGTTTGCCGAGGCAGCGTGGGGAAGCAAAGACGCCCACGTCCCATCAAGCGCCACGCGTCGACCGGGTCCGCAGGCGGTTAGGGCCCGCAGCGCTTCGCCATTGCCCTTTGGCTTTACCTCGAAATCAAGTCTGAGCGCGCCTTGGGCCCGGGGGCTACTGTCGGCGTTCTGGGAACCAGGGTACCCAGACTTGCCTGCCTGCGGCCCACAGCGTGGCTCCATCTGCGGCCTGGTACGGCCCATATTCAGCATCAACAACACAAGACCCTCGCGAGGGGCCAAGCCTCACGAGGCGGACGACGTCAAGACCTCCAGAGGAAGCGGCCTCCTTAGGCCGGCTCCTGAGGAGCGGAGTGCTCCTTGTCTGTCAAGGCTTCCGGGCGGTCATCTTCCGTGCCCTTGAGACCCCACAAGGGGCGCGAGTGCGCCTGGAGTGGAGCCAGGCACTGCGTCAGGAACTCCTTGACAAGCATGGCTCCGGTCAGCCTTTTCGCCTCTAGATCCGCCCCCATCTTCTCCAGGACCGGCACCGCATGGGGGTCGGTGAGCTTCTCATGAGCCCATCGGTCCAGCTTCGCCGGCATCGCGGTCGGCAGCTCTAGCCGAGCATGGAGGCGCTTGGCGTCCACGAAGATCCACTTGCGCCGGAAGTCGTCCACTTTCTTCCCGGCCCTTGACAGCGCGTTGCTGCCATGTGATGCAATGAAGCAGACGCACCCAGAGCACTGGTTTGTGCTGCGCATCCGGAGGTAGAAGAAGTGGCGGAGCAGCGCAACGGAGGGCGCCACCCCCACGAATGCCTCGCAGTAGAAGGCAAAGATCGACAGGAGGAGGATGGAGTTGGGATGGAGATGACGGGCGCGGATCTGGTAATGGTCTAGGACGGCGAAGAAGAAATCGGAGAAAGGGGGGACGAGCCCAGCAAAAGACGCTGTGCAAAAAGAAGGGGTAGAAGGTCCTCTCCAAGGTGCCCTACTTGGTGGAGCCAACCCGAAGCACTGTCTCTCTCCCCTCATTGTCATTGCTCGCCGTCAGTGGGAGCACGGCGGTGAGGTGCTTCTCTTCGGTGATGGTGGACACACTGAGGGCCGGCTCGAGCAAGGGGGCCGGACGCGCGGATGGAGCGGCAGACTTCGCCTTCTCAGTCGACATCGGTGGCGAGCTCGGGGGAAGGCTTGATAGATCTGGAGGCGCTCTCGGCAGGGAGAAAGGGGGATCTGGAGCGAGACGAAGGGAAGGGAGTGAAGGCTCAGCGGCAAACGCCAGCCCTTTTTGTTAGCCCAGGATGGTTGCCGAGGTAGCGTGGGGAAGTAGAGACGCCCACGTCCCATCAAGCGCCACGCATCGACCGGGTCCGCAGGGGGTTAGGGCCCGTGGCGCTTCGCCCATGCCCTTTGGATTCGCCTCGAATCCAAGTCCGAGCGTGCCTTGGGCCCGGGGGCTACTGTCGGCGTTCTGGGAACCAGGGTACCCAGACTTGCCTGCCTGCGACCCATAGCGTGGCTCCACCTACGGCCTGGTACGGCCCATCTTCAGCATCAACAACACAAGACCCTCGCGAGGGGCCAAGCCTCACGAGGCAGACGACGTCAAGACCTCCAGAGGAAGCGGCCTCCTTAGGCCGGTTCCTGAGGAGCGGAGATTTCCATGCAAGCCCCACATCATGAGGTTCAGATGACGCAAGCTCTGACGAACAAGGCCGGGCGGGCGCCAGCGGGCGCGGTACAGCAGGTTTCCACTTTGGTGCAAAGGAAGCAAGCGCAGGCGCAGAGTCCCGAGGAATCAGCCAAAGGTTTCCATTCCTGTGCTACAAGACCAGGATGGCAGAACGGAGGTCATCGCCGAGCCCACCACGACATCACAACCAGAAGCTTTGCAGGCGAAGACCACCTTTCGTCAGGATAGAGTGTACTAGTTGTCTCCCTTCAAACTTGGCCGTTGTGGGATCCCTTCCCGCCTTCGTTTTGGGGGAAGAGGACCAAGGACACTATAAATATAGCTAGGCCACCACCGTAGAAGGGGACGGATCAATCAGATCACCCCCACCAGCTCACACTAACACAAGAACACACCTCCTGAGGTTGTTCTCCCCCTGTACTAGTTCATCCGTAGCCCACCTCGAGGCCAATCCACCACAAAGCAGGAGTAGGGTTTTACACCGCAATGTGGCCCGAACCTGGGTAAACTGCCGTGTCCCTTTCCTTTCCAGTTCATCGAGCTAGGCCATGAGATCGACGAGTTGGCAGACTGGGGAGACTGAGTTCTTCGCACGCACCCCAGAGTTCGAACCTTTCTTTGGTCTGCGGAGCCCTGAATCCGACAACCCCTCTGAATAGTACGGTGGTCCTGTGACTCAATAAAGAGAAAAGAAACAATGAAATAAATGCTACATCTTCACTTCGTCTTCAATCTTCTCGGCCGTAGTCACTTCCTTCGGACAAGCACAGAACAAATTGCTTCACGTCAGCAGTTTTTGAGGGGTCACTCTTGTTATCATAATCTTCGGTGATAACCTTCATTGCCACGCAGAGGATTATCTTTGTTGTTTGAATCAAGCTCCTCGTGATTCTAGGGACCTGTTACTTTGTGTGCACTAGCAAACACATAAGTCCCATACTGTTTATGTCAACGAACTCCACGCACATTAGTTTTACAACTTAGAACTGATGGGCTTAAACTGAATGTTTTAGACTAGCATGAAACCAAACCAAACAAACACAGAAAGCAAATCTACCGAGACTCGGTGTAATTCTCCCCCTTTTTGTCAACTAGTGTCAAAAAGGTGACGAATAACATGAGTGCAAAAGCGCAGAACTTGGTTCACTCGGCGGCATCTCCAGAAGAACTGTCCGAGGTGATTTCATCTTTGGAAGTGACTGGATTGACTTCGGCTTCATCAGCAGCTGATTTTCCTTCAGTGATAATAACTTGGGGCTGAGAAGACGATGGCATATCTGGGGCAGCCTCATGAGGAACACAGGAAAGCACATTTCCTTTAGCAGGTTTCACAGTTGGAGAGGTGGCTTCAGATTCTTCGAGCAGTTTGTGAAGCTTGAGATGCAGAAGATTAGTGGTTGGCTCTCGAGCAGGTTGAGAAGGAGTACATCGATCTTGGAAATCTTCAATGGAGAAGCCTTTGTCAATATAATCATAGAGCTCTTTAAGATTGACATTCAGGAGTTGTCGCTCGGTAAAGAACTTGCGAAGTAATTTCCAGAGCCTCTTCTTATTTTCATCTACAATCAGATGCATGATTCTTGTTCGGTTGTTGAGAGCATTTAGCTTGGAGGCAAGATGTTCTTTTTCTCATCGATCTTCAACAATGTGTTGTAGCAGCAGTTGTTGTGTACGTAAACTGACTTCAATTTGCGATGGAGGTTGAAGAAAAGTCTTGCGATCATGCTGAGGTAGACGTGGCCCGTCAAACATTTTGCGATAATCCTGAGGGCTTGAAGCGGGCGATTTACCCGAAGAAATATCTTCCATAACTTGCAAAGTATCACGAACAGGAGGTATGAAGCTTTTCTGAGTTTGCTTCGCTAGATACACTATGCGCATAGCATGATCAATCACTTTCTGGATCCATGACGCATAAAATTTGACGCAGTTGGGATGCTGAGAAGAATCCTTTAGAATACGCAGAAACATATCCTCAGCATTGAAGATATACCATTCAGAAATTGCATAGATGGCATTCCGAAGAACATTTGAGATGGATTTGTCTGTGTTCATCCCGGCCAGAGGGAAAATGGTGTAAGAGAGCATATGATATAGAGTCTGATTCTCGAATGTTAAATGCTCAGGCCTGGGAGGACCCGTGTAATCACGAATCTTTTCTTCATCCATGGTGCACCAAAAAGTTTCATCTGAAATGACATCGTTGTGCACTCGAATTTCATGGGCACCATGCTCAAAGCAAGGGAAATGGAAGTGCGAGACAAAATCTGTCGAGGTGCATTTGATGCGTTTTCCTAAGGTCATCCATTGCATGATCCACTTTGAGCTGTCAGATTCATCACCAGAGATGTACAATGTAGAATAGAACTCAAGAATAATCTCTCTGTTCCAAGGATGTTCGAATGAAAAATACATTGGTGAGGCAGAAATCTTCTAGATCTTGTAGCAACTGATAGAAGTAGCCAATATTCTTCATAGCTAGGATGTCCGGGTATTCATGCGAGAATATCTTCTTGCTATCATAGAGAACCCGAGTGTAATAGATTGCATGTTCCTTCGTCCAGAAGGGCGATTCAGAAGTGCGCGGCCCATCATATGGACTATCTTCAAAGAACTGGGGATGCGTATTCTAATTAAAAAGAGGTCCTTTGGCGCCAGATCCTGCCGAGAACAAAGGAAGTTCTTCACGAGGGTATGGGTATTTGAATTCATCTTCAGGAGTGATAAATTCATCACCATATACCACTGAGTCAGTATGGCGAGCATAAACAGATTTTTGTTCGGAGGGACCAGCTTCTTGTATTCTTGGCACTGTGTCGATAGATAGCTTGAATGGTGATTGGACTGGTGGTACAATAGAGGGAGTTGCAGAGACAGTTGGCACCAGGGCAGATTCCTTCATTTTAGGCACTGGGGCCGAGTTAAGCACTGGAGGTGGTTGAGGTTGTTCCTTGGGAATCTGTTGTTGCTGAACAATTGGAGGGACTGAGACTTTGGCGAATCATGAGCTGGAGAAGCTTGGGGCTTGGAGCGAGGGATTTCACCTTCCTCAGAAACATTTTGCTGAGATGGAATATCAGCTTGAATAGGGGAGACCACAGGCACTGGTTCAGTTGGCCTTGGTGCGGGAGGAGCATCCGAGACTTTGACTGGGGCCAGCGAATGAATAGCTGGCTTAGGAGATTTTTCTTTCTGAGGCTGAGCATCTGGTCGATCAGGTGACTTTTCTGTCCGAGCAGGAGGAACATTCTTCTTCGCAATTTTCTTTCGACTTTGTTTGCTGTGCAGAGTGATCAATATGGCCCTTGACAAGATCATCGTAGCTAGTAACCTTTGATTGATGCTCAAGACAGATCTTCTGAACAATTTCATCGAGATCCGTGTGAAATCGCAACCTTTGGTGCCGGAGGAGAGTCAGGGCACGGTTGATATCCTTGTAGGAATCTTCGAGAGCTTTAATGACAACTTTTGAAGTAGCAGTTTTCATTCGATCATCATGCTCATTCAGTTCGGCAGAAAGAGTGTTGATTTCAACTGCATCTTCTCTCATTTCTGCAACAATAGTAGTGGCCTAAGAAATAGCTTCAGGAGGGATAGGCAATGAGGCCACTTCACCATCGAATGAATTGTCCACAAACTTATCAAGCTGAATACATGATTGTAGTAGTGAGGAGCATCAGACTTCGCAGTTGGAGCGGTTTGTATAGGAATTTGCTCGGAAGGAGGTTTAGAAGCCAATGGCTGAATCAATGTTGGAGCAAATTTAGCAGCCCTTTCCTTTGGAGCAGTAGCTTGAGGAGCACTTTGCTCGGTAGTAGGTGATGTGGTCACCTATTACAGGTAGGGTCATGGACCCATCATTCGGGACCCACATGGGGCCCATCATCATCATAGGTATGTCCCTGGACCATGCCAGGATTCGGATGCGCACATCAGGAAGATCACTCGGATGGCTCTACAACACTTGGACAACCACACGTCACTCGACTAACGAACAACCACTCGGACATACAGGGAAGAAGGCGTCATGGGAGCTGCAACGATCGAGGGATCCTAAGTCGTCCACTAAATAGAGTTATAGCTACCGTTACTTGTAACTGCTGTAGTATGTGCTCATTATACTAGTAACTGCCTCATTCAGTGGCATTTATTGCCCCGGCGGTGTGGGAGACATGGGGCTGTAGCGCACTCTATATAAGCCGCACCCCTCTCCATATCCGGGCAGGTTCAACTCTGTAATCCTATCTATCAAATCAAAGCAAAGCCTCAGGGCACGAGAAGTAGGGTTTTTACCTCCACCGAGTGAGGGGCCTATACTCGTTAAACACCGTGTGTTACACCTACGCTGTAGCTAGTCGCTGCCCCCTTATTCATACCCCTAGTACTAATTGTCAGGATCATAAACCCGACAGTTGGCACCAACTGTGGGGCTAGGCGTCTAGCAAAATTTCATGGTGTAGGTGGATTTCATCATGATCGTCATCATGTCAGTCGGCGGTGAAATCCGCTTCGGGACGATCTCCTTCATTGCCGGCGACTCAGCGTGGCTACGTGAAGCCCTGCTGGCCATCGATGGTGCAATGCACTTCCGAGCTTCTTCCTACAGAGTCATTCTCCAGCAGCCCTCGGCTCCATACCGAGTGGCTACTCATCCCACCATTGTACGCCGTTGTAAGCGCTCTAGGCGTTCACGGCTGCAATGTTGGATCAAGCATGCTGTCGCCACTCAGGCAGCAGCGGAACAAGTTGCGGCTAGACGAGCCCGCCCTTGACCTCTCTGACGGATCATTCGGAGATTCCTCAGAGGAGTCCGAGTCCAATAGCGTTGATCCAACCACCGAGATCCTCATGGCGGACAACTCCAAGCACCGCGTGCCCCCGGGCTACACGGAGCCCAAAGACGATCACGTGGGTGGATCCCACGTCAACACCAACGGCGACTTCCCAGGGAATGACTCATATGTGCCTCAAGCTCTCACTCAGGAGCAGCGGGACGAGCTCCGCCGCCGGAACGACCAGCTCCTGAACACTCCCATCACCGGAGCGACTCCTGAGGCATTAGCCATGGAATCGACTCGCCTGGCTACTTTGGCCGAGCGTGATCGCCTCGAACGACATCAGAAGGAGCTGGATGAATGCGAGGGCCGTCAACCCAGTTCCAGTCGGCACAAGCGTCGGCTCTACTCGAGTGACCAGCCTCGTAAGTATCAAGTTCTTAGTACTCCACTACAAAATCTATCTGCCGCCACTCGAATCGCAGATTCCATTCAGCCCTCTGGCTCTTCGGCCGGGGAGGGGATTCGTCAGATCCAGGCGCTCCTCAAGACATCACTGTCGCAGAATGCGGCGGTGTCCCAATCCAGAGACCAGATCCATAGTGCATCCATGTGTGCGGAGACTGTCCAGTCGGCTCATAGCCGACCTGGCTCGAGCAGGCGTCGGACCACTTCTTCCTCCAGAGATTGTGATGAAGATCGGAGGTGCGATAGAGTTGCATCGCCCTGGTGTAATGACGACTACGATCGTGAACTGATGCCTCCACCTCGGGATGTCGCATACGGGCACTAGCCCTATGACGACAGATGGATGCACGGCAGTGACCGTAGGCCGAGTCCTACTCGTCCGATGAGAGACGCTCGAGACCCGCTGTTCAACGCGAGATCCGTTCTCGCTCAGAACCTGGTAAACAGAGGCCGGGCCCTGCGAGAGGGCCAAGATCATGACGTACCGAGTGGTTCCGTACCATCAGGTCCCGAGTGCTTCAACCGTTACATACGAGTGGCCGAGATTCCCAACAACTTCCGGCTAGCCACGGGGATCAGCAAGTTAACCGGCGAATCCAAGCTTGAAATTTGGTTAGATGATTACCGAGTGGCAGTCCAGATCGGCGGCAGCAACGACAACGTGGCCATGAAGCATTTGCCACTAATGCTAGAGGGCTCTGCTCGGGCTTGGCTGACATAGCTCCCGCCGAGTAGTATCTTTTGCTGGGAGGACCTGGCGAAGGTATTCGTCAAGACCTTTGAAGGCACATACAAGAGAGCGGGAGGTTTAACCGACTTACAACACTGTGTGCAAAAGCGGAATGAAACTCTCCGAAAGTACATCCAGCGGTGGACCACTCTACACAACACGATGGAGAATGTCACCGAGCATCAGGCAATATGTGCCTTCAAGGCTGGAGTCAGGTACCAGGAGCTGAACATGAAGTTCGGCCGAACTGAGACCCCGACTCTCAGTCGGGCTATGGAGATAGCCAATCGGTGCACCAATGGTGAAGAGGAAGACCGACTGAGAAGTGGCAAGAGCCGAGCTGGCGACACACATCAATCCGAGAACAAGAGCAAAAAGCACTAGCGGAAAGTGGATGCTGGAGGGAATGCCGAGGCCGCGGCTCTGGCCGGCCAAGGCAAAAAGAACCCCCAAAAGTAGAAGAAGGATTGGAAAGGAAAGAAGCAAGTCACCATGAAGAGCGACATCCTCAACCAGCATTGCCAGATCCACACGAAGAAAGATGAGGAGGGTAACTTGATCTTGCCCAAGCATACCACTCGGGAATGTCGACTCCTGAAGCAGGAGATGCGGCAGGATTCTTCTGGAGAAAGAGACGACGATGATGAAGACAGATGCAAAGGTACTTCTGGGTACCCCAACATTGAGAATGTCTTCATGATCTTCGCTGACGTCGAAAGCAAGAGCGACCTCAAGGTGATCAACCGAGAGGTCAACATGGCAGCTCCAACTGTCACCAAATATCTCGACTGGGCCAAGACACCGGTAACTTTTGACCTGTCAGACCATCCGGCTCACATACCGACCCCCGGGCGGCAAGCCTTGGTGGTGGTTCTAGTCATGGGAGGAGTCCGATTGCACAAAGTCCTAATGGATGGTGGCAGCGGGCTTAATATCATCTATGCTGACACCTTAGAGGCGATGGGCATCCCGATGACTCGGCTCAGCAAGAGCAATATGCAGTTCGACGGGGTAATCCTCGGGAAGAAGGCTAAATCACTCGGCCAGATCACTATAAATGTCCTATTCGGTGAAGAGAAGAACTTCCGAAAGGAACGGCTGACTTTCGAGGTGGTGGACTTCCAAAGTGCTTACCACGCCATCCTGGGTAGGCCTGCCTACACATGTTTTATGGCCCGTCCATGTTACGTGTATCTCAAACTCAAGATGCCAGGGCCAAAAGGTGTGATCACCATCACAGGCAATCGAAAGTTGGCCGAAGAGTGCCTCCAGAAGGGCTCCCAGATCGCAGATGAGCAGATGGCGATGGCCGAGCTGGACGAATACAAGAAGGCGGTAGACCCTAGCGAACTTTGGAAGTCCATGAAGCCGACCGTGGAATCCGCTTTCCAGTCGACAGGAGAGACAAAGCCGGTGCACATCCACCCTGAGGACCCGAACGCTGCCCCGACCAACATCTCCACCACCCCGGACAGCAAATAGGAAGCCACACTCGTCCAGTTCCTCCGTGAGAACTGGGACATCTTCGCATGGAAGCCTTCCGACATGCCGGGTGTTCCTAGGGAGCTTGCCGAGCATAGACTCCGTGTCGATTCGGCGTCAAAGCCAGTCAAAGAATATCTTTGGCGATCTTCGACTGAGAAGCGCAAGGCGATAGGCGAGGAGATAGCGTGGCTCTTAGCCACTGAATTATTCCGAGAGGTGTACCACTCCGAGTGGCTCGCCAACATCATCATGGTGCCAAAGAAAGATAAGAGTCTTAGAATGTGTGTAGATTTTAGGCACATCAATCAGGCCTGCCCGAAGGATCATTTTCCTCTCCCTCGCATATATCAGATAGTAGATTCTACTGCTGGATGTGAGCGGTTACCATTTCTGGATGCGTACTCCGGGTACCACCAGATCAGATTGTACGGCCCTGATGAAATAACAACAATGTTCATCACCCCATTCGGGTGTTTCTGCTATATCACGATGCCATTCGGGTTGAAAAATGCTGGGGCAACATTCTAGCGTATGATCCAGAAGTGCTTACGGAAGCAAATCAGTTGGAACGTAGAAGCGTATATGGATGACATTGTGGTCAAGTCCAGGAAAGGTTCCGACCTCCTGACTGATCTCGCTGAGACCTTCGCAAATTTACGAGCTTTCGGCATCAAGCTCAACCCAACCAAGTGTACATTCAGTGTACCCACGGGCAAGCTACTCAGTTTTCTCATTTCCGAACGAGGGATCGATATCAATCCAGAGAAGATAGGGGCACTCGTCCGAATGAAGCCACCAGAACGTCTGCACGACGTGCAGCGCCTCACAGGCTGCCTAGCAGCCTTGCGTAGATTCATCTCAAGACTCGGCGAAAATGCCATGCCGCTTTACCGATTGGTGAAGAAGTTTGACAGGTTCGAGTGGACTCCCGAAGCGCAGGCTGCGTTCCAGGAACTTAAAGCCCTGCTTTCCACCCAGCTAGTGCCAGCTGCTCCGAGCAGCAAAGAGCCCTTGCTCTTATACATTGCGGCACAAGCCAAGTTGTTAGCAGGTCCTCACAGTGAAACGGGAAGAACAAGGCAAAGCCTTCAAGCTCCAACGACCAGTCTACTACATCTCTGAAGTCCTCACACCTTCCAAGCAAAGGTATCCGCATTATCAGAAGCTAGTATATGGAATTTATCTAACTACAAAGAAGGTGGCACTTTATTTTCAAGAACACTCGGTCACGGTGATAAGTGACGCTCCTCTATCGGAGATCATGAACAATAGAGATGCCACTGGCCGAGTGGCCAAGTGGGCTATTGAGCTCCTCCCGTTAGACATCAAGTTTGAAGCCAAGAAGGCCATCAAGTCGCAAGCCCTGGTAGATTTCCTGGTTGAGTGGATCGAGCAAGAGCAGCCTGTCCTGAGTGTTCCCGAACACCGGACGATGTTCTTTGACGGCTCCAAGATGCTTCACGGCTCCGGGGCCGGAGTGGTCTTGGTGTGTCCTAAGGCAATCGACTCAGTTACGTTCTTCAGATTCACTTTGACTCCTCCAACAACGAAGCTGAATACGAAGCCCTCCTGTATGTGCTGCGAATGGCAATCTCTCTGGGAATCCGCCGACTGATGATCTATGGTGACTTGGACCTGGTGGTGAATCAAGTCATCAAGGAATGGGATATCCGTAGTCCGGCGATGAATGTCTACTACAATGCCGTAAAAAAACTGGAGAAACACTTTGAAGGGCTGGAGCTTCACCATGTGCCACGCCTCAAGAACCAAGCAGCTGACGACTTGGCCAAGATGGGTTCCACTCGAAAGCCAGTAACCAAGAATGTGTTCCTGGAACACCTGCACTCGCCCACTATCAAGGAAGATCCTTTTGTGGAAGAACCCCCGCAGCCAGTCGGACCCTCCAATCCGATAGAAGTAGATATTCCCGCAGTAATTGATCTAGTCCAAGAGGTATTGGTCTCACTCCCGAGTGGACCGAACCATATCTGGCATACTTGCTCCAGCAAGAGCTCCCAAAGGACGAGGATGAAGCCCGTCAGATCGTCCGCCGATCCAAAGCTTTCACTGTCATGGGCGATCAACTATACAAGAAAAGTACAATGTCACTCAACGATGCATATCCCCAGAGGTGGGGCAGCAAATATTGCAAGAGATTCACTCGGGAACATGCGGGCATCATGCGTCCTTTCAGTCCTTGGTCGCCAAAGCATTCAGAGCCGGATTCTATTGGCCCCGAGCCAACGAGCCTGCCCGAGACATAGTAGATCAATGTGTTGGATGCCAGTTCTATGCAACCCAGTCGCACAAGCCGGCGTCTGCTCTGAAGACCATCCCCCTCACTTGGCCAATCACTGTCAGGGGACTCGACATGATCGGTCCTCTCCGGACTGGGGCGAGTGGTTTCAGACACCTGTTGGTAGCAGTAGATAAGTTCACCAAGTGGATCAAGGTCAAGACCATAAAGAAGCTGGACTCGGCAACTACAATTCAATTCATCAGGGAGATCATCTTCAGGTTCGGAGTCCCACACAGCATCATCACCGACAATGGGTCTTAACTTCGACTCGGACAAGTTCTGCTACACCCAAGGCACTCGGGTCGACAACGCCTCCATGGTGCACCCGCAGTCGAATGGGCAAGCCGAGAGGGCAAACGGGCTCATACTTCAGGGATCGAAACCCCGCCTCATGCATGATCTAACTCATGCAGTAGGCGCATGGGTGATCGAGCTACCATCAGTCCTCTAGGGCCTTTGAACGACCCCGAATCGATCCATGAACTGCACCCCATTCTTCATGGTGTACGGGTCAGAGGCGGTCTTGCCGAGTGATATATTCCACAATTCTCCCTGAGTGGATCTTTATTCGAAGGCTGAAGCCGACGAGGTAAGGCATGATGGCCTAGACCTTTTGGAAGAAGAACGCGAGCTAGCGCTTATAAGATCAACGTTATGCCAGCAAGACTTACGTCGCTACCATGACAGACACGTCAGAGGGCGTGCCTTCCAGGAAGGAGACCTGGTCCTCCGAGTGGATCAACAAAAACCTCATAAGCTAGCACCCCCTTGGGAGGGACCATTCGCCATCTCCAAGGTCTTGCACAATGGAGCATACAGACTGTACAATTTCACCAAAGGAATAGAAGAGCCCAGAGCTTGGAATGCAGATCTACTCCGCAAGTTTTATACTAAGAATAAAATTTCTCCCTTGTAATAGTTAGTCCGAATGAACTTAGATGAATAAAAGTCTCACTTTTTCCATATATCGCTTAGTTCGACCTACGGTCGCATTTCACTCGGGTGATCAATTGCATTCGGAAACTAACACACCTCCAGTGGGTGTAAAGGTGAGAGAGCTTAGCCGTGAACCAGCTTTCCTCAGTTAAAAAACAATCCGAGTGAGGATCTGCTCCACACTCGGGGGCTTAGCCGCGAACCAGCTTTCTCCTAAGTTGAAAAACAATCCGAGTGAGGATCTCCTCCACACTCGGGGGCTTAGCCACGAACTAGCTTTCGCCTAAGTTAAAAAACAATCCGAGTGAGGATCTGCTCCACACTCGGGGGCTTAGCCGCGAACCAGCTTTTGCCTAAGTTAAAAAAACAATCCGAGTGAGGATTTGCTCCACACTTGGGGGCTTAGCCGCAAACCAGCTTTTGCTTAAGTTTAAAAACAATCCGAGTGAGGATCCGCTCCGCACTCGAAGGCTTAGCCGCGAACCAGCTTTTGCCTTAGTCAAAAAACAATCCGAGTGAGGATCCGCTCCGCACATGGAGCCTTAGCCGCGAACCAACTTTCGCCTAAGTTAAAAAACAATCCGAGTGAGGATCTGCACCACACTTGGGGGCTTAGCCGCAAACCAGCTTTCGCCTAAGTTAAAAAACAATCCGAGTGAGGATCCACTCCGTACTCAGAGGCTTAGCCGTGAACTAGCTTTCGCCTAAGTTAAAAAACAATCCGAGTGAGGATCCGTTCCACACTCGGGGGCTTAGCTGCAAACCAGCTTTTGCCCAAAGTGAAACACGAAGCAAATAGAAGTGCAAAGGGTTTCAAATTAAAGTTTCGGTCCAAATGTCTCCAAGGCAAAACGAGCCCAAACGCTTGGCAAAGTATTTCATTACATCAACTACCCGACATTCCGGGGCAAATTCAATCAATTGTTTTCAGGCTTCCAGCGGAGGGCTGGCTGGGTCGATGAAGGTCTCCAGATCAATCCCATCGGCGATGCAAGTGGCGGCTTCAGCAAAGGTCTCCATAAAATCCTCAAATTTGAGGTTCTTCTTGTTCATCACTTGGAGATCCTTCAGCTTCTCTTTGTCCACGTTCTTGCAATGAACGCAGACAAGTGACAGCGCCACATCAGCACCACTCTGGGCGGCGGATTTCTTCCAAGCCTTCAACCGACCGGGAACATCATTCAGCCATGTCAGGATTGACTCCAGGTCCTTCAAAGTCTCTTTGCCCGGCTGCAACCCCTCATCAATCTGGCCCGCCGTGCCTTTTGCCTGAGTGATGAAGCCAATGCATTCTCCAAGCGGTCTTCAAGCCGAAGGATGGCAAGGGTGGCGTTATCGACAACAAGCGACCTAGCAGGATCCAGATCCCTCTCAATCCTCTGCAGCTCCAGTTCCTTGTTGTAACAATGCTCTGTGTCAAGAAGGATAATCTATGAGCAGATGGTCAAAGAAAATTTGGCAAATTGCGGATTTCACTAGGCTAAAAAAGAACTTACCAGTGAGCTTCTCACTAAACTCTTCACAGATGTCTTCGAAATGCTTCTCCAGGGCATCCTTCTTGTCAGTTAGTTGGGTGACCTTCTCGTCCAGCTTGGCCTTCTGCTAGGCGAAGGACTCAGTGGCAGCCTTGAGGTTCTTGATCTCCTCCTCTAACTTGCTGACTGAAGCTAGCTTCTCATCGGCAAGCTTAGCCTTGGTCTTTGCTTCCTTCTAGGCCAGTGCCAGGTCCTTGTCCTTGTTCTCCAGCGCCTGCTTCATGGTTTCTAAAGAAATAGAAGTCTTGAGCCTTAGTACGAGTTGAGAATTCTCGCTACGGACATCTGTTGGGGCGAAACGATTCGGATCAAAGGGAAAAAATGGTGTGCAGATGCCAGTCAGAGGAGATAACTTACGTCCCATGGCCTTCTTCTCCTGCTCCAGTCGGGCGCTCTTGTGTTTCTCAGCCTGCAAGTCAAGTCGAAGAGTTGTCACTTCCTTCTCCATTGCGGCATAGTGGGACACCATCTCACAAGTCCTCCGCAATATACAAAAAGCAGTCAATCGGAAAAACTTGAAGGGAAACCAAAAGCAGCAACTCACAAGCATCTGGGCAGACACCGCTGGAAGGAACAAGCCCGACCAATACCAAATCCTAAAGTACCCTCAAACTACTAAGTGGACTGCTCACTTGGCTAGCCCCCTCGGGAGGAACAAGATCGACCAGTACCAAATCCTCAAGTATATTCCGATTACCGAGTCGCCCGTGCGCCCCCAAGTGGAACAGGTTCGATCAACACTAGATGATCCACTTCACTCGGTTGACTCCTGAGTCACCGATGAAGAAGATTGAGGGCAACAACACTAGACAACCTACTTCATTCGGTTGACTCCTGAGCCAGTAACGAGTGTCTTAGGGCGCACCGAACGCCTAATGACAAGTTCTAAAGGCCACCACCGATCGCTAGTGATCAATGGCAGCCTCAGGTACTACACCCAGTGGGTGCACTCAGCGTGCCCCCACTGGAAAGTGACTCGTTGATGGAGCTAAAAAAACTCTAAGACTAGCGCCGACTGCTCCAGTCAATGGTAGCCTTGGGGACTACACCCAGTGGGTGCACTCAGCGTGCCCCGACTGGATCATGTCCACTCGACTACGCTCTGGCTAGACTCTGAGTGAACATAAGAAAATTCAACGCTCAAAGACTCCTGCCGACTGACTCCAGTCGGCAGGAGCCTAGGGGACTACACCCAGTGGGTGCACTCAGCGTGCCCCCACTGGATCATGTACACCCAGTGGGTGTGCCCCGCGCAAACCCACTGGCAGAAAGCCTATTACAAGAAAGAAGAAATTTCGACTGGAAATCGTACTCACAATGGCACTTACTCGGACATTGGTCTCCAACGCGGTGCTGGCGTCATAGGCATCCTTTAGTCGGCTACACATCAAGCCCACCTGGATCAACGCTTCCTTACTTGCCCCCACCTAATCCTCCGGGACATGGTACAGGGGGAAAGAAGTAGCCGGAGTTGACGGAGGTGCATGAGTTGGCCTCGGGGCTGGGATCATCGCTGTTCCACTCGAAGGAGCCTAGACAGACCCTGCAGGGAGCACCACCACCGACGAAGAAGCCGAACCACCCTAAGCCAGAGGGCTCGGTCTTGCGGTTCTGGCAATGACCTTTGCCAGAGAAATACGGGCCGTCTGGCGGGGAGAGGCGTCCTTCATTGGCATGTCAGCACCTGGCACTCTCTTCTGGACAGCGTCCGGGCTCAGCGGGTCAGCACTCGCTTCATCATCTAGCTGAATAATCTCAGGCGGGGCTGCATAAATCGAAGAAGTCACCAAAGCTCGGTCGGAAAAGACATAACCATGTGAGTCAATCGATACAACATACCTTTGGAAGTAGCAGCGTCTGCCGCGTCGGCATCACTCGGACCAGGCTTTTGGGCATGTGGGTCGGCTGAGGTTGTTGAGGTGTCGTTGCTGCAAGAACAAAACAACACTCGGTCAGCAACCGAATAGATTCAAAAACGAACAAAGAGTCGATGAGAACGCTTACTTCGAGGCCACAGGCACTGCCACCCAGATCCACGGCATGGAAGCCTTCCGAGGCTTGGAGGAGATTTGCTTGGGCAGCTTGGGCTGCTTCTCCGCTGTACTCTCAGCCTCGGCCCGGGCGTGCTTGGAGCTCCAACTCACCAGGCCAAAAGCACTCGGCTGCGGAGTTTCTCCGGCCTTGCCCTTCGGGTCATGCAACGCCTTGGAGTGGGGTTCTTTGGGGGCCTCATAGGACAGGAAGGACTCTGCCTCTTCCCCTCCTCTGAACTCTCTTCTTCATCATGGTCGTCGTCGTCACTCTTGTCATCATCGGACCTCTCCGAGTACTGCTGCTCGGTGTCACTCGTCACGTCCTGGGGCGAGTGGTCCACCATGGGGATCCTGGAGATCAGGTTCTGGAAGTCCTGAGAAACAAACACACGCAAATGTGATGATCAACCATACGAAAGACAACCCGCCATTGAGCCGACTGGATCTGAAACAAGTACCTCAATGGGCGGCAGGTCCTTGTGAAAGGCTGGCACCAACCAAGTCCCTCGCGGATTATCGCGGGCACAGGTGATGGCCCTAATCTTGGCGCCCACCTCCTTCTCGGTGAGGTCTTCTGGATGCACCTGAGTGGAGTCACCTGGCCCCTCGTATGGCCACATGGGGTGGGTCCTGGCCAGTAGAGGCTGGATGCGCCGACTGAAGAAAGTCTCCAGCAAGTCCATGCCGTTCACCCCATCGTTCACAACGCCTATTAACGTGCTGGATAGGATGTCGACACCCACCTTCTCCTCCTTATCTACGGTGAGGGTCAGCGGAGCCCGTACCCTCTCGGTCGAGTACGGCGGAAGACCCAACTAGCTGTTGGCGCTGGGGACGTCTTTGCAGCAGAACCCAGTTCCCTGCCACCCCTTAACGGAGTTGGGAACACTCATCTTGGGAAACGACCTACCCCCGCGGACCTGGATGCCCAGACCCCCGCACAGCTGGGTGACGTGGGTTTTCTCACCAGTCGGCGAGTCCTTCTTCACCGACATCGACCGGCAGGTGAAGAAGTATTTGAAGAGACCCCAATGGGAGTGGCAACCCAAGAAGTTCTCACAGAGGGAGATGAAAGCCAAAAGATAAATAATGGCACTGGGGGAAGATGGTGGAGTTGAGCACCAAAGAAATCAAGGAATGCTCATAAGAAAGGATGCGGGGGCATCGAGAAACCTCGCTCGACGTGGGTGACGAGCAGGACTCACTCGTCTGCCTCGGGCACCGTCTCGATCTATCTCGCGCCCGGGCGACGCCACCCGTTGTGTGAGATCAGTCCCTCCTCCGCCAAATCCTCCAATCGTCGAGCGGAAACGCGTGACGGGAGCCATTCCCCCGACGCACCGCCGGCCACCGCAACACCCGAACCAGAGTAGGTCGGCTTCCCCGCCTTCTTCGCCCTCTTTGCCTTCGCCGTGGAACCCTTCGCCATCCCTGCGCACTCGAGTGGAGAGAAGAAGCGGAGGAGTCGAGAGAAGAGAAAGGGGATCTAGGGCCTGATGACCCACAAGTATAGGGGATCACTCATAGTCCTTTCGATAAGTAAGAGTGTCGAACCCAACGAGGAGCAGAAGGAAATGACAAGTGGTTTTCAGCAAGGTATTTTCTGCAAGCACTGAAATTGTCGGTAATAGATAGTTTGATAGCAAGATAATTTGTAAGGAGCAAGTAACGGTAATGGTAAATAAATGCAGCAAGGTAGCCCAATCCTTTTGTGGCAAAGGACATGCGAAAATAATCTCTTATAATAAGCAAAGCGTTCTTGAGGGTACACGGGAATTTCATCATATCACTTTCATCATGTTGGTTTGATTCATGTTCGCTACTTTGATAATTTGATATGTGGGTGGATCGGTGCTTAGGGGCTGTTCTTAATTGAACAAACCTCCTACTTATGATTAACCCCCTCGCAAGCATCTGCAACTACGAGAAAAATATTAAGATAAAATCTAACCATAGCATTAAACTTTTGGATCCAAATCGGCCCCTTATGAAGTAGCGCATAAACTAGGGTTTAAGCTTCTGTCACTCTAGCAACCCATCATCTAATAACTACTCCACAATGCATTCCCTTAGGACCAAATATGGTGAAGTGCCATGTAGTCGACGTTCACATGACACCACTAAGGGAATCACAACATACATATCATCAAAATATCGAACACATATCAAGTTCACATAATTACTTGCAACATGACTTCTCCCATGACCTCAAGAAGAAAAGTAACTACTCAAAAATGATAATCATGCTCAAGATCAGAGGGGTATTAAATAGCATAATGGAGCTGAACATATAATGTTCCACCAAATAAACCATATAATAATCAACTACAAGATGTAATCAACACTACTAGTCACCCACAAGTACCAATTTAAGGTTCCGGTACAAAGATTGAACACATGAGATGAACTAGGGTTTGAGAGGAGATGGTGATGTTGAAGATGTTGATGGAGTTGGACCTCCCAAAGATGGGAGAGTTGTTGGTGATGACGATGACGATGATTTCCCCCTCCGGGAGGGAAGTTCCCCCGGCGGAATCGCTCCGCCGGAGGGCAAAAGTGCTCCTGCCCAAGTTCTGCCTCGAGACGGCGGCGCTTCATTCCGAAAGTCCTCTCCTTATGTTTTCTATGTCAAAATGACTTATATACCAGAAGATGGGCCCCGTAGGTGGGCCGAGGAGGGCACAACCCACCAGGGCGTGCCTGGGGAGCCCAGGCGTGGCCAGGTGGGTTGTGCCCACCTGGTGGGCCCCCTGTGGTAGTTATTTGCTCCAATATTCTTCATATGTTCCAAAACAATTCTCCATAAATTTTTAGCTCATTTGGAGATGTGCAGAATAGGTAACTCTGGTGTAGCTTTTTCAGGTCCAGAATTCCAGCTGTCGGTATTCTCCCTCTTTGTGTAAACCTTGCATATTATGAGAGAAAAGGCATTAGAAATACTCCAAAAACATTATTATGCATAAAAACATTATAAATATTAGTAGGAAAACATGATGCAAAATGGACGTATCAACTCCCCCAAGCTTAGACCTCGCTTGTCCTCAAGCGAAAACTGAAATCGAAAAACATGTCCACATGCTTAGAGAGAGAGAGGTGTCGACAAAAACAAAATACGGACATAGAAACATCATGCATATTATTATAATAGCAAAGAACTTTAACATAAAACTTTATCAAACAATCTTTATCATATAACTTCTCATGAACAAGTAACAATTCATCACAACATTGAAGTATAAAGCATAAACCTTATTGAAAACCAACAAATTATGTTCTCAGTGAACTTTGCAACTACAATTCTTCATATTTTCAGGAAGGGTCATGTATCGGAGCCTTTAGGCAAGTCCACATACTCAACCATCATTTAATCTTTTATGATTGCTAACACTCACAGCATACCCATGAGCAAAAAGTTTCAACCGGACACATAGAAAGGTAGGGGCTTATAGTTTCGCCTCCCAACCTATTCACCTCAAGGGTGATGTCAACGATAATAACTCATGCCTACTCATATCCAACTGGATATATGTGCCTAGATCTTTCCTCACCACATGATGCTTGCAAAAAGAGAAAATAACGCGTCCTCGGCGGCGGACTCCCGGGAGGCGACGGCGTCCTTGGCGGCGGCCACTTGGCATTCCATCACCTCCAGCCGCTCGCGCTCCAGGCTCTGCTCCAGTGCCTCCAGCGTCAGCGTGTCTTAAAATATGCGGAGCCTCGCTTCGACATTCGACGGCCTGCCCGTCGAGGCGGCAAGCGCGGCTTTACGCGCCTGGACTTGCCGTTCGAGGGCGGAATTCGAAGCTTGAAGCTCCTCCCCGCGCTTCTCCTTAGCTTCGCGTCGGTAGTCCGCGGCTCGGGCCTCCTCAAGGGCATGATCGCGGGCCTCCCTCATTGTGGCAAGGGATTCCTAAGCCTTCGCGCGAGTGTGGTCGTGTTGCAGACGATCGAAGTTGATGGCGACCTCGAGCTGCCGCCATTCACGCGCCAGGCGCAAGCGCTCCGCCTCAAGGCGTGTGTCAACATCATCGAGCTCCATCCAAAGGCGCCCCAACGCGCTCGCCGCATCCTGAAGAAGGCCGTGCCGGACGGCGCTGCGCCCGTGCATGAGCTCCAATGCTCGGTAGGGGCTTTCCTTCGCGCCCTAGTCAGTAGGGGAGCCACGCGAGGGCTCGCCCATCTCCGAAAAGGGCCCGGGGGCTGGGGTGCCATCGTCTGGCCCTCCGGCTCGGGGCAGGGCCTGACCCGAGCTCCCCCCTGCTCGAAGATGGCGCCATCGCACGAGCCGTCTAGCCGTTGGCGAGAATCAGTGGGGGAGCCCTTGGCACTGCACCTGCAATCTGAGGTCCACCCCTGAAGAAGGATGCCGGAAATGCAGGCCCGAGGCCCCCTCATGGGTGGCCTCGGCTCAGGTGCGGATGCCTGCTCATGCGCGGCCGCGTGGCTCACGAGGCGCGAGACCACCACGGGGCCGGCGTCCTCTGGAGGTGGCGGCAGAGGCACGCTCGCTCCTTCATCAAAGGGGGACCTGAGGAACAAGAGTCGGAGAGTCACACTGTGCAAAAATTAAGGAAGCCCGGGCGCTTACTCATCCGCGGTGATCCACTTCCTCTTCTTCAAGGCCCTTGGGGCAGAGCTGTGGTGGCCTTCGGGCTCCTTCCTCCTCTGGAATGCACAGGGACCGGAGGACAACATGCTGGAATCCAACATGTGGCCCCCCACGATGGGGGCGGCGGCCGTGTCTCCAGGCGAGGCGTCTCCCCCGCCACTTGGAGGGGTGGAGGTGGACGCTTGAGGAACGCGCAAGTCGGAGCATTCCCCCACAGCTGCTCGGGGGGCACACACCTCAGGACCCCGGGCCTTGGGGCCACCAGGAGGGGGTTGTCGTGAGGCCCCACGTGGTCCTTGGGGAGCAGCCCCCACTCGTCGAAACGCGGCATCTTCTTGGCGAAGGCTCCCCCATTCGGGTAACTGTACAAGGGGAGGCCTCCCGAAGGAAGCGCGGCGGGTTCTCCACCGGTCAGGAGACGGAGCACCCCGTGCAGTGTGCTAGAAGGGAGGGAAGGCTCCTGAAGCTTCATGGTGTCCGTGGGGCCTGTGAAGGCCCACATTAGGCGGGAATGGCGCTGGAGTGGAGCGATGCGCCGCCGGACGAACTCCCTCACCGCCATCGCCGTCGTCATGCCCACCTTCCTCAGGTCGGCCAGCCTGGTCATTACTCACGCGAGCCGCGGGGCGACAAGCTCCGCGTGCTCCCAACTGGAGCTTGGCTCTGCGGGAGCCGCCAGAAACTGGAGCGGGGGGATGTACATGGCCGCGTCGACGTACACCCATTGCTTCTGGAATCCCTCCGCGTCCGGGTGGAGCGCGGTGTCGATACCAGTGCCGCGGTCGCCTCTGCCGCTCGAAGCAATACGCACCCCAAGCGCTGCCCGCCGGCGACCATCTAAAGGGAGGAGAAGTGGCGGAGCAGGGCCACGGACGGGGCGACACCCACAAAGGCCTCACACAGGAACGCAAAGGCGGAGAGGAGAACAACGGACCCAGGGTCGAGATGTAGCGCGGGGACTTGGTAGTGCGTAAGCACGGCATTGAAGAAATCCAAAAACGGCGACAGCAGGCCGGAGAAGAGGGCATGAACATGAAGAGGGATGTTGGTGGCCTCCAGATTGGCTAGAGACCGGGAGGCAGGCCAGATCTTCGTCGCCTTCCATTCGTTGGAGTTGGCGGTGATCGCATGCCGGACCTTGTCCAACCCCTCGCGGTTCATCACAGAGGACCGGCCCAGCGCGGGCTCTGGCCCAGCCTGGGGCTCCGCTACCGTCGGGGCCTGGCCCTTCCTTTTCTTGGGAGCCATGGAGGCAAATCGGATTGAAATAGGTGCTGGATCCAGTGAAGGAGGCGCGAGCTTGCAGAAGGGGATCAGGAGCGAGGCGACAGAGAGCAATGATGGCTCTATGGCATGCGCCAGTCTTTTGTCAGCCTGGGCAGTTGCTGAGGCGACATGGGGGAGTGGAGGCGTCCACGCCCTATCGAGCACCACGCGTCAAGCCTAGCCCGCAGGCGATTGGGCCCCGCGGTGCTTCTGCCTTCCCTCTTTGGCTTCGCCTTGAAGCCAGCCCGAGCGCGCCTTGGGCCCGGGGGCTACTATCGGCGTTCTGGGATCAGGGCACTACAAAAAAATACACTTCTGTGATGATACGTGTTTGTCATAGTAGGTCACGTTTTCTGTCATGCATGTACATCCATGACGATTTTATGACAGAATCAAGATAGTCATACCTATGCTATCGTAGAAGTGTTCCATGACATTACCAAAATTATCATCACGGAAGTGTCCACTTCCATGACGATAAATCACACGTCATAGAAGTGCTTTCGTCAAGGGTAACCGGCACGTGGCATCCACCGTAATGGGTCGCCGTTAAACTATCAGGTTCCAGTTTGGATCCGATAACCCTTTAACAGGCCTGACCAGTGGGGATTTTCCACGTGTAAAATTCTCATTCACCGGAGTATCCACGTGTCAACTCAGTGCTGGGACAGATGTCATCCAGCGAATGGACGGGACGCACCTATGATACATCGACATGTGGCATGGACCAACAGTGGCCCATTCAGGTCAAAAGGCCGGCCCGTTTGACCTAGTCAAAAGGTAGCGGCCCGACTCACCTAAGGCCTGTTAACGGCATGTTCGCATATAGCCCATTTATAGCCCGCTAACTCACGGCCCATTATAGCCTATCTGAATTAGGCCCGGTAGCACCATATGGGCCGTCGAATATGATTCCAGCCCGTTGTAACTTTCGGCCCATGTATGGCCCATGACGTCTTTCGGCCCATATGAGGCCCTTTCTAAATCTTGGCCCATAAACGGCCTGTGGTGAAACTGGCCCATAATGAACACTATATAGCTTTATACCCATTAACGGCCCATTGTTCCATTGGGCTGTTTCAGCCCATGTTATCTTTTGGCCTTCTAAGGGCCCATTTATTATTGGGCTCATTTTCGGCATTCGATTACTTAAGGTCCGTTACTGGCCTGTTCCGCTTGTGGGCCAAATTCAGCCCGTGGTTAAAGTCGGCCCGTCTGTGTCCCTTTAATCCGTTGGGCCGTTTTCATGGCGTCATCACATATGGCCCATTAACGACCCGTTATGCCTGCCATTCGAATTAAGCCCATTGTACACATGGGCCTGTTAACGGCCCATAAACAGACGATTCCCATTATAGCCCGTTTACGACCATATTGCGGTCCGTTAATTGTCCACGAAAGTATGGCCCATGTTTGGCCAATCGATCATACGACCCGTACAAGTCCCATTGAATCTACGGCCCGTAGAAGGCCCATGGATCATACAAACCTTAGGAGGCCCACTATAGCAGGCAGCAGGACTACTTCTAAATAAAAAGGTTACCGCGGAAAAAGAACTACATCGACTACCAGCAAAAAAATAAACAAGACAATAAGGAAATAAATAAGCAAGCAACTTACGCTAGGCTATTACGGCTATTACAAATATTACATCCACTTGGCATCAAAGTTCGCCACCAGTGCAAATATAGTGAATAAAGCAGCATATTACATACACTGGGCTTCTAAATTGGCTACCAGTGAAAATAAAAGCGGCAGCAAAGCAAGTCCAGAACTGAAACCACTTCAGAAGAGCTCAAGAAATGATATCCTGGATAACCACCATGCTGGCAAGAAGCTTCACAAGCTTATTAGTTTTCTCTTGTTTGGCGCTAAAATCGTCCAGCGCTTGCTGTTCACCAGAAAGTAAGCATCTGAATTCTGCAGGGACTTCCTCAGTCCTTCGGCTTCTTGCCGCAGCACAGCTGACTGATGCCTTTCAGCTTGTAGCTGATACTGAAGAAGCCGAAGTGATTCAGGCAGCGAGTTTGAAGAGCTTGTGCCAGCGGTAGTGGCCAGTAACTCGAACACTACATCAACGCAGGACTTTGGGGTTGTCTCACTGTCTACAAGATCGTTTTTATCACCTTTCTTGGAGACCAACAGGGTTGTCTCACTATCTTGAACCTTATCTGCATTACTTTCTCTACCATTGCATAATGGGGTGCTCTTCTCCAATATTCTGTTCGCATTCTACAGGAGAAACAAGCAGACACATCACAAGTTTAGCATATAGTATATGAAACTCATTTTGGTAAACCGGTTCAGTAGTAAGGTGGACAGGATAACAGCATGAAACAAACATATATCTATGTACTATGGTCACTGTATTGTCCATATCATTCTAGTTTATGTTGCCAAATCAAGATAGAGACACAGTTCAAATCATATATTTTTAAGACACAGCAGCATAGACAGAATATAAGTGTGATAAACTACACAGCACTGGCAACACTTGTAATGTGCATGAGATGAGAACATAACTGTTTATACAACTGAAACTGAAATCAACATAGAGCAAGAAGTTAGAACAGCAATCCAGTTAAAGAAATAGGTTTAAAACATACCTATTGCGCCATTGGAGTTTCAATTGGATCCTTCAAATTCGAAAGTAGTTGGTATGAGTAAATACAGTGATGCAAGAGCAAAGGAGTATGGACCATAGCTACGGAATCTGACCTGAGAACAGTTGCTCTTCTGCTTTAAACATGGAGTTTGGGTTCGCTGTGGTGGTCTTCGTGCTTTGGGCACTGCAGTTGCTTTACAAACTGCTCGTGTGGGGGTACTCTGTGGTGGACGTGGTGCTGTGTCAACTAGAAGTGGGTTACTATCCGCTCGGGTTGGGGTTAGATGGGGTGTAGCTGGTTCTCTGTCCAACGGTGTAAGTGTACAATCTGGAAGAGTCTCAATTATGTGTGGTGGGGCTAGTTCGTGGGCCAGTACAACCATGGTTCTATCTGCATCGACGGGTAGCGCCGTCTTTTGTGAAGTACGTGTTTTTACTCCCTTAGATACTACCATCACCCCCTCCAATTCAAATGGCTGATAAACAAGAAAAGAAATTGAACATACAGACATTGTATGATAGACATATGTGGTAATTCACATATATGTTGTCTAACCAAACAGGACAACATGACACAATTTCACATATATGATGGCTAACTAAATAGGATAGCATGACACAGTTTCAGATATATGATGGATAACTTAACAGGATATAATGGCATAATTCAACATATGATGAGTATCTAAACAGGATGACATGACAAAACTATATGATGTCTTTCTAAAATAGGTTGGGATGAAATAATTCACATACATGTTGTCTAAGTATACAGGATGGCATGATATTATTGACATAATTGATTCATATACTAAGAAGCTGGCACTCGCATGTATGATCTCTAAACTAAGCAGATGGAATTGAATATTGTGCATATGATTTCTAAACTAAGCCATGCAAGACGCCATATGCATGATATGAGAAATATAAACATTGCAAGTTAGAGCATACACCTCAGGTGGGATATAGGACTGGTCATCTGTCTCTGAATCCTCCTCTGAGGAGCTACCTGTAACCATCAAGATATATGCTTCAACAGGTACCATTGCCTGCTCTGAAGACCTTGTTTTCACTCCTGATTTTTCCATAACCGGCTCAAATGGCTGATACACAAGAAGAGTAGTTCAATATACACAGATTGTCGACAAATGGAATACATAATGAAAAAAAAGGATGACATGAGATAATTCACATATATGATGCCTGGCTACATGGCGGTGCATAATTCACATATATGATAACTGGCTGAAAAACATGGCATTGCATAATTCACATATCTGATGTAGAAAGCAAACAGGAGGCATTCACACAAAGCATGTCTAATCTAAGCAGATGGCATGGCAATGCAAGACACCATATGCATGATATGAGGAATATAACCCTGCCAAGTTAGAGCATACACCTCGGGGGGGGGGGGGGATACGACTGGTCATCTGTCTCTGAATCCTCCTCTGAGGAGCTATCTGTAACCAGGAAGAAATCTGCATCGATAGGTAGCACTGACTGCTCAGAAGACCTTGTTTTCACTCCAGATTTTCCCATGACCGACTCAAATGGCTGATGCACAGGAAGAGTAGATGAATGTATAAACATTGTTGACAAATGGAATACATTATGAAAAAAAATATGGCACGATACAATTCACATATACGATGACTGGCTAAATAGGATGGCATTGCATGATTCACATATATGATGCCTGGCTAAAGAAGATGGCATTGCATAATTCCCATGTACTCCCTCCGTTCCTAAATATTTGTCTTTTTAGAGATTTCAAATGGACTACCACATACGGATGTATATAGACATATTTTAGAGTGTAGATTCACTCATTTTGCTCTGTATGTAGTCACTTGTTGAAATCTCTAAAAAGACAAATATTTAGGAATGGTGGGAGTATGATATAGAAAGCAAACAGGTGGCATTCACACAAAGCAAATCTAAACTAAGCTGATGACATATAAGATGTATAATGTAAGCAATGCGAGGCGCCATATGCATGATATGACCAACATCAGCATGCCAGGTTAGAGCAAACACCTCAGGGGGTAAATAGGAGTGGTCGGCTCCCTCTGAATCCCCCTCTGAACAGTTATCTTCCTCTGGAATACAATCTGGAATGGCAGGAGGGGGGCCCACTTCGCCCACCATGGAGCGGCCTCTGCATGACATTATATTCCCACGCAACGGTCTTCTCTTTTTCTCTACATGTTCAGTATGACTGTGTACAATAACTGACATGCATAATAAAAAAACATAGTTAGATTATGTAAGGCTTAAGGGGTGCATGCAGAAATCAAGACTGATGGTAGCAAACAAGTGGATAGATCCAAAACTAATGATAGCAGGTAGATTATAGCTTCAGTTTAAAAAGATAGATGATGGATCATCTACTGTTTGTTGCCCACCCAACATGAACCACATAGAAGACCCCAGATGAACCAGATAGTAGACAGATACTATTCATTGCTGCCTCGATATGTGCCCCACAGGCATTTTAAAACTCAAGTTTGAACATTAGCTTGGACCTGACTCGGAGTCTAAGAGGTGAACAGGATGATAAAGTACCAGGTAATAATAACCGATGTATAACGTAAGCAGACACAAAAGAGTGCGGCCTCTCTTCCGAAACTGTGTAGTCCTCAGGTTCATCTGCTCAGTCGATGATGGTAATGCAGTTGGCGTGGCTGCCGGCAATAGGGAAGATGATCTGAGGCGGCGAAAGAAAGTCTGCAGGGTGAATCTCTGCTGCAGAGAATGCTTGCGTCGATGGTGCACCTCAGGTGGGGTGGATGATGGCACGGCAGGAGCAGGACATAACACACAGAGTTTTCTTTGACTCCTATCTGAAAATGAAGTAAATATGTAAGGGCTTCTTAGAATTGGAGGATTCTATAAACGCAGGGACAGGAAAACCACATGAAAATGAAAAAATAAGAATCTTATTATGCCAGTAATGCAATTAGTCCTGTTCTTCATGCATATTAATTTGAAGAGGACGTCCAAGTGGATATTAAAACTCCTACGTTTTTTCTTTGAAAGAGACACCAAAGGAAAAAATCCTCCAGTTTTGCTTTTCTCCATTCCTTCTAACCAAATGCATGAATAGTAGTACCATAGTAAAGTTTCCAATTCCTATGTTTTCCTTCACTCTTTCTTTGAACCAGTGGCGATTCTAATAGGCAGTCTTCAACAGGCTGAAGCCTGCCCTCGAAATATTTTGTGAGCTTAGATTTGGTCCACATGAGTATCATATAATGGCTATCTTGCTAAACCGATTCAAATTGTGGTTCAAAAGAGTATTTAGTTTTCTCCCTGTTAACTTTGTGACCACGATTCATTTATTTCTAGATTTGCAACTGCTTTGAACCAAAGGATCCCTGAGGGATCGACATGAATGCAGAGTAACAACGTGATGCGACGAGTGTACAACCTCTTTGGCATAGCCTTGTCGACCTCAGCATCATTGGGTTGGACATGGAGGATGGTGATGCTGGTGTGACTGTCAGAGGCGGGGAAGAAGATCTGAGGCCTCTGGAGACGGCTCCGAGGGTACTGCTCCGCTGTGATGGACGGTTCCGTCGTTGGAGCAACTCCGGTGAGGTGTACGACGGCGAGGCTGAAGCAGGACAAGACAGACAACGTTAATCTGAAGTGGGACTCTAATAGCATCTGCAATAGATGATGTAAAATACATCACCAAAAAGTGCTAGATGTAAAATGCATCAGCCGCGCCACGGCCGCTCCGACAGATGCTGTAAATACTATTCACTCTTATCTTAACTGAAGAAACTGAACTTTACAGTCGAAACTGAATTTTACTGTCAAAACTGATTGAACTAGTAGCAGAGCATTGCAATAGAAGTTTAGTGCATTCGAGCACTAGTAGCAGAGAAGCAGTGATCTAAATCAGCAGCCGCTTGAGCAGGGAACGCACTAGCAGAGAGCAACTCGTGCAATAGCACCGCGAGCGAGTGCTAAAGCAGCAACTCTTGTAGCTGCCATAGGTCGTGTAGCAGCAGCAGCAGCGCGAGCGAGAGCAAGAGCAGAGCAGAGCAGCAGCATGAACGGGAGCAAGAGCGGAGGAGCAGCGCGACCGACAGCAATAGCAGAGCAGAGCAGCAGCACGAACGAAAGCAAGGGCAGTGCAGCAGCGCAACCGACAGCAAGAACAGAGCCGCAGCGCGAGCGAGAGCCGGAGCAGCAGCAGCTAGTGCTGGTGTGGAAGTCGCCGCCGAGGAAGCAACGACATGGGGGAGAGACGCCCTGGAGGAAGTGGCCGGCGACGGCGCCGTCGATGGAGACCCGCCATGGCTGCTCGGTATCTTGCACCGGCAGCCCCGTGAGATCGAATAAAAGATAAAATGCAGAGGTGAGTGTAGAACCTCCTTGGTGGCGCCGAGTAGGCCTCGGCTTCATCGGAGGAATTGGTGAGGGTGCTGCGGTTCCGGTGGGGTAGGTCAAGACGGCGCTGTGGGGATAGAGGTGGCGCGATAGATGAGGCGAACATAGGGGCAACTCCTTGGAGGTGGAGGACGGGGCGGATGATCCGGTGGGACGACGAGATCGACGACGGATCCTCATCCGGTGCGGTGGATGAGGGACAACGAGCTATTGCTGTGGACACGACATCGTCGAGGAAGAGTCTCGGGGTGGGCGGCTGTCGGGAGGCCGACGGAGGAGCATGGGGTTTCGCGGGTTTTGGTGGCCTCGATGTACGAATGGGGGGGCGAAGGGGAAGGTAGGGGGAGCCATAGCTTAGGGACATGATTGTCTGAAATGTAGGGTAAGTTACGAACATACCCCCATCGGTTTTGACCACGCGACGTCAAGGCGGCATTTCTGGCTGAGGGGTAGAAGGGGGATTTCGCGTGTCTGGGCTGCGGGACCGATTTCGGATGAGGAGGGAGTTTTCACGTGCGTCGAAATTTCGAGATAACAAGGCGCGGCGCGGGTTTAAGAGGCGGGAGTTTCACAGCAGAAGAGAGAAAAGATACTCGAGTTTGAAAATTTCGGGATAACAAGGCGCGGATTCCATGTTCGGCAGAACAAACTTAACGTGTACAAAAAAAACAATTCATACAAGACACAAGAGAGTCATGTCCCCTTTTACTATATTGTTATAAATGCCATTGAAAAAACTACAAGAAAAATGTAAAAAAATTCGGGAGAACAAGATTAGCCTGTACAGTACCAAATCAATTCGCACTTCCCTCAACAACAACAAAAAACAAATCAATTCCCACCACAGGAAAGACTCATGTCCCTTTTTATATGATTACAAAAGCCAGGATCTCGAATTTCAATTTTTGAATCCATGTTATGTTGAATTCGAATATATCGTTAGGTGATCTTGCGGTTTATAATGGATGTAGTCCTACATTTTGATCTTCCATCTTATATGAACATTTTACTCCACCCTATGAACATATATATTGTCGTCTACCATATGGACTAAATTTGAATCAATTTTCCTTAATTGAATATGATTGTTGTCAAGTTATACCATCATTTAAATATTATCTTGATAACAGAAAACATGCATATAGTAGTAATCATATTTCACTATGAACTACATGTAGCATACGATCTCCAATTCAAATATTTGTATCTATTTTATGTTGAATTCAAATCACAGTACATTGGTCTAGGTAGCGAGATGTTCGGGATAATCTAAACCATGTTTTCATATGAATAATTTTTGGCCGAATTGGGACAAGTTTTGGTATCAGCTTCTTGCAAACCAGAGATTCTCTCAACAAGCCTCGTGGTTCCGAGAGGGAACGTGTCACCTTTGTGTGCGAAACGATATATGCTGCCTCCGCCTGATTTTCTTTACAGAGGCAACATAGAACTATATGAGTGCCCTGTTAAATTTTTGAATTATTCCGGGTTCGTTTGGCCATTTTTATACATTAATTGAGTTTCTAGACATTTAATGTGCATAATTCAAATTTGACCTGCAAGCACATGCTCCGGTGCACCAAAGTTGGTTGAAAAATCACATGTGTGTCCTTGGGTGAATTTCTAGGTCCCATGCAAGAAATGGGAATGAAATTCAAACATCTGGGCGTCGTGACTCGGCCGAGAACATTGAGAAACTTGGTTTTTAAATTCCTGTAAATCCAAAACTCGCCTGGAAATCATGAAACTTGGCATGGTGTCATGTCATGGCACTAACATGATGTGGTAAAATATTTGGCTGAATTGGCACAAGTTTTGGGATAAGCTTCTTGCAAACCGGAGCTTCTCTCAAGAAGGCTCGTGGTTCTGAGAGGGAACGTGTGACCTTTGTGTGCGAAACGATATACGCTGCCCCCCCTTGATTTTCTTTATAGAGGCAACATAGAACTATATGAGTGTCGTGTTAAATTTTGTAATTATTCCTTGTTCGTTTGGCCTTTTTTATACATTAATTGAGTTTCTGGTCATTTAATGTGCATAATTGAAATTTGAACTACAAGCACATGCTCCAGTGCACCAAAGTTGGTTGAAAAATAACATGTGTGTCCTCGGGTGAATTTCTAGGTCCCATGCAAGAAATGGTAATGAAATTCAAACATTTGGGCGTCGTGGCTCGGCCGAGAACATTAAGAAACTTGGTTTTAAAATTCTTGTAAATCCAAAACACGCCTGAAAATCATGAAATTTGGCATGGTGTCATCTCATGGTACTAACATGCTGTGGTAAAAAAATTGGCCGAATTGGAACAAGTTTTGGTATAAGCTTCTTGCAAACCGTAGCTTCTGTCAAGAAGGCTCGTGGTTCTGAGAGGGAACATGTCACCTTTGTGTGCGAAACGATATACACTGCCCCCCTGATTATCTTTACAGAGGCAACATAACTATATGAGTGTCGTGTTAAATTTTGGAATTATTCTGGGTTCGTTTGGCATTTTTATACATTAATTGAGTTTTTGGCCATTTAATGTGCAGAATTCAAATTTGAACTACAAGAACATTCTCCAGTGCACCAAAGTTGGTTGAAAAATCACATGTGTGTCCTCGGGTAAATTTCTAGGTCCCATGCAAGAAATGGGAATGAAATTCAAACATCTGGGCATCGTGGCTCGGCCGGAAACATTGAGAAACTGGGTTTTTTAATTCCTGTTAATCCAAAACACGCATGAAAATCATGAAACTTGGCTTGGTGTCATGACATGGCACCAGCATGCTGTGGTAATTTTGCCGTCCGATTTGCGAAGGCGCACACATTAACAATCAACAAAGTCATTTTGGAACAAGTGTTGTCACGTTACAATAAAAAACACAAGTATTATTGAAACCGTGGGCGTTCTACTTACCATTTACGTGCCGCCACGCGTCCCCTTTTTTTATTGGCTAGGAGGCGCCGTGCGGGGTAGCTATTTGAGTACGAGAAGCGTGCGATCAGACTCCTACTTGTGCTTATCGGGAGGAGAGCCCTTTGACCTCCATCTGCTGGCCACCTCTCTCCCAAGGTCTCCATTAATGGCGCTCGAGACCCTTTTTAATGGCGTGGCTATGTCTCACTCGACTGAGATTTAAGAGAGAAAAAAGAAAATCTGAATAGAAAATTTTGCACGGATCTTGATGTAAGATCCGACGGACCTATATAGCATCTACTGTGACTTATAGCAAGACTGATGAATATATAAGGACGACGACAGTGGATAATAATTGTCTTACATATTTAGGAAGATAATTAAAAAAGCCACATGCGGCTACGCCCAAAATACACAAGGGCAAAAGAAGAAGGAAGACGCATACAACGATCTGGCTCGCTGATCTCTACTTTCTTGATGCGTTGCAGGTTGCGAAGACTAGTTCTCGCGGCGAGCGGCGATGATCTCTTTCATCTATTTCATGTCCTTAATACGCTGCTTGGCAGCATCCACAGATTCCTCCACCAGCCTTTCGGGCTCGATGCAGAGCATGGCATTCTCGTCCATAAGTTTCTTGACGATGACGCCCGTCCTCTTCAACATGGCAGTGGTCTCCTCCGCCTGCTTCGCCCTTCCATCGATCTTCGCCCTCAGCAGGTCGTGCTCGGCCCGGAGCTTCACATTGCCCTCCCCTAGTTGCCAGATGACGGCGGTAGCCTGTTCAAACGAGGCTTTCATGTCGTCCTTCAACCTCGCCTAGCCGGAGATCTGATCCATCTAGCTATGGACGATAACATGCATGTGCCTGTAAGAGTCCTCGCCTGCCAGTGACATATTTTCCCAGGCTGTCATGGTGTGGGAGGACATCTCTGTTGCATTCGCGGCGCGGCGGGACATCTCTGCTACTTCCGTGGCACGACCGTACCAGTCTGCTGCATCGACGGCACGGTGGGACCTCCATGCTACTTCGGCGGAGCGTCGGGACCTCTGTGCTGCTACGGCCGCGCGGCGGGACATGTCGGCTGCTTTCGCGGCGAGGCAGGACATCCCTCGTGCTTCCGCTTCCATGCTCGCCTCTCCCTGTTGGTAATCTCTCGACCCAGAACTCACGCTGGCCATGGCAGACGCAAGGGAACGATGATGAATGACTTGTTTGTTTTTGTGGATGAGGAGTTGAGGAGATATGTGGAGTCATCTTGGCATAGTAGTATTTATAACCGAGTACTAATACGCTCCTAAGTGGGAAACCGTTTAGGTTGTGATCGGTGTGAACAGGTTCGCAATTGAATATAGCGTGGTAGTAATTTGGAATGTGACGAGACGCAAGCTCAAAATTTATTGACGGTTCTAGTTTCGAAGTGCGGCACTATTCCCGGATGGCGTAACATGGGCACGCGTTCTCGGCCGTGGTGTAGCAGTTTTGTAATATGCCATGGTACTTCTTTTTCTACTGCTGTGTATGTGCAATAACTGGCACTGTCGGATACATATCTTACGGTTATTGGGGCGTTCGGCAGGAATAGCCTCATGGCGAGCTATAGACTAGTATTTTTTCACACGCATTATATCGACACATATCATCTCTCTCCCTCTTTCCCACGCACACACCTAGTCTCTCAGGACTTCTCGCACGCACCATCTCTATCTCCCTAGGTCGATGCCACCCACATACACTTGTACTCTGAGTTTAGTACGTTATACACGAAGAGAAGAGGTGCACGCACGCACTCGTCCTCTGTCGCACACGCATCTGTAGCTACGCATTTTAGTGTTCTCAACCATCTGATTGGCTCTATCATAGGTTCCCGTTGCTCCTTGGCCTTGAGATTGAGAAGTTTAAAATGCGGAGGCTAAGCTGGAGGCGTGAGGTTTTGGTTAATGTGCGGGCCGCACACGGCACCAACATGACACGAGCTTCGTCTGCCTGGTGCGCAGTCGGGTGAGTACTACTAGTAGTAGTACTACTTTGATGTGTCGCGTTAACTCGCAGAAGTATGCAACACTTCCTCAACAAACAAGCATATAAGCTACTTATACTTCTTACCCAAAGGATCTTTATATCCAACAGACACAAAAAATCCGTTCGACTGTTGGAAATTACTTTAACTGCTGATCTGATGTCGAAGTAATTGCTGCATCGCCACCAAAACCCACCATCTCTTAAGCTAAAGTAGACCGAGCTAACCCCTATATTAGCATATTACTAAGATAAACAGAAGGCACTGTAGAATCATTTAGGAGGTGAGCTTATCAATCTGAATGTGGAGGGACACCGTCCTCGACAACCCAGCCCCGGCCAGCAGCTTGGACGGAATGTGAAGAAGGTCAGCTCCTGCACGGCGACGTCACCGGGATCCTTGCTGCTTGTCACCTCGATTTCCACCTTGATGGCGTCGGTCCTGCCTTTGGGCTCTATGCGGCGGTGCGGACGCCCCCGCTCTGATGCAGACGAACGACACAGCGAAAGGTGCGCCGATGTCGAGCATGCCGCGACCAAGAAAAACGCGTGGCTGTCCTCCTCCGCGAAGAGCAAGAGCCGCGGCTCCGACACTAGCACTTGCAGCTGGAGCACCTTGCCGTACTGGATCCTGTGCATGGGCATGGGATGCACAGTGCTGATGTGGTGGGGGAGCGCCGGCGGCGGGCCTTCATAGCCGCAGACGGGCACGGGGCATTTGCAGGGTGCAAACGGACATACGCTCTGGTGATTGGTGAGCTTGTGGTAAGTGACGTAGAGCCCACAGCCTTCATGTGGGCACTCCACCCTCACCGAGGAGAGGACGGCGTCCATCGCCGTGTTCCGCACGTCGAAGCCGCCACCACGCTCGCACTTCTGGCACTGCCGCTGGTTCCCGGGGCGCTCGCCGCGGCAGTCCGTGCAGGCCAGGTGCCCTCCCTTGCACTGCACAAATCAATCGAACAACACATCAATCAAGAAACCTGCACCTTGCTCGATCAGCTGAACGGACGAGGTGTATTCGAACCTCATACACTGGAGGCTTCAAGTGGCGGAGGCACAAGGGGCAGTGGAGCAAGGTGAGGTCCATAGAGACCATAGAGAGCTCCATCGTTGGGTCCTGTTCCGTCGGACTGATCTCGCCCTCCTCGTCCACAACCATCTCTCGCTTTAGGGCCGGGGCATTAGAAAGTTTTACCATCACATATTCATACTACTTCAAGGTGCATTAAATCAACACATGCAAGTATCAAAAGGAAAGTCACGACATGCATGCATGCGTTTTAATTAATGCATCGATAAACGCAAATTATTGAAATATATCGAGTGCACTGCTTTGATGTGTCGCGTCAACTTGTACAACAAGGAGAAGTTTGATTACAACGCCCTCTCCCTCGCCCATGAGCGTGGTGGATCGCAGGACTAGGAGAAGCTTTCGCTACACGCTCTCCCTCCCGCACGCGGTGGACATGCAGCAGTTCATTCGGTGTCAGATGGCCAGAAGCGTACTAGTAGTACTCCACTATAGTAGTACCATCATTGTTCGACTTCCCGAAGAGGCGAAGAGCCAAGCGCAACCCGAACGCTCGTGTGGCTGTTTCATGTGTAGGGGAGGTAGTATAGTGACATAGTCTAGGATAGCGTGTACCGTGCCTCTGCGCTGAAAATCGTTGGAGTCGGCTCCATGCTGTGAGGCCGTCTTGAAGCATTTTTTTTATTAAAATAATCTTATGGCCCTACCTGTCATCCTGGTGATTGTAGTTTGCATGCTGATCTGGTCAAGACAGGAATATATATTTTAATTTGTGGTGGGGTAAATGTTAGAGGTTGCAGCAAATATATTGTACACTGCGGGTCTTTTAGCCAAGTTTAGAGGCAAGCATGTGGGGCCAGTGCTATGATGTGTCGCGTCAACTCGTACAACGAGGAGAAGCTTGATTTTACTACTAGTACACCCTCTCCCTCGCCCATGCATGCGATGGCTCGCAGACGAGGACAGGCTTTTGCTTACTACAACAAGCTATCCCTCCCGCACACGGTGGACAGACATGCAGCAGTTGATTCGATATTGTAGAAGTAGTAACATCATTGTTCGTCTTCTTGAAGAGGCGAAGAGCCAAGTGCAACCCAAACGTGGCAGTTGCGAACGCTTGCGTGGCAGTCTTTGTGTAGGGGTGGGGCGTGGTGCGGCAGTTTGTGGCAATTCTTTTTTGTGTCTCTCTCCTCCACATAGACAAAATTGCCATGTAAGCAGGCTATAAGCCCACTATTGTACTTGCTCTTAATAGTATAGCCCTGTAAACCGGAAAGGAGGGACTACTCCCTCCGTTCCTAAATATTTGTCTTTCTAGAGATTTCAACAAGTGACTACACCGTAAATGAGTACATACGGAGCAAAATGAGTGAATCTACACCGTAAATAAATACGTAGTTCTCTCGTTTTCCTCTCCGGCTTGGTCGCGGTGCAAAATATTGAGTATACTACTACTGACTAGTCTCTTTTTGACACGCATTTATGTTGATACGGCTTGAATGCCAATGAGGCAGGGGGTAGCGGTTCCCGAAACATTGAACGGTCAATGATGCCTCCGCATTCAATTAGCATGCAGAGCTAAGTAATTGGAGAAGCAGAATGGAGCCAGCACGATGTGAATGCAACGCAGTTTGGACTCTCATATAAAGGTGCCCCACCACTCCACTCCATCTACTCCTAGTCTCTGCGCAACACTGCCCACTCCAATCCAAGACCAAGACCAAGTGACCAGAGGCGACAAGCACCCATGGCGTCGATGGACGCGAGCGGCAGTCGGCTGTGCCGGATCGTCCAAGATGCTGGCATGCGACCCCACACCGCGCAGCATTTTCAGACGGTGCTGGCGACCACCGGCATCATAGCCCTCATCGATGCCAGCTTCGCCTCTCGCACGTACCAGATGATGGTCGACTCCATCCGCAAGTTCACTGCCGTCAAGAAGCACGCGGAAGACCTTGCCGTACTGCTCTAGCCCGCGCGCCCAGGCTCCTCGTTGCCTGCCACCCTCATCGGCCTCCAAGGTGACGAACTCTTTGAAGCACTGGTGGCCCTACAGCCGCCGGAGGTCGCGACGAAGAATGTGCACCTCGAGGTCGCGCTCGCTGCGCAACGCCTCGCCATGCAGAAACCGTCAACCTGCACATCCACGTCTACGAGGAAATCGTCTACTTAGGCCACTACAAGGCCAGCAAGGATAGAAAGACGTTGGCCTTTTTCCAGCGGCTAGAATCTTTGGACGCCATTGTTCAGAAGCACGTTGACCTGGCCACGAAAGCCGCTGCTACTTAGCCGCCGTTCGGTGGGCCGGCGCCCTGAGTCGAGGAGGTGGACGTCGTCGATGGATGCATCTTTTTTCTTGCCTCCTTTCTGCCGGGCGTGCAGCGGGCGAGGGAGGGGTAGTAACTATTGTCGCCTGTACACACTCAGTTTACTGTTGAATCCAGTTCCACAAGAGCTGAAAAATGAACTGCTGCCGCTGCCTACTCACTCGTTCACTTGAAGAGACTCCAATGGCGATCCGAGGGGTGAGCCTGCTGGATATGGACATCAGCAAGGAGTTCACCTTTGAGTTCGCCGTTCAGACCCTTGGCAGCACCAAGTTGAATGTGATGTACACCAACGATCCGGACTCGGTGAAGCTCTGCCTCGCCGAGTTCAAGCAGTACCTACATGAGGAGAAAGCACAAGGTCGCAGGACTAGACCTTGTGCCCATCAATTCGTCTCCTGACAGGGACTAGCGGATCGCCATCGCCTAGGTATGCGTGCAGGACGAGGTTCTCATCTACCACTGCTGTAGGGCCATCAGAGGTTCTGGAGCATTCGCCCGTTTCATCGACAGCGCCGACTGCACCTTCGCTACTGTGGAGAGAAGGAAGAACGCAACGATTCGGCCATCTGGTGCAACAAGCTTGTCGACATCCAGAAGCATTACAAGATCATCGGCAACGGGCAGGAGAAGGACTCCATGGTTGACCTCGCCGAGACCATCATCGACCCCTACTACACCAACATGAAAGAAGACGACGATACCAAGGACCTGAACACGTGGGAGGTACCTCTGAATCTAGCCTACATAACCTACGCGGCCAAGGACGCATACGCATGCTACGACATGTACAGGCGGATCTTGGACATGAGGGTGTGTCTGCTTCCCATAACCGACGAGTACACGGATAGCTGCAACGTCATGATCAAGCATACCAGGAAGGTCTAGATGATGTACTTTATCTGTTTAAGCACCTTTATCATCTGAGTGTTTCATGCATTAGCCTATGTGTCGTAATTATCTGTTTTGTCCAAAATATTTCGTCTAAGAACCCATTACCGTGTTTGCTTTTTTTAGTGGCTATTTGCTTATGTATGTAACTAGTTCACTGGGCTGCTGTGCTTTGAATCTCCTTCCTCCCAACATATTCCCCTTCTCAGGTGGACCCAGCAGGTCTCGTACACAGACATCTGGGACCAACCACCTATCCATTTGTATTTCTTTATTTTGTTCAATCTTTCGTCCTCTTCCTACGGCGGCTGGCGGTGCTGCTGCACACACCTCGGTGACCCATCATAGCCTATGGCGTTGGCCAGGCCATCCCTCTACTCCCACACATTCTTCGGCGGCGGCAGCTCCACCGGTCCACCCTGCACCCGAACAAGTCAACCCTCGTACTCCCCTCCGCTTGCGTCTTCCCCCACTCCGGTTCGTTTGGTCCGAGGTCTCGACGTCGTCCTCCGCCTTGGTGCTCTCGCCGCGGCGCCGCCGTCTGTCGTTCCCAACATGGTCAGCAAAACAAGAGGAATCGGGAGATGACTGTTCGTCGAGAGGTTGACAGTCCCGGCCCATTAGGTCCATGGCCTAGGTTTTGTTGTTTAGCATGCGCAGCCCAGGACATGTTTCAACTTTTTTTTGGGTCCAGCAGGTATCAAGCGGCCTCTGGGCCTCCCAGCCTAGCTTGTCTATAACATCAGCAGCACAAGTTATGTTTGTTTTTTCAAGACGACGCACAGCTCAGTTCTATTTTTCTATAAGAATGCAAAACTGAACCTATGTTTTCCCTTCTATAATAGTATATATATTTATATTTATATCTTATTTTATTACATATATATAATAGAAACAACATAAGGTTCTGTTAAACCTGTCGTTCGTCCAACCATTTTATAGACCTTCCCACTTCCTTTATTTTTCGTTTTCATTAATCCTATATCTGAATTTTCTCCCATTTTCTTTTTTGATGTAATCTGAGTTTTCTCCGAGTACTTTTCCCTAGAACCAACTCAACTGTCCCACGTCTAGCCTAAAAAATAATAATACCCCACGTCCTATTAACTCATCAAATTAAACTGATATTTTATTTCGTAAATCGAAAGTTCTTACAAAATAATAATAATAATTGTTTATATATAACTTGGCAAGTTAACTCCTAGTGATTGCATACATAAGCTTGCAAAGATTTTACTGACCAATGCAGTAATAGACGTGCAATCATGTGTTTATGTTTTTATATCATTTCTCCGTCCAGCCCAACATGATATTTTCACCCAGCCCAGAAAGTCCGCGGATTTCGAGAAAAATGCAAATGGGCTTTAAATTCTAACATAATATATAAACGGACTGCATAGACGCTACATCATTGTTTCACCCAGCTCACCAAATGGACTAAAAAAACCAAATGGACTGGCTAACATGTGGGCCAGTAGGTCGAAGCCTAAGCACTTTTGCAAAAAAAAATACAAAGGTCGAAGCCTAAGCAAGGCATTGGATTTACATCCAACGGCCGGCATTCTTCTTCAATCTCTCGTCTTCTTCCCCCAGCGCAGCCGGGACTGCCTGCTCCAGCCTCCGGCGTCTAGCGGCGCTGTTTTGCGCGCCTCGCAGCGAAACGCTACCCCACCGACGGCCAGGCCATCCCTCCACTCCTCCGCACCTCCTGTTATTCTCTGCCGAGTGTAGGCCCACCCCGCACCCGAACCAGTCAAGTTTCCCACTCCTCTCCGTCTGCGACTCCACTGCCGCATCTTCCCCGTCTCTGGGGCGTTCCAGTCTGGGGCCTCGCCGTCATCCACCGGCCTTGGTGTGCTCTGCATAGTGTGGTCAACATGGTCAACAATCGAGAGTCATCGAAAGATGACTGTACGTGGAGAGGTTGACAGTGGGGATGCACCACGCCCATGGACGCATGCATGCAATTGCAACCTTTTTACCCTGAAAAATAATGTTTTCTCCCCCAGACAGCTGGGACCCAACTGCTACATCTTCGCACGCAAGGAAGTGTGTCCTTATTATGGGCAGAAAAAATGATTCTTCCCCCTGACAGCTGGGACCCACCTGCTATATCTTCGCACCCAAGGAAGTGCGTCCTTATCCTCCCTGACAGCTGGGACCCACCCGGTCGAAGCATACGTAGCGTTGTCTGTGTACATACCGGTCGATCGGTCTGTCTGCCACGATCACTACTAGGGAAATGCTTATAGGCAGGACCTCAGTAGTAGCGCTGGAATTTAGCAACCGCTGCTGCTAGTTAGCAGTAGCGCTGTTCTAAGGCAGCGCTACTAGTAACTCTTTAGTAGTAGCACTGGAAAACAAAAAGGCGCTACTACTATGTGGGACCAGACGAGGCCACCGACGGTAGCTGTAGTAGCAGCGCTGTACAAAATACAGCACTACTACTAAGAACTTAGCAGTAGCGCTTTACTTTACAGAACCGCTACTGCTAATGGGACCCTCTTAATAGTAGCGCTTTTCCTGGAAAGCGATACTACTAAGTACCATAGCAGCAGTGCTTTCTTGGAAGCAGTGCTACTGCTAGTTGCGGCTGGTGCCACCTTTTCACCCCCCTTCCCCTCCTCCACCACTTTGCCCTCTCTCCCCCTCCTTTCCCCTCTCCACTCTCCACCATTGTTGCTCTTCTTCTCTCTTCCTCCTACCTCTCTTATCTTCTCATTAATGTCCCCCTCCACCATAACTCTCCTCCATAATTGGCCTCTCATCTCTCTCTTCCTCTCCTACCTCTCTTCTCTCCCCATTAATGCCCCCCTCCACCATAACTCCCTCTCCATTAGTTAGCTAGAGTCATCTCTCCTCCCCAACAACTAGATCTAGCTAGGTATTTAGCCATCCACACTTTCGATCCGTATAGGTAGCGAAAGGCCTCATCATCTAACTGTGCTCTATCGATCGGTCTCTCTCGGGAGATATATATATAGGTGAGTAAAAAGTTGTGCATTTCAAGAATGGGAATATGTGTGTGAATGAGAATATGTGTGTTTGGGATATGGAGAGATTTGTGCGAGTGACATGCCCCTGAGTTGCTTATGTTTTGCCGAAATGTCGATTTATTTCCATTTCGGTGAATTTCGAGCAAACTCGATATGTCCTATTTTTAGGCAAGGTCATGCCAAAATTTTATATGACTTTGAGGCATGCATGCATTTTGTTTATAACCCTTTTGCTTGTTATACCGTGCAGTCGGTCATGAAGGTGAGTGGATGGATCGTGGAGCGATACATGCAATCCGCGGTGATGGACATGTATGCAAATAATCGGACTAGGATTAGATGTCCATGTGCAAGATGCAAAGAAGGAGTCCTTTTGGACCCTTTTGATTGTGGCACTTAGAAGGCACACCTGCTGATGAATGGTTTCATGGATGGCTATACTCGGTGGATAAGTGAAGAAGATGATGATGATGAGGACGTCCACATGGCAGGGAATAACGACATGGGGCTAGACGAAGAGATGAGCGATCGACACGTAGACGATGGCGACGGACATGGCGGCGGGGAAGAGTCCGGAAATGACGGCGGCGGAGAAGATTCCAGACATGGCGAAGAAGAGTCCAGACATGGCGGAGAAGAGGCGGCGGTCACGTCGCAGTCTTTGACGCTACTAAGTGCAGTCGTGCAGGACCTTCATGTTTGAGACCTCCTTCGCAAGAGCACGACTAGCGAGAGAGCTGCTTCTAGAGAGGAGGCCAAACTGGCGCAACTTAAAGTAGACTCGAAGACTCCATTGTATGATGGTTGCGATCCCGAGGTGACCCGCTTGAGTTTCACGCTCGAACTTCTAAAGACGAAGGCCAAAAACAAATGGACAGACAAAAGCCTCGATGAGCATTTGAAGTATCTACATAATAAAGTTCTTCCCGCAGGGAACCTGTGTCCTACTAGTGTCAAGGAGGCCAAGAAAATCGTTTGCCCTTTTGATTTGCCGCACATTAGGCACCACGCATGCATCAACGATTGCATCATTTATAGGGGGGAGCACGCTAAAAAAACTAGCTGTCCAGTGTGCAATGCTTCTCGATACAAGAAGGCAGGAAAGAAAGCTCCTCAGAAAGTTGTATGGTACTTTTTGATCACTCCCCGTCTGCAGCGGTATTTCGTAGATCCTAAGGAAGCAAAACTCATGCGCTGGCACGCGGAGAGGATGAAGCCCGACGATGGAGATGATCCGAAGCTGAGACACCTCGTAGATGGTAGCCAGTGGAGAGCATTCAACGCCGTATAAGGATTTGCTGCAGAAGATCCAAGGAACATCGTGCTTGGTGTGAGTACTGATGGCATGAATCCGTTTGGAAACCAGAACACCAACCACAGCACATGGCCCGTCTTTGTATGGATGTACAACCTCCCCCCATGGAAGTGCATGAAGACAAATTACATACACGTGAGCATGATGATTCAAGGGCCGAAACAACCGGGAAATAATATAAATCTGTATATGGGGCTTCTGAAAGAGGAGCTAGACATGTTATGGAAAACACCGGCATGGAAATGGGACGCTAGCAAAGGAGAGTATTTCTATATGAGAGTTGCACTGATCACGACGGTGCACGACTATCTCGGTTACGGGTACACCTCAGGCCAGGTGAGCTACAGATACTGCGGATGCATGAGGTGCATGGATGATACAACGTCTCAGTAGCTTACGTCAATGAAAGATGGCGGGTCCGAGAAAATCGTATATATGGGGCATCGTAGATGGCTCGAGAAGGATGACCCGTGGAGAAAGCGTGGAGATCTATTCAATGGGTTGGCTGAGCATCGAGGACCTCCACGTAAGAGGAGCGGTGCCGAAATTGATGAGCTATTGAAAAACTGGGCACAGTGCCCCGCGCCGGGAAAGATGAAAAAGGCACCGGAGCCGCTGCTAAAGGTATGGAAAATGAGGTCTGTTTTCTGGGACTTGGAGTACTGGCCCAATCACGACACGCCTCATTCCTTGATCAAATGCATATCATGAAGAATGTCCTCGAGAGCTTGCTTGGCACACTGATGAACATGCCGGAGAAGACCAAGGATGGGCCGAAGGCAAGGAAAGAATTTGAAGATTTGAAGATCAGGAAAGATCTCCACCGTAAAAAGTCGACGGAGGAGACCGAGACGGAGACGGAGGAGGGGGAAAGGGGCAGAAAAGTCAACAAGAAGGAGGAGAATTATTGCCCCCCTTCTTGCTTCACCTTAAGTGCGAAGGAGATTGATCAATTCATTAAGTGCCTTATGGGAATCAAAGTCAGTTCTGGTTACTGTGGGAAGATAAGCAGATTTCTAGACCCCAAGAAGAAAAGGTTCAGCTGGATGAAGTCTCATGACTGTCACGTGATGATGACGCAGATACTCCCGGTTGCCATTAGAGGGATAATGGAGAAGCACATCCGTGACATGCTTATTGGTCTCTGCAACTTCTTCGACGTTATCTCTCGAAAGTCCATAAGTGTGAAGCAGCTCCGAAGGCTACAGGAAGAGATCGTTGTCATACTATGTGAGCTTGAGATGTAATTCCCGCCCGCGTTCTTTGACGTCATGGTGCATCTGTGTGTCCACATCATGGACGACATCATCGACCTCGGGCGGACATTCCTTCACAGCATGATGCCGTTCGAGAGGATGAATGGGGTCATCAAAGGATTCGTTCGTAACATGTCCCGTCGCGATAGGAGCATCGTCCAGGGGTATCTGACGCATGAGTGCATCTCCTTTTGTGAGAATTATATAGGCGTTGGAGACCCTGTTGTTGGTTTGCCCGTCAAGAAGCATGATGGGAAACTCGAAGGAGATGGTCACAACAACGACCGAAGGGAATTGCACGTGGACTACTCGGATCGACGGAACGACTTTGACAGGGCTAACTTAGTAGTGCTACAACACCTAGATGTGGTAGATGATTATGTGGCACGGCACAAAGAAAGCATCGCAAAGAAGTACCGTGATAAGGGGATGCTCAAGACGAACGATGAAGTTACTATAGAGCACAACACCACTTTCTTGCGTTGGTTCAAAGAGCAAGTTCTTGAAAATCCCCTGGAAGAGGCCAGTTCGGACGGATTGCTCATACACGCCTTAGCACATGGCCCCGCGCCCAAGCTCGCGACTTATCAGTCATACCATATCAACAGGTACACGTTCTACACGGAGGCCAAAGACATGGACAGTGATTACCAGAACTCCGGGGTGACAATTGAATGCGTGACCGACGCCAATGGCACAACTGAAAGATTCTATGGAAGGGTTGAAGAGATCTGGGAGCTTGACTATGCTGGAATGCACGATGCGACGATGTTCTGTGTCAGGTGGGCCAAGGACATCATAAGAGAAAACAAGTATTTCACTACCATGTCTATACCCGACGCGAAGAGCACTCCCATGAACGTTAACATCATCGCCAAAAATGAGCCATGGGTACACGCTAAACACGTGACACAATGCTTCTTCATAACCGACCCGGCCAATCCCAGTCGTGTTGTCGTGAGGAGATCCAAAAGGAGCATCATCGGAATGGATGGAGTCACCAACGAGGAAGACTACGACCAATACGGCAACCCAATGAGGGAAGATGACGATGACAATGAAGCATACGTGAAAAGAAGAATCAATACTACATTACCTAAGAAAGATCGTACTCCATGGTTCCGGAAAAGTCACAAGTTGGGGCTCAATTATTCGGCAACGAACAAGAAAGGGAAGAAGCTCAATGTGAAACGTCGTCGACGCAGCTGAGAAACCATCAATTTTGCCAAGTCCCATTCCCCCCCACTCTCCCACCTCTCCCCCTCCTCTCTGCTCTCGCGCGTAGTCGTCGCCCCTGCCCGCCGGCCGTCGCCCTTCGACCTGGACCTCGACGCCGGCCCGAGCCCCTGCCCACCCTCGGCCTCGACGCCGGCCTCCTCCTCCTCCTCATCCGCGCCGCTCCGACCTCCTCCTCGTCCACGCCGGCCTCCTCCTCCTGCTCGTCCACGCCGCTTCGGCCTCCTCCTCCTCCTCAGGTACTGCCGACAACCTGCCCCGCACCTCCCCCTGTCTCTGTCTATTACGTTTTCTTTTTTTTAGAAATGAAACTAGGTTTTCAATTTAGGGTTCAATTAGGTAGGCAGTAGGAATCAATTTTAAGGTTCAATTTAGAAATTTTTATTAGGACAAAAAATTTATTAGCAATGAAAATTTCTAGGGTTCTAGGGTTCATAAGTCAAAAGTTATAGACATTTCTTTAACCGAAAAATTAGGTAATGTTGTTGCTACTTTAAACAAAATTAGTAAATAAAAAACAGTAGCATTTAGCTAGGAAATAAAAAACAGTAGCAAATTATTTGTAGCCAGGCAATTTATCAAAAATTGTGGACTTTTTTAACTATAAATAAAAAACAGTAGCAGATTGCCTAGCTACAAATATTTTTTGTAGGTTTATAAAATAGCTATAAGTAAAAGTTACCGAGGCAATTTTTGTAGGTATATAAAATAGCTATAAATAAAAAACAGTAGCAAATTGCACTAAAAAACATTAGCAAATTTTTGTTTAGGTCAGTAGCAGAGAGAGAGAGAGATCATTTAGGAAAAAAAAGTAGCTAATAAAAACTAAAAAACAGTAGCAAATAAAACCCTAGATGATGTTTTAGGAGCATGATATGCCCTGTGGTGACTAGCACAAGCATGCAAAGTAGCCTATACAATGTTGCTGTTTTCAACACTTGGTTAATTTGCTAAGTCCTGGAAATCTGTAATATGATGTTGCCATGTTCTCTTGATGATAGCATCAAATCTGTTATATGAACTTGTGCCAATTGTCGAAGAATATCCTAGTGGCCTATGTTTTGCCGGAATGTTGATTCATTTCCGTTCCGGCAAATTTCAGGCGCTCCATATGTCCACTTTTTAGCAAAGGTCATGCCGAAAATTTCCGTGATTTTCGGCATGACTTGTGCTAGAAACTAGGACATATGGAGTGCCCGGGATTTGCCGGGGGGAATGAATCAACATTCCGACCAAACATAGGCCCCTTTTTTCTCTTCATTATATCTTCCATTTACAATTGTTGAATAGGAAACATGTCTAGCCACGCCGAAGCCGGTGGTTCTGCTCGCCTCGAAGAAGACCCCATCGAGGCAGCAAATCACTATTTTGATTACCTAGACGAACACCAGATGGGGGTGCATGGTGGCGGCAGTGGCACCAACCCCGACACCGGCACTGGCACCGGCACCGACACCACCCCCGAGACCGGCAACGATGCTGTCGGAGCCGGTAAAGCACCAAAGCAGAAGAGGTCACGAAGACCAAACAAGCTCGGCATCGGCCAAATTGTGGTCACGGAGATGCACCCCAAGAATTTAGAGCCAACGACGCCGGAGGAAGCGCGCAAGTGCTGGGGCAATCAACTAGGATGCATCCTCAGGGAAACCGCCAACATCAACGAAGAGAAGTTGAAGAAGATACCACATATGGAGCACATGCTCCTAAAGAAGTTGCACAATAGGTTCCTGTTCCCCGGCTAGGATGAAAGCAAATTTAAAGAGGCGTGGGACGACGTCGCCATGACAAAGATAAACAACAAGGCGATGGTGACGTTCACCAATGAATTGTCCGCCTGGAAAGTTTGGGTGAAAAAAGCGATTCCGAAGAATGAACAGTTGTCCAAGATTCATGCTGACAATCCGTCAATAACGAAAGAGGACTTTGAAAAATTCAAGGAGAATTGCGGTAAAGAAGAAGTCAAGGCAAGGTCAGAGAAAATGAAGGCGCTTTAGGCCAGGAACATGCCTCCCCACCGCCTCGGAAGCCGTGGTTACGAGGGGAAGAGGCACGTATGGGCCAAGGAGGACGCCGAACGTGAAAGTCACGGAATCCCAGACCCCTTGGCGGAGTTCACCGACCGCTGGAGCATGACTGGATCAGGGTCCAGTACAAGTGGGACAAAGTCAAAAAGATCTTTTACACGGACCCGAACACGAGGGAGTTCATGAGACTTCTGGTAATTGATATATTACCACATTATCATATTAGCTTCTAATCAATTCGACTACAAGTTTTGTCACATTAGTAAACCATCCACGTTCCTTTTGCAGAAAGAGCAGCACCAAAAGGCAGCCGAAAACGACAAGTCATCATAGTCGTCGGCGAGGCCCAAGTGGGACACCCCATTCAACCAGGCCCTGAACATACTGAAAAAGGTCCTGGTGGACAAGCCGCCATCCTATGGACGTGTGCATGGCGTCGGAGATGGCGCCTCGTGGAAGACGTGCTACCACGAGGAGCCAGAGGAAAGAAGGAAGAGACGGTTGGTCACTCAGCAGAGCTTCGATGAGAAGGTCGCGATTGTGGTCAATAAGAGCAAAGCTGAGACCAAAGAAGAGTTGCTTGGGGTAGTCAATGCAGCGGTCACTAACGCGGTGGCCAGCTTGATTCCGGCAATTTTCGATTAGTCGAAGAGCAATCCAAATGCACGGCCGGAGGACTTTCCCCTTCCCAGCTTTGTCGGGAGCAATTCGGCGAACACCACAGCACCAGCACCTGCTCAAGGAACCGCAAAAGGTCCCGCTCCTGTTCATAGCAGCCCGACCTCCGTCTCTGGCATGCTCGGCGGGCCTTCATCGCTGGCTGAGCTCGACGCCGTCATGGTAATTACGCGTCATACCCTTTTCACCAGCATGTCTATAGTCTTTCGTTTCAGTTTCCTTTCGGATGTTTGACGTCGCAGACATGTCTCCTTCATAGGCCGACGATACCCCGTGCACCCTACTCTACGACATCAAGGGCAAGAAGGTGGCCGTGGGAAAGGCAACCATCGTGAAGCCGAAGGACCGCATGTTCCACAACCGAGAGATGCCCGATGGCGTCTTCAAGGTTAACGTGGCCAGTGTCTTAGCGGGCTTCTAGGATTTGCATCCTCCGGTACTAGTCGATGACTAAGAGACCCCTAAGAGGATTGGCGCATGCAAGAGCTGGTTCTTGCCTTGGTCGAAGTCTCTTCTTCATCTCGAGGTGCCCAGTATCACACCAACGCCACCTTCCCCAGAAGGTATGAACACCACCCCACCTACCAAATTACATGCACCTGTAGTGGCGGGTGATAGCGGACGACGCGAAGGAGAGCCTCCATTAGTGCCAGATCATGTCGCCCCTATTGTCGAAGAAGCAAATGTTGATGATGACATGGAGGAGGATGATGATGACCCAGACAAGTATGTCAATACCGCCTATGATGATGGAGGATTGATGGCTCAGGACAAGGAAGACTCAGGCTATGAGCGTGGAGATGATGACTTGATGCTGCCTGGTTTGCCGGAGCCGGAACGTCCTAAGGCAGAATGCAAAAAGTCTCTCTTCAAGCAATCCTTGTAGGAGACTCCTCCAGATGCCGCCCCTACCCAGCAACTACCCGAGGGCCATCCACTGATTAGCCCGACGACACTGGGGGTGGTGGTTAGGGAAGGTATGGTGGGCTCACTACCACCACCCGCCAAGAAGCAAAGGAGGAGACCGGACAGGAAAGGCCCTAAAGGCGCCAGAGCTGCTTCAAGCAGCCAGCCGCCTCTGAAGCCCCGGGTGGTAGACAGAATACCTGTCGAAGGTGCGAAGCATTTCCATGTCGCCGGCGAGCCGATCCTACTTGCCAAAGCGCTAGAGCACATACTGAACAATGATCTAAGGAGACTCCATGAAGATGTGCTGGCCAGAGAGAAAAGCCTTCTAATCGTGGAAAAACCAGGATACCCGCTTTACACGGCTCAGGTGCCGGGTGGGAAGTTGTACGTCGAGATCTGGCCCACGAATCAGTTCATCCTGCGATTTGACTACATCTACGACATGTTCGACATGACCAAGTTGGATTTCCAGTTCATCCGCATGTATGTGTTGTATCTGAACTACTTCATCAGGATCGAGAACATAAAATATATCTGCGTCGCAGACCCGTACTATATGCATGAGAGCTTCTTGGCAGTTTGCAAAGAGCACCGTGACTATGCGAGCAAGTACCTCGGCAAATTCATGATCGCTAATAAGGACAAGGAAGCGATTCTCCTGCCTTATCATCCCACGTAAGTCATCCGCGCATATCCTTTCGTAAGTGTTAATCATTCCTTTGCAGGCATGGAGGCTAATTTGAGGTGTACTTAATTTGCGCAGTGGGGGTGGCGCCGTCCTCATTGTTCTGTACCCGGAATACTCCCATGCTATGTACTTGGACTCATCGAAAAACCTCAAGAAAAAGGATTACACGCACGTAAAGAGTGTTCTCGATAGTGCCTTGTTAACCTTCAACCTGTCAAGTGGATATATCAAGGTGAAAAGGCACAGGAAGAACGGGCTGGTTTTCCGCCATAAGACCGACTTCTGCTGCATCCAGGAACCGCACACCAGTAAGGCTGATGGATTCTACCTCATGCATCACCTGCTCGAGTACAGAAGGGATAATCAACGCCTTCGCATGTCAGCTACTACCGAAGATGCCAAGATTGTCAGCTGGGCCACAAGCATAGGAAAGACACCAGATCATCGAATCCGAGCTGAGTTTTATCACGTACAGTGTGAACTTGCCCAAGTGATCATGAAGCAGATCCTCGAACCATCGGAGATGTTCTACCATGGGCCAATCACGCGGGCTGATGTCCAAGCACTGCTACTCGCTCAGCGTCTGGACCTGAAGCCTTTCAAGAAGCTCGGGTGCTTCCTCCCTGACTATGAAGATTGGACCGCTGACATGGAGGACTGATTGTCGATGACAATGTGTCACTACTGTCTTTCTATCGCAAAACTTTGAATTTATGCACGGCGAAACTATGTGATGTAATTAAACTGCGTGGTCCTGAACTAGCGTAGATCGCTGTAGTTAATTAGTTTGGGTATGACGAACTTTGTCATTTATGTTTATTATATATAGGTTGCTTGTATTTTGCTAATTATGCCTCTTTGTTTTCTTAAGTACATTATGTTGCATATTATCGTTCAATTCATCAACTGACGATGCAGGTACATAGATCAGAGATGGCGAGGGACTGCTACGCCGTGTTCGTTGGGAGGGTTCCAGGAGTCTACGACCACTGGGCAGACGCTCAGGCCCAGGTGGACAAGTACCCGGGCGCTAGCCACAGAGGGTTCGACAGCAGAGCCGAAGCGGAAAGTAGTTACTTGAGGTGGAAGCTCCGGCAAGAGCGGGGGCGGGACCGCCGGTGCCTCAAGTACTACATAGTCGCGCTCTTGTTCATGCTGATCGCTCTTCTCTTCTACATCATGGTTTAGATAGAGATGATGAAACTTGTGTGTGTGCCATGACCATGCAGTTGCACTTATTCGAGACATGACATGACTTGTGTATCGCTATTTTCGAGATGTGATGATATTTGTGTTGAATAATGATGATGATGATGATGATGATGGTATGACGAGACTACTGTATGTCTATGATATGATGAGAATAGTGTATGTTTAGTATGATCTGTTGAAACTACTGTAAAGAGCCTGTATAAATACATCACAAATATGTAGAGGAGGTGTAAATCTGTGAAAGCAGGAATACTAGCAGTAGCGCTGGAAAGCATCTACTAGCAGCGCTGTTAGCAGCAGCGCTTCCTTTGTTCAAGCGCTACAGAGAGTTAGCAGTAGCGCTGGTCAAGGCAGCGCTACTGCTAACCATACTTACTAGTAGCGCTGCCCATACCAGCGCTACTGCTACAACTTAGCTGTAGCGCGTTAGTAGTAGCGCTGGACCCAGCGCTACTGCTATGTATATTTCAATCGCTAGTAATAGGGTTTTCCCTAGTAGTGGATAAACCATGGCCGAGTATGGAGCGGTAGCAGTTCAGGCAGTCCAGTCAAAACCATGTACACATACGTATAGCCAGATGCCAAAAAATACGGCCACGTACATACATACAGGCGGGGTCTCGAACGCATACCCGCGCATACGTACGGCCAGGGCTCGTGTACATGGAGAGGCAACGGACGGCAGCAACGGCGTCCTGTTCATCGAAAGCCAACCGACTAGGTCAGAACGGAGAAACTGCGTCATGTTCATCGGGAGGCAACGGAATGCGTCGTGTTCATCGGGAGGCAACGGAATATGTCATGTTCATCGGGAGCTAATCGGCTTGGACGGAACAGCCGAAACGAGGTCTGGCGTACAGCAGAACGGAGCAAACGGGCCTTCTGTTCGACCGCGTACTGTCGAAACGGGGTCCTGTTCATCGGGAAGGGTTTGGCGTACCGCAAAACGGAGGAAACGGACTTGTGTTGGAGTGCCTATGGTCGAAACGGGGTCCTGTTGATCGGGTGGGGTGTGGCGTACCGCGAAATGGAGGAAAACAGACTTGTGTTGGAGCGCCTACGGTCGAAACGGGGTCATGTTCATCCACCGTCTACTGCCTCGCTCCAGCCTCCACGGGTAATATTCATCCACGGCTACTGTTCATCCAGCCTCCACCGGCTGCTGTTCATAGAGCCTCCACGGGGTCCTGTTCATCCACCCCCAACTGGCTGGGGTGCGGCGGCCTCCTCAGGGTCCTGTTCATCCAGCGGCAATGGCCTACTACCACGGGGTCCTGTTCATCCAACCCCCACCGGGAACTATTCATCCAACCCCCAACAACGCTCACTGTTCATCAAGAGGCAGCAGGTTCGATCGGGTTCAGTTAATAGCCAGGGATCGATCGATCGCTCAGGTTCAGTAACGCGTAGCCAGTGCAATCGCTCGGCTTCAGTAAGCGAACGCCTCGCTAGGGTTCAGTTAGAGCCCAACGCCTCACACCCACGCGCGTATGTGTACGAGAGAAACATGCAATCCCTCCGTGCATCGCTCGGCCCCGACCACCCACCGTAACCGGGAACTCCTCGAAATTTTTTCCTCGCCCTCGCTTCTACCATGATTTTTTCCGTCATGGACGGCCCAAAGAATGTCATGCAGGTGCGTCCCCGGCCCGCCCAGGATGAAAAGTCAATTTTCTATCATGGTTTTTTGTCATAGAAGTAGGAGCCCACCACATCTATCGTCATAGAAATGTCATAAGCATGACATAATTTTTTTTCGTTCGGCCCAAAATGTCACGGATGTGTCTTTTTTTGTAGTGGGAGTACCCAGATCTGCGTGCCTATGGCCCACGGTGTGGCTCCCTCGATGGCCTGGTACAGCCCAGCGACAAGGCCACGAATACAAGACCCACACGAGGTCCCCCGGCCTCGCGAGGAAAACGACATCAAGACCTCCAGAGGGGCAGCCTCCCCAGGTTGCTTCCCGAGGAGAGGAGATCTCTATGCAGGTACCCAGCCTCACAAGGCTGCGATGACGTGAGCCTTGACGACCATGGCCAGGCAGGCGCCAGCGAGCGTAGAGGAGACAGTTTCCCTTTCGGTGCTAAGGGAGCAAGAATGGGCGCAGGTTCACGATGAAGGCCCCAAAGGTTTCCATTCCGGTGCAACAAGACCAAGACCACGAGCTTGGCAGGATGGATGTTGTCGCCGAGCCCACTGCTGTGTCATGGCCAGAAGCTTTGCAGGCGAAGACCACCTTTCGTGAGGATTAGATGTACTTTTTGTCCCCTTTCAAATTGGACGTTGTGGGATCCCTTCCCGCCTAAGTTTTGAGGGAAGAGGACCAAGGCCACTATAAGTATAGGCTAGCCACCACCGTAGAGGGGATCCGGGATCGGATCAGTTCCATCCTCACCACCAAAGCCCTCGCGAGGCTGCTCATCCACTATACTAGTTCATCCTCAGCCTCCTCATGAGGCCAATCCACCACAAAGTAGGAGTAGGGTTTTACACCGCGAGGTGGCCCGAACCTTGGTAAACTGCCATGTTCATCTTCTTGCCCGCTTGCACGAACTCGACGAGGCTAGGCTGTGGGGTGGCGAGCTTGGGACTTGAGCTGGTTGAGATCTTCGTACATGCCCTAGAGTTCGAACCTTCTTGGGTCTGTGGAGCCCTGAATCCGACAAATACCTTCTACCTGTGTATACCCTTGAGCAACAAGACATGCTTTGTTTCTCACAGCAATGCCATTTTAATCTTGCTTATTCCAGAATATCCATTTTGTGCCAATGATATTGTGCTTCTTATGATTTGGCTTGTCGACCAATTCCCATACATCATTCAATTTGAATTGCACCAACTCTTCTTGCATGGCATTCATCCAATCGGGATCATTCATGGCTTCTTCATACTTGGTAGGTTCTATCAATAAACAAACGAGAAACTGCCACAGTAGTTAGCCAAACGAGTGCGAGAGCGAGTTGTGGGTCAATAACCTGGATTCTTGAGATCGTCGAGAATTAATGAAGGGTCAACTCGATTAGCCACTCGAGGAAGAGGATTTTCATCTTGATGATCATTTTTATTTTCCTCGGCATCAGCATCAGGATTAGCATTTGTATCGCCATTTTCATCAGGATTGCCATTTTGATTGGCATCTGCATTCTGGTTGCCATTTGTGTTCAGAGCGGCATTTTCTTCGAAAGTGGCTTGGCGTGTTCTGCTTTGAGTCATGGGGGCATCATCATCGGAAGATTCTGGTACATTTCCTTCAACTGGCCTGACGCTCGCAATGGCCATTTGCCGAATAGCATCCGAAATTGGTGGTTCATGTATCACAATAGGCAGGTGCTCCTATTGGGAGCCGTTAGATGCATCAAACCGCACATTTACCATTTCCATAACTTTCCCGTGGTGAGAGTTATAGACACGATAAGTATGCGAGTTCGAGCCATAACCAAGAAGAAAACCTTCATGTGCCTTAGGTGCAAACATGGAATTATGATTCATGTCACGAATATAGCATGGTGCACCAAAGACACGTAAATAAGAAACATTTGGTTTCTTGCCAGTGATAAGCTCATATGAAGTTTTCTTAAGGAACTTGTGAAGATAAACATGAGTCACAACATGACAAGCAGTATTAATAGCATCCGCCCAGAAGCGAATAGGAGTTTTATACTCACTAAGCATTGTTCTCGCCATTTCAATGAGAGTTCTATTCTTTCATTCAACAACTCCATTTTGTTGGGGAGTGTATGAGGCAGAGAACTCATGATTTATACCATTTTCGTTGAGAAAGTCTTTGATATGAGTATTTTTGAACTCAGTACCATTGTCACATTTGACATGCTTAATTCTCACATCATATGCATTTTGGGCCTTCTTGGCGAATCTTTTGAAGATGTCTTGGGTGCAGGTTTTATCTTCGAGAAAGAATACCCAAGTGTAATGAGAGATATCATCAACAATAACTAGACCATAATGACTGCCTCCGAAACTTGCATAGTTTTGGGGTCCCAATAAATCCATATGAAGAATTTCCAGAGTTCTTGTAGTGGTCATGACAGTCTTTGATGAATGATGCTTCTTGGCCAATTTACCAGCCTCACATGCAGCATAGAGACGATCCTTGTCGAATTTCACATCAGGAATGCCATGTAGATGGTTTTTCTTCACGAGAGTCTGTAAGTTTCTCATACCTGCATGACCAATTCTTCGGTACCACAACCATCCTTCGTTTGGTTTTGCAAGCAAACAAGTTTGGACTGAGGGACCCTTAGAGAAATCCATAATATATAAATCACCCTTTCTTTTTCCCTCGAAGACGAAGGAATTGTCAGAGGCTGTCGTGGTAAAATATCGACAGATGCCAGGGGGTGGCTTATCATGGTTGGGGCCATAAGATCGTCGTCTGGTCCTGGAAGCGGGAGTGGGCACAAGCTCGGATGGACATGAGATCAACCCAGGTTCAGGGCTCTCCTAAGAGATGAAACCCCTACTCCTGCTCTGCGGGGTCTCCGCATGATCAATATGAAGCAAAGAGTACAATGGTGCTCCTAGAGCTGTTCGGCCAGAGGAGGAAGAAAGGCGAGGCTAGCTCTCCCCTTTCCCTGGCTATGGTGTGTGTAGAACTGAGGTGGAACATGAGAGGAACCCTTTGCATGGGTGTGGCCTGGGGGGTTTTATAGGCTAACCTCCTAGGGGTACAATGGTAATATGGCCGGGTGGTAGGCCCTGGCTGTCAGCGTCCATGGGGGCCGGGTTCTCCGCCGGCTGCTGGGGCCCACTTCTACTGGGCCCTGCCGGGTGCCGAGGAACCGGCCGACAGGTGGGGCCCACCGCCTGCGGGCCCCGCTGACGGCTCTTCACTGTGGTGCCGCCCGTGCTGACGGAGGCTGTGTCGGGCGCACCATGGCTACAGTGCCGCGCCGGACGGGTCGGCAACCGCCTGGCGATGCCCACTGTAGCCATGCGGCCGTGGTTCGGGGGAGGCATGGCGCACTGTAGCCATGCCCCAGCTTGTCTCCTGGTCGGGCTCAAACTTCCAGGGAGGGGAAGGGCTGCCTGCCAGGAGCCGGCCCGTGCCGTCGCCACCTTCTGGAGCATGCCGTCTTCTAGGAGGCGGCCTTCTAGCTTCAGCCGCTTTCTTGGGGGTGCGCCGTCTTCTAGGAGGCGGCCTTCCGGTCCCGCCCGGCCCCGGAGGCCGGTCTTACGACCAGTCGAACTGAGGGGCTTGGCCAGCCCCGATGTCTTGAAATATGGTTAAGCGCTGATGAGGCTACCTGGGGTGCATACCCCCGACAGTAATCCCCGAAGCTGGTGAGGCTCTACGGCTTTAGCAATCGGAGGGCCTCAGCAGTTTCCCCTTCGAGTGGTCTTCCGCCTTCTACTCCGTCCGGCTGGGAGGAGCCGGACGCTAGGAGCCGGCCGCGGCCGCCTGGTGGTAGTCGAATCGACAGGCGGGAGTTGGTGCGGCGCCGCCCGCCGCATGCGCGCCACGCGGCGCCTGCAAGCCAGGCCGTCCTGCCAGCCCACGCGCGCGACGAGACGTCACCGCAGGCTGGGGCCTGCCGCTACAGGGCCTCGGCCCGCTCGCGGATCCGCTGTGGCCGAGGCGGGCGGTTGCCCTTCTGCGGCGCGTTAACTACGCGGTAACCGCGCGGAATACGCGGGGTCATGCGGGGCGTGGGGCGCAGTTAATCCCACACCCCCACGTCACCTCGGCCTTGCCCCCGCTGATAATAAAGAGGGGGAGGAGGAGGAGGAGGGGCGGCAGAACGCACGCGCGCGCCCTCCTGCTCCCTCTTCTTCCTCTCGCTGCCGCAGCTGCTGCTCTTCTGCCGCCACTCCCCACGCCGACAACGTGGGCGTGCGGCTTCCCCATGACCGGGAGATCTCGCCGCGGCCGAAGCCCGGTGAGTTCGTTGTCTTCCGCACGCATTTCCTTCGTGGCTTCGGGCTCCCGGTTAGCACCTTCTTCCGGGCCTTCCTCGACTTCAACCGCCTGCAACCGCATCACCTCACCCCCAACATGGTGGTGCTCCTGGCGGCCTTCGTCACGCTCTGCGAGGGGTACCTTGGCGTCCTGCATACGCTTGAGCTCTGGGGTAGATTCTTCTACCTCAAGCTGGGCACGTCGGCAAAGGATGAGCCGGCCCTGTGCGGGGCATGCGTCGCCGTGAGGCGCTCAGGAGGCGGCACGCGCTTCCCGGCCATCCCTCTGCACGAGTCGACCAAGCTTTGGCAAAAGTCCTACTTTTACGTCTGAAATCTTCATCAGGTCAACGACTACATCAACCTGCCGGCTTTCATGCCCGGGCCGCCTGCTGGGCCGCGGGACAACTAGCAACAGCAGCCGCCCAAGCGCCTGCCAGCCCTCATCGTCAGCGTCCTCGCCCGGCTGCAAGAGATGACCGACCAGGAGGGGCTCAAGCCGGCCGACCTGCTGGCCGGCTTCGTCATGCGCCGGGTGTCTCCCCTCCAACTTCGGCCGCATCTCCTCAGCGAGATGAGCGGCCGCCAGGACCTATGCCGGATGTCCACCAAGGAGATGCCGGAGGTGGAGGTGGTCCGCCATGTGAACTACTTCTCCAACTGCAAGCTCAGCGAGGAGTGGCACATCGGCAAGGAGCCATACAGTCGGGCCAACCCGCCCCGAGCGGTAAGTACCAGGTCCGGCTGCTTTACTTATAATGCTTTCCTTTCCTCCGTTCTGACCAGCCGGCCTTGAGGCAGCGCTTCCCGGGCCAAGGTGGGCCGGCTGCGGACCGACCATGGATGCCGGACCGCGATAACAGCGACGTGGGCGACCCTGAGCTGGGGGCGGCCGCCATGGAGGAAGGTGGCGACGACGAGGCCACCGAAGGAGGCAGCACCGAGCAGGCGGCTCCTCGGGAGGTGGCGGAGTCGGCGACGTCCGGTCTTGGCCGGACGATGAGCAGCGGCGCCGACCTGGCGGAGGTGCGGGGGCGGAAGCCGGCCCTTCTACGCCGCGGCCGGCTGCTTTAGCTGGCGGACAGAAACGCCGCCTCCTTGCGGAGAGGTTTGGCAGCCACCCGACGAAGAAGGCTGAGCAAGCGGACGCGACCAGGCGGCAAGAGGCCCTGAAGGTGGCCGCCGCCCGGAAGGGGCCCAAGCCCATGCCGTACATGTCCGGGTACGCGCGCTTGCCGCCCTGACTTTACGTTTTTCTTCTCCCCTGGGGGTTTCCTCATCCTTTGGTTTCTTGTTGAGTAGGACAACCTGCGTCATCACACGGGCTCCGTCCGCCTCATTGATGGACGCAGCGGGCGGCTCCGAGGAGGCCAGACGCGTGGATCCAGCTGCCGCTCTTCGAGAGGAGACGGCGAGGAACGCGCGGGAGGCGTGCGAGGCTCAGGAGGCCGTGGAAAAGGTGTGGGCCGCGGCCAAGGGGCAGGCGGAGGCCGACGCCAAGGCTATGGTGGATCCGGCTGGTGGTGAGGTCCCGAAGACCATCATTCTTGAGCAGCCGGAAGTGCAGGTGGCGGAGAACCGAACGCCGCCGGGGGCAGCCGGAGCCGCCCAGTCGGTGCCGGGGCTGGCGGTCGCCAACGCCGCCATCTCGGAGGTGGAGGAGGTTCTGTGCGCACCGTACGCTAGCGGTCGAGGAGGTGGCGGGCTCGGCCAGTCGGAGGCGTAGCAAGCCAGTGCTGGGCAGGCGGCGGGCCGAGTCTTGGCGGCGCACGTTCCTGTGCGGGCGCGCCCGCGTGTGACGCGGGCGACCTCAGAGCCAAGGCAGGTGGAATCCACGGCCTCGAGCTCGCGGGGGGTCAGCACCGGGGCTACGAGCGCTGCTCCTTCAAGTTGGGTGGCAGGGGCCGGCCCAGCCGCCCTGAACTTGGCGGTGCGGGACGTGGAGGACCAGTTCCTCGCCCACAACGCGACTCTCCTGAAGGCGAGGGGAGAGCTGCTGGCGCTGTGGTCGTCCGTCCGGGTAGGCGCATCTTGTTTTTGCTTTTTCGTCTTGTAACCTTTAGTGGGGGCGCGCCAGCGCACCCACTGGGTGTAGCCCCCGAGTTCCGAGCCAGCTGCTGAGCCGGCGGGTTGGAACTCAAAGGTATTCTTTTTGTTTGCTGAGATGCTTGTTTTTGTTGCAGGACTACCACAACATGCGGGCGGCCGCCTAGAACATGCAGAACCGGACGCTCACCACCCGAACCATTGAGCTGACTCAGAGCCGAGGTACGTAAGCCGGCTTCCAGTGGGGGGCACGCCAGCACACCCGCTGGGTGTAGCCCCCGAGATTCGGGCCGACTGCTATGCAGTCGGGCCGGGTCTTCTCAGGCAGCTTGTTCTTGTTTTTGTTGGAGTAGATGGTGATGTCTTTTGCTTGTTTCAGCAGCTGCCGCCCAGCTGAGGGAGCGCGTGGCCGAGCTCGAGGGCCAGCTCTGGGTTGCGGGGCAGGAACGCGACAAGGCGGCCTCAGTGCGCGACCGGTTGGAGAAGGAGCTGGCGGACCAGGCAGAGCGGCACGCGGAGCGGGTCCGGCAGCTAAAGGCGGACAAGGAAAACCTCACGGCCAAGTTCGAGATCCAGCGCTCGGACTGGTCCGAGAAGGAGAAGATCCTTCGGGACGGCTACACCGTGGTCGAGGATATGCTCGACGGTGCGTCCCTTTCTTTTTGTTGCTAACTGCTGGCTGCCAGCTGCTGCTGGAAGCCGTCGTCTGACACTTTTGTCTTTTTTGAACAGAGTTCCTCTCGGACCACTCTGTCGCTGTTTGCATGGCTATCGAAGCCCAGCGCAAGGAGTGCAGGCGGCGGGCCAAGGAGATCGCGCAGGACCGGCCTCGGACCTTGCGCGAATTGCTCATGGCCGTCCGAATGCGCCTCGAGCCAACGCGCCGCCTACTCCGCCGGCTTCAGCGGGCCGGGTCGCAGGTCTTGGAGGGCTTGTGGCCAGGTGCTCGGATCCCGCGGACTCCCAGTCGGACGGCCGACTAGCTGGAGGTGGCGGCCGACCGGCTCAAAGCCTGGAAGAGCTCCGCGGCGCGGTCTGGGGCTGTGAAGGCGCTGGAGTTCGTCAAGGCCTGGTACCCCGAGCTGTGCCTGGCGCAGCTGGCCACCTTCCGCCAGGAGGCGTTGCCAGAGCTGGCGGCGGAGCGCGACGCCATTGCCATCTGAGCGTCGGCTCTTGCCGACTACGCTGATATCAGCGTCTTCGTCCCGGAGCGGGAAGACAACGGCGCCGAAGTTCCCCCGTCTTGGTTCGGCCTGAACCTGTCGGACGGGGAGGACTCGGCGGAGGAGAGTGCCTCCAGCGATGATGTCTATGCGGACGACGAGGACGAGGGCGGCAGCTACGCCACACCAGATGGCGGAGCGACCAACCGGACTCGGCCCGACCCGGCGCCGACTGGCGACCAACCGGAGACCATGTCAGCCACCGCCGACCACCAGGCCGAGACTCCACAGCCGGCAGCCCCACCAGCTGGAGCTACGCCTGCTGTCGACCAGTCCGTGCACCCCGAGGGGCCGTCCACCTAGATGGCCTGTTATCTTTTTTCGAGTTTTTCTGTCTCGTGCTTCAAAACAATGTCAGTTATGCGCAGTTCCACCCACTGGGGGTGTATTTTAAAGCTTGATGAATGTTGGCCTTGGGCCCTTTTGCAATGTACAAAGTTTAAATCCCCACATTTTGCATGTGTTGCCGGGTTCTAGCTTGAGTTTGCTTTTGCCCTCTTTGGCTTTTTCATTCGCCGCATTCCCTTGGCCGCCTCCCTGCCAGCCGGACAGCCGCACTGCGGTCTGTGGCTGGGTCAGGGACTTGGTCGTGTTAGAATGGGCAAGTTACTTCAGTCGCTTAGAGCGTAACTTAGTCGAGCGAGAAGCCGGCCTGCCGGCTGCTGAGCAGTAGGACGAGGGAGGCAAGAGGCCGGCTTGGCCGTAGTCAGCGTTTTCCTTAGTCGTTTTTCGTGTGGAAAACATTTCCGGCCTTTGACTCTTGCCAGTCGGACAGCCGCGCTGCGAGCTGTGACATGGTGCAAAGAGAGGGCTTTGGCGTCGGCACACTACTAGTCGGCTCCGGCTGGTGCGGACTTAGGCCAAGGCGGCGAGCCCCCGGGTCGGCTGACCGGAACCCGAATGGGGCAAGAATATACAAAAAAACTCAATTCATGGTAAAAGCTTATCTCGTGGATAAAAAGGTAGCCCTCGAGTACGTCTCGGGGGAACTGAGGTCTTTACTTTAATACAAAGTTGGAGTGGTACATACACTCGCTTTAACTGTGAAACGGACGGAGTAGGTTCGCGTTCCCTGGCCGCTCCGTCTCTTTGCCGGCTGTGGTTCGCTTGCGTGCCCTGGGCTTTTGGGCGTCGATGAGGTAGTACGAGTCGTTGCCCAGGGCCTTGCTGACGTTGAAGGGGCCTTCCCAAGGTGCTGCGAGCTTGTGCTGGCCGGCTGATCGCTGGATCAGGCAGAGCACAAGGTCGCCTTCGCGGAAGGTACGCGGCTGGACCTTCTTGTTGTGGTAGTGGCGCAGGCTCTGCTGGTAGATGTTGGACCGGATGCACGTTAGCAGCCGGGCCTCTTCCAGCAGGCCAACGCCATCTTCTCGTGCCTCCTTTGCTTCCGCCTCAGTGTACATAGTGACGCAAGGCGAGTCGAACTCGATATCCGTGGGGATGATAGCCTTGGTGCCGTACACGAGGAAGAAGGGCGTAAAGCCGGTTGATCTATTGGGCGTGGTCCGAAGACTCCAGAGGACGGCCGGCAGCTCGTCGATCCAGCAGCCGGCCGATTGCTCCAACGGCTCGATCAGGCGAGGCTTGATGCCGGACAGGATGAGGCCGTTTGCTCGCTCCACCTGGCCGTTTGACTGCGGATGGGCGACGGATGCTAGGTCCAGTCGGATACCCTGATTTGCGCAGAAATGGGCCAAGGCGCCTTTGGCGAAGTTGGTGCCGTTGTCGGTGATGATGCTGTGGGGGACGCCGTATCGGACGGTGATGTCAGCGATGAACGTGATGGCAGTCGGACCGTTCAGCCTCTTGATTGGCTTGGCCTCTATCCACTTGGTGAATTTGTCCACGGCGACCAGCAAATGAGTCATGCCGTCGCGTGCTGTCTTGAAAGGACCCACCATGTCCAAACCCCACACGGCAAACGGCCAGGTGATAGGGATGGTCTTGAGGACAGAGGCCGGCTGGTGTTGCTTGGTGCTGAACTTCTGGCACCCTTTGCACTTCTTGACCAACTCCTTGGCGTCGTCCAATGCAGTCGGCCAGAAGAAACCATGGCGGAAGGCTTTGGCTACGAGGGACCGGGAGGCGGCATGGTGGCCACATTCGCCTTGGTGGATGTCTCTGAGGATCTCCATGCCCTTCTCCGGCTCCACGCAGCGCTGATAAACGCCGATTACGCTCCGCCTGGCAAGCTCTCTGTTGACGATGGTGTAGGCGCCTGCCCGGCGCTGGATCTGCCGGGCTAGCACTTTGTCTGCTCGTATCACGCGGCTTACCAGATAGTCGTGGATGGGCTGCGCCCAAGATGGGGCCACCACCACTGTGAATACGGCAACTGGCATGAGGGTGGCCGGGTTGGGATGCGGCGGGCTGGAGCCGACCACTCCTGGTGGTGTCGATGAAGTCCCCGGGCCGACTGCTGTAGTCCCCGGGCCGCCCGCTGAAATTCCTGGGGCGGGTGTTGGTGGTGCAGCCCCCGGGCCATCTGCTGAAGTCCCCGGACCGACTGCTGAAGTCCCCGGGCCGGCTGCTGGGGTCCCTGAGCCGGATCCGACTGCTCCAGGGTCAGCCGGCATGACGATGGAGTCGGACTCTAGCGACGGCTTGCGCAGACACTCGAGGGAGACGCCGGTTGGTATGGCCTGCCGGGTGGAGCCGATGCGGGCGAGGGCGTCCGCTGCGTCGTTGTCGGCTCTTGGTACGTGTAGGAACTCGCACCCATCGAAGTGCCCGCTCATCTGCTGGATGAGGAAGCGGTAGCTTGCCATGTTGGCGTCCTTGGCGTCCCAGTCGCCGGACGATTGCTGGACCACCAAGTCCGAGTCGCTGTAGCAGAGGATGCGGCGGATGCCGATCTCCTTGGCCAGTCGGAGCCCAAAGACGGGCGCCTCATACTCGGCTACGTTGTTGGAGGCGCGAAGTTGATCTGCAGTGTGTACTTTAGCTTGTCGCCCTTGGGAGAGGTGAGGACGATGCCGACCCCCAATCCGGTGCGCATCTTTGAGCCGTCAAAGTGCATCCCCAATGATAGAATCCGGCGCTGGCGGCAGGTACTAGGACTTGGCCCAGTGTAGCAAGTCGGCCAGCGCTTGGGACTTGATGGCGTGCGGGCTGGTGAGGATGGTATGGGGAGCCAGCTCGATGGCCCATTTGGCCACCCGGCCTGAGGCATCTCTGTTGCCCATGATCTCGGCAAGGGGGGCGGTGCAGACAACCGTGATAGAGTGCTCTTGGAAGTATTGCTTTAGCTTCTTGGCAGCAAAGTACACGCCGTAGCACATCTTCTGGTAGTGGGGGTAGTTTTGCTTGGAGGCGGACAAGACCTCGCTCAGATAATATACTGGCCTCTAGACTGGCTGCACCTTGCCGGCCTCTGGGCGCTCGACCACAATCACCGTGCTGATGACTCGGCTGGTGGCGGCGATGTAGAGGAGCATCGGTTCCTTGACAGCCGGAGCAGCCAGGATGGGTGGCGTGGACATCATGCGCTTGAGTTGACAAAAAGCTTCATCCGCCTGGTCATTCCACTCGAAGCAAGTGGTTTTCTTCATTAGCTGGTACAGGGGGAGCGCCTTCTCGCCCAGCCGACGGATGAAGCGGCTGAGGGATGCCAGGCACCCAGTGAACTTCTGGACATCACGCAGCTTGGTGGGTCTCTCCATCCTCTTGATGGCCTTGATCTTAATGGGGTTGCACTCGATGTCGCGTTCAGAGACAAGGAAGCCGAGGACCTGGCCGGCTGGTACTCCGAAGACGCACTTCTCCGGGTTGAGCTTGATTTGAAAACGACGCAGATTTTGGAAGGTCTCCTTGAGATCCTCTAGGAGGGTGCCGCACTTCTCCGTCTTCACCACAATGTCGTCCACATAGACGTGGGCGTTTCTGCCGAGCTGCTTGAGGAGGCACTTCTGCATGCAGTGCTGAAACGTGGCGCCGACATTTCTCAAGCCGAACATCATGGTCAGGTAGCAGAAGGCTCCGAATGGTGTGATGAAGGCGGTCTTCAGCCGATCGGCCGGGTTCAGCTTGATCTGGTGGTAGCCGAAGTAGGCATCCAGGAAAGATAGCAGCTCGCACCCGGCCGTGGAGTCGATCACTTGATCTATCTGGGGCAAGGAAAAAGGATCCTTGGGGCAGGCCTTGTTGAGGCTCGTGTAGTCGATACACATGCGCCACTTGTTATTCTTCTTCAAGACGAGGACTGGGTTGGCAAGCCAGTCCGGGTAGAACACTTCCATGATGAAGCGAGCTGCCAGAAGCCGGGCAATTTCTTCACCAACGATCCTTCTCTTCTCTTCTGATTGGCGGCGGAGGGGTTGCTTGCCCGGCCTAGCACCCGGTGTCACATGTAGTTTGTGCTCGGCGAAATCCATCGGGACACCTGGCATGTCTTTGGGGGACCATGCGAAGATGTCTCGATTCTCATGGAGGAAATCGACGAGCTCGCCTTCCTATTTGCTGTCGAGGTTGGTCCCTACGACAGCAAACCTCTCCGGGTGTGCCGGGTCCAAGGCGATCTTCTTGGTTTCCTTGGCCAGCTTGAAGGAGGCCCCTGCTTCCGTCTCCTTGGGATCAGTCGGCATGGCCGGCTTCTCGCTGGCGATGGCTACCATCCGGGCAAGGAGACGCTTCTCTTGAGCGATGACGAGGGACTCGGCCAGCTGGCTGCTGGCGGCGGCGTAGTCTAGCGACTTCTGGTAGTCACCGGCGACAGTGATGATGCCCTTGGGGCCCGGCATCTTTGCCTTCAGGTAGGCGTAGTGCGGGACCATCATGAATTTGTCCAGCGCCGGGCAGCCCAAGAGTGCGTGGTAGGGGCTGTACAGGTCGACCACCTCAAACCAGATTGGCTCGCGGCGGAAGTGGTTCTTGTCGCCGAACAGGACATCGATCTTGATCTTGCCGATCAGAGAGCAGGAAAGGCCGGGAACTATCCCGTGGAAGACAATCCGGCTGGGCTGAAGCTGCTTGACCTTGATGTCCAACCGCTCCATGGTCTCGAGGTACAGGATGTTGATGCTGCTGCCGCCATCTATCAGAACTCGGCTAAAGCGGCAAGTCCGCCTCTCCGTTGAGAAGGTTGAGTCCAGCACCAAGGCGTATGCACCCGGCGAGGGCATCATGGCCGGGTGGTCAGTTTGGCTCCAGGTGATGGGCCTCTCAGACCAGTGCATGAAGGTGGGGACCTCTGAGCTGACGGCATTCACCTCGTGTCGCCGCTGCTGTCGGCTGTGCTTGTCGTCGGCTTCACTCGTGAAGACGACGTAGGTGGCGTTCTCTTCAGGGAACTCATCTTGAAGCATGCCGACAGCTCGGGCCGGTTGCTGAACCGCCGGAGCTATCTTGCCGGCCGGTGGAGGAGGCGGCAGGGCCTCGCCCTTGGTAATCCGGGCGAGCTAGTTGCACTTCCGGGTGGTGTGGTTGGACGGCTTCGTGCCGCTATGGAACTTGCACGGGGCATCGAGGGCTTGCTCAAAGGAGAAGGCAGGCTGCCAGGCACCCTTGCCGCCCCGCGGACGCTTGGGGCCGGGCTGCCCGGCCAGCTGCTGATCCTCGACAATGGCCACCTGCCGGCTATTGCAAGCTGGCTGCGGGGCCTTGCGCTTGTTGTCGTTCTGTGGTTGGCGTCGGTTGGCGTCACCAGTCGGAGTTTGGGAACCCGGTTGGACCACCCTGCCGGCAGCGTCAACCCGGATCTCTGACCCCATGGAGGAGTCAGCGGTGGCGTACTTGTCGGCCATGACCAGGAGCTCGTCCAAGGTAGCCGGCTCGTCGCACAAGAGCTTGTGCTTGAGCAGGGTGCCCTCTCAGCACCCGGTGGTGCAGTACTCGAGGGCCTGCACCTCGTGGACCCCCTCGCAGGAGTTGCGCAGCTCGCCCCAACGCGTCAGATAGTCGCGAGTGGACTCGGCCGGCCCCTGAACGCACATGGAGAGCTGGCGTGGCTTGGGGGGCGCTTGTACGTAGTGGTGAAGTTGCGGACGAAGGAGCCATACAGTCGGGCCAACCCGCCCCGAGCGGTAAGTACCAGGTCCGGCTGCTTTACTTATAATGCTTTCCTTTCCTCCGTTCTGACCAGCCGGCCTTGAGGCAGCGCTTCCCGGGCCAAGGTGGGCCGGCTGCGGACCGACCATGGATGCCGGACCGCGATAACAGCGACGTGGGCGACCCTGAGCTGGGGGCGGCCGCCATGGAGGAAGGTGGCGACGACGAGGCCACCGAAGGAGGCAGCACCGAGCAGGCGGCTCCTCGGGAGGTGGCGGAGTCGGCGACGTCCGGTCTTGGCCGGACGATGAGCAGCGGCGCCGACCTGGCGGAGGTGCGGGGGCGGAAGCCGGCCCTTCTACGCCGCGGCCGGCTGCTTTAGCTGGCGGACAGAAACGCCGCCTCCTTGCGGAGAGGTTTGGCAGCCACCCGACGAAGAAGGCTGAGCAAGCGGACGCGACCAGGCGGCAAGAGGCCCTGCAGGTGGCCGCCGCCCTGAAGGGGCCCAAGCCCATGCCGTACATGTCCGGGTACGCGCGCTTGCCGCCCTGACTTTACGTTTTTCTTCTCCCCTGGGGGTTTCCTCATCCTTTGGTTTCTTGTTGAGTAGGACAACCTGCGTCATCACACGGGCTCCGTCCGCCTCATTGATGGACGCAGCGGGCAGCTCCGAGGAGGCCAGACGCGTGGATCCAGCTGCCGCTCTTCGAGAGGAGACGGCGAGGAACGCGCGGGAGGCGTGCGAGGCTCAGGAGGCCGTGGAAAAGGTGTGGGCCGCGGCCAAGGGGCAGGCGGAGGCCGACGCCAAGGCTATGGTGGATCCGGCTGGTGGTGAGGTCCCGAAGACCATCATTCTTGAGCAGCCGGAAGTGCAGGTGGCGGAGAACCGAACGCCGCCGGGGGCAGCCGGAGCCGCCCAGTCGGTGCCGGGGCTGGCGGTCGCCAACGCCGCCATCTCGGAGGTGGAGGAGGTTCTGTGCGCACCGTACGCTAGCGGTCGAGGAGGTGGCGGGCTCGGCCAGTCGGAGGCGTAGCAAGCCAGTGCTGGGCAGGCGGCGGGCCGAGTCTTGGCGGCGCACGTTCCTGTGCGGGCGACCTCAGAGCCAAGGCAGGTGGAATCCACGGCCTCGAGCTCGCGGGGGGTCAGCACCGGGGCTACGAGCGCTGCTCCTTCAAGTTGGGTGGCAGGGGCCGGCCCAGCCGCCCTGAACTTGGCGGTGCGGGACGTGGAGGACCAGTTCCTCGCCCACAACGCGACTCTCCTGAAGGCGAGGGGAGAGCTGCTGGCGCTGTGGTCGTCCGTCCGGGTAGGCGCATCTTGTTTTTGCTTTTTCGTCTTGTAACCTTTAGTGGGGGCGCGCCAGCGCACCCACTGGGTGTAGCCCTCGAGTTCCGAGCCAGCTGCTGAGCCGGCGGGTTGGAACTCAAAGGTATTCTTTTTGTTTGCTGAGATGCTTGTTTTTGTTGCAGGACTACCACAACATGCGGGCGGCCGCCTAGAACATGCAGAACCGGACGCTCACCACCCGAACCATTGAGCTGACTCAGAGCCGAGGTACGTAAGCCGGCTTCCAGTGGGGGGCACGCCAGCACACCCGCTGGGTGTAGCCCCCGAGATTCGGGCCGACTGCTATGCAGTCGGGCCGGGTCTTCTCAGGCAGCTTGTTCTTGTTTTTGTTGGAGTAGATGGTGATGTCTTTTGCTTGTTTCAGCAGCTGCCGCCCAGCTGAGGGAGCGCGTGGCCGAGCTCGAGGGCCAGCTCTGGGTTGCGGGGCAGGAGCGCGACAAGGCGGCCTCAGTGCGCGACCGGTTGGAGAAGGAGCTGGCGGACCAGGCAGAGCGGCACGCGGAGCGGGTCCGGCAGCTAAAGGCGGACAAGGAAAACCTCACGGCCAAGTTCGAGATCCAGCGCTCGGACTGGTCCGAGAAGGAGAAGATCCTTCGGGACGGCTACACCGTGGTCGAGGATATGCTCGACGGTGCGTCCCTTTCTTTTTGTTGCTAACTGCTGGCTGCCAGCTGCTGCTGGAAGCCGTCGTCTGACACTTTTGTCTTTTTTGAACAGAGTTCCTCTCGGACCACTCTGTCGCTGTTTGCATGGCTATCGAAGCCCAGCGCAAGGAGTGCAGGCGGCGGGCCAAGGAGATCGCGCAGGACCGGCCTCGGACCTTGCGCGAATTGCTCATGGCCGTCCGAATGCGCCTCGAGCCAACGCGCCGCCTACTCCGCCGGCTTCAGCGGGCCGGGTCGCAGGTCTTGGAGGGCTTGTGGCCAGGTGCTCGGATCCCGCGGACTCCCAGTCGGACGGCCGACTAGCTGGAGGTGGCGGCCGACCGGCTCAAAGCCTGGAAGAGCTCCGCGGCGCGGTCTGGGGCTGTGAAGGCGCTGGAGTTCGTCAAGGCCTGGTACCCCGAGCTGTGCCTGGCGCAGCTGGCCACCTTCCGCCAGGAGGCGTTGCCAGAGCTGGCGGCGGAGCGCGACGCCATTGCCATCTGAGCGTCGGCTCTTGCCGACTACGCTGATATCAGCGTCTTCGTCCCGGAGCGGGAAGACAACGGCGCCGAAGTTCCCCCGTCTTGGTTCGGCCTGAACCTGTCGGACGGGGAGGACTCGGCGGAGGAGAGTGCCTCCAGCGATGATGTCTATGCGGACGACGAGGACGAGGGCGGCAGCTACGCCACACCAGATGGCGGAGCGACCAACCGGACTCGGCCCGACCCGGCGCCGACTGGCGACCAACCGGAGACCATGTCAGCCACCGCCGACCACCAGGCCGAGACTCCACAGCCGGCAGCCCCACCAGCTGGAGCTACGCCTGCTGTCGACCAGTCCGTGCACCCCGAGGGGCCGTCCACCTAGATGGCCTGTTATCTTTTTTCGAGTTTTTCTGTCTCGTGCTTCAAAACAATGTCAGTTATGCGCAGTTCCACCCACTGGGGGTGTATTTTAAAGCTTGATGAATGTTGGCCTTGGGCCCTTTTGCAATGTACAAAGTTTAAATCCCCACATTTTGCATGTGTTGCCGGGTTCTAGCTTGAGTTTGCTTTTGCCCTCTTTGGCTTTTTCATTCGCCGCATTCCCTTGGCCGCCTCCCTGCCAGCCGGACAGCCGCACTGCGGTCTGTGGCTGGGTCAGGGACTTGGTCGTGTTAGAATGGGCAAGTTACTTCAGTCGCTTAGAGCGTAACTTAGTCGAGCGAGAAGCCGGCCTGCCGGCTGCTGAGCAGTAGGACGAGGGAGGCAAGAGGCCGGCTTGGCCGTAGTCAGCGTTTTCCTTAGTCGTTTTTCGTGTGGAAAACATTTCCGGCCTTTGACTCTTGCCAGTCGGACAGCCGCGCTGCGAGCTGTGACATGGTGCAAAGAGAGGGCTTTGGCGTCGGCACACTACTAGTCGGCTCCGGCTGGTGCGGACTTAGGCCAAGGCGGCGAGCCCCCGGGTCGGCTGACCGGAACCCGAATGGGGCAAGAATATACAAAAAAACTCAATTCATGGTAAAAGCTTATCTCGTGGATAAAAAGGTAGCCCTCGAGTACGTCTCGGGGGAACTGAGGTCTTTACTTTAATACAAAGTTGGAGTGGTACATACACTCGCTTTAACTGTGAAACGGACGGAGTAGGTTCGCGTTCCCTGGCCGCTCCGTCTCTTTGCCGGCTGTGGTTCGCTTGCGTGCCCTGGGCTTTTGGGCGTCGATGAGGTAGTACGAGTCGTTGCCCAGGGCCTTGCTGACGTTGAAGGGGCCTTCCCAAGGTGCTGCGAGCTTGTGCTGGCCGGCTGATCGCTGGATCAGGCAGAGCACAAGGTCGCCTTCGCGGAAGGTACGCGGCTGGACCTTCTTGTTGTGGTAGTGGCGCAGGCTCTGCTGGTAGATGTTGGACCGGATGCACGTTAGCAGCCGGGCCTCTTCCAGCAGGCCAACGCCATCTTCTCGTGCCTCCTTTGCTTCCGCCTCAGTGTACATAGTGACGCAAGGCGAGTCGAACTCGATATCCGTGGGGATGATAGCCTTGGTGCCGTACACGAGGAAGAAGGGCGTAAAGCCGGTTGATCTATTGGGCGTGGTCCGAAGACTCCAGAGGACGGCCGGCAGCTCGTCGATCCAGCAGCCGGCCGATCGCTCCAACGGCTCGATCAGGCGAGGCTTGATGCCGGACAGGATGAGGCCGTTTGCTCGCTCCACCTGGCCGTTTGACTGCGGATGGGCGACGGATGCTAGGTCCAGTCGGATACCCTGGTTTGCGCAGAAACGGGCCAAGGCGCCTTTGGCGAAGTTGGTGCCGTTGTCGGTGATGATGCTGTGGGGGACGCCGTATCGGACGGTGATGTCAGCGATGAACGTGATGGCAGTCGGACCGTTCAGCCTCTTGATTGGCTTGGCCTCTATCCACTTGGTGAATTTGTCCACGGCGACCAGCAAATGAGTCATGCCGTCGCGTGCTGTCTTGAAAGGACCCACCATGTCCAAACCCCACACGGCAAACGGCCAGGTGATAGGGATGGTCTTGAGGACAGAGGCCGGCTGGTGTTGCTTGGTGCTGAACTTCTGGCACCCTTTGCACTTCTTGACCAACTCCTTGGCGTCGTCCAATGCAGTCGGCCAGAAGAAACCATGGCGGAAGGCTTTGGCTACGAGGGACCGGGAGGCGGCATGGTGGCCACATTCGCCTTGGTGGATGTCTCTGAGGATCTCCATGCCCTTCTCCGGCTCCACGCAGCGCTGATAAACGCCGATTACGCTCCGCCTGGCAAGCTCTCTGTTGACGATGGTGTAGGCGCCTGCCCGGCGCTGGATCTGCCGGGCTAGCACTTTGTCTGCTCGTATCACGCGGCTTACCAGATAGTCGTGGATGGGCTGCGCCCAAGATGGGGCCACCACCACTGTGAATACGGCAACTGGCATGAGGGTGGCCGGGTTGGGATGCGGCGGGCTGGAGCCGACCACTCCTGGTGGTGTCGATGAAGTCCCCGGGCCGACTGCTGTAGTCCCCGGGCCGCCCGCTGAAATTCCTGGGGCGGGTGTTGGTGGTGCAGCCCCCGGGCCATCTGCTGAAGTCCCCGGACCGACTGCTGAAGTCCCCGGGCCGGCTGCTGGGGTCCCTGAGCCGGATCCGACTGCTCCAGGGTCAGCCGGCATGACGATGGAGTCGGACTCTAGCGACGGCTTGCGCAGACACTCGAGGGAGACGCCGGTTGGTATGGCCTGCCGGGTGGAGCCGATGCGGGCGAGGGCGTCCGCTGCGTCGTTGTCGGCTCTTGGTACGTGTAGGAACTCGCACCCATCGAAGTGCCCGCTCATCTGCTGGATGAGGAAGCGGTAGCTTGCCATGTTGGCGTCCTTGGCGTCCCAGTCGCCGGACGATTGCTGGACCACCAAGTCCGAGTCGCTGTAGCAGAGGATGCGGCGGATGCCGATCTCCTTGGCCAGTCGGAGCCCAAAGACGGGCGCCTCATACTCGGCTACGTTGTTGGAGGCGGCGAAGTTGATCTGCAGTGTGTACTTTAGCTTGTCGCCCTTGGGAGAGGTGAGGACGATGCCGACCCCCAATCCGGTGCGCATCTTTGAGCCGTCAAAGTGCATCCGCCAATGAGTAGAATCCGGCGCTGGCGGCAGGTACTAGGACTTGGCCCAGTTGACTAAGAAGTCGGCCAGCGCTTGGGACTTGATGGCGGTGCGGGGCTGGTAGAGGATGGTATGGGGAGCCAGCTCGATGGCCCATTTGGCCACCCGGCCTGAGGCATCTCTGTTGCCCATGATCTCGGCAAGGGGGGCGGTGCAGACAACCGTGATAGAGTGCTCTTGGAAGTATTGCTTTAGCTTCTTGGCAGCAAAGTACACGCCGTAGCACATCTTCTGGTAGTGGGGGTAGTTTTGCTTGGAGGCGGACAAGACCTCGCTCAGATAATATACTGGCCTCTAGACTGGCTGCACCTTGCCGGCCTCTGGGCGCTCGACCACAATCACCGTGCTGATGACTCGGCTGGTGGCGGCGATGTAGAGGAGCATCGGTTCCTTGACAGCCGGAGCAGCCAGGATGGGTGGCGTGGACATCATGCGCTTGAGTTGACAAAAAGCTTCATCCGCCTGGTCATTCCACTCGAAGCAAGTGGTTTTCTTCATTAGCTGGTACAGGGGGAGCGCCTTCTCGCCCAGCCGACGGATGAAGCGGCTGAGGGATGCCAGGCACCCAGTGAACTTCTGGACATCACGCAGCTTGGTGGGTCTCTCCATCCTCTTGATGGCCTTGATCTTAATGGGGTTGCACTCGATGTCGCGTTCAGAGACAAGGAAGCCGAGGACCTGGCCGGCTGGTACTCCGAAGACGCACTTCTCCGGGTTGAGCTTGATTTGAAAACGACGCAGATTTTGGAAGGTCTCCTTGAGATCCTCTAGGAGGGTGCCGCACTTCTCCGTCTTCACCACAATGTCGTCCACATAGACGTGGGCGTTTCTGCCGAGCTGCTTGAGGAGGCACTTCTGCATGCAGTGCTGAAACGTGGCGCCGACATTTCTCAAGCCGAACATCATGGTCAGGTAGCAGAAGGCTCCGAATGGTGTGATGAAGGCGGTCTTCAGCCGATCGGCCGGGTTCAGCTTGATCTGGTGGTAGCCGAAGTAGGCATCCAGGAAAGATAGCAGCTCGCACCCGGCCGTGGAGTCGATCACTTGATCTATCTGGGGCAAGGAAAAAGGATCCTTGGGGCAGGCCTTGTTGAGGCTCGTGTAGTCGATACACATGCGCCACTTGTTATTCTTCTTCAAGACGAGGACTGGGTTGGCAAGCCAGTCCGGGTAGAACACTTCCATGATGAAGCGAGCTGCCAGAAGCCGGGCAATTTCTTCACCAACGATCCTTCTCTTCTCTTCTGATTGGCGGCGGAGGGGTTGCTTGCCCGGCCTAGCACCCGGTGTCACATGTAGTTTGTGCTCGGCGAAATCCATCGGGACACCTGGCATGTCTTTGGGGGACCATGCGAAGATGTCTCGATTCTCATGGAGGAAATCGACGAGCTCGCCTTCCTATTTGCTGTCGAGGTTGGTCCCTACGACAGCAAACCTCTCCGGGTGTGCCGGGTCCAAGGCGATCTTCTTGGTTTCCTTGGCCAGCTTGAAGGAGGCCCCTGCTTCCGTCTCCTTGGGATCAGTCGGCATGGCCGGCTTCTCGCTGGCGATGGCTACCATCCGGGCAAGGAGACGCTTCTCTTGAGCGATGACGAGGGACTCGGCCAGCTGGCTGCTGGCGGCGGCGTAGTCTAGCGACTTCTGGTAGTCACCGGCGACAGTGATGATGCCCTTGGGGCCCGGCATCTTTGCCTTCAGGTAGGCGTAGTGCGGGACCATCATGAATTTGTCCAGCGCCGGGCAGCCCAAGAGTGCGTGGTAGGGGCTGTACAGGTCGACCACCTCAAACCAGATTGGCTCGCGGCGGAAGTGGTTCTTGTCGCCGAACAGGACATCGATCTTGATCTTGCCGATCAGAGAGCAGGAAAGGCCGGGAACTATCCCGTGGAAGACAATCCGGCTGGGCTGAAGCTGCTTGACCTTGATGTCCAACCGCTCCATGGTCTCGCGGTACAGGATGTTGATGCTGCTGCCGCCATCTATCAGAACTCGGCTAAAGCGGCAAGTCCGCCTCTCCGTTGAGAAGGTTGAGTCCAGCACCAAGGCGTATGCACCCGGCGAGGGCATCATGGCCGGGTGGTCAGTTTGGCTCCAGGTGATGGGCCTCTCAGACCAGTGCATGAAGGTGGGGACCTCTGAGCTGACGGCATTCACCTCGTGTCGCCGCTGCTGTCGGCTGTGCTTGTCGTCGGCTTCACTCGTGAAGACGACGTAGGTGGCGTTCTCTTCAGGGAACTCATCTTGAAGCATGCCGACAGCTCGGGCCGGTTGCTGAACCGCCGGAGCTATCTTGCCGGCCGGTGGAGGAGGCGGCAGGGCCTCGCCCTTGGTAATCCGGGCGAGCTAGTTGCACTTCCGGGTGGTGTGGTTGGACGGCTTCGTGCCGCTATGGAACTTGCACGGGGCATCGAGGGCTTGCTCAAAGGAGAAGGCAGGCTGCCAGGCACCCTTGCCGCCCCGCGGACGCTTGGGGCCGGGCTGCCCGGCCAGCTGCTGATCCTCGACAGTGGCCACCTGCCGGCTATTGCAAGCTGGCTGCGGGGCCTTGCGCTTGTTGTCGTTCTGTGGTTGGCGTCGGTTGGCGTCACCAGTCGGAGTTTGGGAACCCGGTTGGACCACCCTGCCGGCAGCGTCAACCCGGATCTCTGACCCCATGGAGGAGTCAGCGGTGGCGTACTTGTCGGCCATGACCAGGAGCTCGTCCAAGGTAGCCGGCTCGTCGCACAAGAGCTTGTGCTTGAGCAGGGTGCCCTCTCAGCACCCGGTGGTGCAGTACTCGAGGGCCTGCACCTCGTGGACCCCCTCGCAGGAGTTGCGCAGCTCGCCCCAACGCGTCAGATAGTCGCGAGTGGACTCGGCCGGCCCCTGAACGCACATGGAGAGCTGGCGTGGCTTGGGGGGCGCTTGTACGTAGTGGTGAAGTTGCGGACGAAGGCGTCACTGAAATCTACCCAACTGTTGATGTTGTTGGGCTTGAGGCTATTCAGCCATGTCCGGGCCGTGCCCTGAAGCATGAGCGGGACGTACTTGACGGCCACGCACTTGTTGCCGTTGGCGATGCTTACTGCTGTGGAGTAGTCGATCAGCCAGTCTTCCGGCTTCACGACGCCGTTGTACTTGGGCGTGTCTCTGGGGAGCGTGAACCCTTTGGGAAAGGGCTCATCGCGGATACGGGGGCCGAAGCAGGCCGGCCCGATTGTGCGCTCCTCTTCCAACAATTGGGAACGAGCCAGCCGCTCGATCCGGTGGCGTGCGTCGTTTTCGCCGACTGCTTCGCGGGGGCCAAGCCTGCCGCTGAGCGTAGGGTGATCGAGCGGCGGCGCGGGATTGGCCGCCCTCTCTCTCCGAGGAGGTAAGCGCTCTTTCGGCCGGCGCCGAGGCTCCGGGTTCTGGAGCTCTTGGCGGCCGTCCACTAGCGTGCGGGGCGTACGCTGGCTGTTGCCAACAACCGGCTCTGGGTCTCGTGACTGCCCGCGGCATCCGCCGCTAGGGGACCGAGAGGTCGTGCCGTTCTAGCGACGGGGCATGTGGGTGTCGACCCGCCAGACCGATCCCACCACGTGGTTGCCCGTGTCCTGCAGCGCGTTCGCAGCGTCGATGAGTTGCTGGAGGCGCTCTAGTTGCTCGCGTAGCTCGTCGCCCCACAAGTGCTTGAGCTCGCCTGCGGTGGCCTGGGCGGCATGCATGTTCTGCGCTGGGGTCTCGTAGACTGGGCGTTCGACCCCCAGCATGCTGGCAATCATAGCGCCGCGTTACCGGATGGCGCCAGCCCGGCTAGGCTCGGCCGCCGCCAGCGTCCCACCGACCACGTGATCGATCTCGCGCTGAGTGGCTTCAGCACGGCGCTTCAGCACCGCCATCTTGGAGGCGCTGTCAAAAAGCTTGACGCGGAACTCGTCCAGCTCCTCCTGGCTGGCGCCAGGGGGAGGAGGCACCGCCAGGGCGTGTATGGTCATGTCCAGCGGATCCTAGCCGGATCCACCAGCGCCCAGGCCATCGCCGATGACCATCACCTCCACGGGGGTGTTGGCGTCGAGCGCGCCGACAGGAGCGTCGCAGGCGGCAGGAGGGAGGGTATTGTCGACGATCTCCACGTAGCTGGGGAAGTCGTCGGTGGAGGCCGTGTCGATGAGAGCGAGCTTGCCGAAGAGCTCGGCGAGGGAGTCGGCTGCTCGTGCGTCGGCGGCGGGCTCGTCGAAGAGGCTGAGCTCGTTGAAGAGGCCAGCGAGGCGACCCACGGGGAAAGCGGTTCCCGCGTCAGGCGATGCGCCAAGGCCGGCGCGGGCGGGCGCATCGGGCCGGTTGATCTCGCCAGCCGCGGCACACTCGCCGGAGAGGAACAAGGTTACCGTCCAGAACGTGTCTCCGGCCGACGTCGTTGCTGGCCCCACGGTGGGCGCCAACTATCGTGGTAAAATCTCGACAGATGCCAGGGGGTGGCTTATCATGGTTGGGGCCATAAGATCGTCGTCGGGTCCTGGAAGTGGGAGTGGGCACAAGCTCGGATGGACACGAGAGCTACCCAGGTTCAGGGCTCTCCTAAGAGATGAAACCCCTACTCCTGCTCTGCGGGGTCTCCGCATGATCAATATGAAGCAAAGAGTACAATGGTGCTCCTAGAGCTGTTCGGCCAGAGGAGGAAGAAAGGCGAGGCTAGCTCTCCCCTTTCCCTGGCTATGGTGTGTGTAGAACTGAGGTGGAGCATGAGAGGAACCCTTTGCATGGGTCTGGCCTGGGGGGTTTTATAGGCTAACCCCCCAAGGGTACAATGGTAATATGGCCGGGTGGTAGGCCTCGGCTGTCAGCGTCTATGGGGGCCGGGTTCTCCGCCGGCTGCTGGGGCCCGCTTCTACTGGGCCCTGCCGGCTACCGAGGAATCGGCAGACAGGTGGGGCCCGCCGCCTGCGGGCTCCGCTGACGGCTCTTCACCGTGGCGCTGCCCGCGCTGACGGAGGTCGTGTCGGGCACGCCATGGCTACAGTGCCGCGCCGGACGGGTCGGCAACCGCCTGGCGGCGCCCACTGTAGCCATGCGGTCGTGGTTCGGGGGAGGCATGGCGCACTGTAGCCATGCCCCAGCTTGTCTCCTGGTCGGGCTCAAACTTCCAAGGAGGGGACGGGATGCCTGCCAGGAGCCGGCCCGTGTCCTCGCCACCTTCTGGAGCGCGCCGTCTTCTAGGAGGCGGCCTTCTAGCTTCAGCCGCTTTCTTGGGGTGCGCCGTCTTCTAGGAGGCAGCCTTCCGGTCCCGCCCGGCCCTGGAGGCCGGTCTTACGACCAGTCGGACTGAGCGGCTTGGCCAGCCCCGATGTCTTGAAATATGGTTAAGCACTGATGAGGCTACCTGGGGTCCATCCCCCCGACAGAGGCCATAAAGATAATGCATTTGGTTATGGAAAATAGAACTAGCATGCCTATATCACAAAGCTTTCCATGACATGAGATTGAATCCAAGAGACTGAACAAGTAAAACATTATCAATGCTCTTATCTTTGGATATAGCAAATTTACCTAACCCAATTACCTTTCCTTTGTTGTTGTCACCAAAAGTGATATACTTCGGAGATGAAACAGTTAAGTTGGGGTCGACAAACAACGACTTGTCTATGGTCATATGACTAGTGCATCCACTATCCATTATCCATTCGGTACACCCGGAGATAGTCCTGCAGAAGAATTAGGCTTTCTTAACCACCCACATCTTTGCAGGTGGCTTCGAAACAAGGAAGCGAGCAGGATATGATTTCTTTTGATAACCATAATAGTTACTCGAACCAGTGCGAGCATAATCAAAAGAATAGGCATTGAAATTCTTTCTAGACGAATGAGTACAGTGGTTGAATGAGGTATGCATGTACTCATTCTGTCGAACTTCTTTACGACCATTTTCTGCCTGCATGGTTAGTACAACAGTAATAGGCAAAGTGTAGATAGTTCTCCTTGGCACCCAGAAAGCTTTCTTTGGGGGGCCATTTCTGCTTGGTCCGACATAGCGAGCAACAGTCTCACCACGTTGGTTTTTGAACAACCTATAGTTGTCCAGAGAATCATCATGAGAATATTCAGGGATAGGAGAGTCATATCCCAAAAGCAAAGCTGGATCGAGCATTTTGCTCTTGGCAGGCACCCACACAGTGCGAGGATATTGAATAGGTTCCCAGTAGGAGCCATCTTCGTTCAGTTTCCTTTCGAAACTGATACCTTCTTTCCTGGGATTTTTGTGAAGAATGGATTTCTTCAGAACAGCACAAAGGGTTTGATGCCCTTTGAGAGACTTGAACATTCCTACCTGAATAAGATCCTTCAACCTAGCATTCTCATTAGACACAGAATCATTTCCCTCGACAGAGGGGTTAGCATTCACAGAGGATTCAGCATTTGATTCAGCATTGTTGCGTTCAAGGCATTTCAAGCAAGGTGGTATAAACACCTCAGGTTTCTCTTTGAGTTGTTGGGTGAGAAGAGAATTTTCTCTGATCAAGTCATCATGAGCCTCTCTCTGGGACTTGAGTTCCTATTTCCTTTTTAGGTAATCATAAGTCAATCTCTCATGGTCAGCCGAGAAAAAATCATGATGAGTTGATAGTTCTTCCATTCATGGCTTGAGAGTGGAATACTCTTCAGTTAACGACTAATTTTTCTCCATCTCCTCAACCAGCAACCCTTTAGATTTCCTAAGGGTTTTCTCATTTTTTTCAAGAGAGTTTTGTTGTATATTTGCAATTTTGATTAGTTTAGCATGGTCATCCTCATCTGAAGAATATTGATCACTGGAGTGAAGCTTGTGATGTTTGGAGGATACCTTTTCTTTCGAGGCTTTGGCCATGAAGCAGTAGGCAGTAGATTCATCATCACTTGAGAGATCCTTGAAGAAGTTTGATGGAGGGGTGGAGGCACATGCTATGCCAGCCATGCTGGAATTAGAATCCTCATCGGATTCATCAGGTTGTTCGGAATCAGATGATTCTTCTTCATCGGAATCCATTTCCTTGCCGATGTTTGCCTTGGCCTTGCGAGAGGTATTCTTGCGGTTGGAGGAGGACTAGGAAGGATTCCTTGAGGAAGATCTTGACGAAGACTTGGAGGTGGAGCTATCCTTCTTCTTGAATGTCGGTGCAACAAACCCTGGGTCTGTTGCCCAGACCATGCACAGGCCCAAGATCAAGATTGCAACATCCAAGAGAAGGTCAAGATGAACAGATAGGCTCTTTGAGAAATCAAAGGGCAGGTTGAGAAGACTAAGTCAAGCCAAGAAGCAAGACACCGCTAAGGGAAAATCTCCCTTGCCGAGCAGGAGAGCCTAGCGAGGTCAAGGTTGCCCCGGAAGCAAGCCTCAAGACCGCCCCGGCAGGCCTGTCGGGTCCTACGGAGGCAAAACACCCCGCCAAGGCTTCACCGCCCCACCTCACGGCGACGCAAGTCATCGATCGGTGCGGTGTCAAGCCCGAAAGTGACTAAGTGGCTGCCTTTTGCCACATGGCAGCCATTTCCTATAGGAATCATCTCCAAATGACACCCATCTAGCGACGTGTCATGCAGACAGGAGAGAAGGTGGCCAAACAGCCCGGCAAGGCATGCCGGGGCAGGCCATGATGTCACACTAAGCGGCGCATTTAATGCGTATTGCTCTGTCTGCAGAGTAGATATGATAGCACTATTCACCATCTAATCAGTAGAAAATGACTGATTTGCCAGTGTGGTGACCCCTTGATCTATAAAAGGAGGCCCATGGCAACCATAGAAAGGATTCGGACCCCTGTACGCTCATACGCGCGTAGCTGCTCTCACCCCGAGACAACCCTGCCGGGCAAGAGCGCTGCGTTTCCACCACCATCCACCATCAATCCACCAAAGCAGGAGTAGGGTTTTATGCCTCGCGGTGGCCCGAACCTGGGTAAAACTGCCCCGTGTGATCTCTGCCGCGCTGTGCTGCGCTCCTCCGCTCTTTGTGCAACGTGCTCAGTCCCCCTGCCGAACCAAAAGGGGCCCTTGGCCCCATAGGTGGCCGTGGTTTCCCACGACATCTTTGGCACGCTAGGTAGGGGGCTGCGCTTGCGCGAACCCGAGAAGTGCACATAGCGTGTCATCTTCACCGCCATCTTCTTCATCAATGGCTCCACCGTCCATGGCACCGAAGAAAAAGCCCGGCGCCGCAGCTCATCCATCCACCTCGAAGGCCCCGCCGCACGCGACCGCCGACACCGCGGGGGCTACGGGGACACTTGGGGGTGCGGACTCCGCGGGGGACATGGTCGGCGCAGGCGGCGTCGTTACCACCTCCCCTGTGGCCGAAGCAGGAGCAGGAGGCACCGGAGAAGGACAGCACCAACTACATCCCAGCGACCACACCCCACGAGGTACGGGAGGAGAGATCATTCCATCTGCACCTCCCCGTCCGGCCGAGTTGCACAGCCGCAAAGGGGGAACTCGCTCTGGGGGGAATCGCAACTCCTCGACCGCTCCCGCCGTGGGTGCGGCCGCAGAGCATGGGCCACCCCCGGAAACGGGCCTAGCCCACCACTACGCTAAACGAAGCCGCTGGTCCTCAAGCGCCTCCACCTCGTCACCACACCATCTAGGTGGCTGGCTCACGACAACGAGAGCACGACACGACCGCTACCGGCACCGTCAGGAGCTGGGCGACGTTACGATCTTCATCGACATCCATGCCAAGCACCGCTTCGGAGGCCATGGCGCGGGCTCAGCTGCTGTTGAAATTTTCGCCGGCAGCCGATCAGATGGATGAGTGGAGAGCCACCATTCAGAGTCTAATTGGCTTCACCGAGGCGGGAGGATCGCAGCGGGCTGGCCCGCCACAGCCTCCCCAGGCAGCGACAACGGCCCACGCCGCTGGCCGTGCGGATGGGGCCACTCCTACGGTGTAGTCCCCTCCGCGGCAGCTGGCGCGGGAGCTGCGCAACCAAGAACCTGACGACGTCTCGATGGCTTCGTCCGACCCTCGAGCGCGTCAAGGCCAACGGCGAGTCCTGGAGGACAGGCAGAGGGAAGGCATGCGTGTCAACACCGAGCGACACCACGACGCCCTCCGCCAGTCCAACAGGCGCGATGGCCCCGACATCGATGAGCCCGCACTAGCTGAAGGTGGGTACCTACCCTTCGAGGCTGGGTGCCCTGCCTTCACCCGTGAGCTGCGTCAAGTCTGTTGGCCATCCACTCGCACGTTCAAGCCAGAGATACCCGAGAAGTATGACAGAAGACTGAACCCGACAGAGTTCTTGAGCATCTACACCATCACTGTTCAAGCTGCCGGGGGAAGAGATGAGAAGGTATTCGCCAACTACTTCCCTTTGGCACTTAAGCCAAATGTGAGGTCTTGGCTGATGCACCTGCCGGAGAACTCCATTTCGACCTGGGCTGACCTGTGCCATGAGTTCGTTGGCGCCTTCATGGGCGGCCATCAAGAACCAGGGCGGCCCAGCGACTTGCAGCTTATCCCGCAGAAAGAAGGCGAGAGCCTGCGGAAATACATGCAGAGATTTAGCCGAGTCCACAGGAATATTCCAGACATCCACCCGGCTGTTGTGATAGCTGTGTTCCAGTCCAACGTGCGCAATCGTCAGATACGTTCCAAGATGAATTTTCAATTGCCCAAGACTGTGAAGGGGCTCTACACTCTGGTGGATAAGTGTGCTCGAATAGAGGAGGGGAGGAAGCTCCCCGGAGAAGAGGATGGCATCGACATCGATTCAGAGGACGATGACGAGGCCACCAGTCAAAAGAAGAAGAACAATAAGTGCAACAAAAGGTGCAAGGATAAGGCAGTGATGACCGTTGAGGGATCGGGCATGCCTAGTACTGGCAAGAAAGCCAAGGATGAGATATCCGGCAAGGAAGTTGCCGCGTGCACTGATTGCCGGGAAGCCCTAGCTGCTGAGAAGGCTTGGAAACGCGATGTCCCGTATTGCAAGATCCATCGGACCAAGGGCCACGATCTCCATGAGTGTCATCAGGTTGAGCAGCTTGTCAAGAAGCAGAGGGCTGAATATGAGAAGCGAGATAAAGAGAAAGGTCAGAATGGCGCTGGCGGAAAGGGCCTGGGTGGCGGAGCAAGCCGCCCCGGCAAGGCTCCTCAGAATCAAGGGAAACCCGCCAGAGGCCGTGAGAAGGAGGATTGCAACGATGAGAGAGATGGAGGAGATGAAGAGGAAACCAGCGAGCAGGAATTCCAAAAAGCCACTAACGCCCTGTGCATTAACGGGGGTGCATCTTTGCACTCCTCCCACCGCCAACTTAAACGGTGGGTGCGCAAAGTCAATGCCGTGGAGCTAGCGGCAGACTCTCGAAGGCCGCTCAAGTGGTCCCGCACGCCCATCATCTTCGACGAAGAGGACCACCCTGACCGCACCACCGCGGCAGGGTGCTTGCCGTTGTTGGTATCACCAACAATCCGCAACCTCAAAGTCACAAAGATGTTGGTTGACGGCGGGGCCGGGATGAATTTGATTTCTTCAAAGGTCATCAGCAAACTCCAGATAGCAGAAGAAGAGCTCAAAGTTACCGGTATGTTTCAAGGAATCAACCCCGGCAGGAGTCGTCCTAAAGGGGAAAATCACGTTACCGGTGACATTTGGGGGAGAGTTGAACTACCGGACTGAGAAGATCGTGTTTGATGTGGTTGAGCTCCCCCTGCCATACAATGGAATCCTTGGTCGCCTAGCTCTGGCCAAGTTCATGGCGACATCCCACTATGCCTACAACACCTTGAAGATGCCAGGGCCGGTGGGCGTCATATCCATTCCATCAGACGAGAAACACGCAATTATTTGCATGGACAAGATGTACCGGGATGCAGTCGCGACAGAGGCCACTGAAACTACAATCCCCGCCAAGGAAAGTAATGGAAAGAAGAAGGCTAACAAGGACGCTGGCAAGGAATCCGGGAAGCGTACCTCTTCGGGGTATGCTGCGCCTGTTGATGACTCACCGGAGAGTTCCAATAGCAAGAGATCCAAGGCTTCTGCACCCGCTGTGAAAAAGGTCCCGGCAAGGCTGGCTGGCGCCGATGGTAGTTTCACTATCAGCGCCACCCTCAATGACAAATAGAAAAGTGCGCTCGTTGCCTTCCTGCGGGCGAATGTCGATGTGTTTGCCTGGCAACCATCTGACATCCCCGGTGTTCCCAGGGAGGTAATCGAACACCACCTTGCTATCTGCCCACATGCCCGACCCGTCAAGTAGAAGGTCCGGAAGCAAGCTTTGGAGTGGCAACAGTTTATTGCCGAGGAGATCAAGAAACTTGAGGCAGCTGGTCTGGTTAGAGGAGTGTTGCATCCAACGTGGTTAGCAAATCCTGTGTTGGTATGCAAAGCTAATGGGAAGTGGAGACTGTGCATAAATTTTACGGATCTGAACAAGGCATGCCCGAAGGACCCATTTCCCTTGCCGCGCATCGACCAGATTGTGGATTCCACCTCCGGGTGTGACCTGCTTTCCTTCCTGGATGCCTACTCTGGATATCATCATATCTTCATGTCCATGGAAGACGAAGAGAAGACCGCGTTCATCACCCCATGTGGCACATACTGCTTTGTGCGGATGCCTTTCGGGTTGAAGAGTGTCGGGTCTACTTTCGCAAGAGTAGTCCAGATTGGTTTTGAGTCACAGTTGCACAGGAACGTTGAGGCTTACATGGATGATATTGTGGTCAAGACCAAGGACAGATCAACCCTCATTCAGGATTTGGAAGAGACATTTGCTAATCTGCACAAGATCAACTTGAAGCTAAACCCGGAGAAGTGTGTGTTTGGTGTTCCTTCCGGCAAGCTACTTGGCTTCTTTGTGTCCCACCGGGGGATAGAGGCCAACCCCAACAAGATCAAGGCTATCGACCAGATTCAAGCACCCAAGACAGTCAAGGACGTGAGGCGTTTGACTGGATGTGTTGCCGCGCTTAGCAGATTCATTTCCAAGTCTGCCGAGCATGCCTTGCCGTTCTTCAAGATTTTGGAAAAGGCAGGGCCAATGGAGTGCACCCCAGAGGCAGATGCTGCACTACAAGATTTGAAGGCCTACCTTTCCTCTGTGCCCACTTTCGTTGCTCCAAAAGCTCAAGAGCCATTGCTGCTAGACTTGGCGGCAACTAATCAAGTGGTTAGCACGGCACTGGTGGTGCAGAGGGAAGTGGATGGAGGAGCAGATGTAGCTGGTGTCCCTTCCGGGGAGAAAAGTGAACACACCCCGGCAAGGTCAGATGCAGATCGAGATGGAGAAGAGCAAAGCAGCAGAAGCAGTTCTCTGGTCATGGCAAAGAAGAAAGGGGTGCAGCGCCCAGTATACTTCATCAACTCCCTGTTGCAGGGGGCTAGATCCAGGTACTCTGGCGTGCAAAAATTGATCTTTGGCCTTGTCAAGGCCTCAAGGAAACTGCGCCACTACTTCCAAGCCCATGAGATCACAGTTGTCACCCGTTTCCCTTTACAACGGATACTTCAAAACCCTGAGGCTACCGGCAGGACAGTGGAGTGGGCTTTGGAGTTATCCAGCTTTGGTTTGAAGTTTGAGAGCACATCAACCATTCAGAGCAGAGCATTGGCAGAGTTTATTGCAGAATGGACGCCAACTCCTGACGAAGAGGTATTCAAGACAGTTATCCCCGGCAAGGAGGCGCCCTAAGAATGGATAATGTATTTCGATGGTGCCTTCTCCCTACAAGGTGCAAGGGCTAGCGTGCTTCTCGTTGCTCCCACCGGAGAGCACCTGAAGTACATCGTCCAGATGCATTTTCCCCAGGAGGAGGCTACCAACAATACATCAGAGTATGAAGGGCTCCTTGCCGGGCTTAGAGTTGCAACAGAACTAGGAATCAAGAAGCTGATCATCCGCGAAGATTCACAACTTGTGGTGAGACAAGTCAACAAGGATTACCAAAGTCCATTGATGGAGGCATACGTCGAGGAAGTGAGAAAGTTGGAGGAGCGCTTTGACGGATTGCAAACAGAGCACGTACCCCGTGCGGAAAACAGCATCGCTGATCATCTGTCGAAGTGCGCTGCGCAAAAGCTCCCTGTGGAACCAGGAACTTTTGTTCTCCATCTAACTCAGCCCTCCGTATCCCCGGCAACAATTGCCAGAAAGAGGAGGAAACTGGACTCCGGTAAGCCTCTCCCGGTAGAACCTCTCGAGGATCCCGACAGAAAGCTTGTCGGGCACAACTCCCCTTCGGTCGCTGAGATGCATCCTCCCGCCAGGCCACCGGTCCCCGCGGTCAAGGATTGCACTCTCACAAATGAGGAGGTGCCGTTAGTCCTCATTGCCGAGCCACAGGCTCCGCCTTGGGCATGGCACATAGTCCATTTCCTCCAAACTGGAGAACTTCCCGAAGAGCAAGAAGAAGCTGAAAGAGTAGCCCGGAGGGCCAGTATGTATCAGTTCGTTGATGACATGCTGTACAGAAGGAGTCCCAATGGTGTGAAATTGAAGTGCATTTGCCAGGAAGGAGGAAAGGAACTGCTGGCGGAGATACACAAGGGTATGTGCGGCTCCCACATTGCATCAAGGGCGTTGGTTGGGAAAGCTTTCCGGCAAGGATTCTACTGGCCCACATCGCTCCAAGATGCGGTCGAGCTTGTCACCAAGTGTGAAGCCTGCCAGTTCCATTCCAAGAATATCCACCTGCCTGCCCAAGCTCTCCAGACAATCCCTTTATTATGGCCGTTTTTGGTCTGGGGGCTCGATATCCTCAGCCCTTTCCCCCGTGCTGCCGGGGGCCTTGAATTCTTGTTCGTTGCAATCGACAAGTTTACAAAGTGGCCGGAAGTAGAGCCCGCGAGAAAGGTGACTGCTCAGTCAGCTATCAAGTTCTTGACAGGATTGGTGTGCCGCTTCGGAGTTCCTGCCCGGATCATCACTGACAACGGCACCTAGTTCACGAGTCGCGCCTTCATGCAATACGTTCGTGCCCTCAGAAGCAAAATCTCGTTCACCTCTGTGGCCGATCCAAGGAGCAACGGGCAAGCTGAGAGGGCGAACGCTGAAGTGTTGCAAGGACTCAAGATGAGAACTTTCGATAGGCTGCAGAAGTGCGGCAGGCGGTGGATCGATGAGGTGCTGGTGGTTCTTTGGTCCCTCAGAACAACACCAAAGCGAGCTACCGGGCAGACTCCCTTCTCCCTAGTCTATGGGGCAGAAGCAGTTATCCCCAGGGAACTCATTTACGGGTCACCTCGAGTGCTTGCGTATGATGAAGTAGCGCAAGATCAGCACCAGCGTGACGTTGCTGTGCTACTCGAGGAGAACCGTCTCCGGGCTGCTACGCGTGCCGCACGCTATCAGCAAGCCCTGCGTCGCTATCACAGCTGCAGGGTTCGTGCCCGGTGTTTTGAGGAAGGCGACCTTGTCCTTAGGCGTGTTCAGTCCGCCACGGGTGCAAATAAGTTGACGCCAAAGTGGGAAGGCCCTTACCGGGTAGTACGAGTCACCAGACCTGGCGCAGTCCGTCTGGAGACCGGAGATGGCATTCAGTTGCGAAAGTCATGGAACATTGAGCATCTCCACAAGTTCTACCCATAAGGCGTGGCTGTCGGGCCTTGCCCGGCAGCCACCCTTTTGTACAGTCCTTGCCTCTATTGCATGTAACCCCTTGTACAAATCCAGGCACAGACCCTAAGCAACAGAGAAATAAATGAAGCGCTGGGGGGCCCCCGACAAATTGCATGCATGCATAAGCATATCATGAGCATTGCATGTTCATGTAGATAAGATCGCATGAGGCATCATTTTCTTCTGCATCAAACTGCAGGCACCTACCGTGGATTCGATCCCGAAAAAGGAGAAGAGAAGACAAGCCTACATTGCGATCCTCGGCAAGCCCAAACAGATAAGTTCTCTCTCTTATCCATACACATTCTGTAAGTAAAGCTTGTGCATAGGAAAACCTCGCCACTTTTAAGACTTAGGTGCTCCCGTCCCTTGACTTGAACGTTGCTTCGGTCGGGGAGGTTGTAGTGGCTGAGGGAGTCCTGGATTAGGGGGTCCTCGGGTGTCCGGTCTATTCGATATGGGCCGGACTGATGGGTGGGACTCCTGTATGCGTGGGACTCCTGTATGCGAGGATGGCAAGTTTGGTGTCCGGATGTACTCTTTCCTTCCTCTGTAAACCGACTTTGTACGACCCGGTGAAGATAAAGCAGAAGACTATCCCCCGTGTCCGGGTGGGACTCCTGTATGCGTGGATGGCAAGTTTGGTGTCCGGATGTACTCTTTCCTTCCTCTGTAATCCGACTTTGTACGACCCTGGGCCCCTCCGGTGTGTATATAAACCGGAGGGTTTAGTCCGTAGTGGCCATCAGAATAATCATAGGCTAGACAGCTAGGGTTTAGCCATTACGATCTCGAGGTAGATCAACTCTTGTAACCCCTATACTCATCAAATACAATCAAGCAGGATGTAGGGTTTTACCTCCATTAAGAGGGCCCGAACCTGGGTAAACATCGTGTCCCCATTGTCCATTGTTACCATCGATTCTTAGATGCACAGCTTGGGCCCCCTACCCGAGATCTGCCGGTTTTGACACCGACATTGGTGCTTCCATTGAGAGCTCCGTTGTGTAGTCGCGAGAAGAGATCTATGGCTCGCCTTGTCATCAACGACGATATCACCTCTGGAAGGAGCCTAACTTCAGGACAGGTCCTCCAGCTCGGCAGTTTTACCATGGGTGCTGGCATGGGCATCAAGCCGACAGCGCCCCACGTGATCGCCAAACATCACCACTTCATCGGTCTCGAATACTCCCAAAAGATGGATCCGACGGACGTCTCGTCCTTAAACGAGCTGCTAGATCGCATCGTCGCCCTGGGGCTTTCAACGGATTATGATCGGATCGGGCTCAAACCCGACCAGAGGGAAATTAATTCCCCACCTATCACCCACCTGGTAGCGGTCGTCGAGGAACGAGCCGAAAACAGTTCTTCCCCTAAACTAAAGACCAGCTATGTTCGGGTCTCCGAACCTCTTGGCTCGGACACCCTCCCTTTGGATGAGACTTCACGTCTCCCAAACTCAGGGTTAGACATTGGGTTCGGGGAGCACTTGGATCTCCCTGGACCCGAACTGGTGACTTCGGAGATTTTACAGGCTCCGGATGCAATCTTGGGTCGGGATTCGAGTTTTTGCCCGCCCACCCACCACAATCAATACTCTCCAAGTAATTCAGGCCCTCCAGACATATGTGACCTAATGTATGTACGACAGCAACCTCGGGAAACGGTCCATCACTTCTGGGCCAGATTCCTACTTGTCAAAAACAAGATTAAAGATTGCTGCGACGATGACGCAGTCTCGGTCTTTCATCGCAATTGTACCGATGAGGGAATTCGGAATGCCCTCAACCGCCGTCGCATACAGAGTTTCACAGAGCTATCACACATAGTATGGAAGTATTGCGCGATGGAAAGCACTTGGAAAGCACGGAAAACCCAATTGGAACCAGCTGCCTTTAAGCGGTGCACTGCCCGAGCAAAGCAGATACACCCTTATGAGGCATCCGACCATAAGCCCGTCGGCAAGAAAAAACCCTCTACGGGATACAGGTCCATTCTTGACAAACTCCTCGACAAGCCCTGTCCGGTACATACAACGCCGAACACTGACTCAACCCACAGCCTTCGAGCATGTTGGGTACTCTGGCAGGTAGCTAAAAGTGGCGAGGCCATCCTCACCACCACCACTCAAGAGAAGCATTCTCCGGAGGATGACGATTTTAACGTCTTATGGTCTTCGAGACTTTCTCCTTAAATAATCAGCATAAGAGGGCACTCCGCGACCTCGCTGATGTCCACCAAGTAACCGTAGTAAGCCCATGGAGTGACGCGGCAATAACCTTCACCGTTGATGACGAACCAAGGGCCCGATCAGTCCGAGCACCCACAGCTTTAGTCCTAAACCCAATTATGGACGGCTTTCGACTTACCAAAGTGCTCATGGACGGTGGCAGCAGGCTTAACCTCATCTACGAGGACACGCTCGACAAAATGCAGATCGATAGAACACGCATCGAGCAAAGCAGTACCACCTTTCGAGGTATCATCCCCAGTCGAGGAGCACAATGCTCGGGGAGAATTAAACTCGACGTAGTATTCGGCACGCCTGAAAATTACAGGTCGGAGGAGCTGCTCTTTCACATCGCTCCATTCAATAGCGGCTACCACACCCTTTTAGGGCGGGGCGCTTTTTTACGCTTCCAAGTCGTACCCCATTATGGGTACATGAAGCTTAAAATGCCGGGGCCCAATGGAATAATCACAGTTACAAGTGATCCGGACACAGCACTCCGCGCCGAAAACAAAACCGCATCCTTGGCCCTTGAGGCACTCTCTGAAGCCCTTGTGGCCGAAGTGTTAACCACCCTACGATCCACGGTGGACAGGGATGATGTGATTCTCGATAAGAGGCCTAAATCCACCTCTTTCAAGCCAGCAGATGAAATAGTTAAATTTCAAGTGCACCCGACGGATCCTAACAAAACAGCGTCCATCGGAGCACAGCTGACTCGATGATAGATGCCGCCTTACGCGCTTTCCTACGTGAAAATTGGGATATCTTCGCCTGGCACCCTTCGGACATGCCTGGTATCCCACATAGATGGGCCGAACACAGCCTCAACCTAATTAAGGGGTTCAAACAAGTCAAGCAAACGCTACGGCGATTTTCCGAACCCAAACGACAAGCTATGGGGGATGAGCTAGCCAAACTACTTGAAGCCGGGTTCATCAGAGAAATCAAACACCCGGATTGGCTAGCCAACTTGGTCATGGTGCCGAAGAAGGAGAAGTCTTGGCGCCTTTGTGTCGATTTCAAAGACCTCAATAAGGCTTGCCCTAAAGACCCTTTCCCATTGCCCCGCATTGACCAGATTATTGACACGACCGCGGGACATGACTCATTGTGTTTCCACGACGCTTACTCCGGATACCATCAGGTTAAAATGTAGGAGTCCGACCAGGCCGCAACGGCATTCATCACCCCGTATGGATCTTTCTGTTTCAACACTATGCCTTTTGGGCTCAAAAACGCTAGTGCCACTTACCAACGCATGATTCAAAAATGCTTGGAAAAACAAATCGGCAAGACAATAGAAGCATATGTGGATGATGTGGTCATCAAGACCAGTAGGTTTTGATGAAGATTTTGAACCGCCAGAGTGGCTGGATCCCTTCTTCTGAAACTGGTTCTTCCGGTGAAGGCGCTGGAATCTTTTTGTGATCAATGCGAGATCTTTGCTGATCCTTTTTGGGTCATCTGAATCTTCTTCGGCATTTCCTTCGGAGGAAGAATCAACCATAGCCTTGAGAGCATGACTTTTGCAATGACTTGAGCCATAGAGATATCTCTTTTCTTCTTCTTGTTCCTCGTGGGTGTTTAGCCTTTCCGTGATATCAGCAGAGTCGAGATATTTGAAATCAGCTCGTTCCTTTATCATCAGAACTAGAGTGTCGAATGAGCTGTCAAGAGATCGGAGCAGTTTCTTCACAACTTCATGGTCAGTGATGTCTTTGGCGCCGAGATCTTGTAGCTTGTTTGCAATGTCACTCGGACGATGGAAGGTTTGCTGACAGCTTTCATTTCCAATTCGCTTGAACTGATTCAACTTCGCCCGAAGAGTATCAATGCAAGCTTCTTTCTGAGTTGAAACACCCTCATTAATCTTCTCAATAATGTCCCATAATTCCTTCGCAGTTTCACACTGACGATACCGAAGAAATTGAGCATGAGAGAGATGGCCACCAATTTCATCTTTGGCTTGAGCGTCCAACTGAATGAGTGTCTTCTCGCGTTCAGTGGGAACTTTAGGCACTTCAATCGTGACTCCATTCTGCAATATGTTCCACATATGATTGTCAATATCTCGTAGACGGATCTCCATCTTCTCTTTCCAGAAGGGATAGTCTGTCCCATCGAAGATGGGAATCTTGAGATGTGACTTGTAGCTCACTGAAGACATACTTAAACTCCAAGGTGGTAAGACAAAAATGAGCAGAGTCAAGGAGTACCTCACTCTGATACCAATTGTAGGAACGAAGTATGTCTACTAGAGGGGGCTCAATGGGAGTTTTAAAATTTCTTTTGAAATATCAAAACTCTCGGAACCCAGCAGCGGAGCGAATGTAAACTAAGAACAGTGAGCGAGTAAAAACTATCGAATGGAAACTAAGAGGATGCATCGAGAAAAATCACATGAATGAAATGGATCGAATGAAAAGAGGAGTAGTAGAAGTAACCAGTGATGCTTGATGGCGACAAGGGATTTGATAGACCAGTTCGTCCTTCTGCACAAGGACTACGTCTGGTTGGAGGGGTTGTGACTTAACACGGAAGATAAACTCTCTTCGCCCTATTCTCCTCGACAATTGGTTCATCAACCAATGTCGATCACTCATGGTAGATACTTGACGTCATCTCCGAACCTTTACAGACTTCTTCTTTGAGAACCACAACTACTCGTGGTCTCTGAAGAAATTGACACCTAACCGTCTAGAGAGTTTGCAGCTCTCAAGAGTAATAGGCGGAGCGTACTGGACTTAGATTCGAGTGATGCTGAACCACTATCTAATTTTTCGGCTCTAGGGGTTTTCCCTCGGTGGATTTTAAACTCAAATCACTCTGGAGAGAGGGTTGCTCAACAATCTTCTCACAATCAAATGGAGTAGCCACCGGACAACGCTGGTGCGGGGTGGCTATTTATAGCCGCAGCCTTCCCTGGTGGGAAATGACCATTTTGGACACGCGGTCCAGCCAATGGCCAACCAACACGTTTGCAACGGTCGGATTTCAAAGAGCAATGGTAACATTACTTGAGGACCAAGTAATGCTAACTCCTCGGCCAGAGAAAAATCTCTCACAGCAAAGAAGATCACAGTCTCTTGCTAGCAAGTATTTGCTCAGAACACAAAGAGATTTCTCTCGCAACTTTCATAGGACTTGGGTTTAGCATCAAAGAATCAAAGCTTCGAACGCTACACCCCTCTTAATAGTAAAGTGGTCCTGTGATTCAGTAAAAAGAAAAGAAACACAGAAATAAATGCTACGTCTTCACTTCGTCTTCAATCTTCTCGGTCGCAGTCACTTCCTTCGGACAAGCACCGAACCAATTGCTTCGCGTCACCAGTTTTTTAGGGGTCACTCTTGTTATCATAATCTTTGGTGATAACCTGCACTGCCACGCAGAGGATTATCTTCATAGTCTGAATCAAACTCCTCATGATTCGAGGGAGCTGTTACTCTGTGTGCACTAGCAAACACATAAGTCCCATACTGTTTATGTCAACAAACTCCAAAACATAAGGAGGCAGATTATTGCATCAACAAGAGCTCCGGAGAATATCTATCTCTGTTGTAGCTTTTTCATGCCTAGAATTTCAGCTGCCGGCAATCTTCCTCTTCATATGGAACTTGCAAAATAAGATAGAAAAGGCTTTAGAATTGCATCATAAAGTGAAATAATGACCCAAAATATAATAAATAACAGTAGGACAACATGATGCAAAATGGACGTATTAACTCCCCCAAGCTTAGACCTCGCTTGTCCTAAAGCGAATACCGAACTTGATAATCATGACCACATGCATAAAGAGAGAGAGAGAGGTGTCGATAAAACAAAATACAGACATGAAAGCATCATGATCATTATCATAGCAGCAAAATATCATCATAAAACTTCTCATGAACAAATAACAATTCATTCACGTGCTAAAGTATGAACCATAAACTTCATTGAAAACCAACAAACTAAGATCTCGGCCATTTAAACAATTGTAGTTTATCATATTTTCACAAAAGAGTCTATGTAAGAGCTTTGTTTAGCAGTCTCCACATACTCAACTATCATTTAGTCTTCCATTATTACTGACACTCACGGCATGTTTATGGAGCAAAAGTTTTAGTCAAACACATAGGAAGATGGGGGCTTAGAGTTTTTATCTCCCAACTTATTTATCTTGGGGATGATGTCAACAATAATAACTCATGATTACCTTCATCCAACTGGATACATGTGCCCCGATCTTTCCCTACCACATGATGCTTGTTGAGTGAAGAATAATTTAGCATGGAATAATAAGGACGAACATTATTGACTCTTGCATAAGAAGTAAATACCGAAAAGTAAAAGATAGGCCCTTCGTAGAGGGAACCATCGGTTGTCATTCGCTTTTTATTATAGGATGTGCAAACTCTTAATGGAAAGGAATGTCACTTTATATTACCCCTTGTGATAGCAACCTTTATTATGCAGTCCGTCACTTTCATTCTTTACCATCACAAGTTCCTACAAAGCTTATTTTCCCTTACAATAAAAGATCATACATATTTAGGAGCAATTTTTATTGCTTTTCGCACCGATGACGACTTACTTGAAGGATCTCATTCAAGCCATAGTTAGATATGGTGGACTCTCATGGGAAGAAACTGGGTTCAAGGGGTTTTGGATACACAAGTAGTATCTCTACTTAGTACGAATTTTGGCTAGCAAAATATTATGAGCAAGCACCACAAGTTAGAGGATTTGCGACAATATAACTTCTATGTGAATATAAGCAAACATAACCTATTACGTTGTCTTCCTTGTCCAACATCAACTATTTGAACAAGCATAGAATATTTGATGGGGGCTCATAATCATAAAAGATGTCCAAGATATTATATTTATATGTGAGACCTCTCTTCCTTTATTAACTCTCATGAATTGCATCAATGACCAATGCTATGTTAGTTAACTTTCAACAAATTTTATCAATTATAATTCTTTTATGTGAAGTCATTACTTCTCATGGGATTAGCATATGATCCTTTTATTCTTTTTGTTGCTAAGATTGAAGTAAGAACGTAAAATAACAAAACTCAAACTACTCTTTATTATATAATTCTCACACTCGATTACATAGATAGATCACGAAACAAGCACACCAAACTAAAATCATACTAAAACTTTATTCTTCTAAATCACAAAATAACTAGGGATCGAACTAAGATAGATAATGATGGTAAAACTGATGGTGACAGGATACCGGGGCACCTCCCCCAAGCTTGGAACAAGCCAAGGGTGGTGCCCATACCCGTGTACTCAAGGTTCTTTCTTGAGTGATGATGATGAGGAAGTTGTGGGCTTGTCCTCTATCTTCCAAGGCATAGGCTCCCTATCATAAAATGATGAACGCATTCCCGGAATCCTAAAAATGGTATCCAAGCTCATGCCTTTAAACCTAGACTCAGACCCACAGTTTTTTTTTGAAGGTAAAAAACTTGGGCTTGAAGATGATCAATCCGGTCATTGAGATTGAAGTTAGCATCTCAAATTTACTTGTTGTCCCCCTTGTGCTCACGAACAAATTTGATAATGTTGGAGAGATTGGCACTAAGCCCGCGTTTGACCATCCCCTGGAACTTGAAGATCTCCTGCTCCACTGCTTCAACCCTTGCCTTCTCGCTTCCCTCCTTCTTTGGGCCTTGGACGTCTCGGATGTGGAACACCCCCTCACGAAGCTCCATGGTTTGAGGGTGCTTCATCACCTTCGGGCGGTATGGATTGATGACATTCTCATAGAACTTGTCCTTGGACGAGCTTGGCGGCGACAAGGCGCTCTAGATTTGTTAGAAAAATAGCCCGAAACAAGAACAAAGGAGAAACTTGCGATACGAAGGTCAAAACAGCGAGAGTATATATAATGAAATTTTCCCATGCAGGGCAAGTAACCTGGGAGAAAATGTAGTAGGGAAAGTCCACGGGGGAGTTACAAGCTAACAGGACATGCCCCAGGGGGGATGGGCGCACCTCTTGAGCTCGTCGGTTCCCGTGGACTTTCCTAATTGTTTGTTATTTTACAAATTTTCATATATTCCAAAACAAACAAAAAGTACTTTTATGGAACTTTTGGAGTTGGTTTACTTACCGTATGACATACCTACTGCTTTTCAGGGTTCTGGAGCGTTCTGGAAGGTCTCTTTTATGTGTTCCTTCGATGTCATTGTTTGAATAATGTTAGCTTCCATGTTAATGGGTGTACCTGAAATATAATGTTTAATTCTTAGCCCATTAACCACCTTTGGATTGTCCCCTCGGCATTATTGATTTCTATAGCTCCAGAATGATAAACTTCCTCGAAAATGTATGATCATCCTTCCCATTTAGAGACAAGTTTTCCTGCAAAGAATCTAAAACAAGAGTTGTACAATAGAACTTGATCACCAACATTAACTTCCCATTTTTGTATTCTTTTGCACTACAAAAAATATACACTTCCGTGATGATACGTGTTTGTCATAGTTGGTCATGTTTTCTGTCATGCATGTACATCCATGACGATTTTATGACAGAATGAAGATAGTCATACCTATGCTGTCGTAGAAGTGTTCCATGACAATACCAAAATTATCATCATGGAAGTGTCCACTTCCATGAAAATAAATGGCGCATCATGGAAGTGTATTCGTCAAGGGTAACCGACACGTGGCATCCACTGTAACAGGTCGCCATTAAGCTATCGGGTTTCGGTTTGGATCCGATAACCCGCTAACAGCCCCGACCAATGGGGATTTTCCACGTGTAAAATTCTCATTCGCCGGATGATCCACGTGTCAGGTCATCGTTGGGACAGATGTCATCCCTACAATGGACGGAAGACGCCTATGATATGTCGACACATGGCACAGCCCAACAGTGGGCCATTTATGGTAAAAAGGCTGGCCCAGCTAAAGGCCCATCATATTTTTTCAGACACTAGTGGGCTGGCCCGTTAATAGCCTGCCATGTTTTGGGTCAAAATAAGGCCCATATTAGATCAGGCCCGTTCATAGCATGTCGTGTTTTGGGCTAAATTACGGCCCATATCAGATCAGGCCCGTTAACAGGCCACTGTTCTTTTGGGACCATTCTAAGCCGGGTTTGTATTCCAGCCTGTTAAATGCCCGTTTACAAGTTCGGCCCGATAATAGTTTCGGCCTGTTAGCGGCCCGTGGTGCGTCTGGGCCGTTGTCGGCCCGGTTTCACTTTAAGCTATTTAACGGCCCATATAACTGGGCTATTTCTTGTCCGAATTAACTTTTGGCCTCTTAACGGCCCGTAGTCTTCCTGGATAAATTTTAGCACAGCTGGCCTATCGGCCTGTTAATGGCTCGTGTAACAGTTGGGCCTAATTACAGCCAGCACTGAATCCGGCCTGCTTACAGCCCATCTGTTAATGGCCCGTGACACTGTTGGGCCTACAGCCCGCGTTGATATCGGCCTACTAAAAGCCCATAATTTTATTAGCCAAACCGGGCCCGAGATATATTTTGGCCTGTTAACGGCTCGTTCTATTTGGGCCAAACATGGGCCTAAGGCAGTTTCGGCCTGTATTGGCCCGTGAATTTTTCGGCTCAACGCTAGCCCAATCTAGTTTTTAGCCTGTTAAAAGCCCATGGTATTCTCTGGCCCAGCTGGCCAGAACATTACTTGGCCTGTTAAAGGCGGAAAACTACTATACGTTTAGACCTGCTAATGGCCCAAGATGATTATAGGCCCATGTTTTGGCCCATATATAGCGAGTTACAGGCCGGCCTGAAGACCGACAACATTGAGATCCATTGAAGCTTTTGGCCTAAATTACAGCATACCAACCAAGAATAAACCTAGACTATACAATAAAGAAATTATAGCATATTACATCCACTGCGCATCAAAGTTCGCCACCGGTGATAATAAAGCGCAACGTGACCACGGATTACATACACTGGGCATCAAAGGTCGCCACCAGTGCATATAAATGCGCCGACAAAAGAATCTACAAAACTGAGGGCACTTCAGAAGGCATTAGTCCTGCCCTGGCGGTGCACCAAAAGCAACAGAACAAGCTGATGAGACCTTAGTTGTGTCAACGATAGTTGCTCTAACCGTAGCTGCGTAGCAAGAAAGCACACATGGGTGTCCTCTGCGGCCTTCTTTACATCATTGACATCAAGTTGGATCTGAGATGAAGCAAGCCTTTCCACTTTAAGTTGAGACTGAAGAAGTCGAACTGATTGAGGCAATAACTGCACAGAGGTTGTCTGACAGCTGCTGGTGAGTAGCTTCAACTCACTGTCTTCATCAAGACATGACCTTGGGGTCATCTCGCTCTCTTCAAGATGGTTTGGCTCACTATCTTCCCTAAAGTTTTACCTGGCATAAGAGATACGACTCTGAAAGAGAAACAAGGAGACACGTAACAGGTTTCACAATTATATAAGCAAATAAATGGATCTGTTCTGCATAAGGTACATGTTTTTACAACTACAATTTAAAACTGGTAGTTGTTGCAAACATCCAATCAGATGTAAACACCAAAGTAAATAGCAGTGGAGGAAATGATGCCTATCCAAATCTATACTAGAACAAAGTTTGAAGGCTTGAGAAGGATGAACTTAAATTACAAGTTAACACGGGCTGGACAAAGCCCTTCTCCATGTCGATGGAAGGATAATTCAATAAATTTCCCAAAGAAACTTCTTTATAAGCATTGCCTTTATTCTACATTTTGTAAATAGTAAATATAGATCAAATAATATTGGAAGAAATAGAGGATAATGAAGCTCAGGTGCAGAGTGATGATACATAATCAAATAGCAATTAATTAAGTACATCGTTACAAGGCAAAAGGTACTGACAAGAGGAATGCATACATTAACGTGTGCAGCGGCATTGGCTTTATTCAACATTTTGGTAAGAGTAAATGTAGATCTAATAATTTGGAGAAAGTGGAGGGCAGTGCAGATAAGATGCAGAATAATGCTAGACAATCAACTATCTCGCAATGCAAGTACAGTAATACTACCATCGTCCGTTATTACTTGTCGCTCAAATGGATGTATCTAACACTATTAAGTTCTAAATACATCCAATTGAGCAACAATTAATTCGATACAGAGGGAGTACATGACAACAGGTACTTACATGACCAATCCAAAACTTCATAACCATTGTATTAATTCTACATTTATCTAAGAGTAAATATAGATCTTATAATTTCGAGCAAAGGGAGGGTAAAGAAGCGAACATTTACAGTGATGCTACATAATCAAACAGCAATGAGTGTAAGTATGCTGACAAAGGGCAAGAGGTACTTACAAGAGCAATGCAGTGCCCAGTATTGTTGTGAGATCCTATGATCCTTTGCGAAAGGAGATTCATCTGAAATTAGTTTTCATACAAGAGAGAAGGTAAGGCACATGCAGAAATTTAGGAGTTCAAATTTTGAATTGATATCATAGACAGTACCTGACGCTGGGCTCTCTGTAGTTCTAATAGGGGTTTGGCCAGTGGAGTAGGTGTAAAGTGTGGTACAATTGGGCATGTGTTTTCTGTGGCTGCTGATCTATCTGATTTAACAGGTATCACTACCTTTTCCAAATACCTTGTTTGTACTCCTTGAGGATCTACACTCACCGTCTTCCTTTTGGACATCTATTATGAAAGAACAACATTTGACTTGAAAAATATAGTATGATGACAGACGGAATAGGTACAGAAAATGGATAGGTATGGCATATACTCATATATGATGCTTAAACTAAGAATATGGTGGTGTAACAAAGTAATGCAAGAGATCATATGCAAAATATGTGCGACCAATACAACCTTGGCAAGTTAGAGCAAGCACCTTGATGGGTGAATAAGATAGGCCATCCTCCACCATGCCAAGTTTGTTAGCCAGTGGATTGTTTCACAATATTCCTCTCGTGCGCCCATTCTCATATTCATTTTGATCATGTTCAATACCTGACATGCATGAAAACATAAAAACAAGTGGGATTATCTTTGTAATGCAGAAGTGATTCTAATCCAATACTGCCTCCCTGTAAACCCCTTTGTGCTATCTCTGCAATTCTTTTGAGAGATGTCATGCATGCTGTAATTTCATGTGTGCATTAATATAATGTGGCCTACTACTCAAAATATGAGAGCTCCAGAAGTGATGATACTTCGCAGATGATAGCTTCAACATATAGTAAAGAAGAACAAGTCGACCTGACCTAACAGATTCAAAATATACTAAGGGAGAACAACTCGACCTGACCAGTCGACCGCAAATGTCTCTGCTACTCTTCCCAACAAGGAACATACTTATTAAAGAAGAGAAGAGGATCATGGTTAAAGAAGAGCAGAAGAGCAAGCAGATTGAAGATATTACAAGTCTTTCTATACAATGTCTGTTGCCCACCCATGATGAACCAGAGCGCACAGAGAAATACTATTCCTTCCGGTCTCTCCGTATGTGGCTCACATGCATTTCAAAACTAAAGTAGGAACATTTAGCTGACCAATTAAACATGTCTCATTTTTACTAATATCAGCATAATATCAGATTCGAATTTGTACAACTAAGCTTGTTTAGCTTGATGGGTAGAGCAGTGCTATTACGACACGAACCACGTAGGCTGATCGTGGTCATCATAAAATGGGGAAACCGTAAGCATGATGAGTATAATGTTGACCGTGGCAGTGGGATGGCAGATCTGAAGCTGCAAACCACGCAAAGGCTAGTTAGCAACTGATGTTTGCTTTGAAATAACAACTAAGATTTGGTATGGACAAGAATGTACAGTCAACAAGTGACAAAGAAATGCAATTCTGCTGTCTCTCTATATGTCACGACATGCATTTGGAAACTCAAGTGGGACCTTTAGCTAACCAATTAACTATGTCTGTTAACTAATATCAATATCATATCACAGTCATATTTGAACAACTAAGCTTTGGAATTATGAGTGCTGTGTTGTTTAGCTTGAAGGGTGGAGTACTGCTAGTACGATAGAAAGCACCTACGCAGATCATAGTAGGGTAGATAAAAGGGGAAAACCCTAAGCATTAGGAGTAAAATCAGGAAAGGAGAACTAGCTGGACCATATGGGCTTGTATTGCTGGTACGACAAGAAAGGGTTCGGAAAGGCTTCGGCCCCAAAAGGGGTAGCTCTATTCAACTGAAGGCACAATACTGTTACTATCAGTCTAGACTATCAAAGACGACATAGCTCCCAGCATTTCCCGGATATTATGGCAAACCATCTAGAATCGTTGAAAGCATCCATCTGAAGCGACCCAATAGACCTGTCGACTGCAAATGTCCCTGCTCCACTTCCCGACAAGGAACATACTGTACTACTCCCTTTGTTCTTAAATATAAATCTCTTAGAGATTCGAATGTGGACTACATACGAAACAAAATGAGTTAATGTACACTCTAAAATATGTCTATATACATCTGTATGTAGTTCTTATTGGAACATCTAAAAAGACTTATGTTTTACCGAAAAAGGCTTTCGCCCCGCTTTATAAATAAAGCAACGATGAACAACACCCGGTACAAACGCACGCCACCACAACACACGCATGAACCCAAGGTAGTTTAGGAACAGAGGAAGTAATATACTTATTAAGAAGAACAGAACAGGAACATGATAACAAAGAGCAAGCAGTTTTCTCTACTTTTTTCTCTACTCTTATACTCTTATATTATATATATATATACCCTAATAAAAAACAGAGTTGGTGATGATGGTGTGCCTGCCATCCTGCAATGTAGGCCATCCAATTTATATCTGACGGATAGGAAGGAAACTATGGCAATTTTGAAAAAAGATACCCACACCCCTCTCCACATTTGCAAATGAGGCCTTCCCTCGTTCATCCTTTTCTCCCACAAGATAAACTACTCATACAAATGCATCTTGATGTTCCGTGCAATTCACGGGCATCTTGCTAGTTAGATAATACAATGTGTGTTGCCCACCCATGATGAACCAGAGCGCACAGAGAAATGCAAATCCCTGTTGTCTCTCTATATGTGGCACACATGCTTTTCGAAACGAATATAGGAACATTAGCTGACCAATTAAACATTCTCTGGTTTAGTAATATGAGCATCATATCAGATTCGTATTTCAACAACTAAGCTTTGGAATTATGAGTGGCATGTTGTTTCGCTTGATGGGTTGAGGTCTTGAGGAGCAGTGCTAGCACGACACGAAGCACCTACGATGATGGTAATGAATATAAAGGGGGGAAACCATAAGCTTTACGAGTATAGTGACCATGCCATGGCTCATCTGAAGGTGCAAACCGGACAAAGGCTACTTCGCAACCAATGTTTGCTTTCAACTAGCCACTATGATTTGGTATGGACAAGAAAAGTACAGTAAACAAGTTACGATCTATTTTCCGGGTGAGATTAATAACTTAAGGAGATATGAAAGAGTACCACCTCTCTTGCGACGCCGTGTAGGCCCCTGTTGGTACGTTGAGGGTGTTGCGGGTGCGATGGCTGTCGATGGCGCGGAAGAAGACTTTAGACGACAGACGGCCGGGTCGGGGATAAGTCCTGTTGCCGTGGACGAGGCGGTCGTAGGAGCGGCAATGGCAAGGTGGATGACGGCGCCGATGAAGCGAGAGGACGCGATGAAAGGATCCTGGTCCGGTGCCGTGGATGAGAGACATCCATCTCTTGTAGTGGACGACGGGGTAGGGGTAGCGGCTCTGGCAAGGTGGAGGATGGGGTGGCGGACGGAGGAGGCTGGCCGGAGTGGGGAGGTTGTTGTGGCGCCGACGGTGTATGAATGGGGAAATGGAGGGGTAGGGGGGATCTCAAACTTTGGGACGCGCTTGTCTGAAATGTGGGAAAGCTACGAACTTAGCCCCCGTTTAAAATTTCGGACATCTCGTCGGTTGGGGATAGGACGGTAATCTCGCATCTCCCCAATATTTGCCGTTAGCTATTTCGGGCGAGGAGAGGGTGTTTTGCTGCCCACGGTTGGCGCCCATGGTGTATGAACAGGGCTGACAGGTAGGGCGGTTGTGTCATGTCTGAGGGAAGTTACACATCTGGCCCTATTTAAAATATTTGCCTACATCGATTTCGGACGAGGAGAGTTTGTTTTGCCGCCCACCGTGTATGAATGGGGAAATGGAGGGAGAGACACAGGTCTTTCAGACGAGCTTGAATCAAATGTGTTTTGCCGCCCACGTTTGGCTCCCACCGTGTCTGAATGGGCTCAGAGGCGGTCGTGTCATGTCTGATTGAAGTTACTAGTCTACCCCTATCGACAGCAGTGGAAATCGGGTTGATTAGGATGTGAAGTGTCATGGGTAGACAGTAATTTCCATCTCGCAAACACTTGCTTCTGGGTCCATTCAAAATGACAGTGGGTCTTTTGCCGCTTCATTCAAAATTTGGGAGAATTAGCATTCATGTTTACCCTGGGCCCTGGCAACTAAATTCAAATCCAAGTTGTATTCGATTACTGTCGGTGCAATAGACCCTGCGTCCATTGCACGGACTGTGCACAGGCCAGAGACAAGATTACAAGACCAAGATCAGACCAAACAAGGAGGATCAATTCCTTTGAAGGATCCAAGTGCAAGTCAAGAAGGCCAAGGTGAGCCAGAGGAACAAGGCATCGCTAAGGGAAGGACCTACCTTACTGGGCAGGCGAGCCCGACAGGGTTGGGTTTTGCCCCGGAAACAAGCTCCCAGATCGTCCCGGCAGGCCTGCCGGGGCTGGCGGAGGCAAGCCACTCCACCGCTCCACCTCACAAGCGACGCAAGTCATTAATCAAAGCGGTGTCGAGCTCCAAAGTGACTAAGTGGCTGCTTTTTGCCACATGGCAGCCACTTCCTACATCAAACACCTCCATATGACACCCGTCCTGAGACATGTCAAATGAGCAGGCGCGAAGCTGGCAAAACAGCCCAGCAGGGCCTGCCGGGCGGGCTATGATGTGACACTGAGCGGCGCATTTAATGCGCTCTGTCAGCCTGCAGAGTTAGATATGATAGCACTGTTAGCTATCTAATCAGTAAGCAAAGACTAATCTGCCACTGTGGTGACCCCTTAATCTATAAAAGGAGGCCCATGGCGACCGTAGAAAGGGTTGGACCCTCGCATATCCATACGCGCGTAGCCACTCTCGCCCCTAGAGCAACCTTGCTGGGCGAGCGTGCTGCGTCCACCACCATTATCCACCAAAGCAGGAGTAGGGTTTTACGCCTCACGGCGGCCCGAACCTGGGTAAAGACTGCCCGTGTGATCTCTGCCATGCTGAGCGACGCTTCTCCGCTCTTTGTGCAACATGCCCATCCCCCCGCCGATCCAAAAGGGGCTCATGGCCCCATAGGTGGCCGTTGTTTCCCACGACATCTTTGGCGCACCAGGTAGGGGGATCACTTGCGCGAAATCGAGAGCGTACGCTGCGCGTCATCTTCATCGACATTTGCGTCATTGACTATGGCGCCCAAGAGGAAGCCCGGAGCTGCAAATCACCCGTCCACCTCGAAGGCTCCGCCGCCCGCGACCACAGACGTAGCGGGGAATGCGGGGGATCGCAAGGGTGTGGATGCTGCGGGGGACGTGGTCGGCGCAGGCAGCGCCGTCACCACCTCCCCCACGGCCGAAGCAGGAACGGGAGTTACCGGGGAAGGATAACATCAGCAACATCCCAATGGCCATGCTCCACGAGGTACGGATGGGGGGGATCATTCCACCTGAACCCCTTCTCCTCGCCAACGGGCACAGCCGCAGTGATGATGCTCGTTCTGGGGCGAAGCGCAACCCTCCAGCCGCCCCCCCTGCGGGCGCGACCACAGGGCACGCGCCACCCCCGGGGCGGCCTGACCCAGCTACTGTGCCCAACGGAGCTGCTGGCCCTCAGGCACCTCCGCCGCGTCACCATGCCGTCCAAACGGCTTGTTCGTAGCAGCAAGGGCGCGGCGCGGTTGCCACCGGCAACGTCAGGAGCCGAGCGACACTACGATCTACATTGTCATCACGTATGCCAAGAGCTGCCTCAGAGGCCATTGCGCGAGCCCAACTGCTATTGAGATTTCCACCGGCGGCAGACCAGATGGATGAGTGGCGAGCCACCATCCAAAGTGTGATTGGTTTTGCCGAGGCGGAAGGACCACAGTGGGCTTGACCGCCACGGCCTTCCCAGGCAGCAACGGCGGCTCGTGCGGCTGGTCGTGCGGGAGGGGTCACCCTCAAGGTGCAATCCCCACCACGGCAAGCCGCCTGGGAGCCGCAAAACCAAGCACCCGATGACTTCTCGATGGCCTCGTCAGACCCTCGAGCACGTCAAGGCCGACAGCGTGCCCCGGAGGGCAGGCGAAGGGAAGGCACGCGCGTCTTCGACGAGCGGCGCCGCGACAACCCCCGCCGGTCCAATGGGTACGATGGCCCCGACGTCGACGAGCCCGCGCTCGGAGATGGTGGGTGCCTGCCTTTCGAGGTTGGGTGCCCTGCCTTCACACGTGAGCTGCGGCAAGTCCGTTGGCCGTCCACTCGCACGTTCAAGCCAGAGATACCCGAGAAGTATGATGGGAGACTAAACCCAGCAGAGTTCTTGAGCATCTACACCATCGCCGTTCAAGTTGCCGGGGGAAGAGATGAGAAGGTGTTCGCCAACTACTTCCCTTTGGTCCTCAAGTCAAATGTGAGGTCTTGGCTGATGCACCTACTGGAGAACTCCATTTCGACCTGGGCTGACCAATGCCATGAGTTCATTGGTGCCTTCATGGGCGGCCATCAAGAACCAGGGCAACCCAGCGATTTGCAGCTTCTCCAGCAGAAAGAGGGAGAAACTTTACGAAAGTACTTGCAAAGATTCAGCCGAGTCCACAGAAATATCCCAGATATCCACCCAGCCGCCGTGATAGCTGCCTTCCAGTCCAACGTGCGCAACCGCAGGATACATTCCAAGATGAACGTTCTGTTGCCCAATACTGTGAAGGAGCTCTACACTTTGGTGGACAAATGTGCTCGGGTGGAGGAGGGGAGGAAACTTCCTGGAGAGGAAGATTGCATCGACATCGACTCAGAAGATGACGACGAGGCCATCAGTAAGAAGAAGAACAAGAAGCACAACAAGAGGCGCAAGGATAAGACTGTGATGACTGTTGAGGGGTCAGGCACGCCTAGTACCGGCAAGAAGGCCAAGACTGAAGCCCCCGGCAAGGAGGCTACCGCATGCGCTGATTGCCGGGAGGCGGCGGCTGCCGAGAAAGCTTGGAAAAGTGATGGGCCGTACTGTAAGATTCATCGGACCAAGGGCCATGATCTCCAAGAGTGTCATCAGGTTGAGCAGCTCGTCAAGAGACAGAAGGCTGAGTATGAAAAGCGCGATAAGGAAAAAGGTTAGAATGGCGCTGGCGGGAAGGGCCGGCGTGGTGAAGCAAATCGCCCCGGCAGGGCTCCTCAGAACCAAGGGAAACCCGCCAAAGGGCCGAGAGAAGGAGGATTGCAGTAATGAGAGTGATGGAGGGAATGAAGAGGAAACCAGCGAGCAGGAATTCCATAAGGCCACTAACGCACTGTGCATTGACAGGGGTGCATCTTTGCACTCCTCTCACCGCCAACTTAAACAGTGGGCGCGTGAAGTCAATGTCGTGGAGCCAGCGGCAGCTTCTCGGAAGCCGCTCAAGTGGTCACGCATGCCCATCATCTTTGATGAAGAGGACTGCCCCAACCGCATTACTGCGGTAGGGTGCTTGCCGTTGTAGATCTCACCAACAATTTGCAACCTCATGGTCACAAAGATGATGGTTGACGGCGGGGCCGGGTTGAATCTGATTTCCCCAAAGGTTATCAGAAAACTCCAGATAGCAGAGGCAGAACTTAAGGCCACAAGCACGTTTCAAGGAGTCAATCCTGGCAGGAGCCGTCCTAAGGGAAAGGTTACGTTGCCAGTGACATTTGGAGGAGAGTTAAACTACAGGACTGAGAAAGTTGTGTTTGATGTGGTTGACCTCCCCCTGCCGTACAACGGGATCCTTGGGCGCCCGGCCCTGGCCAAATTCATGGCAGCATCCCACTATGCCTACAACACCTTGAAGATGCCAGGGCCGATGGGCGTCATTTCCGTTCCGTCGGACAAGAAAGACGCAATTATTTGCGTGGATAAGATGTACCAGGATGCGGTCGCGGCAGAGGTCACGGAAGCCACAGTTCCTGCCAAGGAAAAGCATAGCAGAGGGACTAGCAAGGAATCCCGGGAGCGTAGCTCTGCGGAATGTGCCGCGCCCGTTGATAACACACCAGAGAGTTCCAACAGCAAGAGATCCAAGGCTGCTCCACCCCAAGTGAAAAAAGTCACGGTAGGGTTGGCTGGCACTGATGGTACTTTCACTATCAGCGCCACCCTTGATGACAAATAGGAAAGTGCGCTCGTTGCCTTCCTGTGGGCGAATATCGATGTGTTTGCCTGGCAACCATCTGATATCCCCGGTGTTCCTAGGGAGGTAATCGAGCACCACCTTGCTGTCTGCCCACATGCCCGGCCCGTCAAGCAGAAGGTTCAGAAGCAGGCCTTCGAGCGGCAGCAGTTTATTGCCGTGGAAATCAAGAAACTTGAAGCAGCTGGTTTGGTCAGAGGAGTACTGCATCCAACATGGTTAGCAAACCCAGTGGTTGTGCGCAAGGCTAATGGAAAATGGAGGCTTTGCATAGATTTCATGGATCTGAACAAGGCATGCCCAAAGGACCCATTTCCCTTGCTGCACATCGACCAGATCGTGGATTCTACTTCAGGATGTGAGTTACTCTCTTTTTTGGATGCATACTCTGGATACCATCAGATTTTTATGTCCAAGGATGACGAAGAAAAGACCTCATTCATCACCCCATGCGGCACATACTTCTTTGTGCGCAGCCTTTCGGGTTGAAGAGTGCCGGGTCCAGTTTTGCAAGAGTAGTCCAGATTGGCTTTGAACCACAATTGCACAGGAACATTGAATCCTACATGGATGATATTGTGGTCAAGACCAAGGAAAGATCAAACCTCATCCAGGATTTAGAAGTGATGTTTGCTAATCTGCGCAAGATCAACTTGAAACTGAATCCGGAGAAGTGCGTGTTTGGCGTTCCCTCTGGCAAGCTACTTGGTTTCTTTGTGTCCCATCATGGGATAGAGGCCAACCCTGATAAGATCAAGGCCATTGAGCAGATACAGGCACCCAAGACAGTTAAGGATGTGAGGCGTTTGACAGGATGCGTTGCCGCGCTTAGCAGATTCATCTCCAAGTCTGCCAAGCGCGCCTTGCCGTTCTTCAAGATTTTGAAGAGGGCAGGACCCATGAAGTGGACCCCGGAAGTAGATGCAGCGCTGCAGGATTTGAAGGCCTACTTGTCTTCTGTGCCTACTTTGGTCGCACCCAAACCACAAGAGCCGTTGCTGCTATATCTGGTAGCAACTACTCAAGTGGTTAGTGCGGCCCTAGTAGCGCAACGGGAAGTACAAGAAGCAGCCACCTCCGCAAGAGTCCTACCCGGGGAAGAGGAAGAGAGCGGCCCGGCAAGGCCAGATACGGATCAAGACAAAGAGGAGCACGGCAGCGGAAACAACCCCAAGGACACGACAAGGAAGAGGGTGGTGCAGCGCCCAGTATACTTCGTCAACTCACTGTTGCAGGGGGCTAGATCCAGGTATTCTGGCATGCAAAAATTGATCTTTGGCCTTGTCATGGCCTCAAGGAAACTATGCCACCACTTCCAAGCCCATGAGATCATGGTTGTCACCCGCTTCCCGTTGCAAAGGATACTTCGAAACCCAGAGGCCACCGGTAGGATAGTGGAGTGGGCATTGGACTTATCCAACTTTGGCCTGAAGTTTGAAAGCACATCAACAATCCAGAGCAGGGCGTTGGCAGAGTTTATTGCAGAATGGACGCCAACCCCTGATGAAGAAGTACAGGAAACAGTTATCCCCAGCAAGGAAGCGCCCCAAGAATGGATCATGTATTTCGATGGTGCCTTCTCCCTACAAGGTGCAGGGGCTGGCTTGCTTCTCGTGGATCCCACTGGAGAGCACGTGAGGTACGTCATCTAGATGCACTTCCCCCAGGAGGAGGCGACCAACAATACAGCAGAATATGAAGGGCTTCTTGCCGGGCTCAGGATTGCCACAGAGTTGGGAATCAAGAAGCTGATCATTCGAGGAGATTCACAATTGGTGTTGAGACAAGTCAACAAGGATTACCAAAGCCCATTGATGGAGGCATACGTCGAGGAAGTGAGGAGATTGGAGGAGCGCTTTGACGGGTTGCAAACAGAGCACGTACGTCGTGCGGAAAACAGCATTGCTGATCACCTGTCAAAGTGCGCTGCGTAGAAGCTTCCTGTGGAACCAGGAACTTTTGTTCTCCATCTTACTCAGCCCTCCGTATCCCCAACAACAATGGCCCGAAAGAGGAGGAAATTGTACTCCAGTAAGCCTCTCCCGGTAGAGCCTTTCGGGGCTCCTGGCAGGAACCCTACCGGAAACAAATCCCCTTCGATTGCTGGGCTGCACCCTCCTGCCAGACCACTGGTCCCCGCGGTCGAGGGATGCACCCCCACGAATGAGGAGGTGCCGCTAGTCCTCATTGCCGAGCCTCAGGCTCCAACTTGGGCAAGGCACATAGTCCATTTCCTCCAAACCGAAGAACTTCCCGAAGAGCAAGAAGAAGCTGAAAGAGTAGCCCGGAAGAAGGCCCAACAATGTGAAATTGTAGTGCATTTGCCGGGAAGGAGGAAAGGAACTGCTGGCAGAGATACACAAAGGCATGTGCGGCTCCCACATTGGATCAAGGGCTTTGGTTGGGAAACCATTCCGGCAAGGATTCTATTGGCCCACCGCCCTCCAAGATGCGGTTGAGCTCGTCACCAAGTGTGAAGCCTGTCAGTTCCATTACAAAAATATCCATCTGCCTGCCCAAGCACTCCAGACAATCCCTTTGTCATGGTCGTTTTCGATCTGGGGGCTCAATATCCTCGGCCCTTTCCCCCGAGCTGCCGGGGGCTTTGAATTCTTATTCGTTGCAATCGACAAGTTTACAAAGTGGCCGGAAGTAGATGCCGTGAGAAAGGTGACTGCTCAGTCAGCTATCAAGTTCTTGAAAGGATTGGTGTGCCACTTCGGGGTCCCTGCCCGGATCATCACCGACAACGGCACCTAGTTCACGAGCCGCGCCTTCATGCAATATGTTCATGCCCTCGAAAACAAGATCTCATTTGCCTCTGTCGCACATCCCAGAAGCAATGGACAAGCTGAGAGGGCGAACGCTGAAGTGCTGCGAGGACTCAAGACAAGAACGTTTGATAAGCTGCGGAAGCATGGCAGGCAATAGATCAATGAGCTGCCGGTGGTTCTTTGGTCCCTTAGAACGACACCAAATCGAGCTACCAGTCAGACTCCCTTCTCCCTAGTCTATGGGGCAGAAGCAGTTATCCCCATGGAACTCATTTACGGGTCACCTCAAGTGCTTGCATATGATGAAGTAGCGCAGGAACAGCACATGCGTCACGACGCCGTGCTTCTCGAGGAGAACCGTCTCCGGGCTGCTACGCGTGTTGCACGCTATCAGCAAGCCCTGCGTCGCTATCATAGCCGCAGGGTTCATGCCCGGTGTTTTGAGGAAGGCGACCTTGTCCATAGGCGTGTTCAGTCCGCCAAGGGTACAAACAAGCTGTCGCCGAAGTGGGAAGGCCCTTACCGGGTAGTACGAGTCACCAGACCCGGCGCAGTCCATCTGGAGACCGGAGATGGCATTCAATTGCAAAACTCATGGAATATTGAGCATCTCCGCAAGTTCTACCTGTAAGGCGCGGCTGTCGGGCCCTGCCCGGCATCCACCCTTTTGTACAGGCCTTGCCTCAGCTGCATGGAACCCCTTGTACAAAGCCAGGCGCAGACCCTGAGCAACTAAGGAATAAATGAAGCACTGGGGGCCCCTAACAAGTTGCATGCATGCATAAGCATATCATAAGCATCGCATGATTCATGTAGATAGGTTGCATGATCATATAGATAGATTGCATCTGGCATCATCTTCATTTGCATAAACTGCAGGCTCCTGCCGTGGACTTAGTCCTAGGAAGAGGATGCAAAGACAAGCCAGCACTGCGGTCTCTGGCAAGCCAAACAGATAAGTTCCGTCTATTATCCATACATGTTCCGTGAGTAGGACTTGTGCATATGAAAACCTCGCCGCCTCGGAAACAAAGGTGCTCCCATCTACTGACATGAACGCTGCTTCGGGCAGGATGGTCGTAGTGACCTTTGGCTGAAAGGGGTTGGTGGGGGGCTGGTCTCTTCCAATGGGTTCTGCGCCCGGCAGGCTCAGCCTCACGGCAGCTGTCCTATGGGGTGCCGACAAGGTAGCTTACCGGGATCTACTTGTTTACATGAAAGTATGGAGGCATTTCACCTCTGCATGGATATCGTACATGCACAAGTGCCCGGCAAAGCTTATATTTTTCATTAATATGTTGATCAACAAGTACAAATCTCATAGAACATAAACATGGATACGAGAGATTACATTATTTGAACTAAAATTTGGCAAGTGCCTACAGATTTAAGATTAAAAAAAGATAAGTGCCCCGTCATGCCTTTGCCCTTGTCCATCTCCTTCAGGAAATTGCAGGAAGGAACGGAGAAGGCGGAAGGCGGGCCTGGCTGGGATTCGACGGGCTAAGAGGAAGAAACCGGAAACTGACCCGAGCTCAGGTTAATGAAGAAGCAAAGATGATCTCAAAGGGCGGAGCCGCCCTAACATTTCTGCCTGTGCACTGGTTAGGGCCTACCCCAACGACGCCCAGTGGCGCGTTCTTGCCAGGCCCGAGGGCTCCTGTCGGTGCAACAGACCCTGGGTCCATTGCATGGACTATGCACAGGCCAGAGACAAGATTACAAGACCAAGATCAGACCAAACAAGGAGGATCAATTCCTTTGAAGGATCCAAGTGCAAGTCGAGAAGGCCAAGGTGAGCCAGAGGAACAAGGCATCGCTAAGGAAAGGACCTACCTTACCGTGCAGGCAAGCCCGACAGGGTTGGGTTTTGCCCCGGAAGCAAGCTCCCAGATCGTCCCGGCAGGCCTGCCAGGGCTGGCGGAGGCAAGCCACTCCACTGCTCCACCTCACAAGCGACACAAGTCATTAATCAAAGCGGTGTCGAGCTCCCAAGTGACTAAGTGGCTGCTTTTTGCCACATGGCAGCCACTTCCTACAGCAAACACCTCCATATGACACCCGTCCTGAGACGTGTCAAATGAGCAGGCGCGAAGCTGGCAAAACAGCCTGGCAGGGCGTACCGGGCGGGCTATGATGTGACACTAAGCGGCGCATTTAATGCGCTTTGTCAGCCTGCAGAGTTAGATATGATAGCACTGTTAGCTATCTAATCAGTATGCAAAGACTGATCTGCCACTGTGGTGACTCTTTAATCTATAAAAGGAGGCCCATGGCGACCGTAGAAAGGGTTGGACCCTCGCATATCCATACACGCGTAGCCACTCTCGCCCCCAGAGCAACCTTGCCAGGCGAGCGTGCTGCATCCACCACCATTATCCACCATCAATCCACCAAAGCAGGAGTAGGGTTTTACGCCTCACGGCGGCCCGAACCTGGTAAATACTACCTGTGTGATCTCTGTCGTGCTGCGCGACGCTTCTCCGCTCTTTGTGCAACGTGCCCATCCCCCCGCCGAACCAAAAGGGGCTCATGGCCCCATAGGTGGCCGTGGTTTCCCACGACAATTACGAATATCCATACATCATTCTACGTTTTGTTATTTATTTCTTCAAAACCACGACAAAGATTTATTCCACATTTATATATGAATATGATTTAGAAATGTCGTGATCTTCGAATTCAGTAGGTTGGATACACTTTGAGTCAAACAGTTATTTCATCCAATACAATATGCTCACACGAAAAACAGTTCACCTTATGTCAATCATACAAGTACTGAGGATTACCTCGCCTAAAAAATTCAGATCATTACAACACATGGACAACATAGGGGGTCTTACAACAAAATCCATTCAGAGACATGACACAACATGCAAGTATACTAATCTAATGACAATTTCAACTGGTATCTAAAGAAGAACTGGGATTATCCTGGGCTTCAGATAGCAAAAGCAGCATGACCTCCTCCATCTTCAAATGCAACATTCGTACTTCCTCCAATTCTTGGGTTGCTTGCATAATGTGTGCATCTAATTGCATAATTTCCTGCCTTAAGATCAAGATTACCTCATTCATGCCAGCCACAAAATCTCTTTCTACCTCTAGTAGAGCCTCAAGAACTATAATATCTGTGCTCAGACTGTTCTCCAGCAATGTTACCTCTGAACTGCTACCATCTGGTAACATGGATGGCCCACTACTTCCACAAATAGATTCTGGGGTTGTACATTGTGTCCTAGTGTGAACGGCATCCTGAAAGGTTTCTGCTGGACATAAGCAAGAGATAGTCGCATGATCCAGGCAGTAAGCTTACATGGTAAATGACATACGAATTATTGCCGAGCATGGCAAGATATATTTAAATGGTTCGAAGCAGCATCAGCTGAAAACAAATTAAAATGGTAAGATGAAACTAGGGATGCAAGTGGCAAATAAATGGCATCCGCCAGTCCCATCTAGTTAGTTTTTTGCTAGCTCGCTAGTTCATTTTCCTCAAAAAACAAAAACTCTTTTGAACTATCATACCATTAGTGGACTTTAATTGGGATTAAACGGGACCCAGTTGGCATCCCTAGATGAAAGGTAGTGTACCACCGCTATATTTACATTGCCAAGGCATCTAAGCAGTTGAAATAATCTGAGAAAGCACTTAACAGTGTGGCCTCATATAAACTACGAAGACAGTCTTGTGATGAAGTTCATAGGAAAAGTTAAGGAGTCAAATGAACTAGGCATGCATTTCTTTACGATAGTACAACAGGCACTACTGACATATTGTCCAACTCAGGTATAGCCTAACAAGTAACAAACAAGCATTCGAATCAAGCAATACAGCAAAGCAAACAAATGAAGTATTTGTAATTCTGTAGGGTTACATGTTGAGGGCACAAGCCAAGAAAGCAGCCCACACGCATTACACTTCACATGTACTAAAACACACTGGCTTACCATATGTTGCTGTGAAGCCTCGCTGCTGTTGCAATGTTCTTTGAAGATATCGTCAGCATCCCGTGGTTGCAAATCTAGTTGTTGTAGTTTATTCTGCACCCCCTATTTAGGTAAAACTAATTTTAATCGCATGCACTGGTTCGAATTGATCATCAATGGTTAATCTAAACTAATGAAAGAAGGGTGTGTGCTTACACGACAATATATGTGCTTCACTCTATTTTTATGCTTGTTCGAGGTGCCAGCCCCAAAAGAGCAAATATTTTGCTTGATGGGGTTGGCAGCTCCATAATTAATAGAAGCATCAAATTAGTCATGCAACTTGGGAAGATCAAGAACGCACAAAAAACTAATGAACAGAGGCTCGGAGTAGTGATGTAATAGCTAGCATCGAAAAATGTAGGGTAAAATGAACAAAAAGCTGTGGAACCACAAGCTAGTTTGCTGATGTTGAATTAAGCATAGAGAACATGAAGCAGTCTGATGTAACCAACAGGTGGCATCAGAACAACACCATTATCATAAATATAGCATGCAGGAAGTAAAATAGTAGGCAGTGATATCTAGGAAGTACAGTAATACTTAGGACAAAACAAAAGCATTGTAACTATATGTGCACTAGTTTGTAATTTAGCACATGTAACATGTTCACTGCCAGAAGTATGGCCCTACAAGTGCAAGCAGAATAACATGTCTTGTGAAAAATTGAATGATGCCCTGAAGAAATTCGAAGGTGCGGTGCTTATGCTAAGAAAGTGAACGTAGGCGCCGGCCGTTGGATAATAGTACCTGATTCTCGGCGGCGTATGGGTATCGTTGTCATACTTGATAGCTAAGATTGTCGATGGTGCTCGTGTTGCGGTTGAGTTTGGGCTGGCTGTCGCCATTGCTGAAGCAGCTCCGGTGCTTCGGTTGTGGCGCCTGTCAACATACAAGAAAGCTCATCTGTGGTAAGTGAACAGTTCCATGATAAAGAAGAGAAAAACCGAAGGAGTACAAATCGAAATAATCTGATGAGGCTGCGGCGTCAGTAAAGCAGGGCCGGTGGAGTTGAATATGGCATCCGTGGAGCGGGTCCGGTGCAGTGGACAAAGGCGTCGGCGAAGCACATCCGATGTGGTGTACAGTGCTTTCGGTGAGGCAGATCTGTTGCGGCGGACGAGGGCTTGTATGAAGGGCCAGCAATGGGGAGGACGAGGGAGTCGGTGAAGGGCCTACACTGTGGTGGACGAGGGCACCGGTGAAGCAGATCTGGTGCGGTCGACCATGATGGCGGTCAAGGAGATCTGGAGTGGTGGACAAGCCAGTCGCTGAAGCAGCTCCGGTGAAGTGGTGAGTTGGCAGTTGGGGGTTCCAAGGTGCGGAAGGTAGATCCAGCGGGGTGTGAGGTCCACCGCTGCGGCGGAGGACTAGATTCGGCAGCTTGGCGTGGTTGGGGGAGGCGGGGAGGCGAAGGGGAGGGGCTTGATAACCCACAAGTATAGTGGATCGCAACAGTTTTCGAGGGTAGATTGTTCAACCCAAATTTATAGATTCAACACAAGGGGAGCCAAAGAATATTTGTAAGTATTGGCAGCTGAGTTGTCAATTCAACCACACCTGGAGATTAATTATCTGCAGCAAAGTGATCAGTAGCAAAGTAGTATGATAGTTTTGATAATAGTAGCAGCAGCAATAGTAACGGTAACAGTGATAGCAGTGATATCGTAGCAAGTGGAATAGTGACAGCAGTAGTAACTTAGCAGAAACAATATAAGATAAATTCGTAGGCATTGGATCGGTAATTTGTTGGATGATATTCATCATGAGACAGTTATAACCTAGGGCGATACGGCACTAGCTCCAGTTCATAAATGTAATGTAGGCATGTATTCCGTAAATAGTCATACGTGCTTATGGAAAGAACCTGCATGACATCTTTTGTCCTAGCCTCCCGTGGCAGCGGGGTCCATATTGGAAACTAAGGGATATTAAGGCCTCCTTTTAATAGAGAACCGGAACAAAGCATTAACACACGGTGAATACATGAACTCCTCAAACTACGGTCATCACCGGGAGTGGTCCCGACTATTGTCACTCCGGGGTTGCCGGATCATAACACGTAGTAGGTGACAATAACTTGCAAGATCGGATCTAGAACATAGATATATTGGTGATAACATAAACGGTTCAGATCTGAAATCATGGCACCCGGGCCCAAAGTGACAAGCATTAAGCATGGCAAAGTCATAGCAACATCAATCTCAGAACATAATGGATACTAGGGATCAAGCCCTAACAAAACTAACTCGATTACATGATGAATCTCATCCAACTCCTCACCGACCAGCGAGCCTATGAAGGAATTACTCACTCCCGATGGGGAGCATCATGGAATTGGCGATGGAGAAGGGTTGGTGATGACGAAGATCGAAGATCCCCCTGTCCGGAGCCCCAAACAGACTCCAGGTCTGGCCTCCCGATGAAGAACAGGAGACGGCGGCCTGGGGGTCGGCGAAACGCGATAATTCTTTCTCCCCGATTTTTTTCTGGAAAAATAGGATTTTATAGCGTCGGTTTCAGGGTCTGCGGGGCCACCAGGTGGGGACAACCCACCTGGGCACGCCTGGGGGGGGGGGGGGCAGGCGCACCCTGGTGGGTTGTGCCCCCCTCAGGTGGCTCTTGGCTCCAGAAATTCCCTTATTTTGTATAAAAATTCCTCGCAAAGTTTCGTTCCATTCTGAGAACTTTTATTTCTGCACAAAAACAACACCATGGTAGTTCTGCTGAAAACAGCGTCAGTCCGAGGTTAGTTTCATTCAAATCATGCAAATTAGAGTCCAAAACAAGAGGAAAAGCATTAGGAAAAGTAGATACGTTGGAGACGTATCAACTCCTCCAAGCTTAAACCTTTGCTTGTCCTCAAGCAATTCAGTTGATAAACTGAAAGTGAAAAAGAAAAACTTTTACGAACTCTTTTGCTCTTGTTTGCATAAATAAGCTTAAACAGCACCCAGGTTTTCAGCCACAATTATAACTAACCATGTCGACAATAACTCTTAAAAATTATATTAACTCATATCAATGACATAATCAGCTAGTGAGCAATAATAAGATATCTCAAATGGCAACACGTTATCAAAACAACCATTATATAATATGACAATAGTGGTATCTCGCTAGCCCTTTATGAGACTGCAAAACATAAATGTAGAGCACCTCCAAAGTTCAAGCAGCGACTAAACATTGTAATTCATGGTAGAAAAGATCCAGTCATGATGCACCCAATATTAGCTACACACAATGCATAAGCATGACAGCAGTGCTCTCCGGTTCTGGCGCTTATTTAAGAAGGTGATGACACAACATGAAAGTAAATAGATAGTCCCTTGGCAGAGGGAAGCAGTGATTTGCAGAGGTGCCAGAGCTTAAGTTTTTAAAACAGAGGTAAATGATATTTTGAGACATGGACCTTTCTCATTTACTTCATGACCATCAGCTATCAACATCTTCCATGCTAAGAGCGCTAGTGGCGGTTCCCAAGCAATAAAAGTAAAGGTTTACTCCCCCTCCACCATCAATCGCACTCCATGGCTTGTCCGAAACAACGGGTGCCGTCCATACCAACAACAGTCCCGGGGGAGTTTTGTTTAATTATTTGCATTTTTTAGTTCGAGACTGGGAATCCCTATTACCGCCCTTTTCTCGTGCGATGGCGAGTGAATAAACACTCGACCTGAGAATAACTCGCTAAGTGTGGAAGATACAGACTACCTCCTGTCGTTCCATGAACGATCCAGGCACACAAAAAGGATATTTATTTGAAGTTTTTAGAGGTGGCACATGCAAATTTACTTAGCACGGCAGGGTAATACCGCATATAGGTAGGTATGGTGGACTCATCTGGAATAACTTGGGTTCAGGTTTTGGATGTACAAGAAGAATTCCCACTTAGTATAGGTGAAGGCTAGCAAATAGGTTGAGAAGCGGCCAGCTAGAGAGCAACAACAGTCATGAACATGCATTATGCATAAGTAACATTGGACACTAGCATGAGTAGGATATGAACACCATGAACATAAATATCATAGAGGCTATGTTGGTTTTGATTCAACTACATGCATGAACATGTGCCAAGTCAAGCCACTCGAAGGTTCAGAGGAGGATACCATATCATCATACTACATCACAATCATCTTATCGCAATGTTGATATCCAAGATAAATCATTATTCACTCCTAGCTACTTATGCATGGCATGAGAAACTATAATCTCTAATCGTCATTGCAAACATATTTAATCATAATGGGCTGAATCATGGATACTAGGTTAAACATATTTACAAAAACAAAACAAGTCGAGTTCATACCGGTTTCTCTCTGCCACGGCAGTTCATCGAATATCGTCATTATTGCCTTTCACTTGCATGACCGAACGATATGAAAATAATAATAGTGCAAGAGTGCCATGGACTAAGCTAAAATGGGCTCTTTGTTAAATCAACAATTATGCATATGAGAGCCACTCAACATTTTCATCGTGGTCTTCTCCTTGGTACGACTTGAAAGAAAGAAAAGAAATTCAGAGAAACACACTAAAATATTTTTGGAGTTTTTTTTTGTTTTATTCGAAAGAAGCAAATAAAAAGGGAAAAGCAAAAACGAGAAAAAAATATTTACACGGGAAAGCTCCCAACAAGCAAAAGAAGAACAAGGAAATCTTTTTGGGTTTTCTTTTTAGTGCTACAGCTAACTACTCTAGAAAGAAAAAGCAAAAAGAAGCTGGAAATATTTTTGGATTTTCTCAAAGGTTTTCAAACACACAAGAAGAAAGCGATAAAATAAATTTAAGCATGGATAATACAATGAAAAGTGTGAACACCGACAATTGAAATGTGTGAACATGAATGTAAAGTCGGTGAGAAACACGTACTACCCCAAGCTTAGGCTTTTGGCCTAACTTGGTAATCAGTCAATAGCCTGGATGATAGTTGGGGTGGTAGCTCACGAAGGCTCTTGGTTCGGATGTCTCAGCCTGCCGTGCAGCCACAACCGCCGCGTTGTGGGCTCGGGGCTCTCAAGAACAAGATATCTTCCCCTGTTGCGATAATCAAAGAGAGCAGGCGCAGGCAAATATGTGTATACGATGGACTCTTGGTTAAACAACAACTTGTAGGTGAAATTATTAGGTTTACCCTTAAGGATCTTATGACGCTTCACAGCATCAAAGTCTAAATATTACGTGGGTAAAATAGGGTCATATGGTAAAGGTGAAACACCCAGCTCTCTCGCTAAGCGTGTGTCATAAATTCCACCATAAAAATAACCACTATTAGCGTTGTGCTGCAACCTACGTGCAACAATCGCTCCAAGATTATAGCTTTTGTCACCGGTGAGAGCGGCGCATAAGAGGCTCAAGTCTGGAGCACAAAGTGTACTACAATCTTGTTTGCCTACAATACATTTCCCAGTGAATAATGCAAAGTATTGAATTGCGGTAAAATGAATGCTCTTTATTCTACCTTGCGTCACTCCCCTATTCTCACCGTAGCAAAGGCTAGACAAAAATGTTTCGAACTCAGCTCTTGGTGGTTCATCAAGCGAACCCTAGAATGGAATTTTGTAGTGATGAGCAAACCTTTCTAGTGATAAGGTAAATGAATTTTCGTACAGTTTAAATGACACCCTAGACTCACGGGGATGGAATTTAAATCCTTTGACAAATGATTCAGTGAGAGTGTGGTGTTGATTGCACTTATCTGATATGTAGGGACCGAGGTCGGCATTGTGAACATATTGCTCAAATTCCTCCTTAATGCCCACACTCACCATATAATCATCGCATGGCCATAAGCATGTTTTTGTGGTGGCATCTCGTATGGAACTTTCACTTGGTTCAACATAAGACCGACGAGCGGAGCTGTCACTAGAAGATGCCCCCGAGGATCTCCTCCTCGAAGAACTCCTTCCAAAGAGGTTCATCATATTCGCGTACAATTTTCTGAAAATTTATTGGGTGACAAAAATTTTGTCAACAAAACTTCACAATATTGGTAACAACTACTCATAGGGATGCATAGAAGCCATAGCAAGCATTCAAACTACTTAGAACTCTAAGAATTCAACATGCAAGCTCATCTACAGCAGCACCAAGAGTAGCTAATTATTCAAAATATAAACCACTAAAACAAAAACTAATTGGACAAACGGAGGAGTCACATACCAAGCAACAATTCCCCGAAATAGTTTTGGAAACAGAGCTTCGAGCAAAGAGATCGAAATCCGCGGTTTCGGGAGCAAGAACACGAGAGAGAGAGCAATGGAGATTTTTTTTCTGGAGGTAAGTGAAGATGTGGGATGAAGAGATAAGTGGGGGGGCCCACGTGGGGACCACAACCCACCAGGGTGCGCCTGGGGCTCCTGGCGCGCCCAGGTGGGTTGTGCCCACCTGGTGCACCTCCCTCTGATATTATTTGCAGCAGAAATTCTTAAATAATCAGAAAAAAATCGTATTAAATTTTCAGGGTATTCTGAGACCTTTTATTTTTGGGTCATTTTTTTATTGCACGGGAAAAATCAGAAAACAGACAAAACATGGCATTTTATTTTATTTAACTAATAGGAACAGAAAATAAAAGGTAGGGACAGAAGGTAGTGCTCACTAAATTCATCAACTTCATACCTCTAAAAAATGATCCATTAATAAGGTTGATCAAGTCTTATTAACAACCACTTTCGATTAGCATGAAACCGAAGAACTTTCGTAAATCACTAAGTTACCTCAACGGGGATATGAATGTCCCCAACAATAAGTATTTCATATTTCTTTTTCGTAGTAGGTAGAGGTAGTTGAAAACTTCCAATAGTGATTGTCGGAGATTTTTCAATAACATTAATACCATTCACTTGGAATTGTTTCTTCGGAAAGTGCACCGTATGCTCATTACCATTGATAAGAAAAGTGACCTTGCTTTTATTGCAATCAATAACAGCCCCTGCAGTATTCAAGAAGGGTCTACCAAGGATAATCGACATGTTGTCGTCCTCGGGCATCTCAAGTATAACAAAGTCAGTTAAAATAGTAACATTAGCAACAACAACGGGCACATCCTCACAAATACTGATAGGTATGGCAGTTGATTTGTCAGCCATTTGCAAAGATATTTCAGTAGGTGTGAGTTTATTCAAATCAAGTCTTTTATATAAAGAGAAAGGCATAACACTAACACCAGCTCCCAAATCACATAAAGCAGTTTTCACATAATTCTTTTTGATGGAGCAAGGTATAGTTGGTATTCCCGGATCTCCATGTTTTTTAGGTACTCCATCCTTAAAAGTGTAATTAGCAAGCATGGTGGAGATTTCAGCTTTCGGTATTTTTCTCTTATTAGTGATGATGTCCTTCATGTACTTTGCATAAGGAGGCATTTTCAAGATATCAGTCAAGCGAGTACGCAAAAAGACTGGCCTCAGCATTTCAGCAAAGCGTTCAAATTCTTCATCATATTTCTTTTTAGTTGTCTTAGGTGGAAAAGGCATAGGTTTTTGAACCCACGGTTCTCTTTCCTTACCTTGTTTTCTAGCAACAAAGTCTCTTTTATCATATCTTGCATTCTTGGGTTGTGGGTTATCAAGATCAACAGCTGGTTCTATCTCAACATCATTGTCTGGTTCTTTATTATTTGTTTGAGTTTCTTCATGAACCTCATCATTATCTTTTTCATTTTCAAAAGGTAAATGTTCATTACCAGATTGAGTTTCAGCATCAGAAATAGAAACATCATTATCATTATCAGGAGGTTTCTCTACTTCAGGTTCACTAGAGGCATGCAAAGTCCTATCATTTTTCTTTTTATTTTTATTTTTAGAAGGACCAGGTGCAGTGGTGTTGTTCCTTTGTGAATCCTGTTCAATTCTTTTTTGGGTGTCCCTCAGGATAAAGTAGTTCCTGAGTCATTTTACCTCCTCTAGTTGCAACTCTAACAACAAAGTCATGTATGTTGTTATTCATTTCTTCAAGCAATTCTCTTTGAGATTTAGCAACTTGTTCTAACTGGGTTTGTACCATAGAAGCATGCTTTCCCACACCTCTAATATCATTTGAGATTCTAAATAACAAGTCACTCAAGTGAGCAATCATGTCAGAATTGTGTTTTAATCGTTTCATAACATTTGCATTGAAGTGATCTTGTTTTCTAATGTAGTTTTCAAACTCATAAAGGCATTGGCTAGGGTGCATATTGTGAGGATTATCATTATCATTGAATTTCATTAGAGAATTTACCTCTACCACCGCAGGTGGTGGTGTATCAAGCCCATGTATTTCTTCAATAGGAGGTAAATTTTTGACATCCTCAGCTTTAATACCTTTTTCCTTCATAGATTTCTTTGCCTCTTGCATATCTTTGGGACTGAGATATAAAATACCCCTCTTCTTCGGAGTGGGTTTAGATGGTGGTTCAGGCAGAGTCCAATCATCATAGTTGTTCAATATGTTATTCAATAATTCTTCAGCTTGGCCAATAGTTCGTTCCCTGAAAACACAACCAGCACAACTATCTAGGAAATCCCTAGAAGCATCGGTTAGTCCATTATAGAAGATATCAAGTATTTCATTTTTCTTAAGAGGATGATTAGGAAAAGCATTAAGTAACTGGTAAAGCCTCCCCCAAGCTTGTGGGAGACTCTCTTCTTCAATTTGCACAAAGTTAAATATTTCCTGTAAGGCAGCTTGTTTCTTATGAGCAGGAAAATATTTTTCAGAGAAGTAATAAATCATATCCTGGGGACTACGCACACAACCAGGAGCAAGAGTATTGTACCAAGCTTTAGCATCACCCTTTAATGAGAACGGAAATAATTTGAGAATATAGTAATCGCGAGTTTTCTCATCATGAGTAAAAAGGGTGGCTATGTCATTCAACTTAGTAAGATGTGCCACAACAGTCTCAGTTTCATAACCATGGAAAGGATCAGATTCAACCAAAGTAATTAACTCTGGGTCAACAGAGAATTCATAATCCTTATCATCAATAAAGATAGGTGAGGTAGCAAACTTAGGATCATATTGCATTCTAGCATTCAGAGATTTTTCTTTATACTTGCATAATAATTTCTCTAGATCATCTCTATCCTTACTAGCAAGAATATCTCTAGTTGTCTCCTCATTCATAACATAACCTTCCGGTATCTTAGGCAATTCATATCTAGGAGGGCTAGTTCTAGTGGGTGTTTCAAGATTTTCAGTTTCAAGCTCATCATCAGATTCAACAACATCATGTTGTCTTACTCTAGCAATTTGTTCATCAAGAAATTCACCTAATGGCACATCATCATCAAGCAAGGTACTAGCATCATCATAAGCATCATTCATAGCAGAAGTAGCATCATTAATAACTTGCGACATATCAGGATTAGTAGCATGTGGTGGTGTTGCAAGTTTACTTATAACAGAAGGTGAATCTAAAGCGGAGCTGGATGGCAGTTCCTTACCACCCCTCGTCTTAGAGGGAAAAATCTTAGTCTTCGCATCCTTCAGATTCTTCATAGTGAATAATTGATAATAATCCCAAGTGACTCAACAAATATAGCTATGCTCCCCGACAACGGCACCAGAAAAAGGTCTTGATAACCCACAACTATAGGGGATCGCAACAGTTTTCGATGGTAGAGCATTCAACCCAAATTTATAGATTCGACACAAGGGGAGCCAAAGAATATTTGTAAGTATTAGCAGCTGAGTTGTCAATTCAACCACACCTGGAGATTAATTATTTGCAGCAAAGTGATCAGTAGCAAAGTAGTATGATAGTTTTGATAATAGTAGCAACAGCAATAGTAATGGTAACAGTGATAGCAGTGATATTGTAGCAAGTGCAACAGTGACAACAGTAGTAACTTAGCTGAAACAATATAAGATAAATTCGTAGGCATTGGATCGGTAATTTGTTGGATGATATTCATCATGAGACAGTTATAACCTAGGGCGATACGGCACTAGCTCCAGTTCATAAATATAATGTAGGCATGTATTCCGTAAATAGTCATACGTTCTTATGGAAAGAACTTGCATGACATCTTTTGTCCTACCCTCCCGTGGCAGCGGGGTCCATATTGGAAACTAAGGGATATTAAGGCCTCCTTTTAATAGAGAACCGGAACAAAGCATTAACACATGGTGAATACATGAACTCCTCAAACTACGGTCATCACCGGGAGTGGTCTCGACTATTGCCACTCCGGGGTTGCTGGATCATAACACGTAGTAGGTGACTATAACTTGCAAGATCGGATCTAGAACATAGATATAATGGTGAAAACATAAACGGTTTAGATCTGAAATCATGGCACCCGGGCCCAAAGTGACAAGCATTAAGCATGGAAAAGTCATAGCAACATCAATCTCAGAACATAATGGATACTAGGGATCAAGCCCTAACAAAACTAACTCGATTACATGATGAATCTCATCCAACTCCTCACCGACCAGCGAGCCTACGAAGGAATTACTCACTCCCGGTGGGGAGCATCATGGAATTGGTGATGGAGAAGGGTTGGTGATGACAAAGATCGAAGATCTCCCTCTCCGGAGCCCCAAACGGACTCCAGATCTGGCCTCCCGATGAAGAACAGGAGACGGCGGCAGCTCCGTCTCGCGAAACACGATAATTATTTCCCCCCGATTTTTTTCTGGAAAAATAGGATTTTATAGCGTCAGTTTCTGGGTCTGCGGGGCCACCAGGTGGGCACAACCCACCTGGGCGCGCCTGGGGGGGCAGGTGCGCCCTGGTGGGTTGTGCCCACCCAGGTGCCCCCCTTAGGTGGCTCTTGGCTCCAGAAATTCTCTTATTTTGCATAAAGATTCCTCACAGAGTTTCATTCCATTCCGAGAACTTTTATTTCTGCACAAAAACAACACCATGGTAGTTCTGCTGAAAACAGCGTTAGTCCGGGGTTAGTTTCATTCAAATCATGCAAATTAGAGTCCAAAACAAGAGGAAAAGCGTTAGGAAAAGTAGATACATTAGAGACGTATCAGGGCTCTGGGGAAGAATGTTGGGGGCAAAGAGGGGAAAACAATGGAGTTACCAAAGCAGCCCTTTTCCGTTCAAGTGGCAGGGGTAAAACAGGAATATCGTAGGGCTAAACTTTCGGGCGCGAGATATTTCGATGTGAGCGGGAAGTTTGAAAGCTTTTGGTGGCTGAAATTAAGTGTTCTGCTCGGGTACGGCCGACTATGATATCATGGCTGAGAATTTATTTGTTTTGCATGCAAAAAAAGTGCAAGTTTCGAAAATCAATGTCTCCAACTCAAAACTTAGATTGTCCATTCAATTCAAATATGGATCATTGAGCTAGTGGAAGCAAATACCATCATATGGTCTAATTCAAATGAAATTCCAAATGTGTTTATCCTAAATATGATGACAAAAAAATGTGTATGTGTATGAATAAAGTGGATGATTATAAGGTTTGAACATGCCCGTATGTGTATATCTCTAGGTTTGATATATGAATTTGAAATCATGATATCCCAGCTTAAAAAATGTACCTCTGTTTAAATGAATTACAAAAGCTAATGATGGAGTCGAATTCCAAAATTCCAATATTAGGTTTGTAATTCTGGTACTTCAAAGTATATCACGCATGTACAAAAGTATCATTATCTCATAGTCCATACTGTGAAACAAATTGATCAACCATGAGTGCACACACTACTGACCATATATATCTCAATTATGCTAAAGTCTCTCAAATATAGACACCTCACTCTTTATCTGAAGCCACCCACCCCCCCCCCCCAAGTCGTTCTCTCCCTCGGACACGAACACAGGAGCACATTAACACCCCTCTCTCTTCTAAGTCCGGACCCCAATATAGGTCTCTATCACTTTGTCTCTCGGGAATGCACACATCTCTTACCCCACTCTCTAGGTCACCCGGCATCTCTCTTTCCCAAGCACATGCACTATATAGAGTGTATCTTTCCCATACACACAAAACGTCGCCCCCAAACGTCTATCTCCCTAGTTATGTGGCTCTCGCACACTCACCTCACTCACCACCCCCACTGCAAACAAGCACCCTTTGTCTCCTTGTGCACTACTCTCCTCTTTCTATCTCTCCCACATGCGGACCCGCCCCAGCTCCTTCCCTATATACATATATGTCATGACTCTTTCCATAGCTCCCTAACGTATCATCGTTCTCAATGTCGCACGTTGTTCTCTACACTATCTATTCTAGATCTCTCATGAAGTCTCTATCACACACATGATGACTTGCTTCCCTTGCGTCTCTGTACATAGGCCACTTTCGAACAACATCAACCTTGTCTCCCTATCTATACGCCACTTCCGCACACAAACGACCCATCTCTCTCCCCCTCTCTTCCTCTCTCTCTCCCTCGCTATCTCTCTCTCTCTCTCTCTCACCCCTCTCCCACACACACTCGATGTCTCTTCCAAATAGTCTGCTCCCCACCCGCACCCATGCTATCCCGCTACTACACATGCCTTTCTCTCTCTTTGACACACATGTCACACCATTCCCCCTTCCCTACTAGGTTTACATCATTAGTGGTCTCTCTTCTCCACATACACACACTCCCTCTCACACACACGCGTGCACAAACACACACAAACACGCAGAAACACCCATCTATCTGGATCCTTATTTTAAGACACACACCCTTGCATATTCTCTCCAGCTCTACGTCTGTATATATCCCCCTCTCTCTCTAGCTCACATGCAAACCAAAATTCTCCATCTCTCTAACTCACACATCTCTCCGCATGTCCGCATGTGTATCTCACACACTCACTCTCTAATTATGTCTATGTGTCTCCATGTTACACAACACAAAGCCCCATGCACATGTCTCTCTCTATCCTCCACACACAGAGGCACAAAGAATCTCTTATCATTGCCTCAGTCTCTAGACATATCACACACGCACGCGCTGTCTCTCTCTCGCACACACGCTCAACCAAGGTTTCTCTTGTGAATAACTTACCGTCTATTCATCAACAGTCGTGGCAGTACGATGAACACGAGATGTGAAAAAGAATAAATCTACACGTGCGTAGACCACCTAGTATGACTACTAGGCCTAGAGCGAGCAGAAAGCGCGCCGCCGTCACCCCCTACTTATCAGCGACGGGAAAACCTTTGTTTTACACAGTCGAGAAGTCATCGTGCTAAGGCCCCACATGCTCAGCCGTTGAATAGAATGTAGATCCAAGTTTATGGAAACAAGTATCGATAATACGTTTGTATCTCCATACTTATATCTCTTCTTATAAAAAAACCGAGTTGGTGATGATGGTATGCCTGCCATCTTGCAATATAGACCGTCCGATCTATATCTGACGGATAGAAATTAAACTAAAAGATACCCGCACCTCTCTCCACATTTGCAGACAAGGCCTTCCCTTGTTCATCCTTATCTCCCACAACCTCATTGTTGAGCAATTAAAAAAGGAAGCCTCTGGAACAATCTGGCATGGTGGTCGCTGCCGGCGTCGTCCATCCCCATGCCTCCGCTCAGTCCAACCACCAATCATCACCATGCCCCACTCCTCCTCACCTTATCTCTCCTCTTTCTCGAGATATCATTAGTTTTTACACATGGGATTACTCCCGCATGGGTGAATTAGAACGGGTGTTTTATAAAAAAATGCATCTTGATGTTCCGTGCAATGCACGGGCATCTTGCTAGTACTCCTACAGAAGACTTAGTTGGTCATGATGGTGTGTCTACCATCCGTCATTTTTGACCATTAGATCTACATCTAACGACTGTGAGGTAAGTTGTTGCCTTTTCTCAACAACATCCCACTTCTCTACCCAATTTGCATAAAACCCCTTAATTAGTATCTTGAAACCAACCACATCCCTCCCTCACCTCACCAAAACAGCCCAAGGAATATATTCTGATTGAAACATAATATATTTCTAGTGATATATGTATATCAAAATTAGAGTGTTTTCTATCAAGTTTGTGAATAAGTATTATTCTAATTATGATCCGTTGCAACGCATGTGCACATTGCTAGTATTTCCAACCATGCAAAAAAATTGCTAGTATTTCCATAGTTTTGAGTTTTCCATCAAGATATTAGTCACTCCTGGTTGATATTTAGTTTGAATTACGTACACATAGGCACTATGTAACTAGTCGTGCTTATTGGCTTCCAAAAAGCTTAACATCCACTCCTACCTACAGTATGTAGAGTATTTAACAAAAAAACTACCACTTTCAACCAGCCCTAGGAAGAAACTATTGTACAAAAAATAGGAAAAACATACCCAAAATTTCTTAATCCGCGCCAAAAAACTACTACCTAGTGCCGATTAGGCTCGTTTAAACCCGTTTATGACAGGGTTGGCCCACACGTCCATGCTGATGAGGCAGCTTAAACCAACACATTTTGTTTGACCGTTGACATGAGGGACCCACATCTGACCTTCTATCCCGTTCTTCCTCATCCAATCATTATTTTTGCTGAACATTACTTCAAACAGTTCTTATGCGTGTTCGTCGGGGGCGTCGGTGATGAGCGAGCTGGCCGCCGCTCCACCGGACGGGCCGGACGCCGCGCTGGCCTCCACATGGGTTGGCTGGCTGGCCCAAGCGTGGCTCACGCGTGAGCAAGCCACCGATCTGTCCTTCGCTCGAGCCAGATGGCTGGCCTTAGCGCAGTGCGCGCGACCAAGCCGCCGCACCGCCGTGCCAACCTAGCTACCAAACCTTGCAGACAAGTAGCTGGATGCATCCAGTAGGGTGTGTGCTAGCTTGGCTAGCTAGCGGCCGTGAGCGCCGGACAGAGCTGGCATCCGGGCTGCCGCAAGATGGGCTCCGCGCCGCCGGCACTTTTGACCTCGCCTTCTGCCGGCGGCGGTAGCTGCGTCCCATGGCCGAGGATGACTAGGTGGATGGGCCGGAGGTAGGAGGTCACTCAGGGATTTTTGTCCAGACTGACATGTAGGTCCCACAAGTCATAACGCCTAACTTGCCGGTCAAATAGAAGGTGTTGACTGAAGGGGCGACATGGGTTGAAACGTGCCTGTAACGACACTTGGTAGTTTATTGCGACAGATTAAGAAAATTTTGGTATGTGTTTGCTAATTTTTGTATAGTAGTCGTTTCTTGGTAGGGCTGGTTGGTAAGTGGTAGTTTCTTGGTAGTGGTTTCTTGTAAGGAACAATGTACTAGCGACAAAAGGCGAATCTAGGTTGTGTTGTACTCCAACGAGTACTACTACTGGTCACGGGAGTGTATAGCTCATTTTGTGGGTTCGATCCCGGCCGAACGCACGGCGGCCTTTTTTTTAAATAGTAACCTCGCTGCGAGCCAATATTGTACACTGGTAGTTTGACTTTTGAAGTCGAACGGACGTGTCGCACCACAATCTGGGTGCACTGGATAGCCCAGCCACGTGAACGGGTTTTCCCTCCCATCATCTCGTGGCTCGCGTACTAGAGTAGTACTCCTATATATCGATTCACACCATGCAAAGTTTCTCGCCTGCATGCTCGCCCTAGCCGCACCTCGCTTGTAGCTTCCTCATCAACTACCATATTTAAACTAGTGCCTCCCAATTAAGCCCGAGGAGCCGGAAAAGCCTGGCGCGGCATTGGGAACTATGCAATATGGCTCTGTATGTAAAGTGCTACTACTCTATAGCTTGTGGCGTTGCACGCATGGACTTTGCTCCATTATCGGCTCTATAAAAGAAATTCCTCTTAACGTGATTTTTTTGTTTTGAAACGGAGGCAAAAGCTTTGCCTCATCTCATTCATAAAGAAGGAACTAACAAAGTTCGCGTAGCTATATCAAAGAACTCAAATGTTCTGCCCCCGCAGTAACCGTCGCTGATAAACAGGCTGCTAGTGTGTGCGTGAGAGGAGCGGCTGAGTAGGCCAGCTACGCACTTGAATAGAGCACGGAGAGTACGCACTACATAGGTGTACTTTTCCTGCATTGATAGTACAACGATGGTTCTAGAGAATAGTAGTACCCTCCACTTGCAACTGTATCTCCTTGGCCTTGAGATTCAAGAGTTCAAAACTGGTGCACTATAGAAGTACAGTACATCGCACTACTAATTGAGAAAGTAGTAGTACTACTGCTACAGTACTACATAGTAGTAAATAATTGCCTCACCATCGCGGGGCACTAGGCACTACCACTATGCGTGCCAGCATAACTTCCTTAACGAAGGGAGGAGGCCCTGCGGTTATGCTCTTATCTCCTCCTCGCCAGTTCCCCTCCCCCCGAAGAGACCAAGGCAGTTCGTCGCTGCTCCCATGGATTCGCCAGGCGGTTCTCCTCCTCGTCAGGGCTGGGAGACCTTGGATGATAATCCTCTGGGAGAAATCGCACGCCGCTCCGACGTCCTCACCGCCCAAGACTCGGTGCTTCCTGCACCAACTATTTTGAGACAGTACGTAAACAGGCTTGGGAAAAGGCCATGCTTGTTGGTCTTCCATGCGTCCTCGAGGAGAAGGTTGTTCTATGGGACAATCCATCGAATAGTCCATCGCTCCCTGGCCATGGTTGCACGTTGACTCCGCTAGAGTTGCCGACATTGAGAGGTAGTCGGATTTTGTCCGATGAGCAGGTCAGTCATGGAGTTTGATCATGTAGTGTATTATATTCTAAATATAGTACTTAGTTATTCCATCCCGTAATTTCTCCACTGCCCACCGTCTTATATATAGGTCTGGGTTGGTGCCAACGAAGATTGGCTTGCATACCTTCGGCCGGATACCACCATCATTTTGCACAACATCCACAGCAGTGCGACCGTTCCTGTAGACCCCTTCTCCACCATTGGGATCGGCCTTCCGGACTGGCTGGGATTGAATACATATGATGATGCCTACTTGAGATTGAAGAAGATAGCAATTGTGGACCCGCCGACAAAGCGACGCGGCTACGACGATTACTATCTCATCGTGGTGTTCGACATAAGGATTGCTATCAATACAAAAGGCAGTAACGGCAGAGGCTGGCACATGTTGGCTGCGGCAGATTTGTACCCCTACACGTTTGAAGACGATGTGTGCCATGTAGGCCGCATCTTTGCGGTGACAAGCCAGGGGACTTGTTTCATCTGGTTGCCATCCTACGGTACGGGAGATTACAAACAGAATGCACAAACCATCATTTGCATCCCTAACGGTACTCCATTATTTTGCAGGGACCAGTCATCCCCCGATCAAAATAAGATCGCCAATCCTTGATGTGCATTTGCATCCGCAATTCGGTCTAACCTGGAACCTTGTAGCTGACTTTGGCATATTGGGATCAACTATCTTAGCAGTCGTTACCCATGGTACCACTGATGTGCAACATGGTCACACGATCTACCACGATCGGACCGTCACCATCTACCCAGGTATTCCATTTTCTCATTGCTGTGTGTTAGAGTAGTAGTACTTGTTAGTTATTTTCTTTTCTTAACTGGGACATGTTTACTATACTAGTACTACAATTTAGTATTAGATTTTTTTAACCCTCTCGCCTTCTCTTTCATTGTAGTACTACTTACTAGTACTAGTACTTTTTACCTTGGAGGACGCGTATAGCTAGCTAGGCCCTTGAAGACTTGAACCTACTAGCTCCCACCATTTTTGTTTTTTCCATGTCTTACTATCTCAGCCATGTAGCCAAGAGTGGCTATATATAATAAGCTGGTTATTTTACTTCCTCTATACAGGAGTAGTACTATTTGCTGCACAATATTACTGACCGGCATATTTGAGCAAAACATTATTATGCATGGACCTTGACCATGTACGTCACCATGTGTCTAGATCTGAGATGCCGTGTGTACCAGATGAACGGTGCCGAGTTCGACCCCCGTGATGCTATGTGGGTGCTGAGGAACGCTCTTGGAGAGTACTCGCTTTTCATTGGGGACAGCTACCCCATTGTGAAGCGGATGCCACCTTCCGTGCACGACACCGAAGGCCTGCCGTTCATGAAGCATGGTTGTGTCTTCAGTGTGCACCGCCGGATGAACAACATGCTGGGACACGCTATCCCTGATTTATGCCGCTTCAGCTTGGATGAGTCTCCATCGTGTGGAACCAGACTAGAAAGCTGCGACAATGATTCCCGTTGCCCACCGCTATGGATCGTGCCATCTTTGAAGAACACCTGGGACTGGAACCTGGAGGAGGACATGGAGCCCATCTATAACGTGTAAGTGGAGTATGGTAAATTGTGAATGGTAGCGCTATAAATATATGTAGACTAGTCGTGCACAAATTTATCACATGAAGTGGAGATGAACTTGTGTGGCATACTGGCATTTGTCCTTTAGAATTTATTACTAGTAAACGTGTTATGTGTATGTGCTACTTGTGTGGCTGTTGCACGGGCTCCAACATGCTCTGTGAGAAAAAAGGTGGCACAGCTTGGGATATAGGTGACGTGGCAGCATCATACAGTAGCGATCATTTGCTATAGTTGTAGTACTCGGATGACAACTCCTATAAACCTTGCGCTTGGCTCTTTGCCTCTTCGGGAGGTTCAACAGTTCGTACTCCTGTGAACCTTGCACTTGGCTCTTCGCCTCTTTGGAAGGTCCAACAATGATGATACTACAGTACAATATGCTTCTGGCAATCTGACACCGAATGAACTGCTGCACGTCCATCGCAAGGGCGAGGGAGAGGGAGAGGGAGAGGGAGAGGGTGCTATAGTCAAAACCCTCTCCTCGTCCTGTGAGCCACCGCGTGCGTGGGCGAGGGTGAGGGCATAGGCGTATGTAGTAAGGAAGCTTCTCCTTGTCCTGTGAGCCATCGCGCGTGGGCGAGGGAGAGGGCGTAGTAAGCAAGCTTCTCCTCGTTCCGCGAGTTGACGGGACACATCAAAGTAGTACTAGTCCATACTGCGTCCTTTCCGGTTAATATGTCTTAATTTGAAACGAGAAAAATACACTGGCGGTCAAGTATGTAACAATACGCTCATTACTGTCACTATATAGTTTTGCGGTGATTATACGGTCACTAGCTCAGCTTAGAGCACTGTATTGCACCCTACTGACCGGCGACATAGTCGACGTGGCACTTTGTTGACTGGTTAAAATGACACCTGGTTTCTGGGTCCCACGTGTCAGTTGGCAGAACAAAGAAATCAGTTAAACAAAACTTTACGTAGGCGCGACAGGAGTCCAACCCTTACGCGCGAACCACCCTGGCTGTGTATGTGAGTGCATGCACGTGTACTCCCTCAGTCCATGAAAAATTGTACATCTAGCATTAGAAAATTTTCCAACAAAGAGTGTACATGTACACTTCCAATGCACTTAGCCTTTAATCTAATCGGTATTGATTGACTAATGCACCAACTTGTGCTCTAGCTATAGGCTACATGTCTATCCTTAATTACAGCATGCAATAACCTTCATTTAATCTTCTTCTCTCAATGGTCGCATGCACACATAAGTCTACTACTTTTGGGCGTTAATTATGCCATGAAGTTCTGGTTCCTCTTGGTCAATATGTAAATCTCTATATGTACAGTCTTTCACGGACGGAGGGAGTAGGTTGAGCACTTGAGCGTGAGCGTGTGTGTTGCGTCGTGTGTTATGTGCCGCATGGATGCGTGAGTGTTGCGCGCGTGCATGTGTACGTGTGAGTGTTGCATGTTAAATGCATGCATGCATGAGGCTTTTACTCCCTCCCATTGACATGTTCATATTTCAAGCTTTATTAAAACGTTGCATGCAAGAATTAAGAGAAAACTCACCAATGTGTGTAAAAGTTCTTGTCTTTTGTTCCTCACGCATGCATTCCAATTAATACGTTCGTAAACATAATTTTCTTCAGGAAAACGAGCCCATTATTGAGTACTTTCGGAAAAAAAATCTTCGGGCACTCATCATTTACTACTACCTTGGTTGATGATTTTTTATTGACCTGTATATAAACCTCCGTCCTGGTTTATTGGTCCCATTCGTACTTAGTGTAAAATTTTGACCGTAAATTTAACTAACAAAGTGTCAATGCATGTCATAAAAAACTATACCATTAAAAACTAAGTTCAAATACGAATCCAGTGATATGATTTTTGGTGACATGCATCAACATTTTATTAGTTAAATAGATGGTCAAAGTTTGACACAAAATACTACTAGTACTCCTACATTATTGGCGCCGGGTGCCATGGCCAATATTTTATCTTGTTGGACAGGATGAGAGTAGAGGCATAGGGATACTGTAGATAGGAAGTCTTGGCGATCCATTATTCCCCATCTCGGTCAGAGAGAACTATTCAACAAGTCTTCACAGTGAAGTGACAATACACGCTGCAGCAGATGGGACACTTAATTAATAAGCTGAACCAGCATGCTGGTGTTACTAAATCAGCCTTACCCAGTACTGCCGTCATGTTTGCCAGTGGAGCACGCTTCCGCAAATATGCCTACGCACCTCTCTCTTCCATTAACTAACATACGGGCCCTCTTGAGGTAGACCCACATGTCATCGGCTTAACTATTTACACTCCGAAGGACGGTATATCCTGGTAGTAGTACTAGTAGAATTGAGATTTAATGCACTTTCTTGCCCGTCTTTCCCTCTTCTTCCTCCTCTCTTCTTCTTCCTCCTCTCTTCCCCATCATCGGCCGCACACCATTTCCCCCTGCTCACTGCTGGACTGCCCGCGCCATCTTCCTTGGTAGCTCGCGCGTATGATATCCCCCACGCTCACTGCTCGGCCACACACACCATCTACTTTGCTCGCCCGCCCAAATCCACTTCCCCACTCGCTCGCAGGCACCGAAAACCCCAATCACTCAGCGCCCTAAAAAACCCTATGGCAGAACCGACTGACACGCAGAGCCGTGATTGGAATTCTCTCCCCGATGTTCTCTTGGAGCAGATCTATAATCGTATGGACCTGCTCAGCACCGTGCGTCTGGCCGCATGCTCGTTGTCTTTGTACCGTCTACTCATCTGCAACCGGCCGGCCCTTTTCAAGACACCATGCTTGCTGATGCCCGATCCTCGCAGGTGGCCCAGACACCGACTTGAGGATCCTACGGAGGTTTCCGTGGTGCCACTCGACATGCTACCACTACCCGTTAGCCTGTCCTTCATGCGCGGCCACTACTTGACGGGCATGAAGGCCAACTGGATCGTCCTCATCCACCAATCCAATAGTCCATGGCGTCTCGTGGATATCTACACCTAGCGAGAGATCACTCTTCCATCGTTGGATACCGCCGGCATCGAGCCTTGCGGCCCGCCAGACACTCCTGCCAACTACGCACGAGACGCGTCGAGCTTTTGGTGCGACCTCCGTTTGCTGAAGGTTGTAATCTGCGAAGTGCCCACACCATCAGAAGACTACATGGATTACAAGCTCATTGCCTTGTTAGACATGGGATTAGTCTATCTGGTATCTGGTCGCCATACATGGTTATGGATCATCGTCAATCCTGTTGACCCTCCATTTCTGTCTGATGCTATAGTGCATGATGGCATCATTTACACGGTCGACGCACAGATTGGCTGCATATACTGGTGGAATCTGTCATCGTGAAATTGTTCTATCTCATCTCATATTTAACTTATGAATACGACTGCCTGTTGATTGTTAGAAATTGAGAATAGATAGTATGTCTATAACCACATCATTGCTATATGTTCCTCTCATTTCCTAGATTTTTATGACCACACATGTTATTGTTAGAGTTGATATGAGAACAATTGGCATGTAATGATTGTTAGAATAGATATTATGAGTATAACCTCATGATTGCTATATGTTACTCTCATTTCCAAGATTTTTATAACCACGCACGTCGCTCATTCAACTGACGGTGGTCATTTAATGCTCATTCGTACGTACCAAATTGACCAAACATTTCATCAAACCACAAGCAGTACAATGCCTGGGGCGTTCGTGACTATGATGGCTATGGCTGCTTCGTGTTCGAGAAATATCCTAGCTCCGTTGGGCCAGGCGTATTCAACTGGAGGCGGGTTTACAGCCTCGGCAACCACTCCATGTTCCTCGGGCTCAATTATCCGATCATCCAACCAATCATTGATCGTATCACCGGCGATGATTACCGTGCTATGCAACTACCATTCGCCAGGGGGAACTATGTTTACACATCGTACCATGGGTTTCATGAATCACCATATCCAGAGATTCGTCGACACAGCTTGTTGCCAGATAACTTCAGCCTGTGAAAGGCATCAAGCTTCCAAGCAATGAATGGCTTTTGCAAACCTGACATGCGGCGATGTGGTTCATGCCAATAGCAAATATGCACAACTTGATTCGTAGTGATATCTAGACTGAGCCATGTATCCTGCTGCTGTAGCATGACCCTCTTTTGCTGGATATTATGTACTGTAGTTAGTTTGAAGGATAGATACCTTTCTCGGATCAAGTGCATCCTAACTCACCTATGTAGGATGTACTGATAATGATGATGGAGATGCCGCGTAGAACCCATATATATATATATATATATATATATATATATATATATATATATATATATATATATATATATATATATATATATATATATATATCAATTAGGCTTCAAGTGCATACTTGTTGGTGAAAGTGTTGTCCAATGGGAATTATATTTTGTATTACTCATGTAGCCTACAAAGTCTGTCGCGAAGCCTTGTAAGTTCGTACTCCATTTCTAAATTTGTACTAGTCCTCTATAACGTATATTGCGCTACTCATACAACTACCTCCCTCCTAGTTTATTGGTCCCCTTTGTAATTTGTGTCAAATTTTGACCATAAATTTAACTAACTAAATGTTAATGCATGTCACAAAAAATTATATCGTTGGATTCGTATTTGAACATAGTTTCCAATGGTATAATTTTCGGTGACATGCATTGACATTTTGTTAGTTAAACCTATGGTTAAAATGTGACACTAAATATGACTAGTAAGTAGTACAGTAGTACTAGTACATGTCGGTCAAATTATTCATCATGTCCTCACATTGAATTGACGTGACAACACACTACGCGTGAGGTGACACGAGAGTCCCGGCGGCGTGTTCGGTTCACCAAAGTGAGCCTCACCCCTCTCGTGCTACAACATCACTCTCGCATTCTCTACAAAATCACTCTCCCATTCTCTCCCAGTCTCCCCACCTCCCAGCCGCCGCCTTGTTCCAATCCATTTGGTACGATGAGCGATGAGCTACTGGAGTTGCTATACTTCATTGCAAGTAGTCAAAAGGAAGACGCTAAAAAAATCGATCTCAACAAGGATGCTCTTCAAGCTAGCCGGATGAAGGAAGGAAACAGCGAGGCCTCTCCAGTGAGTATTTGTCCCGTCGCCCTGTATGATGATTTTGATATTTATGGGGGTTTTCAAGTCTTTAGAGTCTACATGTAGTAATGAAGCTGAGACCCCAGTTTGTTCGGGTATTGTGGACTTCAAATTTGGAGTACCACTTATCTGTCGAAATCTTTCATCATTTTCTTAAAACAGTTGATTGATCATACATTGAGTACCATTTAACTGGAATTAACTGATGCAAGTCCAAGAAAGATTGGCCGGTGCTGCCGGCTGGCGTCAAGTTCGATCCCACGGATCAGGAGCTGATCAAGCACCTTGAGGCCAAAGTGAGTTCTGACAGCGTGAGATCTAACCCTCTCATCAATTTGTTCATACCAACCATCGATAGCGAGCACGTCATATGCTACACCCATCCTGAGAAACTTCCAGGGGAGACACCGATCGGCCGTCTACTTGCACAAACATATTCCTTTGTTTATAGCTCTATTTTTCTTTTTAGACGCAGACCTAGTGAAGCAATTACAATTTGACAGTTAATAAAAAGTGAAACAAGTGACTGCAACATGCCAAAGATGTAATGAAAATGCCAACTACGTACCCTAAAACCTGTATTCGCCAATACTGCAGGTATCACACTCAGTGGCCTAAGCAAGCATTTCTTCCAGCGCAACTCCAGGGCGTTCAAAAGGGGCACGTGGAGGCGTCACAAGATACAGTCGGAGTGCGGCATGCACGCGATGTGGCATAAGACCGGCAATACCTTGCCGGTGATGGTCAACAGCCGGCAGACGGGCAGCAAAAAGGTTCTGGTGCTGCACACCAACAAGAACCTCGACCAGCAGAGGACCAACTGGGTGATGCACCAGTACCACCTCGGGGACCTGGAGCAAGAGAAGGAGCGGGAGCTGGTCCTCTGCAAGATTTTCTACCAGACGAACACTAGGGCCAGGACTAAAAAGATTATAAGTTAGTTTGGTATTGGTACTTGTACTACCTAGTCGTCTGCAAGTTGGTATTGTTTTTAAGGATCTTTCGGTATGAACTTGGCATTTGCTTCCAACCATCATGTCGAGGGTCGACATGGATATAAAGCTAAATCATTTGTTTCGAAATGAATATTTAGGCACCTGATTTTTATTTGATGGGTAGCATAAGCACCTGCCGTTCGAATTCCCAGTTCTCCAACTTTTTTACATCTTCGAAGTACGCAGGGGATCCATCCGGTTTCACAGGCTGATAGTTGGACGCAGCACGTCGGAACTGGGCTACGGCATGCCAAGCCCAGCTGCAAATTGTTAAAAGAGAGGAGCGATGGATTTGGGCCTTCCAGAACAATTAAGTGTCGGGACCTCAATCGTGAAGCGCCTCCCATGGACTAAAAAAAGGCCTAGTCGGTTATTATTAGCTGAAATATATAAAATATTCCATAATGAAAAGAAATATGTAAAATGCAATGAATTTAGTCCGCTTTCACTAAAACCATCCGATTTGCATGAAATTCGTTCGTGGAACCACAAGACGACTGTCTATACAGAGCCTAACCATACGGAACCAGCAGGTCATTGGCCGTACACAAGCAAGTGCATGCACTTATTATCATGATGGAAAAATAATGCTGACGTCTGAGACGGTGAAACCCATGAAGTTTTCAATGTAGTCAATAAACGAGAGAATTCTGCAAGTACAGACTGATAACTGGGATCCAGCAGGTATATTGTTTTTTCAGGTCGAGCAAGTTTCAACTAGGCTGTAGACTGCCCAGGCTTGGTTTTGTTTTTAACAAGCCTAGCCCATGATGACAATGGGGCACAAAGATCCAGCAGGTATCAACTGGCCTCTGGCCCGCCAACCTTCGTTATATTTTCTCTTAGAACATCCATAGGCAGTTTTTTTTACTGAATCAAACACACAGCCCAGTTCTATTTTCCTCTTGAAACGCCATGTCCTACTTCCATTTTCTAATCTCTACCTATAGTTTTACTAGTTCATATACACGTATTATTATATTGAAAATAGATAAAGTTCCCTTTTCATCTTTACATCCTTTTTTTTCTCCCAGCACTGATTTTTTTACCACTGGTTTTCCCTAAAACCAACTCAATTGTCCCACGTCTTATTAGCTTACAAAAATAAAACAATATTTATTTGGCAAATCAATAAGTTCTTAAAAAATAAATGTTTATCATTTCTGGATTAAAACAGTTCGGACTCCACCAAAATATGCAAAATTAGGTTGAACTTTTTGACCGTGGTCCTGGGTAGAAAATGGGCTGTAATAAATTCCTTAAGAATTAGCAAATGGGCTGCAAATTATTAAAAAAATAGCAAATGGGCTCTATGTTGTCTGCCACAGATTTGGAGGCTCACTTGTGGGCCTACTAAGTGCATGCGTACACAAGGTTTCTCAAAAAAAGAAATAGTCGACTCGACCAGCGTCAGACCGTTAGATGTCAATCTAACAGCAATCGTGCTTCTTCAGTCTCTGATCTTCCTGCTCCAGCCGCCCAAACCAGCGCCGGCGGAACTGCCTGCTCCCGCCTCCCGTGGCCGGCTGTGCTGCCGAGCAGGCCTCACGGCCCCACCATACTCGCATCCATGGCCTGGCTATCCCTCTACTCACCCATGCCTCCTGTTATTCTCCTGCGATGGCAGCCTCACACTGCGGCCGAACAAGTAAACCCTCGTACCCACTCCGCGTGGGAAACAACTGCCGAGTCTTCCTCGGCTCTGGGTCGTTACCTTACTTGGCCTCACCGTCGTCCACCACCTTGGTGCTCTCGGCACGGCGTGGTCAATGAACGACATGCATCGGAAGAGAACTGTACGTGGAGAGGCTGACAGCTGGGTCCACGGCCGCACGCAAGGAAGTGCCTCCTTTTTTTGCGAGTAGGAAGTGCCTCATTATTACGTGCAAAATAATGATTCCTCCTCCTGACAGCTGGGACCGATCGGAAGGGCCTCTGTATTTCACAAAAAAAAACATTCCCCCCGCTGATCCACCAGCTATTACGCACAAAAATAATGAATACCCCCGCTGCTAGGTTGGTCCCACCATATTTGGAGGCTGACTTGTGGGCCTACTAAGTTGTCGCGGACGCAGGGCTTTGTCAACTTAGTCAATATAAATGATTCTAGCTGAGGTTACCGTACGATGTCCATCCAACGGTCGTCGTGCTTCTTCAACCTCTGGTCTTCTTGCTCCAGCCTCCCAAACCAGCGCCGGCCGTGCCGCTTGCTCCTGCCTCCCGTGGCCGACTGTGCTTCCACGCAGGCCTCACTGCCCCACCCTACTCCCACTGCTGGCCAGGCCTTCCCTCTACTCACCCACACCCCCTGTTATTCTCCGGCGATGGTAGTCTCAAACCGCAGCCGAACCAGTCAACCCTCGTACTCCCCTCCGCGTGGGCATCCACTGCTGCGTATTCCCCGGCGCCGGGTCGTTCCCTTCCTAGGTCGCGCTGTCGTCCACCACCTTGGTGCTCTTGGGCGGTACGACATCGTAAACGCGGTCAATGAATGACAGCCATCAGAAGAGGACTGTAAGTGGAGAGGCTGGCAGCTGGGTCCATGGCCACATGCAACGAAGTGCCTCCTTATTACGTGCAAAATAATGATTCCTCCACCCGACTTTATCTTCGCACGAAAGGAACTGCCTTCTTACCCCCTAACAGCTGGGACCCACCAGGTTGAAGCAAAGGTAGCGTTGTCTGTCTGGCCGCGAACGTGTACGTACATAGCGGTCGATCGGTCTCTCTGCAACGACATACCGTGGCCAAGTAAGGAGCGGCACGTGTTGAAGTAGAGGCACCGATGTAGCATGTCACGTAGTCCCGTCTATATCGTGTACACGTACGTACAACCACGCTGCAAGATAGTAAATACGGCTACATACGTACATACAGACGGGGTCTCTAATGCATACAGCGACATCGTCCTATTCATCGGGAGCCAACTGGCTTGGACAGAACAGCAGGAACGGGGTCTGGTGTACCGCAAAATGGAGGAAAACGGCCTTCTGTTCGACCGCGTACGGTCAAAACGGGGTCCTGTTCATCGGGAAGGGTCTGGCATACCGCAGAACAGATGAAACGGACTTGTGTTCGAGCTCCTACGGTCGAAACAGGGTGCTGTTGATCGGGAGGGGTGTGGCGTACCGCAAAACAGAGGAAAGGAACTTGTGTTGGAGCACCTATGGTTGAAATGGGGTCCTGTTCATTAGGAGGGGTGTGGCGTACCGCAAAACGGGACTCCACGGGCTACTGTTCATGCACCGTCGACTTCCTCCAGCCTCCACCTGCAATTGTTCATCCACCGTCGACTTCCTCCTGCCTCCACCAGCTACTGTTCATCCACGGGGTCATGTTCATCCAGCCTCCACCGGCTACTGTTCAACTAGCCCTCCACGGGGTCCTGTTCATCCAGCCTCCACCGACTCCTATTCAACCAGCCCTCCACGGGGTCCTGTTCAACCAGCCCTCCACGGGGTCCCTCCACAGGCTATTGTTCATCCACCCCCACCTCCTCGATCGGGGTCCTGTTCATCCAGCGGCAACGGCCTCTACTACCACGGGATCCTGTTCATCCAACCCCCACCAAGAACTGTTCATCAAACCCCCACCGGGGACTGTTCATTAAGAGGCATCTTCGATCGGCTTCAATTAGCAGTAGTAGCGAAGGAATCACTCGGGTTCAGTTAACAGCCAAGGGATCGATCGGGGTTCAGTAACGTAGCTAGTGCAATCGCTCGGGTTCAGTTAGAGCCCAATGCCTCGCTCGGGTTCAGTTAGAGCCCAACGCCTCGCACACACGCGCGTACGTGTACGAGAGAAACGCGCAAACCTTCGTGCGTCACTTGACCCCGACCTCCCACCGTAACTAGGAACTCCCCGAAATTATCCTCGCCCTCGCTTCTGCCATGATTTTTTCCATCATGGACGGCCCAAAGAATGTCATGCAGGTGCGTCCCCGGCCCGCCCAGGACGAAAAGCCCATATTCTGTCATGATTTTTTGTCATAGAAGTAGGAGCCCACCACATCTATGATGATACATGCTTTTGTCACAATTATCGTCATAGAAGTGTCATAAGCATGACTGAATTTTTTTTGTTCGGCCCAAAATGTCACGGATGTGTCTTTTTTTTGTAGTGTTTTCATGCCATCTTTTAACTTTTTCTTTAAACAACTTTGCATTTTCATAAGCTTGTTTTCTCCATTCATCTAGAGAGCTAATATCAAATAACCTCTTCCCACCGGGAAGTTTGAAATCATAGTTAAGTTCTTTAATTACCCAATAAGCTTTATCTTCTAATTTTAGAGGTAAATGACTTGCTTTTCCATAAACCATATTATAAGGAGACATACCCATAGGATTTTTATAAGCGGTTCTATAGGCCCATAATGCGTCATCAAGTTTCTTAGAACAATTCTCTCTGGATCTATCGATGGACTTTGAAAGATTAACTTTATTTCTCTATTGGTCAATTCAACTTGACCACTAGAGTGAGGATGATAAGGTGATGCAATTCTATGGTTGACATCATATTTAGCTAGAAGTTTACCGAATGCACCATTAAATAAAATGTGAACCACCATAAGTCAATAAATATCTGGGGACTCCAAACCTTGGAAAGTAACTTCCTTAAGCATATTAATAGAAGTGTTGTGATCAACACTACTAGTTGGAATAGCTTCTGCCCACTTAGTAACATAATCAACAACAACTAAAATATGAGTGTCCTCATTAGAGGATGGAAAGGACCCATATAATCAAAGCCCCAAACATCAAATGGTTCAATAATAAGTGAAAAATTCATAGGCATTTCCTCAAGTCTACCAATATTACCAATTCTTTGACATTCATCACAAGAAAGGACAAACTTACATGCATCCTTGAAGAGAGTAGGCCAATAAAAACCAGACTGTAGTACCTTATGTGCAGTTCTGTCTCCAGCATGGTGCCCTCCGTATGCCTCGGAATGACACTTCTGTAGGATTTGTTCTTCTTCATGCTCAGGTACAAATTGTCTAATAACAGATCTACTCCTTTATATAAATGTGGCTGCTACTTCTTGAGCTTGCGTTGGTTTTTCCCTTGAAGAGGAAAGGGTGATGCAGCAAAGTAGACATAAGTATTTCCCTCAGTTTGAGAACCAAGGTATCAATCCAGTAGGAGGAACACACAAGTCACCAATGGTTGCACCTACACAAACAAACAAATACTTGCACCCAACGCGATAAAGGGGTTGTCAATCCCTTCACGGTTACTTGCAAGGATGAGATCTGATAGAGATAGGTATAAAAGAGAAATAAAAGTGCAAAACAAAGTAAAGGTAAATAAATAGCAGCAAGGTATTTTTGAGTTTTTGGTTTTGAAGATCTGAAAATAATATGATAAAAATAGACCCGGGGGCCATAGTTTTCACTAGAGGCTTCTCTATTGAAAGAACGCACACGGTGGGTAAACAAATTACTGTTGAGCAACTGATAGGAAAGCGCAAAGTTATGACGACATCTAAGGAAATGATCATGAATATAGGCACCACATATGTGACAAGTAGACTGACTCCTGCCTGCATCTACTACTATTACTCCACAGATTGACCGACTCCTGCCTACATCTACAAGAACGGAGTAACGCCTTACGCAAGATGACATGATGTAGAGGGATAGATCCAATCAATATGAGATAAACCCCAACATTTTATCGTGCCTCGCTACCCTTTCTGTCACTGAGTGAGGACACCACAAGATTGAACCCATTAGAAAGCACGTCTCCAATGGCAAGAAAAATCAATCTAGCTAGTTGGCCAAACCAAATCAATAGATCGGAGAGAAATACAAAGCTATCTTAATCATGCATAAAAGAGTTCAGAGAAGACTCAAATAATACTCATAGATAATCTGATCATAAATCCACAATTCATCAGATCTCAACAAACGCACCGCAAAAGGAGATTACATCAAATAGATCTCCAAGAACATCGAAGAGAACATTGTATTGAAGATCAAAGAGAGAGAAGAAGCCATCTAGCTACTAGCTATGGACCCGTAGGCCTATGGTAAACTACTCACACATCATCGGAAGGGCAGCAAGGTTGATGTAGAAGCACTCCGTGGTGGATTCCCCCTCCAGCAGAGTACCAGAAAAGGTCCCCAAATGGGATCTCACGAAGACAAAAACTTGCGGTGCAGAAAAGTAATTTTGGTGTGCCCTCTGGTATACGGGGAATATTTAGGTATTTATGGAGCAAAGATTAGGGTTAGAGAGGCATTAGGGGGGCACAGAAGCCTGGGGGCGCCCCGCTAGGGCGCGCCTCCCGAGCTTTTCGCCAACTGGTGGCCCCTTTGACCTTCTCACGAAGGTTCCTGAGTGTCTTCTGGTCCATGAAAAATCATCAAAAAATTTCGTTTCGTTTGGTATTGATTTTCTGTAAAAGACAAAAACAAGGAAGAACAACAACTGTCACTGGCAATATGTTAATAGGTTAGTCCCAAAAAATGAATAAAATAGCATAATAATGCATATAAAACATCCAAGATGGATAATATAATAGGATGGAACAATAAAAAATTATAGATTTGTTGGAGACGTATCAAGCATCCCTAAGCTTATTTCCTGCTCGTCCTCGAGTAGGTAAATGATAAAAATAGAATTTTTGATGTGGAATGCTACCTAACATGTTCATCATGTAATCTTTTTTAATGTGGCATGAATATTCAGATTCATAAGATTCAAAACAAAAGTTTAATATTGACATAAAAACAATAATACTTCAAGCATACTAATAAAGCAATCATGTCTTCTCAAAATATCATGGCTAAAGAAAGTTATCCCTGCAAAATCATATAATCTTGTCATGCTCTATCTTCTTAACAAAAAGTATTTATCATGCACAACCCCAATGATAAGCCAAGCAATTGGTTCATACTTTTAATGCGCTTCAGCTTTTTCAACTCTCATGCAATACATGAGCGTGAGCCATGGATATAGCACTATAGGTGGAATAGAATATGATGGTGGAGGTTGTGTGTTGAAGACAAAAAAGGAGAAAGTATCACATTGACGAGGCTAATCAACGGGCTATGGAGATGCCCACCAATTGATGTCAATGCAAGGAGTAGGGATTGCCATCCAACGGATGCACTAGAGCTATAAGTGTATGAAAGCTCAAAAGAAAACTAAGTGGGTGTGCATCCAACTTGCTTGTTCATGAAGACCTAGGGCATTTGAGGAAGCCCATCATTGGAATATACAAGCCAAGTTCTATGATGAAAAATTCCCACTAGTAATATATGAAAGTGACAAAATAGGAGACTCTCTATATATAAACATGGTGCTACTTTGAACAAAAGTGTGGAAAAGGATAGTAACATTGTCCCTACTCTCTTTTTCTCTCTTTTTTTATTTTTTTTATTTTTTTCTTTTTGGGCTCTTTGGCCTCTTTTTTTTTAGGTCTGAAGTCTCATCCCGACTTGTGGGGGAATCATAGTCTCCATCATCCTTTCCTCACATGGGACAATGCTCTAATAATGATGATCATCACACTTTTATTTACTTACAACTCAAGAATTACAACTCGATACTAGAACAAAAATATGACTCTATATGAATGCCTTCGGCAGTGTACTGGGATGTGCAATGATCTAGCGTGACATGTATAAAAAATATGAACGATGGCCAAGCCACAAATACTATGTCAACTATATGATGATGCAAAGCAATATGACAATGATGGTATGTGTCATAATAAAACGGAACGGTGGAAATTGCATGGCAATATATCTCGGAATGGCTATAGAAATGCCATAATAAGTAGGTATGGTGGCTATTTTGATGAAGATATAAGGTTGCTTATGTGTGAAAGAGCGTATCTTATCACGGGGTTTGGATGCACCAGCGAAGTTTGCACCACAACTCAAGGTGAGAAAGGGCAATGCACGGTACCGAAGAGGCTAGCAAAATGCGGAAGGTTGAGAGTGTGTATAATCCATGGACTCAACATTAGTCATAAAGAACTCACATACTTATTGCAAAAGTTTATTAGCCCTCGAAGCAAAGTACTACTATGCATGCTCCTAGGGGATAGATTGGTAGGAAAAGACCATCGCTCGTCCCTGACCGCCACTCATAAGGAAGACAATCGAAAATAAATCATGCTCCAATTTCATCGCATAACGAGAGACCATACTTGCATGCTTCTGGAATCACAAACCTTAACACAAATATTCTACTAAACCACAATTACTAACTAGCATGAATCTAATATCACCATCTTTATATCTCAAAACAAATGCAAGGAATCAAACTTCTCATATATTCAATGATCTTCATGAAAGTTTTTATTATATCCCTCTTGAATACCCATCATATTAGGACTAAATTCATAACCTAGGCAAATTGCCATACTATTTATAAGACTCTCAAAATAATATAAGTGAAGCATAAGAGTTTATCAATTTCTTCAAAATATAACCACCACCGTGCTCTAAAAGATATAAGTGAAGCACTGGAGCAACTACCTAGCTCAAAAGATATAAGTGAAGCACATAGAGTATTCTAAAAAAAATCACGATTAATGTGTGTCCCTCTCAGAAGGTGTGTACAGAAAGGATGATTGTGGAAAACTAAAAAGCAAAGACTCATATAATACAAGATGCTCCAAGCAAAACACATATCATGTGGTGAATAAAAATATAGCCTAAAGTAATTTACCGATAGATTGAAGACAAAAGAGGGGATGCCATCAGGGGCATCCCCAAGCTTAGATGATTGGTTGTCCTTGAATATTACCTTGGGGTGCCTTGGGCATCCCCAATATTAGGCTCTTGCTATTCCTTATTTCATAGTCCATCAAAACTTTACCCAAAACTTGAAAACTTCACAAGACAAAACTTAACAAAAAACTCGTGAGATCCATTAGTATTACAAAACTAATCTTCACTTTTAGGTACTGTTGTAAACTCATTCAAATTTTATATTTGCATTATATCTACTGTACTCTAACTTCACCATGGCTCATACTCTCCGATACTACCCATAGATCCATCAAAATGAGCAAACAACACAATGAAAACAAAATCTGTCAAAAAAAGAACAGTCTGTAAAGACCCAAATTAAATCCATACTTATGTAACTCCAAAAATTATGAAAACTTAGGAAAACTTAGGCAATCTGTATATCAATCTACTGTAATGAAAATTCAGAATTTTTACACGTTCTAGAAAATTTTAGCAATTCTACTACTAGACGCAAAAGTATATGTTTTTTCTCAGAATCAAATCAACGATCTTCCAAAGGTCTTACTTGGCTTGAATACTTATTAAAACATTAAAACTCAATCATAACAGTGGTATAATTGCATAAACACATAAAAACAGAAAAGAAAAATATTGGGTTGTCTCCCAACAAGAACTTTTCTTTAAAAGCCTTTTAGCTAGGCGTTGATAATTTTAATGATGCTCACATGAAAGACAAAAAATTGAAGCACAAAGAGAGCATCATATAGCACGTGAAAAAGAAGTCTAAGTCTAATATACTTCCTATGCATAGGCATTTTATAGGTAAAATATTTATCAAGACAAGCAAAAACAAGCATATGCAAGGAAAAAGAAAGAAACAATAGCGATCTCAACATAACAAGAGGTAATTTAATGACATGAAAATTTCTACAATCATATTTTCCTCTCTCATAATAATTACATGTAGGATCATAATGAAATTCAACAATATAGCTATCATATAAAATTTTCTCTTCATCATCCACCTGCATAAAAGTTTTATAATCTTTCAAGATAGTGGGATTAACATCAACTAAAGTCATGACCTCTTCAAACCCACTTTCAATATTATCGCAAACATATTCATCATGAGCCTTAAATAAATTTTCAAGATCATAAGAAGCATTATCACCCCAATCATGGTCATTGCAATAAGTAGTGGACATGCCAAAATTAGCATCCCTAGGCTTGGGGTTTTGCATATTATTAACACAATTGAAATTAATAGAATTTATAATGACATCATTGCAATCATGCTTTTCATTCAAGGAGCTATCGTGAATCACTTTATAAATTTCTTCTTTTAGCACTTCATCACAATTTTCAGATTCATGAATTTCAAGCAAAACTTCACAAAGATAATCTAGTGCACTCAACTCACTAGCAATTGCTTCATCATAGTTGGATCTTTTAAAAAGATTAGCAAGTGGATGAGGATCCATAAACTTTTTGTTTTCTTATTTACAATAAACATGCAATTATGCGAAGCGAACAAGCAAACAAACCAAGTAAGACATAAAGGCAAACGGGAAAAATAGGCAAATAAAAAGGCAAATATTTTTGTGTTTTTTCTGAAAATGTTTTAGAAGTTGGGGAGAGGAAAACGAGAAGAAAATGGCAAATAATGTAAATGCAAGAGATGAGAGTTTATGATGGGTACTTGGTAGGTTTGATGTAGATCCTCCACGGCAACGGCGCTAGGAATTCTTCCTGCTACTTCTTGAGCTTGCATTGGTTTTTTCCTTGAAGAGAAAGGGTGATGCAGCAAAGTAGAGATAAGTATTTCCCTCAGTTTGAGAACCAAGGTATAAATCCAGTAGGAGGAACACACAAGTCACCAATGGTTGCACCTATACAAACAAACAAATACTTGCACCCAACGTGATAAAGGGGTTGTCAATCCCTTCATGGTTACTTGCAAGGATGAGATCTGATAGAGATAAGTATAAAAGATAAATAAAAGTGCAAAACAAAGTAATGGTAAAATAAATTGCAGCTAGGTATTTTTGGGTTTTTGGTTTTATAGATTTGAAAATAATATGATAAAAATAGACCCGTGGGCCATAGTTTTCACTAGAGGCTTCTTTCTTGAAAGAACGCAGACGATGGGTAAACAAAATATTGTTGAGCAATTGATAGAAAAGTGCAAAGTTATGACGACATATAAGGCAATGATCATGAATATAGGCATCACGTCTCTGACAAGTAGACTGACTCCTGCCTGCATCAACTACTATTACTCCACACATCGACCGCTATCCAGCATGCATCTAGTGTATTAAGTTAACAAGAATGGAGTAACGCCTTTTTATCCTTAATGGCAACAATAAAAATACATGCCTCGCTACACTACAAAAAAAAGACACATCTGTGACATTTCGGGCCGAACAATTTTTTTTTCTGTCATGCTTATGACACTTCTATGGCGATAATTGTGACAAAAGTACGTATCATCTGTAACACCCCAAGTGGTTGACTACAGTAATCCCCTTTTGATTATGCCATGTCATCATGATTATTAGTGCCTAATCATCATATTGCATTTCAGACTCCACATTCAAACTTCAAATGAATTCAAAGTGGAAAATAAAATTGTTCAAATCAGTTACTAAAATGTTCATTAAATGGCAAATATTCCACAGAAAGTTCTAAAATTGTAACCAACATTTATTAAATTAATTAGGTAACCCAAACCTCCTCTAACAGTGGCTGAGAATAATATTTAATAACCTTTTAATTAATCTAAGTCAAATATAAAATGATGATTTACCCAAACTAGTTTTTGGTGGTAGGGTACATTGTACTGCTAATTATGGACTAGGTGACACTTTGAACAAAATTCATTTGGTGCTCAAACATTTTGCAAACGGAAAAGAAAAGAAAAAGAGAAAAGAGAAAAGCTACTATGCACTTGAGCCCACCAGCTACAGTGGCGGCTCAGCCACCTCGCCACCCCGTCCCCTTCCACTTCTCATGCCAGGGCTCGCTGTCGAGCACCTGGTGCGCGCGCATGCCGCGCCCCGGCCCCCCTGCTAGCTGGCTCGACAGCTCGTCGCCGCGCACGCGTAAGGGATAAGAGCAGCTCCCGCGCCCTCCTGGCTATCCCTCGCTCACTCTCTCTCGCTCTCCCTCTCGTTCCCCACCTCACCGACGCAGCCATGGCGCCGCCGCCGTAGCACACGCGACCACCATGCCCCGTTCACCTCCCCGACGTGTCCAACGTGCTCGCCGTCGTCCCCTCCTTCGACTACGCCGACAAACCGAAGACGAGGGCCACCGCAGCGCCTCCCCGAGCCTTCTTCCTCCTCGGATCACCGCCGCACGACGTCGCCGATTCCGGCAATCACAAGCCTTCCCCGAGCCCATTACGCACACCTGCAGGCTCCCTGTGAGCACCCCTACCTCTTCCCTCTCCTCTCTCCCTCTCGGTCAAACCCTAGCCACCGTCCCCGTTGTGCCCGATCCTGCCACCGCGTGAGCTCGTCGCCGGCGTAGCCACGGCGACCCTTGGGCCCTGTGCTGCGGCCCATTTTGCTCGCCGCGTTGCGCAGGGTCGATCTAGCCTTTTAGTTCGCTTGCTACAGCATCGCATCGCCGTTTGCCATCGCCACCTGAGTCCGGCCGCCGCCGAAGTGCTCGCCGCCGTCGCTACGTGCCGTCCCCAGCCGCGCCACCACCACCAATGGATACGCCGCGCTGCGGCCGATCCAACGCGCCCGGCCACGCCCGAAACCGTGCACCATAGCTTGATCTCGAGCTTGCCGGAGTAGACGCCGTCGTTCGGGCTCGCCGGAGTAGCTCTGGCGGCCGTTGCTGACCGGGCGCCCATGTGGCAGCCCAGGGCCCCACGCTCAGCCACTGAACCTGGGCCCTGCTAGCCCCTTTGACCCAGTCAACCCTGCTGACTGGGCGGCTCTGTCACTGACATGCGGGCCCCGCGATTTTAAAGTGTGAAAATAAATAAATAAAACACTAATTAACCTGTTAATACTAATTAAGCTAATTAGTTAACTAAATCTGACACTGACAGTGGGCCCCACAAGCTAATTAGGTTAATTAGCTAAGTTTAATCCTCTGTTAATTAGTACTGTGGATGACTTGTGGGCCCCACCTGTCAGAGTTGACTCTGGTCAGCTGGTTTGACCCGCTGATGTCATGGTGACATCATGCTGATGTCAGCTGCTACTATTCTGGATAATTCGAATTTAAATAATTAAAACAATTCTAGAAATCAATAAAAACTTTAGAAAATCATATCTTTTAATCCATAACTCCGATGAAAATATTTTATATATGAAAAATGCTCAGAATTTCAAGACAGATCCGAATGCGCGGTCCGTTCGTCCGTCGCACGTCTCTAACTACCTGAACATGGGACTTTCCACCCTCCGGTTCGCCTGTCCAAAAATGCAACTTCGGGGAAACTTTCCCGGATGTTATTCCCCCTTCACCTATGTCGTGTAGCACTACGATAGGTCACCCCTAGCACCGTGTATCAAATTGTCAAGCATCTGTTTACTAGTATTTACTGTTTCTTCCCCCTCTTCCTATTCGCTAGACCCCGAGACCACTGACGATGTCCTGAAGACCGACGCCACCGTTGACGACTTTGCCCTTGCCGGCGAGCAACCAGGAAAGCCCCCCCCCCCTTTGATCATCCCGATATCGCCCATTCTATTTTCTCATGCTTGCATTAGAATTGCTGCTGCTACTGCTTTACCTATTCCGATGCATAGCCTGTTTATTGTAACCTGCTGTTGATAATTACCTGCATATCCTAAACTGCTTAGTATAGGCTGGGTAGAGACCTATCAGAGACCCCCACTTATCCCGACTGCCCCGCTGGATTATCCGAAGACCCGATCAACGGGATTGAAGACCAGGCCCCGGCACCACACATCACCCCCCCCTTAGTTGTAACGACACTGCAGCGTTACTATCGAGTGCCGAGGGTGAAACCTCTTGTAGCACTTCTGATGTTAACTCTGTAGAGTAGCTATTCGGTCGTGGTCATCGAGGGTGATTCCTCCTTCACCGCTTCCGATAACGACGCCGTCGTACAACACCTCAAGTGTGAACCCAGTGAGGGTGATTCCTCCGAGTTCACCTTGACGGATACATCGAGTAGGAATCCAACGAGGGTGATACCTCAGATTCCCCTGATGTTATGGACACACGGATACTTGGACTTTACACTGTTACTTGGATAGGCGGGTCGACCCTGAGCGGTACCCGCGTGCGCCTGAGAGGCAAATGTTGTGAAGACGGGTGCCTGTGTGGTGCCCGAGTGATGGATACGAGGCGTGGCCGGGCATTCTTGGCCCTTGCCGCAAGTCCTCGAGACGGGGCGACGGGGTCACATCTTTCGTGAGTCTCTGCTCATTACCGCAAGACCAAGGTACTAACGATTTGGATATTTGATCCGAGCGGGCCTCTGGCCCGATAGCACTAACCACCACGTGGGCATAGTATGGGCGTTCTGCATCGTATGCATCAGCCGAAAGCTCTGTCAGACGTCCAGTTCAGCACTGCGGCCGGGCTGGGCCGGCACCATCCTGAGGGGTAGAGCCTGGTTCGCCCGGCACGCAATGACCCGGAGGGCAAGGGGCGATGGCCAAGACCCCCTTGCGTTTAGGATGTAGACCGGCGGGGACCTCTCTGCTGAGCTGTAGGTAGGGTTGCGGTGTGTCATTTGGCCGAGGCCGGGCATGACCCAGAAAAGTGTGTACGGCCGGAGTTAAGCGAGCGTGGTGGGTAAGTTGGTGCACCCCTGCAGGGAAGAACTAATCTATGCATAGCCGGATCCTCGGTAACGGACACTCGGAGTTGTATCCTGATTGATACAGCTAGAAGTTGAGATGAGACCTGGATATGAGGCTCTGGGATTGCTTCTCGCAGCGAGTCGAGAAGGGATCTCAGGACGAGGTTGATGACTGTATGGCTCTGGGATTGCTTTCTCGCAGGGAGTCGAGAAAGGATCTCTGGGTGAGGTTGAGACTTAATGATACTGCTACATTATATTGTACTGTTCTACTCTCTTCTATTGCTGCAAGACCTCTGAAGATGCTAGTCTTCAATAGGACTAGGCCTCCTCTCTATTCTGGCATTTCTGCAGCCCAGTCCACATATACAGCCTTCCTTTGATAATGTTGCATATGTAGTGTAGATCCTTGCTTACTGAGTACTTCTGAGTACTCACGGTTGCTTTGTTTTCCTTTTTCTCCCCATATCAGTTTGTCGTGACCAGAGGACGGAGCCCCCTGAGACAGATGCCCCGTTGATCGACTATTACTACTACTACCCCGAGGATGGCTGCTACTACGAGTTGACTGACGGCCAGGAGTAGGTTCGGAGGGTCCCAGGCAGGAGGCCTACGCCTTTCGATCGTAGTGTTTTTGTTTTTTTCGCCTTTCTAAAGGCCTTTATGTTTCTCTTTTAATATCTGTACTCAGATATCTGATGCTTCCGCTGACGCTTGTTCGCAAGCTTATGTATTCGAGCCCTCGAGGCCCCTGGCTTGTAATATAAAGCTTGTATGACTTTATTTATGTTTTAGAGTTGTGTTGTGATATCTTCCCGTGAGTCCTTAGGCTTGATCGTGTGCATTTGCGTGTATGATTAGTGCACGATTGAGCTGGGGGCGTCACAAGTTGGTGTCAGAGCCAGGTTTCAATCCTGGGACCTGTGGGTTATGGGCCCACCACGCTCCCGCACCACCTTCTTGAACTTAAGGAGGAAATCGACACGTCACTTAAGAAGGGCTTCATCCGCCCCAGTTCCTCCGCTTGGGGAGCACCTTCACTCTTCGTTAAGAAGAAGGATGGAACTAACCGATTGGTTCAGGATTATCGGCCCATTAACCAAGCAACAATTCAAAACAAATATCCGCTTCCTCTGATCAATGATTTGTATGATCAGCTTGCTGGATCATCGGTGTTTTCTAAACTCGATTTGAGGTTGGGTTATCATTAGATCCGTGTTCGTGAAGAGGATATTCCCAAGACTGCATTTGTTACTCGTTATGGCTCCTATGAGTACAATGTCATGTCATTTGGCTTAACAAATGCTCCAGCAACATTCTCCCGTCTGATGAATTATATCTTCATGGATTACCTCGATAAGTTCGTCGTGGTTTATCTTGATGATATTCTGGTCTATTCAAAGAATAAGGAAGAACATGCCGAACACCTCCGTCTTGTACTGGAAAGCCTCCGAGAACACCAATTGTATGCCAAATACTCCAAATGTGAATTCTGGCTTTCTGAAGTAACTTACCTTGGTCATGTGATTTCCAAGGCTGGAATTGCTGTTAACCCAGAACGAGTTCAGGCTATTCTTGACTGGACTCCTCCGAAGAATGTCAAGCAAGTGAGAAGTTTTCTCGGCCTTGCAAGTTATTGCCATCGTTTTGTCGAGAATTTCTCAAAGATTGCTAATCCTTTGACTGATCTGCTTCACAAGGGCGTTAAGTTCGAATGGACCAAAAAATGCCAAGAAAGTTTTCAAACACTCAAAGACAAGCTGACATCTGCCCCAGTACTATCTCCTCCAGATACCCGCAAAGACTTTGTGATTTATTGTGATGCATCTCGTGAAGGATTAGGCTGTGTCCTAATGCAAGAGCGTAAAGTGATTGCTTATGTCTCTTGTCAGTTGCGCCCACATGAAGAGAATTATCCGGTACATGATCTAGAACTAGCTGCTGTGATCTATGCATTGCAGTTGTGGCGACATTACCTCCTCGGTAATCGTTGTGCGATATACACGGATCATAAAAGTCTGAAGTACTTGTTCACTCAGCCATCTCTAAATCTCCGTCAGCAAAGATGGATGGAGGCCATTGCGGACTATGATTTGGGTATTTCCTGTACCCCTGGCAAGGCTAACGTGATGGCTGATGCCTTAAGCCGCAAGTCCTATTGCGACAACCTCATGGTTAGGCGAGCTCAACCTCATCTTTTTGAAGAACTGCGCAAGCTGAATCTGCGTATTGTTCCACAGGGTTCTCTTAATAACCTTGTGATACAACCAGATCTCGAGAAAGCTGTTAAGAATGCGCAAGCTAAAGATGCTGAAGTTGATCTGATGAAGAAAGATCTTCACCTTCAAAAGTACAGGGATTTCTCGCTGTCTGAAGATGGAACCTTGTATTTCAGAAACCGCATTGTGGTACCTCGCTTCGAGCTCATGACTGACAAAGTCATGAAGGAGGCACATGATACCCCGCTGTCTATTCATCCGGGTAGCACCAAGATGTATCGTGATCTCCGTCAAAGGTACTGGTGGTCTAAAATGAAGCAGGATATTGCTTGATATGTTGCTGAATGTGATGTTTGCCGTCGCGTTAAAGCAGAACATCAGAAGCCTGCTGGAATTCTGCAACCACTTCCTATTCCTCTATGGAAATGGGATAAGGTTAAGATGGATTTCATTACAGGACTTCCCAGGTCACAGAAGGGTCACGATTCTATTCTTGTCGTCGTCGACCAACTTTCTAAGGTTGCACACTTTCTGCCCGTCAAGGAAACTATCACTGCTAGTCAGTTAGCAGAGTTGTATATCTCCAGAATTGTATCACTCCACGGTATTCCGAAGGAGATCAGTTTGGACCGTGGCGGTCTTTTCACCTCAAAATTCTGGGAAAGTTTCCAAACAGCTATCTGAACTCATATTACCTGGAGTTCAGCTTATCACCCCCAATCCCAAGGCCAAGTCGAGCGAGTCAATCAAGTGCTTGAAGACATGCTTCGGGCTTGTGTTATTTCATTCGGCAAGAAGTGGAAAGAATCTCTCCCGTTTGCCGAGTTCTCTTATAACAACAGCTATCAAGCCAGCTTGAAAATGGCTCCCTACAAAGTTTTATATGGACGTAAGTGTCGAACCCCTCTGAATTGGTCAGAAACTGGGGAACGACCGCTCGTGGGTCCGGATATTATTCAACACGCCGAAGAACAAGTCCGTATCGTCCGGGAGAATCTCAAGGCGGCTCAGGACCGCCAGAAGAGCAACTATGATCGCAAACGATGGGGTTTGACTTATCAACCTGGTGATCAAGCTTATCTGTGTGTCACTCCTATGAAGGGCACTCACCGTTTTGGAATCAAGGACAAGCTAGCTCCACGCTACATTGGTCCTTTCCGCATTGTTGCTAGACGTGGTCAAGTGGCATATAAATTGGAGTTGCCGCCGCAATTCTCTCATATCCATGACGTCTTCCATGTGTCGCAACTTCGTCGTTGCTTCAAGGAATCTCCGCACCGAGCTGTGGATCACGAGATGCTCGAACTGCATGATGACCTTTCATATAAGGAGCATCCGATCCGCATTCTCGATGAAGCTGAACGTCGGACCCTTCAGAAGGTTACCAAGTTCCTCAAAGTGCAGTGGTCAAATCATACTGAAGATGAAGCCACTTGGGAATGCGAGGATAATCTTCGTGCAGAATACCCCGAACTTTTTCTTTCTACCTCTTAATTCTCCGGACGAGAATTCTTGTTAGTGGAGGAGACTTGTAACACCCCCAGTGGTTGACTACAGTAATCCCCTTTTGATTATGCCATGTCATCATGATTATCAGTGCCTAATCATCATATTGCATTTTAGACTCCAAATTCAAACTTCAAATGAATTCAAAGTGGAAAATAAAAGTTGTTCAAATCAGTAACTAAAATGTTCATTAAATGGCAAATATTCCACAGACAGTTCTAAAATTTTAACCAACATTTATTAAATTAATTAGGTAACCCAAACCTCCTCTAACAGTGGCTGAGAATAATATTTAATAACCTTTTAATTAATCTAAGTCAAATATAAAATGATGATTTACCCAAACTAGTTTTTGGTGGTAGGGTACATTGTACTGCTAATTATGGACTAGGTCACACTTTGAACAAAATTCATTTGGTGCTCAAACATTTTGCAAACGGAAAAGAAAAGAAAAAGAGAAAAGCTACTATGCACTTGAGCCCACCAGCTACAGTGGCGGCCCAGCCACCTCGCCACCCCGTCCCCTTCCACTGCTCATGCCAGGATTCGCTGTCGAGCACCTGGTGCGCGTGCACGCCGTGCCCCGGCCCCCCCTGCTCGCTGGCTCGACAGCGCGTCGCCGCGCATGTGTAAGGGATAAGAGCAGCTCCCGCGCCCTCCTGGCTCTCCCTCGCTCACTCTCTCTCGCTCTCCCTCTCGTTCCCCACCTCACCGACACAGCCATGGCGCCGCCGTCGTAGCACACGCGACCACCGTGCCCCGTTCACCTCCCCGACGTGTCCAATGTGCTCGCCGTCGTCCCCTCCTTCGACTACGCCGACGAACCGAAGACGAGGGCCACTGCAGCGCCTCCCCGAGCCTTCTTCCTCCTCGGATCGTCGCCGCACGATGTCGCCGATTCCGGCAACCACAAGCCTTCCCCAAGCCCATTACGCACACCTGCAGGCACCCTGTGAGCACCCCTACCTCTCCCCTCTCCTCTCTCCCTCTCCGTCGAACCCTAGCCACCGTCCCCGTTGTGCCCGATCCCGCCACCGCACGAGCTCATCGCCGGCGTAGCCACAGCGACCCTTGGGCCCCGTGCTACGACCCATTTTGCTTGCCGCGTTGGGCAGGGTCGATCTAGCCTTTTAGTTCGCTTGCTACCGCACCGCATCACCGTTTGCCATACCAGAGTCCGGCCGCCGCCGAAGTGCTCGCCGCCGTCGCTACGCGCCGTCCCCTGCCGCGCCACCACCACCAGTGGAAGCGCCGCGCTGCGGCCGATCCAACGCGCCCGGCCACGCCCGAAACCGTGCACCATAGCTCGATCCCGAGCTCGCCGGAGTAGACGCCATCATTCAGGCTCGCCGGAGTAGCTCCGGCGGCCGGCGCTGACCGGGCGCCCACGTGGCAGCCCCGGGCCCCATGCTCAGCCACTGAACCTGGGCCCCGCTGGCCCCTTTGACCCAGTCAACCCTACTGACTGGGCTGCTCTGTCACTGACATGCGGGCCCCGTGATTTCAAACTGTTAAAATAAATAAATAAAACACTAATTAACCTGTTAATACTAATTAAGCTAATTAGTTAACTAAATCTGACACTGACAGTGGGCCCCACAAGCTAATTAGGTTAATTAGCTAAATTTAATCCTCTGTTAATTAGTACTATGGATGACTTGTGGGCCCCACCTATCAGAGTTGACTCTGGTCGGCTGGTTTGACCCGCTGATGTCATGGTGACGTCATGCTGATGTCAGCTGCTACTATTCTGGATAATTCGAATTTAAATAATTAAAACAATTCCAGAAATCAATAAAAACTTTAGAAAATCATATCTTTTAATCCGTAACTCCGATGAAAATATTTTATATATGAAAAATGCTCAGAATTTCGAGACGGATCCAAATTCGCGGTCCGTTCGTCCGTCGCACATCTCTAACTACCTGAACATCGGACTTTCCCCCTCCGGTTCGCCTGTCCGAAAATGCAACTTCGGGGAAACTTTCTCGGATGTTATTCCCCCTTCACCTATGTCATGTAGCACTACGATAGGTCAACCCTAGCACCGTGTATAGTATTGTCATGCATCTGTTTGCTAGTATTTACTGTTTCTTCCCCCTCTTCCTATTCGCTAGACCCCAAGACCGCTGACGATGTCCTGAAGACCGACGCCACCGTTGACGACTTTGCCCTTGCCGCCGAGCAACCAGGCAAGCCCCCCCCTTTGATCATCCCGATATCGCCCATTCTATTTTCTCATGCTTGCATTAGAATTGCTGCTGCTACTGCTTTACCTATTCCGATGCATAGCCTGTTTATTGTAACCTGCTGTTGATAATTACCTGCATATCCTAAACTGCTTAGGATAGGCTGGGTAGAGACCTATCAGTGACCCCCACTTATCCCGACTACCCCGCTGGATTATCCGAAGACCCGATCAACGGGATTGAAGACCAGGCCCCGGCACCACACATCACCCCCCCTTAGTTGTAACGACACTGCAGCGTTACTATCGAGTGCCGAGGGTGAAACCTCTTGTAGCACTTCTGATGTTAACTCTGTAGAGTAGCTATTCGGTCGTGGTCATCGAGGGTGATTCCTCCTTCACCGCTTCCGATAACGGCACCGTCGTACAACACCTCAAGTGTGAACCCAGTGAGGGTGATTCCTCCGAGTTCACCTTGACGGATACATCGAGTAGGAATCCAACGAGGGTGATACCTCGGATTCCCCTGATGTTATGGACACACGGATACTTGGACCTTACACTGTTACTTGGATAGGCGGGTCGACCCTGAGGGGTACCCGCGTGCGCCTGAGAGGCGAGTGTTGTGAAGATAGGTGCCTGTGTGGTGCCCGAGTGATGGATACGAGGCGTGGCCGGGCATTCTTGGCCCTTGCCGCAAGTCCTCGAGACGGGACGACGGGGTCACATCTTTCGTGAGTCTCTGCTCGTTACCGCAAGCCCAAGGTACTAACGATTTGGATATTTGATCCGAGCGGGCCTCTAGCCCGATAGCACTAACCACCACGTGGGCATAGTATGGGCGTTCTACATCGTATGTATCAGCCCAAAGCTTTGTCAGACGTCCAGTTCAGCACTGCGGCCGGGGTGGGCCGGCACCATCCTGAGGGGTGGAGCCTAGTTCGCCCGGCATGCAACGACCCAGAGGGCGAGGGGCGATGGCCAAGACCCCCTTGCGCTTAGGATGTAGACCGGCAGGGACCTCTCTGCTGAGCTATAGGTAGGGTTGCGGTGTGTCGTTTGGCCGAGGCCGGGCATGACCCAGAAAAGTGTGTACGGCCGGAGTTAAGCGAGCGTGGTGGGTAAGTTGGTGCACCCCTGCAGGGAAGAACTAATCTATGCATAGCCGGATCCTCGGTAACGGACACTCGGAGTTGTATCCCGATTGATATAGCTAGAAGTTGAGATGAGACCTGGATATGAGGCTCTGGGATTGCTTCTCGCAGGGAGTCGAGAAGGGATCTCAGGACGAGGTTGATGACTGTATGGCTCTGGGATTGCTTTCTCGCAGGGAGTCGAGAAAGGATCTCTGGGTGAGGTTGAGACTTAATGATACTGCTACATTATATTGTACTGTTCTACTCTCTTCTATTGCTGCAAGACCTTTGAAGATGCTAGTCTTCGATAGGACTAGGCCTCCTCTCTATTCTGGCATTTCTGCAGCCCAGTCCACATATACAGCCTTCCTTTGATAATGTTGCATATGTAGTGTAGATCCTTGCTTGCTGAGTACTTCTGAGTACTCACGGTTGCTTTGTTTTCCTTTTTCTCCCCATATCAGTTTGTCGTGACCAGAGGACGGAGCCCCCTGAGACAGATGCCCCATCGATCGACTATTACTACTACTACCCCGAGGATGGATGCTACTACGAGTTGACCGACGGCCAGGAGTAGGTTCGGAGGGTCCCAGGCAGGAGGCCTACGCCTTTCGATCGTAGTGTTTTTGTTTTTTTCCGCCTTTCTAAAGGCCTTTCTGTTTCTCTTTTAATATCTGTACTCAGATATATGATGCTTCCACTGGCGCTTGTTTGCAAGCTTATGTATTCGAGCCCTCGAGGCCCCTGGCTTGTAATATAAAGCTTGTATGACTTTATTTATGTTTTAGAGTTGTGTTGTGATATCTTCCCGTGAGTCCTTAGGCTTGATCGTGTGCATTTGCGTGTATGATTAGTGCATGATTGAGCTGGGGGCGTCACATCATCATAGATGTGGTGGGCTCATACTTCTATGACAAAAAATCATGACAAAAAATCATGACAAAAAATGGGCTTTTCGTCCTGGGTGGGCCGGGGACGCACCTGCATGACATTCTTTGGGCCGTACACGACGGAAAAAATCATGGTAGAAGTGAGGGCAAGGAAAATATCGGGGAGTTCCCGGTTACGGTGGGTGGTCGGGGCCGAGCGATTCATGGAGGTTTGCGCATGTGTGCGAGGCGTTGGGCTCTAACTGAACCCGAGCGAGGCGTTCGCTTACTGAACCCGAGCGATTGCACTAGCTAAGTTACTGAACCCGAGCGATCGATCCCTTGGCTGTTAAGTGAACCCGAGCAATTCCTTCGCTACTGCTGCTAATTGAAGTCGATCGAACCTGCTGCCTCTTGATGAACAATGACCGTTGTTGGGGGTTGGATGAACAGGACCCACATGGTAGTAGAGGCCGTTGTCGCTGGTTGAACAGGACCCCGATCGAGGAGGCCGACACACCCGAGCCGGTTGGGGGTGGATGAACAGGACCCCGTGGAGGGTTGGTTGAACAGTAGCCGGTGCAGGCTGGATGAACAGTAGCCCCGTGGATGAACAGTAGCCCGTGGAGGTAGGACGGAGACGCGGTGGATGAACAGTAGCAGGTGGAGGCTGGAGGAAGTCGACCGTGGATGAACAGTGGCCGTGGAGGTTGGAGCGTGGCAGTAGACAGTGGATGAAAAGTAGACAGTGGAGTCCCATTTTACGGTATGCCACACCCCTCCCGATGAACATGACCCCATTTCGACCGTAGGCGCTCCAACACAAGTCCATTTCCCTCCGTTTTACGGTACGCCAGACCCCTCCTGATGAAAACGACCCCGTTTCAACCATAGCCGGTCGAACATAAGGCCGTTTTCTCCATACTGCGGTACGCCAGACACCGTTTCGGCTGTTCCGTCCAAGCCGGTTCGCTCCCGATGAACACGACGCATTTCGTTGCCTCCCGATGAACATGACGCAGTTTCTCCGTTCTGACCCAACCGGTTGGCTTCCGATGAACAGGACGCCGTTGCTGCCGTCCGTTGCCTCTCCATGTACACGAACCCTGGCCGTACATATGCGCGAGTAGGCGTTCGAGACCCCGCCCGTATGTATGTACGTGGCTGTATTTTTTGGCATGTGGCTGTACGTACGTGTACACGGTTTAGAAGGGACTGCCTGAACTGCTACGTCGGGGGCTCTACTACTACACGTGCCGCTGCTTGCTCGGCCATGGTTCATCATTGCAGAGAGACCGATCGACCAGTATGTACGAACACGTTCATGACCAGAATGACAACGCTACGTACGCTTCGACCAGGTGGGTCCCGGCTGTTAAGGAGGGTAAGGAGGCACTTTCTTGCGTGCGAAGTTATTGATGGTGGGTCCGAGCTGTACGGGGGAGGATTCGTTTTTTTTCGCGCCTAATATGAAGGCACTTCCTTGCGTCCGAAGATATAGCTGGTGGGTCCCAGCTGTCAGGGGGGAAACATTTTTTTTGACAAAATACAGCTAAGCCAAAATACAGAGGCCCTTCCGGTAGGTCCCCGCTGTCAGGTGGAGGAATCATTATTTTGCGCGTAATAACGACGCACTTCCTTGCCGCGGCCGTGGACCCAGCTGTCAGCCTCTCCACGTATAGTCCTCTTCTGATGTAAGTCATTCCTTGACCACGTTGACCACGCCGCGGCGAGAGCACCAAGGCGATGGACGACGGCGAGGCCTTGGAAGGGAATGACCTGGAGCCGGGGAAGACTCGGCAGTTATTTCCCCTGCGGAGGGGAGTACGAGGGTTTATTGGTTGGGCTGTAATGTGAGGCTGCCGTCACCGGAGAATAACAGGAGGTCTGGGTGAGTACAGGGATGGCCACGCCAGCGATGGGAGTAGGGTGGGGCGGTGAGGCCTGCGCGGCAGCAGAGTCGGCCATGGGAGGCAGGAGCAGGCGGCACGACCGACGCTGGTTTGGGCAGCTGGAGCAAGAAGACGAGAGGTTGAAGAAGCACTACGGCCGTTGGATGGACATCGTACGGTCACTGCAGCTATAATCATTCATATTTACTAAGTTGGCAAAGCCCTCCGTCTGTGTCAACATAGTAGGCCCACAAGTTAGCCTCCAAATATGGTGGGTCCCAGCTAGTATTGGAGTATTCATTTTTTGTGTGTAATAAGGAGGTACTTCCTTGCGTGTGAAGATATATGTGGTGGGTCCGAGCTTTCAGCGGGAGGAACATTTTTTTCACGAAATATAGAGGCCCTTTCGGTGGGTCTCCGCTGTCAGGTGGAGGAATCATTATTTTGCATGTAATAAGGATGCACTTCCTTGCGTGTGGTCGTGGACCCAGCTGTCAGCCTCTCCACACACAGTCCTCTTTCGATGGATGTCATTCGTTGACCAGGCCACGAATAGAGCACCAGGGCAATGGACGACGGCGAGGCCTAGGAAGGGAACGACACGGAGCCCGGGAAGACTCGGCAGTTGTTTCCCACCCGGAGGGGAGTACGAGGGTTTACTGGTTCCTCTGCCATCGCCGGAGAATAACAGCAGGTGTGGGTGAATTGAGGGATGGCAGGCCAGCGATGGGAGTAGGGTGGGTCAGTGAGGCCTACGCGGCAGCACAGCAGGCCACGGGAGGAGGGAGCAGGCAGTCCTGCCAGTGCTAGTTTCAGCGGCTGGAGCAGGAAGAGCAGAGATTGAAGAAGCATGTCGGCCGTTGGATGGACATCCAAGAGTAACTACTCTCGTGTGTTGACTAAGTTGACAAGGCCTTGCCTGCGCGTCAACCTTTTTTAAGGAAAGCTTATGCGTCAACCTAGTTGGCCCACAAGTCAGCCTCAAATATGTGGAAAGCGGCATACAACCCATATGCCATTATTGCTAATAAATGTACAGCCCATTGGCTAATTCTTAAGGATTTTTTTGAAGCCCATATTCTTTTTGTTACCATTACAACCCATATTCTGGCCATGGTTAAAAATTCAACCAAATTTTCATATTTCGGTGCGGTCCGAACTGTTTTTAATCCCAAAATTTTGAATCATGTTCAAACTTACTTAAAAATAATAAATTTATATCAATTTAAAATCCAACATAATTTTCCCCGCAAAAAACAACCAAATTCGAAATCTCAAAATCTTAAAAAAAGATATTTGAAACTAATTGCCGGTTTGCTGTGTTTTTAAAACTTACATCCCATTTCTTACTACTTCATTTTCTGGGCAAGCGAATACATCACTTTCGTCTTGAAAGATTTGCAGCCCAGCCGGGCTGAGAAAGTAAGTAGGCTCCGTTGGGTATTTCTTTAAAAAAGTTGAACTGGGCTAGCCATTTTCGGAAAGAAAAAAACACAACTGGGCTCATGATGTGGTAAACATAAAATAAAACCCTTGCTAGATGGGCCACAGCCCCGCACAGCCCCGTTGTTACCCTGATCCGTCTCTAAAACTAGTACTAAATAACAACTGCTTTTTCCTCAAAAAAGTAAATAACAACTGCGCGACCTGTTGGGTCCCTGGTGTCAGCCGCTCGTTGTGTAATTCTCTTGTTTATTGACTACGTTGACAGTGGTGTGGGACCCAGATGTCCAACCATTAGGAGGAACCATTTTTTGGGCTTGTAATAACGAGGCACTTGCTTGCGTACTGCCATGACCCTGGTAGGTCCCTACTGTCATCCTCTCCACATACAGTCATCTCCTTATTCCTCTCGGTTGTTTACCACGTTGACAACGCCAGACGGTGGCGCACTGTGCACGACAAGTGAACCAAGGCGGAGGACGACGGCGAGGCCTCGGACGGGAACGAACACGATCCGTGGAAGATACAGCAGTCTAGTCGCAGTCGGAGGGGAGTAGGAGGGTTGACTGGTTCGGGTGTGGGTGCGTGTTGGGGCTGACATCGCCGAAGAATAATAAGACATGTGTTGGAATAGAGGGATGGACTGGCCAATGTTTGAGGGTACGGTGGGGTAGCGGAGGCGCAACTAGCCGTGGGAGGCGGGAGTAGGCGGGACCGACGGGGTGGTTTGGTTTCGGCGGCTGGAGGAAGAAGACAAGAGATAGAAGATACACGACAGATGTTGGATGTTAATCCAACGGCTGGTAGGCAAAATCGTTTGTTGACTAGTAAGTCGGCACCACCTTGGATAGGCTTTTTCCTCATGGGTCCCAAGTGTCAGAATCCAAATCTGTCACGGCCATGCAGCCTTTCTTATGAAAAATTACAGCCCATTTGGTGTGCTAGTTCAAAATAAGTTTGTGGGTGCTGGTGGGGGCTAATCACTTTGGTTCTTTAATGCACAGTGAGCTCAAGCAGCCAGCGAGAGTGATGTTATTTCACTTGGTTACAATATTTCTCTCTTAATTAAACAAATGGCAAGCCATTTGCCTTGTTTCAAAGAAAATATGACAGTCACAGCTGAGTTGAATAGGGCAACAACATCTAACTCCAGCTTACAAATTGTACAAAAGCACGAGGGTCAATTGTTCATCAGGTTTAGACAAAACCCAAATTGAAAAGGGCAACAATAGCTAACTCCAGCACTGTTTTTGGCAGTCACAATGAAATGGATCGGTCAGGTCCATAGAATGAACATCCTGGGTCGTAAAATTTACTGGATTATGACCAAAAGATGTTGTAAATAGAAGCCCGGCACATTCAGAAGCCCTTTTGTCCACCTGAAACTCCTTTTTTTGCTCTTCGACATACCCATCCGTAAAAATCATGCTGCTGATAAACATAAGCCTGATGGACAATAGTAACCTCGCATTCAGCAGGAACAATGTGACAAATCTAGTGTTTGCATGGTTGGCTACATATCGTTCCAGTGTTATTGTCTTCAATCGAATGTCATGAGAACTGAGAAAATCCCGGTGCTTATGAATAAACCGATTGGTTATAATTTTCTTACCCCGTCCTATTGCCTAAATAGACATGAAGATTGAAAATAGTTAAGGTCTGAAAAAAGAGTGTTGAAAGAGCAACAGTTGAACAGTTAATTCTAGTACACTATATGCGGGCTTCCAATGTGCGTGAACTTATCACCTTTATATACAACTTCTCCAGACATGGAAAGCATTGCAACAAGCCAATAATCGTGTTCAGATCAAAACTATTCATATGGATATATAAGATCTTGACAGAATCCAGCACCATTGATAGGCTATCCATGGACAAACTCTTTATTGAGCATAGGAGTCGAAGGTTTAGTACCAGATTGTCTGGTAGGTTGCACAACACAAAGGTGGCGGTGTGGAGAGAAGAGGAAAACCGCAAGATGGACATCGGTGCTGAGGGCACAAGTACATGTCGTTCGGTATGTGGTATGTGATTTTTGGGGGAATAGTATAACTCAAGCAGCTGTAGTTCTGTGAATTCAAGGGATTTCAGCCAGGCGTCCACCATGCAAGGCATGCTCAGGTAGCATGCCGGGATGCAGAGGCCTTGAACGGAGCCCTGGTGGGAGGAGATGATGTCTCCGGGGAGTTCAAAATCATTAAAGAGAGATAGCTGACGACAGTCGAGATTAAGGGGTGTGGCGCGCCATAGAGGGCACCACCGAGTTGAGAGGACTTGGGTGTGGCAGCAATCCTTGGTGGGGAGAAGCGAGATGATCTCCCCAAGGATGGCGTCCAGGAGATTGCTGATGCAGTCCACCCAAGAATCTATGGGTTCCTGGGATTCGGGGGGGGCTCGCCGCTTCTCCCCACCCTGCCGTGTGCGGGATCTACAACAGGCGTCGCCGCTGGCGGGAGCCTAATCTTCTTGGCGCTGGGGTCAGCCGACTCCATTTTCCTTGAGGGCGTTGCGTCGATCTCACGGATTTGAGGAGACTAATGAATGGCGAGCCTAGTTGTAGTGCGAGTGAAGAAGAAAGGGAGCTGGGGTTTTCTGTAGTAGTGAGGAAGAAGGGGAGCTGGGGTTTTCTGTAGGAGTGAGGTGAGGAATTTGGGGGTACGAGTGGAGCGAGCTGACGTGAGGTGGGTGGGAGTGAGGAGGAAGAAGAGCACCCAGGGTTTTTTGGGGGGCGGTATGCTGGGTAGCGCCTCTCATTACGTAAATATATGGGCTTTTGAATTGATTTTATTATTTACTAGGGTGGATGGGCTCTTTTGTCTTGGGCCTAGAGAAAAAATTACTACTAGTACAGTGGAGACACTCTACAGCTACCCAGAAAAACAATTACTACTAGTACAGTGGATACACTATCGCTTCTGGCTCCTCCGAGGTCATCGAAACATCTCCCGCTACTAAATGCCGTTTTACTTTGGTTCACCGACATGCGGGCCATGCAGCGCATAGGCCCAAATGCCATCCACCAAATTAGAAGGCGGTATGCAGGCGGAGAGTCACCCCGGTCGTAGCGCGGTAGTACCGAGCCGTCATATCACAAAACCCCACCTTGCCACAGTCTAAGATTGATGGACGAAGCAACCATCATTTCACTCTTGGCTGAATCCCCTTCTCCCTCACTGTCTTTAAGAAAGCCAACACTCGCATCTGCCATTGTTCTTCTCTCCCAACGAAGGGAAGGTAAGAGGATCCGTGATGTTGGTAAATTTTCTTTCAGAAAAAAAGAACTTTTGCAAAGCAGTAACCGATCCTCACTCTCTTTTTTGTTTCATTGTCATTGCGATTGTGTTTTCCTTTCAGTTGTCTCCTATTCATCAGTTTCATGACGGACCAAGGAGAACTAGGCAAAGGTCTGCCGATGTTGGAGCAGACGCGGGAGGCTGATCCCCACGAGACAGAGAGCTCCAAGAAGATGGAGGCCACCACCGAGCCGACCATAGATACGCTCACGGCCACTACAGAGATGGTCAATGCCCTGTTTCAGGTTACAACCCCCGTGGCCCTACAGGAGCAGTTTTCTCCCTTCGAGGATGTGCCCCCCCCCCCACTGAGCTGCCCAAGGTGATTTTCTTCTTTTCCGATCTCGATTGTGGTTTTTCATCTAAGTATGTGGTGACAAATAATGCAAAATTTTATTAGCTTCGATGCCATGCTACCTTCCCTGTCATGCATACTTTTGACTCTACATAGTGGTTTAAATAACTTGTGTTTTTATATTGGAAAGTAATTCAGAATTCGTTTCTGTTTCAATTAGAGCCCTAATGCAGACAAGGATTGTGTGGTTGTACATGTCACTCGCTATGAGGCGGGTGACCTGAATATACGCACTGGGAAAACAAAGTTCTTAGGCTGTTGGATCCTAGAAGCCAGATGCACTTATACCAAAGTCGAGACGTATTCCAGCCACACTGTTGTCAGCCGTGTTGTCTAGGGTGTATTGAAGCACAAGAAGTTCAAAGCTACTCCTTCGTTTGTGAGGCATACTGTTCTTGTCAAGCTTATGTAGGAAGATGACGTGGCATGCCTCCACAAACAAGTTTATGAGTGGCAAGGCCACAAGGTTATCTTCAAGAAGGTTGACAGGTTTGACCTGTTGCCAGACGTCCTCGATGATGTTCATGGCAAGGTCCGTCTTGTGTCCATCCCAAATTAGATCGAGGCATGAAATAGTTGGCCCAGCTAGTGTTTAAAAGTAGTTTGGATTGTGTCTAATTATCCGAACCTTGCCTATTATCGAGCCCTCTGGGCCTAGTCCTCTGTTTGAATCCGTCTATGGGAACTACTGCTACTTTTGTGTGCCCGTGAATCATGTGAGAACCATCGTAATTGTTGCGGAAACAGATGCGTCCTCACTAGTTTTTTCATGTAATATGGCATGGTAAGACATAAGTTGTCACGGTTTATCATACGAGCAGTGTGTGTTTGATGAAATAGAGTACTTACTCGAGAACTGTGCGCCAACGTATACATAGGGTACTTAAGGCTGGTTAAGTACTTGTAAACACTGTTGGTGCTACCCCACTTGTAAGCAGTTGTGCAAAACACGACACATTGGCTCAGCTCACTTCAACACTGAAAAGTTGGCTATAGACCAGCTAACAATCAATACTCTGCTGTCTGACATATAAGCGGCTACGTATCTTGTTACAGTGGTTCATGCTGTTAACTGAGGTCACAATGTAAATTCCAAACGTTCACACGCTAGTCCAGCGTTCATGTGGAACATTCACATTAAACTCGGCTTCATAAAATACTTGAAAAAGCATAAGTTCAGCAATTTTATACATCTCAATGATTCATAGAACATAACCAACATTTACTAGTTCACAGCAAAAGACAAAGTTATGAGAAGGTTTACAAATCAGGAAAAATCAAGCAAGGCTTCTCTGAGAAAAGGGCCTCCCAAGATAGGCTTTAATTTCCTGGAGTTCACTCTGGTTTTTCTTGTTGCCACCATCCAGGGTTAGATTCTCTCATTCCAGAATAAACAATTATAATTGTGTTCTCAGTTGGAATGCTGAACTAAACCATGTAGTGTACTGACCATTTGAACTTCTTGTGCAGTTCCACTAAATTTAAGCACCACTATTTGCAGAAATAAGCAGACCACAATGCCTCTTGTCCGCGCACCTGTCCCAAAAACCTCCTCATCTGTGCCAGCTAGTCCTCTGTCCATCTTGAATTGGGAGAAAGTGCATTCCCGACTAGGATGCAGTTGTTTTCTCTCGTCCCTGCACTGCAATGAGGAAGTAAAATGTACGAATCAGCTTCTTTTAGATTGCGTTGGTCATTCTACCTAGTTACTACCAATGTAGGAATACCTGGAAGACGGGTGGTTAGAGGATAGCAGCTAGGAATAGCCATTTGATTTTGTGTAGTTCTGCTAAAATTGAGGTGTGTACTTCTGATTGCACAAATAGAAATGATATGGAGACAGACATCCTTGTTTGAGTAAATATGAAATATGGTTATTTAAGCAGTGACGGTTATTTCTAGTGGCATATGATTAACAACAGCATCTATTGTGTTATAATTGGCACTACATTGATAGTATAAAAAAGTGCCATTAAGTAAAAAAGTAGCATCACATCACATCAACACTGCCACTAGATTAACATGCAGAACAATAGCATTAGTATTACTGTCATGAGAGTAGCACATGGTCAGTAAATGTGCAATCATATTTGTGCAGTTCCACTGGGATGAAGCAATGTTAGCGGTGTGAGATTTAAGTGTAATTGCAAAAACACAATTCATGGGAAATAAAGCAAGACGGAAGCACTTCATAAAATGGTGGTGTCATTGCTTCAATTTATCGACCGCACTAGACTGACAGCAGCATTACTTAATAGTGACATTAGGTGGCATTGCTACATGCTTCATGTGATTTTACATTAGCGATATGGGCGTAGGGACAGCAGGGGCATAAAGTGGTGAGGCAGATGTGGTTGCCGAGATCGGCAAACATTCAGGCAGCATGTCTGCATTTGTCCCATTTTTTATCTCCTCGGTGACATTTTCCTATGTGAGCACAAGAAATCTAGAGCTCCTCGTTCTCATTTGCGTTGTCCCCCCCAACACCCCTCACTTTCTTTCCTTTTTCGACCAAGAGATAGGTCCACTTCACCCCACCCTTCGCCATCCACCCCACTTTCTTCGCCTTTTCAACCAAGAGACCGGTTGGGTAGCCAGTATCTACTACTTTCCCCCGTTTCCTCTTAGAACCAAGTCCTAGATTCATGGTACAACTTTCCCACTTTCTTCCCTATTTGAACCAAGTCTTAGATTCGACTGTGTGAACTAGCTTTACCTCTAATAACACTAAAAGTCTAGGTGGCTTTGGAACAGCTGACGGAAGTAGAAAAAGATCCACACGCACCCACATGGGGAGCTGGGGCAGTAGAGCAAGGCCGGTTTCGAAGGAAGATATACCTGAGGGTCGTCAGGATGTGGCAAAGACGGCGCCGGGAGGCCGCATCTTGGCCACAATATTGCAGGGAGGAAGAAGTTGTCAGACGCCCTCCCGAGATGGCGCTGTCTCGGAGAGAACGACACGGCCGCCGATCGGGATGCGCGGGCAGCTATTGGTTTCCTCCCTCGCCACCGACGACCACGTGATCAATGCACCTACACCCCTGCCCTGGCTGAGGTGGTCCGGCCGAATTTGTGACCATCGGTGAGCAGAGGGAGAGTGTGGCCACCTATGTCTTGCTTAGATCTGGAGAGCATGAGAGAGTGAAAGAGAGGAACCCTAGTGAAGGAAGCGTCGGGGCTCTTGCTTATATATAGTGGAGTGATTTTGTTGTAGCAACCATTATTAAATTGAATACGCGCGAACCACTATTTTCATTTAAAGTTCAAGTAAAAATAAAACTCGATCAATAATGTGCCACCGCTTCCAGGTCGCACTATCAAATCACCGCGTCCAGGATGCACTATGTACTGTATCATTCACGTGCGGTCCCCCACCCTCTATCAAGTTGAAAACTAGACTAGTCAAAATGTCAATTGCTTTGTAAACAAATGCGCTCCAAGCTTCAAAAAATGTGCTCCTACATGTACCCGTTAGTGGGTGTGAGAGAACTAGTGCGTGCGTGCACTGCTTCTCTTCGTGAGAGTACAATATACTACGCCCAAAGAACGTTCGCCACAAGAGTAATAGTATAAGTGTGTGACGTGTGAGTTAAAATAAAAGGTGTGCGACGTATTTTATTTTTTAGAAGTTCTGAGGGTAGGGTGTGAAGAGCACATATGTGTGTGACGTCTACCTACAGATAGACGGTGGGTGCGAGAGGACTCAGGAGAGTCGTGACTCGTGACGGTGCGTGTGTGCGTGAGAGAGAGGGGGCATGTATCAATGCAATGCATGTGTTCGTAAATCATATCTGACAAATGTTCGCCACAAGCCGTTTCCTGATGAATGCCGTAAGAACCGTTAGACCGGCATCCGACAGTGTCAATTTTGCCATGGCATTTAACAGAACAGGCAATCCTCCGACACACAAATCTTCCATGTGAGTGTTAGCAATAACCGTATGCTCCTCCCTTTGTTCCAAAATATAGTGCATATAGCTTTATTGAAAATTCAAACCTTGCAAACTTTTACCGAGTTTTCGTATACCAAAATGCACATATAGAATACCCAGTATATATCATTTCATTCATATTCGAGAGGTAACTATAAAGATGGGGGAGGAGTGTACAAAGAAAGACCGTCGTATCACCTGCAGCAATTTCAACCATCCTTTGGTGTGGAGGAATATCATAGGAACTCTATATGATATGATTTTTATAGGAATTTTTCCTTTAGAGCCAACTGGTTTATAAGAACAGATTCATATACTCCACATTTCAAAAGAAAATAAACATGATATGATTTTTATAGCTTTAGAGCCACTTGGTTCATATGAATGGATTCCTATACTCCCACAATTTCAATGGAAAATACACATTAGCCTACATTCAATGGAAAAGTTCCTATGATGTGAACCAAATGACATCTCTTTTCCTATCCCTCCTCATAGGAATTGAGATACATGTCAACTCTAGATTCAATAAAAAAGTTCCTATGATGTGAACCAAATGACACCTCTTTTCCAATCCCTACTCATAGGAATTGACATACATGTCATCTCTTTCCCTACAACTTCCATATATGCATCTTCTATTCCTAAATAGCTAGTACAACCCACTAGCTTTTTTCCTGGACATGCAACTATGGCACATGAACACGTCATGCATGCAAGTCAAAAATCACATTGTTTTTGTACTCTATGCATGCAAGCACCACATCATCAATTTGTGCATGTTACTCATAAGTTATTTCTAGCATTAGATTTTGTATTGACAATATATGTGTTTGTTAGGTGCACACATATGTAGTTCACATTCACATTTTTGTTAGAAATGTCATTCTTTTAACTGCAATTCATTTTTCTCTTTGTATTACATTTTCATTTTAAGCATACATTCACCTCCCATTAGTTATAGATGTTTTTGTAAGAACTTTTATGCATTATTTTGATTAGCAAATTTCACGCAGCCGCGGGTATTTCAAAATGCGGGGCCCATGCGTCATTGCGTGTCGGTCGAACCTACGTCCACATTTTTTTTACGTATATCTCCACTGCTCCCCGAACCCAAAATTCTGCCTCGTTCCCGTAAAACCGAGCGCCCCACCCGTATTAAGCCGTTGACTCGAACTCAATCCCTCTCCAGTTTACTATGGCATGGCCCCGCACGCCGTACTACTCATACAAACCCTACCCACCGCACGCATCATCGGTTTTCTTCAAGAGGACGAGGGAGAAGCGGATTTGTAGTGGAGGCTCCTACCCTAGGGCGCCCTAGGTAGCTGCGGCACGCATCATTGGTTTTCTTTTTTCTTTATGCTCTTGCGACCTAGAGTGAAATGATGGTTGCTTCGTCCATCCAGCTTAATGTGGGAAAGGTGGGGCTTTGTGATTTGACCCCTCATCGCTCATTTACTACTACTGTGGCGCTACGACCGGGGAGCCTCCAAGTCCAACCGCTGCTCTGAACTGTAATTTGGTGCATCGCACGTGGAACAAGACAGTGGTTGAGCCACATGTCGGCGAAAGGGGTCCTGTAAGTGTGTCGCCATTTCGTGTGCGGATTGACCCTGCTGAGTTGCTACGCCAATGCGACAGGAGCAGCCTACCACTTGGTTTTGCTCCTTGGTGAATCCCGACTATATTGATCTAAAAAGATAGTATCCAGATTAGTAAAAATGAGGTGATTTTACCGAGCGGTGGGCGGGGGAGCATGGCCTGTCATACGGTCCCACATGTCATGATGTACCAAGGCGATGCGTGTCCCTCTTGAGGTAGAAGCAATACGTGGTTTTCTTGAAGGAGATGATGGAGAAGTGGATTCAGCGAAGTGTGAAATAATGGTTGCTTCGTCCATCTGGGGGAAAGGTGTGGCTTTGTGATTTGACGCCTCATTGCTCATTACTACTACTGGGGCACTACGACTGGGGTGCGTCCCCCCTGCTATTCTGCACTGTTATTTGGTGCATGACACGTCGAGCCGGTTGCTATATGTCCCACATGTCGGCGAGAGGAAGTACAACATTCATGAAAGTGAGCATCTCCACTAGTACGACGGAGGAGTACAAGACACGGCTTGGTTTTTGCTGCTTTGCGTGATCCATCAATACAAACCCAGACTAAAAAAGGCGAGGGCGGGTCTTTTCCCGCGCGGTAGGCAGGGGAGTTTGGCATAGTCTATTCGAGGCAACGAGGCAGGAAGGGAAACAAGCAAATAAAGGTTGAGCGACTTAGTTTTGGGAAAATCTGATTTTACGGAGTATGTACCCACTATGGAGGTAGTACTACTCCCTTCTTTCCGGTTTATAGGGCTCATCTAAAAAAAATCATTTTTCCATTTTATAAGTCTCAATTCTACTAGTAGTAGTACATACCATCACATGTTTGGATTTTGAGGTGCATTAAATCACCCGATGCAAGCAGTATCAAGAGAAAACTCACCAATGCATGTAGAAGTTCATGGAAATTTAGAGGTCATGCATGCATTCGTTGTAATTAATGTATCGGCAAACATAACTTTTTGAGAAAAATGAGCGTACTAATTAAGTACATGTGCAAACTAGTAGCCTTGGTTGGAGAGATTTTGAAATTGAGCCTTATAAACCGGAAAGGAGGGAGTAGTAACATAGCCTAGGGTAGCTTGATGTAGCACGGACTCCAAGGAAATTGCTGTAGGACTACTCCTACCACTGTACTACTCCTGCTACTCTACACTACTACTATGAGGCCATCCAACCGTGTCCTGGCAGAAGACCACGGACACCGATTATTCATTCATATTTAAATTTGTTTTCACACAGCAAAAAATCCATGAAAGCAACACATGGCAAAATTTCACGGCGAACGAAGGATTAAAATGTGCTGGGAGGGGTGGGGCTGGAAGGGGCTGTTTGGATTTTGCCCGGGGAAGCCAAAATATTGGCGACCCTTTTGTCCACCCGTGCCTTTTCCACCAATGAACGAGGTAGAGCTCGGGTGCGCATCGTCCAGCGCGCGCGTTGGAGATGAGCTCGCACGAGCTGTTTTTTTGTCCCACCTCGCCGCCGGAGTCTACCGCAGACCGACTGACGACCCGCAATTTACGCCATCCAACCGTAGCCGCACACATTCTGACAACAACTCAACCAACCAGACGAAATTCATTCAAACATGGCGATATTTCATATAAACAATGATGGAATTCATATAAAATACCGGATTTTCATATAAACATGACGGATGTCATTACAATCAAATCAACTAAGCGGTGCTACTCCTGAACAGCACAGGTATAATAATACCTAGCCTAAATGGTCGCCTGCGGATCCATTTGTCTTCCTCATGTCCGGCAGCACGATCACCGGACTGCCGGGAGCCCCGGAGGTATATGCTTCAGCGCAAAGGACGGCTCGCTTCCCCGCCGCTCAACTGAGTGAAATCGTTGGCTGATGCCCAAGATGGAGTCTGAAGGGGGCTTCTCCGCTTCCATGGAGCCCATGCGGGGTCGACGAAGGTCCTCGCAATAGAAGGACCCGACAAGGCACCTGTTGTGTACGCCGACATTGCCTCGGCGGTGGCCTTCATGGGACCCAAGCGGCGTCGGCCTCCTGTGTTCTACTTCTCCTTGATGATGGCGGCGGATGTGAAGGCGCTGGCTACCGACTCGTCGCTCTCCGCGCACCCGGCTTCTGTCTCTGCTTGCATGGCATGGCCGCAGGCACGGGAGTCTAGGCCACAGACACAGGAGACGCGGTCGCAAACACGGGAGGCGCGGTACAAGGTTGCGGCGTGGACTGATGTCTACTACGCAACCTTTCTTCTTGTAGACGTTGTTGGGCCTCCAAGTGCAGAGTTTTGTAGGACAGTAGCAAATTTCCCTCAAATGGATGACCTAAGGTTTATCAATCCGTGGGAGGCGTAGGATGAAGATGGTCTCTCTCAAACATCCCTGCAACCAAATAACAAAGATTCTCTTGTGTCCCCAACACACCCAATGCAATGGTAAATTGTATAGGTGCACTAGTTCGGCGAAGAGATGGTGATACAAGTGCAATATGGATTGTAGATATAGGTTTTTGTAATCTGAAAATATAAAAACAGCAAGGTAACTAGTAACAAAAGTGAGAAAAAAGGTATTGCAATGCTTGGAAACAAGGCCTAGGGTTCATACTTTCACTAGTGCAAGTTCTCCCAACAATGATAACATAATTAGATCATATGGCAATCCCTCAACGTGCAACAAAGAATCACTCCAAAGTTTCTATCGGAGAACGTAGGACAAAAACGTGCATCAACCCCTATGCATAGATTACCGCAATGTCACCTTGGGAATCCGTGAGTTGAGTGCCAAAACATACATCAAGTGAATCAATAGAACATCCCATTGTCACCATAGATATCCCATCGCAAGACATACATCAAGTGTTCTCAAATCCAATACTCAATCCAACATAACGAAACCTCAAAGAGCAAGACTCAATTCATCACAAGAAGGGACAGGGGGAGAAACACCATATGATCCAACTATAATAACAAAGCTTGCGGTACATCAAGATCATGCCAAATCAAGAACACGAGAGAGAGAGAGAGAGATCAAACACATAGCTACTAGTACATACCCTCAGCCCTGAGGGTGAACTACTCCCTCCTAGTCATGGAGACCACCGGGATGATGAAGATGGCCACCGGTGATGGTTTCCCCCTCCGACAGGGTGCCGGAAAGGGCTCCCGATTGGTTTTTGGTGGCTACAGAGGCTTGCGGCAGCGGAACTCCCGATCTAGGTTTCTTTCTGGGGTTTTTTGGATTTATAGGAATTTTTGGCGTCGGTTTCACGTCAGGGGGGGTCCATGAGTCAGCGACAAGGCAGGGGGGCGCGCCCTACGGGGTGGGCGCACCCTCCACCCTTGTGGATGCCCCGTGGCTCCTCTGGCCCAACTCTTTTGCTTCGGGGGCTTCTTCTGGTCCATAAAAAATCACCGTAAAGTTTCAGCTCGTTTGGACTCCGTTTGGTATTCCTTTTCTGTAAAACTCAAAAACAAGGAAAAAACAGAAACTGGCACTGGGCTCTAGGTTAATAGGTTAGTCCCAAAAATCATATAAAATAGCATATAAATCCATATAAAACATCCAAAACAAATAATATAATAGCATGGAACAATAAAAAATTATAGATACGTTGGAGACGTATCAAGCAGCCCCAAGCTTAATTCCTGCTCGTCCTCGAGTAGTTAAATGATAAAAATAGAATTTTTGATGTGGAATGCTACCTAACATATTTATCCATGTAATTTTTCTTTATTGTGGCATGAATGTTCAGATCCATAAGATTCAAAACAAAAGTTTAATATTGACATAAAAACAATAATACTTCAAGCATACTAAGAAGGCAATTATGACTTCTCAAAATAACATGGCCAAAGAAAGCTTATCCCTACAAAATCATATAGTCTGGCTATGCTCCATCTTCATCACACAAAATATTTAAATCATGCACAACCCCGATGACAAGCCAAGCAATTGTTTCATACTTTTAGTGTTCTCAAACCATTTCAACTTTCACGCAATACATGAGCATGAGCCATGGACATAGCACTATAGGTGGAATAGAATATGGTGGTTGTGGAGAAGACAAAAAGAAGGAGATAGTCTCACATCAACTAGGCGTATCATCGGGCTATGGAGATGCCCATCAATAGATATCAATGTGAGTGAGTAGGGATTGCCATGCAACGGATGCACTAGAGCTATAAGTTTATGAAAGCTCAAAAAAAGAAACTAAGTGGGTGTGCATCCAACTTTCTTGCTCATGAAGACCTAGGGCATTTGAGGAAGCCCATCGTTGGAATATACTAGTATATGAAAGTGACAACATAGGAGACTCTCTATCATGAAGAACATGGTGCTACTTTGAAGCACAAGTGTGGAAAAGGATAGTAATATTGCCCCTTCTCTCTTTTCTCTCTTTTTTTTCTTTTTTTTCTTCTCTTTTTTTCTTCTCTTTTTTTTGATTGGCTTCTTTAGCCTTTTTATTTTTTCTGACATGGGGCAATGCTCTAATAATGAAGATCATCACACTTTTATTTACTTACAACTCAAGAATTACAACTCGATACTAGAACAAAATATGACTCTATATGATTGCCTCCGGTGGTGTACCGGGATGTGCAATGACTCAAGAGTGACATGTATGAAAGAATTATGAAAGGTGGCTTTGCCACAAATACTATGTCAACTACATGATCATGCAAAGCAATATGACAATGATGGAGCGTGTCATAATGAACGGAACGGTGGAAAGTTGCATGGCAATATATCTCGGAATGGCTATGGAAATGCCATAATAGGTAGGTATGGTGGCTGTTTTGAGGAAGGTATATGGTGGGTGTATGGTACCGGCAAAAGTTGCGCGGCACTAGAGAGGATAGCAATGGTGGAAGGGTGAGAGTGCGTATAATCCATGGACTCAACATTAGTCATAAAGAACTCACATACTTATTGCAAAAATCTATTAGTCATCAAAACAAAGTACTATGCGCATGCTCCTAGGGGGATAGATTGGTAGGAAAAGACCATCGCTCGTCCCCGATCACCACTCATAAGGAAGACAATCAAAAAATATCTCATGCTCCAACTTTGTTACATAACGGTTCACCATACGTGCATGGTACGGGACTCACAAACCTTAACACAAGTATTTCTCCAATTCATAATTACTCACTAGCATGACTCTAATATCACCATCTTTATATCTCAAAACAATCATAAGGAATCAAACTTCTCATAGTATTCAATGCACTTTATATGAAAGTTTTTATTATATCCCTCTTGGATGCCGATCATATTAGGACTAAATTCATAACCTAAGCAAATTACCATGCTGTTTAGAGACTCTCAAAATAATATAAGTGAAGCACTAGAGCAACTGACAAACTACTCCAGAAGATATAAGTGAAGATCAATGAGTAGTCAAATAATTATGTTGCTATGTGAGGACTCTCTCTCATAAAAGAATTTCAGATCTTAAGTACTTTATTCAAACAGCAAGCAAAACAAAATAAAATGACATTCTAAAAATAGCACACATCGTGTGAAGAAGCAAAAACTTAGGCTCAGCCGATACTAACCGATAATTGTTGATGAAGAAAGTGGGATGCCAACCGGGGCATCCCCAAGCATAGATGCTTGAGACTTCTTGAAATATTAACTAGGGATGCCTTGGGCATCCCCAAGCTTGAGCTTTTGTGTCTCCTTAATTCCTTTTATATCACGGTTTCCCTAAATCTTAAAAACTTCATGCACACAAAACTCAACAAGAACTTGTGAGAAAAGTTAGTATAAATCAAATGCAAAACCTTATCATTCTCTACTATAGGAAATCACTAAAATTATTATTTAACATTGCATACTAAATGCCTCTGCATATTTAATACTCCTATTCTCAAATAGAATCATTAAACAAGCAAACATATGTAAACATAACAGCAATCTGTCTAAACAGGACAGTCTGTAAAGCGTGCAATTGTACTCATACTTCCCTAACTCCAAAAATTCTGAAATATTAGTAAAACATATAAAATTTGTATATAAATCCTTTGTAAAAAATTCAGAGTTTTTACACATTCCAGTAAAATATAGGAACTTCTGTACTAGACGCAAAAGTTTCTGTTTTGCACAAAATCAAGTCAACTATCATCCACACTATCCCAAAGGTTTTACTTGGCACATTATTGAAACAAAACCTACAAAACATTATTAATGCAGTAGCTTAATCATGTGAACACACAAAAATAGTAGGGGTAGATATTGAGTTGTCTCCCAACAAGCGCTTTTCTTTAATGCCTTTTTAGCTAGGCATGATGATTTCAATGATGCTCACATAAAAGATAAGAATTGAAACATAACAGGAGCATCATGAAGCATATAACTAGCACATTTAAGTCTAACCCACTTCCTATGCATAGGGATTTTATGAGAAAACAATTTATGGGAGCAAGAATCAACTAGCATAGGAAGGCAAAACAAGCATGACTTCAAGATTTTCAACACATAGAGAGGAAACTTGATATTATTGAGATATGTCGAAGCATATGTTCCCCCCTCATAATAATTTTCAGTAGCATCATGAATGAATTCAACAATATAACTATCACATAAAGCATTCTTTTCATGATCCACAAGCATAGAAATTTTATTACTCTCCACATAAGCAAATTTATTCTCATGAATAGTAGTGGGAGCAAACTCAACAAAATAACTATCATGTGAGGCATAATCCAATTGAAAATTAAAATCATGATGACAAGTTTCATGGTTATCATTATTCTTTATAGCATACATGTCATCACAACAATCATCATAGATAGCAACTTTGTCCTCATAATCAATTGGAACCTCTTCCAAAATAGATGATTCATCACTAAATAAAGTCATGACCTCTCCAAATCCACTTTTATCAATATTGTGAAAAGATTCAACACCCTCCAAAATAGTGGGATCAATACTACCTAGAGTTGACACTCTTCCAAACCCACTTTCATCAATATAATCATCATAAATAGGAGGCATGCTATCATCATAATAAATATTCTCATCAAAACTTGGGGGACTAAAAATATCATCTTCATCAAACATAGCATCCCCAAGCTTATGGCTTTGCATATCATTAGCATCATGGATATCCAAAGAATTCATACTAACAACATTGCAATCATGCTCATCGTTCAAAGATTTAGTGCCAAATATTTTATTGCATTGTTCTTCTATCAATTGAGCACAATTTTCTTTTCCACCATTTTCACGAAAGACATTATAAAGATGAAGCATATGAGGCAACCTCAATTCCATTTTTTTGTTTTCTTTTATAGACAAAACTAGTGATAAAACAAGAAACTAAAAGATTCAGTTGCAAGATATAAAGATATACCTTCAAGCACTCACCTCCCCGGCAACGGCGCCAGAAAAGAGCTTCGTTGACGGGATGTGAGTGCCGCTTACCTAGCCTCCCCGGCAACGGCGCCAGAAAAGAGCTTGATGTCTACTACACAACCTTTCTTCATGTAGACGTTGTTGGGCCTCCAAGTGCAGTGTTTTGTAGGACAGTAGCAAATTTCCCTCAAGTGGATGACCTAAGGTTTATCAATCCGTGGGAGGCATAGGATGAAGATGGTCTCTCTCAAACAACCCTACAACCAAATAACAAAGAGTCTCTTGTGTCCCCAACACACCCAATACAATGGTAAATTGTATAGGTGCACTAGTTCGGCAAAGAGATGGTGATAGAAGTGCAATATGGATGGTAGATATCGGTTTTGTAATCTCAAAATATAAAAACAGCAAGGTAACTAGTAACAAGAGTGAGCAAAAACGGCATTGCAATGCTTGGAAACAAGGCCTAGGGTTCATACTTTCACTAGTGCAAGTTCTCCCAACAATGATAACATAATTAGATCATTTGGCAATCCCTCAACGTGCAACAAAGAATCACTCCAAAGTTTCTATCGGAGAACGTAGGACAAAAACGTGCATCAACCCCTATGCATAGATTACCCCAATGTCACCTCAGGAATCCGCGAGTTGAGTGCTAAAACATACATCAAGTGAATCAATAGAACATCCCATTGTCACCACAGATATCCCATCACAAGACATACATCAAGTGTTCTCAAATCCAATACTCAATCCAACATAACGAAACCTCAAAGAGCAAGACTCAATTCATCACAAGAAGGTAGAGGGGGAGAAACACCATATGATCCAACTATAATAACAAAGCTCGCGGTACATCAAGACCGTGTCAAATCAAGAACACAAGAGAGAGAGATTAAACACATAGCTACTGGTACATACCCTCAGCCCCGAGGGTGAACTACTCCCTCCTCGTCATGGAGACCGCCGGGATGATGAAGATGGCCTCGGTGATGGTTTCCCCCTCTGGCAGGGTGCCGGAATGGGCTCCCGATTGGTTTTTGGTGGCTACAAAGGCTTGCGGCGGCGGAACTCCCGATCTAGGTTTCTTTCTGGGGGTTTCTGGATTTATAGGATTTTTTGGCGTCGGTTTCACGTCAGGGGGGTCCACGAGTCAGCGACAAGGCAGGGGGGCGCGCCCTAGGGGGTGTGAGCACCCTCCACCCTTGTGGATGCCGCGTGGCTCCTCTGGCCCAACTCTTTTGCTTCGGGGGCTTCTTCTGGTTCATAAAAATTCACCGTAAAGTTTCAGCTCGTTTGGACTCCGTTTGGTATTCCTTTTCTGTAAAACTCAAAAACAAGGAAAAAACAGAAAACTGGCACTGGGCTCTAGGTTAATAGGTTAGTCCCAAAAATCATGTAAAATAGCATATAAATGCATATAAAACATCCAAAACAGATAATATAATAGCATGGAACAATCAAAAATTATAGATACGTTGGAGACGTATCATGGACGGCAGCGACGACGCCCGTGCTCCCCGCTGTGCCGGCGTGGAGCAGCTCACCGCTCCTCGCCGAGCTGGCCTAGAGCGGCGAGTTGCTGAACCACACGTCGACTTGGGGCGGCAACTGGCTCCGTTTGGCGAGGGAAGGGAGGTGGATCAGCGAGCTGCATAGCTCGTATCCGGCGAGCTCGGCGGGCCACCCAACCGGCTTGGATGCTGGATTACTACTCTTCGTAAGCCATTGTAAGAGTGGAGACAATGGTGAAGGAGGAGATAGGGGAGTGGAGGAGGTGTGCGATTCTTGGCTGGCGTCTGGCCTTGTTTAAATAGGAGATTAAATAGACGGCGGACGGGAGGAGCTCGGCCGTCGTTGCATTTAATGCCGGCCCGGTCATGAATGGACGTGTGGCCGGAGTGGGTTTCTCGGCTTCCACACGGGTTTCATGGAGGCGTTTGAATGCGGCAAGGACGCGTGTTCAGCCGGGCGTGCAGCGAGCGGCGCCCTCGACTCTGACGTATGACACTGCGCCGTTCTTCCACTGATGTGTGGGCCTGCATGTCAGTGACCCAACGCAGGCAGCGCATGGCAGAGGAGCCGGCTCCACATGAATGCGGGCAGCTAGCGCCGGGCGGGAATCGCGCACGGGAGGGGGGAGGGGTTTTTGGTGGGCCAGGGCGGTGAGAAGCGGGCATTTCATAAACCGATGATTGTTCATTGAGTGTGACATCATCTATTTCACGTTGGTTGATAAGCCTACTATATAATGTAAGAGAATTTTAAATTTTTCGTTGATAGCCCGTTCGATATGTTGTGATTCATAAAGACCGCTGGAAACATCAATGTTCAGCTTATCACAGATAAGATTGATTAATACTCCTAACAATCGATGTCTTTAAGAAAGGGTGCATGCACATATAGGCGTGTGTCTTGCGTCATGTGTTGTGTGCATGTAGGCGTGCGAGTGTTGCGTGCGTGCATGTGTACGTTTCAGTGTTGCATGCATGTGTGCATGCGTGCGTGTGTTCATGCATGCATGTGTACTTGCCAGTGTTGCACGCCTGCATGCGTGCGTGTGTTCGTGCGAGTGTTGCGTGCGTGCAATTGTACGTGTGAGTATTGCATGCATGCATGCAGGTGTTGCGGGCGTGTTTGTGCGCATGTGTGATGTGTTTGTATTCAACACAGTGGCTCGTGCGTGCATGCAATTAAAATGGCCGGTTCAGCATATCATCACAACTTCACAAGGCGACCTTTTTTTTGCGGTTCATTCACAAGGCGACCTTGTCCGCTATGGTTATGTAACATCCCAAATTTTCAATTTGGAATGTTATACATAGATCATCCACTGCATATCATATTTTATTGCATTTCGTTTTGCGATCCTCGAAAATTCTAAGCAACTCAAGGACCCACGGAGAGAGTTGGGGATTTCACCGTTTTCATATTTGAATTTTCTCAAATATTGAAACAGGGATCAATTTGGTTTAACTATTTTTCTCTCCGAAAATATTTCATATTAAAAATATATGAGAGGAGATAATATGACTTCTCCAAAATAAATTGAATATTGGAGGAAAAATATTAAAATCAAATAAATATTTTATTTGGATTTTATTGCAATTTTATTTGAATTTAGAAAAATATGCATTTTTCAAAATTGCATTAGAGTCCCAAATAAATGTTTACCTTGTCCGGGAGATTTTTAGAGGACGGGGAAAACTTATTTCGGGAATTTTGGAGTCCGTTTAGTATTTCTTTTATTTGTTTTTCTGCGCGGAATTATTTAAAAAAAAAAAACTCCGCCGGACCGAACTGGGCCGAAGCCCAGCCGGCCCAGCAGGCCGCCGCCGCCTTTCCCCGCACGGGAGTCCGCCCCGCCGCCGCCGGCCGTGTCCGACGACGCCGCCGCCTCGTCGCCCCCTGCCCCAAGCCACCCTGCCCCAGCCCCCCCCCCTTAAATAGCCCCCCCCCTCTCTCTCGACCCGCCCCGCCGAGCCGCCGCCGCGCCGCCGCACGCTGCTGCTGCCGCTGCCCGCCGTCTCGCCTCCGCCGGAGCCGCTGGCCGCGCTGCCGCGCGTCCGCCGCCCCCGCCCACCCCGCCGCGGAGCCGCCGCCGCCCCGCCGCTCCCCCCCCCCGCCGCCCGCGCCGCACCCCGCCGTCCCGCCGGAGCGTCGCCGGAGTAGTAGCCGCCGCCGCCGTTTATTTTTTTTTCGGTTAACCTTCTGTTTTTTTTTGGTAAACCCTAGATCTAGATTCTTTTTTTTTAATTCCGTTTATTCTTTTTAGATCGGTTTTCCGTCGGTTTAGTTATTTAGCGGACGTTCGTCCGTATGTTCGTTTTAACGAACGGTTTTCACCGTTTAACCGCAGACAGCGAACGTTCGTTCGTTAGCCTGTTCGTTAGTTTTCTTTTTCTCGGATTTTCCGCGATTATTTTCGATCGCGATTCCTGATCCATTTTCGTTTTAGTATAACTTTTCGCTCGTTTGTCGGAATCAGGCGATTCAAGCGCCTAGATCTTCGTCTCGAAGCCCTCTTTCGTTTATCAACTTAAACAAGTTTTTGCTACTGTAAAATTTGACTTTAGTCCAGATTAGTAATCGAAGCTTGTTTCTTTCGCTGTTTGAGTTTAGTTGCTCCGTTTGATTTGATTCTTTTTGCAACCGGAGTTCTTAGGTTGAACTTTCTGGTTAAATCATCTGGTTTGAGTTTTACCCGTGCATCTTCGCTTGATTGCTTATGTATGCTATTGTTTGTTTGCAATAGGTACCCAGAGTGCGAAGCGTGCTACTACGAGTCCCTAGGTTTGCGATCGTCAGCAAGGCAAGTAACACATTGATCATACTTCTTCGTTACCCAGTTTTTATGCATTAGTTTCGACCCTCAAATATTGCATGATTAGGATGTGATTAACTTGTGGGTACTGGGAAGTAGATGATGAGTGGAACCTATTGCCCTTTTAATAACAAACCCTTGGGAGTTACTTCTACGCTATGCTTATGTTGCCATGCTATGCTCGTAGACGTGGATTGGGTTTGAGTGTATCCATGACAGATGTGGGATTTTTTAATGGCTCAACTTAAGGTGGCAACTTTAATACACATCTGGGTGGATGCTTGTTTGGGCACCTGGGGAATACCAGCGTTGTCCTAGGAGATCCCGGGGATATACCATGTGATCTCCTACGGTCCGCCACCCAGGCTCAAAGGGATCATAAGATTATTCATGCTAGAAACTTCCGTGTGCAGCCACCAGCTATTATGGGCTCTAGCATAGTTGAGTATGTTGCAGGACCTCTTTCAGTGGTAGGCTAGCAGATGTAGGGGAAAGTAGGTGTAACTGTCTACCCAGAGTAAAGAGTAAATGCTTCAGAAAGACTGTGTCTCGGTCATCCGTTTCTCAAACACCATGAATGCGAGAAATCCAACGGAGGAGATCGAGTCTGTGGGGAAAAGTGCACAACACCTCTGCAGAGTGTACAAACTAATCATGATTAGCCGTGTCCCCGGTTATGGACATCTTGAGTATCTGGTTCTTGGATCATCATATTGAATCCCATCACTCTAAATTAATTTGTTGGGATTAATGATTACTTTTATTGGGATTGAGAGGGGGTTTTACCTTCTCAATGTTCAACAACCACCATGATAGTTAATAAATATATCCTTTGTTGTAGGGAAAAATTGGCTTTTCGCAAAACAGTATAACCCTAGAGCTTTTCCACCAGCCAAATATGCATGTAGTATTAGCAATTATTCTGTTCATTGCTCTACTGTTATATTGCCAGCATATTCCTGTGCTGACCCGTTTCGGGCTGCAACGTATCATGTTGCAGACTTTTCAGACGGAGAGTAAGGTGTGCTAGGTCGTTGTCGTGCACTCAGCTATGCCTTGGAGTTGATGGACTCACTTTATCTCCAAGCCTTCCGCTGTTATCTTATTTAGATGGCCTTAAGCCATATTTATTGTAATCAGTTCTCTTTTGAGACATTCGATGTAATAAGTGTGTGATTGCTACTCTGTTATAAATCCCTCAAGTACTGTGTGTGTCAGCATTACCGATCCAGGGATGACACTTGACACAGAGATTCGATCCTTCGGGTCGGGTCGCTACAGAGATGGTATCAGAGCACACGCTGACTGTAGGACACGACCACTAAGAAAAGCCATAGGTCATCTTCTCTACTCATTTCTGACTTCTCTCCATCTTCTATCTCTAAATGGCGGACTCAAGGAACAAGTTTACACAACCGGATGAAGACACACATTTTGGACGACACTTGAAGGAAGTCTAGTACCTGAACATCGGAATACCAAGCTTCACCGGGACCTACACCACCACTGTACCAGAAGGGGAGCGTTGGATGATTCGAGTTCAAATCCAGGAAGGACATTCACGCCAGTTACAGCCCATAGAGTTTTCCTTTGATGCACCAACCTGGAGTCTAGGAAAGAGCATGGCAGCCCACATCGCCATGGGACGCATCGGCGAAGTGTATCACAAGGATCTTAAGGATACAATCTACCAGTTATGTGGGCGCCGAGATGAGCAATGGGAGATGATCAGCACCCGAGGGACGGTCCATTGCAGCTTTCATCCAGGAGTTAAACCAGCACATTCGTCGACAGGAGAACCAGATGTGTGCAAGCATGATAGATTTGAAGAAGGTGATGACCAGGAACATGGAGCTAGAAGAGGAACTCAAGTCTACACGCGATGGATACGAGGAGGAAATCGCAATACTAGTGGAAAAAATGACGACCTGACAAGGAAGCTAGGAGTATTCATGGGAGGCCCCGCGCCCGGAGAAGAAGACACGAACCTGAGGAAATTCGATCTGAAGACTACATCATCATCGACGACACCGACTCCGACCCCGACAGTAGTGATGATGATTATGAAGACAAAGCTGGAGCGGATATCATGGAGTCTTCCACCGATCAAAATTTCTAGATGACCACCGTATTCTCATTAGTATTTTCCCATGTAATACTAATAGTCCGAGCACTTTTGTAACGGTAGTTAGATCGATTGTATGCTCTTGCTTGAATTGAGTGGTGTGTTATGAATGTGTTTTCTCTCATGTGCATATGGGTAGTGCCTTCTCACTAGACCTTACCCTATTCTAATCTCTTCCCTCTAAACCCATCAGATCCATTGATCATTGAAGTCATGTTTTCCCTCAGACCGGATAGTTTTGAAGTCACAAGGATTGGATGTGATACTAGGCATGGATTGGCTATCGATTATGGAGGAAGCATCGAATGTTCGAGTAAGTCGATTTTGCTTACCACCCCGGAGGGAAAAAGGATCAAGTATATCTAGGCATGTGCCTAGAAGGAGCCAAGTAATTCTCCACGGGAGTTGTTCAGGAGGAGGTGCCATTGTGAAGGATTACCCAGATGTATTTCCAGAGGAGTTACCAGGCATGCCGCCGGATCGAGACATTGAATTCTTGATAGAGTTGTTGCCAGGCACCGGACCAATATCAAAGAGACCATACCGGATGCCCGCAAATGATCTGGAGGAGATTAAGAAGCAGATCAAGGAATTATTGGAGAAAGGTTACATTCGACAAGTTCATCACCGTGGGGAGCCCCAGTGCTCTTAGTTGAGAGAAGGATGGATCCTTGAGAATGGTTGTTGATTATCGCGCATTGAATGAAGTGACGATTAAGAACAAGTACCCACTGCCAATGATAATGATTTGTTTGATCAGTTGCAAGGAGCTAAAGTGTTCTCCAAGATCGATCTGAATCAGGGTATCACCAGCTGAAGATCCGAGAACGGATATACCTAAGACAGCCTTCACCACCCGGTATGGGCTATATGAGTACACAGTTATGTCATTGGATTGACTAATGCCCCTGCCTATTTCATGAGTATGATGAACAAGGTGTTCATGGAGTTCTTGGATAAGTTTGTCGTGGTGTTCATTGATGATATCTGTATACTCAAAGAATTAAGAGGAGCCAAGGAGCATCTGCGTTTAGTTCTCGAGAAGCTCAGGGAACATCAGTTGTATGCCAAGTTCAGCAAATGTGAGTTTTGGTTGAGGAAGTTAGATTTCTTGGACATGTTATATCGGGCGAAGGTATACAGTAGACCCCACTAAGGTTCAGTCTGTCACTGAGTGGTTGGCACCCACCTCAGTAGGGGAGATCCGCAGTTTTCTTGGACTTGCAGGATATATCGGAGATTATCGAGAATTTTTCTAAGATTGCGAAGCCTATGACGGAGTTACTGAAGAAGGACACTAAGTTCAAATGGACAGATGAATGTGAGGCAAGTTTTTAGGCACTGAAGAAACGTTTGGTTACAGCCCAGTTCTGATTCTGCCAGATATACGCAAGGATTCCAAGTGTATTGCGACGCTTCTCGCTTAGGACTGGGAGGAGTACTTATGCAGGAAGGAAGAGTTGTTTCATATGCCTCACTCAGCTTCGGCCGCATGAGTTGAATTATGCCACGCATGACTTGGAGTTAGCAGCTGTAGTTCATGCACTTAAGACTTGGAGACATTTTCTTATTGGGAACCGTTGTGATGTGTACAACGATCACAAGAGCTTGAAGTATATTTTCACTCAGAAGGAGCTGAACCTCAGGCAGAGGAGATGGTTGGAACTTATAAGGATTATGATATGAAGTTGCATTATCATCCAGGAAAGGCCAATGTCGTAGCAACGCTTTGAGCCGGAAGAGTTATGTCAAGACCCTCAAAAGCGGAGGTTTCCAAAGGGGTTATCCGAAGATCTCAGGGAGTTTCGTTTGGGGATAGTCCCTAGAGGTTTTGTCGCAGTTATGGAAGTTCAGTCAACATTATTGGGAAGGATTCGAGAAGCTCAGAAAGATGACAAAGAAATTACCGAGATAAAGATAGAATGCGCAAAGGAAAAGCCAAAGGTTTTCGTGAAGATGGCACGACACCTTATGGTTTGAGGACCGTGTGTATGTACCCGATAATGCCGAGATCAGGAAGTTGATACTACAGGAGGCTCATGACTCGCCATACTCGATACACCCCGGAAACACCAAGATGTATTTGGATTTAAAAGAGCGTTTCTGGTGGACGGGTATGAAGAGGGATATTGCTGAGTATGTAGCCGTATGTGATGTATGTCAGAGAGTGAAGGAAGAGCATCAGAAGCCCGCAGATTGCTACAGCCTATGCCAATACCCAATGGAAGTGGATAAACTTGGCATGGATTTCATCACCGGATTACCCAGGACCCGATCAGGATATGATTCTATCTGGTTAGTAGTGGATCGTTTGACCAAAGTAGCTCACTTCATTCCAGTGAAAACCACATATACGAGTGCGAAGTTGGCCAAGATATATATGACCAGGATCGTATGTCTGCACGGAGTTCGAGGACCATCATATCAGATAGAGGAACCCAGTTTACTTCAAAGTTTTGGCGCCAGCTGCACCAGACTCTGGGTACCAGGCTAGAGTTTGTACAGCTTTTCATCCGCAGACAGATGGACAGACCGAGAGAGTCAATCAGATCCTGGAGGACATGTTAAGAGCTTGTGCGCTAGATTATGGATCTAGTTGGGATGACAATCTGCCCTACGCGGAGTTCTCATACAACAACAGCTACCAAGCCAGTTTGAAGATGGCACCTTTCGAGGCTTTGTATGGAAGAAGGTGCAGAACACCGTTGATTTGGATGAAGTTGGAGACCGTCAGTTGTTTGGACCGGATTTGATTAAGGAATCCGAAGAGAAGTTAAGCTGATTCGAGATAGACTGAAAGTAGCCCAGTCCAGACAGAAGAGTTATGCCGATCCAAAACGCAAGGAGGTAACCTATGAAGTCGGAGACAGAGCATATCTACGTGTGTCGCCACTTCGAGGAGTTTAAACGGTTCGGAGTCAAAGGAAAGTTAGCCCCGAGGTTTGTAGGACCGTATCGTGTTGGAACGTATGGGTGAAGTTGCCTACAAGTTGGAATTGCCCGAAGGACTGTCGGAGTTCTATGTTGTTTCACGTTTCCCAGTTAAAGAAGTGCCATGCGGAGATGGCTGATATTTCTCTAAGAGATACAGTGCCCCTAGAAGCAATTCAATTGGATAGTGATCTAACCTACGAGGAGAAACCCGTCAAGATTCTCGAGTTTGCCAGCCGAGTACACGCAACAAAGTTATCAAGTTTTGCAAGGTTCAGTGGAGTCATCATACCGAAGAGGAAGCTACCTGGGAGCGCGAAGAAGACCTCCGGAAGGACCACCCGCACCTGTTGTCTAGCCAACCCGAATCTCGAGGGCGAGATTCATCTTAAGGGGGGTAGGTTTGTAACATCCCAATTTTCAATTTGGAATGTTATACATAGATCATCCACTGCATATCATATTTTATTGCATTTCGTTTTGCGATCCTCGAAAATTCTAAGCAACTCAAGGGCCACGGAGAGAGTGGGGATTTCACCGTTTCATATTTGAATTTTCTCAAATATTGAAACAGGGATCAATTTGGTTTAACTATTTTTCTCTCCGAAAATATTTCATATTAAAAATATATGAGAGGAGATAATATGACTTCTCCAAAATAAATGGAATATTGAGGAAAAATATTAAAATCAAATAAATATTTTATTTGATTTTATTGCAATTTTATTGAATTTAGAAAAATATGCATTTTTCAAAATTGCATTAGAGTCCCAAATAAATGTTTACCTTGTCCGGGAGATTTTTAGAGGACGGGGAAAATTTATTCGGGAATTTTGGAGTCCGTTTAGTATTTCTATTTTTGTTTTTCGCGCGGAATTATTTAAAAAAAAAAAAAAAAAAAAGGGCTCCAAGTGCAGAGTTTTTGGTAGGGACAGTAGCAAATTTCCTCAAATGGATGACTAAGGTTATCAATCAGTGGGATGCGTAGGATGAAGATGGTCTCTCTCAAACATCCCTGCAAACCAAATAACAAAGATTTCTCTTGTGTCCCCAACACACCCAATGCAATGGTAAATTGTTAGGTGCACTTAGGGAGGCGACGAAGAGATGGTGATACAGTCAATATATGGATTGTAGATTAGGTTTTTGTAATCTGAAAATATAAAAAACAGCAAGGTAACTAGTAACAAAAGTGAGAAAAAAAAGGTTATTGCAAGCGTGGAAACAAGGCTAGGGTCATACTTTCACTAGGGCAAGTTCTCCCCAACAATGATAAAATAAGTAGATCATCTGGCAATCCTCAACGTGCAACAAAGAATCACTCAAAAGTTTCTATCGGAGAAGTAGGACAAAAACGTGCATCAAACACTATGCATAGATACCGCAAAGGTCACCGCATGGGGAATCCGTGCGTGGAGTGCCAAAACATACATCAAGTGAATCAATAAAACATCCCATTGTCAACCATAGTATCCCATCGCAAGACACTATCAAGTGTTCTAAATCCAATTACTCAATGCCAACATAACGAAACCTCAAGAGCAAGACTCAATTCATCACAAGAAGGGACAGGGGGAGAAACCAAGGAAAACACCATATGATCCAACTATAATAACAAAGCTGGCGGTACCTCAAGATCATGCCAAATCAAGAACACGATGAGAGAGAGAGAGAGATCAAACACATAGATACTAGTACATACCCTCAGCCCTGAGGGTGAATGAACTACTCCCTCCTAGTCATGGAGACCACCGGATTGATGAAGATGGCACCGGTTGAGGTTTCCCCTCCGACAGGGTGCCGGAAAGGGCTCACCGATTGGTTTTTGGTGGGCTACAGAGGCTTGCGCAGCGGAACTCCCCGGAATCAGGTTTATTTCGGGTTTTTTGGATTTATAGGAAGTGTTGGCGTCGGTTTCACGTCAGGGGGGTTCCATGATGTCAGGACAAGGAGGGCGGGCGCGCCCTACGGGGTGGGCGCACCCTCCACCCTTGTGATGCCCCGTGGCTCCTCTGGCCCCAAACCTCTTTGGCTTCGGGCGGGCTGCTTCTGGTCCGTCATAAAAATCACCGTAAAGTTTCAGTGTTAGGACTCCGTTTGGTAGTCTCTTTTCTGTAAAAACTCAAAAAAAAAGGAAACAAAAAGAACTGACGGGCTCTAGGTAATAGGTTAGTCCCAAAAAAATCATATAAAATTAGCATATAAATCCCATATATAAAAATTCCAAAACCAAATAATATAATAGCAGGATACAATATTAAAAAAAAATTATAGAACGTTGGAGACGTATCAGCAGCCCCAAGTTAATTCCTGCCTCGTCCTGAGTAGTTAAAATGATTTAAAATAGAATTGTGATGTGGAATGCTATCCTAACATATTTATCATGTAATTTTTCTTTATTGTGGATGAATGTTCAGATCCATAAGATTCAAAACAAAAGTAAGATTGACATAAAAACAACTAATACTTAAGCCATTAAATAAGAGGCACTTATGACTTCTCAACATAACAGGCCAAAGAAAGCTTATCCCTACAAAATCATATAGTCTGGTATATGCCTCTCATCACACAAATATTTTTTAAATTCATGGCACAACCCCGGAGACAAGCCAAGCAATTGTTTCTACTTAGTGTTCTCCAAACATTTTCAACTTTCCGCAATACATGAGCATGAGCCTATGGGACATAGCACTATAGGTGGAATAGAATATGGTGGTTGTGGAGAAGACAAAAAGAAGGAGATAGTCTCCACATCAACTAGGCGTATCATCGGGCTATGGAGATGCCCATCAATAGATTATCAATGTGAGTGAGTAGGATTGCCGCAAACGGATTGCCAATAGAGCTATAAGTTTATGAAAGCTCAAAAAAAAAGAAACTAAGTGGGTGTGCATCCAACTTTCTGCTCATGCAGACCTAGGCATTTGAGGAAGCCCATGTATGGAAATACTAGTATATGAAAGTGACAACATAGGAAGACTCTCTATCTGAAGAAACATGGTGCTACTTTGAAGCACAAGTGTGGAAAAAGGATAGTAATATTGCCCCTCTCTTTTCTCTCTTTTTTTTACTTTTTGTTTCTTCTCTTTTTTTCTTCTCGTTTGTTTGATTGGCTTATATTAGCCTTTTATTTTTTCTGACATGGGGCAATGCTCTAATAATGAAGACATCACACTTGTATTTACTTACAAATCAAGAAATTACAACTCGATACTTAGAAACAAATATGGACTCTATATGATTGCTCCGGTGTGTACCCGGAGTGCAATGGACTCAGAGGACATGTATGAAAGAATTATGAAGGTGCTTGCCACAAATTACTATGTCAACACCATGATCATGCAAAGCAATATGACAATGAGGGAGAGTGTCATAATGAACGGAAACGGTGAAAGTTGCATAGGACAATATATATCGGAATGGTATGGGAAATGCCATAATAGGTTAGGTATGGTGGTGTTTTGAGGGAAAGGTATATGGTGGGGTATGCGGTACCGGGCAAAAGTGAGCGGCACAGAGAGGATAGCAATGGTTGGAAGGGTGAGCGTGCGTATAATCAGGGACCTCAAAATTAGTCATAAAGAACTCACAACTTTATTGCAACAATCTATTAGTCATCAAAACAAGGTACTATGCGCCATGATCCAATAGGGGATAGATTGGTAGGCAAAGACCACGCTCGTACCCGATCACCACTCATAGGGAAGGACAATCAAAAAAATCTCATGCTCCAACTTTGTTACATAACGTGTGTTCTCACCATACGTGGGCATGGGACGGGACTCAACAAACCCTTAACACAAGTATTTCTCCAACTCATAATTACTCACTAGAATGACTCTAATCATCACATCTTTATATCTCAAAAACAATCATTAAGGAATCAAACTTCTCATAGTATTCAATGCACTTTATATGATAAGGTTTTTATTTATATGCCCTCTTGGATGCATCATATTAGGACTAATCATAACCTAAGCAAATTACACATGCTGTTTAGAGACTCTCAAAATATATAAGTGACGCTAAAAATACTAGCAAGAAACTACTCCCCCCCAAAAAGATATAGTGAAGATCAATGAGTAGTCAAATAAGTATAGTTGCGATGGTGGACTCTCTCTCATAAAAGAATTCAGATCTGTAAGTACTTTCTTCAAACAGAGCAAAAAAAATCAAATGACCCTTCTAAAAATCTGCACACATCGTGTTGAAGAAGCAAAAACTAGGCTCAGCCGATACTAACCGTAGTTGTTGATAAGAAAGGGGATGCAACCCGGGCTCCCCAAGCATAGATTGCTTGAGACTTCTGTGAAATATTACTAGGGATGGCCGTGGGCATCCCAAGCTGAAGCTTTTGTTGTCTCCTAATTCCTTTTATATCAGGTTTCCCTAAATCTTAAAAACTTCATGCCACACAAAACTCAACAAGAAAACTTGTGAGAAAATTGTAATAAATCAAATGCAAAACCTTATCATTGTCTACTAAGGAAACACTAAAATTAGTATTAACATTGCATACTAAATGCCCTCTGAATATTTAATAACTCGATTCTCAAAGAATACATAAACAGCAACATATGTACAGTAACAGCAATCTGTCTAAACAGGACAGTCTGTGTAAAGCGTGTCATTTGTACTCATACTTCCCTAACTCCAAAATTCTGAAATCATTAGTAAAACATATAAAATTTGTAATAAATCCCTTGTAAAGAATTCAGAGTTTACACATTCCAGTAAAATTATAGTGAACTTCTGTACTAGACGCCAAGTTTCTGTTTGCACAAAATCAAGTCCAACTATCATCCACACTATCCCAAAGGTTTTACTTGGCACATTGATTGAAACAAAACCTACAAACATATTAATGCAGTAGCTTATCATGTGAACACACAAAAATAGTAGATGGTAGATATTGAGTTGTCTCCCAACAAGCGCTTTTTCTTTAATGCGCCTTTTTAGCTAGGCATGATGATTTCAATGAGCTCACATAAAAGATAAGAATTGAAACATAACAGGAGCATCATGAAGCATATAACTAGCACATTTAAGTCTAACCACTTCCTATGCATAGGGATTTTATGAGAAAACAATTTATGGGAGCAAGAATAAATACATAGGAAGGCAAAACAAGCATGACTCAAGATTTTCAACACATAGAGAGGGAAACTTGATATTATTGAGATATGTCGAAGCATATGTTCCCCCCCTCAATAATTTTCAGTAGCATCATGAATGAATTCAACAATATAACTATCACATAAAGCATTCTTTTTCATGATCCACAAGCATAGAAATTTGATATCTCCACAAAGCAATTTATCTCATGAATAGTAGTGGGAGCAAACTCAACAAAATAACTATACAGTGAGGCATAATCCATTGAAAATTAAAATCATGATGACAAGTTTCATGGTTATCATTATTCTTTATAGCATTAAATGTCATCACAACATCATCATAGATAGCAACTTTGTCCTCATAATCAATGGAACCTCTTCCAAAATAGATGATTCATCACTAAATAAAGTCATGACCTCTCCAAATCCCACTTTTACAATATTGTGAAAAGATTCAACACCCTCCAAAATAGTGGGATTCAATACTACTAAGAGTTGACAACTCTCCAAACCCACTTTCATCAAATAATCATCATAAATAGGAGGCATGCTATCATATAATAAATATTCTCATCAAAACTTGGGGGACTAAAAATATCATCTTCATCAACATAGCATCCCCCAGCTTATGGCTTTGCATATCATAGCATCATGGATATCCAAAGAATTCATACTAAAACATTGCAATCATGCTCATCGTTCAAAGATTTAGTGCCAAATATTTTATTGCATTGTTCTTCTATCAATTGAGCACAATTTTCTTTTCCACCATTTTCACGAAAGACATTATAAAGTATGAAGCATATGAGGCAACCTCAATTCATTTTTTGTTTTCTTTTATAGGACAAACTAGGATAAAACAAGAAACTAAAAGATTCAGTTTGCAAGATATAAAGATATACCTTCAAGCACTCCCTCCCCGGCAACGGCGCAGCAGAAAAGAGCTTCGTGACGGGATGTGAGTGCGCTTACCTAGCCTCCCCGGCAACGGACGCCAGAAAAGAGCTTGATGTCTACTACACAAACTTTCTTCATGTAGACGTTGTTGGGCCTCCAAGTGCCAGTGTTTTGTAGGACAGTAGCAAATTTCCCTCAAGTGGAGATGACCTAAGGTTTATCATCCGTGGGAGGCATAGGATGAAGATGGTCTCTCTCAAACAACCCTACAACCACCAAATAACAAGAGTCTCTTGTGTCCCCAACACACCAATACAATGTGGTAGTAAATTGTATAGGGCACTAGTTTCGAAAGAGATGGTGTGTGATAGAAGTGCAAATGGATGGTAGATATCGGTTTTGTAATCTCAAATATAAAAACAGCAAGGTAACTAGTAACAAGAGTGAGCAAAAACGGCATTGCAATGTTGGAAACAAGGCCTAGGGTTCATACTTTCACTAGTGAGTTCTCCCAACAATGATAACATAATTAGATCATTTGGCAATCCCTCAACGTGCAAACAAAGAATCACCCAAAGTTTCTATCGGAGAACGTAGGACAAAAAACGTGCATCAACCCCTATGCATAAGATTACCCCAATGTCACCTCAGGAATCCGCGAGTTGAGTGCTAAAACATACATCAAGTGAATCAATAGAACATCCCATTGTCACCACAGATTCCCATCACAAGACATAATCAAGTGTTCTCAAATCCAATACTCAATCCAACATAACGAAACCTCAAGAGAGACTCAATTCATCACAAGAGGTAGAGGGGGAGAAACACCATAGATCCAACTATAATAACAAGCTCGCGGTAAATCAGACCGTGTCAAATCAAGAACACAAGAGAGAGAGATTAAACACATAGCTATGGTACATACCTCAGCCCCGAGGGTGAACTACTCCCTCCTCGTCATGGAGACCCGGGATGATGAAGATGGCTCGGTGATGGGTTCCCCCTCTGAGGAGGGTGACGGAATGGCTCCCGATTGGTTTTTGGTCGGCGATACAAGGCTTGCGCGGCGGAACCCCGATCTATGGTTCTTTCTGGGGTGGTTCTGGATTATAGGATTTTTTGGCGTCGGTTTCACGTCAGGGGGGGTCCACGAGTCAGCGACAAGGCAGGGGGGGCGCGCCCTAGGGGGGGTGTGAGCACCCTCCACCCTGGGATGCCGCGTGGCTCCTCTGCCCAATCTTTTGCTTGGCCGGGCTTTCTTCTGGTTCAAAAATTCACCGTAAAGTTTTCAGCTCGTTTGGACTCCGTTTGGTATTCCTTTTGTAAAACTCAAAAACAAAAGGAAAAAACAGAAAACTGGCACTAGGTCTAGGTTAATAGGTTAGTCCCAAAAATCATGTAAAATAGCATATAAATGCATATAAAACATCCAAAACAGATAATATAATAGCATGGAACAATCAAAATTATAGATACGTTGGAGACGTATCATGGACGGCAGCGACGACGCCCGTGCTCCCCGCTGTGCGGCGTGGAGCAGCTCAAGCTCCTCGCCGAGCTGGCCTAGAGGGCGAGTTGCTGAACCACACGTGACTTGGGGCGGCAACTGGCTCGTTTGGCGAGGGAAGGGAGGTGGATCAGCGAGCTGCATAGCTCGTATCCGGCGAGCTCGGCGGGCCACCCAACCGGCTTGGATGCTGGATTACTACTCTTCGTAAGCCATTGAAGAGTGGAGACAATGGTGAAGGAGAGATAGGGGAGTGGAGGAGGTGGGCGATTCTTGGCTGGGTTGGCCTTGTTAAATAGGAGATTAATAGACGGCGGACGGGAGGAGCTCGGCCGTCGGTGCATTTAATGCCGGCCCGGTCATGAATGGACGTGTGGCCGGAGTGGGTTTCTCGGCTTCCACACGGGTTTCATGGAGGCGTTTGAATGCGGCAAGGACGCGTGTTCAGCCGGGCGTGCAGCGAGCGGGCCCTGACTCTGACGTATGACACTGCGCCGTTCTTCCAACTGATGTGTGGCCTGCATGTCAGTGACCCAACGCAGGCAGCGCATGGCAGAGGAGCCGCTCCACATGAATGCGGGCAGCTAGCGCCGGGGGAATCGCGCACGGGAGGGGGGAGGGGTTTTGGTGGGCCAGGGCGGTGAGAAGCGGGCATTCATAAACCGATGATTGTCATTGAGTGTGACATACATTATTTCACGTTGGTTGATAAGCCTACAATATAATGTAAGAGAATTTAAATTTTTGCGTTGATAGCCCGTTCGAATGTTTGTGATTCATAAAGACCGCTGGAACATCAATGGTCAGCTATCACAGATAAGATTGATTAATACTCCTAACAATCGAGTCTTTAAGAAAGGTGCATGCACATATGGCGTTGTGTCTTGCGTCAGTGGTTGTGTGCATGTAGGCGTGAGAGTGTTGGTGTGATGTGTACTTTTCAGTGTGCATGCATGTGTGCATGCGTGCGTGGTTCATGCATGCATGTGTATTGCCAGTGTTGCACGCTGCATGCGTGCGTGTGTTCGGGCGAGTGTGGTGCGTGCAATTGTACGGTGAGTATTGCATGATGCATGCAGGTGTTGCGGGCGTTGTTTGTGCGCATGTGTGATGTGTTTGGTATTCAACACAGTGGCTCGTGCGTGCATGCAATTAAAATGGCCGGTTCAGCATATATCACACTTCACAAGGCGACCTTTTTTTTGCGGTTCATTCACAAGGCGACCTTGTCCGCAATGGTTATGTAACATCCCAAATTTTCAATTTGGAATGTATACATAGATCATCCACTGCATATCATATTATTGCATTTCGTTTTGCGATCCTCGAAAATTCTAGCAACTCAAGGACCCACGGAGAGAGTTGGGGATTTCACCGTTTTCAATTTGAATTTTCTCAAATATTGAAACAGGATCAATTTGGTTTTAACTATTTTTCTCTCGAAAAAAATATTTCATATAAAAATATATGAGAGGAGATAATATGACTTCCCAAAATAAATTGAATATTGGAGGAAAAATATTAAAATCAAATAAATATTTTATTTGGATTTTATTGCAATTTATTTGAATTTAGAAAAATATGCATTTTTCAAAATTGCATTAGGTCCCAAATAAATGTTACCTGTCGGGAGATTTTAGAGGACGGAGGGGAAAACTTATTTCGGGAATTTTGGAGTCCGTTTAGTATTTCTTTATTTGTTTTCTGGCGGAATTATTTAAAAAAAAAAAACTCCGCCGGACCGAATGGGCCAAGCCCAGCCGGCCCGCAGGCGCCGCCGCCTTTCCCCGCACGGGAGTCCGCCCGCCGCCGCCGGCAGTGTCCGACGACGACCGCGCCTGTCGCCCGCCCCAAGCCACCCTGCCCCCGCCCCATCCCCCCTTTTAAATAGCCGCCCCCCCTCTCTTCGACCCGCCCCGCCGGAGCGCCGCCGCGCGCCGCCGCACGCTGCTGCTGCCGCTGCCGCCGTCTCGCCGCCGCCGGAAGCCGGCGCTGCCGCGCTGCGGACGCCGCCGCGCCCGAACCCCGCCGCCGGCAGCCGCCGCCGCCGCGACCGCTCGCGCCGCGCCGACCCCGCCGTCCCGCCGGAGCGTCGCCGGAGGTAGTAGCCGCCGCCGCCGTTTATTTTTTTTTCGGTTAACCGTTCGGTTTTTTTTTTTTTGTAAACCCTAGATCTAGATTCTTTTTTTTAATTCCGGTTATTCTTTTTAGATCGGTTTTCGTCGGTTTAGTTATTTAGAGGACGTTCGTCCGTATGTTCGTTTTAACGAACGGTTTCACGTTTAACCGCAGACAGCGAACGTTCGTTCGTTAGCCTGTTCGTTAGTTTTCTTTTTCTCGGATTTTCCGCGATTATTTTCGATCGCGATTCCTGATCAGTTTTCGTTTTAGTATAACTTTTCGCTCGTTTGTCGGAATCAGGCGATTCAAGCGCCTAGATCTTCGTCTCGAAGCCCTCTTTCTGTTTAATCAACTTAAACAAGTTTTTGCTACTGTTAAATTTGACTTTGTCCAGATTAGTAAAGAAGCTGTTTCTTTCGCTGTTTGAGTTTAGTTGCTCCGTTTGATTTGATTCTTTTTGCAAACCGGAGTTCTTAGGTTGAACTTTCTGGTTTAAATCATCTGGTTTGAGTTTTACCCGTGATCTTCGCTTGATTGCTTATGTATGCTATTGTTTGTTTGCAATAGAGTACCCAGAGTGCGAAGCGTGCTACTACGAGTCCCTAGTTTTGGGATGTCAGCAAGGCAAGTACACATTGATCATACTTCTGTACCCAGTTTTTATGCATTAGTTTCGACCCTCAAAATTGCAGATTAGGATGTGATTAACTTGTGGGTACTGGGAAGTAGATGATGAGGTAGAACCTATTGCCCTTTTTAATAACAAACCCTTGGGAGTTACTTCGACGCTATGCTTATGTGCCATGCTATGCTCGTAGACGTGGATGGGTTGAGTGTATCCATGACAGATGTGGGATTTTTTAATGGCCTCAACTTAAGGTGGCAACTTTAATACACATTGGGTGGATTGCTGTGTGGGCACCTGGGGAATACCAGCGTTGTCCTAGGAGATCCGGGGGGATATACCATGTGATCCTCCTACGGTCCGCCACCCAGGCTCAAAGGGATCATAAGATTATTCATGCTAGAAACTTCGTGTGCAGCCACCAGCTATTATGGGCTCTAGCATAGTTGAGTATGTTGCCGGACCTCTTTCAGTGGTAGGCTAGCAGATGTAGGGGAAAGTAGGTGTAACTGTCTACCCAGAGTAAAGAGTAAATGCTTCAGAAAGACTGTTGTCTCGGTCATCCGTTTCTAAACACCATGAAGTGCGAGAAATCCAACGGAGGAGATCGAGTCTTGTGGGGAAAAGTGCACAAAACCTCTGCCAGAGGTGACAAACTAATCATGATAGCCGTGTCCCCGGTTATGGACATCTTGAGTATTGGTTCTTGGATCATCATATTGAATCCATCACTCTAAATTAATTTGTGGGATTAATGATTACTTTTATTGGGATTGAGAGGGGGTTTTACCTTCTCAATGTTCAACAACCACCATGATAGGTAAATAAAATATTCCTTTGTTGTAGGGAAAAATTGGCTTTTCGCAAAACAGTATAACCCTAGAGGTTTTCCACCAGCCAAATATGCATGTAGTATTAGCAATTATTCTGTTCATTGCCCTACTGTTTATATTGCCAGCATATTCCATGTGCTGACCCGTTTCGGGCTGCAACGTATCATGTTGCAGACTTTTCAGACGGAGAGTAAGGTGTGCTAGGTCGTTGTCGGGCACTCAGCTATGCCGTTGGAGTTGATGGACTCAACTTTATCTTCCAAGCCTTCCGCTGTTATCTTATTTAGATGGCCTTAAGCCATATTTATTGTAATCAGTTCTCTTTGAGAAATCGAGTGTAATAAGTGTGTGATTGCTACTCTGTTATAAATCCCTCAAGTACTGTGGTGTCAGCATTACCGATCCAGGGATGACAATTGAACACAGAGATTCGATCCATTCGGGTCGGGTCGCTACAGAGATGGTATCAGAGCACAACGCTGACTGTAGGACACGACCCACTAAGAAAAGCCATAGGTCACTCTTCTCTACTCATTTCTGACTTCTCTCCATCTTCTATCTCTAGATGGCGGACTCAAGGAACAAGTTTACACAACCGGATGAAGCACACATTTTGGACACATGAAGGAAGTCATAGTGTACCTGAACATCGGAATACCAAGCTCACCGGGACCTACACCACCACGTGTACCAGAAGGGGAGCGTGGATGATTCGAGTTCAAATCCAGGAAGGACATTCACGCCCGTTAGAGCCCATAGAGTTTTCCTTTGAGCACCAACCTGGAGTCTAGGAAAGAGCATGGCAGCCCACATCGCCATGGGACGCATCGGCGAAGTGTATCACAAGGATTTAAGGAACAATCTACCAGTATGTGGGCGCCGAGATGAGCAATGGGAGATGATCAGCACCCGGAGGGAAGGTCCATTGCAGCTTTACATCCAGAGTTAAACCAGCACATTCGTCGACAGGAGAACCAGATGTGTGCAGCATGATAGATTGAAGAAGGTGATGACCAGGAACATGGAGCTAGAGAGGAATCAAGTCTACACGCGATGGAACGAGGAGGAAATCGCAATACTAGTGGAAAAAATGACGACCTGACAAGGAAGCTAGGAGTATTCATGGGAGGCCCCGCGCCGGAGAAGAAGAAGACGAACCTGAGGAAATTCGATCTGAAGACTACATCATTCACGACGACACCGACTCCGACCCGACAGTAGTGATGATGATTATGAAGACAAAGCTGGAGCGGATACATGGAGTCTTCCACCGATCAAAATTTCTAGATGACCACCGTATTATCATTAGTATTTTCCCCATGTAAATACTAATAGTCCGAGCACTTTGTAACGGTAGTTAGATCGATTGTATGCTCTTGCTTGAATTGAGTGGTGTGTTATGAATGGTTTGTTCATGTGCATATGGGTAGTGCCTTCTCACTAGACCTACCCTATTCTAATCTCTTCCCTCTAAACCCATCAGATGCCATTGATCATTGGAAGTCATGTTTCCCCTCAGACGGATAGTTTGAAGTCACAAGGATTGGATGTGTGATACTAGGCATGGATTGGTATCGATGTATGGAGGAAGCATCGGAATGTTCGAGTAAGTCGATTTTGCTTACCACCCCGGAGGGAAAAAGGATCAAGTATGTATCTAGGCATGTGCCTAGAAGGGCCAAGTAATTCTCTCACGGGAGTTGTCAGGAGGAGGGCGCTATTGTGAAGGAATACCCAGATGTATTTCCAGAGGAGTTACCAGGCATGCCGCCGGATCGAGACATGAATTCTTGATAGAGTTGTTGCCAGGCAACCGACCAATATCAAAGAGACCATACCGGATGCCCGCAAATGATACTGGAGGAGATTAAGAAGCAGATCAAGGAATTATGGAGAAAGGTTACATTCGACGAAGTTCATCACCGTGGGAGCCCCAGTGCTCTTAGTTGAGAAAGGATGGATCCTGAGAATGGTTGTTGATTATCGCGCATTGAATGAAAGTGAGATTAAGAACAAGTACCACTGCCAATGTTAATGATTTGTTTGATCAGTTGCAAGGAGCATAAAGTGTTCTCCAAGATCGATTGAGATCAGGGTATCACCAGCTGAAGATCCGAGAACAGGATATACCTAAGACAAGCCTTCACCACACCCGGTATGGGCTATATGAGTACACAGTTATGTCATTTGGATTGACTAATGCCCCTGCCTATTTCATGAGTATGATGAACAAGTGTTCATGGAGTTTTGGATAAGTTTGTCGTGGTGTTCATTGATGATATTGGTATACTCAAAGAATTAAGAGGAGCACAAGGAGCATCTGCGTTAGTTCTCGAGAAGCTCAGGGAACATCAGTTGTATGCCAAGTTCAGCAAATGTGAGTTTGGTTGAAGGAAGTTAGATTTCTTGGACATGTTATATCGGCGAAGGTATGCAGTAGACCCCACAAGTTCAGTCTGTCACTGAGTGGTTGCACCCACCTCAGGTAGGGGAGATCCGCAGTTTTCTTGGACTTGCAGGATATATCGGAGATTTATCGAGAATTTTTCTAAGATTGGCGAAGCCTAGACGGAGTTACTGAAGAGGACACTAAGTTCAAATGGAAAGATGAAGTTGAGGCAAGTTTTAGGCACGGAAAGAGAAAAGTGGTGAAATGATGGTTGCTTCGTCCATCCAGCTTAATGTGGGAAAGGTGGGGCTTTGTGATTTGACCCCTCATCGCTCATTATACTACTGTGGCGCTACGACCGGGGAGCCTCCAAGTCCAACCGCTGCTTGAACTGTAATTTGGTGCATCGCACGTGGAACAAGACAGTGGTTGAGCCACATGTCGGCGAAAGGGGTCCTGTAAGTGTGTCGCCATTTCGTGTGCGGATTGACCCTTGATGAGTTGCTACGCCAATGCGACAGGAGCAGCCTACCACTTGGTTTTGCTCCTTGGTGAATCCCGACTATATTGATCTAAAAAGATAGTATCCAGATTAGTAAAAAATGAGGTGATTTTACCGAGCGGTGGGCGGGGGAGCATGGCCTGTCATACGGTCCCACATGTCATGATGTACCAAGGCGATGCGTGTCCCTCTTGAGGTAGAAGCAATACGTGGTTTTCTTGAAGGAGATGATGGAGAAGTGGATTCAGCGAAGTGTGAAATAATGGTTGCTTCGTCCATCTGGGGGGGAAAGGTTGTGGCTTTGTGATTTGACGCCTCATTGCTCATTACTACTACTGGGGCACTACGACTGGGGTGCGTCCCCCTGCTATTCTGCACTGTTATGGTGCATGACACGTCGGAGCGGTTGCTATATGTCCACATGTCGGCGAGAGGAAGTACAAACATTCATGAAAGTGAGCATCTCCTAGTACGACGGAGGAAGTACAAGACACGGCTTGGTTTTTGCTGCTTTGCGTGATCCATCAATACAAACCCAGACTAAAAAAGGCGAGGGCGGGGTCTTTTCCCGCGCGGTAGGAGGAGGGAGTTTGGCATAGTCTATTCGAGGCAACGAGGCAGGAAGGGAAACAAGCAAATAAAGGTTGAGCGACTTAGTTTTGGGAAAATCTGATTTTACGGAGTATGTACCCACTATGGAGGTAGTACTACTCCCTTCTTTCCGGTTTATAGGGCTCATCTAAAAAAAAATCATTTTTCCATTTTATAAGTCTCAATTCTACTAGTAGTAGTACATACCATCACATGTTGGATTTTGGGTGCATTAAATCACCCGATGCAAGCAGTATCAAGAGAAAAATCACCAATGCATGTAGAAGTTCATGGAAATTTAGAGGTCATGCATGCATTCGTTGTAATTAAGTATCGGCAAACATAACTTTTTGAGAAAAATGAGCGTACTAATTAAGTACATGTGCAAACTAGTAGCCTTGGTTGGAGAGATTTGAAATTGAGCCTTTATAACCGGAAAGGAGGGTAGTAGTAACATAGCCTAGGGTAGCTTGATGTAGCACGGACTCCAAGGAAATTGTTGCTGTAGGACTACTCCTACCACTGTACTACTCCTGCTACTCTACACTACTACTATGAGGCATCCAACCGTGTCCTGGCAGAAGACCACGGACACCGATTATTCATTCATATTTAAATTTGTTTTCACACAGCAAAAAATCCATGAAAGCAACACATGGCAAAATTTCACGGCGAACGAAGGATTAAAATGTGCTGGGGGGGTGGGGCTGGAAGGGGCTGTTTGGATTTTGCCCGGGGAAGCCAAAATATTGGCGACCCTTTGTCCACCCGTGCCTTTTCCACCAATGAACGAGGTAGAGCTCGGGTGCGCATCGTCCAGCGCGCGCGTTGGAGATGAGCTCGCACGAGCTTTTTTTGTCCCACCTCGCCGCCGGAGTCTACCGCAGACCGACTGACGACCCGCAATTACGCCATCCAACCGTAGCCGCACACATTCTGACAACACAACTCAACCAACAGACGAAATTCATTCAAACATGGCGATATTTCATATAAACAATGATGGAATTCATATAAAATACCGGGATTTCATAAAACATGACGGATGTCATTACAATCAAATCAACTAAGCGGTGCTACTCCTGAACAGCACAGGTATAATAATACCTAGCCTAAATGGTCGCCTGCGGATCCATTTGTCTTCCTCTGTCCGGCAGCACGATCACCGGACTGCCGGGAGCCCCGGAGGTATATGCTTCAGCGCAAAGGACGGCTCGCTTCCCCGCCGCTCAACTGAGTGAAATCGTTGGCTGATGCCCAAGATGGAGTCTGAAGGGGGCTTCTCCGCTTCCATGGAGCCCATGCGGGGTCGACGAAGGTCCTCGCAAAGAAGGACCCGACAAGGGACCTGTTGTGTACGCCGACATTGCCTCGGCGGTGGCCTTCATGGGACCCAAGCGGCGTCGGCCTCCTGTGTTCTACTTCTCCTTGATGATGGCGGCGGTGTGAAGGCGCTGGCTACGACTCGTCGCTCTCCGCGCACCCGGCTTCTGTCTCGCTTGCATGGCATGGCCGCAGGCACGGGAGTCTAGGCCACAGACACAGGAGACGCGGTCGCAAACACGGGAGCGCGGTACAAGGTTGCGGCGTGGACTGATGTCTATACGCAACCTTTCTTCTTGTAGACGTTGTTGGGCCTCCAAGTGCAGAGTTTTGTAGGACAGTAGCAAATTTCCCTCAAATGGGATGACCTAAGGTTTTATCAATCCGTGGGAGGCGTGAGGATGAAGATGGTCTCTCTCAAACATCCCTGCAACCAAATAACAAAGATTCTCTTGTGTCCCCAACACACCCAATGCAATGGTAAATTGTATAGGTGCATAGTTCGGCGAAGAGATGGTGATACAAGGCCAATATGGATTGTAGATATAGGTTTTGTAATCTGAAAATATAAAAACAGCAAGGTAACTAGTAACAAAAGTGAGAAAAAAAGGTATTGCAATGCTTGGAAACAAGGCCTAGGGTTCATACTTCACTAGTGCAAGTTCTCCAACAATGATAAACATATGATCATATGGCAATCCCTCAACGTGCAACAAAGAATCACTCCAAAGTTTCTATCGGAGAACGTAGGACAAAAACGTGCATCAACCCTATGCATAGATTACCGCAATGTCACCTTGGGAATCCGTGAGTTGAGTGCCAAAACATACATCAAGTGAATCAATAGAACATCCCATTGTCACCATAGATATCCCATCGCAAAGACATACATCAAGTGTTCTCAAATCCAATACTCAATCCAACATAACGAAACCTCAAAGAGCAAGACTCAATTCATACAAGAAGGACAGGGGGAGAAACACCATATGATCCAACTATAATAAAAAAGCTTGCGGTACATCAAGATCATGCCAAATCAAGAACACGAGAGAGAGAGAGAGAGATCAAACACATAGCTACTAGTACATACCCTCAGCCCTGAGGGGTGAACTACTCCCTCCTAGTCATGGAGACCACCGGGATGATGAAGATGGCCACCGGTGATGGGTTCCCCCTCCGACAGGGTGCGGAAAGGGCTCCCGTATTGGTTTTGGTGGTACAGAGGCTTGCGGCAGCGGAACTCCCGATCTAGGTTTCTTTCTGGGGTTTTGGATTTATAGGAATTTTGGCGTCGGTTTCACGTCAGGGGGGTCCATGAGTAGCGACAAGGCAGGGGGGCGCGCCCACGGGGTGGGCGCACCCTCCACCCTTGTGGATGCCCCGTGGCTCCTCTGGCCCAACTCTTTTGCTTCGGGGGCTTCTTCTGGTCCAAAAAATCACGTAAAGTTTCAGCTCGTTTGGACTCCGTTTGGTATTCCTTTTCTGAAAACTCAAAAACAAGGAAAAAACAGAAACTGGCACTGGGCTCTAGGTTAATAGGTTAGTCCCACAAATCATATAAATAGCATATAAATCCATATAAAACATCAAAAAAATAATATAATAGCATGGAACAATAAAAAATTATAGATACGTTGGAGACGTATCAAGCAGCCCCAAGCTTAATTCTGCTCGTCCTCGAGTAGTTAAATGATAAAAATAGAATTTTTGATGTGGAATGCTACCTAACATATTTATCCATGAATTTTTCTTATTGTGGCATGAATGTTCAGATCCATAAGATTCAAAACAAAGTTTAATATGACATAAAAACAATAATACTTCAAGCCTACTAAGAAGGCAATTATGACTTCTCAAAATAACATGGCCAAAGAAAGCTTATCCCTACAAAATCATATAGTCTGGCTATGCTCCATCATCACACAAAATATTTAAATCATGCACAACCCCGATGACAAGCCAAGCAATTGTTTCATACTTTTAGTGTTCTCAAACCATTTCAACTTTCACGCAATACATGAGCATGAGCCATGGACATAGCACTATAGGTGGAATAGAATATGGTGGTTGTGGAGAAGACAAAAAGAAGGAGATAGTCTCACATCAACTAGGCGTATCATCGGGCTATGGAGATGCCCATCAATAGATATCAATGTGAGTGAGTAGGGATTGCCATGCAAAGGATGCACTAGAGCTATAAGTTTATGAAAGTCAAAAAAAGAAACTAAGTGGGTGTGCATCCAACTTTCTTGCTCATGAAGACCTAGGGCATTTGAGGAAGCCCATCGTTGGAATATACTAGTATATGAAAGTGACAACATAGGAGACTCTCTATCATGAAGAACATGGTGCACTTTGAAGCACAAGTGTGGAAAAGGATAGTAATATTGCCCCTTCTCTCTTTTCTCTCTTTTTTTCTTTTTTTCTTCTCTTTTTTTCTTCTCTTTTTTTGATTGGCTTCTTTAGCCTTTTATTTTTTCTGACATGGGGCAATGCTCTAATAATGAAGATCATCACACTTTTATTTACTTACAACTCAAGAATTACAACTGATACTAGAACAAATATGACTCTATATGTGCCTCCGGTGGTGTACCGGGATGTGCAATGACTCAAGAGTGAAATGTATGAAAGAATTATGAAAGGTGGCTTTGCCACAAATACTATGTCAACTACATGATCATGCAAAAGCAATATGACAATGATGGAGCGTGTCATAATGAACGGAACGGTGGAAAGTTGCATGGCAATATATCTCGGAATGGCTATGGAAATGCCATAATAGGTAGGTATGTGGCTGTGTTTGAGGAAGGTATATGGTGGGTGTATGGTACCGGCAAAAGTTGCGCGGCACTAGAGAGGATAGCAATGGTGGAAGGGTGAGAGTGCGTATATCCATGGACTCAACATTAGTCATAAAGAACTCACATACTTATTGCAAAAATCTATTAGTCATCAAAACAAAGTACTATGCGCATGCTCCTAGGGGGATAGATTGGTAGGAAAAGACCATCGCTCGTCCCCGATCACCACTCATAAGGAAGACAATCAAAAAAATATCTCATGCTCCAACTTTGTTACATAACGGTTCACCATACGTGCATGGTACGGGACTCACAAACCTTAACACAAGTATTTCTCCAATTCATAATTACTCACTAGCATGACTCTAATATCACCATCTTTAATCTCAAAACAATCATAAGGAATCAAACTTCTCATAGTATTCAATGCACTTTATATGAAAGTTTTTATTATATCCCTCTTGGATGCCGATCATATAGGACTAAATTCATAACCTAAGCAAATTACCATGCTGTTTAGAGACTCTCAAAATAATATAAGGGAAGCACTAGAGCAACTGACAAACTACTCCAGAAGATATAAGTGAAGATCAATGAGTAGTCAAATAATTATGTTGCTATGTGAGGACTCTCTCTCATAAAAGAATTTCAGATCTTAAGTACTTTATTCAAACAGCAAGCAAAACAAAATAAAATGACATTCTAAAAATAGCACACATCGTGTGAAGAAGCAAAAACTAGGCTCAGCCGAACTAACCGATAATTGTTGATGAAGAAAGTGGGATGCCAACCGGGGCATCCCCAAGCATAGATGCTTGAGACTTCTTGAAATATTAACTAGGGATGCCTTGGGCATCCCCAAGCTTGAGCTTTTGTGTCTCCTTAATTCCTTTATATCACGGTTTCCCTAAATCTTAAAAACTTCATGCACACAAAATCAACAAGAACTTGTGAGAAAAGTTAGTATAAATCAAATGCAAAACCTTATCATTCTCTACTATAGGAAATCACTAAAATTATTATTTAACATTGCATACTAAATGCCTCTGCATATTTAATACTCCTATTCTCAAATAGAATCATTAAACAAGCAAACATATGTAACATAACAGCAATCTGTCTAAACAGGACAGTCTGTAAAGCGTGTGCAATTGTACTCATACTTCCCTAACTCCAAAAATTCTGAAATATTAGTAAAACATATAAAATTTGTATATAAACCTTTGTAAAAAATTCAGAGTTTTTACACATTCCAGTAAAATATAGGAACTTCTGTACTAGACGCAAAAGTTTCTGTTTTGCACAAAATCAAGTCAACTATCATCCACACTATCCCAAGGTTTTACTTGGCACATTATTGAAACAAAACCTACAAAACATTATTAATGCAGTAGCTTAATCATGTGAAAACACAAAATAGTAGGGGTAGATATTGAGTTGTCTCCAACAAGCGCTTTTCTTTAATGCCTTTTTAGCTAGGCATGATGATTTCAATGATGCTCACATAAAAGATAAGAATTGAAACATAACAGGAGCATCATGAAGCATAAACTAGCACATTTAAGTCTAACCCACTTCCTATGCATAGGGATTTTATGAGAAAACAATTTATGGGAGCAAGAATCAACTAGCATAGGAGGCAAAACAAGCATGACTTCAAGATTTCAACACATAGAGAGGAAACTTGATATTATTGAGATATGTCGAAGCATATGTTCCCCCCTCATAATAATTTTCAGTAGCATCATGAATGAATTCAACAATATAACTATCACATAAAGCATTCTTTTCATGATCCACAAGCATAGAAATTTTATTACTCTCCACATAAGCCAATTTATTCTCATGAATAGTAGTGGGAGCAAACTCAACAAAATAACTATCATGTGAGGCTAATCAATTGAAAATAAAATCATGATGACAAGTTTCAGGTTATCATTATTCTTTATAGCATAAATGTCATCACAACAATCATCATAGATAGCAACTTTGTCCTCATAATCAATTGGAACCTCTTCCAAAATAGATGATTCATCACTAAATAAAGTCATGACCTCTCCAAATCCACTTTTATCAATATTGTGAAAAGATTCAACACCCTCAAAATAGTGGATCAATACTACCTAGAGTTGACACTCTTCCAAACCCACTTTCATCAATATAATCATCATAAATAGGAGGCATGCTATCATCATAATAAATATTCTCATCAAAACTTGGGGGACTAAAAATATCATTTCATCAAACATAGCATCCCCAAGCTTATGCTTTGCATATCATTAGCATCATGGATATCCAAAGAATTCATACTAACAACATTGCAATCATGCTCATCGTTCAAAGATTTAGTGCCAAATATTTTATTGCATTGTTCTCTATCAATGAGCACAATTTTCTTTTCCACCATTTTCACGAAAGACATTATAAAGAGAAGCATATGAGGCAACCTCAATTCCATTTTTTTGTTTTCTTTTATAGACAAAACTAGTGATAAAACAAGAAACTAAAAGATTCAGTTGCAAGATATAAAGATATACCTTCAAGCACTCACCTCCCGGCAACGGCGCCAGAAAAGAGTTCGTTGACGGGATGTGAGTGCCGCTTACCTAGCCTCCCGGCAACGGCGCCAGAAAAGAGCTTGATGTCTACTACACAACCTTTCTTCATGTGAGACGTTGTTGGGCCTCCAAGTGCAGTGTTTTGTAGGACAGTAGCAAATTTCCCTCAAGTGGATGACCTAAGGTTTATCAATCCGTGGGAGGCATAGGATGAAGATGGTCTCTCTCAAACAACCCTACAACCAAATAACAAAGAGTCTCTTGTGTCCCCAACACACCCAATACAATGGTAAATTGTATAGGTGCACTAGTCGGCAAGAGATGGTGATAGAAGTGCAATATGGATGGTAGATATCGGTTTTGTAATCTCAAAATATAAAAACAGCAAGGAAACTAGTAACAAGAGTGAGCAAAAACGGCATTGCAATGCTTGGAAACAAGGCCTAGGGTTCATACTTTCATAGTGCAAGTTCTCCCAACAATGATAAACATAATTAGATCATTTGGCAATCCCTCAACGTGCAACAAAGAATCACTCCAAAGTTTCTATCGGAGAACGTAGGACAAAAACGTGCATCAACCCCTATGCATAGATTACCCCAATGTCACCTCAGGAATCCGCGAGTTGAGTGCTAAAACATACATCAAGTGAATCAATAGAATCCCATTGTCACCACAGATCCCATCACAAGACATACATCAAGTGTTCTCAAATCCAATACTCAATCCAACATAACGAAACCTCAAAGAGCAAGACTCAATTCATCACAAGAAGGTAGAGGGGGAGAAACACATATGATCCAACTATAATAACAAAGCTCCGGTACATCAAGACCGTGTCAAATCAAGAAACCAAGAGAGAGAGATTTAAACACATAGCTACTGTACATACCCTCAGCCCCGAGGGTGAACTACCCCCTCCTCGTCATGGAGACCGCCGGGATGATGAAGATGGCCTCGGTGATGGTTTCCCCCTCTGGCAGGGTGCGGAATGGGCTCCCGATTGGTTTTTGGTGGCTACAAAGGCTTGCGGCGGGGGAACTCCCGATCTAGGTTTCTTTCTGGGGTTTCTGGATTTATAGGATTTTTTGGGTCGGTTTCACGTCAGGGGGGTCCACGAGTCAGCGACAAGGCAGGGGGGCGCGCCCTAGGGGGTGTGAGCACCTCCACCCTTGTGGATGCCGCGTGGTCCTCTGGCCCACTCTTTTGCTGGGGGCTTTTCTGGTTCTAAAAATTCACCGTTAAGTTCAGCTCGTTTGGACTCCGTTTGGTATTCCTTTCTGTAAAACTCAAAAACAAGGAAAACAGAAAACTGGCACTGGGCTCTAGGTTAATAGGTTAGTCCCAAAAATCATGTAAAATAGCATATAAATGCATATAAACATCCAAACAGATAATATAATAGCATGGAACAATCAAAAATTATAGATACGTTGGAGACGTATCATGGACGGCAGCGAAGACGCCCGTGCTCCCCGCGTGCCGGCGTGGAGCAGCTCACGCTCCTCGCCGAGCTGGCCTAGAGCGGCGAGTTGCTGAACCACACGTCGACTTGGGGCGGCAACTGGCTCCGTTTGGCGAGGGAAGGAGGTGGATCAGGGATGAGCTGCAAGCTCGTATCCGGCGAGCTCGGGGGCCACCCAACCGGCTTGGATGCTGATTACTACTCTTCGTAAGCCATGTAAGAGTGGAGACAATGGTGAAGGAGGAGATAGGGGAGTGGAGGAGGTGTGCGATTCTTGGCTGGCGTCTGGCCTTGTGTTAAATAGGAGATTAAATAGACGGCGGACGGGAGGAGCTCGGCCGTCGTTGCATTTAATGCCGGCCCGGTCATGAATGGACGTTGGCCGGATGGGTTTTCGGCTTCCACACGGTTCATGGAGGCGTTTGAATGCGGCAAGGACGCGTGTTCAGCCGGGCGTGCAGCGAGCGGCCGCCCTGATCTGACGTATGACACTGCGCCGTTCTTCCACTGAGTGTGGGCCTGCATGTCAGTGACCCAACGCAGGCAGCGCATGGCAGAGGAGCCGGCCCACATGAATGCGGGCAGCTAGCGCCGGGCGGGAATCGCGCAGGGAGGGGGGAGGGGTTTTTGGTGGGCCAGGGCGGTGAGAAAGCGGGCATTTCATAAACCGATGATTGTTCATTGAGTTGACATCATCTATTTCACGTTGGTTGATAAGCCTCATATATAATGTAAGAGAATTTTAAATTTTTTCGTTGATAGCCCGTTCGATATGTTGTGATTCATAAAGACGCTGGAAACATCAATGTTCAGCTTATCACAGATAAGATTGATTAATACTCCTAACAACGATGTCTTTAAGAAAGGGTGCATGCACATATAGGCGTGTGTCTTGCGTCATGTGTTGTGTGCAGTAGGCGTGCGAGTGTTGCGTGCGTGATGTGTACGTTTCAGTGTTGCATGCATGTGTGCTGCGTGCGGTGTGTTCATGCATGCATGTGTAATTGCAGTGTTGGCCTGCATGCGTGCGTGTGTTCTGTGTGTGGAGGTTGCGTGGGCAATTTACGTGTGAGTATTGCATGCATGCATGCAGGTGTGCGGGCGTGTTTGTGCGATGTGTGATGTGTGTGTATTCAACACAGTGCTGGCTCGTGCGTGCATGCAATTAAAATGGCCGGTTCAGCATATCATCACAACTTCACAAGGCGACCTTTTTTTTGCGGTTCATTCACAAGGCGACCTTGTCCGCTATGGTTATGAACATCCCAAATTTTCAATTTGGAATGTTATACATAGTCATCCACTGCATATCATATTTTATTGCATTTCGTTTTGCGATCCTCGAAAATTCTAAGCAAATCAAGGACCCACGGGAGAGTTGGGGATTCACCGTTTTCATATTTGAATTTTCTCAAATATTGAAACAGGGATCAATTTGGTTTAACTATTTTTCTCTCCGAAAATATTTCATATTTAAAATATATGAGAGGAGATAATATGACTTCTCCAAAATAAATTGAATATTGGAGGAAAATATTAAATCAAATAAATATTTTATTTGGATTTTATTGCAATTTTATTTGAATTTAGAAAAATATGCATTTTTCAAAATTGCATTAGAGTCCCAAATAAATGTTTACCTTGTCGGGAGATTTTTAGAGGACGGGGAAAACTTATTTCGGGAATTTTGGAGTCCGTTAGTATTTCTTTTATTTGTTTTTCTGCGCGGAATTATTTAAAAAAAAAAAACTCCGCCGGACCGAAATGGGCCGAAGCCCAGCCGGCCAGCAGGCCGCCGCCGCCTTTCCCGCACGGGAGTCCGCCCCGCCGCCGCCGGCCGTGTCCGACGACGCCGCCGCCTCGTCGCCCCCTGCCCCAAGCCACCCTGCCCAGCCCCCTTAAATAGCCGCCCCCCTCTCTCTTCGACCGCCGCGGAGCGCCGCCGCCGCGCCGCACCGCGCTGTGCCGCTGCCGCCGTCGCCGCCGCCGGAAGCGCTGCCGCTGCTCGCCGCTGCCGGACGCCGCCGCCGCCCGACCCCGCCGCCGGAGCCGCCGCGCCGCCGATCGCCGCGCCGCCCCGGTCCGCGGAGGTGGGATAGGTAGTAGCCGCCGCCGCCGTTTATTTTTTTTTCGGTTAACGTTCGGTTTTTTTTTTGGTAACCCTAGATCTAGATTCTTTTTTTTTAATTCCGGTTATTCTTTTTAGATCGGTTTTCCGTCGGTTTAGTTATTTAGCGGACGTTCGTCCGTTAGTTCGTTTAACGAACGGTTTTCACCGTTTAACCGCAGACAGCGAACGTTCGTCGTTGTTAGCCTGTTCGTTAGTTTTCTTTTTCGGATTTTCCGCGATTATTTTCGATCGCGATTCCTGATCGATTTTCGTTTTAGTATAACTTTTCGCTCGTTTGTCGGAATCAGGCGATTCAAGCGCCTAGATCTTCGTCTCGAAGCCCTCTCTGTTTAATCAACTTAAACAAGTTTTTTGCTACTGTAAAAATTGACTTTAGTCCAGATTAGTAATCGAAGCTTGTTTCTTTCGCGTTTGAGTTTAGTTGCTCCGTTTGATTTGATTCTTTTTGCAAACCGGAGTTTAGGTTGAACTTTCTGGTTAAAACATCTGGTTTGAGTTTACCCGTGCATCTTCGCTTGATTGCTTATGTATGCTATTGTTTGTTTGCAATAGAGTACCCAGAGTGCGAAGCGTGCTACTACGAGTGCCCTAGGTTTTCGGATCGTCAGCAAGGCAAGTAACACATTGATCATACTTCTTCGTTACCCAGTTTTTATGCATTAGTTTCGACCTCAAATAGCATGATAGGATGATTAACTTGGGGGTACGGGAAGTAGATGATGAGGTAGAACCATTGCCCTTTTAATAACAAACCCTTGGGAGTTACTTCTACGCTATGCTTTGTTGCCATGCTATGCTCGTAGACGTGGATTGGGTTTGAGTTGTATCCATGACAGATGTGGGATTTTTTAATGGCTCAACTAATGGTGGCAACTTAATACACATCGGGTGGATTGCTGTTTGGGCACCGGGGATATACCAGCGTTGTCCTAGGAGATCCCGGGGATATACCATGTGTGATCCTCCTACGGTCCGCACCCAGGCTCAAAGGGATCATAAGATTATTATGCTAGAAAACTTCCGTGTGCAGCCACCAGCTATTATGGGCTCTAGCATAGTTGAGTATGTTGCCGGACCTTCTTCAGTGGTAGGCTAGCAGATGTAGGGGAAAGTAGGTGTAACTGTCTACCCAGAGTAAAGAGTAAATGCTCAGAAAGACTGTGTCTCGGTCATCCGTTCTCAAACACCATGAAGTGCGAGAAATCCAACGGAGGAGATCGAGTCTTGTGGGGAAAAGTGCACAAACCTCTGCAGAGTGTACAAACTAATCATGATTAGCCGTGTCCCCGGTTATGGACATCTTGAGTATCGTGGTTCTTGGATCATCATATTGAATCCCATCACTCTAAATTAATTGTTGGGATAATGATTACTTTTAATTGGATTGAGAGGGGGTTTTACCTTCTCAATGTTCAACAACCACCATGATAGTTAAATAAAATAATTCCTTTGTTGTAGGGAAAAATTGGCTTTTCGCAAAACAGTATAACCCTAGAGCTTTTCCACCAGCCAAATATGCATGTAGTATTAGCAATTATTCTGTTCATTGCTCTACTGTGTTATATTGCCAGCATATTCCATGTGCTGACCCGTTTCGGGCTGCAACGTATCATGTTGCAGACTTTTCAGACGGAGAGTAAGGTGTGCTAGGTCGTTGTCGTGCACTCAGCTATGCCGTTGGAGTTGATGGACTCACTTTATCTTCCAAGCCTTCCGCTGTTATCTTATTTAGATGGCCTTAAGCCATATTTATTGTAATCAGTTCTCTTTTGAGACATTCGATGTAATAAGTGTGTGATTGCTACTCTGTTATAAATCCCTCAAGTACTGTGTGTGTCAGCATTACCGATCCAGGGATGACACTTGAACACAGAGATTCGATCCATTCGGGTCGGGTCGCTACAGAGATGGTATCAGAGCACACGCTGACTGTAGGACACGACCACTAAGAAAAGCCATAGGTCACTCTTCTCTACTCATTTCTGACTTCTCTCCATCTTCTATTCTCTAGGATGGCGGACTCAAGGAACAAGTTTACACAACCGGATGAAGACACACATTTTGGACGACACTTGAAGGAAGTCACTAGGTACCTGAACATCGGAATACCAAGCTTCACCGGGACCTACACCACCACTGTACCAGAAGGGGAGCGTTGGATGATTCGAGTTCAAATTCCAGGAAGGACATTCACGCCAGTTACGGAGCCCATAGAGTTTTCCTTTGATGCACCAACCTGGAGTCTAGGAAAGAGCATGGCAGCCCACATCGCCATGGGACGCATCGGCGAAGTGTATCACAAGGATCTTAAGGATACAATCTACCAGTTATGTGGGCGCCGAGATGAGCAATGGGAGATGATCAGCACCCGGAGGGACAGGTCCATTGCAGCTTTCATCCAGGAGTTAAACCAGCACATTCGTCGACAGGAGAACCAGATGTGTGCAAGCATGATAGATTTGAAGAAGGTGATGACCAGGAACATGGAGCTAGAAGAGGAACTCAAG